>BSBM01000289.1:20897500-22380000 GCA_027924585.1 Larix kaempferi
ATGGTGGACCAACACTCGACCATGTCGTTTTAAGAATTCACCGACTTTCGTAATTTATAAAAAATATAAAATTAACTTTTAAAATTTTGGAAAAATAGCCCCGCACAAGATTTGTCTGTTTCCTATGCCTCTACATATTTTTTTCCTCATAAATTGACAATTTACATAACAAACCGGTGGACCAACAAAAACATGTGCATTATGTTTTAGAGCTAAAATAACATACCAATATTAAAATAATGACATTTTGGGGTGGTTATACCACTTTTCTGTAAATAAAATATATATATTCTGAAAGGTGATCCGTTTTTCTACGTTTCATCTTTTTACACCTAATTCGAAAAAAAATTGTAGGTACCTCTAATAATTCATTTTAATGATAATATTTTTGTTTTTACATCATGTCATTGCAACTAACGTGTCATAATTGGGTATCATTACCTTGCACCAACCCAATACTAAACAAATATTGTTGTTGTTGATAGATCTCTTATTGTTGTAGGGTCTAGAGCAATCCATATAGATGATGTTTTTTCATGATGTATTGTGAGTTTCAAGTTTTTGCTACAACCCTCTATTTGTATATCAAATCACTCATCCATGTGAAGGAAAAAATGTAGAATTTTCACCTCACCAAGTTGTAATGAAATATATAAAGGACCCTTAGCATATCTTAGTAACCATAATTATTTATGATATTACTAGGTTGTATGAATTTGACAAATTTGGATCATCGTCGCTTCCCTTAGTTTTTATTGTGAATAGAAATGACATGAAATTTTTTTGTCAAAAGTGGTTTATTCATTTAAATTATCACTCATTGCAACAACTATGTAAATAGAATATGGCGATTGGTGTTTTTCTCATTTCTTGTAAAGATTATTTTTATTCCTTCTATATTTTCTACAAACATCATTGGGAGAATTTTGACAAATGTATCTCTCAACACATATTATCCCACTTGTAGCTTTCTCATAGTGATTTGTGTGATGTACCTCCTTCTAATACTTTCTTTGAGTTCAAGTACTTCTTAACCTTTATTGCAGAATTTCCTAAACGCATTTGGTTTTTTCTTAAAACTTAAGAGTAATGTTTTTGACATGTTTTTTTTCTACAAAGCCATTATAAAAGAACAATTTGGACATCAAATTTAGAAGTTAAGAACATTTAATGGTAGTGAATATGTTAACAACAAATTTACAACTTACTGCACTACACACCTTACTCAGATGCAACATATTGTTTCATACACCACAATAAAATGTTGTTGATGTGAGAAAGAATCATACATTAAAAGAAATGATAAATTGTATGATCCAATGTAAGGGATTATGTCCTCATTGTTGTACGAAGCCATTAATTGTGATAGTTATATAGTTAATTGCACTCCCATAAATGATTTAAAAGATATAACACTAGAAGAATCATTGAGTAACATTAAACAAGATGTCAACCACTTTCGTGTGTTTTGTAGTGAAACATGGACTCATATTTCCAAGTAAAAAATGTAGCACCCTAAAAGGGTCATAACTCATGAGAATTTAATGGTGTCATAATTTACATTTTATATTCCTAATTCATGTTCATATTAATTTATTACAACGAGGTTTCAAAAACTTACTTCTAACTTAACAATTTCTACTTTTGGGTTAAAAATGAATCTCGGTTTTGATTTTGCATAATTTTTGACAAAACAGTCAAAGAAGTCTTGCTAAGAGATTCCAATTTTTTCATTATTAACTATTCAATTTTGAAATAGTTTTTTTACAATGCACAAGTACATAGATTGCAATAGTGCTTTCCTTATTTTTCATAAATCTTTCATGAATGTTTGGATTATCCTAAAATCAAACTCAATTTCATGTTGTCACAAAATAGTAACCCATATTCATGGTGTTTCCCTTCTTCTATTAATACTTTAAATTAGACCATGAAATAAACTCACTAATGTAGTAATTGTGAATAACTTATTGCAAGAAATATTACAACAAATAAATCCAAGTATATAATGAGTAGATACTAAATATTGAAATTTAATATTAACATGAGGGAAAAAAGAAATATCTCTGACTCAATTTGATTTATGTAGTCCAACTCCTTCAAACTTTGTTTCCCATATTGGATTTAATTATTTTCATCCAAACTAGGAGCTTATTCAACTTCCTAGATCCAAGAAACCCTTAGGTTCTTATCCCTCTGTTCTCATGCTATGAAAACACCAACAATTAACCCAATATATTATAGATTCAACTAAAAACTAGTTCCAACTTACTGGATTCATCCTAATAGTTGTTCAATCTCTTTTCGCTATTCATGAGAGTTTTCCTACTCTAATGCTTAACCCCTCTTCCTCATCTCTTTCCTTCTTATCTCTTTCTTCAATCTAACCTATCCTAATATCTTTGTTTCTTACATGACATCTCCTCGAGATAAGGGCATAAAAACTCCTTCTTGGGAAGGTCCAAAAAATTGACAAAATAATTCAAAAGTTTAATGCAGTTTTTTTTTCATCATGAAAAAACTAGCTTTTTGTTATACATAGGAATCAAAGAAAGCAATTTGCTTTTACATATAGTTTTTCATCATAGGAAAAATCCTTTAGATCCGAATATTTTATATCAGTCCCAAAAAATATATCTCATCCTATATCATTCTAATACTTCTTTAACAATACTACTTTCAAAAACAAAAATACAAAATTGCAAATCACAAAAAATTTTAGGGGCAAAATTTAGTCCATGGGCTAATTTTCAACCTTTTTTCCCCAAAAAAATATTCACCATTTTCCATTTTTTCTAAATTGATTCGCCCAAATTCCACAGGATAACATTTTTTAACTCTAAAAATTGCCAAAATTGTCTAAAAACTATATAAAGCCCTTAGAAATTTGAATATTTTTACAAAAATATCTTCCAACAGTTTATGGTTGGAAATTTAAGAATTAGTAAGATTCGACAAGGTTTCTACGCTTTAAGAAAATTAGGTATGCTTAAAATTTTCCATGTTGTAGACCACAATCTTCCCAAAATATAATACCATAATGTCATGTTCAGTACAAAGAAAGAGTTCCACTGGACATAACTACATTGTCTTTGATCAAAATATAATAAACCGTCCACCAAACCAATAGCATGCTTGGATAATGAACCTGCTACAACATTTAACTCACAGAAGATATGCTTAAAATTGATCACAGAGAAAGAAGAGATTAGATCCATAGTTCTATGGCACTAGTTTTCCAATGATATCACACATACATTAGACCTCCTCTTGGCCCAATCTACAATCACTTTGGAATTTTCCAATACCTAAAAAGACACAATTCCAACATTAGAATCAAAACATAATAATTCTCACAATGCCAAAAAAATTTCTCTAGTTTTGATGCCAGAACCACATCCCATCCAAAGATGAAAGCAATGAAGATTGTTTAATTTAATAAACATGCCACATCCACATTGTCCCATGTTTTCAACCCCATCAAAGTAACCAACAAGAGTGTCAACAGGAAGGTGAGGTTGTCTAATAGTCCTCATTTTTTTTATGTTTTTCCTCCTTGTGATATTATTTGAAGAAACCCAAAATGTTGGAACAAACAACTGAGAAATTTTGTGGCGTGTTATTGAAAATGGCCTCATTTCTAAATCTCCAAATCCCCTTACAAATGAAGATAAGGATTTCCTTAAACTTGTGAACATTTTTATACCATTTTTCCATATTTTGTTCCAAAGAAAGACAACGTCATTTTCTAGAAATCTGTAAGTCAAGAGTAATATCCCTCCAAATCATTTTTGTAAATATGCACCAACTAAAATTTAATTATGTTGAATTTTCACTCCAATTTTTGGTGTCAATTAATAAATTTATAATGGTTTATTGGCCACAAAATCCAATCTAAAATAAATGAATGTATATCTTATCAATGATATTTTATAAGCATATAATATAGTTTTTAATTCCATCAATCATGTATCAATTCATTATTTATATATTCTAATAAGTGATGTGCTTTGAAACTATGTAACAAAAATTTCCTTTTAAATTTGCATGCTTAAAGCAAGTCATAAAATTGTTATACTAAATAACATAAACAATAAATCTCACACATAAATTTAAATTATGATGATGAGGACAATGATAACAACAATAACAATAACAACACCAACATTAAGAAAAATAATAATAAAAATAACAATAACAATAATAATGATTTAACTAGTAAAGTCTACGGAGGTGATCTTAAAATTATCCAGGATATTTATAACCAATATTTGCATGTGGATGTTTAAATGCTAAAATCTATTAAAGAGGCTTAAATGACAAATTTAAAGAGCATAAATGAAACACATAAGCAAAAATGCTAAAATCTATTAAAGAGGCTTAAATGACAAATTTAAAGAGCATAAATGAAACACATAAGCAAATAAAAGAGATATGCAAACTAGAAAATGAAGACAAGATCTGATAACAGAGTTCAACTTTCTTGGTCTACGTCTTTGGGCCGCTTCCAATGGGAAAGACGATCTTATTAAGTCTTCACAGGTTACGCAATGAGTGTTCTAGAAACACTTCTGAATTATGACTATCAAATACAGAAACAAACTGCACCATTGCGTCCATCTCGAAATTCTAAGAAAAACGAATATAAACTCGAATACCTTTGGCTGAAAACGCCTCTGGAACACAAATCGAGACAATAACTCTGCACAAAAGACACACTGTACGGACTGATTCACAGGTTCAAAACAAACGGGGGGTAGGGTTTCTTATTGGCCCGTTGTGACAAGGCTCGAAGGGTAGGCGACCCCTGGGATAAAGGCTCTCCCCTGGGATAAAGGGTCTCGGGACATATCGACCCCTGTTGAGTCACAAGTTTCTGGTATATCTGGCTTGCGGGCTGTTGGATATACCCTTGGGAGGTCGCTGTTCCCATAGTTTTAAAAAAAAATCTGAAATCTGAACATGCCCGTGGCTTGGTTTTTTGTGGTTTTTTTATAGGTTCTTGGTGCTTTAACGTTAAAATTATATTATTCTGAATCCCTTAGTGGCGCATTGGTTAAAGCACTTGTAAGGATTGGAGGAGGTTGCGGGTTTCAATCCCCGCTGACTTCTTCCATATCACGCTTTTGTTGTATGGCGGTTTATATTATATTACACGTTGCATATTGTTAACACGTTAATATATGTGTTGGCAATGGTTATGGCATATGTTTTGTTATATGGTTCGAAATATGGGCATATGGCTCCACATTATAATGTTTGTTATGATATATGGTATATAATATGCGCTTGGTCATGCTCCACGTTACACCATGGCATAAAGTTTGTTGTAATATGTGGTTTGAACATATAGTTTGGCGCTTGTGTTTGTTATCATATGGTTTAAATAATATAGATACCATGGGAGTTTGGCTATGCCCTTGGCTACCCCCATTTTACAACCTTGTAAAATGAAGCTAAAGGTGGCCTAACAAAGGTCTTGGGTTCGATTTCTAAAGCTTTAACAAACCATATTTTTCAACCATTTTTTAACCTTCCTTATTGAAACTTCAAATGCTGACAACTTCTTTATCTGGAGGTCGTTTTGCACAAAAAAAACGTCGACAGAAAGCTGTCAAAGAGCTCTTTACCATTGTAACCTTTTTACATTGTTTGAAAACTTTAAACCTGATCGACAATGAGATGATCCTCCTGGATCAAACCTTCCCACTAAGAAGCTTTTGGAACACCAAAAGCATGGAATCATTCTGCAATCAAGTGAAGACATGTTCGTCTCACTTGTCCTGTATCATCTGTCCATTCTTGTAACCTGTACATCTGACTCAACATGACAACAATCAACACTGCACAAACATTGTTAAGTACATTAACCCATTTTTCAACAAAATCTTCATTCAATATTGTAGGGACCAACCATATATTGTTGATCAGTAATAAGATGAATATCAACATTGAATATGTGAAAGAGATTGTACTTATACCATGCATATGTTTCATCATAGGAACATTATCAACTGGAATAGGTGTATTGTGATGCAACGACACTTCGTTTTCATGCTTAGGATTCTTTTCTTCCTTAACTTGCATAGACATAAGTGCCAAATTATGACTTGCATTAACAACCATTTTCAATTGTTGTGTAATTCCCAATGATCTGTCATTTTTATATGAATGTGAATGTACTATGTACTCAAGTCCTTCCTTAAAAAAATGATACTGATTATGTTCTCGATCAAAGATTTCCTTTCGAACATATAAGTATGGGCTTCCCAACACAATTTCACAGATATCTAGTGGAACCATATCAAATTCAACTTCATCTACAAACTTGGATGTAATTGCAAACTTGAGATCACATTGTCTTGTTACTTGTAATCTTTTATCTTTGCATACCCAGCCTAATGGATAAGGTTTCTTGTGTGTTTTAGTTGTTAATCCCAATTGCTTAACTACTTCTTATGAAATAAGTTTAGCTTGAGATCCACTATCTATGATTGTGTCGATCTTAGTTTGTTTAGTGATTACCCTTATATGAAACAGTTCATTCCTTTTTTTATCCTTAGAACTGTCATGATAGTTATAAGTAGAAGCACATGAAGAGCCAATGTTAGAATCATTACCAACAATAACTTTACCTTTCACACCTACAATTGATATCTTGGTTTCATCCTCAGAATCTGATCCAAGGTCCTCAACGATAATCGTAGCTTTCTACTTCCCTTTCCGATCCTTAACCACTTTGGTTTCCTTTCTGGATGTAGCTTCTAGCAATGTTCTTCATCATGTCCATCTCTCTAACAATGAGAACAAGAAAGCTTCGTGTCCCCTTTCTTCACGGTAGAAGCATGGTTGCTATTCCCTTTTGTCTTTCCTTATTTTGGTTGACTAGATTCATCTGAAGAAATAGCATGAACACTCTTCCCTTTGGATTCAATGTGTGTAGCTTGCACACATACCTCATCAAGATTACTAGGATTAAACATAAGTATTGTATGACGCAAATAATGATGTAATCCACCTATGTACTTGAGAAGAATTTATTGAGTGTAGAGAGGTATACCAAGTATTAGAGCTCTCTTCTGAAATTCTTCTGTGTACTCTTGCACACTTTGACCCTTATCTTGCCTCAGATTTTTCCAATCCATCATTGCTTGTTGTATGTAACCGAGTGGATAGAATTACTTCTTTAATGCTGAATTGAATTCATGCCAAGAGGATATAATATTTCCTTTTGAGGCCAAATCCTTTTGAGTTATGCTCTCCCACCATATGAGAGTAGTCCCTCCAAGTCCGAGAGAAGCTAACTGAATTTTCAAGCTATCTTCATTAAAATTTTGAATCCTACAATAGACTTCAATCTGGCAGATCCAATTATCTAATGTTTCTACATTAAGTTCTCCATTATAAACATGTAACTAAAACTTAATATCAAGCTTTAATTGAGGCATATTAAGATCAATTTTCTGTTTATGTGAGGTATTTAAAGAACCATGTAGTGTCCCCTCCTACCATACCAACGAGATAGGGAGGACGTGGTGCTCAATCCGGGCAATTAGCCCCAAAACGTTTGAATTAAAATCATTAATGCAAGAACTGTATCTGTGCATACTATGGAAAAACGACGGTAATCAAATGAATGCTATTGATCTCTAACACACATTCAAAATTCTGTGCAGAATTATACAAGATCATATAGAAATGCCTAAACTTTTAAAAACACAGCAGAAGCAAATTCGTTTAATACATCCACATACATTCATAACATTCATCAAATGATAATTGCCAATTTACACAAGAGAATACTTATCTCAATAAGGCAGTCCCAAGCAACTGGCTATGCAACTGCAACGTTCCACCCAACCATAGGCCAGTGTGCTCCTCAATCTCTCAGCACCACTGCCACCCCCGAGCTGGGCATGATCTCTACAAGGAACCAGGGAACAGCAGACTCACACATAGCCAAGCATACACCAAGATGAGCCAAGCCAATCTACAATTGGGTTTATCAGGCTACTAGGAGATGGAAAGGAAGAGTTGCTAAGCTAGTGAGCTCTAGCACAGAGCCAGGGATAACCTTGCAAGATCTATCTAGCTTGGCACCCACAATACCTACACACCCAGCACAAGGAAGTATTCTTTTCACTGCTGTGCAGTCCCTCAAGCCATACCTTCCCTATCTAGTGCTCTCAGGGTATGCATAGAATAGTAACCAAAGCCCTCTTGATCTTTTTGAGAGGTTGTCTCCCCCACTAGGTTTATCAAGCCACTTCTATCCACTACCACTCCAACACTTCAGCTCACAGGCTCAAACCAAGAACAAGGATGCACATAACAGCAGAATCCCCACTTGCTAGGCATGAGGAAAATGTTTTCCACAGTGGAATGCATGAGATGGCGTTTCAACTAACCCAGAAAAACGTGGGAACCCACAAAAACGAAAATGGGGAGTTGGTGAACAACCCAGGAAGCCAAATCCATTTTTAGAAAACGTCCCTGGACATTCAGGGGCAAAAATGACCTCCCTACAGTCCTCAAAACGTGGCCCTCCCTCTCCCAACTGTTATATACTGCAAAAACGACTCCCAGGCATGGAAAAATGCAGTATTTAGATAAAAAAACGTAAATGGAATGGACCCAGCTAACTCCAACTGCGTGCCTCCCTGAAGACTGCCCCTTCCCCATGGCTTTGGGCACCATTTCGTGGGTGGTTTCTTGCCCCACAAGCAAAAACACGATTTTCCAAGTTGATGGCTTGCCCATGCACGAAAATGGCTTGCCCATACTCTTTCATTCCCAAGGCATTAACTGCCTTAACCAATTTCTTGGAAAAAAATTAAATGATTGGGTACATGAGACAAAATGGGTAGTTGGTGGTTTATGGGTTTCCCCATTGACACATGGATTAATACTATTGGCTCAAGGGTTTGAATAATTTTCCTCCCTTTTCCTTGTAAAGTCATGCCCCATCTCTTTTGTTGCATTGCATAGCCGGTTGTGGGTTTTTCCATTAAAATTCCTATTTACATGGTGTCTTATTTACATTGTGCCCATCTCGCACAAGAACCATGGGCATCTATTTTTAATTGCCGATACATGAAATGCTAAATCAATGGTGGGGCCTTGGCCTTGAGCTCCTCACCATGATTAAATTACAATATTTACATCATTTATGGTTTAATACAAAGGGGGTCAAAATGGGGACATTACATTCCCCTCCCCTTACATTAGCACTGTCCTCAGTGCTCATCAAAATTGAACAAAAATGGATATGCCACCCTCATGGCATCCTCTAGCTCCCATGTAGCCTCATCGGGACCGTAGTGCTTCCATTGCACCTTTACCTGTCCGATGGCTCGGTTCTGGAGCAATGTTACCTTCTTGTCTAGGATGCACAATGGATCGGTTTGGAATTCTCCCTCGGGTTCCACCTGGATCACATCCCAATTAATCACATGGTTAGGATCATGTACATATTTCTTTAGCAAAGAGACATGAAAAACATTATGAGCTTTAGTGCTAGCAGGCAATGCAAGTCTATATGCAACTGGTCCTATTCTTTCAAGCACTTCAAATGGCCCACAATATCTAGGTGATAGCTTGGCACAACTCCCAAGCTTCAAGGAACTCTTCCTTGATCTCACTCTAAGATATACATGATCCCCAACATTGAATTCCCTATGCACTCTATGTTTATCTGCATAGCTTTTCTGTCTATCCTGGGCTGCTTTTAAATTTTGCCGGATCTTTGCAACCTCTTGTTCCATTTCCTTAAGCAATTCTGGCCCAAGTACAATTCTGTTCACTGGATTGTCCCAAGTCACTGGTGTCCTACACCTTCTGCCGTACAAAGCCTCATAAGGACTCATTCCCAACGATGCTTGTTGTCCATTGTTATATGCAAATTCCACCAGGTGTAGATAATCTTCCCACTTGGATGGTTTGTCCATTACATACATGCGGAGCATGTCTTCAAGCACCCGATTTACTCTTTCAGTTTGCCCATCTGTTTGAGGATGGTAGGCGGTACTAAAGCTTAGCTGTGTACCCAAATCTGCAAAGAGCCCTTTCCAAAAATTGGAAGTGAACTTGGTATCTCTGTCAGAAATTATTGCCTTAGGCAACCCATGTAATCTGAAAATTTCCTTCATGAAAATATCTGCAATGGCATCGGCTTTATGTGTGGACTTAACCGGTATAAAATGTGCTGCCTTTGTTAACTTGTCCACCACAACCATGATGGAATCATGTTGTCTCTTAGTCATTGGCAGTCCTGTAATAAAATCCATGGAGATTACTTCCCATTTCCATTCTGGAATCGGCACTGGAAGCAATAAACCTGTTGGATGTTGGTGTTCACTCTTCACCTGTTGACATTCCATGCACTTAGAAATGTATTCAGCAACATCCTTCTTCATGCCTGGCCAGAAATAATATTTCCTTGCTGTAGCAATTGTTTTCTGGTATCCTGGGTGACCAGAGTATGGGGCTTTATGGATTTCATCCATAACAATTCTCCTCAAATCTGCCGCATTTGGAACATAGACTCTATTCTTATACGTAAGAAGTCCTCCTTCTTCCAAATGATAGCCTTCATACTTCCTTTCAAGGTTTTGCTGCTGCAATTTTCCCTTTATCTGCTCATACACTTCATCCTCAACCATATGGTTAACAATTTGTTGCTTCAAGTCTGGCTGGCAAGTACTAAGCGCTGCCACATACATTTCATGTACCTTCCTGCTGAGTGCATCAGCCACCTTGTTTTCTTTCCCTTTTATGTGTTTGATCTCGAAATCAAATTCACACAAAAATTCCAACCATCTAGCTTGCCTAGCATTTAAAGTTGGCTGATCAAACAAATATTTCAGACCACAATGGTCTGTCCTTAACTCAAATTTCCTTCCCATTAAGTAATGCCTCCACATCTTTAAAGCATGTACTATGGCTGCAAGTTCTATATCATGAGTAGCATAGTTCTTCTCGTGCTCCTTCAACTTTCTTGACTCATAGCATATCACGTGGTTATCTTGCATAAGAACTCCTCCAAGTCCTTGATTGCATGCGTCTGTACACACCACAAAGTCTTTTTTCGGATCTGCAATTTTCAGAATAGGTGCACTTGTAAGAAGATTCTTCAACCGTTGAAAACTTTCCTCACATCTTGGTGACCATTCAAACTTTATCCCCTTCTTTTGCAAAGAAGTGATCGGGTTAGCAACTTTGGAAAATCCTTCGATAAACCTCCTGTAGTAACCAGCAAGGCCCATAAAAGATCTCACATCAGTCACATTCCTTGGAGTTGGCCAATTCATAATGGCTTCAATCTTCTCAGGGTCTACAGATATTCCTTCGTCGGAGATGATGTGACCCAAATAATGAATTCTATCTTTATAGAAGTCACATTTGCTCAACTTGGCATACAGCTTATGCTCCCTTAGTAACTGCATTGTCATTCTCAAATGTTCTTCATGCTCTTCTTCATTCTTGGAATAGATGAGAATATCATCTAGAAATACAAGAACAAACTTGTCCAAATATTTGCTAAAAACATTATTCATGAGACACATGAATGTAGCTGGTGCATTTGTGAGACCGAATGGTACCACTACAAACTCATAGTGTCCATACCTCGTTCTAAAGGCTGTCTTATGAATATCTTCTTCTTTGATTCTTACCTGATGGTACCCAGACCTCAGGTCAATCTTTGAAAATACCTTTGCTCCTCTCATTTGATCAAAAAGGTCATCAATTCGGGGCAATGGGTATTTATTCTTCACTGTGACTTTGTTCAACTGCCTGTAGTCAATACATAACCTGAGTGTTCCATCTTTCTTTTTCACAAATAGAACAGGTGCTCCCCACGGGGACACACTTGGCCTAATGTATTTCTTTTCCAGCAACTCTTGTAATTGCATTTTTAATTCTAGCAATTCCGGGGTACTCATCCTGTACGGTGTCTTAGATACTGGTGCCGCTCCTGGCACAAGTTCAATTGTAAAGTCAATGTCTCTCTTTGGAGGGAGTCCCGGAATCTCATCAGGAAAAACATCCCTGAATTCTTGCAATACCCGATAGTCCTCCAATTTCAGAGTTTCATTCTCTGTTGCCTCTAAAATGTGGGCTGCATACAATTGACATCCCTTCCTACAGAACTTCTTTAGTTGCATGGCTGAAACCTGTCTAACAGAAGTCACCTTTGGAATGCCTTTTACAACCCTCGGGTTTCCTTCCTCGTCCATGCATTCAAATGTCTTAGTGTAGCAGTCAAGTTTAACCCTGTGTGCTTCTAACCAATCCATTCCAATGAGAATATCATAGGAACCAAGTGGCAAAATATTAAGATCTGCATAAGTGAATAGCCCATCCATCTCTAATGGACATTTCTCTACTATTTCGCTAACTTTTCTCTTGGTTCCAGTGGCTAGTTGAACTAACCAAGATTTACTATGCTTTAATTTCTTGAAAGCACACATCTCAACAATTCTAGGATTGACATAACTGTGAGTAGACCCAGGGTCAATCAAAATAGAAACAGATTGCTTAGCAATCTTACCTTCAACCTCAACCACAGTTGACTGATGATCTGCTTGGCGGTCGTCCACTGCTGCATAGATTCTAGGGATTGTCCTCGCCACCTGACCCACGGTTCCAGCTCCTTGGATGTTGTGAACTTGATTTGCATTCCCATTCCGATGTGGACAGTTCCTAAGCATGTGGTCCCCTCCACAACCCCAACATTGAAGTGGTTCTCTTGGCTCCTTTGGATCTCTTGGCTTGTCTCCCATCATCCTAGTTGGCTTAGTCACAACCTGTGATGGTTGCCTTTGCTGATTCCGGAATTGAGGAGGCTTGAACCCCTTCTTCCTTTGATCAAACTTCTCATTTTTCTTATCCTTCCATGCCTTATGGAATTCTGGTTTGCTTCTGTTTTGATCAAAGCAATACTTGGCCTTTCTTATGGCCTCCTCTAGAGTTTGAGGTTCATCAAACTCAATTCTGTCTTTATATGACTGGGGCAGTCCACTTAGGAAACGCTGAATTTTTACCTTATCATCTCGAATATACTTGACATACCTCAGTAGCTCCAAGAACTTGTTTGCATATTCTTCCATGGTCGATTGTCCCAATCTCAGCTCATGGAACTCTTTGATCTTATCATCATAGTACCTATCAGAGAGGTACTTCTGCTTGAAGTATTTCTTGAACTGCTTCCACCCAATCTTCCTTTCATTGACCTTATTCACTTGCCTGGTGTGTTCCCACCATATAGATGCCCTTCCATTCAAGTTGAAGATGGCTACCCTTGCCTTCATATTTCCCGAGTAGTCTTGGACTTGGAAGTATTTTCTCATCCCAAGAAGCCAAGCTTCAGCTTCTTGACCAGATTTTACCTCTCCGTCAAATGTAGGAGGTTTTGCCTTCTTAAATTCCCCATGTGAACTGTTCTTGTAGTGCTTCTTCCTCTTGCTCCTGTGAGATGAAGAGATTGAACCCTCAATGGATTCTTCAGAGTCAGATGATTCATTAGAAGAGATTTCTGGACTATATGTGTTGTCTGTAGAAATTCTTCTTGGGCTACTGGCCCTCTTACGGGAATTTCTTCTAGAGCTACTTCCACCCTTTTCTGGATTTGATATCTGATGCCCAGAGTTTATTTGCCTTTGGATGTCTGTTAAACTCTGCAGCATGGCTGCATTCAGCTGATTTTGTTCTTCTTGAGCTTTAATCATTCTTTCATTATCTTCCCTACAGCTTTGCAACTCCACCCTTAGGCTTCTCATGGTGGCTGCAACATCTGGAGGGGTCTCTTGATTTCTTCTCCCATTAGATTCTGTTTCAGCATTCTCAACCTGTATGTTCTCCCCCATGGCATCTGTCTCAGGTTCATAGGGATCCTGTGCATCATTCATGATGTGCATTTTCTTGGCCCAACCAAGATCCAAAATTTTTCCACTATATTATCTAGAGTGTTATCCTGCTGTAACTGTGACTCTCTGAAATGTGTTCATCAACACAATTGTTAGCTGTATTACATTCTCAAAATTTACAAATTACTTCATGCACATGGGAAAACATTACGTTGACAATTCGTCAAATCACAACAACGAAACTACAAGGGGAAAAAGAAAAAGGGGGTCAAGGGGGCTTGCCCCCTTGTGGCTCGCCACAGCAGGGCGGGTCGAGGGCAGCGCCCTCGTTTTTTTTTTTTTTTTTTTTTTTTTTTTACGAATCACGCCTCATCGGGCGATTCGCTGAATCCTGCCGCAACGGGCAGTTCGCGAATTCGGGCCGCGACGGGCGATTCACAGAATGTTGTCGCAACCGCGAGGAGGTTGGCCTTCCGCAATGGGCGGGGCGATTTGCCGAGAGTTTCCGCAATGCGGGGCGCTTGGCGGAATGCTTCCGCAATTGCGGAATGGTTCGGCGACGGCTTCCGCAATTGCGGAGCAGTTCGCCGAACGCTTCCGCAATAGCAGGGTGATTTGCCGAGCGGAGCCATTCGGCGAAGGCTTCTGCAGTTGCGGAGCCATTCGGCGAATGCTCCCGCAATTGCGGAGCCATTCGACGAAGGCTTCCACAGTACCGGAGCCGTTCGCGGAATGCTTCCGCCGCAATGCTTCCTCGATTTCGGGTGATTTTTTTTTCGGAATGATTCGGCGAAGTCTTCCGCAGTTGCGGAACGATTCACCGAAGTCTTCCGCAGTTGCGGAACGATTCGGCGAAGTCTTCCGCAGTTGCGGAACGATTCGCCGAAGTCTTCCGCAACTTCGGAACGACTCGCCGAACTCTTCCGCGTTTCGGAACGACTCGCCGAACTCTTCCGCATTTCAGGACGACTCGCCGAACTCTTCCGCGTTTCGGAACGATTCGCCGAAGTCTTCCGAAATTGCGGACCAATTCGGCGAAGTCTTCCGCAGTTGCGGAACGATTCGCCGAAGTCTTCCGCAACTTCGGAAAGACTCGCCGAACTCTTCCGCATTACGGAACGATTCACGGAATCCTTCCGAAATTTCGGAAGAGAATTCCTTCCTCAATTTCGGAAGAGAATTCCTTCCGAAAGTTTCCGTTCGACGCCGAGACTTAGAAAATTTTTCACTTTAAACCATTTTCCTCCGCTGTTTCGGAGCCATTGGCTGAATTCTTCCGCAATTTCGGGAAGGTTCGCGGAATCCTTCCGCAATTTCGGGAAGGTTCGCCGAACTCTTCCGCAATTGCGGAAGGTTCGCGAAACCTTTCCGAAATTTCGGAACGACTTCCCGAAACGGCTTAAAACAAATTTTTCTCAAAAACAGACTTAAACAAAATTTTCAAAACAGACTTAAAACAAAAAAAAAATTTCCCAAACTCTTAAGAAAAACTTAACTTCTTCTCTTCTCTTTTACTATCAGTTTTGGCCCATAGCGTCCCAGTGCTGCAACGCAGCTCTGATACCATAATGTAGTGTCCCCTCCTACCATACCAACGAGATAGGGAGGACGTGGTGCTCAATCCGGGCAATTAGCCCCAAAACGTTTGAATTAAAATCATTAATGCAAGAACTGTATCTGTGCATACTATGGAAAAACGACGGTAATCAAATGAATGCTATTGATCTCTAACACACATTCAAAATTCTGTGCAGAATTATACAAGATCATATAGAAATGCCTAAACTTTTAAAAACACAGCAGAAGCAAATTCGTTTAATACATCCACATACATTCATAACATTCATCAAATGATAATTGCCAATTTACACAAGAGAATACTTATCTCAATAAGGCAGTCCCAAGCAACTGGCTATGCAACTGCAACGTTCCACCCAACCATAGGCCAGTGTGCTCCTCAATCTCTCAGCACCACTGCCACCCCCGAGCTGGGCATGATCTCTACAAGGAACCAGGGAACAGCAGACTCACACATAGCCAAGCATACACCAAGATGAGCCAAGCCAATCTACAATTGGGTTTATCAGGCTACTAGGAGATGGAAAGGAAGAGTTGCTAAGCTAGTGAGCTCTAGCACAGAGCCAGGGATAACCTTGCAAGATCTATCTAGCTTGGCACCCACAATACCTACACACCCAGCACAAGGAAGTATTCTTTTCACTGCTGTGCAGTCCCTCAAGCCATACCTTCCCTAT
Organism: Larix kaempferi; assembly: GCA_027924585.1. Classification (NCBI taxonomy): domain Eukaryota; kingdom Viridiplantae; phylum Streptophyta; class Pinopsida; order Pinales; family Pinaceae; genus Larix; species Larix kaempferi. The sequence continues at coordinate 20,913,621 of BSBM01000289.1, forward strand.
CTAGTGCTCTCAGGGTATGCATAGAAGAGTAACCAAAGCCCTCTTGATCTTTTTGAGAGGTTGTCTCCCCCACTAGGTTTATCAAGCCACTTCTATCCACTACCACTCCAACACTTCAGCTCACAGGCTCAAACCAAGAACAAGGATGCACATAACAGCAGAATCCCCACTTGCTAGGCATGAGGAAAACGTTTTCCACAGTGGAATGCACGAGATGGGGTTTCAACTAACCCAGAAAAACGTGGGAACCCACAAAAACGAAAATGGGGAGTTGGTGAACAACCCAGGAAGCCAAATCCATTTTTAGAAAACGTCCCTGGACATTCAGGGGAAAAAATGACCTCCCTACAGTCCTCAAAACGTGGCCCTCCCTCTCCCAACTGTTATATACTGCAAAAACGACTCCCAGGCATGGAAAAATGCAGTATTTAGATAAAAAAACGTAAATGGAATGGACCCAGCTAACTCCAACTGCGTGCCTCCCTGAAGACTGCCCCTTCCCCATGGCTTTGGGCACCATTTCGTGGGTGGTTTCTTGCCCCACAAGCAAAAACACGATTTTCCAAGTTGATGGCTTGCCCATGCACGAAAATGGCTTGCCCATACTCTTTCATTCCCAAGGCATTAACTGCCTTAACCAATTTCTTGGAAAAAATTAAATGATTGGGTACATGAGACAAAATGGGTAGTTGGTGGTTTATGGGTTTCCCCATTGACACATGGATTAATACTATTGGCTCAAGGGTTTGAATAATTTCCCTCCCTTTTCCTTGTAAAGTCATGCCCCATCTCTTTTGTTGCATTGCATAGCCGGTTGTGGGTTTTTCCATTAAAATTCGTATTTACATGGTGTCTTATTTACATTGTGCCCATCTCGCACAAGAACCATGGGCATCTATTTTTAATTGCCGATACATGAAATGCTAAATCAATGGTGGAGCCTTGGCCTTGAGCTCCTCACCATGATTAAATTACAATATTTACATCATTTACGGTTTAATACAAAGGGGGTCAAAATGGGGACATTACAAACCATCAAGAAAAGATGGTGTTGATGGAGGATATTTAGGAGGTTCATCACCACCTTCTTCTTCTTTACCTTTTGCATGAGAAGAACCACCTTGTTCACCCTTCTTTCGATCTTGGTAAAGTTCTTCCACTATACTTTGCATCCTCATCAAAGCTTTAAGAAAATCCCCTTCAAAAAGAATTGTAGAAGTTCCATCATCTCCTTTTTCTGAAGCCATTTTCCTTCTTCTTGATCCAATATTAGGATCAAAATATTCAAGCTCTCCTTCACCTCTCTGAATCCTAGATCTTGTTAACATAAACAAACTCACAATGCAATGGTTAAGCTGTTATGATACCAAACTTGATCTGAAAATTATACAGGATCTTTATAACTATCACCTACCCAAATTCTAAGAATATTATTTTATTTGCAAAATACTTTATGTTAAATTTTAATTACAAATTTTTGTAATTATGACCAAGTTTGGTCAAGGATGAATGTTATTACTGATTATTATTATTTAATAAATTAAAGTAGGAGACAAACACCCAAGGGAACTTTTAAATGAGTGTTCACTGACCCACTAGGATGAATGGAAGCTGTTAGAAGGTATGGGACAGATGGCAGCATTTGCACTTCACCACTAGCTGTTGGTTATGGGACAACTACCCCTAAAATTGTGGCATTATCCCCCAGGTGGGTGGAAAAGAGCAGGCAGCTCATTAATGACTAGTTAACCACTAAAAGGCCTAGGAAGCATACATAAGGCAAATTTGAATTGGGCAGGCAACCCCCCTTACAATATTTTCTGTAGAAATATTCCTCAAGTGCATCAGGTGATCACTGAGAGATTCGAATAGGGAGGCTATGTGAGAGTGCAACTGTGAGTCTGCTAAGTATATTGAGAAGGCAAACCAAAGGTGTTGGTCCAGGTCTCTTTGACTGCTGAGTCTTGATGACTGGACAATCTATATTCTATTACAAGTTGATGTACTAAGGATTCTACAGAATCTTCCTCCTAGTGGTTCAATGAACAGGCTCGGGGGTCCTAAGGCAAGTAACTTGGCTGTCTTTAGGAGTAGATTGGGTGGAACAGGTTCCTTGGGTTGTTTGTTCCTCCTACAGTCAACCAGGTTTTACTAATCTAATTTCTTGTTACAGTTAAATGAATTTCTGCATAGTAGAATTATCATTTTCAGTTATACAAATGAAGTTGTTTTAAAAATAGATTTCTGAATGAAAATGTTTATTTGATGAAATGATTGATTCGAAAACCCTTCTGTATATTTTTCCCCATGTTTTTCTTGCATCATACTCCAGTATAGAGAAGTGAAATTAATAGGAGATGATTGATAGGCATAATGCCTTTTTAATAAAAGGATAAACACAGTTGTTTTCTTTTAATTTCTGTCTTTTAAATTATAAATAAAAATACAGGAAATAGTACAGTACAATGTATACAGATGTATAACATTCATATACTTTTTAAACACATTGTATTTATGCACAAGATTTATATGTTTCCATTTCAAATACATCTTTTTCAAATAGAAATATCATGCAATTCAACATTTATCTCCCTAATGTTTCAAGTAAAGTAGAGTCTAGAAATTTAGCATCTGCAAAATTTATTCTCTGCAAAAAATTATTATATGTAAACCTATTATTCCATCATCTATTCATTTAAGTATTTAAAATACAAATCTATTCACGATAGCATCAAAACCCTATTATCGCAAACCCTAGAATCTAAACGTTCTTTTGGTACATAGTTCATAAACCTCTCATCAAGCCATTCATGGCAAATTTTAGACATTATTTCAAAAATTATAGCATTTATGATTTACTAAACCCTATTTATCATTTTCTATAACCATACTATCTTTTGTACATGGCGAGTTTACCATTGAAGCACTATTTATCACTTAGTCGAAAGCATGAGTTCGTATCAATGTCTAACTTTAGCTCACAACCCTAACATTAAAACTTACACATCGTCAAAATATTCATATACGAGCTAAGGTCTATTTCATGGTTCAAACTTCTCTGCATAAGTAAGGTTGCCAAGGAAAACTTCAGGTAGGGTTTCATTCTTTGAACAAATTAGAACCCAGAGGCAATAGCCTTTTCAAAACACTTATAATCAGACCAAATTTCATTTCACCACAATTTCAAAACTTTAATTTAAACTTAAACAGAGTTTACATTCGGGTGTTTCAAGATTCCAAAAACTACTCAGGGTTTATCCCTTATCAAAATAACAGTACAAACACATGTTCGAAGTTCATCTCAAACAACGTAGAAAGACATTACAGGGCCGAATAACATCTTAAACACTGAGTGTGTATCTTCTATTCCGCCTTGACCAAATTAAAACAATAAAACGTAAAAAATCAACTATTACTCCGAACCAAGTTGAAATTAAAACTATCGTCACACCATATTCACCAGCTAAACCATGCCAAAGGTGCTTGCGAGGTTTCAAGAACCACCGAGGCTTACCCAAAAGCAGTTGCAACACTTCCATTTCCAATCCTTGGTATAGAAACCTTCCAACAAAGTGGGCACCTGCCAAGTTACAAGTTCGAAGGGTTAAAAGCATGCAAACACAAATAAAAAGCAACTTCACAATATTACACTCAATATCAAACTACTTACCCTTAGAACGAAGCCTCTAATATTATAAGCACCACTCCTGCAAAGGCGACGAAGCCTGAAGATGTTTGCAGCATTCACAAATGCAAGGACTCAGAAGACGATATCATAAAATCGAACCCCAAATTCAAATCACTCTAAACAACTGACAGAAGAACCATGTACATCTAGTAGAACTGTATCATGGCTCTATTGCACAAATGCATAAGCCTAAAACCTGTAAACTACATCACTCAGGTCCCGGGTTCAAGACCGAGGAAGGAGTCCTCTTCTCTAAGAAACCAACAATCCTACATTGCAGCATTCTATCGGCCCTACTAGCCTCCCACTAAGCGTAACAATGGAGACAAGAAAACCAAATGTCATGACTTAACAACGTGTGCTTAGGGTTTCATCCACCACCCTGGATCCTACAGAGATCAACGGTGGATAAATACCATTCCAGGCATGTTGATATTCAAACCAACATTGCAATCAATACCATTTAATTGCTACATCTACCAATTGCCATGTAAGCGAACCGAGAGCTTGTGCATGGCACAACTCAGCCTTATGTTAGTGCTCAATGCAATCACAAGCACATTAAGACATTATAACTAAGCTTCCACTTCACTAATGAGTTGATCGACTTTAAATGCCAAGACCTGTCATTGCCAGTTGTAATCATGTCAAGTACCGAGCTTTATACCTTTTCATCATCATCGTAGTTATTGCAATGTTAGATCCTTGTGCATTTTTCTATATAGTTTTGAAGGCTTGTTTAGGCATTGTGATAATAGTATTATCACACGCTATTTTGTTTAGTGTGAATGCTTGGTCAATACAAATGTTTACATTTCATGGTTGTTTTATTTAGTTTATGTATAGTCATATAGGGTAAGATATATATTACATATGATTGCTATGTTTTGACAAGCCAATGAATATTATAAGACTAAGGTATAGTTAATACATAATACAACGTTAATATCATAGTATAAGAACTATAAACACTATATATTCCTTATGAGAAGTCTTGTAATAATAATCAAATGATAATTGTTAGACTTAGGATAGTCTATAGATTTTGTTGTTGCATAATATAATAGTAGATTTCTTTTTAAATAATAAAAAATTTATTATTTTCCAAGATTTCAAATAGAATTACAATTGGACATTGGGTCATTGAGTTGTTATAGTAATGGATATTTTAGATGACTTCTCATTGATAAACAATAAATAGCATTATAACAAGCAAACTAACGATGTGTTGAAAATTTTGTAATCTAGCACGTAAACTAGGATTGGAACCAAAATACCCATACCTCTAGTAACTTGTTTTCGCAGGGTAGTACTTAGTTTTGTTTCATGTTATACTGACGATGAATTGATGAACTCATGTACTCTTAACTCATGGTTGATGTAGAATTTCTTACCTGCATTCTGCACATGGAAACAGATTTCAAATGACTTAGCAAATCGTAGCTAAGTAAACCCCAGGGTACCTTGTAGGACCCCTTCGTCAACATACAAACAAACTGTCAGCACATCGTCAAGAACATCATAATAGTATAAATTATGTACATCATGTAATCATATTTAGAACTTAAGCAAATATGTAAATTGTATTCTTACGCATAATCATAAAAAGATCTTTCGTTAAGGAGATTAACATCCGCTTAAATATAAAATGGAAAATACAATTATATCATATTTATTGGAGAAGTATGATGTGTCATTGTTACTAATTATCTTAGTTAAGAAATCTAATTAATTTATATGTTCCGCATTAATGACTTTGATAATTATTACTATTATTAAAAAAAAAAAAAATTGGTATTTTTCGGGATGTTACAATAACCAATATTTGCATGTGGATGTTTAAATGCTAAAATCCATTAAAGAGGCTTAAATGACAAATTTAAAGAGCATAACTGAAGCATATAAGCAAATAAAAGATATATGCAAACCAGAAAATGAAGACAAGATTTGATAACAGAGTTCAACCTTCTTAGGCTACGTCTCCGAGCCGCTTCCAATGGGAAGGCCGATCTTATTAAGTATTCAAAGGTTACACAATGAGTGTTATGGACACACTTCTAAATTATGACTGTCAAATACAAAAACAGACTGCACCACTATGTCCATCTCGAAATTCTGAGAAAAACAAGTATAAACTCGAATACCTTTGGATGAAAACTCCTCTGGCACACAAATCGAGACAATAACTCTGCATAAAAGACAAACTGTACGGACTATGTATGGATTCCACCTTAGGATCCGTGCCCATTAATAGCCTCTATTCCTTGGGAACTGTGCTTGTAATCTGCCTTGTTTACTGTGCAAAATTCTAAAATCTAAACATGCCCGTGGCTTGGTTTTCCGTGGTTTTTTATAGGTTCTGGATGCTTCCATTAAAATGATATTATGTTGAATCCCTTATCAAGTGGCGCCGGTGGCACATTGGTTAAAGCACTTGTAAGGATGGGAGTATGTCACGGGTTCAAGCCCACGGACATCTCCCATATGACGCTTTTGTTGTATGGTGGTTTATATTATATTACACATTGCAAAACTATGGCGCATATTGTTAACACATTAATATATGTGTTGGCAATGGTGATGACGTGAGGTCGCCTTCGCAAAGGTTCTTTCTTAACAATTACACACAACACACGCGTTCACATAGACAAGATGTAAACAGGATGCCAGAAGCTGGCTTATATTACTTCTACCGAAATGGTTACAATGCGAAATCCAAGGAATGTAAACAACTAACTATTGTCGGTGTTATTCTATTACAATACAGAACTAACTGTGTGCTATCTCAGTGTGTCGATATGCACCCTCTCCTGGTTCACTCCGGAACTCTAAGCTATGGCTCGATCTGAATTTCCTATCCAATCTGCCAGAATTTACTTGAGCTCTACTCTCCCGATCCTCTGTTGATTGAACTGACCCCCCTGCTTTGTGCCTGCGCACAAGCCTTTTACTCTGCTGCTACTATTCCCAAGATCACTCTGAACCCCTGAGACACGCTTCCTCTATCTATTGATATCCTCAGATCCTACATACCTTCAACTGTCAATGCCTCTGTCGTGCTGCACAATCTCCACCTCAGTTGACATCCATCACGATCCCAACTACTTGCAATAACTGCTAATAACTTCCTTAGCAACCCCGAATGGTTGCCAAGTAATCTCCTTGACTTTCTGCGTGTCCTTCTTACACTGCTACAGTAGTCGGTCTTATCACTGCCTTGACCATACTGTCTTTCGTCAGCCTTCGACATACCTGTTGGCTTCCCTTCGCACTTTCAGGTTTCGCCAGTCCACCCCTTCCTCTCCTTGATTGGATCATACCCAACCTGTCAGAGTCGTAGTTTGACAACATGTCGACCTTCGACGTCTCCATTGCAACTCTGTCATCTGTCGACCTCTAACATGTCGACTCTCGACCTTCTGCATCTTCTGTCGATCGCTTGATCAACTGCCCCTGATCGACTTATTGAATTTGACATCCAATCTGCTCTTCCGCACCAGTGGTCGTCGGCACCCGCTCTGGTCGACCTTCCTCATGTCGATCATCTTCGACTGCTCTTCCTAGGCCCTGATGCTCCTGCATCAGACTCCCTAGGTGAAAAATAACTTGACTGCTCCGTCATCCTCCTGAACTCTTCTTCGAAAATCCATGTTGCCTCCTATAACTCATCATCTTTCCATCGCACTAAGTATTCCTTCTTTTTCGAACGACACGTACGCTTGACTTTGCATTCCTCTATTATTTCTGCGATTTCTTCCTTGTGTCAATTTGGAATCTGCACTGTCCAATCAATGTTTGACACTTCTGTGCTTTTGCTGCTGGAACCTTCTTCAAACTTGTACAGATCTGAGACATTGAACGTTGGTGAAATGCTCAAGTCCTTCGGCAGCTCCAACACATAAGTGTTGTTTGAAATATTCTTCAGAATCTTACATGGTATAATCTTCTTCAGCTTCAGTTTGTTGTATGTTCCTGTCGGAAATCTCTCATTCTGCAAATGGGCATAGACTAAGTCTCCTTCGCTAAACGACTGTAGCCTCTTCTTCCTGTCGGTTCTCAACTTGTACGCTGCATTACTCTTTTTTATGTACCTTCACACATCTTCATGCACTTCCTTCATATGCTCTGCGAATGATTCTGCATTCGCTCTTTTCCTGATTTATGTCGGTAACTCAACCAAATCCACCACTCCATGTGGGATTCTCCCCTAAACAATCTGGAATGGGCTCAAACCTATCGACCGATTCACAGAATTGTTGTATGCAAACTCTGCTTGCGCCAACACGTTCTCCCACTGCCTGGGTCTGTCGGCCGTCAAACACCTTAGAAGGTTTCCCAAACTTCTATTCACCACCTCGGTCTATCCGTTCGTCTGCAGATGATATGCTAAGCTAAAATGCAACTTCGTGTCCAGTTTCTTCCACAGGGTTCTCCATAAATGTCCCATAAACATGGTATCTCTGTCTGATGTGTTACTCTTTAGAAACCCATGCAATCTGACTATCTCCTTGACGAATAGTACAACAATGCTTGTGGCGTCACTTATCTTCCGACATGGAATAAAGTGTGCCATTTTCAAAAATTTGTCGACTACAACAAAGGATGAATCGCTCACTTGTTGCGTCTTCAGCAATGCTAGAACAAAATCCATGCTCAGGTGCTCCCATGGGGTATCCGGTACAGGTAATGGTGTATACAACCCCGTATTCTAACTCCTTCCTTTCACCAACTGGAAAACTCAACATTGTCGTGCCCACTTCCCGACATCTGTCGTCATTCCTGGCCAATAATACTTTTCTTCGACCAATGCCCTGGTCTTGTCGATTCCAAATTACCTGCTAATCTTCCGCTATGCAATTTTCGGATTAGGTTCTCTCTTATGGATCCTCTGGGAATACACAACTGTTGTCCCTTGAATAGGTATCCCTCTTGGATAAAATAATCCAAGTATGGAGTCATGTTGACACTCCACGGTTCACGACAAGCCTCCCATGATTTCACAAAATCCTCGTCGATCACATACTCTACCTTCACTGACTCTATTCATGTTTCCTGAACTATCATCGTGTTCAACAATGTAACTCTTCGACTCAGCATGTCGGCAACCTTGTTCGACTTGCCCGACTTATGTCGCAACATGAAAGTATATCCCTGCAGGAATTCAACCCATTTCATGTGCCGCTAATTCAACTTTGACTGAGTATTCATATACCTCAATGCTTGATGATCAGTGTATAACACAAATTCCTTGGGCAACAAATAATGCCTCCACTTATTCAATGCAAGGACAATAGCATAAAATTCCTGGTCATAGGCCGAATATTTATGCTTCGCATCATCCAACTTCTCGCTGAAGAATGCAATTGGTCATCCCTGTTGGCTCACCACTGCTCCAATTTCCATTCCACTCGCGTCGCAATCGACCTGTAAAACTTTGTCGAAATCTAGGAGCGCCAACACTAGGCTCTCAGTGACCTTTTCCTTCAACTTGTCGAAATATTGTTGGGAAGCTTTCATCCACTTGAACTCCCATTTTTTCATGCACTTTGTCAAAGGTGCGCAAATTCGACTGAATCCCCAAATGAACTTCTTGTAGAAACTAGCAATTCCATGGAAACTCCTTACTCCAGTCGCACTTATCAGTTCCAGCCAATCCAATATTTCCTTCACCTTTTATGGGTCCATCACCAACCCTTTACCCGATATTTCAAATCCCAAGTACACCAGTTCTTCCTTCATGAGGAAACACTTTTGCAAGTTCACCATGAACTTCTCTTCCTGCAACTTTTGCAATACCTTTCGAATGTGTCCCAAGTGCTCTGTCTTGGTTTGACTAAATATCAGGATGTCATTTAGGTACACTATGACGAACTTACCCAAGAATGGTTTCAGTACTTCATTCATCAACCGCATGAATGTAATGTGTGCATTCGTCAATCCAAATGGCATGACCAACCACTCATACAGCCCTTCCTTCGTCTTGAATGTTGTTTTCCATTCATCTCCTTCTCTAACTTGAATCTAGTGATAACTGCTCTTCAGGTCTATCTTCGTGAATTACTTCACTCCACGCAAGCAATCCATCAAGTCATCCATCCTCGGTAATGGAAACCAGTACTTGATCATGATCTTGTTGATAGATATGGAGTATGTACACATCCTCCATTCTCCACCTTTCTTCGGCGCTAATACTGCTCGTACCACGCACGGGTTCATACTTTCTCTGATCAGTCCCCTGTCCAACAAATCCTGGACCTATCGATTGAGTTCTTGAACTTCTATCGGACTCATCCTATGAGATGCTTTGTTTGGAAGACTTGACCCTAGAATCAAGTTGATCAGATGGGATATGCTTCTCGTCAATGGCAATCCCGTCGGTGTCTCATCGACTACTATGCTTTGAAACTCGTCAAGCATCTTTTCGATTTCGATCGGAATATTCTCCATTGTCGACCTCTTGACACATGGCCCTTTCGAAATGATAGAAAAACATCTCGATTGTTTTGCCTCCTCCGCAAGGAATTCTTTCGATGAACACATCAACACTCACTTCTCCCAAAAGTTGCTCTCGCCTTGCTTACAGTCGGCTTGCTCCTCCGGCTTTGGCTTCAAAGTCCTTTGCACATCATTCTTCCACACTGTGACTGTGTTGGTTCGACCATCATAGATCATCTTCCAATCATATTTCCATGTTATCCCTAACAACAGATGGCACGCGTCCGTTGGGATTACGTCGCACAGTACATTGTCTTCAAGCTTCCCTGCCTTGAAGTTAATCATGCACTGTCTGGTCACCTACACATGGTGTCCTTTTTGCAACCATGAGATCTTGTATGGGTGTGGATGTTCCCGACATTTCAACCCTATCCTGTCGATTACCTTTGTCGACACAAGATTCTCAGTGCTTCCGCCATCAACTATGGTCTTGCAACACCACTATTTGATTCGCACTTTAGTTCAAAAGATTGCCTTCCGCTGTACCGGCTCTTTCTCGTCGCGTCGGTCTTCCTGAACCAATGTTCTCCTGACCGTCAGGTTTCGACTTTTCTTCTTTCCATCCTCACTATTGTTGGATGCCAACTCTTCCCTCTCATCGACTTGTTCATCTCTCCGACGTCTGGGTTTCAACTCCTCTGCAGCATGTAGGTTCTATGGGAATTCATAAACCTTGATTCCGGATCCTCAACACTTGTAACAGATTATGGCTGGTCTGTTAGCTCCTTTTTTTGTCGAATGGACCGCTTCGACCATACACACCTCGACCGCGTGTCTCTCGACCATTGCATCGCTTTTCCTGCACTTTCTCTCTTGTCGATTTCCCTTCCGTACATCGGTTGTCTTCGACGGTTTCTCTCTTGTAACTGCTACTTTGGCTTTTCGCGGAAAGAGTCTTCGCACCCCGACCGGTCATCCTACCTTTGGTTGATGCGTATTTCCTCGACAGTTTCTCTTCTGCCTTCAGAGCTAACTAGTAGGCTTCACCGACTGCTCTGAATCTTAACATGCTTAGCTCGTCTTCAACGGCATATTTCAATCCATTGACATATCTTGCGACAGCTTCTTCGCCTTTGTTGGTTTTCCTCGACCTTATCGACAATCTATAGAACTCTTCCATGTATTCCTTCATGGTCATCTGTTTTTGTCAAAAGTTCTGCAACTTCCAGAACAAGGAAATCACATAGTCATTTGGAAAGAACTTTCCCTTCAGCTTGGCGACCATCCTACCCCAAGACTTGATTTTCTCCTTTCCCTTCTTGACTCTGTCAGCCTGCACATTGTCCCACCATAGTGAGGCATGACCCTTCAACCTGAGACATGCAGTCTTGACCCATTTAGGATCCTCGATCTGCTCTATGTTGAAGTATTTCTCCATTTCTATGAACCAGTCGATCAAGTCTTATGGATCCAGACTTCCTAAATAGGTACATACATCTATCTTTGTCTGACCTCTCATATCCATCAGAATCTTGATTAGTTTCCCTTCTGGTTCTTCTCCCGTTGCTTCCCATGCTTCCACTTCTTCGACCTCCTCGTCGTTGTGGTCTAACGCATCAGGAATACAACCATGCCTTTGGATTTCTTTGATCTATGTGACTTCATTTTTCAAAGTTCGCATTGCTCGAACGCACTCATCGAACATCTCATGACCAATTGTGACTGCTGCGCCACACGTTCTTCATCCAACACCTGGGACATTAATGACTCTGTGATCCATTTTCAACCTCGACTGAAACTCCCACTCTGCCCAATCGCAATCGGACTTCCACAAGTTGTGCACAACTCTACCCAACCGCAGCTGGAGTTATTCAATGCACTTGCTCACTGGATTCACTTCCAATGCTGATACCACTTGACCCAGTCATGTTGATATCACTGTCTTCTTCTCACAGTATTCTCCCGCTCTGATGCCACTTGACAGGAGGTCGCCTTCGCAAAGGTTATTGCTTAGCAATTACACACAACACACACGTTCACATAGACAAGATGTAAATAGGATGCTAGAAGCTATCTTATATTACTTCTACTGAAATGGTTACAATGAGAAATGAAAGGAATGTAAACCACTAACTATTTTCGGCCTTAGCCTATTACAATACAAAAGTAACTATGTGTTATCTCAGTGTGTCGATCTACACCCTCTCTTAGTTCACTGCAGAACTCTCAGGTATGGCTCGATCTTCCCTGAACTCTATAGACGTGTGACTTTCATATCCAATCTACCAGTATTTACTTGAGCTCTTCTCTCCCGATCCTCTACTAATCAAATTGACCCCCCTGCTTTGTGCCTATGCACAAGAATTCTACTCTGCTGCTGCTGTTCTCGAGATCAATCTGGCCCCCCAAGACATGCTTCCTCTGTCTGTCGATATACTCAGATCCTGCAGACCTGCAATTGTCAGCACCTCTACCTTGTTGCACAATCTCCACCTGTGTTGACATCCTTCACGATCCCAACTACTTGCAATAACTGCTAATAACTTCCTTAGCAACCCTGAACGGCTTCCAAGTACTCTCCTTGACTTTTTGCATGTCCTTCTGACACTGATACAGTACTAGGTCTTATCATTGCCTCGACCATACTGTCTTCCGTCAGCCTTCAACATACCTGTCAGCTTCGCACTTTCAGGTTTCGCTAGTCCGCCCCTTCCTCTCCTTGCTTGGATCATACCCAACCTGTCGGAGTCGTAGTTCGACAACATGTCGACCTTTGACATCTCCATTGCAACCTTGTCGTCTGTTGACCTATGACATGCCAACTCTCGGCCTTCCGCATCTTCTGTCAATCACTTGATCAACTACCCATGTTTGACTTATTGACTTCGACAGCCAATCTGCTCTTCTGCACCAATGGTCGTCGGCACCCCCTCTGGTCAACCTTCTTTATGTCGATCATCTTCAACTGCTCTACCTAGGCCCCGATGCTCCTGGATCAGGTGATAGCATATGTTTTGTTATATGGTTCGAAATATGAGCATATGGCTCCACATTATAATGTTTGTTATAATATATGGTATTTTGTTGTATGGTGGTTTATATTATATTACACGTTGCAAAATTATGGTGGCAATGGTGATAGCATATGTTTTGTTATATGGTTCTAAATATGGGCATATGGCTCCACATTATAATGTTTGTTATGATATATGGTATTTTGTTGTATGGTGGTTTATATTATATTACACATTACAAAACTATGGCGCATATTGTTAACACGTTAATATATGTGTTGGCAATGGTGATAGCATATGTTTTGTTATATGGTTCGAAATATGGGCATATGGATCCACATTATAATGTTTGTTATGATATATGGTATATAATATGCGCTTGGTCATGCTCCACATTACACTATGGCATAAAGTTTGTTATAATATGTGGTTTGAACATATAGTTTGGCGCTTGTGTTGGTTATCATATGGTTTAAATAATATAGATACCATGGGGGGTGTTGGCTATGCCCTTGCCCCCCCCCCATTTTATAACCTTTCAAAATGAAGCTAAAGGTGGCCTAACAAAGGTCTTGGGTTCGATTCCCAAAGCTTCAACAAACCATATTTTTCACCATTTTTTAACCTTCCTTGTCGAAACTTCAAACGCTGACAACTTCTTCATCTGGAGGCCGTTTTGCACAAAACAAGCGTCGACGGAAAGATATCGAAGAGATCGTTACCACTGTAACCTTTGTAATACTATTTGAAGACTTTAAACCTGATCAATGATGAGATGATCCTCCTAAATCAGGAAGTGTGCATACACTACCCCCCTTTGGATTTGAACATGTGACTTCTTAGGAGGAAACACATGTTCTTAACCGTTATTCCCACTCAATATGTACAATCAATCTACGTCCACATGTTCTCATGATAATCATTCTACCAATCTATTTTAGTTCAACGTATAATAAGAAAAGAAAGAATAAGATATGTCATAATTTAATTTATCCATTTAAGTAAAAATATGTGGCATTACTTACATTCACCCTTTGGGAAAATTTATCCCAAGGTTAAAATTAAAAAAAAATAGCATGGTCTTTACACCCACCTAGGAAACATATCCTAGGATATATTTATCCCACTAAACCTTAACCTATTCCACCAAACAGTTGCTTGAGTTGTCGATCCATATGGTCCAATATGTGTAACAGTTCAACCATGATAGTTCCCTCATATGAAACCTACAAGTCCTTCCAGTGAAGTTTATGAGATTTGTTAGATACATAATGCCATAATATATATAAATGAAAAAAATTAAATGGGATGATAGTGCAAGGAGATACACAACTAGTTCAATTCTTTTTAGGAGTTTAAACAATCCAATAAATTGAGATAACAACTTTGACCTTTTTCCAAGCTGAATAGTAATATTATTAGGGATGATACAAATAAAAAAATTATCTCCAACTTCTTGAATTTGATCAATCATATGTGCATTAACACAACTCTTCTGTCTATCCCATGCTTCCTTTAACCTCTACCCAATTGGAATTGCATCTTCTTCCATCTCATGAATCAATTGTATCCCTATTATCACTCAATCCTCTAATCCCAACTCAATTATGTCATACACGGCCTTCCATACAAATATTGATAAGGAGGCATCTTGATTGATATATGGTAACTATTAGTGTAATAAAACTCCACCAAATGTAAGTAGTTTTCCCAACAGGTTTGTTGTTCCATAACACATATCCTAAGAATGTCTTCTATTACCTAATTAACTCGTTCTATTTCCCCATCCAATTTAGGATGATAATTTTTTCTCAAGTTCAACTGAGTGCCCAATGATGACTATTTTGTTTTCCAAAACTTGGACGTAAATAGAGAGTCTCTCTCTAATATGATCTTATTGGAAAACCCGTGAAGATGAATAATTTGACTTATAAATTCTCACACCAAGTCAATGACATCATAAATTTCAATGACTAGCATAATATGAGATCTTTTGGTTGGTTTATCAACTATGGCCAAAATGAGATTATGTCTTTGATATGTAAGAGGAAATAATACATTGAAATCCATGGAAATGGCTTATTCCCATTTGGACATAGGAACATCATGTAGTTGTAAGAGTCCTGCCGAGTGGTAGTGATTGGAATTTACCCACTGAAATTCAAGGAATTTACAGTGAATTGGGCTACATTTTGCTTCATTCCTACGAAAAATAATAGCTTCTTCATGTTTGCATACAACTTATTCACACTAAGATAAACATATTAAAGTTCTCTATGGGATTCATAGATGATAGTGCTTTGAATATATCCTCTCTTGGCAATGCATATACTCCCATGAAATTGCAACAATCCATCTGCCTCAAGGATATACCCTTCGAATTTAGGCTATAATTGCCTCACATTCTGAAGTGTTGATTCAACTTTTAAATAATAATTATCTCCAAGGGTCTACCCTAACACTCACTCCTCAAAATTGGCATTTAAGGGAACCAAGGAGAAGATTCTCTATCATCTACTTAGGTCATCAAAAAGTACATTCTCCTTTCCCTTTATGCATAATATTCCAAAGAAGTATTTACTCATAAATTCACTCCATCACCTATGTCTAACATTTAGATCCCTTTGTGTGAAGAGATGCTTCAAGATTTCATGGTTATGTTTTTAGCACAATGCTTCACCATACAAGATAATGCCTTTGAATATTTAGAGATAAAATTATTGTTTTCAACTCTAAATCATGTGTGACATAAAGCTCCTCATTGATGTTTCGACTTCCTTAACACATAATTTTTTACTCCACCATCTTGCATCAAAACAACACCCAAACCCTACTTCAATGCATTTGTGTTGACTGTGAAGTCTTTATGCATATCATATACTTGTGGGATCCATGCAATAGATTATAATATATTAAGCCCAATGAATGTGGCATCATATTCCTCAGCCCACTCAAAATTTACTCCTTTTCACTACAAGGTAGTGATGTTTCTTTTAATCTTTGAGAACCCCTCCATGAACTTTTGATAGCACTCAACTAACCCCATAAATATTTTCACCTCATGAGCATTTTTTTACATTGGCCAATCCATTATGGCCTTCACCTTTTAGGGTCCACTGGGATTCCATCCCTTGAAATAATATGACCAGGATAATGAATCTTCTTCTGAAATATATAACACTTAGAGAACTTTCCATACAATTTTTGTTCTCTTAATCATGACAGCTTGAATCACAAGTGCTCCTTATGTTCCTTTTCATTGTTTGAATAGATGAGAATATAATCTAAAAATACCTACATAAAGAGGTCCAAGTATTATCAAAAAACACTATTCATTAGACTCATGAGTACAACTATCACATTGGTCAAACCAAATGGCACCTTTATAAACTCATAGTTCCCAAACTATGTCCAAAAGGTGTTCTTAGGAATAACACCTTCCTTAATCCTTAATTGGTGATAACTTGATCACAAATTGATTTTTGAGAAAACTATTTCTCCTTTCATCTAATCGAAGAGATCATCTATTCAAGGTATCAGGTACCTATTCTTCAATATAGTTTTGTTCAAAACTTTCTAATCTATGTACATTAACAATTAATCATCCTTCTTATTAACAAATATCACTAGTGCACCCCATCGTGAAATGTTGGGTGTAAATTCTATAAGTCCAATGTTTCCTCCAATGGTTCTACCATATATGAAACTCACATAGTTTTGGATCTGTGATGATCTAAGGTGTCTTGGAGATCACTTCATGTTGGGTTTTAGCTCGATTATAAGAAAGATCTCTCTTTTTGGAGGTAAACTTGACAATTCCTTGGGGAAAAAATTCTTGAACTATAATAAAATTGGGTATTGATCTAAAGAGTGTCCCTTTCCATCACTTCATCTATCACATACAACCGAATTACTTACCTTAGACAATGTTTTACTTTCATCATCGAGTTGAAATGTAGAGACACCTTTCTATTCATATTGTGGATATGAATTTTCCTTCCTTAGTTGTCTTAAAAAATTATTTTTTCCTTAAAAAACCTAAGAAAGATTGATGAGATTCTAACCAATTCATACTAATAATGAGATCATAAGTCTCCAAGAAATTATATGTACACTTTTATCCTAGTAGTACACACTTGTAGGTCTACAAAACACTTTCAAGAACTAGGTCCCAATTCTTGCTTTACCCCATAAACCATTTCAACAAGTTTTAAATTGTCACGTTCGTAGGTTTTCAACCCATAATTATCTAATGCATATGTGGAAATGAAACTAACTGTTTCACTGGGATCAAATACGATTTTAATTTTAACATTGGTTGTTTTACCTAACAAATCCACCATAATGAATTGATGGTTATTAACTCTACATAGGTTTGGTGGTTACTGCTTGCATTACCCATATGGGCCTTTCATTTTATATGCATGGTACTAGATTGTAACTCCAAGTAGTTATTCTAGAAATTGGGACCCTTGCATCTCCAAAATAAAATGTGGGATTGATTGTGCATGATATTATGTGGAGACATCTAAGATGAGTTCATTCCGCTATAATCCCTTCCCCTACTAAAAATTCTCTATGAATGCATTGGAATCTCATGATTCCTTGATGATGCCTATGATATTCCATTCATTTCCATTGAAACACCTTCTACAACAATTTTGGGTGATACTCTGTTTCCATAAGTGGGTAACCTAGAGTTTCCTCCCTTGAAGAGGGTTCAAGGGACCTTCCCACAAAGCCCAACTATTGTGGAACACCTTATGACGCCTCTTTGATCCCTTTTGGTGTCTATAATTTATTCTACAATCTACATAATGATCATTTTCAACTAGTTCAACAACTTAAAATGATTTCCACATCTGCACAGCGACCATGATCTTATGACTCAACCCATACACAAATCAATTTGCTAGGTTAATTAGTGTTAATATATGAGAAATACTTTATGAGTTCCATGAATCTTATATAATATTCCTTCATTTTTCCTACCTACACCAAGGCATAAAATACTCCCACTCATTGCTCTTGAAAGAATTCATTAATATGTATGCACCCAGGTGCACGACAGGGACAACAGTTCAAATGAATGAATCGTTATTGTTATGGAGGAAGCATAAGAATAAGAAAGCAGGAATACACTACGCACATAAACACACATAGACAGACAATATGCAGGAATGCGAACTGATATTGATTCTTTTCTATTACTTGTTGTATATTACAATATTTTACATGCTTAAATAGAGTGTTGAGATGCTTGGATTTTCTGACCGTTACATTGCATTACAAGAGAAGTTATAACGGTTTCATAAGTTCAACCATTACGGTCGACTGGAAGACAGAGAGACAATTTGTCACAATTCGTCAGTCGAAAGTGTCGATTATGCATGTCGAAGTTGATGAACTTGTTGAAGTTACTGAACTTGTCGAAGTTGATGAACTTGTTGAAGTCGCTGAACTTGTCGAAGTTGTTGAACTTGTCGAAGTCGAAGTCGATGTTGGCATCCAAAAATAATGCCAACTGTTGGGTGGATCATACCTCCTTCCTTAATAAACAATGGTCCCCATTGTTTGCTCATATAGATGAGGAAACTTGTTGGTCAGTTCAGTAGAAAGTACCATTTTCCTTGTTCTAGGATCCGTCCGACTTTGGCCACTTGAAATAAGGGAATTATGTTCGTCCTTGTATGGCATACTTGTCTTCCCACACCGATGTCGCAAGGAATAGGCTCATGAACATCTGGATGGATTTATTTGGGTTCTGATGTCTGTAAGTCATTCTATTCCAACAGTGGTGCATGGTATGGTCAAAGTAGATCCACATTAAATATTGGATGCAAAACCAGGAATGAAGGAATGTCGAGCTGGAAATTGTTTTCTCCAATCTGCTCAAGAATACTGTACGAACCATATCGCAAAGGATTTAGCTTCTTATATAGACCAGTGAAGTGTTCCTTCTTGAGATGCAACCAGACCTGATCCCCAATTTGAAATGAATGAGGGATACAGTGCTTATCGTGTCGGGCCTTGGCTTTAACATTAGCTCATTGCAACATTTCCTGTGCTTGTTTCTGGATGTCGCAGATTTGATCTCGAAACTTCAATGCTTTGTCAACTTCTCATCGTTTATAGTCGGTATCATTCGAATGTGTCTAGGAACTAATCAATTCAATAGGCGTTGAGGGTTGAAATCGATAACATATCTCAAATGGACTCTTTCCCGTAGAGTTGTGATGAGTACGATTGTAGTTTTGTTCTATGTATGGAAGACTTTCATCCCATGTTCGCCGATGCTTGTGGTTTTACATACGAAGCAGATGTACTACTAAGCAATTTAGAACTTTTGTTTATTCGTCTGTCTGAGGATGGAAATTTGTCAATAAGGAAAGTCTTGTGTCGAGCTTCTACCAGAGAGTCTTCCAAAAGATGCTGACAAATCTGGAATCTCTGTCGAAAATAATGGTTGTTGGTAAACCATAGTGTTTCCAGACATGTTCAAAGAAGAGCTTAGCAGTCTGTTGCACTATCGTAGTCTTCTTGCATGGAATGAGAATGGCCATCTTGGAAAAACTATCGACTACTACTAAGATCGGATCATGATGATGTTTGGTAGTAGGATATACCGTCAAGTAGTCCATAGAAATAGATTCCCGTGGTCGACTATGAACTAGAAAAAGTGTGTACAATCCCTGCCGTCGATTAGGCGATTTAGCAATGGCACAAACAACGCATGATCGAATGTACTTGTTGATGTCAATTTTAAGTGAAGGCCAAAAGAAATACTTTTGAAGAATAGCAAGGGTCTTTTCTACTCCAAAGTATCCTGTAGTCTTTTTGTAGTGTGCATCCCAAATGAGTTGTTGTCGATGCTCACCTGTCGGTACACAAAGTTGTCCAAGCTTGTATAGCAAGGTCTCTTTCATGAAATATTTGGAGGTCGAAAACTTGTCGGTCTGAAGTTTTCGATAGACTGATGAAAATTCGTTGTCTTCTTGATACAATTGAGGCCAAGTGGTGATGTCATAAACCTGCATACTCATCATCGTAAGAAGGAGAGTAATGGGTGGTCAACTGAGGTAATCAATGGAGGCATTGGCTTTACCTTTCTGATATTTAATTACCAACTAAAATTGATGCAGGTAATTAATCCACTTGATTTTTCGAGTTGTTTGTAACTTCGACTAGGACAGGGAGAACTGTAAAGGCTTGTGGTAAATGAGAATGAAGGTCTCCTTGCCAAGGATATAATGTCTCCATTTCTTAAGATCTTGCACAATGGCATACAGTTATTTTTCATACGTCGAATATCTTCTAACAGTGTCGTTAAAAGTTTCAGAATGAAAAGAGACTGGGTGACCAAACTGAGTGATCACTATGCCCAAGGCATAGTCCAATGCATCTGTCTCAATCTCAAAGGGATGATGCAAATCAAGTAACACAAGTACTGGTGCAGTAAAAAGCTTATGTTTGAGATGTTTGAAAGATTCTTGTTGTGTTGATGTCCATTTGAAGACAGATTTCCCATTTCCCTTGGTCAACTGATTCAAAGGCCAGGCTATGTGACTAAAGATGAGTATGAATCATCGATAAAATTTGCCAAACCAAGAAAAATTCTTAGTTCATGAACGCTTTGAGGAATGGGCCAATATTTGATGATTTTCACTTTGTCTGGATCGACGTGAATGCCTGCAGAGTCAATTACATACCCCAAATATTTGATGTTGTTCATCGCAAAGGAAAATTTTTCCATGTTCAAGTAGATTCGATGTTGTTGGAGAGTGTCGAGGACTTGTCAAATTTTTTCGACATGTTCTTCCCATGATCGACTGAAAATCAATATATTGTCGAGGTATACAATGACCCATTTTCCGATGAAAGGTCGAATAATTTTATCCATATACCACATGAAGGTCGTAGGTGCATTGGTTAAGCTGAAAGGCATGACTAACCATTCAAATAATCCTTCCTTGGTCTTGAAATCAATTTTCCATACATCGGAGGGCTCGATTTGAATCTGATGACATCCCAACTTGAGGTCGAGATTAGTAAATAATTTAGCACCTTTCAGGCAGTCGATGAGCTCATATATCCGCGGTAGAGGGTATTTATTCTTTAACGAAATTTTGTTTAGGGACCGGTAGTCGATTCACATGCGCCAAGTCCTATATTTATTTGGAACGAGGACAACTAGAATTCCACAAGGAGAAGAGTTGGGTCGGATATGACCTTTGTTGATAAAACCTTGAATTTGTCTGTGAATCTCTTCATTTTCAATAATGGATCTTCTGTAAATAGATGCGTTGGGTAATGAAGAACCTGGATAAAGTTCAATAGAGTGTTTTACCTGAAAATGTATAGGTACTCCGTCTGGATCTTGGAATAGGTTTTGGTACTCATCAAGAATATTGTCGATCTGCTACTTCTGTCGGTAGCTGCACTGGTCGGTGAGTCGACTGGTTGCTGCAGTATTCCTGGAATGTTGCATCTTGATCATGATTAATGTGAACTTATGAGCATGGTTGATGATCTTCTTCATTTGTTTAGCAGATATCATTGCAACTGTTTATGTAGGTTTTTGTTCAGGTATGCCGTACCATTGGTTATGAATTCTAACAATCACCTTCTGAGGTCGAGACTGGTAACTTCCATGTTGATCCCATAAGTAAGGTTTCCCAAACAAGGCGTCGGCCACGGAGAGTGGTGCCACATCACAGAGTACTTCATCTTCAAAAGGCTTAATGAATTAGGTGAGTTTGCATTGTTGGGTGATCCTTAGTTACTTTCCATCCTTCATCCAACCGATGTTATAAGGATAAGGATGTGGAGTGGTAACAAGACCTAGTTTCTTCACGAGATCTTCAGAAACAATTTCTTCTAGCTACCATTATCCACAATTAGATGCAATGGATTTTTTTGAACCCATATCAATGTATGGAATAGGCGCTCTCATTCCTCGTCGTCAACGATAGTTGAGGCTGTTGGAGTGTTTGATGTCGATGTCAAAAGGGTTGTTGCTTCTGGGTCAGATTCTACCAGAGTTTTTTCGACCAAGTCGGATGTCAACACTTTTTCCAAAATTGTCTTTTGAGATTTATATTCAAGCGTATCATGCCATGATGAATTGTGTTAATTACACCATTTCCCGATAGGAGCTTGTTTGCTACACTCCCTTTTGTCTTTTTGAGAATGATTTTTTCCATGATCTTTCTTTGGCGGAGTTGTCTGAGAATATCTTGACTTGTCGAAGTCAGTTGGAGCCTTCTTGTCGGATGGTCGTCCTGTCGGCTTAGTCGCGAAGCATGATTTTCCTTTATGTTTGGCTTCAAGCTTACTGGCATAGTGGAATGCATCCGTAAGCATATTGACAGTCAAAAAATCCATCTCCCACTGAATGTACGGGGAAAATACGCTGACGTACTTCAGAACAAGCAATTTCTCTTCTTCTTGAACACCAAGTCTAGCCATTAGTCGATAAAACTCGTCAGTGTAACTCTGTACAGATTTTTCTTTCCATTGCCTTAGCTACTGCCACTTATTATACTGTTTTTCAACATACTTGGGCAGGTAGAAATCCTTTCGAACATATTCAAAAAATTTCTCCCATGTCTCTATGGGGTCTCCACTTTTATCCATCTTTTTCGATAGGTTCTCCCACTAGCAGTGCACAGATGTTGACATCTTTAAGGATGCAATGGTGATATTTTCAGTTTTTGAGATTCGATTCACAGAGTAATAGGATTCCAATTGTTGTACCCAATTGTTAATGGATTCCACGTCAATCTTTCCTTCTAGGTTTGGTATGTCCAAATTCATTTGCACCTTGAATGGACTGATTTTTTCGGAGTTAGATCTTGTTGGAAATGCTCCTGATGTTGAAGCAAATCACGTTAGAATCTCATTGAACTAGGAGAACATTTCAGTTTGTTGTTGAGTTAGGGCGTTCTCTATGAGTTGCTCTTTCTCATCAATTGCATGTCTATTGTTTGTTTCTCATGCCATCTTTTAAGGTAGTGTCTTCTTGGATTGTTGAGTTTGCAAGCATGTTTGAACAAACATAAGTCAAGTAACTTCAATAGAAGTGTTTATGCACAACTTAAGCACGAATAAAGCTAATCTCTGATAACAATGATTTGTACATGCCCAGGTGCATGACAGGGACAATAGTTCAACTGAATGAATCAGTACTGTTATGGAGGAAGCATAAGAATAAGCAAAGCAGGAATACACTACGCACATAAACATACACACACAGACAATATGCAGGAATGTGAGCTGATCTTGATTCTTCTCTATTACTTATTGTATATTACAATATTTTACATGCTTAAACAGAGTGTTGAGATGCTTGGGTTTTCTTCCTGTTACGTTCAGTTACAAGAGAAGTTAAAATGGTTTCATAATTTTAACCGTTACAGTCGACTGGAAGACAAAGATACAATCTGTTGTAGTTTGTCAGTCAGAAGTGTCGACGATGCATGTCGAAGTTGATGAAATTATTGAAGTTGTTGAACTTGTTGAAGTCATTGAACTTGTTGAAGTCGTTGAACTTGTCCAAGTCAAAGTCGATGTTGGCATCCGACAATAATGCCAACTGCTGGGTGGATCATGCATGTAGGTATTTCCTTTGAAACCTCTTTTTGAATAGTTCCCATGAGACTTTGTTATGAGTTATATGCAACTATCTCTCAACGTTTTCCCACCATTTAAAGGTAATATCTTGAATTTGGAAGATGATTATTTTGTCCTTTGAAATGGTGGAAAACTCACTTAGTGAAAATCACCTCATCATGCCCTCAATCAATTCCTTGTCATGCTCCCCTGCAAGAACCCTAGAAAACCTTAGGAACTTAATATTATGAAGTTATCTAGTAATTTCCTCAAGAGGAGGTCCCCACTTTGAGTTGTTTGACCTTCTCGGATACCTTCCCTTGACAACGGGTGATCCAATTCTAAACCCACTATTGTGGGTCATTTTAGTGTCTCATTTATAACCTCAAGAGAACACATTAACAGAACTAGCTTAGGTGATGCTGATGATAGTGATGATGTTGATATCCTTAAGAATAATGTTGCTTGACCCCAATTTACATGCATCCTAACCATAATTGTTTCTAAATTATGACATCAAGGTTCATTAGTCATGGTTTATGTCACATTTCTATATTATATCTATGCACACATATGTATGCATAGGTGAGTTTATTTTTATAGTTTCTTTTAACAAGCATATCACTTAAGGTAGGGTGTAACATCCTCAACATCCAATTTTCCTAGGATCCTTTCCTGATTGGCATGGACATGCATGAAAAATAGGAGTAGAAATTGTATAGGGATAGATAAGCACTTCCAAGTAGTCAAACTCACAACAAAACAAGTTCAAATAGAAAATTGACAAATGGTTGCACGATTAACAAGTTTGGTGCAAAGTACATGAGGCATGAGCCAAGGATACGTACCAAGTTGGCACCTGAAAAAGTAGTTATAACTTTCGGCATGATCAACTAGATCATGCATGATAGTTGTGTCCACTTTGCAACCAAGGGGGCCTTTTAGGTTAGGCCATTATGAAGAAGATTCCACATTTCCTTGGAAGATTGAGCGGGAACCTCCACTTGAGGAAGTTGATTAGAAGAATTCATCAAGCATAAAGAGGGAGGAAAGCTAAGATAAAACACATCCAATGCGATATGATTTCAAGGGTTTTGCAGTGACCAAAGTTTTTGAAAAATGAGATTTGCATGAGGACAAATCATAGGGAGTGATAAAGGCTATGAGTAGTCAAGGTGGAAAAGGGGCGAGTGTGTGCCCATGCTTTTTCTTGTGTTGTAAAGGGATCTTGGCAGCGTGTTCGATCATCCTTTGTACTGAGCTTGCGGTAATCTGTCAAAACTACCCCACTGTATTGTATTTTACATCTCTTTAATAATAAAGCTTAAAGGAACCTAGATTCGGTGCTGGAACTTGTGTTGTGTATTGTGTTGGGATTGTTATTTTATGTTGAATATAAATGGATAAGTGTAATTAGGCATAAGTAAACAAAACAAAATTTAATTCCATGGTTGGATGTGGGTAGATTGTTAGGAAGAACTAAGTGGTTCTAGTTGCATGTCTAACAAGTTCTAGTCTAGACAATAGGTATGGAAAATATCTAGATGAAGAGGGGTAGTCTGTCAACAAGTAGTCTTATGTGGCCAAGCCTTTGTGAGAAATGTTGAGTAGTTCCACATAATTATAAAATAAATTGAGCATGCATTTGACACGAATATTTTTGGTTGTGGTAGTTGGATTCAAAGAAAGGATCATGTGCTCCCACCTAACTTGGAGAAAGTTTGTTTCAGACCCATGCTACATGATAGTGTGCAGAGGAAATAAGTATTGTCCACGGTGGCACTTTCAGAAGAAGGACTTAGGTGAGAACCCACTCCTACTAGAATGGAGAATGATAGTTTCAGGTAGTTCCTTGGCATAAGGATCGGGTAGGCCTAGTAGAAGAAAATGTAGAGATGATGCAAAAGGAAAACAACAAATCATATAGGCAATTATTGAATGTTCGCACCACATATCTAGAAGTGCTTCGACAATGTGAAGGAATTCATGAAAATGATAGAAGGTGCATTGAATTCCCTCTTACGTTAGAGGGTAGATCGAATAAGGTAGTCATGGAGAAAGAGAAATTTGAGCAAGTAGTTGCATGATACCCTCAAGTAAATTTATGAGGGTAATATTTGTGATTTTCTTGATGATTATCCTATGGAAAGTTGGATGCAAGTGAATTCTATGGTAAATGATGATTTAGTGAAGAGATTGGAGGCCTTAGTTGGTAACCAAGGTAGGAGTATAGAACAAGCTTTTAATGTGGAGATCATCCTGAATAGAATAAGGGTGAAGGTGATGGTAGAAATTGGCACCTCACATAACTTCCTTAATAAATAGTTGATGAAAGAACTTGGATTAGAGATTAGGCTTGTGGTGCTTTAGTCAAGGTTGTAAACTCTAAGGTAAAGGAAAAATTTTGGATCATAACCAATTTTATTGTTCAAATTGGTAATTGGAAAGGGTGAACTAACTTCATAATGATGAATATGAACAAATTTGATGTCATCCTTGGGAAAGGCTTTTCAAAAATGACCAAAGTGATTATCATGGCATTCAATGAAAAATTGGTGATGTTTGGAGGGAAATGGATTGTGTTGTGTAAAAAACATAAAGTTGAATTGATGGAGATGTGTGCTTGGCCTCCAGATTGAGTTTGAAGAAAGAAGCTTGACAACCAAATTCACATCTTTACATTGTAACATTAATGGGAAGAGACAAAGGAGGGACGAAGATTCCTATGTTATTGGCTCTTTCCCATGTGATAAATGAATTCATGTATCAGATGTTAGAGATATTATTGAAATGATTCCCGTAGAGACATGTCTTAGACCATTGAAATTGAGATTGAAACGAGGGCTAAGCTTGTGAGAAAGGTTCCATATAGGCTACTAGTGCCAGAGTTGGAAGAGATGAAGAGGAAGTTGTTCAAGCTAATTGAGGTAGGCTAATTCATTAGGCCTTTACAATATCATTATGGAACACCAATACTCTTCCAAATGAAGAAGGACACCCCAAAAATCATATTGTTCTTGGAATACATGATGTTAAACAAGCAAAAAATCAAGAATATGTATCTCTTACCCTTAGTTGTATATTTTTTTGACAAGTTAAACATGGAAAAGGTGTTTTCCATGTTGGAACTAAGACAAGGTTATTACCAAGTCAGAATCACAGAATGGGATGATAAAAAGATAATCTATGTGATGATATATGTGACCTTTGAGCTCCTTGTAATGTCGTTCAACCTATACAACTCCCTAGAAAATTTCTACACATTGATGAATGAGGTGTTTAGGCCTTTCTTGGACAAGTTTGTGGTCGTTTACCTAGAAGACATTGTGATCTTTGTTGATGTATTTGTAACTTCGGAAGATATTCACTTGTATATTGTATGTATTAGATTTTTACTTTATTGTATCCCCAATGGAGATGTATTATTCCTTCGATTGAAAGTGTCATCATGTGTACTTGCAAGTGTCGCAAGTTATATTGTAAGTGTCGTAACTTATACTTGATGGGTTATTAGACCACCTTGATGGGGTCGGCCCTATATGATTCATGTGGGTCAAAGGGTTATTAGACCACCCTAGAGGGGTCATCCAAGTCAGTATTATGTTAAGTGGTTAAGTTGGGGACGACCTAGTTGAGTAAAGGTCAAGTGAAAGTTAGTGTATAAATAGAGAGTGTGTCTCTCTCATTTTACACATTCTATTATTCACTCACTTCGCATTACTGAGAGAAGAGGAGGGTGTACACAAGTGGAGGAGGAGAATGTTGTTGAAGATATCTATCTCTTGGGTTTGATCATGGTGATCCTTGTATTGATGCTTATTCTATCTCTGAGGAAGTTGTGGGGTTTTTCACCTTCTTGGTTTTCCGCGGTGAAATGTTTTGTGTCTCTTGTCTCTTGTCTCCTATGCTTGATATGCTATACATGTTGTTATTTCAGTTAAGATACTATATCTTTTGAATTAAATGATGAAAATATAACATGGTATCAGAGCTAGCCTGAAGGAAGGCATGATATGGCATTTATGAGACTTGTTGCACTTGCGACAAATTGGAGGCTAGGGCTTGATATAGCAAAAACAAGTCATCGTGGACTTTCTCTATAAATCCATTTTGGCGAAGGTTCAAGATCGGAAACCTTTACAAGTCGTATATAACATCCTCATGTACCTTGTGTCCTAATAAAAACATCTAATTCATTGTACTTTGTGTTTTATGATCATTACAATCTAGGGTTTCTGCCTCTTCCAAATCTCAGTCATAAACAGGTGACCTAGGAACAAAGGTCACAACCTGGGCTAGGAAGATCCAAATGAAATTCTGTAAAAAATGACAGTAAGAGAACAGACTGTAGTTTCTCAGGTAAGTTTTTCAGAGGCTGAAACTGAACCAGAGACACGTGGCACACCGTACAAGTTTGCTATCCTGTTTTATCCCATAAACAGGTCACGTTGCGACACTTGGCATAACTCTCTCTCAGAGAATCCAATTGAGGTCATACATGTGGGGTTGAAAAGATGGCAGGTCGGGCTACCACAAGCTGAAGTTTTAGACCCCATGGATTCGTATTTTCAGAGATGCACCAGAAATAATCAAGTGCATATTTCTGTCAAAACAGATTTGGATTCTGAGCACCTTCATTCTTGGCTTGTCACTGCTGCAGGAATTTAGGGCTTTAGAGAAAGTTGGAATTTTTGGAATCAGAGACCATGGTTGAATGATCCTCATCAAAATCGAAATTTAGAGACCAAGATCGAAGTTTTTGGTTGGGCAGAAGGTGGGGCTTGATCAAACCCTAGTTTGGGATTTTTATCGGAAAGATGGAAAATTAGGGCTTCTACAAAAGTTGGAATTTTTTAAATCTGTGACCACGGCTGGAAGCTCCTCAGAAAAAATCAAAGTTTAGAACACAAGATCGAACCTTTTGGATGGGAAAAAGACTGGGATTTATCAAACCCTAGTTCGGGATCCTTTCCAGAAGATCCGGAAGTTTCAAAGGCAATTTTGAAGGGTCAAATTTTACAGTTTTCAAAATTGAAGTATACCAGCTTGATCAGCTTAGCAAGGCACATATTTCCATCCATTCAGAAGTTTGAAATTCAAATTTTGAATTTTTAGGATTTCTCTAACAAACCCTAATCCAGCTCCAGATCCAGTCTCAGCAAATCAAAGTGGATTGGGTTAATCCTAGAAGAGAATGAATTGGACACCTGCATAAGTGAAGAAGTTCTAGTTCCAGAGGGAGATGAGGCTAAGGCCTTACATAAGAATGCTACAAGCAATCTCGACAGGTATGACTTGAGGAGATACAGGTATGTTTTTGAAATCTGTTCATGATTAAGGTTATGATATGCTTGTCTTCATATTATTAAGGTTAGTACAATATTGATTAATTTTAGACTTGTCTTATCACTCTAGTAAAAGTATGAATGCATGTGAATGATAGAATACATTCATTGATTAGGGTTATGACACTTATGATTGTACTAATGCACTGTGGTATTGTATGAGGATGATGTTGCTCGCTAACATGAAAGGTACAAATCAAGTTCTAGATCAAGAACATATGACCATGGTGACATCAATACAAAGTCTCATGGATCACATAGAAGCTCTACTTACGAGGTATGTGTAATTTGGTTCTACAATGGTTAACTTATGAGTTATGCAGGTTACTAAGAACAAGTCATTGAAGAGAACAAGAAAACATTGTTTGGGTATGTTAGACATAACTAGCTAACATGATATTCTAGGTATGTTTTTCCTATATCAAGATAGAATCCTACCTTGTGTTAGGATCTTATACTTTTGTATGAATGATAATGAAAGTTATAAGTTTAATTAATCAAGGGTTCATGCATATTATGTTTCTTACTTTGATTGATGATATGACTAACCAGAAGAGTCCTATGGTCAAATAAGAATATGCATGAGTAAAAGAAGTCTTCCCTGAAACCTTGAATATTGACGCTTATTACCTATGTATGAAATGATCATGACCATACATATTTAAGATTATTTAGAATCATAATGATTTGATAGTATTGAGATTATACTAATGAATGTATGACTATGTATGTGATCTTGACGATGACACAATCATGACACTAGTGCACACTTAAGCATGCACGGTGGTCCAGGATGGATATAAGTTCAAGGACAGATAATCAAGGAAGCAAAGATCAAGAGGGAGCACACTCCAGTATTTCCCGCAAGGAAGCAAAGATTGAGAGGGAGTTCACCCTACAACTAAACAAAGATAAGTACTTGAATTATATATGATTACTTAAATGATTTTGTCCAATCATGTACATACTTATGTTCCTAGACTTAGGATATGTATTATGCATATTAGAAAAGTTGCATTAATGAACAAGATACTACTAATATGCAAGTAATAGGTAAGTGGCCTATGGTACTGTACAACATTCCACTGCTACTTATCTAGAATGAAACCTCTTTGCTAACATGTTGGGAGTTGTGTACACTCTTAACAAATGTTCTGGTAGAAATGGAAGGCATCTAGAAAGTTACGGGATATGGGTAATGTTGTATTGAAGCATTGGCTAAGATAATTGCATGACTGTATGACATATGTCTTTATGCATAAGAATGTGTTTTTGAAAAAACTATGAAAAGTTTCCAATCATGCAATTGAATTTGACTTGTAGGAAAGATCGTATACAATCACCTACAAAAGAAGGACTACAACATTTATTCCAACAACGAAGTTCAAGAAAATTATCTATTGAAGATATTGAAGAATCTGAATTTCACAGGATCCGAGATGCAGTAATGGAAGAATGCCATGATCGAGGAATACCAGTCGATCATGAAGAATGATGTTTGGGATGTGATCCCAAGAACAGAAGGGAAGTCTGTTGTGACTTCCAATTGGATCTATAAGATCAAGCATGCTGCAGATGGTAGCATAGAGAAATACAAGGAGAGGTTTGTAGCTCATGGCTTCTCCCAGAAAGAAGGGATAGATTATGAACAGACTTTTGCACCTGTATCCATATACACTTCCATTAGAACAGTACTTTCTCTGGCTACAGTGATGAAGTGGAAGATACACCAAATGGATGTCAAGACAACTTTCTTGAATGGTGTAGTCGAAGAGGAAGTGTATGTCTAGCCACTTGGTTTTGAGACACATGACAGGGAGTCATATGTGTGCAGGTTGAAGAAATCCTTGCATGGATTGAAGCAAGCTCCTAGGACTTGGTATGGTAGGATAGACAGTTT
Source organism: Larix kaempferi (assembly GCA_027924585.1). Lineage (NCBI taxonomy): Eukaryota > Viridiplantae > Streptophyta > Pinopsida > Pinales > Pinaceae > Larix > Larix kaempferi. The sequence continues at coordinate 20,944,614 of BSBM01000289.1, forward strand.
CCTATCCAGTTTGGGCTTTACTAAGAGTAAAGCGGATTCCAACCTTTACTACAAGGTTGAGGAAGGAAATCCAATGATAATACTATTGTATGTGGATGACTTGTTTGTTACAGGTGAGGATAGGTTGATTTCTGATACGAAGAGGAAGCTTGCTGCCGAGTTCGAGATGAAGGACTTGGGGATGATGCACTACTTTCTAGGCATGGAGGTGTGGCAGAGTGCAAATGGAATCTTCCTTGGACAAGGGAAGTATGCAGTAGAGATCCTGAAGCGATTCGGGATGATGGACTGCAAGGCCATGGACACACCTATGGCATTGAACCTGAAGCTTCTGTGTGATGCTTCATCTGATCCGGTTGATGTCATAATGTATCGTCATATGATTGGGTCCTTGATGTACCTAACAAACACAAGACCAAATATTTTCTCTGCGGTGAACACATTGAGCCAGTTCCTGACGGATCCCAGAGGTGTTCACCTGGTTGTTGTAAAGCATATTCTGAGGTACCTGAAGGATACAATTGATTATGGGCTCAAGTATGATGCGAATCAAAAGTTTAACCTAGAGGGTTATGTTGATTCGGATTGGTAAGGTAGTGTTGAAAATAGGAAGAGCACTTCGGGGTGCTGCTTCAGTATGGGATCAGGTGTGATCTCTTGGTTTAGTAGGAAGTAGTCCTGCATAGCACTGAGTACAGTCGAAGCAAAGTATGTCGCAGCTTGTTCTGCCAGTTGTGAGGCAGTATGGCTTAGGAATCTATTGTCTGAGTTATTTGATCTCCCATTGGATGTTACCTATATCTTTTGTGACAACTAGAGTTTTGTGAAGCTGTTTGAGAACCCGATGTTCCATGACAGGTTGAAGCACATTGAGATCAAATATCACTATATCATGGATATGGTGCAGAGAGGAGCAGCGAAGCTCCTGTATGTTGCGATGGATGAGCAGATTGTAGATGTGTTGACGAAACCACTAGCCAGAGTGAAGTTTGAGTACTTCAAAGAGAGGCTTGGTGTTCTTCAAATTGAAGATACTTTGAGGAAGAAGTGATGGGACACATTTGCAGGAGCCATTCCAAGCATGGTGAGAGGAGGATCCTTCCCATGGCTGTGGATGTAAGAACTATGTGATGAGCATTAGGACGATGCTCCAATTACTGCTTTGGATATGCATCAGGTGGATGCTTTGTATGATCCGTTGGATCATGTATGATGACATGCATCAGGATGATGTAGTGACGATGATTAGGATGATCATGTGTGATGAGTATCAGGACGATGCTCTGGATGACATGCATCAGGACGATGGAGCGACGATGATCAGGATGATCATGTGTGATGAGTATCAGGACAATGCTCTAGATGACATGCATCAGGATGATGCAATGACGATGATCAGGATGATCATGTGCGACGAGTATCAGGACGATGATCTGGATGATATGCATCAGGACGATGCTATGATGATGATCAAGATGATCATATACATCAGGATGATGTATGGTGAGTATTAGTTTGATACTCTGTGGCCGTGGATAGGTTGTGCAAGATAAGCATATAATAGCGCCCTGGGATATTTGCAAATACTCTTTCGAGGTTTTTCCTATGGCATATAATAGTGCCCTGGGATATCTGGAAAATGCTCTTTCGAGGTTTTTCTTGGGAGGACATATAATAACGCCCTGGGAGATTTACAGATACTCTTTCGAGGTTTTTCCTATGGCATATAATAGCACCCTGGGATATCTGGAAAATTCTCTTTCGAGGTTTTGTCCTATGGCATATAATAGCGCCCTGGGAGATCCAATAGGTTGAGCAGTACGCTCATAATCAGTCCTGGGATGCTCTTTCGAGGTTTTTCCATTAACACATGTAATATCACCCTGGGAGATCCGATAGGTTGAGCAGTATGCTCGTAATCAGTCCTGAGATGCTCTTTCAAGGTTTTGTGGTGACCACATGTAATAGCGCCCTGGGAGATCTGATAGGTTGATCAGTATGCTCGTAATCAGTCTTGGGATGCTCTTTGATGGTTTTTGGTGGGGTCACATGTAATAGCGCCCTGGGATATCTTTTTGGTCGTGCTTAGGCACATAAAGGATCCTAGGATACTCTTTCGAGGTTTTGTGATGCACGTAATAAGTCTTGAGGATTCCACAGTATGGCGAGTGTTGATGAAGACCTACAGGTGGTGGGCCTACATCCAACATGAAAAAGGGTTGGCTTTGTAGAAATTCCTATGAAAAGAAGAATTCAGAGATAGCCCAGTGATTGAGATGACGGGTACAGCAGCAGTGATGATGATGATGCTCTGTGATCCAGTGACGATGATCCAGCTCCAGAATTGAAGACTTGTGCTTATATGTATTGATTAATTTTGTCTAGAGAATACCTTCCTAGTTAAGAGGGAGTGTTGATGTATTTGTAACTTCGGGAGATATTCACTTTTATATTGTATGTATTACATTTGTACTTTATTGTACCCCCAACGGAGATGTATTATTCCTCCGATTGAAAGTGTCATCATGTGTACTTACAAGTGTCGCAAGTTATATTGTAAGTGTCGTAACTTATACTTGATGGGTTATTAGAACACCTTGATGGGGTCATCCCTGTATGAGTAATGTGGGTCAAAGGGTTATTAGACCACCCTAGAGGGGTCGGCCCAGTCAGCATTATGTTAAGTGGTTAAGTTGGGGCCGACCTAGTTGAGTAAAGGTCAAGTGAAAGTTAGTGTATAAATAGAGAGTGTGTCTCTCTCATTTTACACATTATATTATTCACTCACTTTGCATTAGTGAGAGAAGAGGAGGGTGCACACAAGTGGAGGAGGAGCATGCTACTGAAGATAACTATCTCTTGGGTTTGATCAGGGTGATCCTTGCATTGATGCTTATTCTATCTTTGAGGAAGTTGCGGGGTTTTTAACCTTCTTGGTTTTCCCCAGTGAAATGTTTTGTGTCTCTTATCTCTTGTCTCTTATGCTTGATATGTTGTGCATGTTGTTCTTTCAGTTAAGATCCTAGATCTTTTGAATTAAATGATGAAAATCTAACAATCTTTAGTGAAATCATGAAGGAGCATCAGAAGCACTTGGTAGAGGTATTTGAGGCATCGAGGGAAAATGAACTATACTTGGATAATTCTAACTATATATGTTTTTAGGAAGACATAAGTGTCATTCTTGGCTCATTGAATTGGATAAGGGCACATTCAAATGGAGCCCAAGAAAGTCAAGGTGATTGAAGACTAGGAGGAACCATATACCATGCACTAGGTAAGAAGTTTTCTTGGCTTAGGGAAATATTATCGCAAGTTAGTGGAGGGTTACTCTAACAACTTAGCACCCTTGAATGACTTGTTGAAGAAGAATCGGTTGTGGTGTTGGTTGGAGAATGCTAGGTATAATTTTGTTAACTGGAGCATATATTGCTGTCATCACCTATATTGAAGTTGCTAGATTTTGAGAAATATTTTTAGGTGTATTTTGACACCTATAAATTTTCTATCAATGAATTTTTAATGCAATAAGGCCAGCTGGCAACAGATGAGAGTAGGACGCTCCAAGGCCAAGAATGGAGGTTTCACATTCATGCATGGAGACATTATCTCCTGGGTAGATTGTTTGTGGCCAAAATGAAAAACATTGTCCCTGAATGGGGCTCGTTGTTAATACCTTTTGTCCAAATTTGGCATGGAAATCGAGTACCAATTGTTATCTCTCCAACTAGCATGTGTTAATAAAGTTCAAAAGAATCTATACTAGCCAAAGGGTCACTCAAGAGGGGAGGCCAACATAACCACACCAACCATATTTTCACTTATGATTGGATCTTTTCTATCTCAAGGGGGGATTCCTTACGATATGATTACTAGGGATATAACCAATGAAGTACATGGTGATGTGAAGTGTAGCTCTGTCAAAACATTTGACTTTTTGTAGTATGGGAAATAAAAGGAGTGACATGAGAAAAAAAAGAGATCACTCCAAGGAATAGTGCCTATACAATCAAGGGAAAATGTAGTCAAAGAATCACCAACTAAGATGGCCTTTCATAACATGTCACTGAGAGAGAATAATTGCATGAGATAACCCAAATCATACTCAATGATGTTGAACGTGAACTAGGGCTTATAAGGGAAGGAGTTGAATGAAGAATCCCCTTCCTTTCAAGCTCTTGGGGTTGTGCTCTATAAATAAAGGATAAGGTTACACTATCTAAATCAAGTAAAATATACTACACATAACTCCCATTTAAATAAACATGCAAAGAAAGGATGAAATATAAATTAACTTAAATCCCCTTTCTCCAACAAGGTAGTAATACCCTTCCAATGGCCCAAGCAAAATCATAGTAATTACAATGTCAATACCCAATACAACTTACAATCATGAATATCCAAGGAATATCAAAGAGCCACAAATGAACAAAAAAGGAAGCCTTACAACAAGATTTTCTCCAAGAAAAGATGTATGAATTAAGGTCAAGAGGGAGTTGTCTCTAAAATTTCAACCATGAGTACAAATGGTGAAGAGTCTCTCTTATATATAGATGATATCAACTTCATTTACAATAAAACAATAAAAAAACCTAGATCTAGCTTAGGATGGAGTAAAAAAATCAAAATACTTCAAAAAACCCAAACAATCTCTAACAATATCCATGAAATATGGTGGTCAAAGCCACAATTACAATATCCAAGAGAATAAAGGACTAAGAAGAGGGTGCATCCATTAAATAAGGGTGAATGGTGACAATAAGAAGTCAAACCTAGCCTCCAGAGGCTTTTCAAAGTTAGTGCTCCAAGAAAAAAAGCCTCAAAAAGTGGAGTGCTTCCTCAAATAAGGTGAACACTCTGCATGGAAAGGCTCCAAAAGGTGAATGCAACAAAAATATGGTGCAAATATTTAAACAAAAATTATGGAATTTCTAACTTCCTCAATATTCATTAGATTTGATGTTATAACCACTTTTTGGAAATCCCACAACCACCTGCATCTAATGTCATTGATATAACACAATTTTGGGAACTCTGACAAAAGATAACTTCTCTTGAATCTAGGATGCCACTCCAAAAACCCATCAAATATGGCCTAGATGAGTAGGTAAACAACCCTCCAAAGGGTGGGTTCTCGTGAAGGGAAAACTAATGAATGTGGGACAAGTCAACAAGTGCAAGAGGTTGCTTCCATGCATCAAGGGGTCAAACCCTCAACCAATAAATGGATCTATGTGCAATACTCCATCAAGTGGGGAACAAACTCAACATGTGTGCAATGAATGCCCACATAACAACCAAAACCCAACCTCCATTCCAACTCATCAATAACAAGAGAATCCAAGTCAACAACAAGTGTCCACAATAGCCAACTAACAACCTGAAGAAGGGAATGGCCCCATCCACAAGAAATGATATGTCTCCGAATGTGCCAAGAGAGAGCACTCAACCCAAAATATGTCTAATTAATTCAAGATGTCATATTCATACCAAATAAGAAGATCCACAATAAAGTGATGGAAAACGATGATATGATCCCAAAAAGGACCTGGGGACAAGAGTGATCTAGAATAAAACCATCACAAGGAATCAATAAGCACAAGATCTTCCAATGAGAAAAAAACACTAGGAAGGTTCCACAACCTTATAATCCATCCAAGTGATAAGATATATGGGTGCTCATGAAGAATATGATAAATGTGACACATATGAGTGATATGTACCATCAAACCCCATATAATCATCTATATCAAAGCCAAAAATCATGAGAGATCACATATGATCTCTAATAGCATCCATCACAACATGAAACAAAGCTCTAGCTTCAATAACCCAAGGCATAAAAAATTCCATCAACATGTAACACACTGCCAAAATTGTGAGAAAAATCATAAGTGGAAACCCATAAAAAAATGGGGGGTAGCATCTGCCTCTAACTATGGGACATGTGATTTTCTTGGGAGTGCACATGAACCCCATAATATAATAATGTGCTTATTATCCGTGATCACCAAAAATCATGTGGCGGGATGGATAACCTCGGCATCCCTAAACACCACCTCACATCCACTAGTTCATTACATCAAGTTTGGATTTACAACAAAAGAAGCCATTAATATCAAAATGAAATCTACTATACTCTTATGCTCTCATCAGCTTATTCTTCCTACTCTATTTTAATCAGGAGATGAAACAAATACTAGGCGAAATCATATAGCCAATGCAACCATGTGCTTATCTCATCAATGCCATGGAATATTCCCTTTTATTTGGTCACCAACCAAAACAAGTATATGCTCATCATCAAGTACGTACAAGCTGGAATCTCTATCAAATGCAAGTTGAAATATAGAATATGTTCTTGGAGAAGGCCCAAGATACAACATTCATGCCAAGAAGGGCATGAACCACCACAAGCATCCTCCATCCAAGCTTGGATATGATTGATATAATTAGCATGGCTATGGTTGACTACATCAAAAAAATTCTCCTCAAGCAACAAGGGCTTAAGGGGTTATTCAAAACTGAAAAATTCCTCAAGGCAACTCTCCACATTAGATGAAAATAATACATGACATGAATTTCCAAACTTAGAAAAAAAATTGAGGCTCAAATTTGGGGTTTAAAGGCACCATCTAACTTGGTAGAAATTTCTACAATGAACATCCACATGAAGAACTTGCTGCCCCAAACAATATTCTATGCTAAGAGAAATTGCTGCCCCAAACAATATTCTATGCTAAAAGAAATTTTTCTAGTTGAATATACATTCTCAAAATGAAAATAAATGAAGTAGGTGGCTGGAAATTTTTGACATGAAAACCTTTTTTGTACCATACAATTTTCAGCCCCTAAATCATCATTTATAGCTGCAAAATTAGGCATGATATGACCAATACAAGAAACAAAATATGGCTGGAATTTGTTTTTGTTTCTAGGCATAGAATCATGTTCCAAATGGCTGGAAAAACCTGCATCAAAACCCTTCAAACCTGGCTGAAAAATCACCTTGAAAAATCTACCCCAAAATAACCTTGAAAATTAGAAGAGATGGCTAAAATAAATCTGCACAAATATGCTCAACATGATGCCCAAAATCAACATTACAAATTTGGGGATATGGCTACAAATACTCTTTTATGTTTGACTGTTCAAAAGCTTCCAAATCTGCAATTTTCTCATTAGATGCATCATTGTAAGTGTCATAGATGGGATCCTCAAAACATTATTCCATATATTCCATTGTTATCCTATGGCTTACCTTACCAATCACTAAGTCTTGACGTTACCATTATTTGTATTATTCATTTAGGATAATAGTGATTTATCCTCAATGACGAGTAAGTGAGTTAATTGGGATTGCCTAGCCTAATCATCATGCCTGATTTTAGGATCTAGAGCAAATCTCTCTATGAGGTGCCATCTCCCATTGCACTATATATTTGTAGCTTTGGTGTGAATTCTATAATGAATATGAGAGTTGGTTGGTGAGCCTTTTATGTCAAAGTGTTGTTCTTGTGCATATTTATCATGGTATCAGAGCCCCTTATGGTCTTAAGGGTTTGGTAGCTTTTTATTTTCTATTTCATTAGTAATCTGAATTTTAGGGGGGGCATATAGTCTAAGTTTGGATGTAAAAGTCATAAATCCATACTTTTATTAATGTAAAAGGGAACTTGTTGGACATGTAATTTACAGAGTCAAGTAATCAAAGTTGACATTGTCAACAAGACACCTTATAAAAAGGTAGTAGGGAGATAGTTAATATTGGGAAGAAGAGAACATAAAATTGGCATCACTGCGTGTAATGGTTCATATGAATAGAATCCTTCTTCTCCAACTCTCTCTTGAATTTTCATGGTGTATTTCATTTATCTATTTTTTTTCTTTTGTTCTTTATATGAATTTCTTGGTAGATTTGCATGCTTTCTCTCCTCTTCTCTTGGCATTCAAGCCTTTCAAATTTCATCCCTCAAGATCTGTATCATTGGTATCAGAGCAGGTAACCAAACTATGGGAATGAGAGTTTGAAGCATAGTTTGGGTTCAAATATTTGCAGGGATCTCCAATCTCCTTTTGACACTCTCAGAGTCCATTTGCTAGGCCATACAATGTAAGCTTCATAGTTGGTCCATAGGAACTACACGATTTTTCTACCATAAGATCTTTGTTCACCATTGTAGGAACGTGATACATGAATTTCACTACATCCATTGGCCTGCAACATTTTCACAATTTTTTTAGGTTTTTTATGTCGTGGATGAAGATTCCATGATCTCTACAATAGTCCATGTTGCTCTTCAAACCCTTGGAATCCTTTTTGGCCCTATGCACTCAACAATTTCATATCAAACATTATTTCATCTTCATACGATCATGGAACAACTTAGAGTTTTTTTTGCATGCATATTGAAGTTTGGGGGACATCATTATAGCCTTCTCAATCTATTTGCAGATGTATCGACACCATAGAAGCACAATGATGGATGGATTGGAGACCCTTCTATGAAAAATTTAAATAGACGATGCTAGCTTTATAGGACATTTCAGAGGGTCTACCATATCTCATAAGAAAATTTTTATTGTCAGATCAAATAGTTATTTCACGGAATTTTGTTTTGCTTCCTAGTTTGAGAGAGATCATTAATTGAAGCTCTACATGTATTTGTTCCAAGAAGGCAGCACACACATTGAATTTCAGCAGACATCTTCTCATTCCTAGGGATACTACAGAACAAGATTCATATACCCATGGAAACATCTATTCGATAGCTCAAATAGGTCTTCGACGAAATTTGATTTCATTGCCCATAACCGAAGTTATGAACAAATTTGCAACTAGACATCAATTACACCAAAAGTCATTAATTTTTCATATAAATTTTAATTTTTGGATTTATTATAAACTCCATTGTAATTTTATTTTTATTGATGTAATTTACTAGGCATGTATAATTCCCCAACTTTATAATTCAAGACCAAGAAAAATATTTCCATTGCTTGCTCAGTTGTGGGTCATCCACAAACCAAAGGTTACCGGTAAATCACACAAAACCTTTGTTTTTATTGGCAATTCGCAGATGTAAACATGTTGGTACAATACATAATGATGTTTTGTTTTTTCTTGGTGAAATGATGGGGACCATCATTTTGTAAAGGGGAGGATTGATTTGAGCCTTAGGGGCATATAGTCTAAGTTTGGATGTAAAAGTAATAAATCCATATATTTATTAAATATAAAAGGGAACATGATGGAATGCAATTTATGGAGTCAACTAAACAAAGTTGACATGGTCAACAAGACACCTTATAAAAATGTAATAAGGAGATAGTTAAGATTAGGAAGAATAGATCCTAAATTTGGCCTCATTGCATGTAATGATTTATACGAATAGAAACTTTCATATCCACTCTCTCTTATATTTTCATGATGTATTTCATTTATATATTTTGTCATAAATATTCTATCTATCAATTTATTGATAGATTTGCATGTTTTATCTCCTTTTCAAATGGCATTCAATCCATCTCAATATCAACCCTCAAGATATGGATCAATGAGGGATGTGAAAATATGAGTTGAAGAAGAGTGATATGCATGTGAGGCATATCAGTTGGGAACAGAGGGATCTTCTCTTACATTCTACCAGCATAGATCCATCTTAAACTCGTATCTATCAAGCACCAAGAGGGATCCAATTTCTTGAGGTGTATTTCTTTTTTTAAATTTAAACTCAAGAAATTTGATCTTTCTTGATTGATAGATCCGGGTTTAAGTTTTAAGTTTTTATTTTATAAACTCTCCCATACTGGACTGTAGAGCACTTAGTTTCACTCGGTGCAATCATAAAAACCTCTTATGGCTTATCGCTTAGTGTTGCTTTGATCATGGGAATCTCTCTTTTTTCCAATCAACAAGGATGACATAAATATGCTTTACCAGTAACACAAGCCCCTGTTAACTACAGATAATAAATCCCCCCTGTAGCACCTAATAATATTGAGATCACTCTAATGATCTACCTACAACAATTTATCTCACAGAATCCAATTGGCCTCTTTGCCTTTAATGCTCAAAAATCCCCATGTGTCAGGTAGAAGGACGTAAACCAGATTTTAGTTTTTCTTTTGTTCATTTCTTTCTTCAGAATTTGGTGTGAGCTATTCTGATTAAGGATTTGCAAATTGTCCAGCGATTCTGCCTACCTTGACAGTAAACCGAAAATGAAAGTGGCCATATTTCATTGGTTGTGTGTTTTTGTTGAGCGATATTGTTGCTCTAGATCTACTCGATGGAAGTCTGATGCATTGAAGAAGACAAAGATCTGACAATTCCAATGAATTAAAGGCGTGGATTAAGCATAACAAATATATGGAACCATAAAAATGTTCAGAATTGCTAACAGAGTTCAGATCCACCATCAAAAGCCTCAAATTGTAAGAGTGATATTGCACTAGATTTAAGTTTATTCCACCAGAATTTACATTGGGTTTCCTCGAAGATTTGGGCATCGCTCATCAGCAGTGTGTAAAGACAAAAACAAATGTCGTAGGTGATAGATTGTGTGCTAATTGTGGTGAGACTGCAAAAACAAATGTCGTAGGTGTTGGTATAAATCAATTTTCCGTACCAATGGTCCACTTCTTCTGAATGTTACAACCTATATTTAACACCGACCATACAAGCTCACCCTTCATTCGAATCCAAGCACACATCCCTGTGAAGAACAACCCAACAACCAGATCATATTGACAGATTTAAACCAGCAAGAGTTTTCACCTGTCAAGCACTAAAATAACTCCAACCCTCAAGTCATCACTAAATTCTGAACATTTTGCAGATGTACACAACCCATGTACATGGAAGAGTAGCCCATGCTAACAGAACATGCAATTCACATTTGCTCAACACATGCATGCATCAATAAAAATAAAAAAAGGTATCCAGATTTTTTGTTTTTGTTCTACATGCATTTCCTTTTTTTCTTAAATATAAAAAATGCACACCATATTATGTAACTCATGAAGTGGGACTTGCGTCAAAATTGTAGACATTGATGGAATAATTCAACTTCTTACCATCAAGTTATTATAATCCTCATTGAAAAAGAACGGTTCTTTTTTGGAGGCTAGAGCTATTTCGAAAAATATTAAAATGAAGAAGATTGGTAAACTCAATGCCTTTTTGTAAATGATGCAAACGGGAGATAGTGTTGTAACCTAACAAATTCAATAATGAGATCTGTGTTGTTGGTTGTAGTTGTGTCTTGGACTGCCCCAAAATGGAGTAAGGGGGTCTAATCTACTTTCTGCACTCATGTGCATACTCTTATGAGTGATGTTTCCTTCGTATACATGGTATCTTTTTGCCTTCATCAAAATATCTCTTCACTCAATCCACACGCAAAGGACAACTAACGTTAATTAATCAAACTTGGTGCAACTCACATCAAGGTACTCATACATCAATTCAAATTCAGAATCAACATACATTTTGAGAAGTGAACTTGCAATAGTCTTTTTGTAGGTGTCAAATCAAGTTGAATTGAATTTGTAATTAGGCGTATTCTAAGTTGAACTCGACACCCTTCATCCTTTGAGTCCAAATTCCAATTGTTGAGTTTCATTGTCAAAGGGTGAATTTGCAAGAAGCCATCACTTTTTTTAGTGAATTGTAAGAAGCCCATTTAGCATTTGAAATGGATCGAAGTCAAGAATGATTAGAATTACTGAATGTTGTTCTAACAGTCACTACTAAAGACAACACAATCATAATCTATAAAGAAACTCTTCAATCTATTATAACATTCTTGAAAGTTACACAAGCGAAAGTTGAACTTCTCGAGACTCAACATGATCAAATACATCTCAAAAATAATAAAAAACATTCTAAACTAGTTCTTTGGTATGGCTCAAAGGGGGCATATATGGGGTTAAATGTATATGATATGAATCCAAGGGAGGGGGGAATATATGGGGCTAAATATATATGTAATGAAATAAATGTATATGCAATAGTGGTTAGCCTAATGAAGGAGAATCATGTGCAATGTGTGAATATCTATATATAGAGGTAATGTAGTCATTGTTGAGGAACATGTGGAATGATTATATGAATGTATTGGGGTATTTAGAAAAGGATCTATTTTTCATTAAGGATTTATTGTGCAACTTATCTATATTATCTAACTTGGAGTTGTGCTCCACATTTAGATTTCTATACATGGTAAGTAATTTTTTATATTATGATATCATAAGGTTCATAACATTAGATAACATCATCAATGGAAACAAGAAAGTAGGAATATGAGGAAATCCCATGACTTGATGCCATCACATGTAAAGCCCTTAACTATAAATCTTTGAGGACAAATATTTTTGAAGGAGGGTATTACCCAAATTTGACCAACTATGGGTTGTTTGTGTTCAAGAAGAGGCCAGAGTATTATCAAATAATATCTCACAGAAACCTCATGTGGAAGAAAATCAAGCTCTTACATCTCATGCTAGAAAAGGAAAAGGATGAAGAAACTTTAAAAGGAAAAATACAGGTGGAAGATCAACTCCAACTCAAGGACAGAAAGAGAAGGATCTTTCAAAGATCAAATATTTCAATTGTCAGAAATTTGGTCATTATGCTTATCAATGTACTAAAAGGAAAACAAAGGGAAAGCAGCATGAATCAACAACCAATGTCGATGAGCCTCCATCAAAGAAGACAAACGAAGATAAACTTGATGAGATTGCAAATGAACTCCGAAAGGAGTATTTCTTCTAATACACTCTAGGTATATGTGCACCAATGATAGTATTATCTATGGATGATGTTTTATACTATATGATTGTCATTGGTGATTTACTTCATGAATACCTAGGTTGAAGTATCCAATGAGTTCCTAACAAGAAAGAAGATCAAGATTTTGAAATTAGGAGAATTCACCTCCAAGAAATTCAAAAAGGCAGATATCAAGAGAGAGTCATATCTCTTGAGTAGACAAGAGTGAGTTATATCTTTTGTGGTGGGAAGTACACAGTTAAAGACAAAGAGTCTGAGATATGGTGAGTCACATCTGGAAGTCTATCGAGGTGCAAAAGAGTATATAGATACCAGTGATATTTTCATAGAAAGACCTCATAGGCTCTCATGAGTCACATCATTGATTTTTCAGGAAACAGGCCAACAAGATGCCATAATGGAAGAGTATCAATCCAGCATGAAGAGTGATGTGCGAAAAATAGTGTCGAGACCTGAGGAGATGTCAATGGTGACTTCCAAGTAGATCTATAAGATCTAGCATGCAGTCCAGATTAGCATTCGAGATGGAACCTTATATAGAATATAGGGTGAGTTAGGTTGTAGACTCTGAGAGAGTCTTGGATGGTATGTAGTGTCTCTTAATAGACCCACTTGATGGGAGGTGACACATATGGATACACAGGGGCATACAATATTCCATGATCCTGATTCATATAGTGAGGAGGTTGTCCCAAGTAGGAGTTGAGTGTCCAGATGAAATGGGAGCGGATACTCATATGCACATATTGCAGGATACTCAGGTGCAAAGGGAGAAGTATGCTCCCGCACAAAGGGAGTAGCTGCATCACAACTTGTTGATGATAAAGAAGACCTGGTACAAGCTCAAGAAGGCACCCCTGATGTGGTATGATGGGATAGACGTGTACTTGATGAGCTTGGAATTCACCAAGAGTGATGTGGATTCCAACCTTTACTAAAAGGTTTTTATGATGATCTAGTGATCTTGGTTTTGTATGTTGATGATTTGTTCCTTACAGGAACATAGAGGCTCATAGAAGAGTGCAAGAGGGAGTTGGCCTCTAAGTTTGATATCTTGAGGTGTGGCAGAGGTCAAATGAGATCTTCCTCGGTTAAGGGAAGCACGCAATTGAGATACTTAAAGATTCAGGATAATGGAGTGCAAGTCCACTGCTACACCTATGATGACAAATCTAAAGAAGCTGGGTGATTTCACTTCAAATTGAGATTTGATGGATCCCACTATGATGACAAATCTGAAGAAGATGAGTGATTCTAGTTCATATTCATATTCGGTGAATTTCACTATGTCCAAACAGATAAATCTGATGAAGTTGAGTGATTCCGCTTCAGATTCCGATTTGGTGTACCTGGTTAACACCAAACCAAATATTTTCTTTGCACTAAACACCATAAGCCAATTTATGGTTGAGCCAAGACATGTACATTGGGTTGCAGCAAAGCATGTGCTAAGGTACCTGGATGGTGCAGTTAGATATGGCCTGAGATATGTCTTAGGAGGAGAAGTGAAGTTGCAAGGTTAGGTAGATTCTAATTGGCCAGGAAGTATTAATGTGGACAAAAAGAGCACCTCGAGGTCTTGCTTCAACATGTGATCAACCATGATATCTTGGTTTAGCGAGAAGCAAACTTATGTCGCACTCAGTACAGTGGAAGCATAGTATTATGTAGCCAGTGTTGCAAGTCACGAAGCAGTGTGGCTATGCAACCTTCTTGCATGGTTATTTGATCAAGAGATAGAGATGACTATGATATACTGTGACAATCAAATTTGTGTCAAGACCATTGTTCCATGACATGTTGAAGCATACTGAGATCAAATAACACTTCATCTGAGACTGTCACGTCTCTTCTACGCGATTTTTTTTTTATCAAGGATACTATTAAATAGACAATGCGGAAAACATAAACATTGGTTTTCATTACATCCTAATTAATTTGTTAATTGATTATGTGAGCGTAATGTTGCACTAATACTTCTGTCGCTAAATACGCCGTTGTCGTCACTTGACAGACTCGTACCACTGCGACGATGCACTCATATGTAAACAAAAGTGTAGGGTCCGCTTCATACTCAAGGTCCTAACAACATAAATACTTCTATGTTACGGTTGTTGCGACACTTGAATTTATAGGTGACATTAATACATCACTATATTAGAACTATTAACATGTTAACATGAGACTTTATCGATTTGAGCTAAATAATAATTATGACATAAAAATCAACATAGTCACATGTTATAGCCAAGCTAATAACATGTAACTTATGAATTTCTCGTATCCCCGTACCACAACATTATCATAATGTATTTCAACGTAATTATCACTATTAAAGTGTAATAAAGTACTAACCATATGTTAACATAACATATGTAACAATATGATATAATATATAGTTCTTTATATTATATATATATCATATATCTCAAAACAATACATTAATGAAATGTATTAGTGTAACAATCATATATTAATACCACATATAACATATATGTTAATACAATCTATATACCGGTGATATAATACATAGTTATATATTATATATATCACATACCAAGTTGGCATAACGTCGAACCAATGGTAAGACTACCATACTATAACTTATTACAAGCCTGTGCTATGATCAAACGATACATACGCATAAGTGTTAGCATAGTATTTATTTAATACGAATCAACCATGGGATATGCGCTTTAATACTTGACGAAGGGTCGATCCAAGGTCCTTTCCCAAACCATAATGCATATAAACCAATGTCACGACAACACTCCCATATTTGGTGATGGCGTAAATGGTTTCATATGAAATAACGTTTCAATGTAATGGTTTGTAACTCTGCAAAGGTTTGTGATATGCGCATAACCTAAGTTGATGTCATGACTATGCTTGACTCAAGCTTTGCCATGCAGACAAAATGCTTGTGAACCAACGTTTTGAACCCCATCGAATATGCCCTTCTGGAAAGTAACTCAGCTCTCGACGAAGGTGAAAAATGTCACTGAGCATGGTAACTCCTACGCATGACCAGCTAGCTTAAGCTAGCTTGCACGCAGTGATACCAACTCGACCTTCATGCCATTAATGCTCCACCAGTTACACTTATACCACAACGTTTCACACCGTCGATGGCGATCCAGGTTAATCTTTTGGGTGCTGCGAGGTTCATCGTAACCATTGGTGTGGTTTTGGAGGTCGGCGCCAACATTTCTACGTACCACGCAGTTAAGAAAAGCACCACCGGGCTCAATGGTCGTCACTGGCTTTTCTGGTTCCACCAAGCTCACCAAAACTCTGGTTTAGTAGACTGTTTGTTCATTTGGCACTGCATAGAGGCTTTTGGAGCACCTACGCTCCGAGCAGAGGGCTTGTGCTCATCAAACAAAAATGCAACGTGCTACACAGTATGGAGAAATGAAACCAGGAGAAAACACTGGCGCACGACCACGCAGCTCAGCTAAACAAACCTCATCTTAAGCCCGTTATCAGTTTCGTTGGTTGGTTTCAATTGTAACTTATAGCGCTGCCCACTTACACCGTCGTGCTTCCACTGTGCAGGTGTAGAGCGGTCACCACTTGGACGTTGCGTCCAGCTCGAACCCTAAAGGTGAGTAGTTACAAGGTTATCAATTTTTACCACATTGTTTTTACGTTTCACTTCTTACTACTCCAACTGAAAGTTGTTGCATTGGTCGGTTGCGACAGGAACCAGGGTTCGATAAGGGTATGCTTCCACAGCGGCACCACGACCTCGGAGAAGCATAAAGGGTCTCCATACTAGCCAAGTAACCTGTCCTCACTTTGTTTCTCGGGTTTTGAGGGGGTTACTTAAGACTTGGTTCCGGTTGTTGGTTTGCAACATTGAAATGTTTTGGCCCTTGGCCATACTCGCAGATGCATGCAACCACGATAGACAAGAGTGAAGGCTTTCTCATCCTGTAGGTAGTGGCACGCTTTTGTTATAATGTGTAATGTATGATGCAAGCATTGTTATTACAAATGCTTGAGTCGACCATGCCCTGGGTCGTCGGTTTCCAACTTTGGTTTTGCATTCGGTTTTTACCGTGTTGTGGCTCTGACCTGTAATGAAATATTAATCTCTGCAACATAGTTTCTTTGTAAATAATGAATGCATTGATAATACTATATCAACTCTTCACGGTTTCCTTCACAGTACTGTTTATTAAATATACATTTTGTTCTGTCATTCCAAATCTGGGTTGAAATGATGAACAATGTTATGGTTGTATATTTATGAAAATGATGAATGCATTCACTGATTTTGATTTCATTAGTTTAAATGGTTTATTTGCTATGTAAATAAATTTGATATGCATTAGCCAGACGTAGCCTATATGCAATGATTCGCAGCTGTTAAGTTTGGCATTTAAACTTGTTATGAAATCATTTTAATAAGATAATACAGTGCGTCCACGCACAGTGCTTAGCTTAGCTAAAAAATTCAAGTTAATTTGACCATGATCCCTTGGCTCCCGAGCCGAGCGCATAATGCACCCACTTTGCAACTGTTTAGAGCGTAGCCATAGTGCTATCGCATGGTGTTTGGGTTCCAAGGGAACTTGGAACAGCACGAATGCTCTTTGAGCATTGGCTTACCTCCATAATACTCATCAACATAAGTTAGGTCGTCCACATAAAACAAAGCCCAACATTTAAATGCCAAGATGCTTAATGTATGCAGGCCGTGGAGACCACGCCACTGTCCACTAAGTCGCAACACTTAGGGTCACATTTCATTGTAGCGAAATGAGGATGCACACAGGGTTATGTTATGTATGTGCTTTCACACTCATAGCTACCCATGTTACAATGCCTTTGGGCATTGGTTAATGTATTCAATACATTACATTTTATTTGTTTATGCAGTTGTAAATACAAGGGAACCCTATCGGATTCCATGACCCATATTAGGCATATAATGAGGTGAATAAGTAGGGTCGATTTCCATACTGGAAATATTATGATTATAAATAGAGTTAGGATATTATGAGTTCCATACAGGAAACTAAAATAGCATTCAATACTCAGGTTAATAAAGACCCGTATAAAATGGTCATGCATTTTTGAGATTTAATTATTATTTACAAATAATCTCCATACTGAAGTTGTAATGCTATTTACATAAATGCATAATTTCATCCAGAAAATATGCACTCTGTCTATTAAATGAAAATCCTGTATTGTAGGTTCAACATCATTTAATCACTACATTTGTTTTTATCTATATAATGATAGAATAAAACTTAAATAAAACAAGGGCTAGACATGTAAACCACATAGTTTACATGTCTGCCTCTTTCATCCATTTAAATTATACGAACACATGCTCTGCTAAATAATGAGAAATGATGGGTACAAGAAACCTGTTCTATAATACATAACCATCAAAGCATTAGGATTAAACATAAGCAATGGTCATTTATTCTTCCTATCACAGGCTTCTATATCACCATTTAGTTTACATGTATAGCTCCTTACTGTATAAAGAATGTGTAAATCAAACCTAGACTATGAAACTGAAATGTTTCCAATAGATCATGAGGCTAGAAAATACAACAGAGACCTTCAGGTCTATCAATGATCTATAAACCAAGTTCAGTAAATTCACACAATCATATTCAGATCTGATAAATAGTTCATCCTATAGTAGATCAGATTTATACAACAATAACCCTAGCAATTGTTCCATAAAACATAACAGATAAATGCAACAAACATGCATATATACTTATCTGAAAATATGAAGACCAGTAGACTTAGCACAAACCTCCCAGCCTTTGACCAACAAGATCACCTTTCTCTCAGGTCACCCCCGATCTGAGTTCACAGTCCCCTCTGGTTCAGGATTAGATTTTATTTACCCTTAACTTGTTCTCCAAGTTGTTTAGTAAATTTATGTGGCAGTAGGAAACCCAACATCCAACTCAGTACTCCTGAGCTCCAAGATGCTTGAGGGCCTTTTAATCCTCAGCCATTAAGAGAATCATCAAATTCACATCCTATTCAAAGTAAAATGCAGTACTCCTGCAAGCTTGGGGTAGCTCTCCTACCTGCACACAATCAAGTGGCCAAGCCAATACCGACCTGTATGATTCCTCTTAATCTGGACCAGTTTGGTTCTCCCAAATCTGTACTCAATCACTTATCTTCAGGACCAGTTTGGTTCTCACAAATCTGTCCTCATTTTCTCTTGTGTGTTCAGGATCATAAGAATGTGAATAATGAATGATTTCAATGAGTTTCACTTTTTATATTCTTAGGTGTGAAAAACTCTCATTTAGTTAATTATTTTAATTCATTATTCTCTTAAATATTTTCTTTAGGGTTTGCTATATTCTCCAAAAATAAATAATCATTATTATTTAATTGGATTTCCCCCCCAACCCATAGGGGACTGTGACTCCCATCTCATTAATGTGCTGGTCCACATGGTTATTAGAAATCAATTTTTTAGATTTCTAATATCAACTAAGTAAAAATGAAATAATACTTAGCAAATTATAATAGGGGTTCAAAGTCCAAAATTGGGGTATTACAGAGACATGGTGCAGGAAGGGAGCAGTGAAGCTCTAGTACATATCCACGGATGAGCAGATCGTTGACATTCTCACCAAGCCTTTGTCCAAGGAAAAGTTTGTATAATTTAGGTACAAGCTTGGTGTGATAGAGAATGCCTCCCTAAGTCAGAGGGAGGGGCGTTGATGGATGTGCAACATCGTGATGATTCAAGGAAGACATTCATATGATATATGAATGGCCGAGACACCGTGATGATATTACAAATGAGCGACAAACGTTCATATGAGAGATGAATGGCCCAAACACCATGATGATCTTACAGATGAATGACAAATATCCATATGAGGGATGAATGGCCCAGACATCATGATGGTCTTACAGATGAGCGGGCAGAAATTCATATGAGATGAGTGGTCCAGACATCATGATGACTCGATAGATGAGTGGAAGACATTCACAAGAGGTGAATGGCATAGATACCAAGGCGGTAGTACAAATGCAGTTGCAGTATAGACATAGTACAGATGCAGTTGCAGTACAAATCCAATACAGATGCAGTATAGATGCAGTACAAGTACAAGTACCGTACAGATGCAAATTTAGTACTGATGGATATTCTAACCAAGTATATGGCTTGGCGTGATGCAAAATGTCTCCCTCTTTGAGAGGGAATTTTGATGTTCTCTGTGGTTCCAGCATCGGGCAACAATTCTACAGCTCATTCTCCCATAGTGGTCATATGTATTGACCAATTGTTGGTATAGAATGGCCATGTTGTAGCCCTATTTAGTAATGTGTAATGGCTATGTGTATTGAGGCTCAAATGCTTAGCCTTTGTCTAGTCATGTGGATTGACTAGAGTGAAGGAAGGCTAGTGGTCACATTGCATACTCTATGTGGGAGTGCTCTTGATGGAGTAATCTATTCTTATACAATGAGTTGAATTTTCTATGTTACAAGGGATTGTATCTCTTTTTATATTAGACAAAGTCTAATCTAATGTTGAATTTGACATTGGCTCTAAGAAGTATCAAGGACTTCTTAGAGTATGGTCAAATCAACATTATATCTCTATGGAATAATTTGATCTACATGTGAGGAGATATCAATGAGGAGAACTTTTCTATGATGAATAAATAACCAAGAATTCAATGAAAACCATTGAAGAAGTTCCAAAGAACATTGAAGAACCTCCAAAAGAAAATGAAGACAAGAAGACAAGTTGGCTTGAAGGAAAATGAAAGGAGGAGATCAAAACTAGCAACTCGGCCCACTGAAGGAAGACAAGTTGGCCCCACTTTGAAGAAATTCTAGTGAATGGAAGAATATAAATAAAGTGCTTCTCACCTCATCTGTACACACTCACAACACACATATTCTTCTATCCACTTGTGTGCATCTCCTTGGAAGGCCTGGAAAATGAAAGAAGCATAATTTTGGGTTCTCTTATTCTCTTGGAAGATTCACTAACCTTGCTAGGGTTTCTTGTGAAGGAGGGAAAACCTCTCTTGTGCCAAGGTTCATCTTCATGATTGGTATTGTAATTGTATTGGATTGATTTATTCTGAGAAATTTTTGCATGGTTTTATCCCTATTGGGTTTCCCAGGATAAAATATGTGTCTCTTGTCCATGGATATCTTTCAATGATCCTTGTTTTATTTCCGTTGCAAATGAATTATGCTATAATTGTGGGATGAAATAAATTATGAAATAAAGTTGAAAGAGATGAAAATTATAATGCTAAGTTCAAATTCAATAGTGTGGACTTTCCTTGAGCACCTACATCACCTTGGAGTCCTTATTGTGCATGGAATCATAATGGAGCATGACTTGTGTACTCTAGACTGGACATACTAGTTGTGTGGCCTACAAAGGATCGTGTAGTTTGCTTGTAAGGGCATATGCCCACATAGTATCGTTATCCTCACTTACCTCTCATATAAATCCAAGAAGGATAAATATTTCTTCAACATGACTTGTGTTTTCATGCTTTATCACTCTTGTGTAGAGATGTGACTTAGAAGAGGAGTGCACTTGTCATCTCTATGTTATACCTCAAAGTTACACTTCGATCCCTAGTGTCGCATCTTTGTACCATGTGACCTAGCGGCATTTATCCTTAACAACCGTCACACATTATGGACTCCCAAGAGCAAAATCAACTGACTGAATGTTGAAGACATCACCTTATCTGCCACTTGTCACAATAGTTAACCCTATCTGCATAGATTTTCGCGCTCTGCACATTTGTTGGGTAGCAAAAATTAGTGTTTTTCGCGCTATGCTAAGACCCTAGGGCGCTATAATCTAGATTATTATCGCGTTATGCTCAGACCTAGGGGCGCGAAAATCCCTTTTTAGCCTTTTTCCATGGATCATGGATCTCATCCTTCGAGAGATTTTCTTGGTATTATCAGTCTTGATTCGATCCCAATCCCCTCTCCCTGTTTGGTTTGGCTGATCCACTAAACACTCATTAGATCCACCTTACTCTCCTTATGGTTACCCCTTCCAAGCACTATAAAGGAGAGGCCTTCCATGAGACAAAGGTGGGACTACTTGGGGCATCCAACCCTTGGTATTGAGAATTTTGCAGAGATAGCCAGAGGAAGAACTTAGAGCTTAAAGTTGGCTTGGACATCAAGCAATCATTGTAAGCATTCTCAAGTTTCCAATAAAGATAAGTTGTCTTGTTTCCCTATTTGTGTATGTTGATTATGATTCAATTGCATGATTTGCATCTAGATAGATTTGGATTCTAACTTGTAATTCAAGGTACTTGGAGAATTGTATATGCTTGTATCTTGTTTGACCTTAACAGGTTCATCGCGAGGACTTCGAGATCTGGACTACAAGCGGGACAAACATCAGAGTGAAAGGTTAGTTGTTTCCTCTCATACCCTCCAATACTGAAATCTTGAAATGCTTGTTTGATCTAGGATTCAAGGTAGCATTTGTTTCACTTTTGTCTTAGATTAGAGTTAGTTTATCCCAATTTAATCTAAGAGGGCTTCTTTCTATTCGTAGGAATAAATCTCTACAACAAAAACTGGCGAATCCACTTGGGATCAAACCCAGAATCTATGGTATTGGCTTGACCTCTTTCGTTTTGAGTCTTTTTTACTTTTGTTCATTTTTTATTGTGAATTTGCTCTCCTTTCAAACCAATTGTGAAAGTCAGGTTTTTTAGACGTTCATTCACTCCCCTCCCCTTTGCATTAGACCTCTGTTAGTGATCAATTAGTCCTCTGGGTTGGCAAACCCTGGAAAAGTCAAAATCTTTTCTTAAACTCCTGCCTTCATCCTCCTTCTGACCATTTTTGTGCCCTTTTGACTGCTTAGAGAGTGAAAAATACCAGATTTTCACCACCCATCCATTTTCTAGAACGCAGAAATTCCAATTATCACGCCTGGGCTGCTAGTAGGCACACAAAATTATCTGTTAAAAGGAATTTTTCTTAAGTTTGCTTGGTTACCTTCAGTCAATTTTGGTTTCTCTACTTCTGATTGTTGTTCTGATATTTATCAGACATCTGTAACCTACCCAGCTACAATACATCGCTTGCATTTCATTTCTATTTGAAGTTTTCTCAATCTTTGCTTAGTCTCAAAAAAACTTTGGTAGACACATTGGACATTTTGGGTTTTAGGTCACTGTTATAGCCACACCTAGTTACTCATTACCTTTTACATATTGTCTACACATTTCTCTTGTCACCTCTTAGCAAAGTCGCAAGTGTCTTTTGTTTTTTTTTGAGCTTGGATTTTTTGTTTTGTGGCATTATACCCAGTTTGATCACCTCCTTACCATTTTTGCAATTGATTGGTCCTTTCAAGACAGTCAAGTTTATTTGTTGATTATCAAATTCCTTGATTGTATTATTGCAGAGACTATATTATTCCTTGATTGAAGTAGCTTTCCATTCTTGTTATCAAAAATCAATATTGGAAGACTTTTTGGAACATGTCTACTTTTTGTTGAAAAGATCAAGTTCGTAATGATCTTGCACTTAGGAAGTCAATCGATTCTCATTGCTTGTCACATAAATTTTACTCATTAGAAGTAGTATCAGTTGTAGATCAGTTACATCCTGAAAGTAGTTACATTCGTTTGGCATATTCAAAAAAAAAGAACAAAATTTGTTGGAGTGGTTTTTTCATTTTCTTGAAAAATTTTATGCTTGCATTGTGATCGAAGAACTCTCTCTTTACTTTAGCTAGCATTCATCGAATAGAAAGGATCAGTTTGATTCATATTCATTTGCATGGTTTGAGTCGTCATAACACCACAAGTTGCACTTCCATCACCCGATTGAGTAATACAACCATTAAAATTTACACTCCCTAACTCAACACATTTTAACCTCACTTGAGGAGAAAAGAATTTGGTAGTTAGGTAGGACACCAGGGATAGGCATCCAAATAATTCCCCCTTGTCATTTTCATTTGAGACATAGTTTTTGTCCTCTAGGGTGCTAAAATCCTCTTGTACTTGTTGACACGGTCATCGACCAATTTGTGGAGGGGACTCCCATTTTTTCGAGGGTTAAGCCGCGAGGATTGATTCCGGATGGACTTTGTGGAATGCAGCACTCCACTTAACACCTAAGGCATATCAATCCATTGTATTCCTTGTACTCTACCACAATGGTGATACATGGGCGATAAGATAGAAGTGTCGAATAACCTTCTCCGACGTGTCAGAAACGAGGTAGCCTAGTAACTTTTCTTCTAGGTATCTTTTACCTAGGATCCCTTTCGGTAGAGGGATATCCTTCCATTACCGATTTCTCATTTCATATTTTTCAACTTGGATTTCATCACCTTGCGAAGGATACGATTTGTCGAGGTCTCCATCTCTTAGTTAGATGATTGCTTTCTATTTCATCTTCTTAGAGGGTCTTTTTCTTTTTTAGTGCTGCTTGTTGGAATTCTGGCCACCTTCGTTTCAGCTCGCTTACTGTGACGCCGGTCCCAGTTTAGTTTTTTAGCTTGCTTTTTTTGTCCTGTGAGCCTTGTCTTTTCTAGCTCCCCTTTTTCCATGGGGGCTTCACTAGAAGGCAATATAATACCACGTTCATTCATATTGCGGTATTAAATATTCATGAAAACCTAAAAATTATATTGCTTATATATTAAGGGGGAAAGGGTTTTTTTATTTAATGTAACAATACAAAAACACTTTGGGGTCTTTTTTATATGGGAGGGCTGACAAACATCCACCAAATGGAGATGGAGGGATCACGACTGGATGAGAAATGGGTTGAGGCAAGGCTCAGGCTTACTAGTACGCAGGGAAATCACATCTTGAGGCATGCTTGAGGCCAGAGGGTTTCATGGTGAAGTGGGTTTCCAATTGATCGTAGTCGAGAGACAGTGGTCATTGACAACCAATTGTTAGCAATAGCACTCAGCCATTTGTTACCAATAGCCTTGGGAGGCTCTAAGCCTCCAAGGCCTGTTATAGGCCCTCGATAGGCCTTGGGGGCTTGAATACCCAACCACTCGTGCCTATTACAGGCCTTGGGAGGTTTAGTCAGCCTCCTAGATCTTGTTACAGGCCCTGGGGGCTTGGATACCTAGCCCACAATAGGCTTAGTCAGCGATTGGGGAACTGTAACATGCAATCTAAATGTTGTACTATGTGCATTGGCTCTAGGTACATACAAGAAGTGATCTCCTATCTCTTCATTAGACCATTAGATATTGCAAATCATAATGATATGTGGTTGAGTAATTGCATTGTGGGTGAATTAATGTGCTTCCACAATGTACATCGAAAGAAGCAAGGTGCATTATAGAATGCATTTGGGGTCATAAGAGGGGTATCATATCAATATACTAGGTAGAAATATAAAGGGGTATAAAAAATGTTAATGAAAAAATTGATACATACAATATCTAGTGAAAATAGGGGTTTTTTTTAATTGGGAAGGCATATTGGGAGGGGGTTAAAAAATGATTTTGGAAGGTATTTTCCAATATTTAGTGAAATTAGGGGTATTGTTTCATATGCTACGAACGAGCATGCTATGATAGCGGTTTATTGAGTGAAGACCCCGTACCTTTTGCACACTCAATTGCTTTAGGGTTTTTTATTTCTTTTTCACGATACTATCCCTGAAACTCATTATCCCATCACCATGGTTGATCAAAGGAGATCACGGAGACAACAAGGGGAGAAGCCCTGATCCACCACCATGGACTTCTGGTCCACCTACATCACGCATTCCTGCCCCTGCTGGTCGGGGGACCGTTCCACCACCTATCAGTACTACACCTCCCATTGCTTCTATACCCATAGACCATGGCGTCATCTCAGAACCTATTACAGTCACTGAAACTAGTAGTACATCTAAGATTCATGCCATACCACAACCCACTGTCATTCCGTAAATTCCTACCATAGTGGACACTACATTAGATGCTAAAGTTAGTACTTCACATGATGTTACACCAGAGGACCTCATCCTCCCGGAGACTAGCATTATTCCATAAACTGACACTTTCTACGATGTCCCTGAAGGGCACATTGAAACTATTGAAGGATTTGACGAAGACGCGACAAACTTGATTGCAGTCCCTGGCGAGTACGTTGAAATTGTTGAAGAGACTCAACTTCATTTATCTGATTCTGATTTTGATTATCCTACCACACGGGTGGAACCTCCACCTATCACCACTACATCATCAGGTATCCATACTTATGAAACAGGCTCTTCCAGTAATGTACCATTCACTGTGTCCTTCCCTAATCTCCCTTCAGGACATGAGATCATGGCATCAATCCAATCTATTGTGGTTAGTCTATCTAACTCTCCCTTAGCATCAAAACAATTCAAACGTGATACAGATGAAATGCTTACATCAGCTTCTCAATATCCCCCTGCATGTACCTCTCAAACGACAAATCCTCCTGGTCGTCGAGCTCCCCTGCCTCCATCTAGCACGGAATACCATCAGGAATTTGTAGATCGGATCGGACCCATAGACTGGACCATACCAGAACTCGTTCCGGATCCCGACAGGACAATTCACATCTTTGATCCAGCTTCCACTTTATGGGATGCAAACTCAGGCCAAGCCCTCAATGATCTTCACACCATTCCTATGGACGTGACGCCTGACAGTCCTTCATTGTACTCCCCACACTTATTGTCGCACAACATGTTCAGCTTAACTTCAGGGGATGAACCCCATATGAGGGATAACCCAATATTTTCACCATCACCACCCAGGACCGGCAAAAGGTCTCCTTCACAAGTCGACAGCTTTGGTGTTTTTGGCCAATCTGCACTACCCCACCTTCCTAGTGTCAGTATTGGAAGAACATTCATCCATAATGTTGGATCATCCATTTTGATCGGAAACCCATCTTCGGCCACCATATATACCATTTTCGGAGGAGGACAACCATCTACTGGAACCATCCGTCCAAGTAATCAACCTCCCCTGATCGGACCATCGAGCCCGTCCGTTGAAGGACAACCATCTGTTGGAACCATTGGTCCCAATAAACAACCCCCTCCGACTGAACCGTCCAATCCATCTGCTAGAGGAAAACCCCTTGGTGCCATCCCAAGTGGGGCTACCCAACAACCACCTCCATCCTTTCAATCGGCTTAGAAGGGCCCACAAAACACATCTTTTGGAGGAATCCCATTTGTTAACGCCCCAACCGGCACCATCCAACAACCTTCTCCATCGACATCATCTGCTCAATGGGGCACATACAATCTACCTGGAAGTAGACAACCTCATGTTGGTATTCCAACCGGAACTAATTTTCAAAATCCCTCGTCAGGTACAATTCCTTCTTAGGGACCTCAAATCCCACAGAGTGGGGGGTACTCTTTATTCAGAAACTGGAATCAAGCTAGGGGGGAACCTAACCAACATAAACCCTTTATTCCCCCCAACTTGAATGCTGGAATTCCCTATCCCACCACCGCGAATACTCTATGGAACCCACCTCTTCAGCCTCCACCTCTCCATCAAGGTGGAACAAACATCCCATGGACTCCATTCTTTTAGGCACCCCCTAACATTGGTACGGGAAATCCACCACCCAATCAAGGTGTCGGAAACATTCCTAGGACACAACAATCCCAAGGAACAATACCCAATCAAGGAGTTGGAACCATCCCTGGGACACAAAAATCCCAGGGGACTATATCCATTATTTCCACTCAGCAGAACGTTCAACAACCGGTCACCACGGTGATTCTGAATCAGACAGAAATCCTATGATTCCCAATCCACCACTAGTTAACCAGATGGTCTACTATCCTCGGAATTTTCAATAGTATCCTGTGGGAAACATGTATGGGTACAATACACAGCAGTATGTTGTGCAGGGTCCCACAGGTATCCCTACACCCTACAATTATTACTCATACCCGCAGCCTAATCAAAAAATTCCTTTCTTGGCCACACTAGACTTGCCCGATTTTTCTAGGCTCATTAACGATCCAATATGGCATGAACCACACTGGCCACCCATCCCGGCCAAACTACCATCGGACATTCCAAAGTTCGATGCCAAGCCTAGGGAAGACCCTAAGAACCACGTTATGACTTTCCATCTTTGGTGTTCATCGAACTCATTGATGGATGACTCCATTTGGTTACGGCTCTTCCAGTGCACGCTTACTGGAACGATCGTGAAATGGTATATCGATCTTCCACAACACTACTTTCACGACTTCAATACCTTGGCCATGCAGTTTTTGACACATTTCCAGCTCCCCATATGATACGAGACTGGAACAGACCTGTTGACTTCGCTGCGTCAAACCACTTGCACGCATATATCCGATCATATTCATGAGTGGCGTCGACACCAAAGGTTAATCAAGGCACCCATTATGGATCAATTACTCATTGATTGGTTCACTAAGTCATTTATGCCTCCCATCGCTAGGGATATTGCCATGGGCAGACCTATCACGAAGGAACAAGCAATTTCTCGCGCTCTGTATATGGATTTGGTATATACCAAATTCGGGACTTTATACGAGCTTATTCCTCACGCCTCCCACACCACAACTAATCCAACCAATCCCTCCTCTGAACCCCCCGTTGACGGTATCGTCGGTTCAGTTAAGGCTCAACCTGTGACCAAATCGAGTGGGAAACAAACTATCGCCGCCCCATCTACCACTCAGGCTACACCCAAGGCTTCTACTTCTCCTGCTCCCTCCTCCGAGGTGAACGTTGTTCAGTCCTCGTAACAACAATCTGGAGGAAAAAGAAAGAACAACAGACGAAAATCCAAGAAAACTTCTAACCAGCAGGAAAACCCCAAGCCGCAACCAACCAACAACGATCCTAAACCACGTCGGAAAGCAAATTTTCCCTGCCTTATTTGTCAGGAAGACCACTATACACGAGACTTTCCTTACAAGGATGAAGAAAAAAAATTCGTTAAAGGATCTTCCCACCCGGCAGTGCTAACCGATCCTTTCCCCCACCCGGAGTAGCAAATGGTTACTCACGATCCCCTACAAGGGGGCAATCTAAACAACCCACCCCGTGGAGAAACTTCCGCAAACCACGATATTTTGATGATGAGTAATGAGGAGATCCATATATCTACTCGAGCAAGGATGTATGATACCCCTCCACGTTCAAACAAAATGGAGACAACCCATGGCAAGACTCCTTATGAATATCCTCCTATCATGCCTCCCCCCACTGGTCATCCCCATATTGAGAGACCTGTTACTGACATGGTTCTACGCCCACCCAAGGGCACCATCCGAAAGAAGACATTTAATCCTAACGCATGAGCAGCCCAAAATTACAATATTGTTGAGGACCTAGCTCAAGCACCATGTGCGATGTCGACCCTCGAGGTTCTACAACACTGTCCCATACAGCGTCGAACCTTGCTGTCAGCACTAGGGGCGGTAGACCCGGACACTTCTAACACAATTATGTCTAACTTGGAGTATTTTAAGCCTTGGCTTTCCCACTAGTTAGCCTTCCAGATCCAGAAGAAGATCCGTGGGAACAACATTCATCACACTGTACTAGGTGAGGGTGCTTCCACGTCGATCAGGTCCTTGACTTATTAGAGAACAATAGGCTCACCTGAGGTTACACCTTCTCATATTACTCTTAAATCATTTGACGGACATGGTTTTCATCCATACAGACTCATCCCTGCAATTGGTGTTGAGCTAGGTGGCAAGACAGTATCTATACACATCGAATTCGTAGATGCACCATTAGACTATAATCTTCTACTCGGTCGGAACTAGTTCTATGACATGACCACCATCGCATCCTCTATCTTTCAACTAGTACAATTTCATCATCAGGGGAAAATCGTTACTATAGATCAGTTAGATTTCTGTACTCCGGACATTCATTCGAACTCTGCCCACAATGTCCCATTGCCGGGTCAATCCCAGCACTGCTTTGAAGATATTGGCGTTGGTCTTATGAAGGAATCCTCCCTCATAGGGGTATTTCCGAAACTTAGAACCCCTGTCTTTACCATAAACATGATATCGTCGAGTGTCATTCCATCCAACAAACCTATCGATTCATGGGTGATACCGAGTCCTATAGAACTTGAAACCTATGACAATTTCATGCCATTAAACAAGAACCTCGTGACTTACCAGGCAATCCAGTCAGCCATAGATTGGGTCGATTCTGCTACACATCACGCAATGGCACAGCTCTTGTCTGAGGCTGGACCATCGTCACCATGTATTGACCCTCTCACACATATTTTTCCTTCCGACGAGTCGATTATGGAGGTCCTGTGTGTCGATGAGCCACCTTGGGAACATTACCATCATTGATCTTCTTTCCCAACTATCCGGGCAATCGAGCAAGATTCCAAATCCAGTTGTTCACTTGAAGTTGTTAAACCCAAGTTTCCCACTTCATT
The DNA here is from genome assembly GCA_027924585.1 of Larix kaempferi. Classification (NCBI taxonomy): domain Eukaryota; kingdom Viridiplantae; phylum Streptophyta; class Pinopsida; order Pinales; family Pinaceae; genus Larix; species Larix kaempferi. The sequence goes on from BSBM01000289.1 coordinate 20,974,857, forward strand.
CGACAATATATTCTCTAAAGGAAACTTGGCCAACATCATGGAAACCACTCCTATTAACATTTTGGTGAAACTTGGTGTCGTGGAAAATATTCACATAGGCAAGACATGCACTCCCACTAAGGTGGAGTTCTATACCTCCTTATTTAAAGAATTTCACGACGTGTTTGCTTGGAGTTATGAAGAGATTCCAGGAAGAGATCCATCAATCGTGGTCCATGAAATACAAACTTTTCCTGGCGCCGGACCTGTTCGGTAGAAACTCCGACCCATTCATCCCTGCAAAGCAACGGTTATCAAGGCAGAAATTGAAAAACTTCTGCGTGCTGGTTTTATCTATCCTGTCCCGTTGACAGACTAGGTGTCTAACATCGTTCCCATGGCCAAGAAACGGGGTATGATTAGAGTCTGCGTCGATTATCGAGATTTGAACAAAGCTTGTCCAAAATACAACTATCCAACTCCGTTTATCGACCAGATTATCGATAACTGTGCCGGGAGCATCATCTTCTCGTTCATGGATGGCTTCTCTGGCTATAATCAGATAGAGATACTCCCTGCAGACCAACATAAGACAACCTTCATTTGTCCATGGGGGACCTTTGCATACCACAAACTACCCTTTGGCCTTAAGAATGTCGGGGAAACTTTCCAATAGGCAGTGTCATACACATTTCTCGACATTAAACATATTGTGGAACCATATCTCGATGATATTCCCACCCATTCTCAGCCTCGGGATGATCATCCGGACCATTTGAGCACCATCTTTTCAAGGTGTTGCCACTACAATATTCGTTTAAATCCACACAAATGCGTCTTTTGTGTTTAAGCTGGAAAACTGTTGGGGTTCATTATCTCCAAAGACGGCATACGCCTAGACCCAGCGAAGGTAGAAGCCATTCTATCTCTACCTTCACCCACTGACATACCAACACTCCAAAGTTTGCAAGGGAATGCAAACTTTCTATGCCATTTCGTTTGCAATTTTGCCGAGATCACAAAAGGCTACATGAGGCTTCTGAAAAAGGACATCCCTTTCATCTGGGATGATGAAGCCCAACGATCCTTTGACAATCTGAAGGAATCCCTCACTAGAGATCCCGTAATTCAACCCCCCAACTACACACGGGATTACATCTTGTATCTCGCAGCTTCCACTTCCACCATTGGCATGGTGTTAGTCCAGGAAGATGCCAACGACATAGAACATGTGGTTTATTATCTCAGTAAGAGTCTTCTCAACTCTGAAACCCGCTACTCGCATGTTGAAAAGCTGGCTCTGGCCATAGTTTTTGTTGTCTAGAGGTTCCACCATTACCTTCTGCTTCGCCAGACCACTGTCATAGCTGAATTCAACCCAATGTACTACATCCTCACATGCCAAGTGCTTGGGAGAAAATATTCTCGTTGGATTGTTGTCCTTCAAGAGTTTGACTTGGAGTTTGCCAAGGAAAAATCCAAGAAATATTTGGTCTTCGTAGAGCTGATTTGTACTTTTCCTCATGTCATTGAGAAACCGGAGCCCATCGATTCTCTCCCAGAAGAATCGTTGTCCCTCATTGGAACATCTGACCCATGGTATGGGGATATCATTATGTATCTCCAAACCCAATTCTTTCGGCCTGAACTCAACCAGGATGAGCGTCGATGCATTCGACATCATGCTAAGTACTATCTTATCATTAGTGATACTCTTTATCGTCGTGGTGTTGATATCGTTCTACGACATTGTCTAACTTTAGATGAGGCTGAACATGTGCTCAATGACTGCCACTCTGGAGCATGTGGTGTTCACCTCTCTAGGATGGCTATGGCCCAGAATATTTTACGCGTGGGATATTTCTGGCCCTTGATTTTCAATGATTGCATTGAAACGGTCAAGAAGTGTCCACCCTACCAATTCTTCCATAGCAAGAAGTGCGCGCATCCTGCTCCACTTCATCCTATTGTTATCGTCGGCCCCTTTTCCAAATGGGTATCAATTTCATGCATTTTAATCCCACTTCAGTCGGGGGGCATGGCTATGTCATAGTAGCCATAGATTATTTCACAAAATGGGCTGAAGCGATGCCTACTTTTGCAGAATATGGAAAAACAGAAGCACAGTTCATATTCAACCATATTATAGCTAGGTTCGGAGTTCCACAATCTATTTCGACCAATCATGGTTCCCATTTCAGGAACCATATGATTGAAGAATTGAGTGCCAAGTTGGGTTTTCGTCACGAAAACTCAACCCCATATTACCCACAGGTGAACAGCCAAGTAGAGGTCATAAACAAGGTCTTGAAACGCATGATTCAATGCACTATAGGTACCCAGAATTCAAACTGGCACTTGGCTCTCTTTTCGGCTTTGTGGGCCTATCGAACCTCAGTGAAAAATGCAACCATGTTCACACCATTTTAACTGGTGTATGGCCTGGAAGCTATTTTACCCATTGAATGTGAAATTCCGTCACTGAAGATAGTCATTGAGCTACTTCCCAATATGACCTCTAAGGAAGAACAATTTATGTATCTATCCAAGCTAGATGAGACTCGCCGCAATGTCTCTCTGGCTAATGAAGCCCATAAGAAATACGTCAAAGCACAATATGACAAATCAGTTCAACCTCATATTTTAGGAACCATATGATTGAAGAATCGAGTGTCAATTTGGGTTTCCGTCATGAAAACTCAACCCCGTATTACCCACAGGCGAACGGCCAAGTAGAGGCCATAAACAAGGTCTTGAAACGCATGATTCAACGCACTGTAGGTACCCAGAATTCAAACCGGTACTTGGCTCTCTTTTTAGCTTTGTGGGCCTATCGAACCTCAGTGAAAAATGCAACCAGGTTCACACCATTTCAACTGGTGTATGGCCTAGAATCTATTTTACCCATTGAATGTGAAATTTCGTCACTAAAGATAGTCATTGAAATACTTCCCAATACGACCTCTGAGGAAGAACGATTTATGTATCTAGCCAAGCTAGATGAGACTCGCCGTGATGTCACTCTGGCTAATGAAGCCCACAAGAAACGCGTCAAAGCACAATATGACAAATCAGTTCAACCTCGGATCTTTAATGAGGGAGACCTTGTCCTTACATATGACCAAATGCATGACAAGTTAGGAAGAGGCAAGCTAGAGTCGATGTGGTACGGTCCCTATATCGTAAAACGTGTATTGGAAAAAGGAGATTACGAGCTTGTCGACTGTGATGGTACACCTTTGGCATGACCTCGCAATGGGTTGTACCTAAAATGGTTCTACGAGTAGGTTTACCCTGCGTGAGACACCTTGTATATAGTGTATCTAGCTTGTTTTCAGTTTTATTTCTTTTTGTGTGTGTCTGCATCGATATTGTTTCATGTACCTTTATTTTCCTTGACTTGTTCTTTCATGCGCATATTTCAGCTTACTACAGATTCACAGATGGCGCTAGCTGACATACCCGGAACCTCGCTTATGCAGCATGGGTTATCTATTCTCCTACTGGCGAGTTGTTATCCTCAGGGGGCACTTGCTTGGGCCCCGCAACCAACAAGATTGCAAAGTACCATGCAGTCATCAGACTCTTAACTGAAGTTGCTTCCCTTGGAATCCGTAGCTTTTCGGTCTACTTGGATTCCCAACTCATGGTATCCCATCTAAACTGTGTCTACACTATCCACGATCCTACGTTACTTCGTTTATTTAGAAGGGTACACCTCTTGGAATGATCATTTGATTATATTTCATATCAACATGTGCCAAGAGAATTCAATATTGTAGCTGACTCATTGGATAACTACATATTGGATTGGCATCTATCTCATACATAACATACATCATAAACAAACACACAAGCTGCTGTAAATAAACGATTCATAGAAATAGATCCACATGTAAATAATCACATATAAAATGTTTTTTTTTCTGAATTCATATAATAAGATGTGTCCAAAGACAAAATTTGGGATCTCGTCCCATACAAAAATGGGATCTCTGGCCTACATATCATGTACATGCCGCTAAAAAATAAATACTGCTAACTAAAATACTAATCATCATCCTCGCAATGCTCGTGGTAGCATACTACTTCTCTGGATACCCGACGAAGTAGTTGGTCGATACGTCCTGGCACACCTACAGTATGCCTCTAGAGATGAAGAGGGATATCATCCATTCTCATAGCAGGAACCCCCATGGTCAAACCTTGAAGGTTTCACTCTACACCGCAGATCCCTCATGCTTCTTCTTCCTCTTCCTCATCCATATCAACGACACATTGCTGAACACCTCCTCGGTGTAGCAGCGAGTAGCCTGCCAGCCTTCTTGGTCCACGGTCTGCAGCATGAACATGTACATACGTTAGATCTTTCTACACATCGAAAAATCACTAAAAATCATATATTTACAAAATTATTAGAAACACAACGGTAGAGGTAATATACCTGAATTGTTCCAGTCCACATCCTCAGGCAATGCTAAGTCAATGTCCTCATGGAATTCCACCCCTTCATAGGGGTAGTCCTCGATCATAATGATCTTCTCCTCTAGCCATGAGAAGAAATATTTGTCGAATTCCAAGACTTGTGGCTCGCCGAGTCGTCCTGCATAATCACTCCATCGCCCCATTCGAGGCTCGATCATAGGATGAATAGGAATGGATACTTGAGGACACAACAATGGAACCCTCTCTAAGAATAAGGTGACCATGATACTCCCATACCTAAACTGGCAAGTGTGCCCATTTATGCATTTAGTAACTTGTTCCTTGAGGTTGGTTAGGACCCCTTCGCACCAATTGAATAGGGTTGGTGCCATGCATTCTATAGCAAGATTCATTTTTCCCTGTGTTGCATGGTGGGGACCCACACTACCCGATGCCCGTGTAATGGTGAACAATATAGTTTTCAGCGGAAGCACTATCACGTCTTTGATGGAAACTTTCCCACTTTTCTTTTGGGAACCCTGTCTGCAGTAACGAGTAATCAAGTCACTTGTGCTCTCTTCAGAGGCCCTGTTCCCATATAGGTTAACCGTTTCCCCTCTCTTGGAGAGGCTAATGAGGAAGTATATGTCCTCGAGCTCGATCTTGAGGGTGTGTTCCCTGATCTGGAAAGCCTGCATGTCATTGTCCCACATTTGGATTATATAATTCAAAATATTTCCATGCTTCCGAATGCCTCTGGTCTTGAAGAACTTGAGTAACCCACATTCCCGCAACATGGTCAGTGTCATTTGATCATTCAGAGCCAATCGATCATCCTCTTCGTGTTCCCTCTCTTTCCAATCAACCATATTTTCTCAGACAAGTTGTAAAACCCTGAGAAAATCCAAACAAAGCATCTATTAGAAGATGGAAACCTGATTTCATCTTCAGTAACTGAAAACACTCGGGCTTTTTTCTTCTCTGTCGATTTTCGTGCTGGACAGGTCCGGCGCTGCGCGATAACTGGTAATTATCGCGCTCTAGCCTGACCCTGCTACGCGATAATTAGGATTTTATCACGCTTCCCGACATGGGGACAACACAAAAATTTATGAAGGAAAAAATGACGCCCTAGGCTCTTTTCCATAAAAGAAAAAAAGCCCTGAAACTGATAAATGCCAATATGAAATGAAAGAGAAAAGCAAGAGCACTTACTTGGTCCAGACGGTGGTCGAAATGGTGCCCTGGATCTCCGGATATCTCCGCTAGAATATTTTCCCTCTCCAAGGTAATTTTCCTCTTTGGATGAAATGGCCAAGGTAAAATGAGTAATTTCCTCTTTCACCCTTCTTTTATACATTTAAAGAGTCATTTTTTATTATTATTTTATTATAAAAACCCTTTTTAAGTCAAATTTTCCATATTACTAATGTTTTGTTTTCCAAGGTGCTTGACCAATTGTTTGGCAGGATCTTTTAAGTTGTTCACACCAGTGTTGAGACATTTTTTACCTTCATTTTGAGCTTACTTTTTCCTTTTTCGTGGTCTGGATCCAAACATGAAAAAGATTCCAAGCGCTTTTCACACCTTAATCATGCTTGTTAAAACCTAGAAAAATGGTCTCGATCTTAGTCGACTTTACTCGTGCTCGTAAAACGATGAGGAAAGTATCATTTTGGTTTTATTTTATTATTTTTTCGGACCAAAGTGATTAAAAATTACGAAAAAGACCATTGGACTTCTCTTTAATCTCTTTTCAGGCTCCCTCGTTGCGAAAATATTGCCAAGTGCACTTGTCTCTTTCACACTTGTAAAAGTATTTGAAAGGATGTCTATTCGGTCATAGGTTACCCTTTTTTTCAGCCTGTCTAGACTATTTACGAGAAAGGAATACCTCAGTCAACTTTTGACTGGGAGAGTTCTCTAAGGAATTGTTTTACACTTTTTCAGGACTGGGGGACTAAATATACGAAAAAGTACATTTTGGAGCCTTCTTTAAGTTTTTCAGACTCTCTAAATATGAAAAACTGTCGAGTTTTTCCTTCCTTGGACTCGTTAAAATTTATTGTAGGGCCCACCTTGGGACAAACCCCTTCTTTCTTAGGTTCGTAAAACATGTGAGATCGGACTCATCCGTCCTCTTCAAGCTCGTAAAACAACAAAGAGATACTCGTCCATCATGTCGGGGAAAAATGGGAAATGAGTCAAGTTTACCTTGTTGGCATCTTGTAAGTAGTCACCTTTGAACATGGCATGCATCCTCATCTTGTCCTCTTTGGGTAGTCAATCTTGCTGATAGAGTCGTCATTATGGTTATGCATCCTCATCTTCACTATGAGTTTACACCTCCGCTGGTTCTGTCTAGTCAAGTAACCCCTCTTGCCAAGTTTCACTTCATGCCATTATATGTTCAAAGGGTTATTGCTATCGATTCAAACTCTTCTTTGTTTCAAACTTTCCATTGTGTCAGTACATGTCCTTTTGTTCCACTGTTACACACCTCTCTCATACCGATTTCGTGTCGATGATGTGGGATTCATCATGGCCCACCTTCGATGAGTCTATTCCTGTCAACGCCAAATCACTATCCAGGAATTAGGCTTAGGAATCAACCATCAGTACCTTGGTGCCTGCATGCCTCAATGGCAGGTTTCCTCGTGTTCGACAGTAGGTTTTCATCATTGACCTCTGATCGAATGATCTTACGGATGTTCGACATCAACTCATATATTCTCATTTCGTTGAGATGTACTAGAGATACCTTGGGGATCATTGTCATCACTGGTGATTTTCCTCACAGTTGTTAACGATTCACATCATTGACCAGTAATCAAGTGGTTTCTACCATGATCGACTTCAACACCTTGTAATCACATGGCTAGATTCGTATCATTTTGAGATCGAGTAGAAGACCCTGGACACATTTTTGATGTTGTTTACGTCCAGGTTGCGATGGCGGTTATGGAGCAGGTTTCCACGTAGTCATTACGTGGATGACCTCACTGTTGTATTGTCACATAGATCCACTTATGTATTGGTCGTGGCTATGTTATTATCGTCTCATGGACCTACGATTGTTCATAGTAGCCTTTATTTTTCTACAATCTATATCATCTCAGTGTTCATGGATCTGCAATGTATTGGTCGACATCCATGCTTTGAGTCATTTATTCTGAGCATGGGAATGCCCGCCTCGGTGATATTTTTGACATATTGTTTATGCTTCAGCTCCTCGTTGCTTCCCTCAATGCTATCTCCACGAAATTTATTTGTAAATGCTTTCGACCATCAGTCTCTTCTGACCTCACACTTTATGGGGCATCTATTATACCTCGAAAGTTACACTTCGAGCCCTAGTGTCGCATATTTGTATCATGTGACCTAGCGACATTTCTCCCTAACAACCGTCACACATTATGTACACCCAGGAACAAAATCCACTAACTGAAAGCCGAAGACATCACCTTATCTGCCACATGTCACAATAGCTGACCCTATCTGCATAGATTTTCGTGCTCTGCACATTTGCTAGGTAGCAAAAATTAGGGTTTTCATGCTATGCTCAGACCCTAGGGCACGATAATCTAGATTATTATCGCGTTATGCTCATACCTGGGGGCGCGAAAATCCATTTTTAGCCTTTTTCCATGGATTATGGATCTCATACTTCAAGATATTTTCTTGGGATTATCAGTCCTGATTCGATCCCAACCCCCTCTCCTTGTTTAGTTTGGCTGATCCACTAAACACTCATTAGATCCACCTTACTCTCCTTATGGTTACCCCTTCCATGCGCTATAAAGGAGAGGCCTTCCATGAGCCAAAGGGGGGACTACTTGGGGCATCCAACCTATGGTCTTGAGACTTTTGCAGAGATAGCTAGAGGAAGAACTTGGAGCTGAAAGTTGGCTTGGACATCAAGCAATCATTGTAAGCATTCTCAAGTTTCCAATAAAGATAACTTGTCTCGTTTCCCAATTTGTGTGTGTTGATTATGATTCAATTACATGATTTGTATCTAGCTAGATTTGGATTCTAACTTGTAATTCAGGGTACTTGGAGAATTTTATATGCTTGTATTTTGTCTGACCTTAACATGTTCATCGCGAGGACTTCGAGATCCGGACTACAAGCGGGACAAACATCATAGTGAAAGGTTAGTCATTTCCTCTCATACCCTCCAATACTGAAATCTTGAAATGCTTGTTTGATCTAGGATTCAAGGTAGCATTTATTTCACTTTTGTCTTAGATTAGAGTTAGTTTATCCCGCTTTAATCTAAGAGGGATTCTTTCTATCCATAGGAAGAAATATCTACAACACTCTCTCTCTAGTTCTTCACCCCTCTCTCTCTCTCTTGGGCACTAGGGTTTCTTGGTCTCTTTGGATTTTCTTGGAGCGTCTTTGACTTCTAGGGTTAATGCTTTACCCTTGGATAATGGGGGACTAGTGTTTTTGAAGAAAACCCTAGGGCATATTTTTTAAGAAGAAGAGAAGAGGAGGATGTCTTTCCTTGGTGATAGTGTTGGATGGTTTATTGCGCTTGTTCGTCTTGGTGGAACTAGGGTTCGATGATTTTCTCAAGGTTGGGCACTTTGCATGGTAGGATTTTCTAGCCTTTAGAGAATGCTATGGTATGAACTTCATCATTGATATTATATATGAAGTTTCCAGCCATAAATATTTTATCAATTTCAAAGATGATTTTTAACTACATGTGTTCTTCATATTTTATTATTTACATATATTTATGATCTTGTTGATTGGACATAAGTAAAAGGGAAAATTGTTAATTCATTTGACATCTAAAGAAGATAAAGCAGTTGATTTTATTGTTGTAACATTGTTATTATTTCTATTGAAAAAGTACACTTTTAGATATGAATATTGATTGATAAGTTTCCCTAGAAGGGTTGAAAGGTTATCTCATTAGCTGGTGTATTTTATCCTTAATCGTCAAGAAGTTTAATACTATTTGCAAGTGAATTATTGTACTTATCTCACTATTGTTTTATACTCTAATTTATAGTATCCCTAGGGAAGAAAATTCTAGGGTTAAAATATTAGTAACCTTCCAGAAAGAAGGTGATATTTCTAAATTGCATTGAAGCGTCATTTTGAATAAATTTCCAACATGGTGTTAGAGCTTGTTATGGTTCAGATTTCTCTTGAGTAAGAGGGAGTTTGTATTTCGGTTGGATATAACCTGGGATAAGTACTAGACCAAGTTGATATGGATATAAAAACCTATGTTTCTTGAGAGAAGCACCTTGACCCTTGGAGGGTTTTTTTCTTCTTCATTCATTGATGATTTGTGTTTGAGATGAGCACTTGTACATGTGATATGTTTTGAGAATTTTCTCTCATGATCAGGGATGGTGGCTTTATTACATTGATGGTTGTTATTGTTGTAGTTTCAATTAATGTGATTCCTAGGATGATTTGTTATAGGTGGTTGATTTTTACTAGTAGATGTCATTTTTTCCCCTATGGTAGGTAGATGATCTTCTTTATATTGTATATTTTATAAGATGTATATGGATTTAGTCTCTTGATTGCACTCTTAACACTATGTCTACTGTTGAATGGTTTGATGGAAGTGAAGCTTTGAAACATATGACATATCATTGTTCAAAAAATTTCAAGAGCTAGAGGCAGGTATGGTTGTGGAGCTTGATGATGATTCCAAGTACTTTGTGAAACGATTTGGGTCCATTTCATTCCATATTCCAAGTACCCTGTGTTGCATGGTGGGGACCCACACTACCCGATGCCCGTGTAATGGTGAACAATATAGTTTTTAGCGGAAGCTCTATCACGTCTTTGATGGGAACTTTCCCACTTTTCTTTTGGGAACCCTGTCTGCAGTAACGAGTAATCAAGTCACTTGTGCTCTCTTCAGAGGCCCTGTTCCCATATAGGTTAACCGTTTCCCCTCTCTTGGAGAGGCTAATGAGGAAGTAGATGTCCTCGAGCTCGATCTTGAAGGTGTGTTCCCTGATCCGGAAAGCCTGCATGTCACTGTCCCACATTTGGATTATATAATTCAAAAGATTTCCTTGCTTCCGAATACCTCTGGTCTTGAAGAACTTGAGTAACCCACATTCCCGCAGCATGGTCAGTGTCATTTGATCATTCAGAGCCAATCGATCATCCTCTTCGTGTTCCCTCTCTTTCCAATCATCCATATTTTCTCAGACAAGTTGTAAAACCCTGAGAAAATCCAAACAAAGCATCTATTAGAAGATGGAAACCTGATTTCATCTTCAGTAACTGAAAACACTCGGGCTATTTTCTTCTCTTTCTATTTTCGTGCTGGACAGGTCTGGCGCTGCGCGATAACTGGTAATTATCGCGCTCTAGCCTGACCCTGCTACGCGATAATTAGGAGTTTATCACGCTTCCCGACATGGGGACAACACAAAAATTTCTGAAGGCAAAATCGATGCCCTAGGAACTTTTCCATAAAAGAAAAAACGCCCTAAAACTGATAAATGCCAATATGAAATGAAAGAGAAAAGCAAGAGCACTTACTTGGTCCAGACGGTGGTCGAAATGATGCCCTGGATCTCCTGATATCTCTGCTAGAATATTTTCCCTCTCCAAGGTAATTTTCCTCTTTGGATGAAATGGCCAGGGTAGAATGAGTAATTTCCTCTTTCACCCTTCTTTTGTACATTTAAAGAGTCATTTTTTATTATTATTTTATTATAAAAACCCTTTTTAAGTCAAATTTTCCATATTACTAATGTTTTGTTTTCCAAGGTGCTTGACCAATTGTTTGGCAGGATCTTTTAAGCTGTTCACACCAGTGTTGAGACATTTTTTACCTTCATTTTGAGCTTACTTTTTCCTTTTTCGTGGTCTGGATCCAAACATGAAAAAGATTCCAAGCGCTTTTCACACCTTAATCATGCTTGTTAAAACCTAGAAAAATGGTCTCGATCTTAGTCGACTTTACTCGTGCTCGTAAAACGATGAGGAAAGTATCATTTTGGTTTTATTTTATTTTTTTTTCGGACCAAAGTGATTAAAAATTACGAAAAATACCATTGGAGTTCTCTTTAATCTCTTTTCGGGCTCCCTCGTTGCGAAAATATTGCAAAGTGCACTTGTCTCTTTCACACTTGTAAAAGTATTTGAAAGGATGTCTATTCGGTCATAGGTTACCCTTTTTTTCAGCCCGTCTAGACTATTTACGAGAAAGGAATACCTTAGTCAACTTTTGACTGGGAGAGTTCTCTCAGGAATTGTTTTACACTTTTTCAGGACTGGGGGACTAAATATACGAAAAAGTACATTTTGGAGCCTTCTTTAAGTTTTTCAGACTCTCTAAATATGAAAAACTGTCGAGTTTTTCCTTCCTTGGACTCATTAAAATTTATTGTAGGGCCCACCTTGGGGAAAACCCTTCTTTCTCAGGTTCGTAAAGCATGTGATATCGGACTCATCCATCCTCTTCAAGCTCATAAAACAACAAAGAGATACTCGTCCATCATGTCGGGGAAAAATGGGAAATGAGTCAAGTTTACCTTGTTGGCATCTTGTAAGTAGTCACCTTTGAACATGGCATGCATCCTCATCTTGTCCTCTTTGGGTAGTCAATCTTGCTGATAGAGTCGTCATTATGGTTATGCATCCTCATCTTCACTATGAGTTTACACCTCCGCTGGTTCTGTCTAGTCAAGTAACCCCTCTTGCCAAGTTTCACTTCATGCCATTATATGTTCAAAGGGTTATTGCTATCGATTCAAACTCTTCTTTGTTTCAAACTTTCCATTGTGTCAGTACATGTCCTTTTGTTCCATTGTTACACACCTCTCTCATACCGATTTCATGTCGATGATGTGGGATTCATCATGGCCCACCTTCGACGAGTCTATTCCTGTCAATGCCAAATCACTATCCAGGAATTAGGCTTAGGAATCAACCATCAGTACCTTGGTGCCTGCATGCCTCAATGGCAGGTTTCCTCGTGTTCGACAGTAGGTTTTCATCATTGACCTCTGATCGAATGATCTTACGGATGTTCGACATCAAATTATCTATTCGCATTTCGTTGATATGTACTAGAGATACCTTGGGGATCATTGTCATCACTGGTGATTTTCCTCACAGTTGTTAACGATTCACATCATTGACCAGTAATCAAGTGGTTTCTACCATGTTCGACTTCACCACCTTGTAATCACATGGCTAGATTCGTATCATTTTGAGATCGAGTAGAAGACCCTAGACACATTTTTGATGTTGTTTATGTCCAGGTTGCGATGGCGGTTATGGAGCAGGTTTCCACATAGTCATTACGTGGATGACCTCACTGTTGTATTGTCACATAGATCCACTTATGTATTGGTCGTGGTTGTGTTATTATCGTCTCATGGATCTACGATTGTTCATAGTAGCCTTTATTTTTCTACAGTCTATATCATCTCAGTGTTCATGGATCTGCAATGTATTGGTCGGCATCCATGCTTTGAGTCATTTATTCTGAAGATGGGAATGCCCGCCTCGGTGATATTTTTGACATATTGTTTATGCTTCAGCTCCTCGTTGCTTCCCTCAATGCTATCTCCACGAAATTTATTTGTAAAGTCTTTCGACCATCAGTCTCTTCTGACCTCACACTTTAGGGGGCATCTATTATACCTCGAAAGTTACACTTCGAGCCCTAGTGTCGCATATTTGTATCATGTGACCTAGCGACATTTCTCCCTAACAACCGTCACACATTATGAATACCCAGGAACAAAATCCACTAACTGAGAGTCGAAGACATCACCTTATCTGCCACATGTCACAATAGCTGACCCTATCTGCATAGATTTTTGTGCTCTGCACATTTTCTAGGTAGCAAAAATTAGGGTTTTCGCGCTATGCTCAGACCCTAGGGCATGATAATCTAGATTATTCTCGCGTTATGCTCATACCTGGGGGCGCGAAAATCCATTTTTAGCCTTTTTCCATGGATTATGGATCTCATCCTTCAAGATATTTTCTTGGGATTATCAGTCCTGATTCGATCCCAACCCCCTCTCCTTGTTTAGTTTGGCTGATCCACTAAACACTCATTAGATCCACCTTACTCTCCTTATGGTTACCCCTTCCATGCACTATAAAGGAGAGGCCTTCCATGAGCCAAAGGGGGGACTACTTGGGGCATCCAACCTATGGTCTTGAGACTTTTGCAGAGATAGCTAGAGGAAGAACTTGGAGCTGAAAGTTGGCTTGGACATCAAGCAATCATTGTAAGCATTCTCAAGTTTCCAATAAAGATAACTTGTCGCATTTCCCAATTTGTGTGTGTTGATTATGATTCAATTACATGATTTGTATCTAGCTAGATTTGGATTCTAACTTGTAATTCAGGGTACTTGGAGAATTTTATATGCTTGTATTTTGTCTGACCTTAACATGTTCATCGCGAGGACTTCGAGATCCGGACTACAAGCGGGACAAACATCATAGTGAAAGGTTAGTCATTTCCTCTCATACCCTCCAATACTGAAATCTTGAAATGCTTGTTTGATCTAGGATTCAAGGTAGCATTTATTTCACTTTTGTCTTAGATTAGAGTTAGTTTATCCCGCTTTAATCTAAGAGGGATTCTTTCTATCCATAGGAAGAAATATCTACAACACTCTCTCTCTAGTTCTTCACCCCTCTCTCTCTCTCTTGGGCACTAGGGTTTCTTGGTCTCTTTGGATTTTCTTGGAGCGTCTTTGACTTCTAGGGTTAATGCTTTACCCTTGGATAATGGGGGACTAGTGTTTTTGAAGAAAACCCTAGGGCATATTTTTTAAGAAGAAGAGAAGAGGAGGATGTCTTTCCTTGGTGATAGTGTTGGATGGTTTATTGCGCTTGTTCGTCTTGGTGGAACTAGGGTTCGATGATTTTCTCAAGGTTGGGCATTTTGCATGGTAGGATTTTCTATCCTTTAGAGAATGCTATGGTATGAACTTCATCATTGATATTATATATGAAGTTTCCAGCCATAAATATTTTATCAATTTCAAAGATGATTTTTAACTACATGTGTTCTTCATATTTTATTATTTACATATATTTGTGGTCTTGTTGATTGGACATAAGTAAAAGGGAAAATTGTTAAGTCATTTGACATCTAAAGAAGATAAAGCAGTTGATTTTATTGTTGTAACATTGTTGTTATTTCTATTGAAAAAGTACACTTTTAGATATGAATATTGATTGATAAGTTTCCCTAGAAGGGTTGAAAGGTTATCTCATTAGCTGGTGTATTTTATCCTTAATCGTCAAGAAGTTTAATACTATCTGCAAGTGAATTATTGTACTTATCTCACTATTGTTTTATACTCTAATTTATAGTATCCCTAGGGAAGAAAATTCTAGGGTTAAAATATTAGTAACCTTCCAGAAAGAAGGTGATATTTCTAAATTGCATTGAAGCGTCATTTTGAATAAATTTCCAACATGGTGTTAGAGCTTGTTATGGTTCAGATTTATCTTGAGTAAGAGGGAGTTTGTATTTCGGTTGGATATAACCTGGGATAAGTACTAGACCAAGTTGATATGGATATAAAAACCTATGTTTCTTGAGAGAAGCACCTTGACCCTTGGAGGGTTTTTTTCTTCTTCATTCATTGATGATTTGTGTTTGGGATGAGCACTTGTACATGTGATATGTTTTGATAATTTTCTCTCATGATCAGCGATGGTGGCTTTATTACATTGATGGTTGTTATTGTTGTAGTTTCAATTAATGTGATTCCTAGGATGATTTGTTATAGGTGGTTGATTTTTACTAGTAGATGTCATTTTTTCCCCTATGATAGGTAGATGATCTTCTTTATATTGTATATTTTATAAGATGTATATGGATTTAGTCTCTTGATTGTACTCTTAACACTATGTCTAGTGTTGAATGGTTTGATGGAAGTGAAGATTTGAAACATATGACATATCATTGTTCAAAAAAATTCAAGAGATAGAGGCGGGTATGGTTGTGGAGCTTGATGATGATTCCAAGTACCTTGTGAGATGATTTGGGTCCATTTCATTCCATATTCCTTCGGGTAGTTTTCTTGATCTGAGTGATATATTTGAGGAAAACCATCCTTTCAATTTATTGTATAGAATATGTATATTGGAGAATTCCCTTTGAGAGACAATAGTGCACCATTAATTATTGTAGTCTAGCAAGTCTGAGGACTTTGGCTAGAGGTGTGAGAGATGGTGTCCTCTTTAGGTCACTTTTTTATTCCAATGGCACTCACACATTCTAGCAAGAGGTTGGTAGGAATTTTATTTCTCAAGAGGCACATACCAAACTAGGTTATTTTCCTTGCACCCTCACTATGATATATTTCAATGCATAGGGTTCTTCTCCCATTATCAGGGAGAATGTGATATTGTTGATCCAATGGCATAAGAGCATGTAGGAGTGAGGTGTACTAGTCATGTAGCATTGTTATTTTCCATTTGTGAGAATTCTAGTTGCACAGAGGAGGAGATATGTGATGATGATATTGAAATCATCCATGAGTCTCCTAGTTAGTTATTGGAGAGGTGTGATTCCTTGATGAAGTATGTTGTCGAGATTGATTCCAAATTTGCAGTTGGTTGGAGTACTATGGAGTATCGAGAAAAGGGTTCTACATTCTCTTAGACAAAGGGAGTTTCCCTTGATGATACTCTTACTTTTGGATTTTTTTGAGATGTGGGAGTTGGCCTAAGTCATGATAGTTTAGTTTCTAGAGGATTTGAGGTGTCTGATAGGGATTCTCATGATGACAAATTAATGATGACCTTTGATAGGTCAATAACCATACCACAATATTTTCCTTCCAAGATCAACTTGACCTTGTATGGAGATGTGATTGTCTTTGCAAGATGTTGATGATGAGGATGGTGGAGGTTTTTAGTTGGTTTTTTCTCCAAGGATATATTCCTATATATTTGTAGGTGGCCATTGTTCATTGGTGGATCAAGTGTTGTGATAGCATGGTTGATAGTCTTGTTGAAAATGATAGTGATTCATTTTGGGACCACAATTAGTGATGATTTGCAAATATCATATTTGATGGAGTTGTAGAGGAAGTTGACTGGGGTTGGTGTAAACAATTTTCTCATAAAGAGGGAGTGTTATATTTTTGGGTTACTTTGAAATTATTTACACAATGCTTGAGGGTGCTACATGATATTTGGGGTAAATGGTGTATGTTCATTCCTTGGATGGTTCGAGATGGATTGTGGCATGAAAGATGGTATGTGATGGAAATGCACACTTGAGATATCTTACTCAATGGATGCTTAATATTAGTTGATTGCTAGCTCAATGTTATTTCCATGGGAATTGAAAATATCTTGTTTGGATGGTAGATCATAAGCTTTGTCAAAATAAGTCTTCAAGAAGAGGAAATGCTAGCTAGACTCTCACACCCACTCCAATGATTCCCATGTTGAATCCATGGTGTCAATAATAAAATGCCCCTATACGAAACATGCGTGTTCCTATTAGACAAACTTCCATGCCACTGCCAAAATCCTTATGGACACTACTATGGCTATGATTTTTATGCCATGCCAAGTAATGTGATGGGACTTCACCCCCCAATTGTATCTCTGGCTACAATTTTAGGAATATGATTAATAAATCCCCAGTTGAGGGATTCAAAATTCCTACCAAAATAGAAGACCTCACCTACCAAATGAAAAAAAATTCATCACCTTTCATATCAAAAATGGCCTTTTAAAATTCACTAGGAAGTCCATCCACACTAGGAGACTTGGTATTCTTCATAGATAAGGGCTACAAAAAAATCCTCTTTCGAGAAGTCATTGTCAAACATGTCTTGATCACCCATAGAAACCTTGTGAGGAATAACCCTACTACAAGCATTATTAACAACCACAACATGATCCATTAAAATATAAGCAAAAAATATGTTCTAGAAATGCAACCCAAACATAACTCTAACCTTTGCTAGATCCTCAATAAGAGAATCATGTACACAACACAAACCAAGAACCATGTGAGCTACCACTTTCATTTTAAAAACATCAAAATAGAATTTGAAACCCTAATCACCCTCATGAATCCATTGCATCCTGGAACGAACCCGAGCACCCTTGGGAATATACTTCTCTGACTTACAAACTATTATCTACAACTATGGATCATCCTCCTGAAGGAACACATTATGAAGATTCTCTTCAAGAAAAATGCATGCATCCTCAAGTCTACATCAACCCTCATGTATCTCCTTCATCCTTTCACATGCCATCATCCAACCCCAACCTTTCATGAATTTGGAAGTACAACATACAACATCTTCCCACCATAGAATCCATCCCTACTCACCCATAGGTTTCAATAGGTTTCAATGAAAGGTTCCAGACTCTTTGAACAAAAGCTCAAAATCCTGTTGACTCCAAGTGAGACACATTCAACTTAGATAAAGTAGGTTTTGAATCTAGTGAATTAGCTAGTGTAATGAAAATATGAATAGGAAGAATATCAAACCCCATAACCTCCACCAACACATCAACAAGATAAATCCTACCTGAAAATTATATGCCCTCCCTTATGTTATATATCCAATCCATCCTTGCATGTACCCTAAATTTCCCATGTTTGAAATTGGACAAAGTAAACCACCCACCATAATATGCACCCTTTTGTTTCCAATTAGGATCAAATACTTGAAGAGAATATTTACATCTAGACCAAATCTTCCTCTTAGCACCACAAATGAGAGAACCTACACCATCACATCGATCACACTCCCACTCAATCATGTTGAAATCACCAACAACAAGCCAGTATGGAGTTGAAAGAGAAGATGCCATCCAATCCCAAATCCAACCACACTCCAAACCCAGATTGTGAGCATAAATAGCACACAAGCCTATTAGATAGTCCTAAACCATCAATGTGACCTAGACACATCTATCCTCGATATGAACCATGAGCCACCACTGTTGCGGGACAATCCGTCAATGCGGACACTAACCAATATCCCTAGTACGAATGGTTCGGATCTAGAGCAAAACTGTACAGAACACAGAGATTTTCCCTAGATTAACCAAATTACAAAAGGTATGGAAGAATGGTTTACCTTGCGATTGTAGTGCTACCTCCTTGTTTGATGTAGCTCATGGCCTTCATCTACAAAACAATTCCAAAACAAGTGGAAACATACAAATACCAATAATAATGATATGCAATATGAATTAATCTAAACTAGTAGTCAAAGAAACCAATTCTAAAGATCTTAATACAACAAGAATTTATGGAAAGAATCTGTAATACTGTAAATAAAATAAGTACATAAGGAGAGATTACATCCAATCTTTGACGTCGCAACTTCTTCCAAATGGTCCTAGCCTCAAAGATCCAATATTTTTCCTCTTAATGGATGAAATGGGAATAAGCTCCAACAGAATTTCCCCAATGTTTAGGTGCTCTATCTTTCTCCTCCTTAACTATGAAGAGAGGGCTTGTATATATAGGCCTAAAGGGATAGAATAGGTTGAGTATTTGTGGGATAATATCAAGGGATCATCCCAAAAGGTAAGGGGATCTATTTCCACCTTTCCTAGTTCATAGGGATAAGCCTCCACGAAGCCATGGGTTCTAGAAGCCGCTCGAAGCTTCTCTTTTTCCTTTTAAACTGATAGTGCCACACTTTATCCAAAGGAAACCTACATATTTGAGGAGTGAAGCACTCTATTCAAAGGAGGTATGTGTCAGCAATGCGCTCTGTTAATGTGCAGAGCACGTCACCTGGAGTCTGACGCACTTTGTTAATGTGCAAGGTGCGTTGAGGTGACAACAAAGGGAAAAAAGGGTAACCACAACTCTTCCTTCGATCAATTTAGCTTAAGTGATTTAGGAATTAGTACAAATGAAGGACACATAACTCATGATGACGAGATTTGGGTATAACATAATTCCCCCCAAAGCATGAAGATATCAAGATAGGGTAGGTGAGGTGCTTTAATATATGGAAAATCGAGGCAAGAACCATCAGTTGAAGTGTTGAACAAATACTTCTACAGTACATTAACTATGAGATATATGTCTCAAATGACTCATAACATGGCTTCTGACCAATACACTGCAAATCCATGAAATACTGAATAAAAAGTATGGCCACTAGGAATACAACCGTGGATCCATACACTCATGCCAAGACCAGATCGTAGCCACGAGATAATACACAATGGATCTACAAGATGAACCAAACATAGCCGCGGACCAATACAATGTGGATCTATGTAGCAGTATAATGGTTCCATCATGATATCTATGTGGAACCTACTCAAAAAATATCTCCATCGCAACCTAGGTAAAATACATAAGTTGACCCAAGGTTTTCAACTTGAACCTGCAATGAAATGAATCTAACCATGTGATTACAATGTGTTGAAGTCAAACATGGTAGAAACCACTTTATTATCGATCATTGATGTATACCGTTAACAAGTATGAGGGAAATCATGGTTAATTTCAATGATCCACAAGGTATCATAGTACATAACTCCGAATGTGAATCAATGAGTTGAGGTAGAACATTCGGTAGAATATTTCAATTAGAATTCAATGATGTGAACTTACTGTTGAAAGCAAGGTAACCTGCCATTAAGGCATGCAGGCCCAAGGTACTTTACTGGTTTCTAGGTTCAATCCTTGGATGATGTGTCGAGGTTGAAAAGGATGAACCCACCAAAGGAGGGCCATAATGTTTCCCCCATCGTCGACACGAAATAAGATCAAAGATGTTTTGGAGTAGATCGGACTATAGAGTGATGTTTGATATTGAATCATGGGTGGCTGACATAAAGGAGGGTATAACAACTGTGGAGTTTGACTCAATCAACAGAATTCCCTTGAACATGGAATGTCATGACTTGGCAGCATTAACACGACGAGACGAATACCAAGACCTAATACCACAAATGATTGATGCATTCTTCGGATGACCCAAAGGAGTATGATGACTCATGGAATCGGTGAGACTCGAGGACAAGTGGTTTGAATGAGATGCAAACGAGTGCCATGTTCAAGAGTGACTATAAACTTCCATTAATACAGATGAATACAAACTCTTTCTATATTCCCCATCATTATCTATGAGTACCTATTTGTTTATTAATGAGATTGAGAAGGGTAACAGATGCTCGGTATAGCTCATCCTTCGGACGAGTCCAATATCACATGTTTTACGAACCTGAGATAGGATGGGTTCATCCCTAAAAGGGCCCTTCAATGTCATATTTCAACGAGTCCAAAGAAGGTAAAATTGGTGTCATTTCACGTTTAGAGAGTCTGAAAGGACTAAAGAAGACTCCAGTGAGCACTTTTTCATAAATTTTAGTCTCCTCACCCAAAAAAGGATAAAACAACATGAGAGAGAACTCTTATAGTCATGATGGACTAGAATGTTCATTTTTCATAAGTAGGCTCACTGGTCTGAAAAAGGGGTAAACTATCAACAGAAAGCCGACCTTTCCAATACTTTTACAAGTGTGAAAGAATCAAGTTCGCTTGGTGATCTTTTTCTATTTATGGAGTATGAAAAGAGCTTAAAGAGAACTCCAAGGGGGTTTCCTTTTTCGTAGAAGTTTTACGAGTTCGAAAAAGAGATAAAATCTAACTTGGTGACTTATTCTCATGTTTTTACAATCACGAGAAAGACCAAAGGCTCAGCTCAATACCTTTTATATTTATCTTTAATGAGCATGATAATGGTATCAAAAAACACTCTCAAACCTTTTAACACTTGATAAAGAGTATG
The DNA here is from genome assembly GCA_027924585.1 of Larix kaempferi. Classification (NCBI taxonomy): domain Eukaryota; kingdom Viridiplantae; phylum Streptophyta; class Pinopsida; order Pinales; family Pinaceae; genus Larix; species Larix kaempferi. The sequence goes on from BSBM01000289.1 coordinate 20,996,042, forward strand.
AAAAGTCAACAATGGTCTCTGTGATAATCAAACATCACTAACCCCAACCTGCAAACTTCAGAACAAATTTTAGATCTGTGATGAGGATTTAAAACATAAAAAACAAATCAACTATAGCAAAAAACCCATGGAATAATAAAAATTAGAAAGGGAATATTCTGTTTTGGTTATTAAAAGGGGTAAATAGTAAAAAACACTTACCATTTTTTTTTACCAAGTTTAATAGTGAGAAAAAACCCTTTCAGGCTTGATATTTTTGCGAAGATTGCGGAGGCATCAATCAGCAATTCGGTATCCCGTAAGTTGCAGGTAAACCTACACTCCCTTCCCTTCAACTTCATAGTTGAAATTTTGGATTTTATGCACGTTTTGAGTGTTTTTAGGTTCATTTCATAGGGGGAATTGTGCGCCTAGGGTGACGCGCTTTCCCCTTTTCTGGAAGTGCATCACTCAGCGGTGACACAACCCCCGAATGGGCTAAGCGATTCATTGACGCCCTATCTACAAGGGTGGGGTGGGTCGGCACATATTGTCCCATGAATGTTTAAATGGGTGCCAAAAGGAGATTTCTTTTACTATGACACGTACTTAATACCTTTCATATTGATGTTTACGCGGGGTTTGACACTCAAAATGGTTCATTGGAAAGAATGTGAGTGTGAATTAGAGGATGTACAAGCTGAAAATGATCCACACTCCATCAATGCTCTAAGAGAGTATGGATTTCTCAAGTTCTTCCATGCACAAGGTATGAGAGCCCAAATACAACTATTGGATTATTTGATCTAGCTATGGGATTCAGAACAATAGCACTTCAGAGTTGGAGCACACATCCTCACTTTGGACATTGAGGATATATATTTTCTTATGGGGTTATCCAGGCATGGATCCCCAATGTCACTATCTAGACCTAGGGGTGGTGACCGAACTACCGAGGACCTTATCAGACAATTTTTCACTCCAGGTACATAGACGTTGGGTGGGAAAATTCCCATTAAGAACGTACGAGATCGTTGCTTGAGAACCATATTGTTCACTATTGAGTGAGTGGCAGGTAGTAGGGCACCACATTAGGCCACCAAGGCTCACATGTTGTACGCCATCGATTGCATGGCCCCTACCATGTTCAACTGGTGTGGGGGATCCTCGCAAAGTTGAAGGAACAATTGACCAAGTTCCGAAGAGGGGAGATCAAGTAGTTTAGTTATGGATCCATTGTGGTGTCTTTCTTCTTGGAGAGGGTTCCACTACTTCGTTCCTAGGTCGAAATCAATGATCTCGATACATGTGACCCTTGTATATAATGGTGTACTGAGGTGATGGCCCATCATGGTGGTGGTGGGTCGATGATCACCTATGGACCTACTTTCTTCAGATGATTGCATAGACAACTCCTCATGCTGTAGGACTATGCATATGCAGGGGTATACTTTCGAGGAGATCCAAACTTGATTCTTCTAGAGGGATACCAGTGGTGAGAGATAGGTAAGAAAAAGACTCTCTTTTTTTATTTGTTTTATGGTTTTTCCATTTTTTTTGTAGTACTAATTCCCTATACCTTGCTTATATAGATATTGGCCCTTCTAGACCGACGACATCCTCTCTCATTGAGAGATGATGGGTAGTCTATGAAATGGAAGTGGTTCATCAAGAGGTTGTGGAGGAGCTCGATGAGCTCGAGGAGAACCTACAGCGGTTGACCAAAGACATTTCAGAAATCTCTATAGATGACCTTCCACGAAAATACCAGTGTCGGACGGCTGTAGTTTTGGGTCGTTTTGGTCGGTTACTACGTCGTGTGGCTAGGGACATCATATGATATCATGAGCATAATTATTGGTATCATGTATAGACGATGATGTACTAAAATCTTACGAGCTTCATATTTTTGTAGATGTGATAACTAAAAGCCACGGGCTTCAAATGTTTTGTATCAGTACCTTTTTGTATAACATTTTTCCATACTTAATATAAAACACTATCTAGCGGTTTATACAATGCGTCTTTATGATGATTGGGGGTCTTATGAATGTTTTCATATGTATCAATGGATAATCTACATGTCATGTCAATTTTTCATCTTGAATAAAAATGCATACGAATGTGCAATGTGTTAATGTAACACAAAGTTAGCCAATGAATCGGAAACCATATTCATACACCTTGGGATATGTTGGTACTGAATGAATTCAAAAGACCTTTCCAAGAGGCGTACTGGTCGAAACAAGAGAAGTAGTGTAGGTTCATAGATGGAGTAGAATCGGTTGAGATGGGATACCACGAGTTCTGAATATAAATAGATTAAAATGTGGTCCACACCCAGGGAAGATGCATCGATTAATAATCCAATCATCGTGCGATACTCGGCGATGTTATTGGTTGCATAACCTAGGCAAGTTCCTCCCGAGCTTATCAGTTCACTGTTAGGGGAATAGAGTACCCAAGCTGCTGAGGAGAGATTTTGGGTGTGTCGGCTAGCGTTGTCCACGAATCCATAACAGGTTTCCATCTTCACATGTAGGAAGAGAATGGCATAAGCGAAAATCAAGATAATACCCTAACACACTGTTATAGCTTGAAATGACACCTCTCCGTCCGTGACGACACTTGTTTCCCTTGGTCGCATGACGACACTTCTTGAGATCAAGTTCAGTCACACAACAGGACATTTGTGGATGGAGGAGTCATTTGGGACACTAAAAATGGTTGAAATTACCTCGTTCTTGACCCATTTGATGTATATGACCCTTAGGAACATTTTTCCAGACCAAACCATCTCCTGAAAATGAGCAGAAAAGCCTGTTTTTGGCCATTTTTCACTATGAGCGCGACTCTACTGTTATAATAGTAGCGTGTGTACGCGACTTTACCTCATTCAAAGTAGCGCCCATTGCCATATGTACGCGACTTTGTCTACTATAGAGTAGAGTACACACCTGTTTTGGTCAAAATCTCGAAATTTGAGTAAGTTAAGTTGGTTGGGAAACCTCTTGAGTGGTTATAACTTCTTTTCCTCTTCCTCATTGACTATATAAGGAGGGTAGAAGGGTCATGTGAGGGGACCAAGCCCAATTGCAAAGTTATGCTGGAGGAATGGAGACCCTCATCCCCCTCTCTTGTGCTTCAGTTTTGGTAAACCCTAGTACAATTGCTTAGAGGTTGGGATCCTTGGAGAACGGAAGCAGGAGACCTTGAATCTAGGTTTCGTGAAGTGCCAAGCTTGAAGGAAGGTATAATTGTATGTACTTGCTTTCATTCATTAATAAAGATCAGACGTTCTTCTCTTTCCAAATATGACCTATTAATGTGTCTTAAGATTTGATTACTGTTTGATTATAGTTTGATGTCTCTTTCCATTATAGATATCAGTATTATATATGTAGTCAAATGTATTTGAGAAAGGTATCAAGTTGTTTTGCAGGTCTGGGCATTGCGACACTAGATAAGCATCGAAGAGCGAGGGAGGCAAAGCTAGGATCAACCTTCTGAATGAGGTGCCTATATCTCTAAACCCTAATCTCTTCATTTATTTGTTGTACTTGCAGAATGCTTGTAAGTCTATCTTTATCACCGTAAGTTGGTAGTTTCTCCCCTGAACTATAGGTGCATTTTCCCCACAACAGAATGGCGACTCCGCTGGGGAAAAGCCTAACTGCTTAGGGGTATCCAAGGTCATTTATTCAGTTCTGTTTGATGGTCTTTGTTCATTTTATTGATTAAGATCAGTTAGTAGGCTCTGTTTGACCCTCCTGGGATTTTTACAGACCCTTCCCAACCCTTGCAAACCTTTGTGGACCCAGTTTGGGGGTTTTAACCCCGTTTTTTAGATTTTTTTCTTGTACGCTACTTTTTGTACCACACAGTAGCGCCCATACTGCTATGAGCGCTAGTTTCCTTCATACACAGTAGCGCCCATACTGCTATGAGCGCTAGTTTCCTTCATATACAGTAGCGCTCAAAATCTGGGTTTGAAATTTTTGAGTTTTTGGGTTGTGGACCCAAATCTGGGGGCTGTGGCTGCTTTTTTGGGGGTCCCTGATGACCTTAGGTCTGTTTTAAACCCCTGTAGGTGGTCTCCCATCCTTGTATTGATCCTACATTCATGATTTGAACCTCTTTTGATCAATTTGGGTTTGTTTGGAAAGTTTTGGGGTTTGTTGACTTAAGTTGGGGGGTTGTGGACCTGTTTGGTGTTTTGTACCCTAATTTGAGTCTGACTGAACTTGCTTGCCCCATTTTCCACTGGATTTGGAACCTTTTGAGTCTTCTTGACCCTGTTTGTATCTATTTGAGTGAAATTTCTCTTTTAGGTTGGTTTCTTATCCTCCCTTATGCTTTTAGTTTTTCTTTTGTAGTGAAAGCTCAAGTGTTTTGGCTGTTGTTCAAGACCTTGTTTGCATTGTTATGTGCAGACCTGACTTTACCAAACCATACTTCTTCGTAGGTCATTCGCTTCGTTTGGGTCTAAAAGTATTTTTTGTACTCTTTTCCCAATGTTTGGCATGCTTACATCAATAAGAATTTGAAAGTCATATTGGTAGCTTTTACTGTTTCATAAAGAGAACCTGAAAGTTTCTTTGCTTTGCTTTGATAGTAGGTTAGTTTCAGTTTTTGTTTCTTACCTTTGAAAAGCATAAAGAATTTTGATTTATCTTATAAATAGAGTACCTTGCAAGTGGCTTAAAAGATTTTAGAGTGCTTTGCATCAAAAAGAACAAGTTTTCTTTTGCATACCTAGTTGCTTGAGTAGCTGCATTCTTAGGTTTTGAGTTTAATTTTTTACATTTAGACTTTATTTTTACCTTTTTTGCATTCAAAAGATTAAAAAATTGCATTTGCACATGCATTCTAGATCAGAATTTTAAGACTTGCATTGAAAAGAAAAAGATTTGTTTGGTGGTAAATATTTCATTTTCAGTACTCTATTTCTATTATAACCACTCTCACACACCCACTACCTTTTTGAGTAATCAAGTAACCTTTAAAATGAACTCTAATAAAATGAACTAGCAACATTTTCTTTTCTAGGTTACACTACACCAACTAGTTTTGGTTAGGATCTTGGGTTTAAAACACCTTAAACCACCCAAGATCACACATTGCGAAAAAATCGTAGTGAGACTATCATTAGGCAAACCCACCTCACTCAAAATTTGCCTGGGAGCATATGCAGTAGGTCAATGTGAGATCAGTTTGTGGGAATACCCCTCCTACTTTCTGTTCGAGCATATGCCAGGATCGGATTGCGTATTGGGGACTCTTTCGAGTTTCGGGCTTAGCTACCCTGCCCACGCTTTCTGATTCGACCGGTGACTGTTCCCCCAGGAGTTTTCGGTGTTGTGGTATCCTTAGTATCAGACTCTAGGTTCATACACAGGTGACAGCGGAGGGTATATCCGCTGTACCTAGGACAGACGTGGGAGGAAATCCCTTGCAGGTCTTTGGGAGGGCGGTTGGGTGATTCCAGCGCTTGCACCCTTAGTCATTGTATTGTGGACCCCGGGTAACTGTCCTTCATCCTTCGTTGATATGTTCTGGGCCCTCATCATCCCAGACTCTTCTCCGGAAGGCATCTGTTTTCCTGGTTTGATTTACTTAGGACCTTTTTTTAGTGGTGTGCTCTTTGTGCTACTTGTTTTTAGTTTGCCTTAGGGAACTTCTTGTTCATTTGAGCGAGAAACTATGTCTAGCATTCCGGCGAGTGCCGATCAAGGTACCCCTGTTCCGGGGGATCCTTGTGCTGTTCCATTCATTGGAAACATTGGTGCTCCCTTAATGGCTACTCTGAATCTTCCTGGATTCACTATTGGGCTGCCGGTTTGGTTGTTTTCCACTCCGAATGCCTTGCATGCTCCTGACGCTTCTTTTGTGAGCACCTCAAATCAAGAGCATCAGAACCCTGTGCCTCCTTTTCCAGTAACATCTTCTCCTCCTCCTTCTACCTCATGTGGTGAAAGAAGCAATACTAGTAACCAGCAGTCTAAAAGGAATAGACGGGGGAAGAATAGGAAGAAGATGCCAAAACAAGGGGGCAAGCACCCTGCCTCTGCAGATCATGCAGGGGGCACCCACCCAGCCTCTGGAGGTCATGCTGGGAGAAAACTTTTAGTCACTGAAAATCATACTGAAAGTTTGTCTTCAACCACTGTCAGTCATGTTGAGGACACGTCATTGATCACTGCTAGTCATATTAATGACAAGTCACCAGTTCCTGTGAGTCATACTGGAGATACCATATCAGCCACTGCAAGTCATGCTGAGGGAGTTGACATTGTCGACAAACCCAACAAACAGAAGCTTAAGTTCCCTTGTAAGTTTTGCGAGGGAGACCACCTTACTTACTTGTGCCCTGTACTTCCAGAAGTGCAAAAAGTGTGGTCCTTAGTTCAAAAGTCTTCTGCTTCTGAGCAACCAGCCTCTGTGAGTCATGCTGGGGGCAAGCTGTCAGCCAATGCTAGTCATGCTGAGAGTACTGACGTTGTAAAGGAGTCTAAACCTATAGGACGGAAACCAAAGTTCCCTTGTAAACTTTGTAAGGGAGATCACCTTACTCACCGATGCCCTGCCATTCCAGAGGCACGAAGAGTGTGGTCCATGTCTGAAGGAACCTCTCTTCCTGAGTTGTCTATAGATTCCCTGCAGTCAGATCAACCTTTGGTTGATAAAGTGGTTGAACCAATGCAATCTTTGGTCGACCCCACTCTTCCTTCGGAGAGTGAAGTGATTGAATCGATGCAATCTTCGACCGATCCCATCAGTCCTTCAGAGATTGATGCACCTACTACTGAAGTCTTCTGCATTTCCAGTTTGGATGTTCCTGAAAAAGGGGGCACTTCATCTGTACCATGTGAACCCCTACCAAGCCCTAGGATTGTTTCCTTTGATTGGAATAGTCTAGCCGAGCCTCGCCTTCCTTCTTCGACACCTTTCCAGATAAAGGTTGATATCGGGAACCATACGGTTGATCGATGCATTGTTGATGAAGGTGCTTCTGTTAGTATCTTATCCGCTTATGCTTGGAGAGATTTGGGTTTCCCTAATATTATTCCAGCTGTTAATTGGCCGTTGACCTTTGATAGAAGACCTAGTGAACCGATCGGATTCCTCCGTCAGGCACCTGTTACCTTGGGTGGAAAAATAGTCTTAGTTGATTTTATGGTTCTAAAGGACCCTATGGACTTTGATATGATCCTCGGGCGTGATTACGTTTATGCTATGCATGCTGTGGTGTCTACGCTTTTTCGTGTGATGCATTTCCCTCATAACGAAAACATTGTCACCATCGACCAGCTTGCATTCGTTGATCCTCCTTATTACCCAACTGTAGACCAGTCTGATCCCTCGTCATTAGGCACTACTATGTCACATGCACCTCATGTGGCATATTGTTCCTTGAGTTCAACTGCTACTGAGAAGAAGTCTCTGAGTTCATGCTTACCTTCTCGGGACTTGGTCCCAGCTTTTGACCAAGTGACACCTCCATCTGAATGTTTAGATATGTGTTCTATCTGGGATGATATACTTCCTTCCGATGAAGTTTTTCTAGAGTTTATAGTACAGTCTGCCATTCATTTGGATGTTGATCCAGACGCAGTTATGTCCAACCTCGGTTTGACCTTAAAGTCTGATCTTCCTACTGTTGAGTCTTTGGACTCTCCTATAGATCCGCAAATCGGTGTTCCTGCTGAGTTTGATTCTGCTTCTAGAATTTTCAACTCCCGTGATGATGAATTTGTTTCTACAGATTCCATCATGTCCTTCAACTTTGATCTTCATCCTGAAGTTGATCTTGTTGATTGTAAGTCCTCGGGCTTGGGTACCATAGAGTCTTCATTTGAAAACTCTGCCTTGTTTATGCCTGTTGTTGATGATAGTGAAGTTGAAACTATTTCTACCAAAGTGACTTGTATCGGGTCTTTCTTTACATGTGTTTTAGATATGATCTTGGTACTAATGTTTCTTGGAGACAGGATTCTTAGCTGGATGTATACTTGCTTACTGGTCCTTTTCGACACCTTGTGCAACCATGTCAGGTATATTCGGAACCTTGCATATAGGTTTAGGCTTCCCCGCTGTTATGTTGCATTTGAACCTTTTGCCATCCGAATTTGCCATAGGGTCGAACCTGTTGGATATTGGTGTGTTAGCCATCTCTTTATGCATTGTGCACCAGTCCGACAGCAGAGCCTACCTAACATGGGTCACCCTAGTCAGCACCCTTATGCCATTCTGGTGCCCATGCTGAGTTTTTCTCATAGGATTGGGAGCCTTTTTAGATTTACCATGACTTTGAGAGGAAGCCTCATATCTTTCTTCCTCATATATTTCTGGCCACCCCTGATAAGGCTCCCATCTTTGTGTTCAAATTGCATATGCATCTATTATGATCCCGCTTGCACTAATGAGCCTGAAGCCGGCTTCCACGCTTTTAGCCCGTTGTATAAGCCTCCATCTCTGATCTCGTTTCCGCTAAGCCTTGTATCATTTTTCCCTCACAATTTGACACCTTTTACCTGGAGGAGACACACCCTGAGTGTCCTTATCTTGCTCATGTTCCTGGCATTAGTCATAGCTTTGTTCCATGCGCTTGGAGCTAGTTTCGCATGTCTCTGACACTCGTCTCCTCACATTTCGAGCATTCTTCTTTTACTTCGAGCTCGTTAAAAACAGTAAGTAGTTTACGAGCAGTCTTCCACCTTTCCTTCGAGATCGTTAAAAACAGTAAGGAGGCTGTGAGCATTCTTCTACCTTTACTTCGAGCTCGTTAAAAACAGTAAGTAGGTTTCGAGCATTCTTCTTTTACTTCGAGCTCGTTAAAAACAGTAAGTAGTTTACGAGCAGTCTTCCACCTTTCCTTCGAGCTCGTTAAAAACAGTAAGGAGGCTGCGAGAATTCTTCTACCTTTACTTCGAGCTCGTTAAAAACAGTAAGTAGGTTTCGAGCATTCTTCTGCCTTTACTTCGAGCTCCTTAAAAACAGTAAGGAGGCTACGAGCATTTCTTCCACCTTTTCTTCGAGCTCGTTAAAAACAGTAAGGAAGTTATGAGCATTTTCCGTATCTCCTTTGAGCTCATTAAAAACAGTAAGGAGGTCATGAGTTTACTTTTCCGGACTCGTTAAACCTTTACGGAAAAGATCCCTATGGAGTTCTTTTAAGCCCTTTTCAGACTCCTTAAATAGGAAAAGTTTGCCGAGCAGACTTGTCCTCTTCGAGCTCGTTAAAGTATCCGAAGGCTCATCCACTCAGGTATAGAATTACCCCTTTTCCGGGCCTCAGTGGATTAACTACGGAAAAGGTATACTCTAGGTATACGTCAGTATGCGCTAGAAGAGTTCTCCTTTCATTGTTTTATACTTTTTCGGGGGAGGAGACTAACTACACGAAAAAGGACCTTCTGGAGTCTCTCTTTAGGGTTTTCAGACTCTCTAAATATGAAAATACCAAGCGAGCATATACCTACTCGGGCTCGATGTGAAATCCACGAGAGGGTAAATAGAGGACTGTTTAAGTTTTTCAACTCTATAAGCAAGAAAACACCGCCGAGCACAGACCAATCCGGGCTCGATATAAAATCCACGGATAGGTGTATGGAGTTTTCTTCTAGGTTTTTCAGACTCCTTAAATATGAAAATACCGTCGAGCATGCTTTAGTTCTTTGTCAAGCTCGTTAAAAAATGAAAAAGGAATGGAAGAATGTTAAAATATCTTTCAATATGATGGCAGCAAGTCAACTATCTCCTTGAACAAAGCACCTGTTTTTGAGTCTATCAAACAAGTTGGGTTCTAGCGTTGGCCTTAGGGTAAACTTGATCTCAGAGTTCCTACTCCTCCGTTTGGTTAGTCTTCCAATCATTTGGAGAATCTGTTAATGTCTCCTACATTGCAGATATGTATCGTGGTCTCTTTGTGTTCAAAGCTGCCTAAGTCACTCTTGTGTCGTGCTCACTGTTCAAGGATACAACCTGTGTCGGCCATTCTGCAGTTGCCTTGACCTCATGTGTCGGCCATTCCTTGGCGTCAGTATGTTTCATCCTGTGTTCCGTCCTACTCCAAATAAGCTCATACCTTTTGAGTGTCCCTCATGTTGGATGATGGAGGATGCATTAAGGCCTCCCTTCCAACGGACTTCTTCCCATCGACTTCAACTCATTGTGCTCTGGGAATGAAGTTTAGAGTTTCGGTTAGTACCTTGGGGATTGCAGTCATTAGTGGCAGTTTCCCTCGCTATTGGATAGATGGGAATACATCAATGTCTCCTATCCGATGGATTCTTCAAGTGTTCGACGGCAAGACCATCTATTCGCACTTGCTTGAATGTACTAGGTACCTTGGGTTCCATTTTCATTATTGGTGGACACCCTCGCGTTTGTTAACGGTATACATCAATGACCGGTAATCAAACGATACCTCCCATGTTCGACAACAGCTCATTTATTCGCATGGATAGGTTTGTACCTTGGGTTGTTGTTTGGATGAAGACCTTGGGATCCTCGATAGCATCACCTCATTTATGTTATCACCCAAGTTGCGCAAGACTGAGCCCCACTCCTTTTGGCTCTTGATGAGACATAGATCCAGCTTGTTCTCTATGGCTATGTTCTCCAGTTTTGACATAGATCCACCTTGTATTTATGTGGCTATGTTTCGACTTATGTTCCTCATGGATCCACGCTTGTATTTTAGTGGCCATGATATATGCATCAGTATTTTGGATCATTATTGTATCCTCTTGGAGATCATGTTCCACCATTTGAACATGGATAGTTACCCCATGGATAAGTTTGTCTGACTTTGCCTTTGCTTTCAGGTACTTCATTTGAGCCTATGATTCTTGGTTTCTCCGTTCCTCCACGATTCAACTCTTTTTTATTTTTTATAATGTATTTCGGCCATCGTTTCCCGTACTCCCTCTGACCTCATACATTAGGGGGCATCTGTTATAGCTTGAAATGACACCTCTCCGTCCGTGACGACACTTGTTTCCCTTGGTCGCATGACGACACTTCTTGAGATCAAGTTCAGTCACACAACAGGACATTTGTGGATGGAGGAGTCATTTGGGACACTAAAAATGGTTGAAATTACCTCGTTCTTGACCCATTTGATGTATATGACCCTTAGGAACATTTTTCCAGACCAAACCATCTCCTGAAAATGAGCAGAAAAGCCTGTTTTTGGCCATTTTTCACTATGAGCGCGACTCTACTGTTATAATAGTAGCGTGTGTACGCGACTTTACCTCATTCAAAGTAGCGCCCATTGCCATATGTACGCGACTTTGTCTACTATAGAGTAGAGTACACACCTTTTTTGGTCAAAATCTCGAAATTTGAGTAAGTTAAGTTGGTTGGGAAACCTCTTGAGTGGTTATAACTTCTTTTCCTCTTCCTCATTGACTATATAAGGAGGGTAGAAGGGTCATGTGAGGGGACCAAGCCCAATTGCAAAGTTATGCTGGAGGAATGGAGACCCTCATCCCCCTCTCTTGTGCTTCAGTTTTGGTAAACCCTAGTACAATTGCTTAGAGGTTGGGATCCTTGGAGAACGGAAGCAGGAGACCTTGAATCTAGGTTTCGTGAAGTGCCAAGCTTGAAGGAAGGTATAATTGTATGTACTTGCTTTCATTCATTAATAAAGATCAGACGTTCTTCTCTTTCCAAATATGACCTATTAATGTGTCTTAAGATTTGATTACTGTTTGATTATAGTTTGATGTCTCTTTCCATTATAGATATCAGTATTATATATGTAGTCAAATGTATTTGAGAAAGGTATCAAGTTATTTTGCAGGTCTGGGCATTGCGACACTGGATAAGCATCGAAGAGCGAGGGAGGCAAAGCTAGGATCAACCTTCTGAATGAGGTGCCTATATCTCTAAACCCTAATCTCTTCATTTATTTGTTGTACTTGCAGAATGCTTGTAAGTCTATCTTTATCACCGTAAGTTGGTAGTTTCTCCCCTGAACTATAGGTGCATTTTCCCCACAACAGAATGGCGACTCCGCTGGGGAAAAGCCTAACTGCTTAGGGGTATCCAAGGTCATTTCTTCAGTTCTGTTTGATGGTCTTTGTTCATTTTATTGATTAAGATCAGTTAGTAGGCTCTGTTTGACCCTCCTGGGATTTTTACAGACCCTTCCCAACCCTTGCAAACCTTTGTGGACCCAGTTTGGGGGTTTTAACCCCGTTTTTTAGATTTTTTTCTTGTACGCTACTTTTTGTACCACACAGTAGCGCCCATACTGCTATGAGCGCTAGTTTCCTTCATACACAGTAGCACCCATACTGCTATGAGCGCTAGTTTCCTTCATCTACAGTAGCGCTCAAAATCTGGGTTTGAAATTTTTGAGTTTTTGGGTTGTGGACCCAAATCTGGGGGCTGTGGCTGCTTTTTTGGGGGTCCCTGATGACCTTAGGTCTGTGTTAAACCCCTGTAGGTGGTCTCCCATCCTTGTATTGATCCTACATTCATGATTTGAACCTCTTTTGATCAATTTGGGTTTGTTTGGAAAGTTTTGGGGTTTGTTGACTTAAGTTGGGGGGTTGTGGACCTGTTTGGTGTTTTGTACCCTAATTTGAGTCTGACTGAACTTGCTTGCCCCATTTTCCACTGGATTTGGAACCTTTTGAGTCTTCTTGACCCTGTTTGTATCTATTTGAGTGAAATTTCTCTTTTAGGTTGGTTTCTTATCCTCCCTTATGCTTTTAGTTTTTCTTTTGTAGTGAAAGCTCAAGTGTTTTGGCTGTTGTTCAAGACCTTGTTTGCATTGTTATGTGCAGACCTGACTTTACCAAACCATACTTCTTCGTAGGTCATTCGCTTCGTTTGGGTCTAAAAGTAGTTTTTGTACTCTTTTCCCAATGTTTGGCATGCTTACATCAATAAGAATTTGAAAGTCATATTGGTAGCTTTTACTGTTTCATAAAGAGACCCTGAAAGTTTCTTTGCTTTGCTTTGATAGTAGGTTAGTTTCAGTTTTTGTTTCTTACCTTTGAAAAGCATAAAGAATTTTGATTTATCTTATAAATAGAGTACCTTGCAAGTGGCTTAAAAGATTTTAGAGTGCTTTGCATCAAAAAGAACAAGTTTTCTTTTGCATACCTAGTTGCTTGAGTAGCTGCATTCTTAGGTTTTGAGTTTAATTTTTTACATTTAGACTTTATTTTTACCTTTTTTGCATTCAAAAGATTAAAAAATTGCATTTGCACATGCATTCTAGATCAGAATTTTAAGACTTGCATTGAAAAGAAAAAGATTTGTTTGGTGGTAAATATTTCATTTTCAGTACTCTATTTCTATTATAACCACTCTCACACACCCACTACCTTTTTGAGTAATCAAGTAACCTTTAAAATGAACTCTAATAAAATGAACTAGCAACATTTTCTTTTCTAGGTTACACTACACCAACTAGTTTTGGTTAGGATCTTGGGTTTAAAACACCTTAAACCACCCAAGATCACACATTGCGAAAAAATCGTAGTGAGACTATCATTAGGCAAACCCACCTCACTCAAAATTTGCCTGGGAGCATATGCAGTAGGTCAATGTGAGATCAGTTTGTGGGAATACCCCTCCTACTTTCTGTTCGAGCATATGCCAGGATCGGATTGCGTATTGGGGACTCTTTCGAGTTTCGGGCTTAGCTACCCTGCCCACGCTTTCTGATTCGACCGGTGACTGTTCCCCCAGGAGTTTTCGGTGTTGTGGTATCCTTAGTATCAGACTCTAGGTTCATACACAGGTGACAGCGGAGGGTATATCCGCTGTACCTAGGACAGACGTGGGAGGAAATCCCTTGCAGGTCTTTGGGAGGGCGGTTGGGTGATTCCAGCGCTTGCACCCTTAGTCATTGTATTGTGGACCCCGGGTAACTGTCCTTCATCCTTCGTTGATCTGTTCTGGGCCCTCATAATCCCAGACTCTTCTCCGGAAGGCATCTGTTTGCCTGGTTTGATTTACTTAGGACCTGTTTTTAGTGGTGTGCTCTTTGTGCTACTTGTTTTTAGTTTGCCTTAGGGAACTTCTTGTTCATTTGAGCGAGAAACTATGTCTAGCATTCCGGCGAGTGCCGATCAAGGTACCCCTGTTCCGGGGGATCCTTGTGCTGTTCCATTCATTGGAAACATTGGTGCTCCCTTAATGGCTACTCTGAATCTTCCTGGATTCACTATTGGGCTGCCGGTTTGGTTGTTTTCCACTCCGAATGCCTTGCATGCTCCTGACGCTTCTTTTGTGAGCACCTCAAATCAAGAGCATCAGAACCCTGTGCCTCCTTTGCCAGTAACATCTTCTCCTCCTCCTTCTACCTCATGTGGTGAAAGAAGCAATACTAGTAACCAGCAGTCTAAAAGGAATAGACGGGGGAAGAATAGGAAGAAGATGCCAAAACAAGGGGGCAAGCACCCTGCCTCTGCAGATCATGCAGGGGGCACCCACCCAGCCTCTGGAAGTCATGCTGGGAGAAAACTTTTAGTCACTGAAAATCATACTGAAAGTTTGTCTTCAACCACTGTCAGTCATGTTGAGGACACGTCATTGATCACTGCTAGTCATATTAATGACAAGTCACCAGTTCCTGTGAGTCATACTGGAGATACCAGATCAGCCACTGCAAGTCATGCTGAGGGAGTTGACATTGTCGACAAACCCAACAAACAGAAGCTTAAGTTCCCTTGTAAGTTTTGCGAGGGAGACCACCTTACTTACTTGTGCCCTGTACTTCCAGAAGTGCAAAAAGTGTGGTCCTTAGTTCAAAAGTCTTCTGCTTCTGAGCAACCAGCCTCTGTGAGTCATGCTGGGGGCAAGCTGTCAGCCAATGCTAGTCATGCTGAGAGTACTGACGTTGTAAAGGAGTCTAAACCTATAGGACGGAAACCAAAGTTCCCTTGTAAACTTTGTAAGGGAGATCACCTTACTCACCGATGCCCTGCCATTCCAGAGGCACGAAGAGTGTGGTCCATGTCTGAAGGAACCTCTCTTCCTGAGTTGTCTATAGATTCCCTGCAGTCAGATCAACCTTTGGTTGATAAAGTGGTTGAACCAATGCAATCTTTGGTCGACCCCACTCTTCCTTCGGAGAGTGAAGTGATTGAATCGATGCAATCTTCGACCGATCCCATCAGTCCTTCAGAGATTGATGCACCTACTACTGAAGTCTTCTGCATTTCCAGTTTGGATGTTCCTGAAAAAGGGGGCACTTCATCTGTGCCATGTGAACCCCTACCAAGCCCTAGGATTGTTTCCTTTGATTGGAATAGTCTAGCCGAGCCTCGCCTTCCTTCTTCGACACCTTTCCAGATAAAGGTTGATATCGGGAACCATACGGTTGATCGATGCATTGTTGATGAAGGTGCTTCTGTTAGTATCTTATCCGCTTATGCTTGGAGAGATTTGGGTTTCCCTAATATTATTCCAGCTGTTAATTGGCCGTTGACCTTCGATAGAAGACCTAGTGAACCGATCGGATTCCTCCGTCAGGCACCTGTTACCTTGGGTGGAAAAATAGTCTTAGTTGATTTTATGGTTCTAAAGGACCCTATGGACTTTGATATGATCCTCGGGCGTGATTACGTTTATGCTATGCATGCTGTGGTGTCTACGCTTTTTCGTGTGATGCATTTCCCTCATAACGAAAACATTGTCACCATCGACCAGCTTGCATTCGTTGATCCTCCTTATTACCCAACTGTAGACCAGTCTGATCCCTCGTCATTAGGCACTACTATGTCACATGCACCTCATGTGGCATATTGTTCCTTGAGTTCAACTGCTACTGAGAAGAAGTCTCTGAGTTCATGCTTACCTTCTCGGGACTTGGTCCCAGCTTTTGACCAAGTGACACCTCCATCTGAATGTTTAGATATGTGTTCTATCTGGGATGATATACTTCCTTCCGATGAAGTTTTTCTAGAGTTTATAGTACAGTCTGCCATTCATTTGGATGTTGATCCAGACGCAGTTATGTCCAACCTCGGTTTGACCTTAAAGTCTGATCTTCCTACTGTTGAGTCTTTGGACTCTCCTATAGATCCGCAAATCGGTGTTCCTGCTGAGTTTGATTCTGCTTCTAGAATTTTCAACTCCCGTGATGATGAATTTGTTTCTACAGATTCCATCATGTCCTTCAACTTTGATCTTCATCCTGAAGTTGATCTTGTTGATTGTAAGTCCTCGGGCTTGGGTACCATAGAGTCTTCATTTGAAAACTCTGCCTTGTTTATGCCTGTTGTTGATGATAGTGAAGTTGAAACTATTTCTACCAAAGTGACTTGTATCGGGTCTTTCTTTACATGTGTTTTAGATATGATCTTGGTACTAATGTTTCTTGGAGACAGGATTCTTAGCTGGATGTATACTTGCTTACTGGTCCTTTTCGACACCTTGTGCAACCATGTCAGGTATATTCGGAACCTTGCATATAGGTTTAGGCTTCCCCGCTGTTATGTTGCATTTGAACCTTTTGCCATCCGAATTTGCCATAGGGTCGAACCTGTTGGATATTGGTGTCTTAGCCATCTCTTTATGCATTGTGTACCAGTCCGACAGCAGAGCCTACCTAACATGGGTCACCCTAGTCAGCACCCTTATGCCATTCTGGTGCCCATGCTGAGTTTTTCTCATAGGATTGGGAGCCTTTTTAGATTTACCATGACTTTGAGAAGAAGCCTCATATCTTTCTTCCTCATATATTTCTGGCCACCCCTGATAAGGCTCCCATCTTTGTGTTCAAATTGCATATGCATCTATTATGATCCCGCTTGCACTAATGAGCCTGAAGCCGGCTTCCACGCTTTTAGCCCGTTGTATAAGCCTCCATCTCTGATCTCGTTTCCGCTAAGCCTTGTATCATTTTTCCCTCACAATTTGACACCTTTTACCTGGAGGAGACACACCCTGAGTGTCCTTATCTTGCTCATGTTCCTGGCATTAGTCATAGCTTTGTTCCATGCGCTTGGAGCTAGTTTCGCATGTCTCTGACACTCGTCTCCTCACATTTCGAGCATTCTTCTTTTACTTCGAGCTCGTTAAAAACAGTAAGTAGTTTACGAGCAGTCTTCCACCTTTCCTTCGAGCTCGTTAAAAACAGTAAGGAGGCTGCGAGCATTCTTCTACCTTTACTTCGAGCTCGTTAAAAACAGTAAGTAGGTTTCGAGCATTCTTCTTTTACTTCGAGCTCGTTAAAAACAGTAAGTAGTTTACGAGCAGTCTTCCACCTTTCCTTCGAGCTCGTTAAAAACAGTAAGGAGGCTGCGAGCATTCTTCTACCTTTACTTCGAGCTCGTTAAAAACAGTAAGTAGGTTTCGAGCATTCTTTTGCCTTTACTTCGAGCTCATTAAAAACAGTAAGGAGGCTACGAGCATTTCTTCCACCTTTTCTTCGAGCTCGTTAAAAACAGTAAGGAAGTTATGAGCATTTTCCGTATCTCCTTTGAGCTCATTAAAAACAGTAAGGAGGTCATGAGTTTACTTTTCCGGACTCGTTAAACCTTTACGGAAAAGATCCCTATGGAGTTCTTTTAAGCCCTTTTCAGACTCCTTAAATAAGAAAAGTTTGCCGAGCAGACTTGTCCTCTTCGAGCTCGTTAAAGTATCCGAAGGCTCATCCACTCAGGTATAGAATTACCCCTTTTCCGGGCCTCAGTGGATTAACTACGGAAAAGGTATACTCTAGGTATACGTCAGTATGCGCTAGAAGAGTTCTCCTTTCATTGTTTTATACTTTTTCGGGGGAGGAGACTAACTACACGAAAAAGGACCTTCTGGAGTCTCTCTTTAGGGTTTTCAGACTCTCTAAATATGAAAATACCAAGCGAGCATATACCTACTCGGGCTCGATGTGAAATCCACGAGAGGGTAAATAGAGGACTGTTTAAGTTTTTCAACTCTATAAGCAAGAAAACACCGCCGAGCACAGACCAATCCGGGCTCGATATAAAATCCACGGATAGGTGTATGGAGTTTTCTTCTAGGTTTTTCAGACTCCTTAAATATGAAAATACCGTCGAGCATGCTTTAGTTCTTTGTCAAGCTCGTTAAAAAATGAAAAAGGAATGGAAGAATGTTAAAATATCTTTCAATATGATGGCAGCAAGTCAACTATCTCCTTGAACAAAGCACCTGTTTTTGAGTCTATCAAACAAGTTGGGTTCTAGCGTTGGCCTTAGGGTAAACTTGATCTCAGAGTTCCTACTCCTCCGTTTGGTTAGTCTTCCAATCATTTGGAGAATCTGTTAATGTCTCCTACATTGCAGATATGTATCGTGGTCTCTTTGTGTTCAAAGCTGCCTAAGTCACTCTTGTGTCGTGCTCACTGTTCAAGGATACAACCTGTGTCGGCCATTCTGCAGTTGCCTTGACCTCATGTGTCGGCCATTCCTTGGCGTCAGTATGTTTCATCCTGTGTTCCGTCCTACTCCAAATAAGCTCATACCTTTTGAGTGTCCCTCATGTTGGATGATGGAGGATGCATTAAGGCCTCCCTTCCAACGGACTTCTTCCCATCGACTTCAACTCATTGTGCTCTGGGAATGAAGTTTAGAGTTTCGGTTAGTACCTTGGGGATTGCAGTCATTAGTGGCAGTTTCCCTCGCTATTGGATAGATGGGAATACATCAATGTCTCCTATCCGATGGATTCTTCAAGTGTTCGACGGCAAGACCATCTATTCGCACTTGCTTGAATGTACTAGGTACCTTGGGTTCCATTTTCATTATTGGTGGACACCCTCGCGTTTGTTAACGGTATACATCAATGACCGGTAATCAAACGATACCTCCCATGTTCGACAACAGCTCATTTATTCGCATGGATAGGTTTGTACCTTGGGTTGTTTTTTGGATGAAGACCTTGGGATCCTCGATAGCATCACCTCATTTATGTTATCACCCAAGTTGCGCAAGACTGAGCCCCACTCCTTTTGGCTCTTGATGAGACATAGATCCAGCTTGTTCTCTATGGCTATGTTCTCCAGTTTTGACATAGATCCACCTTGTATTTATGTGGCTATGTTTCGACTTATGTTCCTCATGGATCCACGCTTGTATTTTAGTGGCCATGATATATGCATCAGTATTTTGGATCATTATTGTATCCTCTTGGAGATCATGTTCCACCATTTGAACATGGATAGTTACCCCATGGATAAGTTTGTCTGACTTTGCCTTTGCTTTCAGGTACTTCATTTGAGCCTATGATTCTTGGTTTCTCCGTTCCTCCACGATTCAACTCTTTTTTATTTTTTATAATGTATTTCGGCCATCGTTTCCCGTACTCCCTCTGACCTCATACATTAGGGGGCATCTGTTATAGCTTGAAATGACACCTCTCCGTCCGTGACGACACTTGTTTCCCTTGGTCGCATGACGACACTTCTTGAGATCAAGTTCAGTCACACAACAGGACATTTGTGGATGGAGGAGTCATTTGGGACACTAAAAATGGTTGAAATTACCTCGTTCTTGACCCATTTGATGTATATGACCCTTAGGAACATTTTTCCAGACCAAACCATCTCCTGAAAATGAGCAGAAAAGCCTGTTTTTGGCCATTTTTCACTATGAGCGCGACTCTACTGTTATAATAATAGCGTGTGTACGCGACTTTACCTCATTCAAAGTAGCGCCCATTGCCATATGTACGCGACTTTGTCTACTATAGAGTAGAGTACACACCTGTTTTGGTCAAAATCTCGAAATTTGAGTAAGTTAAGTTGGTTGGGAAACCTCTTGAGTGGTTATAACTTCTTTTCCTCTTCCTCATTGACTATATAAGGAGGGTAGAAGGGTCATGTGAGGGGACCAAGCCCAATTGCAAAGTTATGCTGGAGGAATGGAGACCCTCATCCCCCTCTCTTGTGCTTCAGTTTTGGTAAACCCTAGTACAATTGCTTAGAGGTTGGGATCCTTGGAGAACGGAAGCAGGAGACCTTGAATCTAGGTTTCGTGAAGTGCCAAGCTTGAAGGAAGGTATAATTGTATGTACTTGCTTTCATTCATTAATAAAGATCAGACGTTCTTCTCTTTCCAAATATGACCTATTAATGTGTCTTAAGATTTGATTACTGTTTGATTATAGTTTGATGTCTCTTTCCATTATAGATATCAGTATTATATATGTAGTCAAATGTATTTGAGAAAGGTATCAAGTTGTTTTGCAGGTCTGGGCATTGCGACACTGGATAAGCATCGAAGAGCGAGGGAGGCAAAGCTAGGATCAACCTTCTGAATGAGGTGCCTATATCTCTAAACCCTAATCTCTTCATTTATTTGTTGTACTTGCAGAATGCTTGTAAGTCTATCTTTATCACCGTAAGTTGGTAGTTTCTCCCCTGAACTATAGGTGCATTTTCCCCACAACAGAATGGCGACTCCGCTGGGGAAAAGCCTAACTGCTTAGGGGTATCCAAGGTCATTTCTTCAGTTCTGTTTGATGGTATTTGTTCATTTTATTGATTAAGATCAGTTAGTAGGCTCTGTTTGACCCTCCTGGGATTTTTACAGACCCTTCCCAACCCTTGCAAACCTTTGTGGACCCAGTTTGGGGGTTTTAACCCCGTTTTTTAGATTTTTTTCTTGTACGCTACTTTTTGTACCACACAGTAGCGCCCATACTGCTATGAGCGCTAGTTTCCTTCATACACAGTAGCGCCCATACTGCTATGAGCGCTAGTTTCCTTCATATACAGTAGCGCTCAAAATCTGGGTTTGAAATTTTTGAGTTTTTGGGTTGTGGACCCAAATCTGGGGGCTGTGGCTGCTTTTTTGGGGGTCCCTGATGACCTTAGGTCTGTGTTAAACCCCTGTAGGTGGTCTCCCATCCTTGTATTGATCCTACATTCATGATTTGAACCTCTTTTGATCAATTTGGGTTTGTTTGGAAAGTTTTGGGGTTTGTTGACTTAAGTTGGGGGGTTGTGGACCTGTTTGGTGTTTTGTACCCTAATTTGAGTCTGACTGAACTTGCTTGCCCCATTTTCCACTGGATTTGGAACCTTTTGAGTCTTCTTGACCCTGTTTGTATCTATTTGAGTGAAATTTCTCTTTTAGGTTGGTTTCTTATCCTCCCTTATGCTTTTAGTTTTTCTTTTGTAGTGAAAGCTCAAGTGTTTTGGCTGTTGTTCAAGACCTTGTTTGCATTGTTATGTGCAGACCTGACTTTACCAAACCATACTTCTTCGTAGGTCATTCGCTTCGTTTGGGTCTAAAAGTAGTTTTTGTACTCTTTTCCCAATGTTTGGCATGCTTACATCAATAAGAATTTGAAAGTCATATTGGTAGCTTTTACTGTTTCATAAAGAGAACCTGAAAGTTTCTTTGCTTTGCTTTGATAGTAGGTTAGTTTCAGTTTTTGTTTCTTACCTTTGAAAAGCATAAAGAATTTTGATTTATCTTATAAATAGAGTACCTTGCAAGTGGCTTAAAAGATTTTAGAGTGCTTTGCATCAAAAAGAACAAGTTTTCTTTTGCATACCTAGTTGCTTGAGTAGCTGCATTCTTAGGTTTTGAGTTTAATTTTTTACATTTAGACTTTATTTTTACCTTTTTTGCATTCAAAAGATTAAAAAATTGCATTTGCACATGCATTCTAGATCAGAATTTTAAGACTTGCATTGAAAAGAAAAAGATTTGTTTGGTGGTAAATATTTCATTTTCAGTACTCTATTTCTATTATAACCACTCTCACACACCCACTACCTTTTTGAGTAATCAAGTAACCTTTAAAATGAACTCTAATAAAATGAACTAGCAACATTTTCTTTTCTAGGTTACACTACACCAACTAGTTTTGGTTAGGATCTTGGGTTTAAAACACCTTAAACCACCCAAGATCACACATTGCGAAAAAATCGTAGTGAGACTATCATTAGGCAAACCCACCTCACTCAAAATTTGCCTGGGAGCATATGCAGTAGGTCAATGTGAGATCAGTTTGTGGGAATACCCCTCCTACTTTCTGTTCGAGCATATGCCAGGATCGGATTGCGTATTGGGGACTCTTTCGAGTTTCGGGCTTAGCTACCCTGCCCACGCTTTCTGATTCGACCGGTGACTGTTCCCCCAGGAGTTTTCGGTGTTGTGGTATCCTTAGTATCAGACTCTAGGTTCATACACAGGTGACAGCGGAGGGTATATCCGCTGTACCTAGGACAGACGTGGGAGGAAATCCCTTGCAGGTCTTTGGGAGGGCGGTTGGGTGATTCCAGCGCTTGCACCCTTAGTCATTGTATTGTGGACCCCGGGTAACTGTCCTTCATCCTTCGTTGATATGTTCTGGGCCCTCATCATCCCAGACTCTTCTCCGGAAGGCATCTGTTTTCCTGGTTTGATTTACTTAGGACCTTTTTTTAGTGGTGTGCTCTTTGTGCTACTTGTTTTTAGTTTGCCTTAGGGAACTTCTTGTTCATTTGAGCGAGAAACTATGTCTAGCATTCCGGCGAGTGCCGATCAAGGTACCCCTGTTCCGGGGGATCCTTGTGCTGTTCCATTCATTGGAAACATTGGTGCTCCCTTAATGGCTACTCTGAATCTTCCTGGATTCACTATTGGGCTTCCGGTTTGGTTGTTTTCCACTCCGAATGCCTTGCATGCTCCTGACGCTTCTTTTGTGAGTACCTCAAATCAAGAGCATCAGAACCCTGTGCCTCCTTTGCCAGTAACATCTTCTCCTCCTCCTTCTACCTCATGTGGTGAAAGAAGCAATACTAGTAACCAGCAGTCTAAAAGGAATAGACGGGGGAAGAATAGGAAGAAGATGCCAAAACAAGGGGGCAAGCACCCTGCCTCTGCAGATCATGCAGGGGGCACCCACCCAGCCTCTGGAGGTCATGCTGGGAGAAAACTTTTAGTCACTGAAAATCATACTGAAAGTTTGTCTTCAACCACTGTCAGTCATGTTGAGGACACGTCATTGATCACTGCTAGTCATATTAATGACAAGTCACCAGTTCCTGTGAGTCATACTGGAGATACCAGATCAGCCACTGCAAGTCATGCTGAGGGAGTTGACATTGTCGACAAACCCAACAAACAGAAGCTTAAGTTCCCTTGTAAGTTTTGCGAGGGAGACCACCTTACTTACTTGTGCCCTGTACTTCCAGAAGTGCAAAAAGTGTGGTCCTTAGTTCAAAAGTCTTCTGCTTCTGAGCAACCAGCCTCTGTGAGTCATGCTGGGGGCAAGCTGTCAGCCAATGCTAGTCATGCTGAGAGTACTGACGTTGTAAAGGAGTCTAAACCTATAGGACGGAAACCAAAGTTCCCTTGTAAACTTTGTAAGGGAGATCACCTTACTCACCGATGCCCTGCCATTCCAGAGGCACGAAGAGTGTGGTCCATGTCTGAAGGAACCTCTCTTCCTGAGTTGTCTATAGATTCCCTGCAGTCAGATCAACCTTTGGTTGATAAAGTGGTTGAACCAATGCAATCTTTGGTCGACCCCACTCTTCCTTCGGAGAGTGAAGTGATTGAATCGATGCAATCTTCGACCGATCCCATCAGTCCTTCAGAGATTGATGCACCTACTACTGAAGTCTTCTGCATTTCCAGTTTGGATGTTCCTGAAAAAGGGGGGCACTTCATCTGTTCCATGTGAACCCCTACCAAGCCCTAGGATTGTTTCCTTTGATTGGAATAGTCTAGCCGAGCCTCGCCTTCCTTCTTCGACACCTTTCCAGATAAAGGTTGATATCGGGAACCATACGGTTGATCGATGCATTGTTGATGAAGGTGCTTCTGTTAGTATCTTATCGCTTATGCTTGGAGAGATTTGGGTTTCCCTAATATTATTCCAGCTGTTAATTGGCCGTTGACCTTCGATAGAAGACATAGTGAACCGATCGGATTCCTCCGTCAGGCACCTGTTACCTTGGGTGGAAAAATAGTCTTAGTTGATTTTATGGTTCTAAAGGACCCTATGGACTTTGATATGATCCTCGGGCGTGATTACGTTTATGCTATGCATGCCTGTGGTGTCTACGCTTTTTCGTGTGATGCATTTCCCTCATAACGAAAACATTGTCACCATCGACCAGCTTGCATTCGTTGATCCTCCTTATTACCCAACTGTAGACCAGTCTGATCCCTCGTCATTAGGCACTACTATGTCACATGCACCTCATGTGGCATATTGTTCCTTGAGTTCAACTGCTACTGAGAAGAAGTCTCTGAGTTCATGCTTACCTTCTCGGGACTTGGTCCCAGCTTTTGACCAAGT
This sequence comes from Larix kaempferi, assembly GCA_027924585.1. Classification (NCBI taxonomy): domain Eukaryota; kingdom Viridiplantae; phylum Streptophyta; class Pinopsida; order Pinales; family Pinaceae; genus Larix; species Larix kaempferi. The sequence goes on from BSBM01000289.1 coordinate 21,020,255, forward strand.
GACACCTCCATCTGAATGTTTAGATATGTGTTCTATCTGGGATGATATACTTCCTTCCGATGAAGTTTTTCTAGAGTTTATAGTACAGTCTGCCATTCATTTGGATGTTGATCCAGACGCAGTTATGTCCAACCTCGGTTTGACCTTAAAGTCTGATCTTCCTACTGTTGAGTCTTTGGACTCTCCTATAGATCCGCAAATCGGTGTTCCTGCTGAGTTTGATTCTGCTTCTAGAATTTTCAACTCCCGTGATGATGAATTTGTTTCTACAGATTCCATCATGTCCTTCAACTTTGATCTTCATCCTGAAGTTGATCTTGTTGATTGTAAGTCCTCGGGCTTGGGTACCATAGAGTCTTCATTTGAAAACTCTGCCTTGTTTATGCCTGTTGTTGATGATAGTGAAGTTGAAACTATTTCTACCAAAGTGACTTGTATCGGGTCTTTCTTTACATGTGTTTTAGATATGATCTTGGTACTAATGTTTCTTGGAGACAGGATTCTTAGCTGGATGTATACTTGCTTACTGGTCCTTTTCGACACCTTGTGCAACCATGTCAGGTATATTCGGAACCTTGCATATAGGTTTAGGCTTCCCCGCTGTTATGTTGCATTTGAACCTTTTGCCATCCGAATTTGCCATAGGGTCGAACCTGTTGGATATTGGTGTGTTAGCCATCTCTTTATGCATTGTGCACCAGTCCGACAGCAGAGCCTACCTAACATGGGTCACCCTAGTCAGCACCCTTATGCCATTCTGGTGCCCATGCTGAGTTTTTCTCATAGGATTGGGAGCCTTTTTAGATTTACCATGACTTTGAGAAGAAGCCTCATATCTTTCTTCCTCATATATTTCTGGCCACCCCTGATAAGGCTCCCATCTTTGTGTTCAAATTGCATATGCATCTATTATGATCCCGCTTGCACTAATGAGCCTGAAGCCGGCTTCCACGCTTTTAGCCCGTTGTATAAGCCTCCATCTCTGATCTCGTTTCCGCTAAGCCTTGTATCATTTTTCCCTCACAATTTGACACCTTTTACCTGGAGGAGACACACCCTGAGTGTCCTTATCTTGCTCATGTTCCTAGCATTAGTCATAGCTTTGTTCCATGCGCTTGGAGCTAGTTTCGCATGTCTCTGACACTCGTCTCCTCACATTTCGAGCATTCTTCTTTTACTTCGAGCTCGTTAAAAACAGTAAGTAGTTTACGAGCAGTCTTCCACCTTTCCTTCGAGCTCGTTAAAAACAGTAAGGAGGCTGCGAGCATTCTTCTACCTTTACTTCGAGCTCGTTAAAAACAGTAAGTAGGTTTCGAGCATTCTTCTTTTACTTCGAGCTCGTTAAAAACAGTAAGTAGTTTACGAGCAGTCTTCCACCTTTCCTTCGAGCTCGTTAAAAACAGTAAGGAGGCTGCGAGCATTCTTCTACCTTTACTTCGAGCTCGTTAAAAACAGTAAGTAGGTTTCGAGCATTCTTCTGCCTTTACTTCGAGCTCATTAAAAACAGTAAGGAGGCTACGAGCATTTCTTCCACCTTTTCTTCGAGCTCGTTAAAAACAGTAAGGAAGTTATGAGCATTTTCCGTATCTCCTTTGAGCTCATTAAAAACAGTAAGGAGGTCATGAGTTTACTTTTCCGGACTCGTTAAACCTTTACGGAAAAGATCCCTATGGAGTTCTTTTAAGCCCTTTTCAGACTCCTTAAATAGGAAAAGTTTGCCGAGCAGACTTGTCCTCTTCGAGCTCGTTAAAGTATCCGAAGGCTCATCCACTCAGGTATAGAATTACCCCTTTTCCGGGCCTCAGTGGATTAACTACGGAAAAGGTATACTCTAGGTATACGTCAGTATGCGCTAGAAGAGTTCTCCTTTCATTGTTTTATACTTTTTCGGGGGGAGGAGACTAACTACACGAAAAAGGACCTTCTGGAGTCTCTCTTTAGGGTTTTCAGACTCTCTAAATATGAAAATACCAAGCGAGCATATACCTACTCGGGCTCGATGTGAAATCCACGAGAGGGTAAATAGAGGACTGTTTAATTTTTTCAACTCTATAAGCAAGAAAACACCGCCGAGCACAGACCAATCCGGGCTCGATATAAAATCCACGGATAGGTGTATGGAGTTTTCTTCTAGGTTTTTCAGACTCCTTAAATATGAAAATACCGTCGAGCATGCTTTAGTTCTTTGTCAAGCTCGTTAAAAAATGAAAAAGGAATGGAAGAATGTTAAAATATCTTTCAATATGATGGCAGCAAGTCAACTATCTCCTTGAACAAAGCACCTGTTTTTGAGTCTATCAAACAAGTTGGGTTCTAGCGTTGGCCTTAGGGTAAACTTGATCTCAGAGTTCCTACTCCTCCGTTTGGTTAGTCTTCCAATCATTTGGAGAATCTGTTAATGTCTCCTACATTGCAGATATGTATCGTGGTCTCTTTGTGTTCAAAGCTGCCTAAGTCACTCTTGTGTCGTGCTCACTGTTCAAGGATACAACCTGTGTCGGCCATTCTGCAGTTGCCTTGACCTCATGTGTCGGCCATTCCTTGGCGTCAGTATGTTTCATCCTGTGTTCCGTCCTACTCCAAATAAGCTCATACCTTTTGAGTGTCCCTCATGTTGGATGATGGAGGATGCATTAAGGCCTCCCTTCCAACGGACTTCTTCCCATCGACTTCAACTCATTGTGCTCTGGGAATGAAGTTTAGAGTTTCGGTTAGTACCTTGGGGATTGCAGTCATTAGTGGCAGTTTCCCTCGCTATTGGATAGATGGGAATACATCAATGTCTCCTATCCGATGGATTCTTCAAGTGTTCGACGGCAAGACCATCTATTCGCACTTGCTTGAATGTACTAGGTACCTTGGGTTCCATTTTCATTATTGGTGGACACCCTCGCGTTTGTTAACGGTATACATCAATGACCGGTAATCAAACGATACCTCCCATGTTCGACAACAGCTCATTTATTCGCATGGATAGGTTTGTACCTTGGGTTGTTTTTTGGATGAAGACCTTGGGATCCTCGATAGCATCACCTCATTTATGTTATCACCCAAGTTGCGCAAGACTGAGCCCCACTCCTTTTGGCTCTTGATGAGACATAGATCCAACTTGTTCTCTATGGCTATGTTCTCCAGTTTTGACATAGATCCACCTTGTATTTATGTGGCTATGTTTCGACTTATGTTCCTCATGGATCCACGCTTGTATTTTAGTGGCCATGATATATGCATCAGTATTTTGGATCATTATTGTATCCTCTTGGAGATCATGTTCCACCATTTGAACATGGATAGTTACCCCATGGATAAGTTTGTCTGACTTTGCCTTTGCTTTCAGGTACTTCATTTGAGCCTATGATTCTTGGTTTCTCCGTTCCTCCACGATTCAACTCTTTTTTATTTTTTATAATGTATTTCGGCCATCGTTTCCCGTACTCCCTCTGACCTCATACATTAGGGGGCATCTGTTATAGCTTGAAATGACACCTCTCCGTCCGTGACGACACTTGTTTCCCTTGGTCGCATGACGACACTTCTTGAGATCAAGTTCAGTCACACAACAAGACATTTGTGGATGGAGGAGTCATTTGGGACACTAAAAATGGTTGAAATTACCTCGTTCTTGACCCATTTGATGTATATGACCCTTAGGAACATTTTTCCAGACCAAACCATCTCCTGAAAATGAGCAGAAAAGCCTGTTTTTGGCCATTTTTCACTATGAGCGCGACTCTACTGTTATAATAGTAGCGTGTGTACGCGACTTTACCTCATTCAAAGTAGTGCCCATTGCCATATGTACGCGACTTTGTCTACTATAGAGTAGAGTACACACCTGTTTTGGTCAAAATCTCGAAATTTGAGTAAGTTAAGTTGGTTGGGAAACCTCTTGAGTGGTTATAACTTCTTTTCCTCTTCCTCATTGACTATATAAGGAGGGTAGAAGGGTCATGTGAGGGGACCAAGCCCAATTGCAAAGTTATGCTGGAGGAATGGAGACCCTCATCCCCCTCTCTTGTGCTTCAGTTTTGGTAAACCCTAGTACAATTGCTTAGAGGTTGGGATCCTTGGAGAACGGAAGCAGGAGACCTTGAATCTAGGTTTCGTGAAGTGCCAAGCTTGAAGGAAGGTATAATTGTATGTACTTGCTTTCATTCATTAATAAAGATCAGACGTTCTTCTCTTTCCAAATATGACCTATTAATGTGTCTTAAGATTTGATTACTGTTTGATTATAGTTTGATGTCTCTTTCCATTATAGATATCAGTATTATATATGTAGTCAAATGTATTTGAGAAAGGTATCAAGTTGTTTTGCAGGTCTGGGCATTGCGACACTGGATAAGCATCGAAGAGCGAGGGAGGCAAAGCTAGGATCAACCTTCTGAATGAGGTGCCTATATCTCTAAACCCTAATCTCTTCATTTATTTGTTGTACTTGCAGAATGCTTGTAAGTCTATCTTTATCACCGTAAGTTGGTAGTTTCTCCCCTGAACTATAGGTGCATTTTCCCCACAACAGAATGGCGACTCCGCTGGGGAAAAGCCTAACTGCTTAGGGGTATCCAAGGTCATTTCTTCAGTTCTGTTTGATGGTCTTTGTTCATTTTATTGATTAAGATCAGTTAGTAGGCTCTGTTTGACCCTCCTGGGATTTTTACAGACCCTTCCCAACCCTTGCAAACCTTTGTGGACCCAGTTTGGGGGTTTTAACCCCGTTTTTTAGATTTTTTTCTTGTACGCTACTTTTTGTACCACACAGTAGCGCCCATACTGCTATGAGCGCTAGTTTCCTTCATACACAGTAGCGCCCATACTGCTATGAGCGCTAGTTTCCTTCATATACAGTAGCGCTCAAAATCTGGGTTTGAAATTTTTGAGTTTTTGGGTTGTGGACCCAAATCTGGGGGCTGTGGCTGCTTTTTTGGGGGTCCCTGATGACCTTAGGTCTGTGTTAAACCCCTGTAGGTGGTCTCCCATCCTTGTATTGATCCTACATTCATGATTTGAACCTCTTTTGATCAATTTGGGTTTGTTTGGAAAGTTTTGGGGTTTGTTGACTTAAGTTGGGGGGTTGTGGACCTGTTTGGTGTTTTGTACCCTAATTTGAGTCTGACTGAACTTGCTTGCCCCATTTTCCACTGGATTTGGAACCTTTTGAGTCTTCTTGACCCTGTTTGTATCTATTTGAGTGAAATTTCTCTTTTAGGTTGGTTTCTTATCCTCCCTTATGCTTTTAGTTTTTCTTTTGTAGTGAAAGCTCAAGTGTTTTGGCTGTTGTTCAAGACCTTGTTTGCATTGTTATGTGCAGACCTGACTTTACCAAACCATACTTCTTCGTAGGTCATTCGCTTCGTTTGGGTCTAAAAGTAGTTTTTGTACTCTTTTCCCAATGTTTGGCATGCTTACATCAATAAGAATTTGAAAGTCATATTGGTAGCTTTTACTGTTTCATAAAGAGAACCTAAAAGTTTCTTTGCTTTGCTTTGATAGTAGGTTAGTTTCAGTTTTTGTTTCTTACCTTTGAAAAGCATAAAGAATTTTGATTTATCTTATAAATAGAGTACCTTGCAAGTGGCTTAAAAGATTTTAGAGTGCTTTGCATCAAAAAGAACAAGTTTTCTTTTGCATACCTAGTTGCTTGAGTAGCTGCATTCTTAGGTTTTGAGTTTAATTTTTTACATTTAGACTTTATTTTTACCTTTTTTGCATTCAAAAGATTAAAAAATTGCATTTGCACATGCATTCTAGATCAGAATTTTAAGACTTGCATTGAAAAGAAAAAGATTTGTTTGGTGGTAAATATTTCATTTTCAGTACTCTATTTCTATTATAACCACTCTCACACACCCACTACCTTTTTGAGTAATCAAGTAACCTTTAAAATGAACTCTAATAAAATGAACTAGCAACATTTTCTTTTCTAGGTTACACTACACCAACTAGTTTTGGTTAGGATCTTGGGTTTAAAACACCTTAAACCACCCAAGATCACACATTGCGAAAAAATCGTAGTGAGACTATCATTAGGCAAACCCACCTCACTCAAAATTTGCCTGGGAGCATATGCAGTAGGTCAATGTGAGATCAGTTTGTGGGAATACCCCTCCTACTTTCTGTTCGAGCATATGCCAGGATCGGATTGCGTATTGGGGACTCTTTCGAGTTTCGGGCTTAGCTACCCTGCCCACGCTTTCTGATTCGACCGGTGACTGTTCCCCCAGGAGTTTTCGGTGTTGTGGTATCCTTAGTATCAGACTCTAGGTTCATACACAGGTGACAGCGGAGGGTATATCCGCTGTACCTAGGACAGACGTGGGAGGAAATCCCTTGCAGGTCTTTGGGAGGGCGGTTGGGTGATTCCAGCGCTTGCACCCTTAGTCATTGTATTGTGGACCCCGGGTAACTGTCCTTCATCCTTCGTTGATATGTTCTGGGCCCTCATCATCCCAGACTCTTCTCCGGAAGGCATCTGTTTTCCTGGTTTGATTTACTTAGGACCTTTTTTTAGTGGTGTGCTCTTTGTGCTACTTGTTTTTAGTTTGCCTTAGGGAACTTCTTGTTCATTTGAGCGAGAAACTATGTCTAGCATTCCGGCGAGTGCCGATCAAGGTACCCCTGTTCCGGGGGATCCTTGTGCTGTTCCATTCATTGGAAACATTGGTGCTCCCTTAATGGCTACTCTGAATCTTCCTGGATTCACTATTGGGCTGCCGGTTTGGTTGTTTTCCACTCCGAATGCCTTGCATGCTCCTGACGCTTCTTTTGTGAGCACCTCAAATCAAGAGCATCAGAACCCTGTGCCTCCTTTGCCAGTAACATCTTCTCCTCCTCCTTCTACCTCATGTGGTGAAAGAAGCAATACTAGTAACCAGCAGTCTAAAAGGAATAGACGGGGGAAGAATAGGAAGAAGATGCCAAAACAAGGGGGCAAGCACCCTGCCTCTGCAGATCATGCAGGGGGCACCCACCCAGCCTCTGGAGGTCATGCTGGGAGAAAACTTTTAGTCACTGAAAATCATACTGAAAGTTTGTCTTCAACCACTGTCAGTCATGTTGAGGACACGTCATTGATCACTGCTAGTCATATTAATGACAAGTCACCAGTTCCTGTGAGTCATACTGGAGATACCATATCAGCCACTGCAAGTCATGCTGAGGGAGTTGACATTGTCGACAAACCCAACAAACAGAAGCTTAAGTTCCCTTGTAAGTTTTGCGAGGGAGACCACCTTACTTACTTGTGCCCTGTACTTCCAGAAGTGCAAAAAGTGTGGTCCTTAGTTCAAAAGTCTTCTGCTTCTGAGCAACCAGCCTCTGTGAGTCATGCTGGGGGCAAGCTGTCAGCCAATGCTAGTCATGCTGAGAGTACTGACGTTGTAAAGGAGTCTAAACCTATAGGACGGAAACCAAAGTTCCCTTGTAAACTTTGTAAGGGAGATCACCTTACTCACCGATGCCCTGCCATTCCAGAGGCACGAAGAGTGTGGTCCATGTCTGAAGGAACCTCTCTTCCTGAGTTGTCTATAGATTCCCTGCAGTCAGATCAACCTTTGGTTGATAAAGTGGTTGAACCAATGCAATCTTTGGTCGACCCCACTCTTCCTTCGGAGAGTGAAGTGATTGAATCGATGCAATCTTCGACCGATCCCATCAGTCCTTCAGAGATTGATGCACCTACTACTGAAGTCTTCTGCATTTCCAGTTTGGATGTTCCTGAAAAAGGGGGCACTTCATCTGTGCCATGTGAACCCCTACCAAGCCCTAGGATTGTTTCCTTTGATTGGAATAGTCTAGCCGAGCCGAGCCTTCCTTCTTCGACACCTTTCCAGATAAAGGTTGATATCGGGAACCATACGGTTGATCGATGCATTGTTGATGAAGGTGCTTCTGTTAGTATCTTATCCGCTTATGCTTGGAGAGATTTGGGTTTCCCTAATATTATTCCAGCTGTTAATTGGCCGTTGACCTTCGATAGAAGACCTAGTGAACCGATCGGATTCCTCCGTCAGGCACCTGTTACCTTGGGTGGAAAAATAGTCTTAGTTGATTTTATGGTTCTAAAGGACCCTATGGACTTTGATATGATCCTCGGGCGTGATTACGTTTATGCTATGCATGCTGTGGTGTCTACGCTTTTTCGTGTGATGCATTTCCCTCATAACGAAAACATTGTCACCATCGACCAGCTTGCATTCGTTGATCCTCCTTATTACCCAACTGTAGACCAGTCTGATCCCTCGTCATTAGGCACTACTATGTCACATGCACCTCATGTGGCATATTGTTCCTTGAGTTCAACTGCTACTGAGAAGAAGTCTCTGAGTTCATGCTTACCTTCTCGGGACTTGGTCCCAGCTTTTGACCAAGTGACACCTCCATCTGAATGTTTAGATATGTGTTCTATCTGGGATGATATACTTCCTTCCGATGAAGTTTTTCTAGAGTTTAAAGTACAGTCTGCCATTCATTTGGATGTTGATCCAGACGCAGTTATGTCCAACCTCGGTTTGACCTTAAAGTCTGATCTTCCTACTGTTGAGTCTTTGGACTCTCCTATAGATCCGCAAATCGGTGTTCCTGCTGAGTTTGATTCTGCTTCTAGAATTTTCAACTCCCGTGATGATGAATTTGTTTCTACAGATTCCATCATGTCCTTCAACTTTGATCTTCATCCTGAAGTTGATCTTGTTGATTGTAAGTCCTCGGGCTTGGGTACCATAGAGTCTTCATTTGAAAACTCTGCCTTGTTTATGCATGTTGTTGATGATAGTGAAGTTGAAACTATTTCTACCAAAGTGACTTGTATCGGGTCTTTCTTTACATGTGTTTTAGATATGATCTTGGTACTAATGTTTCTTGGAGACAGGATTCTTAGCTGGATGTATACTTGCTTACTGGTCCTTTTCGACACCTTGTGCAACCATGTCAGGTATATTCGGAACCTTGCATATAGGTTTAGGCTTCCCCGCTGTTATGTTGCATTTGAACCTTTTGCCATCCGAATTTGCCATAGGGTCGAACCTGTTGGATATTGGTGTGTTAGCCATCTCTTTATGCATTGTGCACCAGTCCGACAGCAGAGCCTACCTAACATGGGTCACCCTAGTCAGCACCCTTATGCCATTCTGGTGCCCATGCTGAGTTTTTCTCATAGGATTGGGAGCCTTTTTAGATTTACCATGACTTTGAGAAGAAGCCTCATATCTTTCTTCCTCATATATTTCTGGCCACCCCTGATAAGGCTCCCATCTTTGTGTTCAAATTGCATATGCATCTATTATGATCCCGCTTGCACTAATGAGCCTGAAGCCGGCTTCCACGCTTTTAGCCCGTTGTATAAGCCTCCATCTCTGATCTCGTTTCCGCTAAGCCTTATATCATTTTTCCCTCACAATTTGACACCTTTTACCTGGAGGAGACACACCCTGAGTGTCCTTATCTTGCTCATGTTCCTGGCATTAGTCATAGCTTTGTTCCATGCGCTTGGAGCTAGTTTCGCATGTCTCTGACACTCGTCTCCTCACATTTCGAGCATTCTTCTTTTACTTCGAGCTCGTTAAAAACAGTAAGTAGTTTACGAGCAGTCTTCCACCTTTCCTTCGAGCTCGTTAAAAACAGTAAGGAGGATGCGAGCATTCTTCTACCTTTACTTCGAGCTCGTTAAAAACAGTAAGTAGGTTTCGAGCATTCTTCTTTTACTTCGAGCTCGTTAAAAACAGTAAGTAGTTTACGAGCAGTCTTCCACCTTTCCTTCGAGCTCGTTAAAAACAGTAAGGAGGCTGCGAGCATTCTTCTACCTTTACTTCGAGCTCGTTAAAAACAGTAAGTAGGTTTCGAGCATTCTTCTGCCTTTACTTCGAGCTCATTAAAAACAGTAAGGAGGCTACGAGCATTTCTTCCACCTTTTCTTCGAGCTCGTTAAAAACAGTAAGGAAGTTATGAGCATTTTCCGTATCTCCTTTGAGCTCATTAAAAACAGTAAGGAGGTCATGAGTTTACTTTTCCGGACTCGTTAAACCTTTACGGAAAAGATCCCTATGGAGTTCTTTTAAGCCCTTTTCAGACTCCTTAAATAGGAAAAGTTTGCCGAGCAGACTTGTCCTCTTCGAGCTCGTTAAAGTATCCGAAGGCTCATCCACTCAGGTATAGAATTACCCCTTTTCCGGGCCTCAGTGGATTAACTACGGAAAAGGTATACTCTAGGTATACGTCAGTATGCGCTAGAAGAGTTCTCCTTTCATTGTTTTATACTTTTTCGGGGGAGGAGACTAACTACACGAAAAAGGACCTTCTGGAGTCTCTCTTTAGGGTTTTCAGACTCTCTAAATATGAAAATACCAAGCGAGCATATACCTACTCGGGCTCGATGTGAAATCCACGAGAGGGTAAATAGAGGACTGTTTAAGTTTTTCAACTCTATAAGCAAGAAAACACCGCCGAGCACAGACCAATCCGGGCTCGATATAAAATCCACGGATAGGTGTATGGAGTTTTCTTCTAGGTTTTTCAGACTCCTTAAATATGAAAATACCGTCGAGCATGCTTTAGTTCTTTGTCAAGCTCGTTAAAAAATGAAAAAGGAATGGAAGAATGTTAAAATATCTTTCAATATGATGGCAGCAAGTCAACTATCTCCTTGAACAAAGCACCTGTTTTTGAGTCTATCAAACAAGTTGGGTTCTAGCGTTGGCCTTAGGGTAAACTTGATCTCAGAGTTCCTACTCCTCCGTTTGGTTAGTCTTCCAATCATTTGGAGAATCTGTTAATGTCTCCTACATTGCAGATATGTATCGTGGTCTCTTTGTGTTCAAAGCTGCCTAAGTCACTCTTGTGTCGTGCTCACTGTTCAAGGATACAACCTGTGTCGGCCATTCTGCAGTTGCCTTGACCTCATGTGTCGGCCATTCCTTGGCGTCAGTATGTTTCATCCTGTGTTCCGTCCTACTCCAAATAAGCTCATACCTTTTGAGTGTCCCTCATGTTGGATGATGGAGGATGCATTAAGGCCTCCCTTCCAACGGACTTCTTCCCATCGACTTCAACTCATTGTGCTCTGGGAATGAAGTTTAGAGTTTCGGTTAGTACCTTGGGGATTGCAGTCATTAGTGGCAGTTTCCCTCGCTATTGGATAGATGGGAATACATCAATGTCTCCTATCCGATGGATTCTTCAAGTGTTCGACGGCAAGACCATCTATTCGCACTTGCTTGAATGTACTAGGTACCTTGGGTTCCATTTTCATTATTGGTGGACACCCTCGCGTTTGTTAACGGTATACATCAATGACCGGTAATCAAACGATACCTCCCATGTTCGACAACAGCTCATTTATTCGCATGGATAGGTTTGTACCTTGGGTTGTTTTTTGGATGAAGACCTTGGGATCCTCGATAGCATCACCTCATTTATGTTATCACCCAAGTTGCGCAAGACTGAGCCCCACTCCTTTTGGCTCTTGATGAGACATAGATCCAGCTTGTTCTCTATGGCTATGTTCTCCAGTTTTGACATAGATCCACCTTGTATTTATGTGGCTATGTTTCGACTTATGTTCCTCATGGATCCACGCTTGTATTTTAGTGGCCATGATATATGCATCAGTATTTTGGATCATTATTGTATCCTCTTGGAGATCATGTTCCACCATTTGAACATGGATAGTTACCCCATGGATAAGTTTGTCTGACTTTGCCTTTGCTTTCAGGTACTTCATTTGAGCCTATGATTCTTGGTTTCTCCGTTCCTCCACGATTCAACTCTTTTTTATTTTTTATAATGTATTTCGGCCATCGTTTCCCGTACTCCCTCTGACCTCATACATTAGGGGGCATCTGTTATAGCTTGAAATGACACCTCTCCGTCCGTGACGACACTTGTTTCCCTTGGTCGCATGACGACACTTCTTGAGATCAAGTTCAGTCACACAACAGGACATTTGTGGATGGAGGAGTCATTTGGGACACTAAAAATGGTTGAAATTACCTCGTTCTTGACCCATTTGATGTATATGACCCTTAGGAACATTTTTCCAGACCAAACCATCTCCTGAAAATGAGCAGAAAAGCCTGTTTTTGGCCATTTTTCACTATGAGCGCGACTCTACTGTTATAATAATAGCGTGTGTACGCGACTTTACCTCATTCAAAGTAGCGCCCATTGCCATATGTACGCGACTTTGTCTACTATAGAGTAGAGTACACACCTGTTTTGGTCAAAATCTCGAAATTTGAGTAAGTTAAGTTGGTTGGGAAACCTCTTGAGTGGTTATAACTTCTTTTCCTCTTCCTCATTGACTATATAAGGAGGGTAGAAGGGTCATGTGAGGGGACCAAGCCCAATTGCAAAGTTATGCTGGAGGAATGGAGACCCTCATCCCCCTCTCTTGTGCTTCAGTTTTGGTAAACCCTAGTACAATTGCTTAGAGGTTGGGATCCTTGGAGAACGGAAGCAGGAGACCTTGAATCTAGGTTTCGTGAAGTGCCAAGCTTGAAGGAAGGTATAATTGTATGTACTTGCTTTCATTCATTAATAAAGATCAGACGTTCTTCTCTTTCCAAATATGACCTATTAATGTGTCTTAAGATTTGATTACTGTTTGATTATAGTTTGATGTCTCTTTCCATTATAGATATCAGTATTATATATGTAGTCAAATGTATTTGAGAAAGGTATCAAGTTGTTTTGCAGGTCTGGGCATTGCGACACTGGATAAGCATCGAAGAGCGAGGGAGGCAAAGCTAGGATCAACCTTCTGAATGAGGTGCCTATATCTCTAAACCCTAATCTCTTCATTTATTTGTTGTACTTGCAGAATGCTTGTAAGTCTATCTTTATCACCGTAAGTTGGTAGTTTCTCCCCTGAACTATAGGTGCATTTTCCCCACAACAGAATGGCGACTCCGCTGGGGAAAAGCCTAACTGCTTAGGGGTATCCAAGGTCATTTCTTCAGTTCTGTTTGATGGTATTTGTTCATTTTATTGATTAAGATCAGTTAGTAGGCTCTGTTTGACCCTCCTGGGATTTTTACAGACCCTTCCCAACCCTTGCAAACCTTTGTGGACCCAGTTTGGGGGTTTTAACCCCGTTTTTTAGATTTTTTTCTTGTACGCTACTTTTTGTACCACACAGTAGCGCCCATACTGCTATGAGCGCTAGTTTCCTTCATACACAGTAGCGCCCATACTGCTATGAGCGCTAGTTTCCTTCATATACAGTAGCGCTCAAAATCTGGGTTTGAAATTTTTGAGTTTTTGGGTTGTGGACCCAAATCTGGGGGCTGTGGCTGCTTTTTTGGGGGTCCCTGATGACCTTAGGTCTGTGTTAAACCCCTGTAGGTGGTCTCCCATCCTTGTATTGATCCTACATTCATGATTTGAACCTCTTTTGATCAATTTGGGTTTGTTTGGAAAGTTTTGGGGTTTGTTGACTTAAGTTGGGGGGTTGTGGACCTGTTTGGTGTTTTGTACCCTAATTTGAGTCTGACTGAACTTGCTTGCCCCATTTTCCACTGGATTTGGAACCTTTTGAGTCTTCTTGACCCTGTTTGTATCTATTTGAGTGAAATTTCTCTTTTAGGTTGGTTTCTTATCCTCCCTTATGCTTTTAGTTTTTCTTTTGTAGTGAAAGCTCAAGTGTTTTGGCTGTTGTTCAAGACCTTGTTTGCATTGTTATGTGCAGACCTGACTTTACCAAACCATACTTCTTCGTAGGTCATTCGCTTCGTTTGGGTCTAAAAGTAGTTTTTGTACTCTTTTCCCAATGTTTGGCATGCTTACATCAATAAGAATTTGAAAGTCATATTGGTAGCTTTTACTGTTTCATAAAGAGAACCTGAAAGTTTCTTTGCTTTGCTTTGATAGTAGGTTAGTTTCAGTTTTTGTTTCTTACCTTTGAAAAGCATAAAGAATTTTGATTTATCTTATAAATAGAGTACCTTGCAAGTGGCTTAAAAGATTTTAGAGTGCTTTGCATCAAAAAGAACAAGTTTTCTTTTGCATACCTAGTTGCTTGAGTAGCTGCATTCTTAGGTTTTGAGTTTAATTTTTTACATTTAGACTTTATTTTTACCTTTTTTGCATTCAAAAGATTAAAAAATTGCATTTGCACATGCATTCTAGATCAGAATTTTAAGACTTGCATTGAAAAGAAAAAGATTTGTTTGGTGGTAAATATTTCATTTTCAGTACTCTATTTCTATTATAACCACTCTCACACACCCACTACCTTTTTGAGTAATCAAGTAACCTTTAAAATGAACTCTAATAAAATGAACTAGCAACATTTTCTTTTCTAGGTTACACTACACCAACTAGTTTTGGTTAGGATCTTGGGTTTAAAACACCTTAAACCACCCAAGATCACACATTGCGAAAAAATCGTAGTGAGACTATCATTAGGCAAACCCACCTCACTCAAAATTTGCCTGGGAGCATATGCAGTAGGTCAATGTGAGATCAGTTTGTGGGAATACCCCTCCTACTTTCTGTTCGAGCATATGCCAGGATCGGATTGCGTATTGGGGACTCTTTCGAGTTTCGGGCTTAGCTACCCTGCCCACGCTTTCTGATTCGACCGGTGACTGTTCCCCCAGGAGTTTTCGGTGTTGTGGTATCCTTAGTATCAGACTCTAGGTTCATACACAGGTGACAGCGGAGGGTATATCCGCTGTACCTAGGACAGACGTGGGAGGAAATCCCTTGCAGGTCTTTGGGAGGGCGGTTGGGTGATTCCAGCGCTTGCACCCTTAGTCATTGTATTGTGGACCCCGGGTAACTGTCCTTCATCCTTCGTTGATATGTTCTGGGCCCTCATCATCCCAGACTCTTCTCCGGAAGGCATCTGTTTTCCTGGTTTGATTTACTTAGGACCTTTTTTTAGTGGTGTGCTCTTTGTGCTACTTGTTTTTAGTTTGCCTTAGGGAACTTCTTGTTCATTTGAGCGAGAAACTATGTCTAGCATTCCGGCGAGTGCCGATCAAGGTACCCCTGTTCCGGGGGATCCTTGTGCTGTTCCATTCATTGGAAACATTGGTGCTCCCTTAATGGCTACTCTGAATCTTCCTGGATTCACTATTGGGCTTCCGGTTTGGTTGTTTTCCACTCCGAATGCCTTGCATGCTCCTGACGCTTCTTTTGTGAGCACCTCAAATCAAGAGCATCAGAACCCTGTGCCTCCTTTGCCAGTAACATCTTCTCCTCCTCCTTCTACCTCATGTGGTGAAAGAAGCAATACTAGTAACCAGCAGTCTAAAAGGAATAGACGGGGGAAGAATAGGAAGAAGATGCCAAAACAAGGGGGCAAGCACCCTGCCTCTGCAGATCATGCAGGGGGCACCCACCCAGCCTCTGGAGGTCATGCTGGGAGAAAACTTTTAGTCACTGAAAATCATACTGAAAGTTTGTCTTCAACCACTGTCAGTCATGTTGAGGACACGTCATTGATCACTGCTAGTCATATTAATGACAAGTCACCAGTTCCTGTGAGTCATACTGGAGATACCAGATCAGCCACTGCAAGTCATGCTGAGGGAGTTGACATTGTCGACAAACCCAACAAACAGAAGCTTAAGTTCCCTTGTAAGTTTTGCGAGGGAGACCACCTTACTTACTTGTGCCCTGTACTTCCAGAAGTGCAAAAAGTGTGGTCCTTAGTTCAAAAGTCTTCTGCTTCTGAGCAACCAGCCTCTGTGAGTCATGCTGGGGGCAAGCTGTCAGCCAATGCTAGTCATGCTGAGAGTACTGACGTTGTAAAGGAGTCTAAACCTATAGGACGGAAACCAAAGTTCCCTTGTAAACTTTGTAAGGGAGATCACCTTACTCACCGATGCCCTGCCATTCCAGAGGCACGAAGAGTGTGGTCCATGTCTGAAGGAACCTCTCTTCCTGAGTTGTCTATAGATTCCCTGCAGTCAGATCAACCTTTGGTTGATAAAGTGGTTGAACCAATGCAATCTTTGGTCGACCCCACTCTTCCTTCGGAGAGTGAAGTGATTGAATCGATGCAATCTTCGACCGATCCCATCAGTCCTTCAGAGATTGATGCACCTACTACTGAAGTCTTCTGCATTTCCAGTTTGGATGTTCCTGAAAAAGGGGGCACTTCATCTGTTCCATGTGAACCCCTACCAAGCCCTAGGATTGTTTCCTTTGATTGGAATAGTCTAGCCGAGCCTCGCCTTCCTTCTTCGACACCTTTCCAGATAAAGGTTGATATCGGGAACCATACGGTTGATCGATGCATTGTTGATGAAGGTGCTTCTGTTAGTATCTTATCCGCTTATGCTTGGAGAGATTTGGGTTTCCCTAATATTATTCCAGCTGTTAATTGGCCGTTGACCTTCGATAGAAGACATAGTGAACCGATCGGATTCCTCCGTCAGGCACCTGTTACCTTGGGTGGAAAAATAGTCTTAGTTGATTTTATGGTTCTAAAGGACCCTATGGACTTTGATATGATCCTCGGGCGTGATTACGTTTATGCTATGCATGCTGTGGTGTCTACGCTTTTTCGTGTGATGCATTTCCCTCATAACGAAAACATTGTCACCATCGACCAGCTTGCATTCGTTGATCCTCCTTATTACCCAACTGTAGACCAGTCTGATCCCTCGTCATTAGGCACTACTATGTCACATGCACCTCATGTGGCATATTGTTCCTTGAGTTCAACTGCTACTGAGAAGAAGTCTCTGAGTTCATGCTTACCTTCTCGGGACTTGGTCCCAGCTTTTGACCAAGTGACACCTCCATCTGAATGTTTAGATATGTGTTCTATCTGGGATGATATACTTCCTTCCGATGAAGTTTTTCTAGAGTTTATAGTACAGTCTGCCATTCATTTGGATGTTGATCCAGACGCAGTTATGTCCAACCTCGGTTTGACCTTAAAGTCTGATCTTCCTACTGTTGAGTCTTTGGACTCTCCTATAGATCCGCAAATCGGTGTTCCTGCTGAGTTTGATTCTGCTTCTAGAATTTTCAACTCCCGTGATGATGAATTTGTTTCTACAGATTCCATCATGTCCTTCAACTTTGATCTTCATCCTGAAGTTGATCTTGTTGATTGTAAGTCCTCGGGCTTGGGTACCATAGAGTCTTCATTTGAAAACTCTGCCTTGTTTATGCCTGTTGTTGATGATAGTGAAGTTGAAACTATTTCTACCAAAGTGACTTGTATCGGGTCTTTCTTTACATGTGTTTTAGATATGATCTTGGTACTAATGTTTCTTGGAGACAGGATTCTTAGCTGGATGTATACTTGCTTACTGGTCCTTTTCGACACCTTGTGCAACCATGTCAGGTATATTCGGAACCTTGCATATAGGTTTAGGCTTCCCCGCTGTTATGTTGCATTTGAACCTTTTGCCATCCGAATTTGCCATAGGGTCGAACCTGTTGGATATTGGTGTGTTAGCCATCTCTTTATGCATTGTGCACCAGTCCGACAGCAGAGCCTACCTAACATGGGTCACCCTAGTCAGCACCCTTATGCCATTCTGGTGCCCATGCTGAGTTTTTCTCATAGGATTGGGAGCCTTTTTAGATTTACCATGACTTTGAGAAGAAGCCTCATATCTTTCTTCCTCATATATTTCTGGCCACCCCTGATAAGGCTCCCATCTTTGTGTTCAAATTGCATATGCATCTATTATGATCCCGCTTGCACTAATGAGCCTGAAGCCGGCTTCCACGCTTTTAGCCCGTTGTATAAGCCTCCATCTCTGATCTCGTTTCCGCTAAGCCTTGTATCATTTTTCCCTCACAATTTGACACCTTTTACCTGGAGGAGACACACCCTGAGTGTCCTTATCTTGCTCATGTTCCTAGCATTAGTCATAGCTTTGTTCCATGCGCTTGGAGCTAGTTTCGCATGTCTCTGACACTCGTCTCCTCACATTTCGAGCATTCTTCTTTTACTTCGAGCTCGTTAAAAACAGTAAGTAGTTTACGAGCAGTCTTCCACCTTTCCTTCGAGCTCGTTAAAAACAGTAAGGAGGCTGCGAGCATTCTTCTACCTTTACTTCGAGCTCGTTAAAAACAGTAAGTAGGTTTCGAGCATTCTTCTTTTACTTCGAGCTCGTTAAAAACAGTAAGTAGTTTACGAGCAGTCTTCCACCTTTCCTTCGAGCTCGTTAAAAACAGTAAGGAGGCTGCGAGCATTCTTCTACCTTTACTTCGAGCTCGTTAAAAACAGTAAGTAGGTTTCGAGCATTCTTTTGCCTTTACTTCGAGCTCATTAAAAACAGTAAGGAGGCTACGAGCATTTCTTCCACCTTTTCTTCGAGCTCGTTAAAAACAGTAAGGAAGTTATGAGCATTTTCCGTATCTCCTTTGAGCTCATTAAAAACAGTAAGGAGGTCATGAGTTTACTTTTCCGGACTCGTTAAACCTTTACGGAAAAGATCCCTATGGAGTTCTTTTAAGCCCTTTTCAGACTCCTTAAATAAGAAAAGTTTGCCGAGCAGACTTGTCCTCTTCGAGCTCGTTAAAGTATCCGAAGGCTCATCCACTCAGGTATAGAATTACCCCTTTTCCGGGCCTCAGTGGATTAACTACGGAAAAGGTATACTCTAGGTATACGTCAGTATGCGCTAGAAGAGTTCTCCTTTCATTGTTTTATACTTTTTCGGGGGAGGAGACTAACTACACGAAAAAGGACCTTCTGGAGTCTCTCTTTAGGGTTTTCAGACTCTCTAAATATGAAAATACCAAGCGAGCATATACCTACTCGGGCTCGATGTGAAATCCACGAGAGGGTAAATAGAGGACTGTTTAAGTTTTTCAACTCTATAAGCAAGAAAACACCGCCGAGCACAGACCAATCCGGGCTCGATATAAAATCCACGGATAGGTGTATGGAGTTTTCTTCTAGGTTTTTCAGACTCCTTAAATATGAAAATACCGTCGAGCATGCTTTAGTTCTTTGTCAAGCTCGTTAAAAAATGAAAAAGGAATGGAAGAATGTTAAAATATCTTTCAATATGATGGCAGCAAGTCAACTATCTCCTTGAACAAAGCACCTGTTTTTGAGTCTATCAAACAAGTTGGGTTCTAGCGTTGGCCTTAGGGTAAACTTGATCTCAGAGTTCCTACTCCTCCGTTTGGTTAGTCTTCCAATCATTTGGAGAATCTGTTAATGTCTCCTACATTGCAGATATGTATCGTGGTCTCTTTGTGTTCATAGCTGCCTAAGTCACTCTTGTGTCGTGCTCACTGTTCAAGGATACAACCTGTGTCGGCCATTCTGCAGTTGCCTTGACCTCATGTGTCGGCCATTCCTTGGTGTCAGTATGTTTCATCCTGTGTTCCGTCCTACTCCAAATAAGCTCATACCTTTTGAGTGTCCCTCATGTTGGATGATGGAGGATGCATTAAGGCCTCCCTTCCAACGGACTTCTTCCCATCGACTTCAACTCATTGTGCTCTGGGAATGAAGTTTAGAGTTTCGGTTAGTACCTTGGGGATTGCAGTCATTAGTGGCAGTTTCCCTCGCTATTGGATAGATGGGAATACATCAATGTCTCCTATCCGATGGATTCTTCAAGTGTTCGACGGCAAGACCATCTATTCGCACTTGCTTGAATGTACTAGGTACCTTGGGTTCCATTTTCATTATTGGTGGACACCCTCGCGTTTGTTAACGATATACATCAATGACCGGTAATCAAACGATACCTCCCATGTTCGACAACAGCTCATTTATTCGCATGGATAGGTTTGTACCTTGGGTTGTTTTTTGGATGAAGACCTTGGGATCCTCGATAGCATCACCTCATTTATGTTATCACCCAAGTTGCGCAAGACTGAGCCCCACTCCTTTTGGCTCTTGATGAGACATAGATCTAGCTTGTTCTCTATGGCTATGTTCTCCAGTTTTGACATAGATCCACCTTGTATTTATGTGGCTATGTTTCGACTTATGTTCCTCATGGATCCACGCTTGTATTTTAGTGGCCATGATATATGCATCAGTATTTTGGATCATTATTGTATCCTCTTGTAGATCATGTTCCACCATTTGAACATGGATAGTTACCCCATGGATAAGTTTGTCTGACTTTGCCTTTGCTTTCAGGTACTTCATTTGAGCCTATGATTCTTGGTTTCTCCGTTCCTCCACGATTCAACTCTTTTTTATTTTTTATAATGTATTTCGGCCATCGTTTCCCGTACTCCCTCTGACCTCATACATTAGGGGGCATCTGTTATAGCTTGAAATGACACCTCTCCGTCCGTGACGACACTTGTTTCCCTTGGTCGCATGACGACACTTCTTGAGATCAAGTTCAGTCACACAACAGGACATTTGTGGATGGAGGAGTCATTTGGGACACTAAAAATGGTTGAAATTACCTCATTCTTGACCCATTTGATGTATATGACCCTTAGGAACATTTTTCCAGACCAAACCATCTCCTGAAAATGAGCAGAAAAGCCTGTTTTTGGCCATTTTTCACTATGAGCGCGACTCTACTGTTATAATAGTAGCGTGTGTACGCGACTTTACCTCATTCAAAGTAGCGCCCATTGCCATATGTACGCGACTTTGTCTACTATAGAGTAGAGTACACACCTGTTTTGGTCAAAATCTCGAAATTTGAGTAAGTTAAGTTGGTTGGGAAACCTCTTGAGTGGTTATAACTTCTTTTCCTCTTCCTCATTGACTATATAAGGAGGGTAGAAGGGTCATGTGAGGGGACCAAGCCCAATTGCAAAGTTATGCTGGAGGAATGGAGACCCTCATCCCCCTCTCTTGTGCTTCAGTTTTGGTAAACCCTAGTACAATTGCTTAGAGGTTGGGATCCTTGGAGAACGGAAGCAGGAGACCTTGAATCTAGGTTTCCTGAAGTGCCAAGCTTGAATGAAGGTATAATTGTATGTACTTGCTTTCATTCATTAATAAAGATCAGACGTTCTTCTCTTTCCAAATATGACCTATTAATGTGTCTTAAGATTTGATTACTGTTTGATTATAGTTTGATGTCTCTTTCCATTATAGATATCAGTATTATATATGTAGTCAAATGTATTTGAGAAAGGTATCAAGTTGTTTTGCAGGTCTGGGCATTGCGACACTGGATAAGCATCGAAGAGCGAGGGAGGCAAAGCTAGGATCAACCTTCTGAATGAGGTGCCTATATCTCTAAACCCTAATCTCTTCATTTATTTGTTGTACTTGCAGAATGCTTGTAAGTCTATCTTTATCACCGTAAGTTGGTAGTTTCTCCCCTGAACTATAGGTGCATTTTCCCCACAACACACACTAGAATGAAAGTGTCACACCAAGTCAAACACATTATATACAATAAATACAGATTAGTAATGCAGGCTCACCTAAGCATAGTATCGTTTTAGTTAGATCCTATTTTGAGGCTCTCCCAAAGGTATCCCGACGTAATCAACTAACTCATAACATCCTTTCTCCCAGACATGTTTTACGATGTATGGATCGTGCCACATGGAATCAAATTTGCATGCCCCCAGCTTATCGTGTTTTTGGTCATAGTTGATCATATCTATCATATTGGGATTTGATGCGCCTATTATGTGTTTCATTGGCTAGAGAAGCATCACGATGAGTCTCATCGAGTTTGGCTAAGTATAGGAATCTCTCTTCCTCAATCATGGTGTTTGGTAGGAGTTCAATAGATAGTTTCAAGGACGGAATTTCTCACTCAATAGGTAAGAATGCCTCTAGTCCATACACTAATTGAAACAGTGTGAACCTGAGGGCAGTCTTGGTTGAGGTTAAGTATGCCCAAAGGGCTAAAAAGAGCATCAGATGCCAATTTGATCTATGGGTCCCTACCATGCATTGTATCATGGTTTTCAAGACCTTGTGTATGGCCTCTAATTGACCATTCACTTGAGGGTAGTAGGGGGTTGAGTGTTCATGGAGGAAACCCAACTTGGTGCTCAATCCAATTACCATCTTGTTCTGGAAATGTGATTTGTGGTCAATGACAATGGATTTGGGGTCCCTGAACCTAGCAATCACATGATTGAACATAAAGAGTGTGGTTGTTTTGTCATCTTCAGTATATGTAGTGATATCGTCGTACCATTTGGTGAAATAGTCAATAGAGACAATCGTATGGGGATGTTGTTTACGGACAATTTGTAAGTGTAGACACAAACAGATCTCCCTAGTTCGAATGGTTCGAATCTATAAAAAACAAATACATAATACAGATAACTTTCCTAGATTGATCAAATTGCAAAGTAAGTTAAGAGATAACTCACCTTATGAGTGCAATTCCTTTCTCCTTGCTTGATCCAACTCCTCGATATCCAGATATTCAACTGCAAGACAACATGAAACAAATGGAAACAAACAAGTAGTGATAGCATATGATCATAAATCAATCAAGATTAGCGGTCAAAGAAGCCAAACATAAACTCTATAATGAAAATATGTTTATGGAAAGTATTTGTATTAATGAAATTATAGAAATTACAAAGAGAGTGGTTACAACCGAGCTTTGACGTCGTAACACCATCCGAATGATCTTAGCCTCAAAGATCAAAGCCTTGCCTCCTATGGATGAAAGGGATCTCCTAGCAGAATTTCACCAACATATAGGTACTCTATCCTCCCTCCCTTAACCATGGAGAGGGGGTTCATATTTATAGGCCTAAAAGGATAAGAGAGGTTGAGTATTTAAGGGAGAAGATTAAGGGATCATCCCACTAGGTAATGGGATCGGGTGCCACATTTCCTAGCACATAGGGATAAGCCTCCACAGAATCAAAGGTTCAAGAAGTCACTCGAAGCTTCTCTTTTTCCATTTTAACCAACAATGATGCACCTTGGACACTAGCAAATCGCGTCATTGAAGGGTGATGCCTTTCGTGCTAGGGAACCTTGCGTCACCGACGTGCTCTGTCAATGTGTAGAGCATGTCACCTAAGGTATGACGCACCTTGCCAACGAGTAGGGCACGTTGGGTTGACAACAAAAGGTTAAAAGGGTAACATCAACTCTTCGTTTAATCATTTATCCCAAGTGATTTAGGAATTAGGGAACATAGAGGACACATAAATCAAGATGACGATATTTTGGTGTAACAAGATGCCCCCCAAAGCATGAATCTAGCAAAATAGGGTAGGTGAAATGATTTGCAATATGAGGGTTCGAGGCAAGGATCATCGATTGGAGTGATGAACAAAGACTCCTATAGCGCAACAAACTCTAATATACATGTCTCAAATTACTCATAACATGGTTTCCAACCGACCAATGGTAGACACAAGCGTAGATCCATGATGAGATAATTACACATCCACGACCAATACAAAAGTGGATCTGTGTGACATGACTCAAAAAATATCCATCGCAGCATGGGTAAGATACATGAGTTAACCTAGGGTCTTCAAGTTGAACCCGAAATTATACGAATATTATAACCATGTGATTACAATGTTTTGAAGTTGAACATGGTAGAAACGACTTGATTACCGGTCATTAATGTATATCGTTAACAAGCACGAGGGAAATCACCATTGATGTCAATGATCCCCAAGGTATCATAATACATACCGTCGAATCTGAATCAATGAGTTGAGGTCGAAGATTTGATGGAATCTTTCAATCAGAATTCAATGATGTGAACTTACTGTTGAAAGTGAGGTATCATGCCATTGAGGCATGCAGGCCCAAGGTACTTGATTGGTTTCTAGGTTTAATCCTCAGATGATGTGTTGAATTCGACAAGGATAAACCCGTCGAAGGAGAGCCATGATGTTTCCCCCATCATCGACACGAAACAATATCAAAGATGTTTTTAGAGTAGATCAGACTGTAGAGTGATGTTTGAGACTGACTCAAGGGTGACCGACATAATAGAAGGTATAATGACTGCAGATATTGACTCAATCGATAAAATCCTCTTGAACATGGAATGGCATGACTTGGCAACATTGACATGACAATATTGACACCGAGACCTAATGCAACTGATGATAGAAGCATTATTTGGATGACTAAAAGGAGTAAAATGACTCAAGGAATTGGTGAGACTCAAGGACCAGCAGATTATCCAGGCGGTTTGAATGAGATGCAAATGAGTGCCATGTTCAAGAGTGACTACATACGACCATTATTACAAGTAAATGAAAACTCTTCCCAGTATTCCCCATCATGATTGATGAGTACCTCTTTGTTTATTAACAAGCTTGAGGAGGGTAACAAATGCTTGATATAGCTCATCCTTCAGACGAGTCCAATCTCACATGTTTTACAAACTTGAGATAGGAGGGGTTCGTCCTTGAAAGGGTCCTTTGATGTCATATTTCAACGAGTCCAAAGAAGGTAAACTCAGTGATGTTTCATATTTAGAGAGTTTGAAACGGTCCAAAGAAAACTCCAAATGGTTCTTTTTCATAGAAGTTACCCTCCTCATCCGAAAAAGGATAAAACAATATGAGGGAGAACTCTTCTAGTCATGATTAACTAGAGTGTCAATTTTTTGTAAATAGTCCTACTGGTCCGAAAAAGGGATAAACTATCACCAGAAAGATGACCATTTAAATACTTGTACGATCGTGAAAGAATCAAGTTCGCTTGGCAATATTTTCCTATTTAGGGAGTCTAAAAAGAGCTTAAAGAAGGACTCCAAGGGGGTTCCTTTATTGTGTGAGTTTTACGAGCCCGAAAAAGAGATAAAATATAACTCGGTGACTTATTCTCATGTTTTTATGAGCACGAGAAGGAACAAAGACTCAGCTTGATAACTTTTATGTGTAATTTTAACGAGCATGATAATGGTATAAAAAATGCTCGAATACTTGTTCACACTCGATAAGAGGCACGAAAAGTCTACGATGGTCACCAACATAGTCAAAAAACTATTTTCCACTATCTGCAAGCTCCATGAACCAAGCTAGGGTCCATTACAAGGTTTTGAAACATAAAAATAAAGTCAACTATAGTAAAAAACACACAAAATACCAAAAATTAAAAAGTTTTAATATAAAAGGAGGTGAATAGTAAAATTCTTTACCATTTCATTTTTTACCAAGTTGGAATAGTGAAAAAATCTCTTTGGATCTCGATATTTCGATGACGATTGCGGAAGCCTCGATCAGCCTATCAACCTCCCATCATTTGCAGGTAATCCTAAATCTCATGTTCTAGCTTCTCAATGGTTTAAATGCAATTTTTTGGGTTTTTTGGATCATTTTGGAGGGGAATTTACGCGCCCTGGGAAACGTGCTTTCCCCTTTCGGGAAGTGCGTCTCTATGGGTTTGACGCGCTTCTCCTATGGGAAAATCGCGTCATCGGCGCACTTTTTGCACATGCGAGGTGCGTCGACGCATTTGACTTCCAAAAATAATAATGGGGCCCAAAACACAAATTCCAAATCGTTGAAAAGGGTCTTATATTTATCTTATTGATGTTTATGCAGATCTTGGCCATCAAGATGATCCAATGGAAGGAGTGTAACACGAACTTGAATATGCACAAGCGGAAAATGACCCACACTCTGTAAATGCTTTGTGCGGGTGTGGATTGCTTAAATTTTTTCATGTCTAAGGGATGAGTGCGCAAGTGCAGTTATTGAGAAACACACACACAACACTAAGATGGGGGGTGAATTGGTGTTGTAGTCACTTATCTGAATTTCACTGATGAACCGATCTAATATAAAAATTTCAATTCAAATACATTATCACTGAAACAATAATGACACCAATAATTTATATATGACAAAATTATATTTAGAAATCTGTGCTCCAACACAGTCAAATTAACATTCATAAATCTATGTTCCAACACAATAAGAATGTACCAACCGCAATTGGTATAATAGGCTTCAACCTCTTATTATTTTTTTTCAGCTTCAACTGAATAAATTACAATAGGCTTCAACCTATTGTCACCCTTGCTCCACCCTTCCACCCAAACAAGGATTTTTCACATTCCATGAACTTCCTTACTCAATCTTCAGTCAATTCAATTTCCACGAGATGTTGTACTGATGACCCCTAAGATTTGCAAAGAAAATATTAGAGACTTCAAATTTGTTGTGACTCCCCAAACTGCTCCACGGGTTCTCACTTCTTCTTCTTGGTTTTTCCAGCCTCCTCCTTTTCCCACCTTCCTGCTCCTCAGTCCTCCTCCTTCTCTACCCCCGAACTTATTGCCTTATCATCACTAATTTCCATGCTTGAAAAACAAGAATTTGTTCTTTATTTATACTTGTTCTTCTCCTTAAAATTGTGAGGGATGACATGTCAATATTATCATTTATTTTTATCATTAGATCATTTCCATATTATCCTCTTAATATATATATATATTTAATCTTCTTGCCACATCATCAAGCTTAACACAACTTGCTCCATATGCCCACAAGGGATCTATTTCATGCCCGCATGAGCCTTCAATAATTCCCGTAGGGGTACTTTTCTTGCCCTTAAAATTCCCGCAATGGGCTCCAAACTTATGCCCGCAAGGTCCTTTTAGATATGCCTACAAGCTCCATCAAAATGCCCGCAGGCATGCCCAAATATGCCCGCAAGAGATTTTTATCAAATTCCCGCAAGGGATCTTCAAAATATGCCCGCAAGCATGCCTTAAAATGCCTGCAATAGTCCTTTTTTAAAATGCCTACAAGGCTACATAAAGATGCCCGCAAGGCCCTTTCAAAATGCCCGCATGTTGTGCTTAGAAATGCTCGCAGGCAGAGTTTTGAGGATGCCTGCATGGGCCAATAAAAATGCCCACAGGGCTACCTTAAAATTCCTGCAAGAGCACTATGAAATGCCCACAGGAGCCTCTTAATTATGCCCGCAACACTTGTTCAAAATTCCCGCAGCAAGGACTTTTCATCCTTGTCATCAATGCTTTTCTTGTCCACCATCTTTGTTGTTTTGTCATTTCCATGTCATGTCTTTTGTTCTTGTCCTCCATGCCACCAAGTCATCATTTATGTCCTCCATGTCATTGTTTTGTTGTCCAGCTGAGTCTTTTTCATTAATGTGTGTCCTCAATGACAACTTTGCTCATCAATCTCCCCCTTTGTCATTGATGGCAACCAAGATATCTCTCCCCCTTTGACATTAATGACAAAGGTCCACTACTCCCCCTATCCGATACGCTTTTGTAGCTAGGTGCTCCCCCTAAATTCTGACTTCCTCATCAAAATCTCATCTCATGATAGGTGCCATTCTCATATGACACCCTCACATACTACTTAAATTAGTCTTGGAGGGAGATAACTCCCAACCTCTGCCGAAGATACACAAATGTGTCCTTAGGCAAGGGTTTGGTGAAAATGTCACCCACTTGTTCCTTTGTGCTCACATACTTGAGTGTGACTTTCTATTCATTAACCTGCTCCCATAGAAAGTGATATTTAATAGGGATATGTTTGGACTTGGAATGCATCACTGGATTCTTTGACAAGCTAATTGCACTTGTATTTTCACAATTGATTGTGACTGGTTGATCAAAATGAATTTTCATATCAGCCAAAGTTTATTTCATCCAAATTATTTGAGTGTAGCATTCAACAGCTGCAATGTTCTCAGCTTCTGTAGTGGATAATGAGATTGAATATTGTTTCCTGCTCATCCGAGAGACAAGACAATCTCCCAAAAGAAAGCATTTCCACTCATACTCTTTCTATCATTTAGACTGCCTTCCCAGTCAGCATCAGAGAATGTTGTGAATTCAATATGTGAATTCTTGGGATACCATAACCCAAATTCCATTGTACCTTTGAGATATCTGAAAATTCATTTAACTGCTACTACATGTGATTCTTTCGGACTGGCTTGGTATCTTCCCACCATCCCAACAGCTTGCATGATATCGGGTCTTGATGCAGTGAGATAGAGTAGACTTCCTATCATTGACCTGTAGAATGTGGCATCAATTGAGGGAGATTCATCATCCTTGCTGATTTTACAACCTGTAACCATAGGTGTGCTTACTGGAGAGCATTCATCCATCCCAAACTTGCTTAGCATTTCCTTCAGGTATTTGGTCTGAGATATAAAAATATAGTTTGGATTTTGAGTGATTTGTAATCCAAGAAAGAAGGATAATTCTCCTATCATGTACATCTCGAATTCTCTATCCATATTGGCCGCAAACTGTTGACTTAGCCTATCCAAATTGCTTCCAAAAATAATATCATCAACATAGACAATAGTGATTAATAGATGATCTTCTTCGATTTTGAAGTAGAGATTTTTGTTAGTACTACCTCTCTTAAATCCTTGTTGAAGAAGGTATGTGTCCAATCTTTCATACCAGGCTCTAGGTGCCTGTTTAAGACCATAGAGTGACTTTTTTTAATTTCTAGACATAATCTTCTTTACCAAGTTCTTCAAAACCCTCAGGTTATTCAGTGTATACTTCTTCCTTTAAGGTTCCATTCAAAAAAGATGACTTTACATCCATTTGATAGACCTTAAATTTTTTATAACATGAGTATGCTAAAAACATCCTGATCAATTCCATTTGAGCTACAGGTGCAAAAGTTTCATCAAAATCAATTCCTTCGATTTGAGCATATCCTTTGCAGACTAGTCTTGCCTTATTTCTAATGACTTTTCCATCTTCTTCTAGCTTATTCTTGTACACCCATTTAGTATCAATTATATTTTTGTTCTTTGGGCATGGAACTAGTTCCCAAGTTCCACTTTTTTCAATTTGATTTAATTCTTCTCTCATGGAATTGTTCCAGTGTTCATCCTTGAGGGCTTCACTAAAACTTCTAGGTTCAGTTGTAGAGAGTAATGCCAGATTTCTTCTCTGTGGTGCATGTCTCAGTTGCATTCCTTCTTCGATATTTCCAATAATAAGGTCTTCAGGATGATCTCGTTTTACAGATATTAGTGAGGGTTTTGTACCTTTCGAGGAAGGTTGTTCATCTTCTGCTTGTTCCTATGATTAGACTGTTTCTCTATTGTTTTATTTGGTGTTTCTTCCTCATCAGTCAGGTCATCATCTGTGTCCTTTGTTTCAGTTTTTGGTATTTTTTGTGCTAGATATTCATCGACTACCACATCTATACTTTCAATTATATTCTTCAATCTCTTATTGTAACATTTTTAGGATTTCTTTTCAGTCGAATACCCCAAAAATATGCCTTCATCAGTTCTAGAATTAAATTTTCCAAGATTTTCATCAATAATATTTATATAACATTTGCTTCCAAATATTTTGAAATAATTCACTATGGCTTTTCTTTCTGTCCATAACTCATAAGGATTTTTGTCACAGTTAACTCTTAATTGTGCCATGTTAATGATGTATACAGTCGTTCCTACAGCTTCTCTCCAAAAAGGCATCTGCGAGATTTGCGTCAAGGAGCATGGTTCAGGCTGCTTCTTGAATAGTTCGGTTCTTTCTTTTAGAGACACGTTTTGTTGAGGTGTACGTGTTGTGCAATATTGTTTCCTTATTCCATGTATTTCACAATAGTTTTTAAACTCACCAAATGTGAATTCTCCACCATTTTCATATCTAATACATTTAATTTTATGCCCGCTTTCATTTTTAACCTTGGCTTTAAACAACTTGAATTTATCAAAAGCTTCTGATTTGCTTTTCAGGAAGGTAACCCAATTCATCCTGGAATAATCATCAATAAACAACATGAAATATAACTCACCTTGAAGCGTTTGAACTCTCAAAGGTCCAAATAAATCGGTATGGAATAACTCCAAAGGACATGATGTTGATTGATACGCTTTTGCTTTGAATTTTGTTCTTGCCTGCTTTCCATGTTGGCATGACCCACATAATTTGTTTGCAGGTTTCACAATTTTTGGCATCCCTCTAACAATGTCTAACTGACTGACTTTTACAATGTTATCAAAATTTATATGTGCTAATCTCTTGTTCCAGAGCCGGTTGTTTTCATGTTGGATGACAAGGCACCTTTCTCCTTCTATTTCTTCTAAAACACAAACACTTCCTATTGATCTGATTCCTCTTCCTATAATTTTTTTAGAACCATTCCTTCTTATCTCACAATGGTGAGAAAAAAAGGTAACATTGTAATGAGCATCACATAATTGTCCAACACTCAATAGATCATGTTTTAGTCCCTCAACATAAAGAACATTTTGTGCCTTTGCATTTTCTGTGAAGGCCACAGTCCCCCTTCCCAGGATTTTTGCAGTTCCATTATCTCCAAATGATACATCACCACTTATATCATTTTTTAATGTGAGGAACTTGCCTTTGTCTCCAGTCATGTGCCTAGTCCAGCTGCTATCAATATACCATTTATTTTCATTTTTCTGAGCATAGAGAGCTATCCCACAAATGTCATTTGTCATACTTTCTTCATTATAAAAAATTTCAAGTCTACAATTGTCAGATGTGTGACCAAAAGTTTTGCACTTGGTGCATTCTAACTCTTCAAACAGTACGAAGGAGTTGTTGTTTTGTCAGTAAGTCTTCTCAAAATACTGTCTTCTGGGAGGGTTTGTAAAACTCCTCGTAGGTGCTCTACAATCAATAGCCTTGTGTCTGAATTTATAACAGTTATAGCAATGAGAAAAAAAGGAATTTTGATACTTGGAGAAGGAAGGTCTTCTTGAATCCTAAAAGGAGATATTGGTTGTAGCTACCTTTGTCTTATGTTGATGTATATGTAACTTCGGAATGTATTTCACATATATGTATATTGTATTCCTATAGAGATGGTATTATTCCTCTATAAGGAAGTGTCGTCATTTATATTGTAAGTGTTGTAACTTATACTTGATGGGTTATTAGACCACCTTATTTGGGGTCGGCCCTGTATAAGTCATGTGGGTCAAAGGGTTATTAGACCACCCTATTGGGGGTCGGCCATGTGGGTCAAAGGGTTATTAGACCACCCTATTGGGGGTCGGCCCACTCAGCATTATGTTATGTGGTTAAGTTCGAGCCTACATGAGTTAGGTAAAAAGGCAAGTCAAGTCAAGTATAAATAGAGTGCGGGAGGCACTCTATTTGCTCACTCACTTCTCACACATGAACTCAAGGAGGAGTGGCGCATTTATGGAGGAGGAGGATCTGCTGCTAGGTGATGGCTATCTCTTATGGTTGGTTGTATCATTGCTCTATCTATCTCTGAGGAAGTTATTGGGGTTTTTCACCTTTATGGTTTTCCCCAAGTAAATCTTTGTGTCTCTTATGTGCTTGCATTATTGTCTCCATGATTGATATGTTGTAGATATGCTGTACATGTTGTTCTCTCAGTTAAGATCCTAGATCAGATTGAAGTAAATTCAGAAAATTTAACATGGTATCAGAGCTAGCCTGAAAGAAGGCATGATATGGCATGTATGACACTTGTTGCACTTACGATGCTAGGGCTTGATATAGCAAAAACCAGTCATCGTAGAACTTTCGCTATAACTCCGTTTTGGCAAATTTTTCGGATCTGAAATTGTTACAGGACGAAGATTAAATCTCCAGGTACCTTTTTTCCAAAGGACAACCTCTAATTCGCTGTACTTTGTGATTTATGATCTGTACAATATAGGGTTTCTACCTCTTCCAGATCTGAGTCAAAATCAGGGTACCTTGGGAAAAAGGTCATATCTTGGGCTAGGAAGCTCCAAATGAAATTTCGTAAAACGTGACAGGTAGTACACAGTCTGTACTATCTCAAGAAACTTTTTCAGAGGCCTAAGTTAAAACAGTGACACGTGGCACGCCATACAAGTGCGCTCTCCTGTATTATCCCATAAACAGGTCACGTTGCGACATTTGGCATAACTCTCTCTCAGAGAGTCCAATTGAGGTCAGACCTGTCAGGATGGAAAGGTAACAGGCCGAGATATCTCAGGAAACGTTTTCAGAGGCCGAAGTTAAAACAGTGACACGTGGCACGCTGTACAAGTTCGCTCTCCTGTTTTATCCCAAAAAAGGTCACGTTGCGACATTTGGCATAACTCTCTCTCAGAAAATCCAATTGAGGTCAGACCTGTCAGGATGGAAATATAACAGGTCAAGCTATCTCAGGAAACTTTTTCAGACCGTGTGGATCAAAAATTTCGGAGTTTCACCAGAAACAATCAGGTACATATTTCTGTCAAAACAGAATTATTTTTTGGTACCTTCATTCATGGCTTCCGGAATTTAGGGCTTTGGAGAAAGTTGGAATTTTTGTAATCAGAGACCACGGCTGGATGCTACTCATAAAAATAAAAATTTAGAGACCAAGATCAGAATTTTTGGTTGGGCAGAAGGCCGGGCTTGATTAGACCCTAGTTCGGGACTTTGATCAGAAAAGTGGAAAATTAGGGCTTCTGTAAAAATGGGAATTTTTGAAATCTGTGACCACGGCTGGAAGCTCCTCATAAAAATAGAAGCTTAGAGCTTTGGATCAAACATTTTGATTGGGAAGAAGAGTGCGCTTCATCAAACCCTAGTTCAGGGTCACGTCCAGTGAATCCAGAAGTTTCAAAAGCAAAATTGAGGAGTGAAACTTTGCAGTTTTCAAATTCTGAATATACCAGTTTGATCAGCTCATCAAGGCGGATATTTCTATCCTTTCGGAAGTTTGAAATTCAAAGTTTGAATTTTTGGGGTTTCTCTGACAAACCCATATCCAGCTCTAGGTCCAGTTCTTGCAAATCAAGTGGATTGGGTTAATCCTAGAAGAAGATGGATTGGTCACCTGCATAAGTGAAGAAGTTCCTGTCTCAGAGGGAGATGAGGCTAAGGCCTTACATAAGAAGATTTCAAGCGATCTCGACAGGTATGAATCATCGAGGTATGTTTTGAGATTTGTTCATGATTAAGTTTATGGTATGTTTGTCTTCATGTTATTACGGTTAGTACAATCTTGATTTTAGATTTGTCGTATCACCTTAACAAAATTATGAATGCATGATAGAAGATATTCATTGGTTAGGGTGTTGACACTTATGATTGTACTAATGCATTATGGTGTTGTATGAGGTTTATGTTGTCTACTAACATGAAAGGTACACCAATAAAGACAAATCATGTTCTGGTCCAAGAACATATGATCATGATGACATGAGGATAAAGACTCATCCATTGTCATGGATCTCACAGAAGATCCATTTACAAGGTATGTATAACTTGGTTTTATAATGGCTAACCTATAAGATATATAGGTTACTAGCACAAGTCATTGAAGAAGATCAAGAAGACATCATGTGAGTATGTTATACATAACTAACTAGCATACTAATCCAGGTATGTTTTTCCTATATCAAGATAGAATCCTACCTTGTGTTAAGATCTTATACTGTTGTGTTGTTTGATAATGATTATTCATGAAGTCATAGGTTTGAATAAGTCATGGCTGTATGCATATTATATTTCTTACCATAATTGATGATATGACTAACCAGAAGAATCATGAAGGTATAGGTTTGAATAATCACAGGTTTTATGCATATTATATCTCTTATCTTGATTAATGATTCAACTAACCTGAAGAGTTATAGGTTTGAGTAATTACAGGTTTAGACATGTTATGTTTCTTATGATTTGACTAACCATAAGAATCCTACATAAACCTTGAATGCTAATGCTTATTATTTCTGTTTGAAATGATCATGACTATACATGCTTGAGATTATTGTGTTTTAATAGTATACTAATGGATGTATGATTTTATATGAGATCACAAGGATAACACATTCATGATACTAATAAGCATGCATAGGGACCAAGGATGAATATGAGTTCAAGAACAGGTAATCCAGGAAGCAAAGATCAAGAGGGAGTACACTCTAGTGGTTTATGCGAGGATGCAGATATTCAGAGGGAGTTGTCCATCTCTCTACATTCCACAACAGAAAGGTGTAGAAGAAGCTACTTCAGATTAGGACTCCAGCAGCTCCTGCAAGGAAGCGAAGACTCGGAGGGAGTCCACCCAATGAACAAACAAAGATAAGTATTTTAATTATCATTTCTTACATATTTGTTTGTTTAAATAAAATTGTTCAATGATGTATATGCTCATGGTCTTAGACTTAGGATATGTATTGTGCATATTAGAATAATTACATTAATGAACAGTATACTACTAATATGCATGGGTAAGTAGCCTATGGCACTGTACAACATTCCATTGCTACTTATCTAGAATGAAACCTCTTTGATGACATGTTGGGAGTTGTGCACACTCTTAACAATGTTCTGGTAGAGATTGGAAGGCATCTAGAAAGTTACGGGATATGGATAAATGTTGTATTGAAGCATTGGCTAAGATAATTGCATGACTGTATGACATATTTATTTATGTGTAAGAATTTGTTCTGAAAACTATGAGATGTTTTCTAATCATGCAATTTAACTTGTTGTGTAGGAAAGATCATATGCCATCTCCTACAAAAGAAGAACTACAACATTTGTTCAGCAACAAATTTATTTATTGAAGATATTGAAGTTCCCAGGATCTGGGATGAAGAAATGGAATGCCATGATCCGTCGATCATGAAGAATGATGTTTGGGATGTAGTCCCAAGATGTGAAGGGAAGTTTGTTATGACTTCCAAATGGAACTATCATATCAAGCATGTTGCAGATGGCAGCATTGAGAAATATAAAAGTGATGAAATAAAAGATGCACCAGATGGATCTCAAGACAGCATGGTGTAGTCATATATGTGTGCAGAACTTGGTATGGTAGGATAGACAGCTTTCTATCCATTTTGGGCGTTACCAAGAGTAAAGCAGATTCCAACCTTTTCTACAAGGTTGAAGAAGGCAATCCAGTGATACTACTTTTTGTATGCAGATAACCTGTTTGTTACAGGTAAAGATAGATTGATTGTCGACACGCAGCGGAATCTTTCTTCCAAGTTCGAGATGAAGAACTTGGGGATGATGCACTATTTGTTTTTGGCATGGAGGTGTGACAAAGTGCATATGGAATCTTCCTTGGACAAGGGAAGTATGTAGTAGAGATCCTGAAGAGGTTCGGGATGATGGACTGCAAGGATATGGCCACACCTATGGCATCGAATCTGAAGCTTCTATGTGATGCTTCATCTGAGCCGGTTGATCGCCAGATGATTGGGTCCTTGATGTACCTGACGAACACGAGACCAGACATTTGCTTTGCTGTGAACACATTGAGCCAGTTCCTGATGGATCCGAGGAGTGTTCACCTGGTTGTTGTAAAGCATTATCTGAGCTACCTGAAGGGTACAGTGGATTATGGGCTCAGGTATGAGGCGAATCAAAAGTTTAACCTACAGGGTTATGTTGATTCAGATTAGGCTGGCAGTGCTGCAGATAGGAAGAGCACATCTGGGTGCTGCTTCAGTATGGGATCAGGTGTGATATTTTGGTTTAGCAGGAAGCAGTCCTGCGTAGCACTGAGTATAGCTGAGGCAGAGTATGTTGCAGCCTGTTCAGTAGTTGTGAGGCGGTATGGCTACGGAAGCTACTCTCTGAGTTATTTGATCTCCTGTTGGATGCTACTGGTATCTTCTGTGATAACTAGAGTTGTGTGAAGCTGTCCTAGAACCCAGTGTTTCATGACAGGTCAAAACACATAGAGATCAAATATCACTATATTAGGGATATGGTGCAAAGAGGAGCTTTGAAGCTCCTGTATGTTGCGACGGACGAGCAGATTGCAGATGTGCTGACGAAGCCACTAGCCAGGGTGAAGTTCGAGTACTTCAGAGAGAGGCTTGGCGTGCTTCAGATTGAGGATACTTCGAGGAAGAAGTGATGGACACATTTGTTGAAGCCATTCCAAGCATGTTGGAAGGGGGGTCCTTCACATGGATGTGGATGTAAGCGTTGGATGATGAGCATCAGGATGATGTTCTGGTTTCTGCTTGGATATGATCAGGAGGATCATGTATGATGATGATATGTATCAGGTAGATACTTGGTATGCATCAAGTAGATGCATTGATGATCAGGAGGATCATGTATGATGATATGTATCATGTATTTGTATCAGGTGGATACATTGATGATCAGGAGGATCATGTATGATGATATGTATCAGGTAGATACTTGGTATGCATCAGGTAGATGCATTAATGATCAGGTGGATCATGCAGCAGGATGTTGCAGTGATGATCAGGATGATCATAGATGACGAGCTTCAGGATGTTACTCCAGATGACATGCAGCAGGATGTTGCAGTGATGATCAGGATGATCATAGATGACGAGCTTCAGGATGTTGCTCCAGATGACATGCAACAGGACGTTGCAGTGATGATGATCAGGATGATCATGGATACATCAGGATGATGTATGGTGAGTATCAGGTTGATACTCTGTGGCCGTGGATCAGGTTGTGCAGATGAGCATGTAATCCGGTGCCCTGGGAGATTTGCAGATGGTCTTCGAGGTTTTTCCTATGGCATGTAATTCGGTGCCCTGGGACATCTGGAAAATGCTCTTTCGAGGTTTTGCTCTGGGAGGACATGTAATTCGGTGCCTTGGGAGATCTGCAGATAGTCTTTCAAGGTTTTGCCTATGGCATGTAATTCGGTTCCCTGGGATATCTGGCAGATGCTCTTTCAAGGTTTTGTCCTATGGCATGTAATTCGTTTCCCTGAGAGATCCGATAGGTTGGGCTGTGTGCCCGTAATCAGTCCTGGGATGCTCTTACGAGGTTTTGCCATGACCACATGTAATTCGTTGCCCTGGGAGATCCTATAGGTAGAGCTGTGTGCTCGTAACAGCCTGGGATGCTCTTGCGAGGTTTTGTGGTGAGGTCACATATAATTCGGTGCCCTGGGAGATCCTATAGGTAGAGCTGTGTGCTCGTAACAGCCTGGGATGCTCTTTCGAGGTTTTGTGATGCACATAATAAGTCTTGAGGATTCCACAGTATGGCCAGTGATGATGAAGACCTGCAGGTGGTGGGCCTACATCCAGTATGAAAAAGGACTGGCTCTGTAGAACTTCCTATGACGAGTAGATTCAGAGATTGATTGAGATAGTAGCATCAGTGGCGATGATGATGATGACTCGATGACGATTATCCAGTGACGATGATCCAGAGAAGATGACTTGTGCTAGAAGAACTGTGCTGAGAAATACCTTCCTAGTTAAGAGGGAGTGTTGATGTATATGTAACTTCGGAATGTATTTCACATATATGTATATTGTATTCCTATAGAGATGGTATTATTCCTCTATAAGGAAGTGTCGTCATTTATATTGTAAGTGTCGTAACTTATACTTGATGGGTTATTAGACCACCTTATTTGGGGTCGGCCCTGTATAAGTCATGTGGGTCAAAGGGTTATTAGACCACCCTATTGGGGGTCGGCCATGTGGGTCAAAGGGTTATTAGACCACCCTATTGGGGGTCGGCCCACTCAGCATTATGTTATGTGGTTAAGTTCGAGCCTACATGAGTTAGGTAAAAAGGCAAGTCAATTCAAGTATAAATAGAGTGCGGGAGGCACTCTATTTGCTCACTCACTTCTCACACATGCACTCAAGGAGGAGTGGCGCACTTATGAAGGAGGAGGATCTGTTGCTAGGTGATGGCTATCTCTTATGGTTGGTTGTATCATTGCTCTATCTATCTCTGAGGAAGTTATTGGGGTTTTTCACCTGTATGGTTTTCCCCAAGTAAATATTTGTGTCTCTTGTGTGCTTGCATTATTGTCTCCATGATTGATATGCTGTAGATATGCTGTACATGTTGTTGTCTCAGTTAAGATCCTAGATCAGATTGAAGTAAATTCAGAAAATTTAACATCTTATCTTCTCGGCCTATGTTGATTTGATGGTCACCTGGTTTATTTAGGCATATTCCTTCTTTTTGTAACTTTTCACATTCTTTTTTTCCCTCGGAGCTAACTGTCTTTGTGACTCAATCAGGGCTCTTGAATCTTTTGAAGATTAACCTTAAGTTGAGTGACAACCTTATTGATTTCCAATACTTTCTGATTCAGTGAGCATTCTGCTACATGCTCCTTTATTATTGATGTGTATTCAATACTATTTTTGTTACCAACATCTTTTTGCTAGAACAATGAGTTTGGTTTCTTAAGTTTTTCTTTGAGAGAGTTAATTTCCTCTTCTTTTCTTTGCAATACCAAACTTAGTCTTTTTGCCAACTGATTTTTATCAATGTGATGATCTTTTTCTTGCTTCTCATTCACATTCTTCAGATTCTCAATTTCTTCCAAAGCTGCAACAAGTTCTGCCTTGAGATCCACAATACCCTCATCATGTTTTGAGAGATCTTCATTGTTTTCCTATGCTAGAAACATAATCTCATTTTTTCTTTCAAGAATAATTTCTTCTTCTTCATCATCATCATTTGAAACTCCTTCATCTTCTACCTTGGTGAATAGTGTTTGTTTGTTATCAAATCTTCTATCTCCAAAATTTCTCCTAGGATTTATTTTCTTCTGCCTATCCTTTATGGGACACTTGGCTTGCCCTTATATATTCATGTTCCTCTTGGAAGTATGTTGAAAAAGTTATCTACTAGACCCAGTTATCTAAGTAGTTGCACTCATTGTTGTGATTGTTCTCCTTGGTCACCTTGAAGGTTGCCTCCTTTAGACTTGGATCTTGGATTCTCATTTCGTAAGAAACCAGAATGCCATGCAGTTCTTCAAGTGTCAAATCATCTAACTTTTCTTTGTCTTCTATGGCTGAAACTTTTGGATTGAACCTTAATGGGAGTGTCCTTAGAACCTTTTGTACTACAGTAGATTGAGTTATTGTTTCACCCAAGCCTTTCATGGTATTAACAATCTCTTCAACCCTTTGAAGATATGCTGCAATATTTTCTTCTTCAACCATTTTTAGACTCTCAAACTGAGTCCTATATGTTTGCAATTTGGATTTTTGAACTTTATAATCCCCTTGATAAATTGTGGCTAGCTTATCCCAAATCTCTTTTGATGTTGAGTAGTTCATAACTTTGAATAATTTAGTTTCACTGAGTCCTGCAAGTATGGCATTCATTGTTGTAGAATTATTTTGACATGCTCCAATTTCATCATAAGTGGAAGGTCAAGTTTTGGGTGGCTTGTATCCATCAGTCACAATAGTCCAAATGTCGATCCCATGGACATTAGATAGGCATTCATCCGCTTGCTCCAATAAACATAGTTGTTTCCATCAAATTTGGGGACATCCTTGAACTTGTGTCCACCCATTTCCAAGTGTGTTCTAATATTCCCTTCAGGTGTTCAAACCTTGAAGAAGGGCCTTCTCTGATACCAAATTGAGAAACACACACACAACACTAAGAGGGGGGGTGAATTGGTGTTGTAGTCACTTATCTGAATTTCACTAATGAACTGATCTAATATAAAAATTTCAATTCAAATACATAATCACTGAAACAATAATGACACCAATAATTTATATGACAAAATTATATTTATAACTCTGTGCTCCAACACCGTCAAATTAACATTCAGAAATATGTGTTCCAACACAGTAAGAATGTACCAGCTGCAACTGGTATAAGAGGCTTCAACCTATTATTATTTCTTTTTCAGCTTCAACTGAATAAATTACAATAGGCTTCAACCTGTTATGACCCTTGCTCCACCCTTCTAACCAAACAAGGATTTTTCACATTCCATGAACTTCCTTACTCAATCTTTAGTCAATTCAATTTCCACGAGATGTCCGTACTGATGAACCCCGAGATTTGCAAAGAAAAGATTAGAGACTTCATATTTGTTATGACTCCCCAAACTGCTCCACAGGTTCTCACTTCCTCTTCTTGGTTTTTCCAACCTCCTCCTCTGCACACCTTCATTCTCCTTGGTCCTCCTCCTTTTCTACCCCCAAACTTATTGCCTTATCATCACCAATTTCCACGCCTGAAAAACAAGAATTTGTTCTTTATTTATACTTGTTCTTCTCCTTAAAATTGTGAGGGCCGACATGTCAATATTATCATTTATTTTTATCATTAGATCATTTCCATTTATCCTCTTTATATATATATAGATAGATAGATAGATATATAGATAGATAGATAGATAGATAGATAGATAGATAGATAGATTTAATCTTCTTGCCACATCATCAAGCTTAACACAACTTGCTCCATATGCCCGCAAGGGATCTATTTCATGCCCTCATGAATTCCTCCAGAATTCCCGCAGAACCTCATGAAAATGCCCGCAAGGACCATTTGAAATGCCCGCATGAGACTTCAATAATGACCGCAAGGGTACTTTTGCTTTCACGTAAAATGCCCACAATGGGATCCAAACTTATGCCCGCAAGGGCCTTTTAGATATGCCTGCAAGCTCCATCAAAATTCCCGCAGGAATGCCCAAATATGCACGCAAGAGTTTTTTATAAAATGCCCGCAAGGGCTCTTCAAAATATGCCTACAATCATGCCTTAAAATGTTTGCAAGATTCCTTTTTTAAAATGCCCACAGGACTACATAAAGATGCCTGCAAGGCCCTTTCAAA
The DNA here is from genome assembly GCA_027924585.1 of Larix kaempferi. Classification (NCBI taxonomy): domain Eukaryota; kingdom Viridiplantae; phylum Streptophyta; class Pinopsida; order Pinales; family Pinaceae; genus Larix; species Larix kaempferi. The sequence goes on from BSBM01000289.1 coordinate 21,060,644, forward strand.
ATCCCCGCATGCTGTGCTTAGAAATGCCTGCAGGAAGATTTTTGAGGATTCCCGCATGGGCCAATAAAAATGCCCGCAAGAGCACTATGAAATTCCCGCAGGAGCCTCTTAATTATGCCCGCAGCACTTGTTCATAATGCCCGCAGCAAGGCCTTGTCAACAATGCTTTGTTTGTCCTCCATCTTTGTCATTTTGTCATTGCCATGTCATGTCTTTTGTTCTTGTCCTCTATGTCACCAAGTCATCATTTTTTTCCTCCATGTCATTTTTTTTTTGTCCAGCTAAGTCTTTGTCATTCATGTGTGTAATCAATGACAACTTTGCTCGTCAATTATTAGACTACTTGATCTGATTATGGGACCCGTACCAACAGTTCTTCAGATTGGATATTCATATCCTTACTTTGGATGTGGAGGACATCTATTTTTTGATGGGGTTGTCGAGGCATGGGTCCTCTGTATCACTATCTTGACCTCGAGGTAGTGACCAGTCTACTAAGAGTCTCATTGCACAGTTTTATAAGTCGGGCACACAAATGTTGGGTGGGAAAATTCCCATTAAAAATGTACGGGACCGACCTTTGAGGACCGTGCTTTTTACTATTAAGCGAGTGGCGGGCAGCAGAGCTGCTCATCAGGCCACTAAGTCCCATATGTTATATGCCATCGAGTTCATGGCGCCAATTTTTTTCAACTAGTACGAGGGGATCCTTGTGAGTTTGAAATATCAACTGACCAAATGTTGTAGGGGTGAGTTGAAACAATTTGGATATGGTTCCATCGTGGTATCTTTCTTCTTGGAAATGGTTCCACTGCTTCGTCTGCAGGTTGAGATTGACAATCTAGATCCACGAGATCCTCATATGGTGAGGTGGTAAGTGGTAATGGACCGCCCTAGAGATGATGGGCGTATTATCACATACGGGCCAACCTTCTTTAGGTGGCTACACGGGAATCTCCTCATGGTTGAGGATTATTCCTATGCGGGTACTAATTTCAGAGGCGATCCTAATATGGCTCTTCCGAAAGGGGAGAAATGGGGAGACATTGGTAAGAAATATACTCTTCTTGTTTTTATCTATTTTGTATTTTTTGTTGTTTTTGTGTAGTATTGATATCTCATATTTGGTTCATGCAAATATTGGTCCATCCCAACCGATGGGTTCTTCTCCAATCAAGAGGAGGGGATTTTTTCAATAGATGGAAGCAATCCATCAGGAGGAAGTGGAGGAACTAGATGAGATGGAGGATAACCTCCAGTGGTTGACTACCGATATACTAGATATCTCTATAAATGATCTTCTTCGACATTACTAGCATAGGATAGCTAGAGTCTCTGGATGATTTGGTCGGCTACTCTGTAGAGTGGCTAGGGCCATATGCTTTCATGAACATTCTTAGGGATAGGTTGCATGTATTATGATATACTGAAAGCCATAGGCTTCATATTTTGTAGATATGATCTACTTGAAAGCTTATGAGCTTCATATTTTTGTATCAGTACAACTTTTGTAGACCATTTTTCTAGACCTGATATATATAAAAACATTATCTAGCGGTTTTATAGATGTGTTTCTATGATAGATTTTGGATCTTATGCATATTTTTTTATACACTATGAGTGGTTTACATGTTTTGTTGTTTTATGCATCTTTCATAAAAATGTTTAGGAATGAGCAATGTACCAATCTAATACAAAATTAGCTAAGGTATCGGCAACTGTGTTCATTTTTCTTGGAATATGTAGGTATTGAATGGACTCAAAAGACCTTTCCAAGAGGCTTACCTATGGAAAGAAGCGAAGTAGTATAGGGTCACAGATATTGTAGACACATTTCAAATGATATACCACTAGTTGAGAATCGAGGTAGATAAAAATGTGGTACACAACGAGGGTAAAATAGTTGGTCAATAATCCAATCACCATGTGATATTTGACGATGTTATTGGTTGCAGGACCTAGGAAAATTCATCCCGATCTTATCAATTCAGGCAGAACATGGTATAAGCAAAAAATCGAGATGAGATCCTAGCACACTAAAAGAAAGTGTCACATCAAACATAAACACACATCATATACAATATATACAAAGTACTAATGCAAGATAGCTCAAGCGTAGTACCACTTTAGGTAGAGCCCATTACGAGGCACCCCTAAGTATATTCTGTCATAATCGACTAATTACTAGGATCCATTTTCCAAAACACGTTTCACTACATTTGGACTATGCCACATGGACTCAAGTTTTCCTGTCCCCGACTTATCATGTTTTTGGTCTTAAGTAAGGACCAAATCACCCTTGTTGAAGATACAGGGTTTTACAGATTTATCATACTGGGCCTTGATGTGTTTCTTATGTACTTCGTTAGCTAGAGCTGCATCATGGTGAGTTACGTCGAGTTTTTCCAAGTAAAGAATCGTTCTTCCTCGGCAGTTGTGTTCAGTAAAAGTTCGACAGCTAGTTTTAGAGACAGAATCTCCCACTCAATAGGTAATACTGCCTCTAGTCCATACCATACACCAACTAGAACGGTGTGAAATCAATGGCAGTTTTGAAGGAAGTCTGGTATTCTCACAGGGCTGAAAAAAGCATCACATGCCAATTTGACTTGTGCGTACCTACCATGCGTTGAATCATGGTTTCCAATACATTGATAATGGCCTCGACTTGTCCATTTGATTAAGGATAGTAGGGGGTTGAGTTTTCATGCCGAAAACCTAACTTAGCGCTTATTTGATCCACCATCTTGTTTTGGAAATGTGATCCATGATCGATGACAATGGATTGAGGGACTCTGAATCTTGCAATGATGTAATTAAACATAATGATGCATAGCCTCGGCCCATTTGGTAAAGTAGTCAACTACGACAATGACATAACCATATTCCCCCCAGCTGAGGTAGGCTTATAGTGCATGAAATTGATGCCCCATTTTAAAAAGGGACCAATGGCGATAAATGGTTGAAGTGGGGTTTGGTGTGAGCACTTTTTATAATGAAAAACCCGGAAAGGAGGACACTTCTTGACTGTCTCCATACAATCTTTGAAAATGGATGGCCAGTAGTATCCAACGCATAAGATTTTACAGGCTATAGCCATCCCAGAAATATGATTTCCACATGCCCCTGAGTGGCAATCATTGAGGACATGCTCGGCCTCCGCATGAGTCAAACAACGTCGGAGAACATAATCAATGCCATGATGGTATAGTGTATCACCAATGATTAGGTAATATTTTGTGTGGTGACAGATATGACGACGTTCAGCACGGGATAAGTGAGGACCGAAGTGTTGGTTTTGGAGATACAATGTGATATCTCCATACCAGGGGTCAGAAGTACTAATCCGAAACAAGGACTCATTGGGGAGAGAGTCAATGGGATTAGATTCTTGATCAGTACGAGGAATATCACAAATGAGTTCCGCAAATACAAAATATTTTTTGGATTTGGCCTTCTCAAACTAAAGATGTTTTGGATTTGGCCTTATACCTGACGCATGAGAATGTGGTACATAGGGTTAGAGTCGACAATAATGGTAGTAGTGTAGAGTAGGATATAGTGACGAAACTTCTGAACAGCAATGATTGCTTCTAGAGCTAAATTCTCTACATGTGAATAACCAGTTTCAGAGTTGATGAGACCCTTACTAAGGTAGTATATCACATTTTCTTTCGCGTTTCTATCTTCCTGTACTAAAACCATAGCAATAGTTGAAGTAGAGGTGGAAAGATAAAGGATGTAATCCTTGGTGTATTCCAATAGTTGTAACACGGGTGCATGACTAATCACATACTTGAGATTGTCAAAGGACTGTTGAGTGTAGTCATCCCAAATAAATGGGACATCCTTCTTCAACAATCGCATGTAACCCTGTGTTTTCTCTGCAAAATTGCACACAAAATGACGCAGGTAGTTTGACTTCCCCTGCAAACTTTGAAGTTTTGTAATATCCATGGGGGGTAGTAGGGAAACGATGGCCTCCACCTTGAGGGGATCAATGTGGATCCCATCTTTGGAAATGATGAGGAGGAATCCAGAATCTACATAGAATATGCACTTATGAGGATTTAATATATTGTATCGTTGACATCTAAGGAATACAGTCGTCAAATGATCAATGTGGAATTCACGATGATGTGAATGAGCAGGAAGATCGTTGAGATAAGGATCCACAAAATCCTTTACATCATGGAAGGCATACGACATGGCCCACTGGAATGTGGCACCAACATTTTTAAGGCCAAAGGGGAGTTTGTGATATGCGAACGTACCCCATGGGAAGATGAAAGCATTTTTATGTTGATCAGCTGGGTGGATCTCAATTTGATGATAGCCGGAGAAACCATCCATGAATGAAAAAATGACACTTCCGGTAGAGTTGTCAATGATTTGGTCGATAAACGGGGTAAGGTAATTGTTCTTGGGATAAGCCTTATTGAGATCCCTGTAATCAACACCAACTCTAATCGTTCCCTGCTTCTTTGTGACCGGGATAACATTGGAGACCCAATATGTTAAGGCAGCGGGATAAATAAACCTAGCTTTCAAGAGATTTTCTATCTCTACTTTGATAGCCGCAGTCTTCCTAGGGTGTACTGGACGGAGTTTTTGCCGAACATTTTTTGCGTCAGGATATGTTTGAATCTCATGCATAATAATAGCAGGATCAATCCTAGGAATTTCCTTGTAGCTCCATGCAAATGCATCGCAAAACTATTTAAATGGGGCCATAAAAGTTTTGAGTTCATTGGGACAACAAGTTTGGCTTATGTGAATATTTTCCCTGATTCCTGGTTTGACCGAGATATCTATAATGATGGTAGGCATGATGGTTTTCAAATTCCCCTCGGTTATCGTATCTTGGGTAAGAGTAGGATATTGAGGGTGAAAAAATACATTTGGTGAAATGATATTATGAATTGTGTTCTCTACCGTGTCAAGAGGTGGAAGGAAGGACGATCGATGATGAAGGTCTTCCCATGGGGGCTCATCCAAGCTCATAATATCCATGATTAATTCATCAGAATGAAAATTATGGAGTAGAGGACCAGGTGATTGTAAGGGTGAGTTTCGCTATGGTGGTAGAGAACCTGAAGTAGATGCCACTGCATAGTGGACATCCGGTAAATAGGGTGTTGATTAGAGGGCCTCATAAGTCTCTTCAGTAGGGATCAGAGGCATCACATCTCCAATCAAATCCATATGATTAGGATCGGGAAAAACCCATTGGTCTCTTGAGTTGGAGGAGGTTGGGATCATAGATGAGATCATGTTCACCATGGCAACATGGTTTGGGGGATCTAGTGTTGGAAAGACTCCCATCAAAGATGAGTCTTTGAGGATTCCTACCCCCGCACTCTCATATAATCGCGAAGAGTGGCAAAAAAGAGGTACATTATCCATGGGATGAGTAGTGTTATCTGGTGTACAAAAATATAATTGGTCAATGGTGAGAATTTTCCCATGGTGTGGAAATTACACGATGAGCAAGACAGATGTTGCGATGGCGGTCATGGAATAACACCAATTTCGACCTAGTAAAAATAATAATAATAATAATAATAAAATAAATATAAAAATATAATAAAATAAAATTGGAATTAACTAATATAAGAATTAACTAGAATAAGTATTAACAAAAGTAATAATAAAATAAGAATTAATTAAAAAATAATAAATAAATAAAATAAAATATGAATTAACTAAAATGTTAATAATAACATAATAATGTAATAAAATAATAACATAAAAATAAGATAGAAGTTAAATTAAAAGATAAGCTAAATAAATTAAGATGAAATAAATATAAACAAAATAAAACAAATAGGAATTAATTAAAAATATGTAGAATTATGTAATATTGATAATAGATAAAATTAAAAGAAATATATATATATATATATATATATATAATAGACAAAAATGGATTAATAGGTCGGCTCTTAGAACATTTATGAAATAAACAAACAATATTTATGAAGTGCAAACCCATGGAGTTCATTTGAGATAACTTTCTCCTGAAGATGGACTCAAATCCGGAGTCTGAAACGCGTTGAGAAGAAAACTCCACACAGGTCTCCAACTCCCCATAAAGAAATTATAATCCAACAGGCGGTAACTACCTCCACGTTAATGGAAATAGTCTTACCTCCCAACTCTATGGCTAAGGATTGTAATATCTCGTGGGTTGAAATCCACGTCCGTCGAATTATTTCAATGTAATGGGGGAACGGTTCAACTCGGGAGAGCCAATGGCTCTCCAGTAGGATAGCAACATAATGGAAGTAGAGGATCCTTCGTCTAAAATAGTACAATGGATAATTTTCCCAAAAAATTGATAGCTATTTGAAACGCTAATTGGTGGGAAATCCTCGGCTTGAAATACTCTAATTTGAACATGATGGTGTTGGAGGAATTAGGATCTACTACGCCTATAGCAGTTAATAGGGTCTTACTCTGATTGGTGAAATTTTGTAAGACTTATAACGTCGACATAGCACAAGGTCCTGGTCTAGATCCTCTATAATGTTGTAGTTTTGAGCGGCCCAGGCGTTAGGGTTAAAAACTGCTTTTCTAATTGTGCTCTTTGGTGAACGCAATACTGAATATGGTAAAGGTTTCCCTATGACCATAGGACCTTGAGGTGAAGGAATATGGGATGTAGATGTGGAGGATTTGTTCAGTATTAAATCCGTTGGATTCCTTGTCATAAATAGAATCATATGTGCGTGACCTAGTGGATAAGTTAATTGTTTTGCTGCGCATCATGAGAACATGAGTGGTTGTGGACGGTTCTCCTTGAAAAGGAGGTGGTGGTTGTGAAATCATTTGATGTTGTTGTGTGGGGAAGGGATCAGTTAAAACTATGGGTGTGGGGTTCCCCTTAAGAAAATTTTGCACTTCTTCACGATGTGGACATTCTTTCGTGAAGTGATCGGTACCACACAATAAAAAAGGATATTTGACCTTATGTTTTTGTTTCATGTCATCAGGATTATTTTTGGGCTCCTGTTGATTAGAATGCTTCTTGGATTTACCCTTGTTCTTTTGTTTGCCACTGGATTTTTGAGGTGAATCAGATTGAACTAAATTTACTTCTGTAGTGGAATTAGGGTTGGGTGATCAATTGGTGTTGGTACCATCCTGTGGCGAGGATTGAGTTGAACTATGGTGGTTATGTAACCACCTAATTGCATTGCAGGCTAGGAATGAACGGAGCCAATGATTCCATCAGCGTGTGATTCCGTAGGGGGTTTTGTTGGGTCTTGTGTAGGGCATGGGGCATTACAGATAATGTTGTATAATGTGACAAATTGAGCATGGACTAAGTCTAGATACTGGGCACATGAAATAGCTTGTTCTTCCGTAACAACCCCTCACATAGCCACGTCTTTAGCTATGATAGGTAGTAATGACTTCATGAACCAATCAACGAGTAATTGATCTGGAATGGGAGCTTTAATGAGGCGACGTCTCCTTCTACACTCATGAATATGATCAGAAATGTGAGTGGAGGTTGATTGTCACAGGGATGTCAAAAGTTCTGTGCAATTTTCATAATGGATCGGTAGTTTAAAATGACTAAAAAATGCCATAGCTAAAGATCGAAAATCAACGAAAGAGTGTGGTGGTAACTCGATGTACCACTTCACAGCAGTACTGGTGAGGGTTTGTTGAAACAACCTCAGACGGATAGAATCATCCATTAAGGAGTTAGAGGAGCACCACAAATGATGATTCATTACATGGTTTGTAGGGTCCTCACTGGGTTTGTTGTTGAATTTCGGTATGTCTAATGGTAAATTCACAGGAATAGTTGGCCAATTTATACCATGTTGGATGGTATCGTTGGTCAAACGGGATAGATCCGGCAGATCTAACATAGCCAGGAATGGTAAATGTCACTTTGGTTGTGGATACTGGTAATATTGATAAGGCATATGGGTACTAGTATTACCATGAATCGAATGATCATAAGGTCCTCCCATAAAGTGTTGGCCATATGGAGGTGGGACTCCTAGATTAGGAGGTGGACCTGAAGGCGGTCTTCCTCCGGAGTAAGGGGGTCCACCGCAAAAGTATAGGGTTCCTTCAGGTGTAAGTGGTGGAGGTGGGACAGGTGGCAGGGGAGGATATGGTACAAGTGGGGCGGGTGGTCCACCGGAGGAGGTGGTCCAACCTCCTCCATTGCGGAGGAGGTTGTTCCACTAACAAAGGTCTTGTAGGATCAGTGATAGGTGGATTTACAGGATGGGAGTAGTTCACTCTTGCTTCAATATTAGGATTTTATTCTCCACATGATTCATATGTTGTGGGTTGATCCATGCTTTCTCCCGAGTTATCCTCCTAGTTAAGGGGATATTCAGGTGGAAAGTTTAGTATTCAACGGGATATTCTTAAGGGTTGCTCAACCAGGGCGGCTGATGTAAAAATTATCTTAATATTCTTCTACAAAAGAAAAAAAACACACTTCAAGACCTACTCAAGCTAAAGCCACAAGAAAACTTACGTGATAGGTGGGATTCAAAAGTCGGGAACCTCACGGGATTATCAAGGCCTCGCAACTCGTGATATACTACAGGGTCCAATAGTTATACTTGGCCCAATATTTCACAGCACTAACCAAGGAGGATTAGGAACCTACCCATGAATGTATAACCCGACTTCTTGGCAGTATGTGCGTATTAGATCCCCGAGTGTTGCTTTCGGTGTATTTCCACGCCAAGAATGCCAATGGTTAACTCAGATGGTTCTAGGTATCCTAGCGGGGTATCCCGATATACTCAAGGTACGTGGGAGCTCCAATCCATAGTAGTGCTGTCTAGTTCACAATCCTATGACAGGAGGCTTCTGATATACTATCGATTACATGAAGTACCTTTCTATATACCCGAAGGTACGTGAAAGTTCGTTCGATATACCGACTGGTACGTGGAATAACTAAAAGCCCCCGGGATGCAATGCAGGGAAATAACAACAGCTGCTACGTTTTAAGACGTCGGAACACGTCTCTAACCTAGAACACAAGTTTCTATACAATTCTAACCTAGGCTACCGCTTGATTTTATCTTGTACTGTTAGGTGAATGCATGAAGTGTAGACTTGTAATTTAAACAAGATGCAAAACTAATCTATATGAAATGCAAGTCTTCGTTTTTTCTTTCGATGAAAACTAATTAAGGCAAGGAGAAGTATTTTCTTTTCCGATAGAAAAATGAACAAAGTACCTCTACTTTCTTTCTCTAAATCAACCAAAAGACTAAAAAGTACTCTTTGAAATAATCCAACAAGAATGAAAATAACACACCAAATCGAAAATATTTTTATTTTTTTCTTTTCAACTTAAGCAAACCTATGAGCAAAAATGAAAAGACGAACTTCTGTTTCGATTACAATAACCCTAATTCTGAAATGAAAATCAAAAGAAGTGGAGAGAAAATAAAAAATATAAGAGCTTTTACGAACTTTTGGAATACTTTGAGAATGCCTAAATGTGTTTAAAACTTTCAAGGAAATAAAAATAAACTTTTTAAAACCAAGAAGCCGTAAGCATTGATAATTTTTAGCTTTTTCAAAGGTTTTTAAATGATTATTTCAAAATATGAAAAACTCTTTGCAACAATTCCATGTAATGTGTTTGAAATGAAGATAATAAGGAAACTTTTTACTTTCACACTAATGTACTCAATGAATTTGATAATTATACCACTCTTTTAACCTAAATTCAGATAACTAGAGAATATTTGCTACTACAATCTTCAATCAATTGGAAATTCTCAAGAAATATTAATCACCCAAGATCTCCAGACAACACACAAAATCACACCAAATTTGCAAAAAACACAACAACTAACTATTAGATGGGTGAGAATTAAGAGTGAAAAACTCAGGTCAACTGAGAGGGAGTCACAAGACTGAATGTACTTGTGAGGGATTGAAATTTCCCACAACCGGAGTAACACTCGCTTGAATAGCTAGGACTCAAATCAAACTCTGAACTTCAACAACAAACCAAAGACAAAGCATACTATGTCTAGGAGACTCGGTGATAAGACAACATACATACCTCAATAAGCCAAATAAAAATCAATTTGGGGAAATTTTTCAAACTTGTGCACCAAGTTTTGAAGGGCGACGCTCCCTGCAGGTGTACACCAGAGCGTTGGAAGCCTAGTGATGTGCTTTCCACACGCGAGAAATTCGTCATTCAAGCAGGCTGTAAACGGGAAAAAAGCATCAGCAACGTAGGCTACTTTAAGGTAAAGTGTGTCAGAGTTACAGTGATGTAGGCTCAAGAATTCCCAGGTGCGTCGGGTGGGATCCAAATATGAAAAATAAAAAATCTCAACAATCAAAAATATAAACGGCTTAACAAAAATATTAATCAGAGTCTGGATCACCCAGAAGCTCTCTGATAATCAGATCCAATGAATAAAGACGCAATTAAGAGGCTAATCAGAAGGAAATCAAGAAACCAAGAATTACAAACAAATCAAAACCTTGGGCTACCTACTCCCCAACAGAGTCGTCAATTTTTTTACGGACAATCTGTAAGTGCAGACACGAATGGATCTCCCTAGTCCGAATGGTTCATATCTAGAACAAAACAAATACACAATACAAATAACTTTCCTAGACTGATCAAATTGCAAAGTAATTTAAGAGATAACTCACCTTATGAGTGCAATTCCTTTCTCCTTGCTTGATCCAACTCCTCGATATCCATATCTTCAACTGCAAGAAAACATGAAACAAATGGAAACAAACAAGTAGTGATATCATATGATCATAAATCAATCTAGATTAGTGGTCAAAGAAGCCAATCCTAAACTCTATAATGACAAGATGTTTATGGAAATTATTTTTATTAATGTAATTACAGAAAGTACAAAGAGAATGGTTACAACCAATCTTTGACGTCGTAACACCATCCGGATGATCTTAGCCTCAAATATCAAAGCCTTGCCTCCTATGGATAAAAGGGATCTCCTAGAAGAATTTCACCAGCATGTAGGTACTCTATCCTCCCTCCATTAACCATGGATAGCGGGTTCATATTTATAGGCCTAAAAGGATAGGATAAGTTGAGGATTTGAGGGAGAATCTTAAGGGATCATCCCACTAGGTAAGGATATCGAGTGCCACCTTTCCTATCATATAGGGATAAGCCTCCACGCAACCAAAGGTTCGAGAAGTTGCTCGAAGCTTCTCTTTTTCCATTTTAACCAACAACGATGTGCCTTGCACACTAGCAAATCGTGTCATTGGAGGGTGACACCTTTTTTGCAAGGTAAAATCATGTCGTCAACGCGCTCTGTCAATGTGCAGAGTGCGTCACCTAAGTTCTAACGCACCTTGCCAAGGAGCAAGGCGCGTCGGGGTGACAACAAAAGGTTAAAAGGGTAAATTCAACTCTTCATTTAATCATTTATCCCAAGTGCTTTTCGAATTAGGGGACATAGAGGACACATAACTCAATATGACGAGATTTTGGTGGAACAGATTCCCCCCGGCCGAGGTATGCTTATATTGAATGAATTCAATGCCCCATTTTGCAAAGGGACCAACGTCAATAACAAGATGTAGTGGGGCAGGGTGTGTGCACTTTTTGGAATGGAAGAACTCTCAAGGAGGAAAATTATTAACAACTTCCATGTAATCTTTGAATACGGATGGCCAGAAGTATCCAGTGTGTAACCATCCTAGAGAGATGAACACCACATGCCCCTGAGTGGCAATCGTTCAATGCATGATCAACCTCCTCGTGAGTTAATCATTGTCGTAAAATGGAATCAATGCCACGGCGATAGAGGGTGTCACTGATTATCAGATAATTTTTGGCATGATGACGGATACGGCGACGTTCATCGCGAGATAGGTGAGGTTCGAAGCATTGTGTTTGGATATACAATGTGCTATCTCCATACCAAGGATCAAAATTACTGATCAGGAACAATGACTTGTCAGGGTGAGAGTCAATGGGCTCAGGGTCTTGATCAGTACAGGGAATATCGCAAATGAGCTCCGCAAACTCTAGCGATTTTTTGGATTTGTTTTCAAACTGTAGATCAAATTCCTAAAGAATCACGATCCATAGTGAATATTTCCCCCCTATTACTTAACGATTTAAGATGTGGTACATAGGGTTGGAATCGGCAATAATAGTGGTTGTACATAGTAAAATATAATGACGGAACTTCTGGACGGCAATGACAGCTGCCAGATCCAACTTCTCTACATGTGAATAACGCATTTCAGAGTCAAGAAGACCCTTACTAAGGTAATAGATCACATGTTCTTGTGTGTTCCTATCTTCCTACACTAAAACCATACTAATCATTGAGGTAGAGGCAGCAAGATAGAGGACGTAATCCTTGGTGTAATCAGGTGGTTGTAACACGGGTGCATGGGTAATGGCATGCTTGAAATTGTCAAAGGCGTGTTGGGCATAGTCATCCCAGATAAATGGGACGTCCTTCTTTAACAATCGCATGTAACCATGTGTTTTCTTCGCATAATTACACACGAAACGATGCAAGTAGTTTTCCTTCTCCTACAAACTTTGAAGTTCGGTGATTTCATCCATAGGTGGAGGTAGGGATAAAATAGCCTCAACCTTGAGGGGATCAATGCGGATCCCATACTTAGAGATGATGAAACCGAGCATCCGTCCAAAATCCACACAGAATATGCACTTATGAGGATTTAAACGGATGTTATATCGTCGACATCTAAAGAAAACAGTTGTCGGATGGTCAATGTGAAACTCACAACGATTGGAATGAGCGAGAAAATCATCGAGGTAGGGTCCCACAAAATCCTTGATGTCATGAAAGGCATATGACATGGCCCGATGGAATGTGGCACCAACATTTTTAAGGCCAAAAGGTAGTTTGTGATATGCAAACGTACCCCATGGCCATATGGAAGTAGTTTTATGTTGATTGGCTAGGTGGATTTTAATCTGATTATAACCAGAAAATCCATCCATGAATGAGAAGATGACACTTTCGGCACAGTTATCAATTATTTGGTCGATAAACAAGGTATGATAATTGTCTTTAGGACAAGCCTTATTTAGATCCCTATAATCAACACAAACTCTGATTGTTCATTGTTTCATTATAACCAGAATGACATTGGAGACCCAATCTATCAAGGGGACAGGGTAAATGAAACCAACTTTCAACATCTTTTCTATCTATGCTTTGATAGCCGCAGTCTTTTGAGGGTGCACTGGACAAGTTTAGCATCGGGATATGTTTTGATTTCGTGCACAACAATGGAAGGATCAATCCCAGCCATTTATGTTGATGTATTTGTAACTTCGGAAGATATTCTTCTATGTATTACATTTGTACTTTATTGTATATCCCACAGAGATGTATTATTCCTCTGATTGGAAGTGTCATCATTTGTATTTGCAAGTGTCGCAAGTTACATTGTAAGTGTCGTCATTTGTATTGATGGGTTATTAGACCACCAGTGTGGGGTCGGCTCTGGTTAGGTCATGTGGTTGGGTTATTAGACTTGATGAGCAAGTCGGCCCCAGTGATTTATTGGAAGGTCGAGTCAGTGTATAAATAGAGAGGTTGTGTCTCTCATTTGATTCATTCACTCACTTCTCAAGCTGGCATAGCTAAGAGAGAAAGTGGCACACTTGTGGAGGAGGAGCATCTTCTAGAGACATCTTATTGGGTTTGATCCTTGTGATCTTGTATTGGGGCTTATTCTATCTCTGAGGAAGTTGCAGGGTTTTTCACCTTCTTAGCTTTCCCCGGTGAAACTGTGTGTCTCTTGTGTGCTTGCATGATTGTGTTTATGATTGATATGCTGTAGATATGTTGTACATGTTATTCTCTTAGATATCCTAATGATAATGGAATGAAATTATCAAAAATTAACATGGTATCAAAGCTGACCTAAGAAGAAGGCATTGTGCAGCTGCAGAAGCTAGGGATTCTTAATATTTGGGTTTCTCTCCACAGATCATCAAAGGAAGGAGGCTAGATTGACTTTCCTAGCAAGGGAGCATCTTTCTGTCGAGACAAAATTCAATTCTGAGCATTTTCATTTTTTGACCTAAAAATTAGGGTTTCTGCAAAAATTGGAATTTCTGAAATATGAGACCACGGCTAGAAGCTCCTCTGAAAAATAAAATTTTAGAGCTTTGGATCGAACTTTTTGGTTGGGTGAAGCTTCGAGAAAATCAAACCCTAGTTTGGGGTCCTTCCTAGTGCATCCGGAAGTTTCAAAGGCAATTTTTAGGGGTCAAATTTTGCAGTTTTCAAATTTAGAGTATACCAGCTTGACTAGCTCAGCAAGGCACATCTTTCTATCATTTTAGAAGTTTCAAATTCAAAATTTGAATTTTTAGGGTTTCTCTGACAAACCCTAATCTAGCTCCAGATCCAGTTTTCAGCAAATTAAGTGGTAAGACCTAAAACGTTTCTATTTCCATTTGAAGTACTCCTTAAGATGTCTCACCACACCAAGCTTGAAGATAAGCTTGAAGGGGCTGATAATTTTTGAGCCTGGAAGTATAGGATTGGGTTAATCCTAGAAGAGAATGAGTTGGAAAACTACATAAACGATGAGGTTCTAGTTCCGGAGGGAGAAGAGGCTAAGGCCTCACACAAGAATAACTTGGTCAAACGAATCATTGTTGATTCCATCAAAGACCATCTCATACCTCATGTGTCTTCCCTAAAAGAAACCTAAGGAGATGTTTGTCTCATTGACCTAGTTGTTTGAAGGAAAGAACATAAATTAGAAAATGACTCTGCGGAACCAATTGAAAGGGTAAAGATCCAGAATGGAGAGACCATCCAATCCTAGTTTTCTAAGGTATCTCAAATCAAGGAACAACTTGAAGCTATGGATGAAGTAGTGGAGGATGGAGAAATTGTAATGACCACTTTGAATGGCCTACCTAGGTCATGGGACTCCTTCATCCAAGGAATCTGTGCAAGAAAGAAATTGATCTCTTTTAGTAGACTGTGGGAGGTATATTCACAAGAAGAGGCTAGGCTTGTGGCCCGAGAATAAAAGATGGGGAATAAAGATCAAGCTCTCACAGTACATACCAAGAAGAGTAAGAGGGAGCCATCTCATAACAAGAGATCTTCACACCACCATCATCATAGAGACAAGAAAGATCTAAAATGATTTACATGTAATGAGTAGGGACACTTTTCCTCAGATTGTCCTAAGAACAAAAAGAACAACTACAACAACAATCTGACAGGTATGACTTACAGGTATTTTTTTAAATCTGTTAAGTTTATGATATGTTTGTCTTCATGTTATTGAGTTTAGTAACAATCTTGATTAATTTTAGACTTGTAATATCACCCTAATAAAAGTATGAATGTATGATAGAAGACATTCATTGATTAGTGTTATGACACTTATGATTGTACTAATGCACTGTGGTGTTGTATGAGGATAATGTAATCCGCTAACATGAAAGGTACAAATCAAGTTCTAGATCAAGACCATGGTGACATGAAGACAAAGACTCACCCATAGTCATGGATCACATAGAAGCTCTACTTACGAGGTATGTATATTTTGGTTCTACAATGGTTAACTTATGGGTTATGCAGGTCCTTGAAGAGAACAATAAGACATTGCTAGACATAACTAGCAAATATGATAACCAAGTATGTTTTCCTACATCAAGTTAGAATCCTACCTTGTGTTAGGATCTTATACTTTTGTATGATTGATAATGATTATTCATGAAGTTAGCCTAATTTAAGTAATCAAGGGTTTATGCATATTATGTCTCTTACCTTGATTGATGATATGACTAACCAGAAGAGTCCTATGGTCAAATAAGAATATGCATGAGTAAAAGAAGTCTTCCCTGAAACTTGAATACTAATGCTTGTGATAAATTACCTGTGTGTGAAATGTTCATGATCATACATGTTAATATTATTTAGGATCATAATGTTTTGATAGTATTGAGATTATACTAATGGATGTATGATTATATATGAGATCTTGAGGATGACACTATCATGACACTAGTGCACACTTAAGCATGCATAGTGATCTAGGATGGATATAAGTTCAAGGACAGGTAATCCAGGAAGCAAATATCAAGAGGGAGCACTCCAGGAAGTAAAGATCAAGAGGGAGTCCACCCTACAACTAAACAAAGATAAGTATTTGAATTGTCATTTATTATATATATTATTACTTAAATGATGTTTTCCAGTCATGTACATACTTATGTTCCTAGATTTAGGATGTATATTATGCATATTAGAAAAGTTGCATTAATGAACAAGATACTACTAATATACAAGTGATGGGTAAGTGGCCTATGGTACTGTACAACATTCCATTGCTACTTATCTAGAATGAAAACTCTTTGCTAACATGTTGGGAGTTGTGCACACTCTTAACAAATGTTCTGGTAAAGATGGAAGGCATCTAGAAAGTTACGGGATATGGATAAATGTTGTATTGAAGCATTGGCTAAGATAATTGCATAACTGTATGACATATGTTTTTATGCGTAAGATTTTGTTATGAAAACTATGAGAAGTTTCTAATCATGCAATTGAATTTGACTTGCAGGAAATATCGTGTACAATCACCTACATAAGAAGGACTGCAACATTTGTTCCAGCAACGAAGTTCAAGAAAACTATCTATTGAAGATATTGAAGAAATGGAAGAATGCCATGATCGAGGAGTACCAGTCGGTCATGAAGAATTATGTTTAGGATGTGGTCCCAATACCTGAAGGGAAGTCTATTGTGAATTCCAAGTGGATCTATAAGATCAAGCATGTTGCAGATGGTAGCATAGAGAAATACAAGGCGAGGTTTGTAGCTCATGGATTCTCTAAGAAAGAGGGAATAGACTATGAAGAGACTTTTTCTCCTGTAGCCGGATACACTTCCATCAGAACAGTGCTTGCTATGGCTGTAGTGATGAAGTGGAAGATACACCAAATGGATGTCAAGACATCTTTATTGAATGGTGTAGTCGAAGAGGAAGTGTATGTGGATAAGCCACTCAGTTTTGAGACACATGACAGGGATTCATATGTGTGTAGGTTGAAGAAAGCCTTGTATGGCTTGAAACAAGCTCCTAGAACTTGGTATGGTAGGATGGACAGCTTTCTATCTAGTTTGGGCTTTACCAAGAGTAAAACAGATTCCAACCTTTACTACAAGGTTGAGGAAGGCAATCTTGTGATACTATTGTTGTATGTAGATGACCTGTTTGTTACAGGTGAGGATGAGTTGATTGCTGACACCAAGAGGAATCTTGTTGTTAAGTTCGAGATGAAGGACTTGGGGATGATGCACTACTTTCTAGGCATGGAGGTGTGGCAGAGTGCAGATGGGATCTTCCTTGGACAAGGGAAGTATGCAGTAGATATCCTGAAGAGGTTCGGGATGATGGACTGCAAGGCCATGGCCACACCTATGGCATCGAACCTGAAGCTTCTATGTGATGCTTCATCTGATCTGGTCGATGTCACGATGTATCGTCAGATGATTGGGTCCTTGATGTACCTGACGAATACAAGACCAGATATTTTCTTTGTGGTGAGCCAGTTCCTGACGGATCCCATAAGTGTTCACCTGGTTGCTGTAAAGCATATTCTGAGGTACCTGAAGGGTACAGTTGATTATGGGATCAAGTATGATGTGAATCAAAAGTTTAACCTGTAGTGTTATGTTGATTTAGATTGGGCAAGTAGTGCTGCAAATAGGAAGAGCACTTCGGGGTGTTGCTTCAGTATGGGATCAAGTGTGATCTCTTGGTTTAGTAGGAAGCACTCCTGCATAGCACTAAGTACAGTCGAAGCAGAGTATGTTGCATCTTGTTCGGCTAGTTGTGAGGCAGTATGGCTTAGGAAGCTATTGTCTGAGTTATTTGATCTCTTGTTGGATGCTACTGGTATCTTTTGTGACAACGAGAGTTGTGTGAAGCTGTCTGAGAACCCGATGTTCCATGAAAAGTCGAAGCACATCGAGATCAAATATCACTATATTAGTGATATGGGGCAGAGAGGAGCAGTGAAGCTCCTGTATGTTGCGACAGATGGGCAGGTTGTAGATGTGTTGACGAAACCACTAGCCAAAGTGAAGTTCAAGTACTTCAGAGAGAGGCTTGGTGTTCTTCAGATAGAAGATACTTCAAGGAAGAAGTGATACTTCAAGGAAGAAGTGATGTGACACATATGGATGTAATCATTGTGTGACAAGCATCAGGACAATGCTCAGGTTACTGCTTTGGATATGCATCAGTTGGATGCTTTGTATGATCAGTTGGATCATGTATATGTATATGCATCAGGTGGATGCTTTGTATGATCAATTGGATCATGCATGATGACATGCATCAGGACGATGCAGTGACAATGATCAGGATGATCATGTGTGATGAGTATCAGGACGATGCTTTGGATGACATGCATCAGGACGATGCAGTGACGATGATCAAGATGATCATGTGTGATGAGTATCAGGACGATGCTCTGGATGACATGCATCAGGACGATGCAGTGATGATGATCAGGATGATCATGTGTGATGAGTATCAGGATGATGCTCTGGATGACGTGCATCAGGACGATGCAGTGATGATGATCAGGGTGATCATGTACATCAAGACGATGTATGGTGAGTATCGGGTTGATACTCTGTGGTCGTGGACAGGTTGTGCAGATAAGCATATAATAGCGCCTCGGGAGGTTTGTAGATACTCTTTCGATGTTTTTCCTATGGCATATAATAGCGCCCTGGGATATCTGGGAAATACTCTTTCGAGGTTTTCTTGGGAGGACATATAATAGCGCCCTGGGAGGTTTGCAGATACTCTTTCGAGGTTTTGCCTATGGAATATAATAGCGCCCTGGGATATCTGGAAAATGCTCTTTTGAGGTTTTATCCTATGGCATATAATAGTGCACTAGGAGATCCAATAGGTTGAGCAGTATGCTCGTAATCAGTCATGGGATGCTCTTTCGAGGTTTTGCCATGACCACATATAAGACCTCCTGGAGATCCGGACAGGTTGTGCTAGTCATGTAAAAGGCCTCAGATGCTCTTTATAGTTCTTGCTAGTCAAGACACTCTTTTAAGGTTTTGTGGTGGGGGTCACATGTGATACGTCCTAGAGATACGGATAGGTTGTGCTAGTCACGTAAAAGGCCTTGGATTCTCTTTAGAGTTCTTGCTAGTAAAGACACTCTTTTAAGGTTTTGTGACATTCAACATGTAATAGCGCCCTGGGAGATCTTGTCGGTTGTGCTTAGGCACATAAATGATCTTGGGATACTCTTTCGAGGTTTTGTTGACACACGTAATAAGTCCTAAGTATTCCACAGTATGGCCAGTGATGATGAAGACCTACAGGTGGTGGGCCTACATCCAGCATGAAAAAGGGTTGGCTTTGTAGAACTTCCTTGACGGGAAGAATTCAGAGATAGCCTAGTGATCGAGATGTCGAGTACAGCAGTAGTGATGATGATGATGCTCTGTGATCGAGTGATGATGATCTAGCTCCAGAATTGAAGACTTGCACCAATATGTATTGATGACCTGTGTTCAGAATACCTTCCTAGTTAAGAGGGAGTGTTGTTGTATTTGTAACTTCGAAAGATATTCTTCTATGTATTACATTTTTACTTTATTGTATATCCCACAGAGATGTATTATTCCTTTGATTGGAAGTGTCATCATTTGTATTTGCAATTGTCGCAAGTTACATTGTAAGTGTCGTCATTTGTATTGATGGTTTATTAGACCACCAATGTGGGGTCAGCCCTAGTTAGGTCATGTGGTTGGGTTATTAGACTTGATTAGCAAGTCGGCCCCATTTATTTATTGGCAGGTCAAGTCAGTGTATAAATAGAGAGGTTGTGTCTCTCATTTGATTCATTCACTCACTTCTCGAGCTCGCATAGCTAAGAAAGAAATTGGTGCACTTGTGGAGGAGGAGGAACATCTGCTAGAGACATCTTATTGGGTTTGATCCTTGTGATCTTGTATTGGGGCTTATTCTATCTCTGAGGAAGTTGCGGGGTTTTTCACCTTCTTCGTTTTCCCCGGTGAAACTCTGTGTCTCTTGTGTGCTTGCATGATTGTGTTTATGATTGATATGTTGTAGATATGTTGTACATGTTATTCTCTTAGAGATCCTAATGATAATGGAACGAAATTATCAAATATTAACAATTTCCTCATAGCTCCATGCAAATACGTCGCGGAATCGTTTAAACAAGGTCGAATAAGTCTTGATTTCATCAGGAGAACAAGTTTGGCCAATGTGGATATGTTCTACGATGTCTCGTTTCATCGAGATGTCAATAGTAGTAGTATGCATGATGTTTTCCAAATTCCCTTCGATTACCGTATCCTGGGTTAGGATAGGAGTTTGAAGTTTGGGAATGACATCCAGTGAAACAATGGTTTGTATGGAATTCTGCACCATGTCTAATAGAAGAAGGAAGGACGATCGATGGTGATTGTCTTCCCATCGAGGCTCATATAAGATCATGATTTCCATGATCGATTCATCATAATTAAAATTATGGAAGAGATGATCGAATGACAATGAGGACGAGTTCCACCAAGATGGAAGAGATCCTAGGTTTGAGGTCACCATGTGGTGATCATCAATTAGTTTGTACGCCTATTAGATGGTCTCGTAAGTGGCTTCAGCTGAGCTAAGAGGAATGTGATCTCCTATCAAATCAATGTTGATGACATCGGGGACAATCCAAGGGTCCGTTGGGTTGGAGAAGGATGGGATCACAGATGATATCATGTTCACCGTCGCAATATGTGATGGGCGTTCAGGTGTTGGGAAGACTCCCATTAAGGATGAATATTTTAGGAGTCCTACCCCCACACTTTCATATATTTGTGAAGAGTGTCCTGAAAGAAGGACATTATCTGTAGGATGAGTTGTGGTGTCCGGTGTACAAAAATATAACTGGTCGATAGTGGCAATCTCCCCATGGTGGGGAAATTGTACAATGCAGAAGATGAAAGAGAAAACTGTGGTCATGGCATAGAACCAATTTCGACAAAGTAATAAGTTGTAATCCAAAGGGGCGGTGACTACTTCCACGTTAATGGAAATATCCTTACCTCCTAACTCAACGACTAAGGACTGAAGAAGCCCGTGTGGTTGGAATCCACATCCGTCAAATGATTTTAGTGTGGTAGGGGAACGGTTCAGTTTAAGAGATCTGATGGCTTTCCAGCAAGACAACGACATGACTAAAGTAGAGGCTCCTTCATCTAAGACAATACGATGGATACTTTTCCCAATGAAATTAGTAATGATTTGGAATGCCAATTGGTGGGGTATCCTCAGTTTAAAGTATTCCAATCTAAACATGATCCTGTTAGAGGAATCAAGATCCACTGTGTCAATAGTAGATAGAAAAGTCTTACGCTGATTCAGACAGTTTTGTAAGAATTCTAGGGTCGACATAGCATAGGGTTTCTAGGCGATGTTTTCCACAATATTGTATTTATGAGCGGCCCGAGCATTGGGGTTGAAAATTTCTTTTCAGATCATGCTTTCGGTGGACGCAAAATTGCATATGGTATAGGTTTTTCAATGGTCAAAGGACCCTGTGATGGTAGAGTAGTGGACGCATATGTGGAGGGTTTTTCAATATTGACTCCATCAGATTCCTTATTAGGAATAGATTTGTAAGTGCGTGTCCTGGTAGACAAGTTGACCGATTCTCTACGCATCATGAGAACATGAGCGGTTGTGAATGGTTCTCCTTGAGAAGGAGGTGGTTGTTGAGCAACCATTTGTTTTTGTTGTGTGGGGAATGGGTCCGTTAAAACTGCAGGTGTAGGGTTTCCTTTGAGAAACTTTTGGACTTCTTCATGATATGGAAATTATTTTCATGAAGTGGTCGTCACCGCACAATAAGCATAGATATTTGGCCTTCTAGCGTGGTTTGGTGTCTGTAGGGTCAGGGTTGTTCCTAGGTTCCTACTAGTTAGAATATTTCTTGGATTTCCCTTTTTTTTCTTCTTACCACTGGATTTATGATATGAAACAGATTGGACTGAATTCTCCTCTGCAATGGAAGTAGGACTAGGATACTGGTTGGTGTTATTGTCATCCTGTGACGAGGATGGGGTTGAACTGATGTGGTTCTGTGACCCACCCGATTGAGAAATGGGTTGGGTGTGAACGGAACCAAGGATGCCATCAGAATGTGATCCCATGGGGGGCTTGGTTGTATCATATGTGGGACAGGGGGCATTGGGAATTATATTGCATAACGTGCCAGATTGAGCATAGACTAAGTCTAAGTACTGAGCATGCAAAATGACTTGTTCTTCCGTAACGGCTTCACCCATAGCGACGTCCTTGGCGATGATAGGAAATAATGACTTTGTGAACCAATCAGCCAATAATTGATCCAGAATAGGATCTTTAATGAGTTGGCATCTCCACCTCCATTCGTGAATATGATCTGAAATGTGAGTGGAGGTAAATTGCCGAAGAGAGTTTAAAAGGTCCGTACCAGTTTCATAGCGGATCGGTAATTGGAAATGTGTAAGAAAATACATGGACAAGGATTGAAAATCGGCGAAAGAGTGTAGTGGTAACTCGATGTACCATTTGGCAGCGATGCCAGTGAGGATTCATTGAAAGAGCCTCAAAAGAATAGAATCATCCACTAAGGAATTGGAGGAACACCACAAATGATATGTCATTACATGGTTTTTGGGATCCTCACCGGGTTTGCCATCAATTTTTTATATGTCCTATGGTAAATTCATAGGAATGGGTACTGGCCAATTAAGGCCACGTTGAATGGGATCGTTGGTCAAAAGTGACAGATCTGGCAAATCTAATGTGGCCAGAAATGGTAATTGTCGGTTTGGTTGCGGATACTAGTAGTATTGGTAAGGCATTTGTGTATGAGTAGGACCATATATCGATTGATCATAAAGTCCTCCCATAGAGGTTTGGCCATGTGGAGGGGGTCCACTATAATGTCCCTTGTTAGGAATTTTATTAAAATGGCAATTTTTCACTTTTTTTCCTAGTTAGACCTTTGACTAGTTTTGAGCTCTAGGTCCCCAAATTGCTCCAATTGCTCCCAAATATTCTGATAAGGTATATGTATGATGTTATAACATAAATATTTGTTTAAGGTATGCTTTTGGACCTTTGAAATACTTCTTCAAATCCTCTTTCAATTCTGGCCAATGTAGGGAATTTTACTAGTAATTTCCCTTTGACTAGTATTGGTCTCTGGGTCTCAAATTGACTCCAAATGCCTTCAAATATTCAAGTAAGGAGTATAAATGATATTAGGAATTGAATATGATTTTCATGGATGATATATGGCTACCAAAAGACCTCTGAAAACTCTCTTAAGATTCTGGACCAAATATGCAATTTTACTAGTAATTTTGGGTTCAAATCCCCCTGGGATAAGTACTGAAAATGGCTTCCCAAATGCCTCAAAACCCACTCAAATTTATGAAAATATGTATGTAATGTATTAACTATTTTATTAAGTTCTCATTTTCATGATTAATTGATTATTATATCTGTTCCAACCCTCCCCCATTCAGCTTCAAAAATCACCCATTCGACCCTTGGGGAAATGACACTATTTCTTCTCCCAATGCAATTAAACCGAGTAAAAATACTTCAAATGCTCAAGTACAGTAAATTAAACTTGTAAAATACATCCATGTCAATATATTAATCACAAAAGTATCATATAATCATCCATTCATTCGAAATCATCAACATTACATTGGTTCACAACAAGGTAGTGGGGAAATGGCATTGTTCTTTCATTAAAAATGAGATTTACACATTTCTACTTGGAATTTCGACCTGAAACTTTTTGGAGATGAAGAAAAGAGTATTTACTTCATATTACAAAATAATTGGTGCATTATAAGCTCCCCCAAATTTTAAAATAGCTCACAAAAACGCCCTCCCTCAAGGATCAAGAATATGCCATCAAAACTGGAAATGGTTGAAGGAGTGAGATGCAATAGAAGAAACCATGAGATTCCCTATATATTACACCTGCAAATAAAAACTCCATTAAATCCTCAAATTAAAGGTCTAAATGGCCTTTCCAAATACCAACTTGGATGGGAATCTTTCACCCTCAAAATTGGCTAAGGCAAGAAACTAGTCATCCACTAGCTCTCCCTCTTCACAAATGCAATTGCAAATTCTAAAAATGATCAAAATATGGTTTCATTCTTTGTTATTGACATTTATAAAGTTATAATTTCCTCCGTGGGTCTAATTCCTTCCAAGAGACTCATGCCAACCCAAGTTGGGAAGAGATTCCAAAGAACGCCACTTGTACAACAATTCCTAGTCTCTCACTTCCACCAAATCAAATGTGGAAGCATCTTAGCTACCCTAACACCCTTGAGAGCCCTCTTGGAGTCTATTTCTATCCTTGACATGTCATATATGTCATATTTCATCCTTCAGGTCTGATTTGTGTCATAGGTGTCATAACATCTTCATCATTGTTGTCATGGAGCTAGGGAATCTAGTCCAAGTGTCTCACTAGCTCCAAATTGCCTCTTCCTCTTCCATGGGAGTTACTCTTCCTCTATATTTAGACCTTGTATGATTCATGCCATGAATAATACCTTTTGTACTCCCCCAAGTATGTTACCATTCACCTTGAATTCGAATTGGTGAGAGAATGATGCCAAGTGTAGTGGGGAAATCTAGCCATATGTGGGTCCCACTTCCTCCATGTGTCTTCATGATCAAATGCCACTTTGATTTTCACTTGTATATATTTATTTAGGTCCTTTATTAAATATTTATTCCATTCTAATGTTCAAACATCATTTATTATCCCCATTATTCCAAATCCCAAAGCTTCCACCCCAAACCTAGGAAACTAGTAATTTTCCTCCTTGGAAATTATTTTAACTTTAGCATCAATTTGAAAAACTCTAATGAATAGGGCCAATGTGATTAGGCCATTTTGACCCAATGCCAAATTTGGGACATTACAAATCCTCTCTTCCCAATATTTCTTTTCCTCAAGCAATTTTAAACATGGGTGTTGAAGAACCTGCTTTCTGTATAATTCTTTGAAGTTGCCATTGAATTGCCCAACCTTGAGTCTTTGAGTTTCCATGAATATTTTAGAGAGGAACCACCATGCTTGTTGCTGCACTAATCTGATTAAAAACACTTTATTAAGTGGGGAATCCATCTCCCATACTACTTGCTTCCCTCCAAAAAATGAAACCAATGAGACAAAAATCATTCCAGGGTCCCATTGCTTGTATTGCACCCCAACAATTAAGAGTGCTCTCCAACCCACACCATTAGATAAGAGGATTCCTGGATCCCATTTTCTTGTATGCATCCTTCCAAACATCATGAGTACCAAATATATATCATCAAAGTAGATAACAACATAATGAAAACGTACATCAAAGATATGCTACATCAAAGAGTCATGAAAGTGCTTATACCTCCAAGCAAGTAGACCACCATTTTCTAAGTGCATACAAGCTTCAAGTGACCAATCAAAAATTCTCCAATGACATAGGTGAGGATCCCATGTCCTATAATTCTGCTCCAAAAGGATGTGATATGCATCAAAATATTCAACCATGTATTCTTTCATCCAAGAAGTGAATGAAGAATCTCCACTAAAATCTGAACCAAATAATGAGCAGAAAAAACAAGGAGACTTCAAATGACTCAAAGAAGTCTCACCCATACATCCCTTAATGTGAGAATCATAAAGATATAACAAAGTATGTGGCTTGCAACAAAAATGTTCTCCAATCATAAATATATTCACCCAAGTGTTGGATGAAGTTCCTCCAACATCAAACGAATCAAGTGTTGAGCAAGAAAAACCATGAGTCTTCAAGTGACTCAAATGCATATCATAGGTGCATACATGTAGATGTGCATCATCATAAAGTAACAAAGGATGCTGCTGAAAATGTGAATAAGAATGTGCTTCAACCATGTCATCATAAAAGGTAAATCTAGGAGTTCCATACTCCTCATGTGGCACCATCAAAAAGAACCCTTTCACACATACTTCATTGAGACTAATGCTGCAAAACATGGAATTGTAGGATGTAGGATAATGAACTAACTCACCCAAATGATAAAAAAGAGCAGAAGTTTCATCATGGGAAGGATCCATATGGGTAGTATCATGCAGCTCCTTCAAAAGTGTGAAACCTTTGTCATAGATGGGTTCCAATCTAGAGGAATCATGCTCTTCTTTAAAAATTGCATAACCTTCATCAAGAGACAATTCAAGTTCCTCTTCCACCACATCAAGTGTTTGGATCTCTTCAAGTTCATCTTCAAACACATTAAGCACATTCAAATTTCCACATTTCTCATGATCCACCATGTCATGAGAATCCTCCAAACAATCTACCATTTGACAATCTGAAACATAGGAGGAAAAACAAGTATCTTGCAACTTTTTAAGAAGTTGCTCATTTTGAATTGTGAGATTATGAATATCCTCATTATTCTTCAAGTATGCATCATGTAACAATTCATTAAGCTCAAACAAATGGTTTCTATCAAAAAGAAAAGACATGAAATTACCTTTGATGTGGCACATTGCTCTTTGAATCTTCTCCATGTCTTCAAGGAAGGATGTTTCTTCCAATGAAGTAGCTCTCCAACAAGAATTTGACACCAATGATTGAGTGTCATGGAGAATGCTAAGGGACTCTTGGATCTTCTTTTCATTCATCTTTAAGCACCCTTCAAGAAAATGAGGCTCTTGCAAATGAACCTCCTCATCTTCTTCATTTTTGCTTGGACCAACTTCATGAAGCTCAAGTGGTGATGGGCAAGTTGATCTTAGTTCCTCTTCAACTGCTACAAGGTCTTCATTATCATGCTTAATGGAACTTGGGCTTGCAGCAACACTTTCAAAAGTGATCTCTATGTCACCAACATAGAGGTGTGAGCACCCATCAGTAGGTACTCCTTCATAGTTTAAGCATCCATCAGTAGATGCTATTTGGTTCATGTCTAAGCTAGAAGGTGTCTCGAAATGATCTTCCATATTTTCAATAGAATCTTCTTCATGATCGTGTGATGTCTCTTCATTTTTCTCCTTCGAGCAAGCTGATACATTTTTCCTCTTGTTTTCCTTAGGATCAATATCTTTGGAATCTCTTTTTAAAGAATTCCCAAAAGCTCTCCTCAAGTGGGACACAATTTCATGCACACATGTATGATACTCACTCCAAGATTCTTTACAAGAAGGGCATAAACCTTTCTTTACTAACTCCACATATTCCCTTTTGGGCCTATTTTCAAAAACATGTTCAGCATAGTACTCAAAAGACATGGTATTTTGTGTATTTTTGCTAAAAGCAAGATATTCTTGATATTTTTGATATTGTTGGGGCAAGGTTTTATATGTTGCTCTCCATCTTTGGAACTCACTCATAGAATTATCCTTGGTTGGTGTGACACACTCATATTCATCAGATTTAAATTCATAAGAATAATCTTCATTTCTCCTAAAATTGTAAGAAGTGTTGCATGATGGCACCTCTTCCTCATACCATTCACATTCTGCTTCATATTGCTCATAAGCATCTGCATATTCCTCATAAGAATTGTACTCATAGGATTCATCATAATAGTTAGACATGGCTGCCAATTATTCTTGAATGTATGTACCTAATCCACAGGTGCAAGGAACATGCTCTGATACCACTGCAATATCCCTTGTTAGGAATTTTATTAAAATGGCAATTTTTCACTTTTTTTCCTAGTTAGACCTTCAACTAGTTTTGAGCTCTAGGTCCCCAAATTGCTCCAATTGCTCCCAAATATTCTGATAAGGTATATGGATGATTTTATAACATAAATATGTGTTTCAGGGATGCTTTTGGACCTTTAAAATACTTCTGCAAATCCTCTTTCAATTCTGGCCAATGTAGGGAATTTTACTAGTAATTTCCCTTTGACTAGTATTGGTCTCTGGGTCTCAAATTGACTCCAAATGCCTTCAAATATTCAAGGAAGGAATATGAATGATATTAAGACTTGAATATGATGTTCAAGTATGATATATTGCCACCAAAAGACCTCTAAAAACTCTCTTAAGATTCTGGACCAAGTATGCAATTTTACTAGTAAGTTGGGGTTCAAATCCCCCTGGGATAAGTACTGAAAATGGCTTCCCAAATGCCTCCATACCCACTCAAATTTATGAAAAGAGGTAGGGAATGTATTAAGGATGTTATTAAGGTCTCATTTTCACCATTAATTGATTATTATACATGTTCCAACCCTCTCCCATCCAGCTGCAAAAATCACCCATTCGACCCTTGGGGAAATGACACTATTTCTTCTCCCAATGCAATTAAACCGAGTAAAAATACTTCAAATGCTAAAGTAAAATAAATGAAACTTGTAAAATACATCCATGTAAATCATCAGCATTACATTGGTTCACAACAAGGTAGTGGGGAAATGGCACTATTCTTTCATTAAAAATGAGATTTACACATTTTTACTTGGAATTTCGCCCTGAAAATTTTTGGAGATGAATAAAGAGTATTTACTTAATATTACAAAATAAATGGTGCATTATAAGCTCCCCCAAATTGTACAATATCTCACCAAAAATGCCCTCCCTCAAGGATCAAGAATATGCCATCAAAATTGGAAATGGTTGAAGGAGTGAGCTGCAATAGAAGAAAGCATGAGCTGCCTTGTAGATTACACCTGAAAATAAAGAATCCATTAAAGATACAAATGAAATGTCTGAATGGCCTTTCCAATTATCAACTTGGATGGGAATCTTTCACCCTTGAAATTGACTAAGGCAAGAAACTAGTCATCCACTAGCTCTCCCTCTTCACAAATGCAATTGCAAATTCTACAAATGATCAAACTCTGGTTTCATTATTTTTTATTGATATTTATAAAGTTCTAATTTCCTCCATGGGTCGAATTCCATCCAAGAGGCTCATGCCAACTCAAGTTGGGAAGAGATTCCAAAGAACGCCACTTGTACAACAATTCCTAGTCTCCCACTTCCACCAAATCACACGTGGAAGCATCTTAGCTGCCCTAACACCCTTGAGCACCCTCTTGGAATCTATTTTTAGCCTTGACATGTCATATATGACATATGTCGGCCTTCAGGTCTGATTTGTGTCATAGGTGTCATAGCATCTTCATCATTGTTGTCATAGAGCTAGGGAATCTAACCCAAGTGTCTCACTAGCTCCAAATTGCCTCTTCCTCTTCCATGGGAGTTACTCTTCCTCTATATTTAGACCTTGGATGAGTCATACCATGAATAATACCTTTTGGACTCCCCCAAGTATGTTACCATTCACCTTGAATTCGAATTGGTGAGAGAATGATGCCAAGTGTAGTGGGAAAATCTAGCCATATGTGGGTCCCACTTCCTCCATGTGTCTTCATGATCAAATGCAACTTTGATTTTCACTTGTATATATTTATTTAGGTCCTTTATTAAATATTTATTCCATTCTAATGTTCAAACATTATTTATTATCCCCATTATTCCAAATCCCAAAGCTTCCACCCCAAACCTAGGAAACTAGTAATTTTCCTCCTTGGAAATTATTTGAACTTTAGCATCAATTTGACAAACTCTAATGAATAGGGCCAATGTGATTAGGCAATTGTGACCCAATGCCAAATTTGGGACATTAAATCCACCCACATTAGGAGGAGGACCTCCTGAATGTGGAGGTCCTCTAGAATGTGGGGGCCATCCGCCGGAATGCGAGGGTCCTCCAAACGGTGGCGGTGGAGGTGGGACATGTGGTGGAGGAGGGTGTGGCACAGGTGGTGGGGGTGGTGGTGGAGGGGATGGTGTGACATCGGCTGGAGGCCCAGCAGGTGGAATATTATGATATCCCCATGGGGTATTCATGTTTACGGGGTAGGGAAATTCAAGATAAAAATTCATTGGATAACTTTGACCTGTCATTATGTTATGATTACCCAAATATGTATGACCCCATGGGGGTTTGATCCACATAAATGGTTCCCCCACTTGATAATCCCACATAGTTTGTCCTATGGTTGGGAGTGAAATCCCAACCATAGTGTAATTCATGTACGACGGATGTCCTCCGCTTACACTTGGTCCCCTATCTAGAGGTTGCCCCCCAGTTAGATTGTGTGCGCTAACTAGAGGTTTCCCCTCAGTTAGATTGTGTCCACCAACCGAGGTTGGACCCATGATTATGTGTTGACCACTAACTGAAGGATGACCCATGATAATATATTGACCACTAACTAGAGGGTATCCTCCACTCCAAGTTTGAGTCAGAGGTGTTGTTTCAATTACGAAGTTAAAAGCAGTTGAAGGTTTCCCTCCAGTCATTGGGGTCAACACGGTTGTAGAACTGACTGAATAGTTTTGATGATTATTAGACGGAAAAGAGGGTTGGCCTGGTTCATAAGTGGTCATGTTGGGCATAGGCATTCTTGGTGAAGGGAGAGAAAGATAATGTATAGGGGAATGATATTCAAAAATGGCTACCTCCATAGTGGATTGGGGAGGGAAACTCTAGCGCCTTACCCGCTCTCCAAGTGTGCGTAAACGCTCGATAGTCTCATGAATTGGTGCGATAAATTCATCATTTGAAATAAAATGGGTAGGGTGCGGATGTGGTGGAGTCTCCATAATCGGAGGTGAACCAAAATCGGAAATTACATGACCTAAGGAGGTCCTCTAAAAGGCCATTTGGAAATGCTCGCCAGGAAGTGTACTTGTGATGATAAATTCATCAGTTGGCATGGGATTTTTCTTTGATGATCTGGTCATATAGTCATGGGCTCATATTTCTCTCTATAGGTCACACGTGAGAAATGCAAGCCTGCCAAATTGAGGAAAAAGTTGTATTTCTGTCTAAATGAAGGTTGAGAGGCATTTGCATTGCACACCAGAAATTGTGGGTGTGTAGATAAATTCATCCAAAGGTGTGGATCTGTTCTTTGGCAAAATTTCCATCTAGCCATGGGGTCAGAATATTCTTTGGTAGTCACACGTGTGAAAAAGTGAGTTCCCAAGTCGAAGAAAAATTATGTTTTACACATAAATCTGAATATGCCCAAATTAAGTATATGTTAAAATCAATTTTTATTTTAAATTGCCCAACTAATACAATTTAATAAGGAATAGTTAATATGTTATAAAATGAAGGAAAATAACTACTAGCTACTTATCAAAGCAAATTAATTAAACCAAGAAGTATTTTTTTTATAAAGAAGTGTGTTTGATAAAAATGCAATTTCGAGAATTGGAAGGAAGCAATTATGGAAAGGGAGTGATGCTGAAAATGCAAGACAATAAGCTACAGGAATAAAAAATAATAAGGCAAAGTTTATTAATAAAAATCAGAGTTTATTGCCTAATTAATAAACAGAAAATTAATCCTTGAAGAGGCACGAGTAAGAAAAGACACGAGCCCAGATTATAGAGATGCAATGGTTAAAAGTTGAGATAGACAATATATAAACAAGTATTTGAGATGGAAGGAAGATGTCTCAACAGCCCAGATCAAAGAAGAATAAAGATCAGAGAAAGGCCAATGAAATGAAGAAACTGAATTGAAGAAAAGAAGTTCTGGAAATATGAAAGAAGACAGAAAAAGGGTGGTTGGGTGATGCTAGGGGCAGATTGAAGAAGATGAGAGTGTCTGCTATGTGCTTAGATAAAGATCTGAAGTAGTACAAATATCAGATAAATAATAAAAGGAACAGAGGCAGTATTTTGGATCTTAGATTGAAGATCATAAACAAAGGACAATGAAAGTATAAACAGATGTATTTCGATTGAAGTTATAAGGGTCTCAACAATTCAGATTGAAAGTACAGCAAGAACAAGAACTGAAATGTATATTGGGTTTTGAGATGAATACTTGAAGCGGCATTGAGACCAGAGGAAGAGACCAGAATGTTTGCATATTTGAAATGAAGAAATGCATAACAGAAGTCAGAGATTAAAGGGGAAGTTGTCTGCAGCCCAGATCTATGTAGCAGCAAGAGAAGACAAAGACTGAAGAAAGCAAAGAATTATATATGACAGAATTGAAGAAAGAAAGATCTAGAAGATTGATATAAACACATTAAGGAGGTAGGGTGGTGCTAGGGCAGGCTATAGGCCTGCAAGGGGGTTGTAGCCTCCTTCCAGTGGTAGTTGGTAAATAGGGTTTCAAAGCATCCTTTCAAGGTTAGCTGATAAACTAGGGGGTTGTAGCCTCCTTCTAGTAGTGGCTGGTAAATAGGGTGTAGTAGCATCCTTGTCTATTGTAGCAGTAAGAAACCAGGGTGTTGTAGTATCCTTCAGTTGTAGCTGAGAAACTTGGGGATTGAAGTCTCCAGCAAGTTGTAGCTTGCAAAAACTAATGTAAATATAATTTTGAAGTATAGAAAGAGTTTGTGGTTTTCCCAATTGGGTTACCACAATAAAAATTTGCATTTTGTGTATCTTGTTGATTCCATGTTTTAATTAATATTAATAAGTGGTTTAAATTGGTAAAAATATAACAATATTGATTCACCCCCCCCCCCCACTCTCAGTATTGGCCAATATTCCAACAATTGGTATCAGAGCGGGATCTATAGTCTGAACCACTGGAAGGAAGATCCTATTAAAAACCACTATGGATCAACAAGAAGGGATTGCACCCTACAGAGCTACAATACTTGATAAAGAAGAATATGCATATTGGAGCAGGAAAATGAGTGTATACTTACAATCATTAGGATGGGGTGTATGGAATTCAATAATATATGATTATATCCCACTAAAAAGAATAAGGACTACATCTCAGAAAGATTCCAAGAAAAATAACTCAATAGAAATAGAGGCCATACTTGATGGACTATCTCAACCCATCAAAGAAAAGATAGGACAATGCGTCTCAGCTAAGGAACTTTGGGTCAAATTGGAAAAGCTTTATTCAGTCAAAGAAATAGTAAAAGAAAACCTTGCTATTTTCAAGAATGATAATGAAGAAATTTGCAATCATAAGGAAGACCAAAAGAATAAAATCATATGCAAGAAAAAATGTAATGATAGGAATAAATTCTTCTATTCCATGGAAGATAGTGAAGATGAAGAGATTAGTGATGGTA
The DNA here is from genome assembly GCA_027924585.1 of Larix kaempferi. NCBI lineage: Eukaryota > Viridiplantae > Streptophyta > Pinopsida > Pinales > Pinaceae > Larix > Larix kaempferi. The sequence goes on from BSBM01000289.1 coordinate 21,093,812, forward strand.
AAGAAACTTTCAGCCATATGGAAGATCAAAAGAACAAAACCATATGCAAGAAAAAATTTAATGACAGGAATAAATTCTTCTATTCCATGGAAGATAGTGAAGATGAAGAAAATCTATTCATGGAGACATTAACTTATGAAGATAATTTAGATATGGAAGGAAAGGTGGACCTAAAAGCAGAATTCATAAGTACCCTTGATGAATTGAGAGAGAGTGGATTGGAGAACAATTCTTTGAAATAAAATTTGTCAAAATACCTAGAAGAGAAGAAATCAAAAGAAGAGAAAGTCAAGACCCTCCAACAGGAGTTGCACAAGTCAAAAAAACAAGAAATGGATAGCATCAAAGAGGCCGAGAACTTAAGACAAAAAGTTGCTAACTTCAAGAAAGAAGTAAAGAAGCTTGAAGACCACATGAAAGAGGTCGGGAGCTTAAGACAGGAAGTTGCTAACCTTAAGAAAGAAGTAAAGAAGCTAGAAGACCACATGAAAGAGGCCGAGAGCTTAAGACAATAAGTTATTTTGCTTAGAAAGAAGCTTGATGAAGAATCTATTAAATAAAAATTTGAGAACAACTCTAAGGTTTTAGATGAAATCCTAAGTAGCCAAATACCATCAAGTGACAAAAATGGATTAGGTTATGATAAAGAAAAGAATCCAGAATATTTGTCTCCTACACTCCAAGATAGAAATGAAAGAAGCTATGCTGCTGCACTCAAAAGCCTTATTAAGAAGGATAGTCAGAAGTCTGCTCCATCATCTCATAATAAAGATATAACTGATGTGATACCTAAAAGACCAATGACAAGCAGAGTCCAGCAGATCTTTTTTGGTCATTGTTACTCATGTAATAATTTTGTACATATGGCTAGAGAATGTGAGCTGAGGAAGAATGCTTCAATAAAAGTTCAAGAACAAAGGAAGGGATGGAAGAAGATGGATGTTGTGAAGCAGGAAGATAAAAGATTCCTCAAATATAAAGGAAGGTTCTATGGATATTGTCACTGCTGTCACAAGTTTGGTCACAAGGATGTTAATTGCAGAACCAAGGGAAAAGATCAAAGTACAGAATCCAAGAAACAAAGAAGATCAGTAAGCAGGTTACCTCATGGAAATATGTGGAGAATAAAGGAAGACTACAAAGATTCAGAGGAAACACAGATTCCAAGCAACAATGAAGTTTCCAAAGATGATGTTCATCATAATAGTGTTGTAGATGAGAATGACATCCATTATGATGGAAATCAAGATGAAGATGAAGAATACACCAATGGAGAGAAGGATTATGAAATTCTCTTCTAAAGTCTCTCGTGATCTAAAAGAGAAACCCCGAAATTAGCATTAGAGGGGATCATATACTCAGGGGGGTAAATATCAGAAAATTACAATTGGTATTTGAAGGTAATTAATATCACTTGCTAAGAATAAAAGGATATCTTCATCAAAGACAAGAAGTAAAGTAGAGGTGACAAAATTGAAGAAACATATTTGGTCTAGAAAACATCTATGTGACAAGCACATGGTTGAAGTGTAACAAAATCAGAAGGAGAATTAGAGAAGAAGAGATGATCATGGTTAAATGATAAGACTGGTGTATGGTTGACAAAGAGCAAAGTATAAACCCTATCACAAAATGGAGAAAATGTTGGCAAAGGGGAGGAACATTGAAAGAGGGAGTCTATGAACTCATCAATTAGGTTCTCATTCAAATACTAGCCACAAAATGATAACTAGATTATGATAACACAAGTGGTCAGTACCAAGTCCAAGATAACAAAAGGAAGAGAAGTAAAAGAAGGGCAGTTATCAAAAAGAAGGAAGATAGGAAATTCTCTATCAAGATGGTTACAACAAAAGAGCATAATAAGCTATCCTTTGTCATTGTTGTCAAAGGGGGAGAATGTTTAAATGTTGCCATCAATTCCAATGGGGGCTAATGTTGAATGTGATTGTCATTGATGTCAAAGGAGTTTAGTAATGACAAAAGGATAACCAAAAACATGATGGCAGGGTGAACTCAGTGAAAGACAAAGCAATGACAAAGGAAGTGATGACATGGCAAGTATGATGATGTGGCATGTGTGATGGGGCTGGAAAGACACATGATGGTGTTCTAGTGCTATCATGAAGTCAGTGTTGCAATCTGACATCATTTTGGAAAAGTATGGCAAGTTTGTGAAACTTTGGAAATTGACTAAGTATGGAAAAATTAGTCAATACTACTCTAAGAGAATGCCCACCATAATTCATGGTTTGAAGAAAATTCCCACACCATCATATCAGGCTATAGCTTATTGAAGTGGCTATATATTCATGGTCTCATTTTTCCTTAATCATTTCTTAGGAGAAAGTTATAAGTCTTCCAAAATAGGGTTTCAGGATAAACCTTGGAGAAATTCTTGGAAATGGCTAAGTGTTGGAAAACTGGTCCAGGTGGCCTTGGGAAAATGCTCATCGTACCTCATGGGAGAATGATAAACATTATCTGGAACTATCATGTTCCAGCTTGTCAAAGAGGCTATCTTGCCATGGTCTTAGGTTTCACAGAAGGTGTTTGATGACAAAGTTAACAGCCTGCCAAAACAGGGTTTCAGGTTAATTTTACACCGAAGCAGCAAAAATTCCTAAGTGGCCTCAGGGAAATGTCTGCCAGAGTTTGTGGGTTGAAGTAAATGCCAGCACCATATGGTCATATTGTAGGTTGTTGTTTTTCTACCTGGCCATGTTCTCATCTTGACTTGAAAGTGTCTGCGGAAGAAGTTATGGATCTTCCAAAACAATGTTTCAGGCAGATTGCACTAGTCTAGGAGAATCCAAAAATTGTCTAGGTATAAATTCACTAAAACTGCCTAAGTGACCTCAGTAAAATGCCCGCCATCTATTTTGGTTGATGTCTTAAAATATTTTGAGTGTATGTATCTATAGAATGTTGTATGGTGCATCCAACCATATCATTGGCTTTCCCAAAGAGTCTCTAAGGAAGAAGATATTGATCTACCAAAAGTGCCTCCCAGCTTGATTTGCACTACTCCAATAAAATGCCCGTCGAGGAGAGAGAAAGAAGTTTCAAAGGATGAAATTGGTCTGGATGGAATCACCTTGTTGGCCTATATCCATTGGGTGTCTCACACTTCCAATTTGATGAAAGTATAAATATCCTATTACCCTAGGGTTTGACAATTTTATGTCTAAGTGTTGAATCAACAATTTAAAAGGCCAAGTGGAAATGCCCGCTAGGAAGTGTACTTGTGATGATAAATTCATCAATTGGCATGGGCTTGTTCTTTGATGATCTAGTCATCTAGTCATGGGCTCATATTTCTCTCTAGAGGTCACACGTGAGAAATGCAAGCCTGCCAAATAGAGGAAAAAGTTGAATTTCTGTATAAATGAAGGTTGAGAGGCATTTGCATTGCACACCAGAAATTGTGGGTGTGTAGATAAATTCATCCAAAGGTGTGGATCTGTTCTTTGGCAATTTTTCCATCTATCCATGGAGTTAGAATCTTCTTTGGTAGTCACACGTGTGAAAAAGTGAGTTCCCAAGTTGAAGAAAAATTATGTTTTACACGGAAATCTGAATATGCCCAAATTAAGTATATGTTAAAATCAGTTTTTATTTTAAATTGCCCAGCTAAGTCAATTTAATAAGGAATAGTTAAGATGTTATAAAATGAAGGAAATTAACTACCAGCTATTTATCAAAGCAAATTAATTAAACCAAGAAGTATTTTTTTTATAAAGAAGTGTGTTTGATAAAAAGGCAATTTCCAGAATTGGAAGGAAGCAATTATGGAAAGGGAGTGATGCTGAAAATGCAAGACAATAAGCTACAGGAATAAAAAATAATAAGGCATAGTTTATTAATAAAAACAGAGCTGATATTTAATTAAAAATCAGGGTTTATTGTCTAATTAATAAACAGGAAATTAATCCTTGAAGAGGCACGAGTATGAAAAGACACGATCCCAAATTGAAGAGATGCAATGGTTAAAAGTTGATATAGACAATATATAAACAAGTATTTGAGATGGAAGGAAGATGTCTCAATAGCCCGGATCAAAGAAGAAGAAAGATCAGACAGAGACCAATGAAATGAAGAAACTAAATTGAAGAAAAGAATTTCTGGAAATCTGAAAGAAGACAAAAAAAGGGTGGTTGGGTGATTCTAGGGGCAAATTGAAGAAGATGAGTGTGTCTGCTATGTGCTTAGATAAAGATCTGAAGTAGTATAGATATCATAGAAATAATAAATGGAACAGAGGCAGTCTTTTGGAGCTTGGATTGAAGATCAAAAACAAAGGACAATGAAAGTATAAACAGATGTATATTCCATTGAAGTTATAAGGGTCTCAACAGTTCAGATTGAAGGTACAACAAGAACAAGAACTGAAGTGTATGCTGGGTTTTGAGATGAATACTTGAAGCAGCATTGAAACTAGAGGAAGAGACCAGAATGTTTGCATATTCGAGATGAAGAAGTGAATAACAGAATTCATATATTAAAGGGGAAGAATTGAAGTTGTCTGTAGCCCATATCTATGTAGCAGCAAGAGAAGACAAAGACAGAAGAAAGCAAAGAATTATATATGACAGAATTGAAGAAAGAAAGATCTGGAAGATTGATATAAACACATTAGGGAGGTAGGGTGGTGTTAGGGCAGGCTACAGGCCTGCATGGGGGTTGTAGCCTCCTTCTAGTGGTAGTTGGTAAATAGGCTGTCGAAGCATCCTTTTAGTTGTAGATGATAAACCAGGGGGTAGCCTCCTTCCAGTAGTGGCTAGTAAATAGGGTGTAGTAGCATCCTTGTTTGTTGTAGCAGGAATAAACCAGGGTGTTGTAGCATCCTTCAGTTGTAGCTGAGAAACTTGGGGATTGAAGTCTCCATCAAGTTTTAGCTTGCAAAAACTATTGTAAATATAATTTTGCAGTATAGAAAGAGTTTGTGGTTTTCCCAATTTGGTTTCCACGATAAAAATATGTGTTCTGTGTATCTTGTTGATTGCATGTTTTAATTAATATTAATAAGTGGTTTAAATTCGTAAAAAGATAACAATATTGATTCACCCCCCCCTCTCAGTATTGGCCAATATTCCAATAATTGGTATCAGAGCAGGATCCTTCACTACAGTCTAAACCACCGTAAGGAAGATCCTATTAAAAACCACTATGGATCAACAAGAAGGGATTACACCCTACAGAGCTACAGTACTTGATAAAGAAGAATATGCATATTGGAGCATGAGAATGAGTGTATACTTACAATCATTAGGATGGGGTGTATGGAATTCAGTAATATCTTATTATATCCCACCAAAAAGAATAAGGACTACATCTCAAAAAGAGTCCAAGAAAAATAACTCAATAGCAATGGAGACCATACTTGATGGACTATCTCAACCCATAAAAGAAAAGATAGGACAATGTGTCTCAGCTAAGGAACTTTGGGTCATATTGTAGAATCTTTATTCAGTCAAAAAAATAGTAAAAGAAAACCTTTCTATTTTCAATAATTATAGTGAAGAAACTTGCAGTCATATGGAAGATCAAAAGAATAAAATCATATGCAAGAAAAAATTTAATGACAAGAATAAATTCTTCTATTCCATGGAATATAGTGAAGATGAAGAGATTAGTGATGATAAAGAAACTTGCAGCCATAAGGAAGATCAAAAGAAAAAAAAACATATGCAAGAAAAAAATTAATGACAGGAATAAATTCTTCTATTCCATGGAAGATAGTGAAGATGAAGAAAATCTATTCATGGAGACAGTAACTTCAGAAGATAATTTAGATATGGAAGGAAAGGTGGACCTAAAAGCAGAATTCATAAGTACCCTTGAAGAATTGAGAGAGAGCAAATTGGAGAACAATTCTTTGAAAGAAAATTTGTCAAAATACCTAGAAGAGCATAAATCAAAAGAAGAGGAAGTCAAGAGCCTCCAAAAGGAGTTGCACAAGTCAAAACAACAAACAATGTCTAGCATGAAAGAGGCCGGGAGCTTAAGACAGGAAGTTGCTAACTTCAAGAAAGAAGTAAAGAAGCTTGAAGACCACATGAAAGAGGTTGACAGCTTAAGACAGGAAGTTGCTAACCTCAAGAAAGAAGTAAAGAAGCTAGAAGACCACATGAAAGAGGCCGAGAACTTAAGACAAGAAGTTATTTTGCTTAGAAAGAAGCTTGATGAAGAATCTATTAAATAAAAATTTGAGAACAGCTCAAAGGTTTTAGATGAAATCCTAAGTAGCCAAAGACCATGAAGTGATAAAACTGGATTAGGTTATGACAAAGAAAAGAATCCAAAATATTTTTCTCCTACACTCCAAGATAGAAATGAAAGAAGCTATGTTGCTGCACTCAAAAGCCTGATTAAGAAGGATAGTCAGAAGTTTGATCCCTCATCTCATAATAAAGATAGAACTAATGTGATACCTAAAAGACCAATGACAAGCAGAGTCCAACAGATCTTTTTTGGTCATTGCTACTCATGTAATAATTTTGGGCATATGGCTAGAGAATGTAAGCTGAGGAAGAATGCTTCAATAAAAGTTCAAGAAAAAAGGAAGGGATGGAAGTTGTGATGCAGCAAGATCAAAGATTCCTCAAATATAAAGGAAGGTTCTATGGATATTGTCACTACTGTCACAAGTTTGGTCACAAGGTTGTTAATTGTAGAACCAAGGGAAAAGATCAATGTACATAATCCAATAAACAAAGAAGATCAGTAAGTATGGTACCTCATGGAAAGATGTGGAGAAGAAAGGAAGACTACAAAGATTCAGAGGAAACACAGATTCCAAGCATCAATGAAGTTTCCAAAGATGATGTTCATCATAATAATGTTGTAGATGAGAATGACATCCATTATGATGGAAATCAAGATGAAGATGAAGAATACACAAATTGAGAGAAGGATTATGAAATTCTCTTCTAAAGACTCTCGTGACCTAAAAGAGAAACCCTGAAATTAGCATTAGAGGGGATCATACACTCAGGGGGAGTAAATATCAGAAAATAACAATTGGTATTTGAAGGTAATTAATATCACTTGCTAAGAATAAAAGGATATCTTCATCAAAGACAAGAAGTAAAGTGGAGGTGAAAAAATTGTAGAAACACATTTGGTCCAGAAAACATCTATGTGACAAGCACATTGGTGGCTGGGTGATGCTAGGGACAGATTGAAGAAGAGAGTGTCTGCTATGTGCTTAGATAAATATTTGAAGTAGTACAAATATCATAGAAATAATAAAAGGAACAGAGGATGTCTTTTTGAGCTTGGATTGAAATCAGAAACAAAGGACAATGAAAGTATAAACAGATGTATATTCCATTGAAGTTATAAGGGTCTCAACAGTTCAGATTGAAGGTACAGCAAAAACAAGAACTAAAGTGTATGCTAGGTTTTGAGATGAATACTTGAAGCTGCATTGAGACCAAAGGAAGAGACCAGAATATTTGCATATCGAGATGAAGAAGTGCATAACATAAGTCAGAGATTAAAGGGGAAGAATTGAAATTGTTTGCGGCCCATATCTATGTAGCAGCAAGAGAAGAAAAAGACTGAAGAGAGCAAAGATTTATATATGACAGAATTGAAGAAAGAAAGATCTGGAAGATTGATATAAACTCATTAGGGAGGTAGGGTAGTGCTAGGGCATGCTACAGGCCTGCAAGGGGGTTGTAGCCTCCTTCCAGTGGTAGTTGGTAAATAGGGTGTCGAAGCATCCTTTCAGTTGTAGCTGATAAACCAGGGGGTTGTAGCTTCCTTCCATTAGTGGTTGGTAAATAGGGTGTAGTAGCATCCTTGTCTATTGTAGCAGTAAGAAACCAGGGTGTTGTAGCTAAGAAACTTGGGGATTGAAGTCTCCAGGAAGTTGTAGCTTGAAAAAACTATTGTAAATATAATTTTGCAGTATAGAAAGAATTTGTGGTTTTCCCAATTGGGTTTCCACGATAAAAATCTGTGTTATGTGTATCTTGTTGATTCCATGTTTTAATTAATATTAATAAGTGGTTTAAATTGGTAAAAAGATAACAATACTGATTCACCTCCCCCCCCTCTCAGTATTGGCCAATATTCCAAGAGTCTTCTAAAGAAAAAAGCACTATTCAATCTAAAGCCTCAAGCAAACTTATATGATAGTTTTGAAAGTTGGATCCTCACGGGAGTGTCAAGTCATCGCAACTCGCAATATATTGTAGGGTCCAATAGTAATACTAAGCCCAATATTTCAAAGCGCTAACCAGGGAGGATTGGGACCATACCCCTGACTGTGTTACCGGACTACCTGGCAGTACGTGCGTAGTAGCTCCCCGAGTGCTATTCGCGACGTATTGCCATGCCAAGATGGCCAATGGTTGACTCAGATAGTTCTAGGATCCTAGTGGGATCTCCCAATATACTCAAGGTGCGTGGGAGCTCAAATCTGCATTAGTGTTGTCTAATGCACAATCGTACGACAAGAGCCTTCCTATATACCGTCGAGTACATGAATTACCTTTCTATATACCTGGAGGTACATGAAAGGTCATTCGATATACCAACTAGTACGTGGAAGAACTGCAAGCCCCGGGGATGCAGTGCATGCAGATAACGACAACTGCTACGTTTTAAGACGTCAGAACACGCCTCTAACCTATCACGCGAATTTCTAAATATTTTAACTTAAGCTACCGCGGTAAGTTTATCTTGTACAATTAGGTGAATGCATGAAGTGTAGACTTGTAAAGTAAACAAAATGCACAACTAAGCTAAATGAAGGGCAAATCGTTCGTTTTTTCGATGAAAACTAGCTAAAGGAAGGGGAAATCTTTTATTTTCCGAGAGTAAATGAACAAAGTACCATTTTTACTTTCTCTTCCAATCAAAACAAAAGACTACAAACACTCTTTCATTTAATCCAACAAAACAAAAATAACATACCAAACCAAAAATATTTTTCTTTTTCTTTTCAACTAAGCTAAATCTCCAAGCAAAAATGAAAAGATGAACTTCCTTTGATTGTAATAATTCAAATTTTCCGAACCATAAGAGAGGTAGAAAGAAACCCAAAGGACATGAGAATGTTTTTCTTGTTCAAAAAGCTTTGAGAAGATCTATTTTCCACTTAATCTTTAGAGAGATGCAATGCACTCTTTTACAACTAAGGAGAAATATGCACAATATTCAATTCTTTCAAAGTCTCTTAAATGATTTTCAAAAACACAAAAACTCTTTTCCCAACAATCCCAAGCAATGAACTTAAGGTGGAGAAAGTATGAATCCTTTTATTTTCTTTACTAATGCACTTAAAAGATGCAATTTTCTTCTATCTTGATTCAAAACATGAGATACACTCACTACTGCAATATTTAACAATGTTAGGATATTCCTATACTCCATCCTAGTCCTATTAGCATTTTCATTATTTGCATTTTCAGTCTTGTATGCATTTTGCATGCATCCCAATCATCAGTCCCAGCACCTAGCCCTCAGTTAGCTAGCCCCGAGAGCTTCTCACTGATTAGTTTTAGCCCTCCTAGTGCTTAGTGCGCCCTGCATGCAGTTACATGCATCTCATGCACCCTCTCTCACCTACCATTCAGTTGTACTTCAGTTATCTTCAGTTCTTTCCTTGATTTAAGGCTAGACTGACTCTCAACTGACTGTATCACTCCGATAGACCTCCAGTGAGACTAGATTGCCCATTCTAACTCCAGTTAGCTCCTCATGCACCCTCCACTAAGCCTCCTTCATTCAGTTAGTGCCTCCATGTGCCAGTTACACCTACCACACTCAGTTAGACTCAATTTGATTGATGATTTACAGTTACTTGTGCATTGATGACTCCACTGATGATGATGAAGACTTCTAGTTATGCTTTGATGACACTCCAGTGATCTTTTGATCTCTCCATGAAGGCTAATTCGAATTGCCACCTTGGCATTCGAATCCTCATGCATTGTATTATTTATTTGTCCATTTGTGATTAATGAATTAGTGTGTGTGAAGTTATTTTGCTTCTATCCAAGTTCTACTGTATTATTATTATGTTGCTCATTTACACTGCATTGACCACTCTTCTTCTATCTTCCTGCTTAATCATAATCTTTCTTGTGAGGTATACATCATCTCTTAGATCTGTTGTGAGGATTTTCACAAACAAAACATAATTTCTTGAAAAATAAAACACCCAATCAATGAAATAACCCAAAATTCACACCCAATTTTACCAAAATCACAACTACAAAATCTCTTCAAAGACTCGGGTTCAAAGCAACACAAATCGTGGATCTTCAACAAGTCACAAGACTAGTTGCACTTGCGAGGGATTAGGGACACCCAAGATCAAGGACACAACCGCTTGACTACTCGGGACTGTTAAGAAATATGATCAAGCTCCAAATCTTAAAATAAATCAAAGAAGGAGAATATCCAAATATGAGAAATGCTAAGTCTGAGATAAGCAAGACACGGATCCCAAAAAACCAAATAAAACCAATTTTTGTGGGAAACCCAAGTCTAGACACCAAGTTTACTAGGTGATGTGGGTTGCAAGCATACACCAGGGCGTCAAATCCTTAGTGATGCGATATGCAAACAGGAAAAGCGTGTCAGTGACGATGTCTGCACAAAGGGAAAATGTGTTAGTGTTGCAGTCTGCTTTAAGACAAAGTGCATCAAAATCACAGAGACGCGAGTATAATATTACCCAGGTGCGTCGGGCAAAATCTAGAGTTAAAAAAAACAAGAAATCCCAACCAAAAAAAGTTAATAGGCTGAGCAAAGGATTCTTAATGGAGACTGGATCACCCAACAACTCACAGTAGAATGGATCCAATCAAGAAGAGGCAAGTGAAAGGCTTATGAGGCTTAGTAAGAAAATGCAAATCAAAATTCAAATAACCCAAAGACAATAGATTTGTCTTTCCCCGGTATGGTCATCAATTTTTTTTCCGGACAATCCTTCAGTTCGGACACTAACTGATCTCCCTAGTCTGAATGGTTCGTATCTAGAACAAAACAATATAGAACACCAAGATCTTTCCTAGATTAACCAAATTGAAAAAGGTATGGAGGAATGGTTTACCTTGTCATTGCAGTGATACCTCCTTGTTTGATGTAGCTCCTGATCTTCAACTGCAAAACAATGCACAAAAAAGTGGAAACATACAAATAACGATAATAACGATATGCAATATGAATTAATCTAAACTAGTAGTCAAAGAAACCAATTCTAAGGATCTTAATACAACAAGAATTTATGGAAAGAATATGTATTACTGTAAATAAAAGAAGCACATAAGGAGAGATTACAACCAAGCTTTGACGTCACAACTTTTTCCAAATTTTCCTAGCCTCAAAGATCCAATCTTTTGCCTCTTAATGGATGAAAAGGGAATAAGCTCTAGCAGAATTTCCCCAGCTTTTAGGTGCTCTATCTTTCTCCTCCTTAACTATGAAGAGAGGGCTTGTATATATAGGCCTAAAGGGATAGAATAGGTTGAGGATTTGTGGGAGAAGCTCAAGGGATCATCCCAAAAGGTAAGGAGATCGAGTGCCACCTTTCCTAGTTCATAGGGATAAGCCTCCATGAAGCCATGGGTTTTAGAAGCCGCTCGAAGCTTCTCTTTTTCCTTTTAAACTGACAGTGTCTCACTTTGTCCAAAGGAAACCTACATCTTTGAGGAGTGACGCACTCTATTCAAAGGCGGGATGTGCCAGTGACATGCTTTGTCAATGTGCAAAGCGCATCACTTGGAATCCAACGCACTTTGTCAACGTGCAAGGTGCGTCCAGGTGACAACAATGAGAAAAAGGGTAACCACAACTCTTCCTTTGATCAATTTGGATTAAGTGCTTTAGGAATCAGGACAAATGAAGGACACATAACTCATGATGACGATATTTTGGTGTAACAACCACACAGCTCATCCAATTATGAATCCCAAATCCTATTGAAATAACCTACACATCCAATTGAAATTGTTATAAAAAAATATGAACAAGTTTCTTTCAACTAAGGATTGGCATCCCCTCCACATTCCAAGACAATAGATATCTTCATTTCAAATTAGGAAGATAGAGCCCTAAAATACTAAATCGATTATTTGTCACAAATCCCTCTAGGTTTGGAGTACGTTTATCAAGGGAATACATTATTGCATCCTTTTAATATTTCTCCTGCATCTTGGGGCTTGAGTTCCCAGCAGGTTTGACCACACGAGCAAGGGAAGAAACTTCCTTTTGCTTGTTGGACTTTACCAGCCACCCAGACTCTATCTCTATACTACTCAAAACGGATTGGGTAACACCCTCCCCTTTATCACAAGGCCAACGATTTGTTGAGACTACACAACCACCAAGTAGCAATGTTAGCTTGCTACACATGTTGAATCATCAATCTAGTGGGAATTCACATAGACGAAGCTCCCATTGCACCTTAACCCATTTAAAGAACACTAGCTACCCCTGAACTAATATACAATGCACCACCTGCTCATGAACCACCTAGTAACAAAGGACTATGATCCCCAACCCCTTGTCTCAAAGCCATCAACGTACCACTTTTTGCCATGCCATGGGATATTGAGGGTGTTGTAGAAACTCCCTCACATACCTCCTTCAATGTTGGTCGACAAAGTGGGCAATCACGAATAAGATGGTCATGTGCTTGGAATGCAAAGCATGCATTCAATAAATTAAGGTACTAAACCTTTTTTCGTCTAACCCTATCAATGGTGCACATTGAAATGAAGGGGGGAATCTTTTCCTTCAAATTCATCTCCCCACAATCCCTTAGATTAGGATGAAGGAATTGAATCGGCCATTACGAATAAGCACCTTACCAAATGATTGCACAAACAAATCAACAAACAAGAAGATGTTTGCTATAACCAAAAACTCCAACCAAAGTGAATAGTGTGCCTGGTTGCAATTATTAAGGCTAAAATCCACCCTCCAAGTTTGAACATAAGCAAGGGGGGCCACAATGCTCCACATAACAAATTGTAACACATGATAGGCTATAGTGTCGAAGTTAAATAGTAAACAAACATATTTCAACCCGAAAACCTAGTAAGAATTCATAGATATCCACTTCACTTCCCAGCTCAAAGGACACCAGTGATTGAATGTGTCCTCATTGAACATTTGACATAAAGAAACAAGATCACACCTCTAGTTTCCAAGTGCAAATGCCCCTCAAACTATTTCTTGTAGTTGGTAAGGGAAAAACTAAGTCATCTAGATATGTACCCGACAAGAAACCAACATTCACTAAGCGTTGCTCCACATGTGGTGCCTCACCCTGAGGTTTTGTACTAGATTGTGTCCCTTTCCCATTTCCTCCTCTACAAACACAATCATAAGAAAGGATTTGATGGCTTATGGATCCAATGAGGGGATCACTCTAATACCCAAAGAAGCCATTGTCTTTTCCTTATTTGCATCCATAATCTCTATGTTAGGACTCAATACCACCACAAATGCATCCTCCATGACAACAACATTTCCCTTTGATGGAAGAGGAGGCCAATTTGTCCTGCTCTTACTCAAACTAGAAACCCCAACTCTCATAAAATTGGCATTCAAAGACTGGGATACAACTTTGACAAAGTCGTCACTCTTAAAACAATTGAGAGCAATGCGATTCATAGGAGATCGCTCCCAATATGGATTTCTCTTACTATATGCATTGTCCTTTCCTTTAATAACACCCCAAGCTTAGACCCCTAAATAAATCTTGCTCTCCAACTCCATTCGTACCAATGGAAAAAAGAAACCCTCGACCATACAAGTTTGGGCCCCTACAATAGAACCCACATGTGGAAGCCATGCCTGCTAAGACTGTACACTTTGTTGTAGTTTCTCCTTTTCGCATACCTATCATTACACTTATAATTATCATACATGCACTTTTCATTGTACCCTTGATGGTACTATCACCTTAGATTGTACCCATCGCAATACATGCTCGTGTAGTTGTGTTGTGACCTTAGCATGTCTGTACAACACAAGTCTCCATCATCCCTGGTGCCAATTGTGTATATATAGTGTCCATCCCCCTAACCTGCAATTCCACTCATGTTCAAAGAGGACCTATCACAATCATCTTTATTATTCAAAAATATTTTATACTTAACATTAGCAATCATGGATTGATTGTCACTACGCACATGCTCTAAACAAATGTAAATGTAAGATCTCTAATAAACCAAAACTAAAAATGTAATTGTAGTTGTATTGTCCCTTAGCACGCCTATACACCATGTATATCCATTGCACCTAGTGCCAACTGTGTTTATACAGTGTCCATCCCCCTCACATGTGCTACCATTTGCATTTGTAGAGAACCTATCACCATCACAGGCTTTCTCCTCCTCGACTCTATTATTGAAAAATATTTTATATTTAGCATCATCAACTTTAATAAAATGTCGGCAATCATGGATTGATTATCATTACACACATGCTCTAAACAAATGTAAATGTAAGATCTCTAATAAATCAAAACTACAAATGTCAAATTTTGAAAGAGGTCGTGCCTTGGAAAATTAAGTGGATTTATATTGGCAAAGCCTTGTTTTCCCAAGTGGATATTAGAGGAATGACATAATAGTATTTTGGGAATTGCAATAATATAAAAATTTGTGTGAAATGTGACTCATCCATATCCTCTCTCTCTTTGATTTTGACAATGAGACAAATTCTTATTACTTTTCGTTTGCAAGGTCTTTTAGAAATGGCCTTGAAGAGAGCATATCCTCCCTCTTTAATTTTGACAATGAGACATACTCTTATTACTTTTTGTTGGCAAGGCCTCAAGAAATGGCCTTGAAGAGAGTTTATTGACTATTTCATCAAATTATTTTCTTACACTTCAGCAAACAGTAGTAAGCTCTTTCAAGTAAATACTAACATTATTAGTCATGGCTATGCAAGAGTCTTTTTACACATTTAATAGATTTTTGGCTCAAATTATTTTTAGAAACATGGAAACTTTTTATGAATAAAGAGTTTACAAATTGAATTTGTTTCATTGGCCAAAAGTCACTTGGTTTTAAATAGTAACTAGATAACAAAATCATTGAAGCATTACAATCATTGCCATTGGAAAACATGAAGTTTCGAACAAGATGAAGATGCTAAGGTTGTTGAAAAATTATAGGTGTTGACAATGGGATACAAAAATGAATCAAGATTGTGTCACTATCTTGAAATGGCCAAATATGACGTTTTAAAATTTATGAGATTTAATTAATATATTTAACTAGCAACTACAATGAGTGGGGATTACCCTCACTTTAAGGCATGTAGAAGCACACTACTAGGTTTTTACCATCCAAACCCTTTTCTAGTAAAAAATTGGTTGGATCCTTATATGGAGGATTATGTGGAGTGTGCACAAGATCAACTAGATAACTATGATTAAAACCGCAAGCAACTAGACCATCATAACTGGAAATTCATAGGTAGGGTATAGACCTCCCAAACCATGGTGAAAAATGGCACCTAACCATCACAATTGTATTTAAGTCCTATGCTTTCCAAAATAAGCAAAAGGACATTAAGCTCCTTTATTGTTATATGTTTTGTTCATAAACACACAAGAATGTTGAGAATTCTTAAAGTGAAAAGAAAACTAAATTTAAGTAACTATTTTTTTCCTAAAATACAAGTCAATGGAAGGTGACCTTGAATAGTGTTAAATATATATATATATATACACTATGAATTCCATAAATGGCATGTTTAAACAAGGAGACAAGCAAGGGACATACTTTATTTTTTTAATCTTGATATAATTTTAATAATGTTTTAACGTGATTATGAACTATAGTCATGTATCACAACAAATTGTAATTATCATAAAGTTCCAATATTTTAATGATCTCACCTTTAATGGTATAATGGAAACACTAACATTGCTTGTGAAATGATGATGGAATCAACATGTTTGTTGCCCTTAGATTATATTCTCTAAATAGAATATGTTCTTAGAAACACTCCAAGAAACCACAAGCTTAGAGACTTGCTACTCATTGGTCGTAATATGGGTGTTACCCATACATACTTCGGATACAAATATGTAGTATTGCTCACTTTACACATACATTTTTAAGGAAGAAATTGTCGTTCTTAATATAAGTGTTATCCATACATACTTAGCATACAAATCATTGTTGTCAATATGGGTGTTACCTATAAATACTTGGATGATGCAGATATGGAATATTATTCACTTTACATATATAAAGAAATATCAGTGTTCTTAATATGGTTGTTATCCATGCATACAACATACAAATTATTAGTGTCGACAAAGGTGTTATAAATATAAGTATTGTTTACTCCACACATGCAATGAAGAAAATACTCATTGGTCTTAATACAGGTGTTACCATACATACTTCTCTACATTGTTAGAAAAGAAATTACTCATTTTTATTCATATGGATGTTAACCACTTATACTATGAAACGAGAACTCGTCACAGTTCTCGTTTTTCTCTCATAATTTTAGTAGTTATTTTTACCTCTATTTCAAAAAGAGTTGATACCAGTATCACACATTTTCATTTTGAGACATTTTTTGGGGCCTTTGAATTTTCTTTGTCGTA
Source organism: Larix kaempferi (assembly GCA_027924585.1). Lineage (NCBI taxonomy): Eukaryota > Viridiplantae > Streptophyta > Pinopsida > Pinales > Pinaceae > Larix > Larix kaempferi. Next base: position 21,110,418 of record BSBM01000289.1, read on the forward strand.
AATTTTTTTTAATTTTTATTTTCAAGTGTGTTTTTAGAAATTTAACAAAATAACATACTTTTATAAGCAAATTATAATGAAAAACATATACATTTTGCAATTTTTTCTATAAAACAAGACATTTTTATTGAGAAAATTGTAAAAAATTCCAGAAAATAAAGACATTTAAAACTATTTTCAAGGAATTTTCAGAGATTTGTTTTATATAAAATGATACTATTTCATATTATTTTATGAAAAGTGACGATTCACATAAATTAAAGAAACACTAAACCATATATTAAAAAAAAAACATTTAAACCTACCCCTAAACTATATAATACAAAAATTTTAAATTAAACTTAAACTAACTCTAAACTATATATTATTAAAAAAAATAAACTACCCCTAAAAACTATACCATATATTAAAAAAAATTTAAACCTACCCCTGAACTATACAATAAAAAAATTTAAAATTTAAAATTAAACTATCCCTAAACTATATATTATTAACAAAAATTTAAACTATTCCTAAAAACTATACCATATATTAAAAAAATATAGAAAAAAAAAACATTTAAACCTACCCCTAAATTATACAATAAAAAAATTAAAATTAAAAATTAAACAACACCTAAACTATATATTATTAAAAACAAATTAAACTCCCCCCACCCTCTCCCTTCTCCCCCCACCCCCCCCACCCCCTCCCTTCTCCTCTCGCCGCCCCTCCCTTCCTCCACCTCTCGCAGCCCCCCTCCCTTCTCCCTCCACCTCCACCCCCCCCCCACCCCCTCCCTTCTCCCTCCACCCCCACCCCCTCCCTTCTCCCTCCTCCCCCCGTCCCCTCCTTCCTTCTCCTCTCGCCGCCCCTCCCTTCCTCCACCTCTCGCAGCCCCATTCCCCCTCCTCTCCCTTCTCCCGCAACCCCCTTCCCCCTCATCCCCCTCCTCCTCCCTTCCCCTTCCCCCTACTGCTCCCTTGCCCTTCCTCCTCCCACTGCCACCCCTCCCCTCCTCCTCCTCCCCCTCCTCCCGCAGCCCCCTTCCCCCTCCTGTGGCCCCCTTCCCCCTCTCCCTCTCCCCCCTCCTCCTCCCTTCTCCCTCCTCCCTTCTCCGCACTCCTCTGCCCACGGAGCTCCGTGCTCAGTTGGGCACCAAAGGGTCGCCCCTCACGAGCGACGCGATGATGGGCCAAAGGGCTGCCCCTCACGAGCGGCGCAATGATGCCCTCATCATCGCGTCGCTCGTGAGGGGCGGCCCTTTGGCCCCAACTAAGCGCAGAGCTCCGTGGGCAAAGGAGCACAGAGAAGGGAGGAGGGAGAAGGGAGGGGGAGGAGGGGGAAGGGTGCCGCGGGGGAAGGTGGAGGAAGGCGGCGGGAGGGGGGGGGGGGGGGCGAAAGAGATGGAAGGGGGAAGGGGGCGGCGGGGGGAGGGGGAAGGGAGGAAGGGAGGGCAGGGAGAAGGAGGAAGGGAGGGCAGGGAGGAGGGCGAAGAGGGAGAAGGGAGGAGGAGGAGGGGCAGGAGGGGGAAGGGAGCCGCGGGAGGAGGAGGAAGGGAGGGGCAGCGTAGGGAAGGGGCGGCTGGAGGAGGAAGGGAGGGAGGAGGAGGGGGGAGGAGGGGTAAGGGGGTCCGGAGAGGAGGAAGGGAGGGGTTTAGGGGGTAGTTGGATAGTTTATTTTTTTTTATTTTTTTATTATATAATTTAGGTTTAGTTTTTAATTTTTTTTTATTATAATTGTTTTATTATATAGTTTTTATATGGTTAGAATAGTTTTTATTTTATTATACAGGTTTAGAGGGTAGTTGGGTAGTTTTTTATTATTATTATTATTATATAATTTAGGGGTAGGGGTAGGTTTAATTTTATTTTATTTTTAGTTTAGGTTTAATTTTTTATTATATAGTTTTTATTACAATTTTTTTATTATATAGTTTTTATACGGTTAGAGTGGTGAAATTATTTATGAATTTTTTCATTTAAGATGCAAGTTTCAAAAAAGTTGTAATTTTTTTCTTGAAGGAAAAATATTTTTCCAATTTAGGGGTTGATTTTAAAGTTATTGTAAACAACAGTATGGGATGTTTAGGCCATAGCTCTATTTTTTACTCTGAAAAAAAAAACGTGTATACTAGTATCAACACTTTTCTATTTGGGGTGTTTTTGGTATTTTTTTTTGCAAAAATCATCGTTTTCATGGCTAGAGTTCTCGTTCATAGTATAAAGTTCTCGTTTCATAGTATAAGTGGTTTGTTACCCATACATATTTAAAGGATACTTGTTCACTCTATTTACTTAACACATGTAATGAAGAAATTGCACATTGATCTTAAAGGATACTTGTTCACATTATTTTATTTACTTTACGCATGTAATGAAGAAATTGCACATTGATCTTAAATGGGTGTTGCCCATATATACTTCTATTGAAGAAATTGCACATTGATCTTAAACACATTGATCTTAAATGATACTTGTTCACTTTATTTTATTTACTTTACATGTGTACTAAAGAAATTGCACATTGATCTTAAATAGGTGTTGGACATTGATCTTAAATAGATGTTGCACATATATACTTCTATTGCACATTGATCTTAAAGGATAAAGAAATTGCACATTGACTTTATTTTATTTACTTTACATATGTAATGAAGAAATTGCACATTGATCTTAAATGGGTGTGTGGCCCATACATACTTCTAGTATATGAAGTATTGTTCATTTTACACATGCATTGTTAACGAAGAAATGTACATTGTTAAATAAGAAATTAGTAGTCGAAAAAGTTAAAACGGTAGAAAAGAATGTCCAAGTGGATAAGCAAATATTAATCACTTAGGGGGAGGTAGTTATACGTGTACAAGCAAACTAACCTTAAAGCACCAGTTTGTCAGGCAAAAGATTGGTCCCCAGTCTAAAAGGAAGTACAAAGAGGCAGCCCTGGACTTGGTCCGTATGCTAAAACCTACTGTTTGATATACTTCGCTACTATGAATGAAAAACTTCAGATTCGTGGGTGTATGCTTCTGTTCCTTTGTCGTCTTTTATGAGGCTTCTTGTACGACTATTGCTATTCGGACATGTTACATTTACGTGTAAAAGACTATGACCTAAAAATATTATCCTATAATGGTTGAGTAACCTTGATTCAGTAGTACATTCTCATTTCCAATTTTTCCGAAGGACATTGGGTAGCTTCCAACCTCTACAAAATCAACATTGATGTTTAGAATCATATCCAATCCAAGGAAAATAGTAAAAGCTAAATTGCTCAAATCATGACAACAGAATTACAGTTTGGTATCTTGCCCCGTATTGATGCCTAAAGTCCCTCTTCAAATTCTACTGTAAAGTCAGGTACATTGCAGTTATTGGGATGGCTCGAAAGGAAGATGTTTCAAACAAACTAAACAAACACTAAGTCTTAGAAATCTTGATGCAAGTGAAATAAAAATTAACCTATGGAAAGTGCCTACTCAGCAATGTCCCAAGCCTAGAAACCTACTTTCGTGTTAACAGTTACAGGCAGAAGATTTCAAGATACTAATCAGGATATGGCAATTACATGGACTGAACTGCGTACAAGGGCCAATAGTAGTTCTGGAATAATTGTGGAGCTTTTTCAAATATTCACAATTGTCATAAACAGACCATAACTTCAGGTACATAGTGATTTTGCAGACCATTAATTTATATGCATTCCATACTGAACTATAGCGTACTTCACCTGGAAGGCTGGAACCCTATTCTTCTCACTTAACAAAGGGCCATTTTCTGACCGAAATGTTTGTTAATAAACATGGCACTTAAAAATCAAACAAAACACCTGCCTACATGAATAATGCAACGCATTTTTCATTTTCACGAAGATGAATGTACATACTATGATCAGAAAATAAAAATATATTTATTCACATATTTTGCTGCATTTCATATTGGAGTAAAAATGTAAGATCTGCATTATATTTGAGATGCAGCAAAGAGAACCATGAGATATCATTGCAGACAATTTAATACCTATCTGGCAAATATTAAATCCCCTAAAGACTGCAGAAATAAGCATGATATTTTCAAACTATGAGCAAAACAATAAATAGTATTACATAACCGATGACCCACTGTTTAGCTTTATTTCCCAAAAGAGATCATCTGTATAGCATCCAAATCAACAACCTGTGGGCCTGTCATACGCAGAAGGTAAAGATGGGCACCGCTCATTCATAAAGGCATATGGATCAATGGTATTATATCCTGGCAATTCCATTCGATATTCCCCTAGGATTTGGCAGAAAGGAAGTTTGACATTATCATTTTCATTACACCAGCTAGGAAGACGGGTCCTGTTGCTCTCAAAAAACCTCATCATGTAAGCATCACGTATCTGCACAAGTGCAAAAATGCTGTTAGGGCACAACTGCAAATTTCAAGATTAAAAGTGTGCTCAACAGCTTTCAAAAAATATACGTATTCTGTGCATTTGAAACTCACAGTGAATTCTGTGACTTGAATAGAACTGGCAATAGCATCAAATAGGCCTGCCTCTTTATACATTTCAAGAATAAATGCAACACATGTTGTTGACTTTCCGTCACTATAAATCCAATCATCCTGCTCAGGAATAGTCAGCAGTTCTTCAAAGGGTATGCCACGCTTTTCACTCTCAATCAAAACTCCATGAATATCCAAGTCCTGCAGGTGCAGATGATATATAAAGTTTGAAATACCAGCATGACATGCAGAACTTGCAATTTAAAATGCAGCAAAAATAATGACAGCCAGCTTCAAGTTATTGAACTTGTTTTACACCAGAGGCTACATATCATCACAATTATATGGTTCCTAACTTCCTATATCATAAATGTCTTTGCTCTCAACTCGCTCAATTATCCACAAGTAGTAATTTAAATCACCAAACATACTAAATGGTTATATATATTGTTATTATCATAAATGCGATTCAACTAGCATCTGAAGGCCACCGCCACAGTATAGTTGGAAAAAAACCGTAAGAATCCGGCTTCAACTTGCTGATCTAGATTCTATACATATCATATGAAACTTGAATCTCTTAAAATCTACAGAAGGATTGACTTGCAATGACATCTAAATGAATAATCATTAGTCAGTACATACAATAATTTATAGTTCAATTATTTTGCCATATGCCCATTAAACATAATACATATCCATACCCTGAAGCCTACAACCGTAAACCCCATCTATTCAGACATTTCACCTGAACATCTTTATGCCAAAGATATACAAATCTCAACCAGGAAACAATTCAACCCCTGTTTCTGGTCCAAAGCAACCAAATTGCTTTGTCCCTCCTAAATAGCTCCAACCATGTGAATGATAGCTGCAATGAGCAAGAAGGAATTCTGACCGAATGCTACAACCTAAGTTTCATCTGACAACAATAGATGCAATTGAATTTCTGATGTGGCTATTACTTGCAATCAGAACAAACAGTTGAGTTCAAGTTTCGCGTGATTTAAAAATGTCTCTGTTAAAATCTTGATATGTAATGGGATAATACTAGCACCAAGAATGTAACCTTCCTACACACTGGTCTGAACTTCCTATAAAGTAGCAAAAAAATATGCTTTGAAGATGCAGTAGCAAACCTATATTGTTAAAAGAGAACCATTGGAATAGTAAAATTAGAGGGTGATTAAATTTTGCTGCACAATAAGCCATGGGGCATTTATGAACGCTGTAATCATAAGTTCAGGTTCTACTTCTTACCTTTCATTAATGCAGAATATTTGTGACACTACAATAATGGTGTTGTAGTATCTCATAAATGCATGTCTACTGCCTAAATGCACCTAAAAACTGCAGCATAAAGATGGAATTCATACCCATAAATCATGCTCAAATATCCCATAAATTCACAATAAATGCTACTGAATATGAAAAAATTGAAATCAATGATCAAGTGTAGAACTGAAAGCAATATAACTACTACTTCCATGTTTTGGACATCATTCTGCCTGACACGCCGCTATAATATCCTACGCCCTATGGGGCCTTGTTGGCATGGAACCATTTTAAGTATGCCCACTAACGGGACCTGGCTAACATGTCTGTGCAAAAGGCACCTTCAAAACCTCTTACTGTCTCATCTTAGCCTTCATTTACTATGGTTCTCTGTCCCCAGATGTTCCAAATCACGATATACGTCCAAAAAATAGTAGATCAATCTCACAGCTGCTAAGCCAAATTTTCTTGTACCTGTGAGCACCAACAGCTTTTCTATATGTAGAAATGAACTTCTACATGTGATGATGAGTCAAATGTTGGAAAACATCAAGCTCGGACATCTCCCCTAAAACTGATTGCTCTCTATGAGGCTTTGTTTCCTTACCATATCTGTGATTCCCACGCTGCCTTGTGATACTCACAAATGCTTAAATATACTATTCTGGACATGGGCCATGTTACACCCTGAGATGTAGGGGTAACTTGATGTTCAGTGCCTATGTGATTGTCCATCACATCCAGCAGTTCCACAGATGAGATCTATGGTTTTCCCATGGACATTCGATAGAGATAATTCCAGCTTGCTCAGTTCATCATGATATGTGTTGCAAAGATCAATGGGGGCATTCAGTTTACACCAGTGTTATGACCTATGTTGCACGAGTTTCCAGAATGTTGGAACTTTGGGAGCGGGGATACGAGTATCCGGTATGGCTAGAAGTTTCGCCCAGACTTACAGGAAGCGGCAGGTTGGGAATGGCAATAATATATATTAAAAATTATAAAAATTTAATATAATATAAAGATTATAAACCTTTTTCCAAAGATGGAAAAATCTATTATAACTCATAAGCCTATAATATAACTCAGAATTATTATTTATATCATATGTATCATTTCTATTTTAAAATTTACTAATATATTGTACATTATTAATATAGAATATTGGTTTTATTAACATACAAATGATGGTGATGATAAGGAATCACTTGATTTTCTTTAGAATTTTAAAACTTTATTAACCTAAAATGAAAATTAATATCATGTTTATATATATTATAAAGTACATCATTAATATAAAAAAATGAAAAGCTACTATGAAATAAATTCATATTTAAAAATATTAATATAAGAAATTATATTAATATAGCATATATTTATACATGAATTTGTGTGTGTGTGTGTGTGTGTGTGTGTGTGTGTGTGTGCACAAAGAAATTCTGGAAATGAAGAAAACTCTCAGACCCCATGAAGAACTAATGAATGGTACCAGCACTTCAATTTTCTCACTTCTAGGCTTCATAGTATGGGAAATCAGAATTCCATACAAAATGCATCAACTGTGGAAGTGTTAGATGTATTTCGTCAACAACTACAAGTACTGGAAGCCGAGGTTGCTCTGCATCGCAACCTAATCTGCAATTTGAGCAACAGTTCACTCTCAGCAGCCCCCAATCAATCCCTCTCGACGGAAGGACCTGGTCACTCAGGGGAGGAAGCCACAGTTCAACAGGCCCAAGATAACATGGAAATTGACACCTCACTCAGCCAGGCAGAAGCAAACAGCAAGCAAGTCAACCTCAACAGTAATTAAATCATGTTTTGCAAGTCCATTTTGGTTTTAGGATTCTTTTGTCGGCTTTATACTAGTAGAATCTTCATTATCTCCTCTGCCAGCTCTAAAAAAATTTGAACATCTGGATGGACATGCTCCAACTTCTCTATCCTATAATGTATTTACATGCTGAACAGTCTGGCTGCAACTTTTGTTAATACAAATGATAACCATTTTTGTGAGAAAAAAATATATATATATATTTATGTCAAATTTTAAAGTTGGTCACTATTCTAATGGGTTCTAGTGATTGGCTTTATTTAAACCTAAAAAACCTCACTACCTAGTTATATTTTAAATAGCAGAGATTACGAGCAAATGAAACCGGACTTTCTTTCAATTATTTTGATGACAACTAATTCCCAATCTCACGACACACATTGTTAACATAGAATTTTAATTGCTTTGAGAATATCAATATGCCATGAAAGCATCAACCAAATGTGAAAAGTCATCGTTAACTAACGATTTAGCTCTGCAATTAAAACTTAGTTTGTCCTCAGGTAATTCTGTCTATCGAATCGTGAGCAGGTTGTGTGATCTTCCAATGACATTGTAAATTGGTCATCGGGCTCATCATATATCCATTTGAAGAACAATTTTCCTTAAAACTTACCTTTCACGCATGTTGTCTAGTACTATGAGTCTAATCAATGCTCAAAACATTTTGATCGCCCAGCACACTATACACGTTTTGAGTGGCCAATCAAACGATTTCAATAGTTTTCCAATCCACTTGGCCATCACTACATGGATTCTCATCGACCAATCAACCAGAAAAGGATTTTTTCATTCAAGCAACAACATTGACTCCATTATCCATTTTAGCGAAATCAATTATCCATTTCCACAAATTGAACACATTTCAGCGAATTTATGGATGAATTCCAATGTACCGATTTCAATTTTCCACAAATTCATTTACATGTTCCAATGGTTTAACTCAATAATAGGATTTCAGTGATGTATTCCCAGGAATACATAACAGGTAGTGTCCTCGAGCTCCCAAAACCTATGGATACGCCACTTGGGAATGACCAACCTAGCCCTAAAACGTACCTGAAATGCTCCCGTGTACCAAATGATGTTCGCAACAATTTTGGAACATTTCCAACCCGCTCATAAGCTCCCGAGGGTGTGGGAACGTCGGGTACGAACTCCTCAACCCCCGAGAGTGGTACCCGTGAAACATAAGTTATGGCATATGCTATCTAGTTGACTAGTGTTAAGTTTTCTTATGTGTGGACATGACCATGAGGGGTTGATGGTGTTACTCTATGACTCATGTATCTTAGATGGTTGTCTCATAGCTAAGGATGCATTGTGATGTGGTTATAATTCTTCCTTATATTAAGTGTGTAACCTTATGAGTCGGGTGTACCCCCAGGAATTTAAGTAAGCGTGACCCTCATTTCATGTCATTCACAACATTTTACCAAGCCATTTTCAATGACATGTCATTTCACTAGCCATTTCATCCATTTCCATCATGTCCCCCTTTCGCAATTGACTTATCATATGTTATGTTCCATGGTCTCTGTGTATTATTCCCATGTATTCATGCCTAAGTCAAAGTTTGAAGAATCAAGGGAAATTGAGATAAATGAGAAATGTAAAGCAAAACCCCTCTGCAAAGACCAAGATCCCTATAACCCAAGTCATCAAAATAAAGGGGCTGATTGTTTCAAACAAAAAGAAATAGATAAATAAGGGATCGAAAAATAAAAGGTGCAAGGAAAGGGTGACTAAAAAATTATCCAATTCTAAGGCATACATCTGGAAGAAAATCATTAACCCCTAACTCCTAAAAAATAAGGGGTAGAGCTATCACTTAGTCACATTCATATGATGGTCAATTTGCGAACACCCTCTCCCTAATACTAAATTCACTTCATCACCCTCACCTTACATAGAAACTTAGGAAGTTCACTTGATCTTAGGGGTAATTGGTAAAACATGAAATCTGGATCAATTATAGTCACACCATGGTAATTCTAAGGTTTTGGGATAATTAATCAAAAGTAAGTGAGTTAATTGAAAAAGTACAATCGATAACCTTTAATGTTAGTTTCTTGCATATATTAACGTATTTTTCATACGTCGTACTTTTCTATTGCCTAACACTTAGTGCATATTCTATGGTAGACTTCATATCCCATTCTGATGATGCGCCCCCTTCTTCATTCTCATGTGGGAGCCTTTGGAGGCATGCTTTTTCATCTCATTGGCACGTGTGAAAGGGCCAACCCTCCTTCATGACTTCGATATGCTAGCATGAGGCTAACCATGTGAATTTTGCACACTTAGACCAGTCTTCTTCACTAATGAAGGGCCTGGAAAACATATCAAGGAATTGGTTGCACATCTTCTAGAGGAGCGCTCTAAGGTTTTTGTTGTCTATAGGACCCTTGAGACACTTGGCATCATCTTCTAGTGGAGCGTTCCATCACTTGAGGCATATTCCATCATGGTTTGACTTGTCTATGTGGTATGTTGCACCATGGAGAATCTATTATTGGCCCATCAAGCCATTTCATCATGGAGCATTCATCATCTTTGACTTGGTTGGTTAGAGTGTGCCCCCCCCCCCTTCTCTTTTGTCCACTTATCTTGGAGAGTGGATTGATAATTTTGACTTGTCATCTATTTGGATATGGTTATTACATATTGTAGAGATTGATTGGTCAAAACCTTAGGGTTTTGGACCAAGCTTTTACTATGTGGTACGTTGCACCTTGGAGAATCTATTCTTGCCCCACGTACCATTTCATCATGGAGCATTCATCTTTAACTTGGTTAGTTAGAGTGTGCCCCCCCCCCCCCAACTTATAAGGAGTTTGCATATTATCCTATGTATCTAGATGAGGGTACACCTTCTTGTGTTGATGGATTGGTCAAACCCTAGGGTTTTGGTCTTGTATTTACCCTTTTTGACTAGAAATTTCTTGGGTTCCCTTCTCTTTTGTCTACTTATCTTGGAGAGTGGGTTGCTAATTTTGATTGTCATCTGTTTGGATAAGGTTGTTACATATTGTAGTGGTTGATTGGTCAAAGCCTTAGGGTTTTGGACCAAGCTTTTACTATCTCACCTTATCCTCTAGAGCGGTTCACCTCTTGTGAATGTATTTCATGGCATGTATCATTCCTCACTCCTAGATGGTTTGCCCCCCTCCCCCTTACATGATCAAGGTCTAGGATTTTGTGTTAGCCTATCGCTTACATTAACAATCACAAAGTCAATATTGTCACCTTTATTTGTATTTATTATTTAGGATATTAGTCATTGCATCGAGAGTAGCGAAGTGCTCTATAGCCCAGTGTGGGGGAGATGTTGTAACACATAACATTGTGTAACGTATGTAACATGCCATTCCCATAAAAAAATGCAGATGATGTTGGCTTTAAAAAAAAAAGTAAATTATATTGATTTCATCTTAAACTTAGATGTATCAAGTACAGGATCAAATATCTTGAGGTGTAATTTTTTCTTAAAGTATAAAAAAATTTACACTTCAAGAAATTAGATCCCTCTCGGTGCTTGATAGATCCAAGTTTAAGATGGATCTATGTTGGTTTATCCTAAATGATGACTAAGTGATATGGATAAGATTGCCTAGCCTAATCACCATACAAGGTGTTAGGATCTAGAGCAAATCTCTCCATGAGGTAACATTCTCCATTGTACTATAGATTTGTAACATTGGAGAGAATACAATTGATCGTGGCTTTTGTCTTTTCTGTCAACTTATTGTCCATGCTTGTTTTTAACATGGTATCAGAGCCATGTTTAGTCTTAAGGGGCCTGGTAGTCTTGAGATCCATGGTATTTTTCCATGGAAAGATTGTAATTTGAAAAAACTATGGTAGTTGTCCATGGCTTCTTTGTTATAATTCCGTGGCATGAATTTCAATTTCAAGTTAGACTATGGAAGGGCAATGACAAAGAGGACAATGGTCATTGATCGTAAAAGAGATCTGAATTGACAGTGTGTAGTGACTTCAACGATTGACTTGTATCAGCAATTCATTCCAGCAAAATTCATCTTAAGCACTAAGGGGATCTAGCACGTGTGGTGACAGTCTTCAAGAAACAGCCTGACCTCGCTCATCACTACATCAATCTATGTCTTGGTAACCTCTGTCAACAATTCTTATTCTTATCTCTGAATCAGATTGCAAGATCTGTTGATTATTTTCATAATTAAATCTGCTCAGATCAATCTCTTCTTCATTGAGCTACTGTTTTCAGTTCAGAATCGGATCTGAATTCAAGCTATATGAGTGTAGACATCGATCTGCTTTGAATTAGATCTGTCAACTGAGAAGAAGAATGTAACAATCAAAGCGACCTCAATTTTTCCTCTGACTCAGATCGAAACACAGATCACACCCTTCAGATTTATACTTAGATCTCTTCAGATCGCACCCTCAGCCTGCAAACTCCCAGATCAAGTGCACCTGTTCATCCTCTCTTGAAGATCTGTTGTTTCTCTGCAAAATGTTTGCCCTTTCCCTTAGATTGCATCCTTGCGGATAGATCACGGCATCCATGATCTACTAGCTCATTACAATAATCGGCTGTCAATAAATCAGAGATCTGATGTTCAATCTGAATCATCAAAGTGACTCAAATTGAACTCTAATTCTTCTGCCTCCTTATAATAAGAACCCTACCCCACTTCCAATATACAAAGTGACTGTTGAAGCTTCCAGGACGTTGTTTGACTGTTCCAAGACTGTGTAAGAGTGATTGTTCTGAGCAACTGTCCCAAGACTGAAGCGAGTGGCTGGTGTGTAAGAGAACGTTGTAACAGGCAGCAAGGAATCACCGTAGCAAGAACAAGGAATCACCAAGCTACAGGTTACAGTTCTGAATTCGACAGTTTGATTGTTTGTTGTTCAGTTTATAGTTTAAGCTTTAAACTATTTTTTTTACTATTCAGTGTTCACTTATTAATAATTATAACTCTTTTCACTGTTTAGTAGTTTGCTTATCGTTATCACTGTGGGCCTGTTCACTGTTCACAAGAAGTGTCACTATATATAAATTTCCAGTATTCCACCACTTCCACATACTCCCATACTGTTCAGTGATTCTTTATGTCTAGACTCTACATTAGCTTCCACTGGAAATTATGTTTGACATCACACTATACACTGTACAGTCCTCTCATCATCCTTACAAAACACTATACAAATTGAAATGTTGACAATATTTTATTATTTATATTTATACATATAAATAACAAATGCAATGGTTCCTGTCTTTTGCAGTGTCTACTGTATCTTCTAGTGTGGAAATTGAAATTCTTTTTGACATTACAGTCCTGAGTCCTCTCATGATCATAGTTGACAACATCGGCATCAGCAAAAAATCGGCAAGGGTCCTATTATCACACCATAGTAGCTGGGCTACTATTCTTGCTGAGCAGATATCTGCACTTTTCAGAGCTTTGCTTTTACAGAGATCAGCTATGATGAGCATATTTATTTGAGATCACTTACAGATCAGAGCAATATATGTATCAGACATTGAGTAGACCTTGTATCAAGGCTGAGCCTTGAGAGCTTAGATTTGATGACCGATGTGACCTTTTGTTCCATACAGTTTCAGTACAGTGCCCAGTTGTATTATTGCAGCAATGTTTCAGTGGTTCTTTATGATGACTATTTGTGATATACAGTGATGTGACCATTAGACTTATGATATTATCATTACATCATTATCTTGTTTTAGTCATCTTCATAGCATTGACTTGGTATATAACTCATGATGTGGCAGGACTATTTAAATAATGAAATGAAATATCTTGGATGGTGTTATAAATATAAAATTGGATGTATTACTTGCACACTAAGGTTTTCTGACAATACTCATTGGTTTCACTACCCTCCTGTGAGCATAGACATGGTCTTTCCTAACATCTTTGTCTGTTAGCCTAGGCACCACATTCACTTGACTCCATCCATCCATGACCTTCCCTATTTGGCTCTCACCTTGACTTTCCTTCTTGACTTTTTGATATGGAGGACTTCCCCTTTTCTACCTCTGTGTTGGACCCCATCCACATTTGTTTTGTGTCTTAGCTCTGAGTTGGTGACAAAACTTGCCTTTGGTGAGTTGGATTTTATGCCTACATCATTCTGGTCGGTTGTCCCGATGTTTGGCTTTGTGCGGAATTCCCTCTAGTCACTTGAGTTGTTGTTGGCTAAAACTGAAAGCACATGTACTACTTATATTGGAAATCTCTTATAAAGCCTGTGAACTTAAAATTCTAGAATGTGTTTCTTAACACACGATGAATAAAGGCTAAAGCAATGAAATGCTAAAATACCCCATGAAGGGTATATAAAGGTCGAAAAGGCAATGGTTAAACAAATGCTATATCTAAATATTGTTGACCTTGTAAATGTAAATATACTCCGGATGCAAGCTGCGATTAGTTGTGCTTTTTAGCACATGTGAAATCCCAGAGGGGTCATATAGGCCAAAAAGGCCATGGAAATTAAATGAATGATCCTAATGAACCTGGATCAACTTGATGTAGACATGATGCCTAAGTTGAATAAGCACTCTCTAAACAACTTATCCATTTGTGAGGCACTGCCCTTCCCTTTGTTATTTTGTCCAACACAGAGTGTAGCTTCCCCTTTTCCCCGTCCAAAGTCTCACTTAGTTGAGTTGGTCAAGTCATCCCCTTTGCCTAGCTTTGTCCTTAGCCTTCATCCTTTGCTAGCAGTTAAGCCATGTCCATTGGGTGAGTATGTCTTTAAAGCTTCTGTGCAAGTAAACTATAAATAACATTTAAATATATATATATTAACTGCCACTGAATGATGTTTACACTTTAAGTTAAGTTGTGAGTGTGATTAAAGGAACATGTCTTAATCTATTGTTATAATCTAGTCTTTGGTTGTATTTTGACCATGGTTATTCTTAAGATCCGTGATGAGATGGACCACTTATGCTTATGGATGATGATCTATGGTCCCACATACACTTATTGATGATTCCATATGTTGGACATATACTTCAGATGATGATTGATGCAGTTGATCGGTTTTATTATTATTTCCATATCATCATATTTTACACTGTTTGGGTATTGTGGACCATACTGATGACCCCACAGGTTATCATGAGGTGTATGAGTACTCATCTCGAGTGGATTTGGGTCTTCTGGATCCATTGAGACACTTATCATCCAGTTCCGGGCACTTCTGATGATGATAGTTGCAGTTACCCACCTGTTGACCAGTTTGGGCACGCTGATCCAGCCTATCCAGCAGAGGCATTGGAGGCTAGTCATTTCCTAGGGCGTTGTAGAGGAAGGGGGTGGTCCAACCACTTGTTTTTACTATTATACCCCCCTTTCAGACAGCCTGGTACACTCAGTTTGACAGCGCGGGCACCTTGGGTGGAAGTTTGGGGCACTTTAAGGGTTTTCAGAAGGATTAAAAAATAGAATAAAAAGGTAACTGAGGAATTCAATTTGGGCAATTGAGGCAAGGTTTTGGTACTTGGTCTTCTCAAAGGTCATTCATGGTGAACCCCCCTTCTTCCAGATCAGTTGGCATCAGTCAGTGGGGTCCACAGTGGCCACAAGAGGTTTTTTACTGCATGTCTCTCTCAGATTTTGGGTACAGGATTTGATCATTTGTGTTACTTGGACATGTCATAGACTTATATTTTATATTATTGTGCCATGGGGACATGCTAGTGAAGGAAATTAATGCCTCCTAACCCCACCATGAGCTTGTAGTGACTTCTCTAGGCCTTGATGATGTGGCACATGTATTTTTAGCCACCCCCATGTATGACGTCACCCTCGTTGAGTCATTTCTAGCTATGACGTCATCACTTAGTTTAGTGATCCATGTGATATATTGTATTGGCTCATCTTAGCCATTGAATATTATGTTGTATCTTTTGATCTCAACCACTCATCTCAAAAAGTGGTTTTGTGGTTTAGGGTTTTGGTCTTTATTATCCTATAAAAGGAGGAGACCCCTATTGTAAAAGGACCTTTGGAGCTCTTGAATATTGGAATAGAACAAGGTTGCGGGGGGAGCGTCCTCCCCCCCCTCGCCCCCTCCGGAAGCTCGCTTCTGGCCAAAGGGCTGCGGGAGCTAAGGGAGAGCACGCTCCCTGTTTCGCTCCCGGGCCAGAGCGTTTTGCAAAGCGCGCTTTGGGGGGTGAAAGCAACGCTCCCGGACGCTCTACACAGGGCTTTCGATTTTTTAAAAACGCTCCCGGGATAGCTCCCGATCGCTCCCAGGATAGCTACCACTGTAGGAACACGCCCGCGCAAAGGAAAGATGAGGAGGATGGATGGAAAGACGAGGAGGATGGATGGTGGCTTCTAGCAGGGCGCACTAGGGAGATTAATATCCACATTGTTGAGGGCTCATTGGTGAAGAATATATCCTCTAGAGTTGCCATGAGTCTCCTTGCTGTCATAGAGGGTGCATTCCACTCTTCTTGGCCAAGTTGTGGTATTGGATTTTACTTTCTGTTTGGGGTGTGGTGATTTACCATCAGAAAACAGAGTGCCAGATGAAGAGGATCTTGTTGAATATTGGTAGTCATTTCTCTATTTCAATACCCAAACTCATCTTACTAAGGAGAAGGCGTTTTAGTGCATATTCTATGTATGCAATCTCAGTGGAAATTATTATTGTACTGAACAAGTCCTGTAGCAGCTTATCCAAGTGGAAACTTAGCTAAACTAGGAGATCATGCTTCACATATAAAGACAGTCATACAATATAGCAGCAAACTTGTGTTTTGGAGAAGCACATAATCCTAGAATCCCAACCAGCATTTCCAGGCATCATTTCCAGCATTATAGACACAGTAATATTGCTGGTTAGTTTGTATTGGAGAAAATTTTATGTGATTCCTGTAGCAAGTTGGGCGTGAAAACTATTGAATGCAAGAAGTATACTGCTGTTTGATATTAATTACAGATCTGAAGTACTCATTCAAATATCAGCTGTTCTAGTAAAAAGAACCCAGTTTGAAAAAAGTTAAAGCTCACTTTTTCCAGACTTGATGATGTATAATAATTTGGAGTTTAATGTATGTAATACGCACTAATTTCCAGGTCAGAATACACTCCTAGTTTCAGACTTTATTTAAGTTACACTTGTACTGTGTAGTGTGTAATTCTGAGTTTATTTGGCAATATATGAATATGGCATTTGGTAGTTAAATGTGGGAATGTAATGATATCTAGTGATGCTTTAAATTTATGAAGAACCTGCCATTTAACCCATACTTACCAGCCTCGGAATCGGCAATAAATCGGCGAGGCAAAAGAGTAAACACTCAAGAGTTTGAATCGGATCAGGAAAAAATCGACAAATACAAAAAAATAAATATGTTATATATTGAAAATTTGAAGTTGTAAGGTTGATCATGATGTTATAGATACTGGTAACTAGAGTCTAGACCTATGGTTGACGAATTCACTACTATATGATTGATGATTGATGAATGATGTTATATGGTATTATGTTTTATTTCATGTTTTTATGCTTTCCAATGAGTTTCCATAACTAATTCAACATTCTACAAGCCTTTGTTAACATATATGCATCAAAATATATAAAAATATATATATTATATAAAAAACGCTCCCGCAACGCTCCCAAACTGGAAGCTTTTGAAAATTTTGCTTTTTGCTCCCGCTCCCAAGTAACCTTGGAATAGAATACTATTTTGTGGATCTACTTCTCTTGTCTTGATGGATTCTTTTGCAAGTTGAATATACAGTATTTTCTCTATGTATCATTGTGGATCGTGGGCTACTAGTCATTTTTTTCTGCAGGGAGGCCGAATTGGTGAGGAGGATGACGATTTGAAGGAGGATATTGTTGGGGGGGACCCACATATCTTCTCTTGGGTTGATCTTTGTGATAGAGAGTATCATTATTGTATCTTTGTGACATAGTTGATGCTTTCTCTTACATCTCTTCATCATTTTCATAATTCTTTCACTTGGCTTGTTTCTAACTTGATCTTGTCTTGTAGGAGGAGGACGATTTGGCTATCTTCGGAGGAAGATGTTTTGGCTTGGAGCACTAGATCTCACTCTTGAATATACACAAGGGGAATGCTATCAATTTGCAAAGTGGCCACAAGCATTTGAGGTATCTTCTACAAGGTATGTACCTAGATCCATTCATTTTTCTTCATTGGTCATAAAACCCTTAAAATCAAAACCCTCATTTTACTCTTTCCTATATCTACTTGGATCTAGCTTAGCTTTGGGTATGAAATTAAGAAACCACCTCTATAGCATCCACGGCAATTCGGATCTATAGTTTGGTGGTGATTGGCCTCCATTTGACCATCTTCCCAAGGCACCTAGCCCTCCTTGAGGCAATTCGCACTCCTTGAGGAAGGCTAGTTTGGCTAGTTCCTTGACATGGGTAGGTGAGATCCCACTTGATTTGGATAAATCAACTTTGATAACCTACCCCTAGTGCTTCACCTTGTTGATTTTCACCTTGTGGGCACCATTCCTCATTTTGAGGGTTGAGCCCCACTTGGGCCACTTGGTGATGCATTTTCAATCTCAGATCTATGGAGATATAGCAAGCATTCGGACTTGATAATTTAAACCCAGCTTGTTAATTGCCTTCACTATCTCGATCTGTAATTTGGTGGAATTTGGACTCCATTTGCCCCCTAAATTTAAGGCACTAGTCTCCCTTGGGTAAATCGCACTCCTTGGGTTAGTAGTCTTTTGCTAGATCCCATATGTGGGTAATGCCTTTTTCATCTTGAAATCATAGATCCATCCTTTCCATACCCCTTAGTACCATTTTCACCTTTAACTTGACCTTGTGGGCCCCATTTGAACCATTTTCCATATTTTAAGGAGTGGGTCCCACTTGTGTAATTTTCATGGTACTAGATCTCTTTAGATCTATCTCAACTTCATAAGTGGCCCTAGTCATTCATTGGTTGAAACACTTGTCACCCCTTAAGCCTCTTCAACCACACTTCAACCCTTGGGTCCACTTAATTTTCATAGACCTAACTCACTCATTGGTTTCCGTGACTCAACTTACACATTTCCCTAGGAACCTTTGGGTTAGCTAGTCTTCATTGATTAGCTAGGGTCTCCCCCTTGATCTTGTTTAGCCTTGATCTAAAGTGAAGAGTGCCTCGATTATCGTGACACCTAGCTTGCATTGGGAATCGTGGCATCTCTTGGGTCACCTCTTCAGTTGTCCATCTCCTCTACCATCCCGGATGGGATACCTTTCGAGACAACTACAAGTTGTGTGATAGCAAGTCCCGAATACAACTTCTTGGCAACATCAACGAAAAAATCGACAAACAATGGCAAACATTAAAAAATACAAAATATATTCATTTTTTTATAATTTTAAACATATAAAGCAACAACATCATCAGATAAATACATTGGCGCATAAATATGGAGAAAGCACTGATATATATGATGTAGTGAATGCCAAATAAAAAATGATACATCAAAGTCAATACTGAATCCTAAACCCTGATAGCTGCCCAATAGGACTCAAAAGTAGACAACCAATGGTCCAATATAAAATGACATCACATATATAAATATATCTAATCATCATGAGGTAGATGTACAATCATACAATGACAAAATTCACAAAATTAGCAGCTAGCTATCTGTCTCTGATATCAATGCCCTCTCCCTCTTTTACGGGAAAAGATCATGGGTTGTTTGTCAAGCTTGCCCCTAGCAATAGAAGGTCCTGACCTTGCACTAGATGTCAAATTGTGACTAGTGGGTGCCAATGTGGGACTAGATACATCAACCAGTATAGAAGGTGGGTTGATGCAGGCACATCACCCTCCATGAAGTCTTCATGTTGCTCCTCCTCCTCCTGCTCCTCTCGCTCCTCCTGTTGTTGCTGCTGCTCCTCCCCTAACCATGCAAGTGCCTCCTCCATGATAGGCGGCTCAATCTCCACCCTCCACTTGGACAATACACCAATATTGTCCAAGAAAATGACATCCACATCGGGCGTTTCCTCCACCTGCTTCATCCACAGTCAGAGACTATAATCGACATACACCAAGTCATTCAAGTGTGGGAACTCCAACCTGTAAGAGGGTCATTAAAAACTTTAATGAGCCTTGAGGCCTAAGGGACACAATATGTTAGAGGATCTTAAATTACAATGAATTTAATTTCTTTGTTCAAGTTCTAACCAATTGCGTTTCTTTGAGTGTATTTTATCAAATACACTCCAATTGCACTCACATCTTGAAGGGGTTTGGCTAAGGACTCGAATGGCAATTTTTTTAAAAATTTGGTGCCCTTGCACCATATGTTCGCCACCAAACATCTACAACAAAAAAGAAAGAAAGAGAATTGGATTACATAATTCAAATTTCAACTTTCAAATAAAAGTATAAAACACAATTAAATTAAAAAAATTTAAAGTTCTAAATTCTAAATAGTAATCACTTACATGGCATCAAAATGGTCCTTTCACAGATAGCATCGGCAAAGCCAAATAGTCCAGTAGCCTCCCAATACATCTCCATCTCGCGAGTAATAGTGTGCCAAGTATCAACATCAGGTACCATCTTATAAAGACATGTGAGAAGCCCTTCCATCACCTTGTCATCGAAATCAAAGCTACATGATAAGATCTCGTCGATCACAAAGCAAATACGTACCAAGGTCTCGATCAGGATAGGGATGAAGGCTGGGTGACTACAGGGACCTGGTAACTTTGATATTGTTGCCACGGAGAAGGATTGCTTCGACAAGCTTCATTTATCCATGCTTCTACTGGACTTATGTATGGGCTGTCTCCATCATACATCTGTATTGAGAAAAAAAATTGGTTGAAACCGATTGGCTTATTTTGAACTTGGGAAGCCATTATTATCGGTGGACCCTGCAAATCTTCATATGCCAGCTGCAACCTATCCCTGCACCTGCTTAAACATTTCTTTGGAAACACAAGCATATTGTCCATCTTTATAATAACCATGTTAGTACCCCCAATAATCTTTAAAACTTTGAAATTGCCAACCACACAATCTATGCCTTCACATTGCAAGCGAAAAGATAAACAATAGAAATCTTGACAATGTGAAAAGATTGTCATACATGTCCACATACTTGTATTGGTTTTACTGAAATGCATTGTTGGAAACTTACCGATACTCGACAGAAAAGGCTAAACAACTTCTTGAATATTGCTCGAGGAACACAGTTGTGAATGATAATCTGAGCTCTGAATAACTGCGAGGGAATCCCCTGTATAACATGCTTCACTGCCCTTGATACTAGATATGCACGAAAGATCTAAGCACATAGGAATCTCATCAAGGATAAGCCTTTCGAAGTCTTCAACCCCTTTATCATATTAGAATACCTGCATATCATGATCGTCTGTGATGGCAAAAGGACCCACATCCTAAGGTACTATTATCACACAACTTGTAGTTGTCCCAAAAGGTGATCCTATCCAGGATGGTAGAGGTGTTGGACAACTAAAGAGGTGACCCAAGAGATGCCACTATTCCCAATGCAATTGGGTGTCACGCTAACCTAGGCACTCTTCACTTTAGATCTAGCCTAGAAAGACCAAGGGGGGAGACCCTAGCTAACCTATGAAGGCTAGCGAACCTACTCAAGACCTCCTAGGGAAATGTGAAAGATGAAAAGGAGAAGATCAAGAGTGCATAGATCTAGATCTAGGATTGATAAGTGGACCCAAGGAGTTAGGGCTTGGTTGAAGAGGCTTATGAGATGGACAAATGTTCAACCAAAGAATGATTAGGCCACTTATGGGTTAAGATTAGTAGATCTAGATAGATCTAATGCCAAGTAGAAAGACCCAAGTGGGGCCCACCCTTAAAATATGGAAAATGGTCAAAATGGGGCCCACAAGGTGAAGATCAAAGTGAAATGACACTAGAGGGTTTGCTACTCAATGGATCTCTGGATTTGAGAACGAACAAGCAATACCCATGATGTGGATCTAGCAAAATCCAACCTACCCAACAAGTGCGACCTCCCTTGGAGAGGCCCAGTGCCTTAGATGAGGGGGTAAATGTAGTCGGATGCCCACCAAACTTTAGATCCAAGATTTGTTAATTATTATAAAGGTGGGTTTTAATTATTAAGCCCAAGCAATTGCTAGATCTCACCGGATCTAAAAAATAAAAAATGAGGGTTTTGAGATATGAGGGTTTGAGATCTAGAGAACAAATGGGTAAGTTAGAAGAATAAAATACGTACCTCTTGAGCGTACCTGGATAATGATAATGGATGTCGATTATGATGAGGATTACTCCTACAAAGATCAAATGAAAGATTTGGTAGTTTCTCTTGCTCACACGTTTTGCCCATTCCCACTAGTGCGTCCCTCTCTTCCTGTAAAACCAAGGAGACAAAGCTCAATTAGCACACAACAATGAGGGCAGATGCAAGTAAGAAGAAAATAATAGAGAATAATTGGTACAAAGACAAAATCACTCCCTGTTTGAACCAAAATTTGATAGAAGCTTGCAGGGTAGGCCTCCCCATCAATGCACACTCCTCCAAATCGTCCTCTTGCTCTGCAAATCGATATAGTGGAACAAAAATACAAAATAGATACCAATATCTCTCAGTGCAATGGAAAAGCATTTACAATCATCATAGCCTAAACATCCATCTCAAGATCCAAGCATGTACTCAAAAGATATTTCTTGTATTCCAATAACCAAGAGCCAAAAATCTCTAGATGCCTTTACAATAGGGGGGCCTCTTCCTTAAATAGGAGAAGAGAGACCAAAACCCTAACCACTTTATGAATGAGTGATTGAGATCAAAAGATAAACACAATACAATCAACAACTAAGATGAGCCGGTACAATATAACATGGATCCACTCACATGAGCAGGTGCGCACTCACTAAAAGAAGCCCTAGGGGGAATGCGCAACACATAAAAGTGACTAAAACATAAGTGTGCAACATAAGATGACAAGGACAAGTGACTAGGAGCACATGGTGGGGATAGGAGGATTTATTATCCTTCACTAGCATCACCCCATGGCACAATGATATAACATATGACTCAATAACATGTCCAAGTGACTAAATGATCAAATCGTGGCCCCCTCAACTGAGAGAAGAATGCATCAAAACACAATCCAGAGAGTGTGTGGACCCCACTGAATGCTGCACGTTGATCTGGAAGGAGTGGGATACATCACATATGACCTCTGGACAGACCTCATGCCAAAACCTTGCCTCAATAGCCCAAATCGATTTCCTTAATGACCTTTTTTTGCCATTTTTATTCCACCCAAAAAACCATCAAAACTCCTGAAACCCACTGTTGGATGCCTAGGCACAAAATCTGACTGCACCATCATGTCTGGAGGGGGGGTAATATGGTAATAACAAGTGGCTGGACAAACTCTCTCCTCTGTAGCACCATAGGCAAACAAGCAAGCTCAAGGCAACTGCTGCACAGGCCATTTATGCATGGTGAAACTAGCCAAAAGAGGAAATATGCCAATATCATCTCTGAGAGTGCCTGAAACTGATAATTAAGTGTCCCAATAGACTTAAAAGGTCCAAATCTACTAGAGATGAGCACCCATACACACTGTGGCAACCTATAAGATCATTTGTAGCCTCAGCCATACCCAGTGGCAGACAATAATAATATAATGGTCTGGAAATAATAATAACCAATAAAAAAAGTGCATCAACCATCATCTGAAACCTGTGTCCACTGTATGGAGCCATCAAAGGTGTATCAAAGGACCATAAACCATCATCATACATCATCACTAGTCCAACTCATCACGGATCCCAAGGTTGACCAGGTCAAGACTGATCAAAATATGACCCGGGCTGAAAAAGCCTATTGCTGCATGTGCAAATGGCTAAGACATGCTCTTTTAATCATTTTCATAGCAAGACTTAAAGTATTAAGCATCATTTCACTGGCAGTTAATTATTAATAGCATAAATCATAAGTTTAAATAATTATTTACATTACAAAAGAACCTCAAGGATATACTCATTCTATAGACATGGTCAATTTGCTAGCAAAGGGTGAAGGTGAAAAATACAAGGCTGGGACAAGGGGATGACTCAATTGACTCAATACTGTGATACTTTGGATAAGGGAAAGGGAATACACACTTAAGCATATGTCAGATAATAAACACACAGGGAATGGCAGTGTCTCACAAATGGAATAAATTGTTTAGAGAAGTGTTTATTCAACCTTGGCAAATGTCTACAAATCACATCATTATATTTCATTTCCTTGGCCAGCAGTCTTTGGATTTAGCATATATTTAACCACTGCTTTCATTAGGCCTATATGACCCTTTTGGGGATTTTGCATGTGCTTAGAAGCACCACTACTAAAGCTTCCATCCATGGTGCTTTTAGTTTCCACATTATTTCATTTGACAACCCTTTTGGGGATTTTGCATGTGCTTAGAAGCACAACTACTAAAGCTTTCATCCAGGGTGCTTTTAGTTTCCACATCATTTCATTTGACAACGCTTTTGGGGATTTCACCTGTGCTTAGAAGCACAACTACTAAAGCTTTCATCCAGGGTGTTTTAAGTTTCTAGATCATTCAATTTCACAACCCTTCTGGGGATCTTGCATGTGTTTAGCAACACAACTACTCAAGCTTTCATCCAGGGTGGTTATTCATTTGAGTTTCCATAAATGATGTTAGTATAATTTGCTTCAGGTTTTAGACAACACAACTCATGCAACTAGGGGGACTCTCTACAATCAAGACCAAAAATCGGGGAAACCGACTAGAGTGATCAAGGTATCAAATCCAACTCACCAAAGGGTAAGTTTTGTTGCCAACTCAGAGCCGAGACACAAACTAACAGGGATGCTATCCAACATAGAGGCAAAAGTGGGGAAGTCCTCCATATCACAAGCTGAGGTGTAAGTCAGGGTAAAAACCAAAAATGGGAAAGATAACCGATGGATGGGGAGACTGAAGGTAATGCCTAAGCTAGCAAGCCATAAAAGGGGGGAATGATCATGTCCACACTCCTAAGAGGGTAAAAACCAATGAGTATAAAACAAGAGCTTCCAATTGTAAGTAATACAACCATTTAGATAATCATCAACAACCATATTCATTTTATATAGATATACTGTCAGATCATGATTACTATATACTAAGTAAAGCTATCAAAATGACCAAAAGAGCAAGATAATAAAACCAATGCACATCATATACCTGCTGGGCCATATACCTGTATCTGCTATTTGGATCACCTGTAACCACTGAAACACTGTTGTTGATACTCTGGGCACTGCACTACTCTGTATGGAATAAAAGGTCATCTCGGTCATCAAATATGAGGTCAAGAGGCTTAGTCGTGGAATAAGGTCTATTGCATGTCTGATCTGGGGCTGATCTGATGTGTGAGTGATCATAAGTAATACTGCTCATCATAGCTGATCTCACTGGAACTATGTAAAGGCAAAGCTCAAAACTATATATTGAACTGCTCTACAATCATGGTAGCCTGGCTTCTATGGATGTGATAACATCTGGCTCCAGCTGGGACAAGTGCTCTAAGGGAGAGAGTGCTTGAGAACCTCAGAATCTCTGGTCCCCAACACTAACTGCATCAATCTTCAAATCAACACCTAACTGTTTTGCTTCATCTTTAATTGTACCTATTCCTACACACATGGAAGCAAACTACCACGAGCAACATGTACGGAATAAAATAAAATAAAATGTTGAAATGAAATTCTAATCTAAAATAGAATATTAAATGCAAAAATAAAGGATACTAATCAAATCAACTAATTATGCTTTAATGTTTTATTATTTTTATTTATGCAGGCAAATAAGGAAGGCTTAGAGAGGAGCAAACTCAACTAACTCAAGGAAACTCAGGCAAAAACTCGACACTTGGAAGAAAAAGAAAAAGCACTCAAAACCTACTGCTCAAATGAGCTTATTCAATGACCTACCTACTCTAAACAGGCAAGAGGAATCCAAATCAAGTCAAGTTAGGGATATAATCCCTCAACTCCCTCTGATTGATAGATAACATGATCTGTTGCCCACTCCCAATAGTGAGGAAACACAAATCATCAATACAACGCTCAACAGTAAGTGGTCCAACCCATATATCATCAGATCCCCTGGATCATATGTAAAATATATGATTACGCACTATGACCTTATCAACACTAGAAAACTTACGACGATTAACAAAATCAGGGATCACTTCAACATCTCGGACAGGAATGGGATGGATATCAATTTGAGATCGTGATTGAGGTGTAAGTATCCTTGAGTTCCTATCAGGAGGAACTGCATCAAGCCTGGGAGGTCCACCTTCTAAAGGAATGGCTACCCTACCAATAAGCACTTCCTGAATCACTCTTCTCCTTTCAGGTTCTTCTCTTGGCTCTTCACTCTATGGGCGAATGATATACTTGGGAGTTTCTCCCACAGTCCAAAAGTCTCAGACAACTACTTCTTCATCCTCATTATCCATTGGAGATGGTAAGTTATGATTCTCATTACTCTTACTACTACCCTCTCCAAATGGGATGGGGACAACCATATTTTCCAAGATTGCAAGATGATTAGTGGGAAAAGATGACTGATTCAAAATCGCTCTTTGAGAACTCTGAGCTCCCAACTCTAAAGGTGTCGGTGAAGGAGTAGAAATGTGAGATGAATCATTAGGATGCATACTTTCTTCACCATTAGGTATCTTTCGGGGCGAAATCAAACTAGGGATGTCCCTTAGCAACGGATATCTGGATGACAATTCACCCTCATTGGTTGTAATAGTGACATGGGGCTCCTCCTGAAACATAGCAAGGTTGTTCAATGAGAATTCCCCTTCAGGAGCATCATGTATCAAGGCATGTTCTTGCCAACTCATAGAATTGTCATTAACTTGCCTTAACACACCATCTTCTAAGGACATATGAGATAAATGATCAAGAACATCAGAATAATGATACTCATTTGGTTCTTCATCAATCCCCAATGTAGGAGAAGGATGTGTTCCTTCAATGTGATTTGTCCTAGGAAGAATGTGGTTGAGCCCTGTTGTCCGCCGAGATGCACACCAGCAGCAGAAATCTTTCGAAAGCTGTCTCCTCACTACAAGTGGGAGAGGTGTGGCCTTGGGGGCAAGCAATGAGCCAGGTACTGTCACCTGAATCCCAGCTCCTCCGTTTAAGCAAACTCCTAACGAAGCCAAGGGGGGTAGTCCCTACAAAGAGTTGTCTATGGCTCTATGTTTTTAAATGTTTTAAGGTGTTGCGGATGCGGATGGGTGTTTTTTAGGAGTTTTATAATGAGATCACAGTTTATAAAAGTGAGATAAACACAAGATAAAAAGCAATCCACGTTGCGATCACAAGACACGAGATTTTAGAGATAAACAATATAATGAAGACTTCTGAAATAAGATAGCATCCACAGATAAATAACTTAGACAAATTCCAATGGGCAAATGGCCCAGATTAATGGTGATGCATAAAAGTTCAAAAAGACCAATGCCAAATGGAGTCAAATATACGAAGTGCTTGGGGATGCTGAAGATACAAGTCTCAGAATAATGTTGGTGAGAATGTTGTGCAAATTATCTTGGTTGATTTTGAGTGTTTTAGTGATCTTGTTTATTAAAGCTAAGAAAGCAAGGTATGAGTCCAACCGGAAAAGTATACCTTCAGTGGCTCCCCTTGGTGACCTGACGGACTGTCCAGTATTCTAGGCTAGGTGTCCAAGGAACTTAACCAGCAAGCTAGAACTCTATGACAACGGTGATTTCCGGCGCCACCAGTAGGAATTTCCCCACTACTTGAGTATCTCTCGAAACAACGCCGGTTCGTTGGTTTATGGGGGTGAAGATTTTATTATGGTTATCACTTGTAAGATTAACAAATCCAATCACCGTTCTGAGTAATAATCCAACTTTTTAGGGTTGGCAAAGCATACTTGGTGATGGAAAGCAACGAAATAAATTTTAGAAAGGAAATGTGAGTGGCGAATTTTAATTAGAGCACAATGAGACCTCTCCAACAGAGAGTGCTCTTGACTTCGTCTTATGACAAAGTTCAAGAGTCTTAGTTAATCTACATGCAATGCAAAGCAACAATACAAGTATGCTCTCCACTAGAGAGTGTTCTTGACTCGTCTTGCGATGAGTTCAAGAGACTTATCTACGCTAAATGATATGCAAGACAGAAAAATACAGTGCAAGTAGTTTGATTAATTTAGCAATGGAAATATGCAGTGTACTTGCAAATAATGAGAGAAATACTGAAAGCAAAAACTAAGCTAAGTGTGGAAAAAGTAAGCAAACAACACACAACAAACTTCCCCAAATGGGGGAAGTTGGGAGTGGGGACTTAAAAACCCCACTCAAAAATGATCTTTTATTAATGATTACAACTTTTGAGGAATTTCAACCAATGAGAGAAACTGAAAGTAAAAAGAACTTGAAACAAGAAGTCTTATGACTTCTTTTACAAAAGGAGAATGAGAAGTTTTAAATCTTCTTGGTTAACATCATCATCATTGGTTTTGGATCTTCCTTATGGTTTATTGCTCTTCTTGATGATTTCTTCTTCTTTGGGATATCTCCAAATGGTTTTAAGTTTGTCTTCTTGCTTCACTTTTGCAATTTCTCTTCTCAACACCTACAACCAAAAAAGTCCAATACTCATGCACCCATTAGCGTTAGTCAAAATCAAAATAAAACTAAGATCTAGGAGCAATAATGGAAACTAGATGCAAACTAACCACTAATCTATATGCACAATCACTTTTCAATGCAAGTTTTAACTTTTGAAATGAGATCTAAACTTTATCAACTTCGAAATAAACTAGATTCAAACTAGAATGAGATGCAATATCAACTAAGATTAAAACTTGAACAAGAAGGGAAACAAAAAGGAAAGGAAGAGGAGATAGGGTAAAACAAGAGCAAAGTAGGAGAAAAGGGAGAGGGACAAAAGCTAGGAAGATGAGGATGGAGATCCAAAGGAGAGAAGGGTAGAAGGCTAAAGGAAAAACGAAGGACTAAGGAAAGAGGGAAAGTCAAAAAAAACGAAAGGGAAGAGGAAGGTTTGAAGGAGAGGGACGAAAGGAGACTGGATGAAAAGCTAGAGGAAAGAAGGAGACGAGAGCAAGATCTAAGGAAAAACTAAAGGAAGAAGGCAAAGAGAAGGGAAGGAAGGCCAAAAACGAGAAGGAGAGAATGGCTAAAGCAAGTCAAAAAACCAAGGCAAAAACAAACAAGGTAGGATCAACCTTGGAACAAGGTGACCACTAGAACACTAGTCCCGAAAACCTTCCAGCTAGCTAGATGCCCGCAAGGATGCTAGTGGGGATAGAGAAGTAGCCACAAAATAATGTGGCCCTTGGGATGAAATCCCAAGGTACTATCTCAGGCCAAAACTTTAACAGAAAGAAGACAAAGAAGAGTATGGGAATGATAAACTTGAAGATCCACTACTCAAAAAGGTAACCAAGTAACCAGAAAGAAAGATAGATTCGAATTGAAGATGGAGCTTTGGAGTAAGATCTCCTTGTGTTTTTCTTCTTTGAACAAGCCCAACTCTGTAGATCCTGAAAGACAACAATGTTAGAAGGTTCTTATGATGATGGAGATGAGATCGATGCAACTAAGCTCACACCCTTCTCCAAATGGCAAGACCTGTTAAGACAATCAACTTCAAACCCAGCGAGATCAAACAAAATAACTAGTATGCTAGGAATATTAAATCAAGATCAATAATTCATATAGTTGAGTACTTGTATTCATCTAGATTATAACAAGCTTTGCATAATAATCCAACTTGACAACTGCAAATGGAAAATCTTATGTTCTAACAATAGACCTCTAAAGCTAGTTATTTGATCCAACAAATAAGAAACAATTTGAAAGCAAGGAAAGATATCACCTCATAATAGACACATCCACCAATGAAGAAACAATCACATAGACCTCCAAAGTCGAAAAGCTTTATTCAATGAAAGACTGATTACAATTTTAGCAGAGTTTTTATGCCCAATTCTCCATGAAGAAGAGAGTGCAAAGCACCTCTACTTATACAAAAATACAAGATCTTAGAGCCCTAATTCGAATTGGCATAGGAAAGAGCCAATGGCACAGTCATCAAATTCGAACTCCCAATCATGATCCAATCAAATCCATGTGATAGTAAGCTTGGAGTGCAAGCCTATGAGATAGACTCGAGCTGCAATAAAGGAGAGTGGGGAGGTGGCCTCCACCTTAGCAAGGCGCCCCCCACTCAAGCTTTGGAGATATCACCCATCGAATATGGAGTTGCCAAGTGTGACACACGTGAAACCTAAGAGACATACGTGATCCTCATGAGATATTCGTGAGCCTTGAAGTAGATAATGCTTTGAGCAATTGGTGGGATTTGCAATAAGTTCCAATAGGCGCCTACCATAACACTTATTGCAATCTCAACCTTCCATTAATCACGTGCCACATCACCAATTCGTGTTTTTATTGAAGGAGGGCGAATTCTCTTGAGGTAGATCTCTTGCAGTGACTGGATAGTTGACTGAATCCACTTGGAGTTGATTGGAGTCTTCATTAATGCCCAGTGCCATGTCAATTAGCCTCTTATTTTAATCAATTTGGATTATTTTGGAGAGATTTGAATTATCTCCAAAATATTCATTTTTTAATATTTTAATTAATAATTTCTCTTTTATTGGTTTTTTAAGAAAGTATTAATTATGAGGCTGAATTGACATCCGAAACTTAGGATAAGCTGGTCCAAGGGTCATGTATGATTTTTGGCTTATGAATCAAGCCTTCAAACTCTGAAAACGGACCCCAGATGACTGACATATTACAAATTTGATTTTTCCAATTAAATATTTGGAAAAATAATTAAAAAATAATAAAAACTCATCCAACGTGCCCGGTAAAAAAAATTCGGACAATGTTTTTATTGGACGAGGACCCTATAAAATGACCATCTAAGACATACATGGTGTCTAGTAGGCTTATACACATCAATTGGACTCTAATAACCCCCCAAGGCTCAAATTTTCAAAATCGGGCATTCCAGGTTCGGAGGAAGCGGGAGAAAACCTCATCGATTATAACTCGGCTATAGGCAAAGCATAATTGACAAGGGAAAAAACTCCCTGGAATGCCTTAGTTGCATAACGAAGTCATGGGGGACCGAGCCACTCAAAAATCCTACTAGCACACTTATTACAAACCCCGTGGGGCCATGGTCATTTTGACCGAAAAATAAAACTGGCTAGCCAAAGTTGGCTAATTATTGCAAACTGAACCCCTGATACTCTGGAAGTGAACATTGATGGTGTCCCAACACTGGCGGCTCAATGGAGGTTCAACTATTGTACAAAATAGTTGATAACAAGCCCTTGTCTTTCCCATTCCTCATTATGATCAACCAATGTAATCCATTCAGTAACCATCCTAGGTATATGCTCATGCCTTCTTATTTGATCTAAATCTGTCTCAGATTTATTTGCTTCAGTGATGGGCTCAGATTGGTCATTCTGTGGCTCCACATCACCAAGCTGGTTTAGAGCCCGAATTTCTTCAGACACTTCCCTACGATGCATTTCAAGATTCATTTCTCTAGAAAAACTAGCTCTTTCACTTTCCTCCTCAAAAGAGTCATCGTCTCCAAAAGATCTCCAAATCCCTTCTCTTCCAATACTATAATCCTCACTTTGGCTACCCATGATCATAAAAATACCCTCTGGCAATAATACCCTCTAATCATCTTTGTTGTACATTTCTTCATTATTTCCTTTCCGAAACCATTCCTTTGCCACTTCGACATAGGGCATCCATTCCTCATGCTTTGTTGGGCACCAATGACTACAAAATATTTGTATCAATTTTGCCAAAGAAGATATTGTACCCTTTCCCAATTGCTGAAACCAATAAAGTCCCTCATCGTCTAGATGCAATGCAAATGCCTTCATATATGATTCCTCATCTTTTTGAACGATAACAGATGGCACCGTCTTCATGAAATCTTTGACGAAGGATATAGGGTCATCATCTTTATCAAAGAAACCACTTGCCAAAAATGCTTTTGGTATCTGCTTCAAACCGTTTGGCAAGTTGAGAGGAGTGAAATGTTCTCTGGGAGTTATTTCGACTGGTTCCTTCATGGGAAGGGAAATCATGGCCTCAACAATCTCTTCATTAAGGTTAGGTCCCCACTCTCTCCCGAACGCCTTGACTAATTGCAAGAGTGAAGAAATCCCTTGAGGAGGAAACCCATGATACCAATCACTCATATTTTTGTTGTTCCGCAAATCAAGAGACCTTACAAACTCTATCATCCTAAGATCTTCATCCATAATATCCCATGTTATAAGATGTTCTCTAACCTTAGCAATATGCTCCGCAGCTGTATCTTTATGTTGATGGAATATTAGGGTGGCTTCGATACGTGACCGTTTTGGATATACCAGAACATCTGAGAAATCCAATGGACCATATGGATTATGGAATCGTATTTCTTCAATGGAATCCATATCATCTCTTATTGGTTGCTTTCTCTAGTGGAGTCGCCTTATATGACCTGTGAGGCTAGCTTTTAACGAAAATATTATAAATGACAAAACAAGGCTTACCTCTTTGGCCTTGCTCTTGTAAAGTACTTCTTTTCAATTTTCTTCGGTGGGAGTCGCCAGGAGAGACCTGTCAAAATAGACTAAAACAAATCTCACCAAAGTAATAATCAAGAATGTACCTGATTCGATAGGCTGAGTTCTTGGTGGAGTCGCCAGATAAACCTGTCCAGCTAGTCCTTACAAAATATAGATATCTTGATAACAAGGACGTACCTTAAGATTTACCAATGTATCGTTCTCGCCGGGGGATGGAAAATATGACATGAGCAACACACCCTAACTGTCCTAGAACAGTTCAAAAGTGTTCCCGGCAACGGCGCCAAAAATGTTACCGGATGAACTAGCAGGGCTAGTATCCGATGAACAAATGCAAGAGAAAGTGACCACTGTCACCTTAGCCACTTCTCCAACTTCTTCGGAGAGTCGGAACCTCCAAGGGGAGAGTCTGTGATCTACAAAAACACTTAAAATCTATGCCTCTAGACAACAATGTCAGTGACCAGTGCCTTAACCAATATATTTATGCGAATGAAGAAGACATACTATACAATTATGCACTTAGTGTATCAAGTGAATGTATGAGTAAGAGTAGCCAATCATCAATTAACATAAAAAGAGTGTCACTATAGATCACTTAACAACAAAGAAAATATAATCAATACCAATTTAGTATGTAAGTGAGATCATACATCAATAACCAAGTAAATATAAAAGTCAATGTGTGATCAACTCTAATATTTATGGACAACGAATACAATATGTTGATCAAATAGCAATAATGAAAAGAAGTATAATAGGTCCAATATCATATATTTAAACACTTCAAGTAATTGGCGACTAACACTTGTTTTATGTCTGTATGATAAGATATCAGCAATAAGACAGTGTTGTCAGTGTCTACTTGTAGCAATTGCAAAGCATAAGCAATATCGCATTGAACCAATCCCACTTTCTAAACAAAATCAAAGTTGTAGCATTCACAGTAGGTCTCCAAATACAAGATTAATAACAGCAATTGGAAATCCCTTTTAGCATAAATTTGCAATAATAGTCAGTGTAGGGGACATATGCAAAGCAAAAATCAAACTTTGACTACCAATTTATTTACAAATATAGCAGACTGTAACAATCACTTCCAGACCACTGTTTATGGTAGATTTCAGACCTTCTTATTACAGTATATCAACCTCTTAAATATCAACATACTAGCATTAATGTTTAACCTTTGTTGTTGTTTACATGTGCAGGTGAATGGTGTTAAGAGAGGGGGCTGCCTATTGTTGGCAGTCTACAAAAATATGCAGACTTATATCAGCTGCAAACAAGGTCTGGTAATGATGTTTTTGTCGATTTTATGTGTTATTTCAGCTTGTTGGTTTATGTCAAGTTTTCATAGTTTTTCATGCCCAACAATTTTTCATACTGCTGGAAATTAATTATAAAAATTTCAGACAATTAAACACTGTAAAAACACATTAACAGGCAAAAAAATGATTTCACATGCACACCATGAAAATATATCACTCAGAAATTTAGCCAATGGCCCTGGAAAAACCCCCACAGGGAAAACTAGTCAGAGAGAGATATATTACTTCTTCAGCAATATTTCAGTACAATAAATTTCAGTCAAAAACTACTTATCTCAACCAGAAAATTTCCTACCTCGAAATCTGTGCAATCACTGCCTCAATTTCTGTGCCAACACAGTCTTGATTTCTAAGCTGTACGGTCCTCGATTTATGTGCCTAGCTTGCCTCGAAATTTGTGCCCAGTCAGCTGTACAAATTAGTAGAAATAAATGATTGTTGTACCTTCCTCGCAAATTGTGCCCATAACCTCGAAAACAGTGCCCGAAATACTCCTCAAAAACTGTGCCCGAAATACCTCGAAAACTGTGTTGTACAGTACAGCAATAATGCTGTTGTACGGCCCTCGAAAACTGTGCCACTGTTCAGTTGTATGGTGCCTCAAAAACCGAGCCAAACTCCTGTTGTACGGTCACCTTGGAAAACATGTTGAAATAAATGCTGCCTCAAAAATCGTGCTGGTCATTAATGTTGCTCCTTGATTTCTGTGCACATTAAATGCTCCTCGATTTTTGTGCTGCAATAAATGTTGTACCCTCCTCGAAATTCATGCCAATGCTCTCTTCTCTCTTCTCCTCACTCTCTTCTCAAGAATGAGGTTGAATATGCCACCCTTGCCTTTTTGGGTGAATCCCTAGGGTAAGTGAAGAGATTCAATCCAACGGTGAGAAATGAATAAGATCGATGGATGAGATTAATCTCTCATTAAATCTCATAAAAATAATTTTAATTCACCTCACTTAAATTTTTACCCAAAAGTGACTTTATGTTCTAAAGTCAAATTAAATGCTTTTCACAAGTCATTTAATGCAAGGGTCACTTTATTTCCCCACTTAAGTGACTTAGGCAAAAAGTCACCTAGGGGAACACTTCCTAGGTACAAAAACTAATAGCTTTTAGGGTCTTAGAAGATGTTCAAATGAAGAACCGAGGTCCCAAAGGAAGAGGTTAAGGGTTAGGGTAGACAAGGATAGGAGATTGAGGGTTCCCAAGAGAGGAGCGAGGGTAAAGAGGGATGAAAAGGGGACAAGGGGGATGATAGGAAAGGAAAAGTAAGGATGGAAAAGAATGACCTCAGAAGTTAAAGGATTTAAAAAAAGAACAAGATACGGGACGATTCAATCGACCTCCAAAGAAAGAAGCAGCAATGCTCAAGAGACAATTGGACCAATTGCAAAAATATCTAGGTGGGATTAGATACATGACGAGCTTACCCGATATTGCGATAATTACCAATCAACAAGAAGAATCCATTGCTCTTGGGGAATGTAGAACTTTGGGTATTCCGACAATTTGCTTAGTTGATACAGATTGTGATCCAGATCTCGTAGATATCCCAATTCCAGCCAATGATGATGGTATAGCTTCAATCCAATTGATCCTGAACAGATCAACGTCAGCAATTTGCAAAGGAAGGTCATTAAGGTCATTATAGCTATATGAAAGGCTAATAGATAGTGAATTAGTAATAATAATAAAATAGAAAAGGATGAAGAAGACAAAGGAGAAAGGAATGGAGAAAGAAGGGCAGCGAAGTAGAAAAAGAGGGAAGCGAGGGTTAAAAAGAGCTACAATTAGGGTTTAGCAGTTGGGGTTTAAGGTTTTAGTTTTTTTTTTAATTTCATGGACAAAAATAATAAAAAAAATAAACCTAATTAACAATAAAACACAAAATTTAACTTAAAATAAAAGTACACTTAGGGTTTTTAGGAATTTTCTATTTTTTTTAAGATTTTAGGGCTTCCTAAAATTTTGTCCTAGGGTTTTTAGGGCTTTAAATGGCAAGCTGAATTTGTAAGAGGGAAGGCCGAAATTTTAGGGAGACCAAAATTTTTTAAAAAAATTGATTTTTAGGGTTTTTTTAGGATTTTTTTATATTTTTAAATTTTTAGGACTTCCTAAAATCTCGCCCTAGGGTTTTTAGGGTTAAAGAAGGCAG
Organism: Larix kaempferi; assembly: GCA_027924585.1. Lineage (NCBI taxonomy): Eukaryota > Viridiplantae > Streptophyta > Pinopsida > Pinales > Pinaceae > Larix > Larix kaempferi. The sequence continues at coordinate 21,146,202 of BSBM01000289.1, forward strand.
GGCGAAATTGTAGGAGGACCGAAATTGTAGGAAGGCCAAAAAATCAAAAAAAAAAATATTATTTTCTAGGGTTTTTAACATAACATTGCAAACCTAATTCTAACCCTATTTCTCCCATGAAAATGCAAAATTTAACCCTAAATAATAATTACAAATGTACAAACTAGGGTTTGATGTAGAGAAAGATAGACCGACTTAGAGTTTTAATGGATGTTACCCCAAACCCTAGCCTTAGAGGAAGGTGACAAGCCTTCCTCTTGGAGGTAATTCTCCTTGCTGCTAGGTTAGGGCTTCTTGAAACAACCTCTAGGGTTGGTTTCAAGAGCCTAAACAAGAGCAAAGTTGGAGCTCCAAGGCCAAACTTTGTAAAAACCTCCTCTTGAGAGCGTTTTTACTATGCAATGAGGATAGAACAGCAGGCAAAATCCCTATTGAAAGAGAATGTAGCCTTAGGGCTACCATTCAATCATTCAAGATGAAAAATTTACCAACCATTCATCAAGCAAACCTTAAAAATGTAAAAGACTTACTTGAGCATGAGTTATTCCAATCATTCTAGCATCCACAAAGCATTAGCAAAGCAAAGATATCACCAACTTTCATCCAAAAGAGCAAATAATCATCCCTCCAAGAGGTGAGCATCACTTCATAGGGCTAATCTTGGGTAAAAAAGTAACATAACGAATTTTGTCCCATAAGTTGTGTGTAAAAATGAAGTGAGGAGATTGTATTTATATGATCTCACACTCACCTTTTACAAAATAACCAAGCCTACATGCTTTAAAATGTCAATTTAAAATAAAAACATGTCAACTTAAAATTATAACATAAAATAATATGAAATAATCAAATATGTGGGTAACTTGGGGCATTTTCCCCAGAGTTCACCCAAAAATTACTAAAATAGCTAAAAATGAGCAAAATACTCCAAACGGAAGGCTAGAGTAGGCAAGCGGGACGTCAGACCCCATCTAACCCCAACAGTGCTGATAATCCCTCAACGCCCCCCCCATATCAAGCAATGTGACCTGGTACAAAGGATGACGTCATCATGACAAGAAGCCCAAGGAGAGAAGGCATTGTGATGCAAAGGGACCAGGAGGGTGTCAATGGTGACCTAGAAGAGAGACAAAAGCATCAGTGCTAAGAGAAATGTCACCGAAATGATAAAACAGGTGGGGGTTCATGTGACCCAGTGACCCACCCCTAGGAGCCCCGGACACCAACCTCAGGGATTCAATCCCTTTCATGAGGTAGTCACCAATGCCACTAAGCCATAGTACTCCCAGGAGAAGGACCAAAGTGTCTAGCCATAACCTCCACTCAGAAAATGCTGGAAAACACCCCTCCCGACCAAAAAACATCACCCTCTCCCTAAGGCACATCTAAAGGTGCATTGGTACTGGTACCACATAAGAGGACAAAAAAAGATGAGGCCCTCTCAATAGGTCAATCCATGGCCGTGGAGACCCTACCACTACCCTTAGTGGGATATCTATATATCCCTGAAGATCTAGCCACTCCACCAACTACAAGTTCGACTCTATTTGCGGCTAGCTCGTCTCTTTTTCTATCCTTCGAGTGAATTGAATCATGGGAAATTCTCATAATCTCCAAGGTAACTACACTACAAAGCCCCACATCATGGCCAAGGACTTTTCCCAAATGGTACTTCAACCTGCTAATCCCTCATGTCATATGTTGCCCACACAATTTGCAATTCAAGCATTGTCGGTTTGTTCCATCTTCAGGGTCAACATATTGCCAAAATGGGTCCAATGCCTTTGGCATATTTGCAATGGAAATGAATAGACTCAAAACTCAAACTTGGGGCACCAAAAAAACAAAAAAAATGATAATAAACCCCGAAAGGAAAAAAATAACAACAGGCTGATTTAAAAAATCAGACCTCTAGATTAGATTATTAACAATGAAAAATGACAATAAGAGGGTTTTTAAAAAAAGTATGTGATCCCATAATAAAGAAAAATTAAAAAAAAATCCATACATTGTTTCATGGGGTTGAAAATCATGGCAAAATGACAAAAAAAGAAGCAAACTCTAGGCAAGCAACCTTGCATAAATCTATGGAAGAAATAGTAGTAACATGGTGGAATTTAAATGCATACCCAAGATTGGAAAACTGGAAATTTTAACACCGGTTGGCAAATGAGATTGAAACCTTGCTCCACTAAAAAATCCTTGATAGTGATGATGATGGTTGTCTAGCTGCCTCCACAATGACTGATGATGACCACAATCCCTCTCCCTTCCTTCTCTAAAAACCCAAGTCAAAATTAGCCAAAAAAGGGTCAAATTCTGCCTTTAACCTCGTAGGCCAGCTAGATTGGCAATTTTTTCCATCGTGGCGTGATATTTTTGAAAAAATCAGGGAATTTTTGTAAACCTCGTGTAGCGCTATTTTTTTAGCTGAAAAAAACGGCATCTAGAAAAATTCATGATTTTTCATGACATCGCCGCTGAAAAAATCGACAGCCAGAAAAAATCGTGATTTTTCGAGACATCACCGATTTTTTCAACGATGCTCACGATTAATCATCCTTAGAAAACAGATCGGAATAGAAAATAAGAAATGTTGATGATCAATTCTTTGAACAGATTTTGCTATGTAGTAGTTACATGTAGAGCAGTAATATTAATAGCCTTAAGGGAAGATACATAGAACTTAGAATATATTTCTATCGTTTGGAGTCTTAGGCTGAAGTCCGAAAGTAACTTATCAAGTTATCCCTATTTAGTGTTATCCTGATGTATCATCCACCTTCATCACTACTTCAACACTAGGTTTGACTTTGCGTGGAATCTCTGTTAACATGACTGTTAATTTATCCAGAGATCATTACTCCCTCTGGATGCCCTGAGAACTCAAGCGGTTTGAGTCTCTATAAATCAAAAAATGCAATAATGACGTAAGATACAAACACAACAGTTCTCTTAACACTTCTACAATAAACCACAACAATCACACAACTCAGGATGTACCCTGGAAACCCCAAACAGGGAAAACCAGCTATCTGTGGGGCTTTCTTCTATCTCGAGCCCATAGCAAAGTAAGCAGAATACAAGTACATACAAGATACCTTAGAAGTAACAACCGAACCTGACAGGATCAAAACCCTAGATCTGCATGCAACAAACTGATGCATGCATAGAGGAAATGTGCCCTCACTGTCAACTAGATCTGGATTTGTCTGTAGGTAACTCTTTGTCGGTACTGTCTCTCATACAACTGTTATGATCTGCTCAGCCAAAGAAGAAGGTTAATGTCTAGATCTGAAGAATACACCCCTCTCTGCATGGAAAAGTGCGCCCTCCCTCCAAGTGTCAGAAGCTCGTACGTTATCAGATCTCAAAAAATCTGAGCTCTGACCGTCACAGTCCTTCCACAAACATTGAGGCAAGGATACTCTAAAAGTCTCAGTTGCTCAATCGGTCAACCGGATGCAGAACGAGCTTCTCTCTCCTCTAGAAGTGCGCCCCCCCCTCCTCTGAAAGTCGCCCTCCTCCAATCTCTGAAGAAAACACACTGATGAACTCTCTCTGTCCACAGTAACTAGGAACCAAGTGCCTCTCATCAAGTGAGGTCTGATCCAGCTCAGATCCCGTCACTCTCCCTACTGCAGAAGCACCTCTCTCTCTCAGAAAGTCGCCCTCTGCATGCACAATGCACCCTTCTCACTCTGACTGATCTCTCTCTGATAAGCCAACTGAGAAACCTTTACCGAGGATCTCCTGCCTCCTTATATCATCTCACTGATCAATTAGGTTTACCAAAAATCTAATATCAGTGCATGCAAAAGTCACTTTTGCATGCATCTTTTAATTATCAGCGGTACATGCATGAGGCAAAACACCCCGGAAGGTCCGCATGCATTCGCCAATGGATTCATGCCACTGAGTAGAGTGTATCTCACCCTCTACTTCATTCTAATGCCTATACTGTTGATGTACCTCCATGCAAGGCATCTGAATCATGGAGGACATCCCAAGATACCACTATCTCTAACACTCCCTCTTATCGAGGGAAGTCCATCCACTGATGCCTGGATCCAACAAGTCCCCTGCTGTTGTCACTGGCCCAACTATTCCTGCCTGTCAATGCTTCCCTCTGACCTGTGGTACCCTGATAAAACTCCATCAATGTGGCTCCAGAAGAAGTCTCCTGATCAATCACTGAACTATGATTCTAACTCCCTCTGAACCTCTAGCCAATCAACTAATCTTCCATCAAGCGGATCTAATACCCTATAGAAAATCTCCCTCTATCTCTGAGCTGACTCGGCTCTCTCCTGAGCTAAAGTCCATCTCAGTCATCTCATACTAACTCAATCTTCAGCTAGTACATGTATGAACATAATGCTCATCCATCTTATCTAAGTCCAAAGACTCACTCCCCTATGTCTCATCAACTCCATGAGTATCTCGCTCATCCATCGGATAAAAAGAATCACTCCTCTTATCCTCATCATCATGGTGAGCATCTCACTCACCCATCTGTTGAGAGGACTCACTCCTCCTAGCACCATCCCTGCTGTGAGCATCTCGCTCTCTATCCTCCTCTAACTCTGATGAGGATGCACTCAACCAACCTGATGTGCCAGATGTGGGTTGTCCCCAAACCAAGTACTCACCGTCGATCCTGTGACCCATCAAGACTAGATCAACTCCCTCTGGATAAGTGAATATTAGATCCCTCTGGAACACCACTGAGTAACTGAGAACAACCAATGTTGCAACTGAGAGTATACTCCCTCTCAGTCCTGGAATGAAGGGGACTCCTGACACCTCCACGAGTTCTCCAAACTCAAGTAGGAACAGTACACGTCCCAACCCTTTGACCACATACTCCCTCTTAGCGAGGAAGGTACATCTGAAGAAGCATCCACCAGGATCAAACACATCCTCTGCTGCTGCAGCTGCTCCCTTTGAACTAGAAGACTTCTCGGCTACATCTGCTGCACTCTAATATGAAGATCTGTGCTCCTCCTCTATTAGTGTCATCTTGAGAAAATCTTCACACTCTCCCTTTGTCACTGACACTGAAACTGCATCCAAGATCTCCCTGGACCCACATACAGACTTGCCCAGCAACCTATACAACTGACCTCGTCTAATGCCACGCCTCACTGCTGCATCCAAGGTCACTCCCTCTTAAAATAGAAACCTTTTTCCATATCGAAACACAATACTATATCCCTCATCCTCTAGAACTGATACTGAGGGTAAATCTGTCTACTCTAGTATATGCATCCCTCCTGCCATCCTCAGTAGACCTTTTGACTCTGGATGGAACATCATCGAACCAACTCTCCTCGCTACTAACCTCTCATTGCAGTTTGAGTCTGTCTCTGAAACACTAAGGAATGCTTCTCATATTCCCATCATATGGCTAGATGCATAACTGTACAAAGTCTTGAAGCCATGACTCTGTAAATCTGATAACACTGTTGATTCAAACTCTCTGAATCAGAACCAACCTGTAAATCTGTGCGTTGTTGAACAAGCTAATCCTCTCTTTCTCAGATCTAGGGTTCGCTCTCTCAGATCTTATCTCTGTCTCACAAATCCGGTCTATATCCTCACAGATTTGATGTCTGCACTCACAGATCTGAACTCTGGTCTTTAGATCTGGACTCTGCTCACATATATGAACACTACTCTTCAGATCTGATATATCTGCCACAGATCTAGACTCTACTCTCCAAATCTGGAAGATCTATCTCAGATCTCACCTCCAAACTCACAGATCTGATAGATCTGACCTCAACAATCACAGATTTGAGCTCCGCTCTTCAAATCTGGTAGATCTGGTCTCTATCTTCACTAATCTACTAGATCTATCTCAAATCTAGTCTCCAACTTCTCAGATCTGTTAGATCTGACCTCTATTGTCACAGATCTGAACCCTACACTTCATATCTGGTAGATCTGGTCTCCCTCTCTGCAGATTTGAAAATCAACTTGAGTCACCACACAGATCTGGTATACTGCTCGCAGATCTGAGTGTGATTGCTTCACATTGACCCTTACCAGGGTTCTGATACCATGTTAATTTATCCAGAGATCACTACTCCCTCTAGATGCCTTGAGAACTCAAGCAGTTTGAGTCTTCTATAAATCAAAAAATGCAATAATGACTTAAGATACAAACACAGCAGTTCTCTTAACACTTCTACAATAAACAACAACAATCACACAACTCAGGATGTACACTAGAAACCACAAACGGGGGAAAACCAACTATCTGTGGGGCTTTCTTCTATCTAAAGCCCAGAGCAAAGTAAACAGAATACAAGTACATACAAGATACCTCATAAGGAACAACCGAACCTGACAAGGTCAAAACCCTAGATCTGCATGCAACAAACTGATGCATGCACAGAGGAAATGTGCCCTAACTGTCAACTGGATTTGGATCTATCACTAGGTAACTCTCTGTCGATATTGTCTCTCTCACACCACTGCTATGATCTCCTCGGCCAAAAAAGAAGGCCAATGTCTAGATCTAAAGAATGCACCCCTCTCTTTGCATGGAAAAGTGAGCCCTCCCTCCAAGTGTCAGAAGCTCGTACGGAATCAGATCTCAATAGATCTGAGCTCTAATCATCACAATCCTTCCTCAAACACTAAGGCAAGGATAATCTGAAAGTCTCAGCTGCTCAATCGGTCAATCAAATGCAGAACGAGCTTTTCTCTCCTCTGGAAGTGTGCCCCTACTCTGAAAGTCGCCCTCCTCCAATCTCTGAAGAAAACACACTAGTGAACTCTCTTTGTCCACAGTAACTAGGAATCAAGTGCCTCTAATCAAGTGAGGTCTGATCCAACTCATATCCCCTCACTCTCCCTACTACAGAAGCTCCTCTCTCTCTCAGAAAGTCGCCCTCTGCATGCACAATGCGCCCTTCTCACTCTGACTGATCTCTCTCTGATAAGCCAACTGAGTAACCTTTACTGAGGATCTCCTGCCTCCTTATATCATCTCACTGATCAATTAGGTTTACCAAAAACCTAATATTAGTGCATGCAAAAAGTCACTTTTGCATGCATCTTTTAATTAACAGTTGTACATGCAAAACTCATGCATGCATGAGGCAAAACACCCCGGAAGGTCCGCATGCATCCACCAATGGATTCATGCCACTGAATAGAGTGCATCTCACCCTCTACTCCATCCTGATAACTATACTGCAGATGTACCTCCATGCAAGGCATCTGAATCATGGAGGACATCCCAAGATACCACTATGTCTAACAATGACATCTATAGAATAGACCTCAAACTAATTCATTAATCATTGTTTAATATTTTATAATCTTGCTTAGATCATTGCTTTAAATATTGCTTTAAAGTTTTCCATATTGCTTTAAAGCTGTACTTGTCACTATTTATGTTATCAAAACTGGACCATGCATCCAACCGATCAACCACAAAAATCTTAACTGAATAGGAACCAGAAAAAAACCAATAGACCAAAAATACATAAAATATTCAAATTTTGAAAAAAAAGCATATATATTCATGTGCATCCATATGAATCCAAACCATTATACACAAATATGCAAAGTTTCTCATGTATATAGCTAGGAAGGGTGCATATAACCAAAATAGCAACGATTGCAATACACCTCTGAACCAAAATACATCAACAAAGAGGCTCTAAATAGCCTCTAGAATCCAAAAATAAGCATAGAATTAATGAATAACTATAGTCTAGGAGTCTAGACTCCACAATGATACAATATAATCAGATCGTAGAATCATTAAACACCTCAACATCTTCATCCTCAACATGAATAGACTCTGCAATGGGACCCCCTAGCCCTGAAGGTAGTGATACCCATCCATCATTTAGATCCTCCTTAAATAGCTTTAATAGGGCCCTAGGGTTAGGTCTTGTGCTTATAGTTTAAAAAGGGTTTTGTTTTGCTTTTTTAAATTGACTTTTGGTCGTGCCCTATTCATGTCATATGGAACTGCTTTGTTTAGTACTTTCAGGCCAGTTTTGTACAGAACCAACCTTTTTTGGTCTGAAATGCCGAACCAAACCGATATGGCCCTAAAACTAATCAGACCGGCCAATTTTGCCAATTCCAGTCCAGTTTTCATAACACTGATCACTGCCATGATGTGTTATAATTTATATATTATACATGATTATATACACAACACTATAGACATGGAACCATCACATCAGATTGGGGGGAAATGTACCGCAGGAATCCATTGCCAATAAATACCCTAGGTCTCCTTTATGGGAGTATTTCCGCGGATACGCACCTCGGGGAAAAGGGGGTTAACGTGGCAGAAATCTTCAAGCACTAGGTGCGTCCTTGGGGGAAAGCAAAGATTCAAGATACTGTCACTTAACACTCAACTCCTCGGTCTAGGCCAACTCCTAGCGAAGAAGCCAAGGGGGGTGGTCCCTATGAAAAATAAAACTAAAGCCTTTAAGCTAAGTTAGAGAATGAAATTAATCTAGGAGTTTGAAATACAAGTAAATACTGAACCAGAGAAAGCAACTATGAATTAAAACAACAACATGAGTAACAGTAAATCCAACACATTGATTCACTTAAAATGTTTGATTGTTGTAGATTAGACCAGTACCGAATGGAGTCACATGAAATATTGAAAGTTTTGCAAGTCTTGTTGGTCAGTTGTAAACTGTTGTTGTGTCGTGAAAGTATTGCAAGTCTTGTTGGTCAATTTTAAATATTTTATTATGATGTGTGGATTAAGGAGTGGGTTAGTTCTTGGTTTGGCCCAACTCCAACTTAGTCCTTTGAACTGAGCGTAGTGACAACTAAAGCAAGGGTCCAACTGGGCAAGGCATAACCTGCTTAAAGTAGTCCATTGAATCTGCAGTAAGTTTCACACGACCTCCAGAGTTCTAGAAATCAAGTATTCGTTGTAGTGCCTTATTAAACTAGCCACTCAAGTCCTTTTCTGATTGACCAACCGATCAACTGAGTTGCAACGGTCAAGAGCATACTTAGAACTTAAGCCTTAGTAAATTTTATTAAAGAAAATAAAGTTTTGTTATGTGGATGAGAATCTCTTTTCACCTACTGGGGATAAACCATTTCAGTTTACTTCGGGAATACGTAAACTTAGATTTATTTGTTAAAAGTACAAAAAAATGTAACAAACAAAATTATTGACGGTTGAGAATCTCTTTTCCCTTTCGGTAATTCGGGAATGCACAGTCAGATTTAGATTTCTATGTTTGTTAATTGTGAACTAAAATACAAGATTGTGCAATAAAGTACACAAACTATACAGCCCGATTAGGGCAGATTGTGTGCATATGTTAATTTCATCAAATGTTTGCATCAAAAAACTAATCTAAACCAAAAAAAGGACAAAAATACCAAACCACAAAACGATGCAGATCCCCCTAGGGGGGATGGGGTGTGAGCATTAGATAGCCCACTTGGTCTTATTATTATTTTACAAATAAGAAGGTGAATGCATTTGGTCCCTATGAAACTGGATCCAAAGGCTTACAAGGTTTCAGAAATGATACAAGATAGAAGAATATTGCTCCAGGAAGCCTTGGATGGCTTTAGAACTTCGATTTCCCGGCAGCACTTCCTCTTCTTATGGCGATAAAAGTACAAAACCATCCCCTGAAATGCACCAAATGTGCCAAATAAAGCGTTAGAAGCATAAAATATTAAGTACTGAAAGATAGAAAATTAATCCTAAGTGCTTAAGCAACCTAGATCTACTAAGAATAAGCTTTAAATCCTAGATCTAGTAACATACTTAACTAAATCAGCTTCTTAAAATAATCTTTGCAATGGAAACTAATTTAACTAAGCATCCAAGTAACCGTAACTAGAAAAGCTTGAATATAAAATGAAGGAAAGAGAGAGATAGAAAGAATGTTGGAATCCTGGGAATGTTTGAGCTATGGAGCCTGTTGGTGGAGAGTGGAGGGACTGTATCCTGAAAGTGCTTGAAGAGTAGTAGAGTCAAACTAGATCATCTACACATTTGAGTTTAGGCAACTTGCACAAAGCGTCAAATCCGTTGTTTATCATGCCAGAAATCAAAAGAGTAAGCATACAAACTACTAAAAACATACAACTTCTATACTGCGGACATGACCAAGCAATATATGAAATCAAACTAGAATCATAAATCCTACCAACTAGTAATAATCCTTCAAAGGCTTTGATCATCCACAAATGCATCAAATAATTAAGCTACGCTACAGTTACCTCATGAACCATTGACATTTGCATCCACACACAAAGCGTCAAATCCGTTGTTTATCATGCCAGAAATCAAAAGAGTAAGCATACAAACTACTAAAAACATACAACTTCTATACCGCGGACATGACCAAGCAATATATGAAATCAAACTAGAATCATAAATCCTGCCAACTAGTAATAATCCTTCGAAGGCCTTGATCATCCACAAATGCATCAAACAATTAAGCTACGCTATAGTTACCTCATAAACCATTGACATTTGCATCCACACACAAAGCGTCAAATTCGTTGTTTCTCATGCCAGAAATCAAAAGAGTAAGCATACAAACTACTAAAAACATACAACTTCTATACCGCGGACATGACCAAGCAATATATGAAATCAAACTAGAATCATAAATCCTACCAACTAGTAATAATCCTTCAAAGGCCTTGATCATCCACAATGCATCAAATAATTAAGCTACGCTACAGTTACCTCATAAACCATTGACATTTGCATCCACACACATAGAGCACTACACTACAAATTTGCCTCCAAAGCCTTTATTATTCCAAAAGATGTTACAAAATACAGTACAAGAATTATCATCCTTTCGGTCCTCTCTGACCATGAGCAAATGAGAGCCCAAGCTCTTGCTTAAATAGAAAAAAGAGAAAGAGGGGGACGCACTTGAGAAGAGATAATGAAGGAGTGACTTGTGCCTTGATTGAAGGCAAATCCATGTGAATGGGATAAGATGGAAGCCACCTCATATGAGGGGCGCCTCTCTCCATTGTAAACTCCACCCATTAATCAAATGCTGCCACATAATGCAAGCTGCCCACATTAAGAGAGGGCGCATCCATGAAAGAGACGACACTTGTCTCCTCTAAATCCTTGACTAAAATCGCCCTGATTTGATTGAGAAATTCATGGGATGTGATTGCTAAGTTAACTCCCTCCTTCAATGGGACCAAATTCCCCTAATTTCTTATTTTTTACTCACTTTTTGACTTTTTTGAGCAAAAGTATATTAAGTGAAAAACAAATCACTTAAACACTTAGGAATGTGGGTCTAGGGGTAAATTAGGTGCTCTGAGTTAGAAAACGAGCACCCCCATGGCTAAATTGGCCTCCTAACCACACTTTTATTACATTTTTGGGTTTTTTAATTAAAATATTAAAAAAAAACATTTTACGGGAAAAAAATATTTTCTCGAAATTGACCGAAAATCCTAAGGGACCTAGTGCATGTCCATAATGACTCAAATTGATGTCTAGCACGCTCATAAACATTGAAACTTGAGCTTTAATAAACTTATAAGACCTAAGAACCAAGACAACATTCCAACTTTGGAGGAGCGGGTGAAAAACTCGTCGATTATACATCGCTTATTCAGCAGTGCATTATTGACAAGGGAAAAAACACCATGGAATGTTCACATTTGATGTCTAAGTCCTAGGAAGCCAAACTCTTTACATACACTGTCATGCTAGCACATTTTTACAATTTTCCCCAAGGGGGTATGAACCAAAGTTGCAAAAATTGCCGAAAAATTGCGACTTTTTCAAAAAGTCACGCATTTTCCCCTCTGCCAAAAAATCGGCCTTGAAAAAGCACGATTTTTTAGAACCTCGCCGAGTCACGACTTTTTCCAAAAGTTGGCAAGTTTTTTGAAAAACGCGCGGGTCGACAGAAAAAAGCGCCCAGGCTGTCAAGTCCGCAGTTTAAAGAGGCAAAAGTCATTTTTTTTGTCATTTGTTTCATTTGGTTGTTGGAGGAGTGTGAAGGGCAAGAGGGCACCATCAACCACTTTAAAGGCATCCAAGACTCCAAACACCATCTAAGATCACCATTGTGAATTTTTGTGGAGAAAGGGTTCAACTTCAAGAGTCAAAACTTTGCCAATCAACCAGTTCGTCTCACAGGTATGTAGTGATTCATTTTCTTGTATATTTTTTATGATTTTTTTTCATGTTTGCTTGCCTATATTCTTTCCTACATTCCTTTATTCTTTTTGCCATTTTGCCAATGATTTCCATGTCCAAAGAGACGCAAAAGGTTAGAATTTCAATTTTCAACAAATCAATTTCATTTAATGTAATTTGTGAATCTATCATCCTCACATATTATAATTATATTTCATTAATTTTTGAAACTTGAACCTCTAGACTCATAAAAAAAAATTATTATCCTCTTACAGGTTGGAGTTCACACGTCTCAATGACTTGGTCTACGTCCATTACAATCTCCGCTTATGGATGAGACAGATAGAGAAAGTACCAGATGTCGATGCCATCGCCTTAGACAATATTGATATATTGTCTAAGTGGAGGGTGGAGATTGAGACTCCTATCATGGAGGAGGCACCTACATGGCTAGAGGCAGAGGAAGGGCAGGCAGAGGAGGAGGAGGAGGAGGAGGTGGAAGAGGAGGAGGAGGTCAGAGACACCACGGAGGGTGATGTGCTAGCATCGCCACCACCTTCTACACCAATTGATACAGCTAGTCCTGTATCCATCACTGATCGTCCAATGTTAGATGCAGGGGCAGGGTCTTCTGCTGCTACTACTAGTGCTAGGGGCAGGCCTGACAAACGGCCCATGACCTTTTCTCATAAAAGGGGAAGAGGGCATTGATACTTAATATTAGATAGATAGCTACTAGTTTTCCTGAGATACATTATATATGTGATGTCATTTTGTATTGGTTATCTACTTTTGAGTCCTTGATTGGACAACTATGGTGTTTCAGACTTTCAGGATTCAGTATCGACTTTGATGTATCATTTTATATTTGACGTGACTACATGATGATGATATATATCAGTGCTTTCTACATATTTATGTTCCAATGTGTTTATTTGATGTTATTGTTGCTTTATATGTTTAAAATTCTGAAGAAAAAAAATGAATGTATTTTGTATTTTTTAATGTTGCTGACTTTTTCCGATTTTTCTTGATTTTTTCGCCGATGTTGCCAAGAAATTGTTTTCGGGACCCCTGCCGAATTTTTGTTGATGCCGACTTTTTCAACATTGGTATGAACATGCAATTATTAAAAAAATTGGGCCAAAAAATGCCCTGATGGATCTCGGAACATTGATGATGAACAATTAGATTGTTCAAGTCTTCAACGGCTCAATCTGAATCCACTAAGTGCAATCTAGTGGATAACATTTGGCTCCAACTGTGGGACGTGTGCTCGATCAGGCCTTCAGGCAAGGAGAGGATGCGAGAACACCAAAATCTCTGGTTTATACAACCTATAAAAACATCTCAACTTGACAAGAAAAACCTTCAGCAGCACAAGTTTTATGAAGAAACCAATGAATCACAGATTGCATTTATTCAAAAAAACTAAAACTAATTAAGGAAAAAGGTTATTATTTCTAAGTACTAGAAAGAAATGCTTAAACTAAATGCTCACTTTGAGGAGCTTATTTTCCTACTCTAAGCATGATATAAAGCAAAATGCTAAGTGTAATCAGAAATCCAATGTAACCATCTAAGCATTTTATCAATATTAAAGGTTTTTGCCTTGTCTTTGGTTACCAGCCAAAGCAAGGATATATTTATCAGAAAGTGCAAACCTGCATGGATATTCTAGATGGGAGCGTTGGATGGGAGATCATAGGTATGTAATAGATATTTGACGTGCTTCCCCAAATGGTAAGTCCTACAGGCCTCTTCTATCCATGACTAGATAGGACTAAGAAAAAACTCTAAATGGTGAGGCAAATCCACTACCTCATCATATTGATCTAAATGGCTCTTCTGAAAATATCTTTATGTTAAAGCATAAGCCCCAAGCTGCTCCAAATCATAAGAAACCACTGTATGTGAAGATGATTGTTGAGACTGCTCTTCAATTAGTTGTATCTGATCTGACTCTTTATTGCACTGCTTTTTCAGGTCTTCCTTGTTGATGCTCATGCATGGCTTTGATTGATCATATAAAAAGATTTCATGCTCCTTTTCCATGCAAAGATATCCCAAGTTCTTAAGGTCCTTGCTTCTCTCTCTGAACACTTCATAAATAGGATTTTCAGTAAAATCATCAAGAGCTTCTGACTTGAACTTTCCTTCTTCATATATGTCATATATGGGATTTTCAATTATGCTTTCAAAGGATTCTAGCTCATCATTCTCTTCTTCATACATGGCATAGATGGGGTTCTCTAAAAATGTCCAGTTATCATCATCAACATCTATGTCAGTCATGAAGGACTCTTCATCACTCATATCATGATCCAGGCTATATCTATCTTCTCCATGCTCATAATCATCCTTTTCGGAAAAAAAGGTCATAAGGAAGTAATCCTTCCAAACTATCATCATTATACACATTACAAGCCTCCTCATGGATTTCAATATTGGTTTTTGTAATGGCTTCTTCTGGAGGTGGATCAGGAGTACAAATGTGCTCATCATCACTGAAATAGTCTTGAAAAAATTCCCATTCTGCAGCATCTTTTGTTGAGATGATATGAGGAGGGCCTTCAGTAATATCTTCAATGAATGGTTCCTCATGCTCATCTTTCATGGGATCAACATGAATCTTTGAAAATGGAATGTCATACATCATGTTGATATTGGGTAGCCCGGGCTCTTCTACATGAAGTTCTTTTACAGGAAAGAAATAAGCCAGAGTGCTGTGAATGATTCAATATCAAATAACCCAATATGATCATAATCATGCCACTGCCTCAAAAATATTTTAAAGAAGCAAATGAGGATAGTAATAAACTTATCAGGAAGGCCCTCATGAAACCAACATGAGGCATCCCCTTGCAAAGAATGAGCAAACATCGACATCATATGATCTTCATGATGTATGTTGAATTCACTCATACATGAAAGGAACATCACAACGTGGAATCTGGCTAAGTGATCATTATCACGCCCTCGAAAGACCGGAAGGGGATAAGACGTCATATCCTATGCTGTTGGGAGTGAGAAGAGGGAGCGGGGAGCGGGAGCGGAGCGAAAAGCGAAATTTTCAAAAGCTCCTGTTTTGGGAGCATTCCGAGAGCGTTTTTTATATAGTATATATTTTGATGGATTTATATCTAGAAAACATGTAGGATGTTGAATTAGCTATAGAAAACATGGATTAAACCATATAACATCAATCATCTAGTAGTTATAACTTATAACATTATCATCAAATGATCAACCATAACTACTTTTATATGAGCTTGGTAATGAAGAGAGGTACCATAACATTGTCATCAAATGATTAACCTAGTATAGGAGATTTTAGTATAAGAGAGATAGGGAGCGCCTCGGCAACGCCTTAGGAGCGTGCTCCCAAAACTGGGAGCGTTTTGGGGCGAGCTTTTGAAGGAATCGAGCTTCGGGAGTGGGAGCGAGGGGGTGGGGGGCGCTCCCACGCAGCATAGGTCATATCACCAACGAAATGATTAGGAAACCCAGGGATCTTAAAGAAATCAATGGGAGGACAATCACGGTTAAAGTTTTTGAACCCCAACCTGGTTTCAAGTTTTAAAACTTCTCTCCATGTAGTTTAATGCCCAAACCCCAACATGCATATACTTCACATATAAAATTTTATTTTTAATTGAAACACTTGAAATTCTTTCAACTTAATTAACTCAAAAAAATAAATTTCAGCCTAACCTTTCTTACTCAGAAAATCATAACAGCCGCACATAAAATTTTGACTCAGTATTTTTGACCAAAATGGCCCAAGATAAAACCCCCAAGGGAAAACCTGTTTGAGAGAGAGATTTTATTTCTTCAGAGACAAATTATCAAAATACAACAGCAATACTTATCTCAACCACACATGCCAACCTCCTCGATAAATGTGCCCAGAAAAATACAGTTGTACAGCCTGCATTAAATGCAGTATGGCTTCCTTGAAATTTAAGCCAAACTCTGCCTCGAAAATCATGCCAAACACCGTTGTACGGACTGTCAGATTTCTGCCTCGAAATCTGTGTTGTACGGCCACATTAAATGTTGTATGGACTAGTCAAATTTCTGCCTCAAAATTCGTGTTGTATGGCTGCATTAAATACTATACGGACCAGCCTGATTTTTGCCTCGAAAACTGTGCCTGTACGACCTCATTAATTCCAGTACGGATTCCTCGATTTCTGTGTTGTACGGATTCCTTAATTTCTGTGTTGCAGGGATTTGTCTAGAAAATTGTGCCCCTTCCTCTCAGAATTTATGCTCATGCTCAGTCTGAAATTCTTCTAAGGTTTCTTCTCTCTTCTCTTCTTCTCTTCTCCTCTCTTCCTCTCCAAAATTCTCTTTTGGGTGAATGGATGAATTAGGTTTGCCTTTCCCTATCCTTTTTGTTTGAGTAACCTCCATCTTCAAATCCAATGGCCAAGATTAAAACATAACTAGATGAGATCTAAGGCCAAGATTAAAACTCACTTTTCTCATTAAAAAGCATTTACTCACTTTTTAAATATTAAATGAGACATTAATACTTAGCCACCTTTTAATTCTCATTAAAGTCACATTTAAACTTTATAACTCAAATTTATTTTATAAAGTCAATCTCACTTTATAAAATATGTTAGGGACCACATTTAAAGTGTTCTTGTCCACCCCAAGGCATTAATGAATAGACAAACACTTCCTAGGTAACTTTTCAACATATGGGAGACCCGTGCAATAGTTTCAATCCATTTAATATCCATGTCAAAGCAAATAAGTGACCTCATCTACTGAAAAAATAGAGTTGTCCAACAATGAGCTTTAAAAAAAAATTGCATTGTATGGGGTCATCTACACACAATAAGTCTCAACAATATATATGAGATACAAGGGTTTTATCCCTTCAATGGAGTCACCGCATGAGAATAAAAAATATACTTTTTTTTAAATACTCACAGAAATTTCTAGTTTTTGTTTTTCTTTGAAAAATTTATAAAAAATGAAAAAAGTTAGTGGAGTCGCCGGATGAAAATAAAAAGATATACTCTAAACATTCATCACACAAAGCAAAAACAAACAAAAAAAAGTCATACTCTGAGAATAAAAAGATTTATCCCCGGCAACGGCGCCAAAGATGTTGCCGTCGGATACGCACCTCAGGGAAAAGGGGGTTAGCGTGGCAGAAATCTTCAAGCCACTGGGTGAGTCCTTGGGGGCAAGCAAAGAGTCGAGATACTGTCACTCAACACTCAACTCCTCCGTCTAGACGAACTCCTAGCGAAGCCAAGGGGGATGGTCCCTATGAAAAATAAAACTAAAGCCTTTAAGCTAAGTTAGAGAATGAAATTAATCTAGGAGTTTGAAATACAAGTAAATACTGAACCAGAGAAAGCAACTATGAATTAAAACAACAGCATGAGTAATGGTAAATCCATCTAACACATTGATTCACTTAAAATGTTTGATTGTTGCAGATTTGTCCGGTGCCGAATGGAGTCACATGAAATTATTGAAGTGTTGTTGTGTCGTGAAAGTATTGCAAGTCTTGTACGTCGGTTTTAAATGTTTTATTATGATGTGTAGATTAAGGAGTGGGTTAGTTCTTGGTTTGGCCCAACTCCAACTTAGTCCTTTGAACTGAGCGTAGTGACAACTAAACCAAGGGTCCAACTGGGCGAGGCATAACCAGCTTAAAGTAGCCCACTGACTCTGTAGTTAGTTTCACGCGACCTCCCAAGTTCTAGAGATCAAGTATTCATTGGATTGCCCTATTAAACAAGCCACTCAAGTCCTTTTCTGATTGACCAACAAATCAGACTAAGCTGCAGCAGTCAAGAGCATACTTAGAACTTAAGCCTTGGTCAATTTTATTAAACAAAATAAAGTTTTAATATGTGGCTGAGAATCTCTTTTCACCTACCGGGGATAAACCCTTTCAGTTTACTTCAAAAATACACAGCCTTAGATTTATTTGTTAAAATTACAAAAAAAATGTAACAAACAAAATTATTGACGGCTAAGAATCTCTTTTCCCTTTCGGTACTTCGGGAATGCACAGCCGGATTTAGTTTTTTATGTTTGTTAATTGCGAACTAAAATACAAGATTGTGAAATAAAGCACACTAACTATACAGCCCGAGTAGGGCGGATTGTGTGCATGTGTTAATTTAATCAAATGTTTGCATAAGAAAACTAAACTAAAGCAAAAAAAGGACAAAAATACCAAACCACAAAAAGACGCAAATCCCCCTAAGGGGGATGGGGTGTGGGCGTTGGATAGCCCACTTGCTCTTATTAATATTTTACAAATAAGAAGGTGAATGCCTTTGGTCCTTATGAAACTGGATCCAAAGGCTTACAAGGTTTCAGAAATGATACAAGATGAAGAATGTTGCTCCGGGAAGCCTTGGATGGCTTTAGACCTTCGATTTTTCGACAGCACTTCCTCTTTTTATGGCGATAAAAGTAGAAACAGCCCCCTTAAATGCACCAAATGTGCCAAATAAAGCGTTAGAAGCATAAAATATTAAGTACCGAAAGATAGAAAATTAAACCTAAGTACTTAAGCAACCTAGATCTACTAAGAATAAGCTTTAAATCCTAGATCAAGTAACATACTTAACTAAATCAGCTTCTTAAAATAATCTTTGCAATGGAAACTAATTTAACTAAGCATGCAAGTAATCGTAACTAGAAAAGCTTGAATTTAAAATGAAGGAAAGGGAGATATAGAAAGAATGTTGGAATCCTGGTAATGTTTGAGCTATGGAGCCTATTGGTGGAGAGTGGAGGGACTATATCCTGAAAGTGCTTGAAGAGCAGTAGAGTCAAACTAGATCATCTGCACATTCGAGCTTAGGACAACTTGCACAAAGTGTCAAATCTGGTGCTTCTCATGCCATAAATCAGAAGAGTAAGCATACAAACTAGTCAAAACATACAACTTTTATACCGCGGACATGGGCAAGCAATATATGAAATCAAACTAGAATCATAAATCCTACCAACTATTAAAATTCCTTCGAAGGCCTTGATCATCCACAAATGCATCAAATAATTAAGCTACGCTACAGTTACCTCATAAACCATTGACATTTGCATCCACACACATAGAGCACTACACCACAGATTTGCCCCCAAAGCCTTTATTATTCCAACAGATGTTACAAAATACAATACAAGAATTACCAGCCTTTTTGTCCTCTCTAACCATGAGCAAAAGAGGGCCCATGCTCTTGCTCAAATATAAAAAAAGAAAAAGAGGGGGGCGCACTTGAGAAGAGAGCATGAAGGGGGCGCATTCCCTTGATGAAGGAGTGACTTGTGCCTTGATTGAAGGCAAGATCCATGTGAATGGGATAAGATGGCAGACATCTCATAAGAGGGGCGCCTCTCTCCATTCTAAACTCCACCCATTAATCAAATGCTGCCACATAATGCAAGCTGCCCACATTAGGAGAGGGTTCATCCATGAAAGAGACGACACTTGTCTCCTCTAAATCCTTGACTAAAATCGCCCTGATTTGATTGAGAAATTCATGGGGATGTGATTGCTAAGTTATCTTCCTCCTTCAATGGGACCAAATTCCCCTAATTTAGGAATCTGATTTTCCTCATATCCTTATTCACTTTTTGACTTTTTTGAGCAAAAGTAATTTAAGTGAAAAATAAATCACTTAAACACTTAGGAAAGTGGGTCTTGGGGTAAAATGAGTGCTCTGAGTTAGAAAACGAGCACCCCCATGGCTAAATTGGCCTCCTAACCAAAATTTTATTACATTTTTGGGTTTTTTAATTAAAATATTAAAAAAAAAAAGTTTTATGGGAAGAAAACAAAATTCTTGGAATTGACCGAAAATCCTAGGGGACCTAGTGCATGTCCATAATGACTCAAATTGATGTCTACCATGCTCATAAACATTGACACTTGATCTTTAATAACCTTCTAAGGCCTAAGCACCAAGACGACATTCCAGCTTTGGAGGAGCGAGTGAAAAACTCGTCGATTATACATCGCTTATTCAACAGTGCATAAGTGACAAGGGAAAAAACACCATGGAATGTTCACATTTGATGTTTAGGTCCTAGGAAGCCAAACTCTTTACATAGACCGTCATGCTAGCACATTTTTACAATATCGCCCAAGGGGGTATGAACATGCAATTATTAAAAAAATGGCCTGATGGATCTCGGAACACTGATGATGAACAATTAGATTGCTCAAGCCTTTGACGACTCACTCAGAATCCACTAAGTGCAATCTAGTGGATAACAAGGAGTATGTGGAAATTCTCAACAAAAATCCTAGCATTGGTTCATACAAATGAAGATGCAATGAATGCAAGAACATTCGAAATGGCTCATATACTAGGGTGAAAGGCCATCTCACTAGACAGACTAGAACAAGGGTGTTGGTATGCACTAGTCCAAATTCTGCAAATGGAAAACCTTGACAAGGTTTGAGTCCTACAAAACACAACAAGCAGTCAATGAAGCACCAACAAGGTACAAGAGCCCTGTTTAAGAACAGGTCCGCACCATTGTTGACATCAGAAAGACAATTTGAGGATAGACAGTTACAACCAAACGAGATACATGAGTAGAAACAGGGGTGTCCTTCATTTCTGATGGAAGGACAAACCAAAGAAACCACCCTTTAATTAATGTTACTGCAATAAGCCCCAAGGGGCAATGTTTTTGAAGGTTGTTGATTGCAATGGAATGGAGAAACATGCAACGTTCCTCTCCAATATTCTTATCGATACAATAGAAAGTGTGGGGCCACGGAATGTTGTCCAAGCCATCACGAACAATGCACAGGTGTGTAGAGTTGCAGGGTTGATTATGGATGGTTGAAATAATCACATCTTCTAGACTCCATGTGCGGTGTGTTACCACCTAAGTTATACTTAGTTGGTTGTCAAGTGAGACGGCAAAGATTGAACCATTGTACTTGTTCAAATCCAGTGTTCAGAAGTTCAGTCAACCAAGTTTGGCCATTTTTTCAATTTTTTTTGCATGTTCATACCCCACGAGGAATTGTAATAAGTTGGCTTAGCATGATGTCTTTTGTAACAGACTTGGCTTGCCTAAGACTTAGACATCAATGCGGTACTCTAGAATTTTTTTCCTTAGTAATTATGCATTGCTTTTCAACGAAGTTTAATTTCCAAGTTTTTCACTCACACCTCCAAAGCTGGAGTATCAGCATCGGTGGCTAAACCTTGGAGGTTATTAAAGTCTAAGTGTCTATTTATATTACCATGCTAGTCATCAATAATGATTCATATGAACATGTACCAGGTCCCCCTAGGTTTTTTTTAGTTTCGCATATGAAAAAAAATCCTTCAAACGGGTCAATTTTTTAATGTCTTTAAAGTAAAAATCAAAAAATGCATAAAAAAGTAGTTAGAAGGTGAAATTTGCCATGGGGCTGCTCGTTTTCTAATCCGAAGCACCCACTATGCCCCTAAACCCACTTTTGAATTAACTTGAGTGATTATTTATCACTTAAATTAATTTTTCTCTCAAAAAGGCCAAAATTATTAAATAAATGGCAAAAAAAGACCAAAAAAACAATTTCCTAAATAAATGGAAACATGTATGCAACATGTCCAGAGTGTATCTAAGTTAACTGGCAATCAGTTTGGAGTTATCTAGAATC
Source organism: Larix kaempferi (assembly GCA_027924585.1). NCBI lineage: Eukaryota > Viridiplantae > Streptophyta > Pinopsida > Pinales > Pinaceae > Larix > Larix kaempferi. The sequence goes on from BSBM01000289.1 coordinate 21,168,014, forward strand.
CAAATCAAGGAGATTCCAATCAAATCTAGTTGAGGGCGAGTTGTCAGCAGTTAGAGAGGGCGCACTTCTCTTCAAGAGGGCGCATTTTCCACTTGGGCGAATTCATATTGGCTTATGATCTCTCCAAGGTAGAGGGGGTGCATCTCTCTTGAGGTCGCGCCCTCCTCTAGAGTTCAACTCCAATGTAACTCATAGCAAATCCCTCTAATCTCTCCACAAACTCGCCTTCACTCCCTCTGCTCTCCAGATGCGCCCTAACTCATCTCTAGATCATTGATGCACCCCCTGGGCCTGGAAACTCTATAAAAGCAAGGCCTCACTCCATCTTTTGGATGAATGGGTGCAACCTTTGCTCCTGTAACACTTATTGTTTATTTGATTAATGAAAGTTGAAGACTTTGGAGGCCTGTGCTGTGCAAATTTGGTGAATGCTCTGCGTTATTGAGGTGATATAGTATATGTTTAGATTTTCTTTGCTATAGGTTTTGTTGATTATCTAGCTTAGAAGGTTGCTACCAACCCATAGAGTAGGCATTTATAGTTATAATTTGCATATTTATGTTTTACTATTAGATATATAGGAGTAGCTAACGGCACTCGGTTGTACTGAGGCTCTCTTGCATTCTTTTAGTCAAACATACTAGATCTAATCCGTTCTTGTGCAAAGGTTTTCTTATAGCTATGTAGATCACAAATCTGAAGGAGGAGTTGAGCTTGGCTGCTTCCTCTCCCCTCTTCAGTACTTTCGAGCTAATAATATTGGTTTATGTAGGCACTCCTAAGTCCTCATAGAAGATCAAGCTTGAGCTTGAAGTCTTTCATCCATCTCTTTAAAATTCAAACTCTCTCCCGACTACTTTGTTTTTCTGTTATGCTTAATAAGTACATCTGGTTCAAAAGGATTTATTCTTCACATCTATCTTGTTTTGCAGTATGTTAGCTAGATCTTAAAGAGCTTTAAGGTTTCATTTTATATCTGATCTAGGCTAGTTTAAATTGGTACTTAGAAATTTTTCCAATTTTTTCCAAGTACCAAACAAACTAGGCTAGTTTAAGTTCTAAGGGTGGTAACTCGTGCTAGTAGCCAATTCAGTCCCAACCAACTTGAAAAGCTCTTGCCAAAAGGCACCTGTGAACCTGCTATCCTTGTCACTAACAATAGTCTTAGGTAACCCGTGCAAACTTAATACCTCCCTGAAAAAAACTTTTCTACCTGTGTCGATGTATACTATGAAGGGGTGGCAAAGAAATGAGTGAATTTGGCTAACCTGTCTACCACCACATATATGCAATCTCTACGTTGTAACTGTTATCACACAACTTCTAGTTGTCCCTAAAGGTTATCCTATCCAGGACGGTAGAGGTGTTGGACAACTAAAGAGGTGACCCAAGAGATGCCACAGCTCCCAATGCAAGTTGGTGTCATGCTAACCGAGGCACTTGTCACTTTAGATCAAGCCTAAGCAAGACCAACGGGAGACCCTAGCTAGCCAATGAGGACTAGCGAACCCACTCAAGACCTCCTAGGGATGTGTGAAGATGAAATATAGAGAGATCAAGGGTAGAATGGATCTAGATCTAGTATGGATAAGTGGACCCAAAGAGTTAGGGCTTCGTTGAAGAGGCTTATGAGATGACAAATATTCAAACAAGGGATAAGGTCACTTATAGGTTTAAAGTAGTAGATCTAGATAGATCTAATGCCAAGTATGGATATCCAAGTGGGGCCCACCCTTAAAATGAGGAAAATGACCAAAAAGGGGCCCACAAGGTGAAGATCAAGGTAAAATGGCACTAGGGGGTTTGCTATGATGTAGATCTATGGATTTATGAAAGAAAAAGCAATACCCACATGTGGGATCTAGCAAATGGCCACTTACCCAAGGAGTGCGACTTCCTCAAGAGAAGACTAGTGCCTTAGATCGGGGGGCAAATGGAGTCGGATGTCCACCAAACTTTAGATCGGGAATGTTGTGTTGATTATTAAGGTGGGTGTTGTCGCCTCTTACGCACCTGGGGTTAACGCAGCAGAAATCTTCAAACTGCTAGGTGCATCCTTGGGGGCAAGTCTGAGTCAAGTACTGTCACTTGATCTTGACTCCTCCATTTAGGCTTAACTCCTAACGAAGCAAAGGAGGGTAGACCCTATTAATGTTACTAAGGCTTCAGATACTTAGTTCTTCTGGATGAGAGATGTTGTTTAGGAGTTTTTTGGAATGAAAATATTTGAACAAGACTTATTGCAAGATAAAATAACTATGCAGCATATATGAATATAATTATCACGACAAGATAAAATTTAAAGCAGATAACCAATATCTCAGACCAGTGCCGTGGAGTCAAATTTAATGTTGTTGTAAAATTAAATGTTTTGCAATTCTGTTTTTGGTCAATTTTAGGAATTATTAAGGATGAGTTGATTAGATGGAAAATGGGAGCTCCCGATATACCGTGAGGTACAAGGAGTAATGTCTGGAAATTGAGCAAAGGTGGCTCCTCACAAAGACGTGTGGGCTGGAGCAGAGTCTCAAGGGCGTTTTGAACACTACACCAACAAGGATGTAGTCTAATGGTGCCCTAAGGTCGCTCTCCAGTGGTTCCTGCTTCTCTTGAGAAATTTCACTATCTTGAGGGTTCTTAATTTTATTAATGTGATTAATTATTAAGTGTTTGAGAATTAATGAGTTGTTGCACTCTTTTCTGGTTTCCCCGAGACCAGTGTCTGCAAGGGAAAGAGCATACTTTGAGAAACATCAGAATATTCGTTCAAATTTTTAGTACTTGCAGTATGTGAAATTAAATCAACAACTTAATTAAAAAAAATAAACTTGCCGAACCTATGTGTCACTTTCTGATCAACCTCCACTAATCGGCAATGCCTTTGGGTGGAGGTGAGAGCATACTTCGTGGCAACAAGATTGGCTTTATTTAATGAAAAGAACACAGAAATTAACTACCTAATCAAAGTATACACCCTGCACAAAAAGTTAGAACAAATCAAGCCACGAAAAAAGAACACGCGAATCCCCCCAGGGGGGATGGGATGCGGGCACTGTGTAGCCCAATTGCTATCGTTTATTAATTTTTACAATGCTTGCTGGAAGAAGTGCCTCTTAGTCCTTTTAAATTAGGATCTAAGGGCTTACAAATTTATAGAGTGAAGAATTGGTGAAATAGGGTCCTTGGGAAGTGTTTTTGGCACTTTCTGGCAAAAATTAGCTAGAGTTTCCTTCTCGTTTTTGTTGGACCTGCTGAAAACACGGAAATCAGTGAGTTAATCAAATAAAATACAAAAGAAGTTTCAAATTTTAAACTTGGCAAATTTTCAGGAAAAATGCCTACTTCAAGTATAAAGAATTCTGTGCTTAGATCTAGTTTAAAAATAAACTTTGAAAGCAATCCAGATCTGATATTTGTATGCTTAATGACAGAAAGCTATTGATATGTAAATGCAGATTTAATTTTCATTAAGCAAAAGTAACTAAGTGACGAAGAAAAATTTAGATTTTATAGTGTAGAAGGAGCACAAAACCAGCTTCGATATTGAAAGATTAAAGAACCCAATATGCCTGCAGCTCAACGATAATTAGTCCAAGGTAATCAATCATCTAAGGCGGATGAGGATGCAACTGAACTCCTTCTCCTTTCTTAGATTTTGTCTTGTACTGTCACAAACACTTGCAAAAAAAATGGATTAAATCTAGAATACACAATTAATAGAGATTTGAAGAGCATTAGTACAACTGAATACACTTGCTGCTTCACTATCTCTAACTAATCAAGCATTTATAAGCAAATCAAAACGATGAATGCTTACACTATCGGCACAAAGGCCATCTAAGCTAGATAATCACAGAATATTTTTGCAAAATGACAAGTAACTAGTGAGATATCACCTCAGAACATCAACAAAGCATACATCCAATGAGATAGTTGCACAGCATATGGCCTCCAAAGCCTTCAACTTTATTTCAATTAAACAAATTACAAGAGCAGAGGTTCAATGCTCAGATCATTATAATGGAGCTAAGCTCCTCAATATATAACACACAATGAGCAATCTAGGGCGCAAAACCCTAAGGAGGGCAGCCTCGTAGATTGTAGAGCAAGTTATCTCAAAGCCAATGGTGCTGCACAATTTCACTTGGAAAAAAAAACACTTCAAACAGGAAGGTGCCGAATTGTTGAGCGAGCTGCGTGAAGATGGAGGGTGAGGTTTGATGTTTCCAAACCACGTTGGATGCTTTTAAGTATGAGTTCTGATTGGTTCTTTGAATAGCATCTAAACCGTGAGGGTGGTGCCACCTCACAATGAGGTAGGCGCCCACCCATTCGAACTTATCCTCAACCCAAACAAACACGGCCATGAGGAGTAAGCTGGCCCACGTGAGGATGACGCCAAGCATTGGTGGGCACACTCGAAAGGTGTATACTTGCTCAAATATTTAAATCCTCTACCAATCGACTTTGCAATAAAATGAGCTAACCATCAACAAATCCATACCCGGCCATGTAGAGGAGTCGACCCCACGTGAGGATGAAATGCGTGGCATGTAAATGAAATTAACGCACACCCTTCAAAATCGAATTTTAAACATAAGCTTCAACCTTTTAGCATAGTCACCCACCTTAGTTGATTTAGTGCCATGTCATTTGGCATGTGATAAAAGTTATTTTTAACATTTTTTATTTTTTTGCCATGGTGCATTTTAATGCATTTTTTGCATTAAAGTGTCACTTTGTAGCTCTGATAGGCAAAACTGCTCCACGGGGCGTTTTGATCGCCCGAAACATAGGAAAACCGAGTATCAAGGTAAAGAGGATGCTCTGAGCTTGAAACGAGCATCCCTGCGCCAAATTCCAGCTTCGGATCACACTTTTATCACCACTTGAATTTTTTCATTTAAACCATTAAAAATGGCTTAAAAATGCGAAAAAAAAAATATTTTTCTCGGAATTGACTGAAACTTCTGGGGGACCTAGTACATGACCAAACGATACTATTTTAGCATCTAGCATGTTTATAAACGTTACAAAATGGACTCTAATAACCCCCTAAGGCCTAACCACCACTTTGGGCATTCCAGCTTTGGAGGTGCAGGAGAAAAACTCATCGATTATACTCGGCTAAAGGCAAAGCATAATCGACAAGGGAAAAAACTCCTTGGAATACCTTCTTTGGTTGTCAAGTCCTAGGGAACCGAGTCACTCAAAGACCACCATGCTAGCACACTTTATTACAAACCCCGTGGGGCATGGTCATGCAAATTTACAAAAGGACCAAAAAATGGCCTGGTGAACTTTGGAACACATGTTATGAACAATTGAATTCTTCAAGTCTTTGACTGCTTACTGGAAATCCACCTAAGTGCAACTTAGTGGATAACAGGAGGAAATGGAGTCCACCGTTATATTAAAATCCAAAATATAGTTGTTACTGTGTATTTCATCTTCTGTTGGTTTCGACTAGTACTACATGTGCAACTTATTTTGTCTAAGCATGTGTCACTCACCACACAGAAATGTAGCTCCTATCTTGTGTGAGTTTGTAGCTATCACTCTGTTTTGTATTTGTTTGTCATAATGGGCTTGTAACTCCTAACTCCTAGATTTAGTAATTGTCAAGAAGAATTGTAACACCCTGTAGGAATGAGATTAATGTCCCAAGGTGTTATGTAAGGTGTCAATAAGGGATGGATGTCCCTGCTCTATAAAGGCCTATCCAGTCCACTTGTATTTTCAAATTTCAAGTCTCGAATAATTTCATATTGCATTCTTATTTCAGTCTCAAAGGAGCAAGTTATTATATTATGTTATTCTACAGTGTGTTCTCCTATGAGATTTTCCGTGTAACTTGTTCCTTATAGTATCTGGTATGCAGAATCCACCTCTACATCAATCAATTGCCAAACCCAACATTTCATAATTGAGATGCATCCATTCCAACCATTATATATCATTTTATTTCTTCAGCAAACTAATTAATGTAAATGTGCCAGATGCCAAACATTAAATTTCAATGGGTTGTTCAGCACAATGTGTTCTTTACATCATGTCTTTCTACAAATCAAAATAGGAATTCCAGTATCAATATTTTCATAGAATGTTTCATTACTAGAAACATGGGCAATAAAGACAACATTTTCTAGAACAACTACAAATCAAAACTTGAAATTTTCCGTATCCCATATATCACCACATATGAAACTTTATTCTCTCTGAACATTTTGTATGAACCAACGTACTTTGAAACCTTTGCAAGGGTTTGATCACCTAACCGCTTGCTCTTCATCCACAAAAGGGGAACTAAAAAATTCCGGGCATTTATACAAACCAAATGCTTACTTCCAATCTTACACTTTGGACAATTGAAAAATATATGAGAATGGAAAATACAAGAATATATGAGAAAAGAAATGAAGGTCGAGAGCATCTTACTAGATAAAAACCTACTTGCCTAAATGCAACATTTATTCAAACTTACAGGCACCTTTCATGTCATTATGAGAGTTTATAATACATGAATAATTCCTGAAAAACATGAAATCAATATAAAGATGACGTTCTACACTACAAACAAGCCTACAAGGATATGTGCAAGAAAACATCAACATGGTAAGATGTATTTCCAACACTGAAACCACATATGAAATATTCTAAGACTATAAAGAACCCACTTTTTTTAAGCTCAAAAGTTTAACAAAAGAAGAAACAAATTCTTGATGGTCTAGATTCACATTTTGTAAGAAAATATCTCCATCTAGACAAAGTTACAAACTTAGCAGATTATTAAGCACTCATTTGCAATTTTATAAGGACTGTTGAAATCTTCAAAAAACATGTTAAGACATCCATTCATTGCCTAATTAGATAGCTGAAAATTCATACCATGGTTCCAAGTCGCTTATTTAAGGCTTCATTCCACATGTTGGCAGCATAATCCGGTTGCACTCGAGTCCACATAGCCATGACAGAGAGAACCTAAAATCAAAGAAGAAATTATTTAAAATCTCAACATTGGAAACTGTCAAAGATATCTTTGTTAATTCCCATATGGTCTTTTATTGGAGCAAATGACAAAAAAAAAAAAATGGTTTACAAGAATGTTAACTATGAAATGGGGATCCATTATATAGAATCTCTTTGCAAGAAATCTTAAACTACAATGACTAGATGTAATTCTAAACATACAATATAGTATTAGACTAGCCAAAAATATATTTTCACATACTGCACATTGGAAACTGTCAAAGATATCTTTGTTAATTCCCATATGGTCTTTTATTGGAGCAAATGACAAACAAACAAAAAATAGAAAATGGTTTATAAGAATGTTAACTATGAAACGGGGATCCATTATATAGAATCTCTTTGCAAGAAATCTTAAACTACAATGACTAGATGTAATTCTAAACATACAATATAGTATTAGACTAGCCAAAAATATATTTTCACATACTGCACACTCGTGAAATGGAGTCTAGTATGACTCCATTGTAACCAGCATCCATATAAAACAACAACAAAAAATTGCTAACCCTCTTTCTTGACAACATAAAAAAATTCAATTGGACAAAAACCTAATTGTTCCAGAATAGCATGCAATATAATTATTAAAATTTATCTTCATGAATAATGAATAAACATGCGGAAGACAATACTCGAAATAAAAAATATACTGGATCATTGCATGGACAGATGACAGTACCATCTAATTTAATTTATTTAAAAAGGGATTACCAATAAAAAAGTATCAAATGCATGAAGCATGTTATTTAAATTTTCAAACCCATTCTAGCTAGAAGTCAGCAGTAGAAAACAGATATTGTATTTAAAATTAAATGGCATTATGTGGATAGATTGAAGTAGATGAAAACAATATTACTTGTATGTACTATATTTTAACAGGGATAGAAATCAAATTTCCAAGAGACATGTAGTAAGACTGGGAATTTTATTATACTACAAAATACCTAAATTTCAAAGTTCACTATTTTGGACTATTTACCATTGAACAACTTCCATAACTCATGAAGTAGAATACTTTCTTCAATTTCAGAAAAAATTTATATACAGATTCCAGAAAGTTTGCAATTTTGAATTTAGAATGATATTAAATCAACAAGAAATGTTTTGCACATAATAACATGCACTCATCCTTAGGAGAGCACCAAAGGAAATAATGTTAGAGACCATCAAAATTAATATAAGACACATCAGCGAAATGCAAACAAACGTATAGAGGGAGGAACCCAAAATGTGAATCGCAAACTAAAGTGTGTCAAAATACGGCACTGCCTTGAAGAGGATCAATGTAAATAATGAGCACCATCTTCCTCATGGTTGGAGAAAACTCTTGAGCTCAGAAAAACTCGAATCCCCTGTCCGTCAAGCAGAACCCCACCTCCCCTCTCCACGAGCAAACCCCAACCCTGCTCTCCTCTGCAAGCCAATCCCAACTCCTCACATGCAAGCAAACAACCCCACCCCTGATCTTCCCTTCTCTCTGAAACCCATGAGCAAGAAGTAGCATGCAAGCAAGGATAGGTACATAAGCGATTGTTCATTCAGTGCCGAGGTCCACAAGATCTTCAAATTCACCCAGGGAATGATCCTAATGGGTAGGAAAGGGCCAGTTCACTATGTATGGTTATGCATACCCACGGTGGAGTAGCTCACGCATTAATGGTTGTGTTCCCATCCCCCTCCCCCTCTCCCCCAACCCCCAACAACCTGACTCCCTCTGACCCTATATCGTCATTGAAAACCTTGTTGAGTGTTGATTCTGACTTCTCACCAGTCACAGAAGTGGTTATGTAGGAGATGCAAGACAATGAACAGTTCCAAATTACAGTGCAAAAATATGCTTATGGACAATTTATCCTCCTCGCTCACAAATTTTTCCATCTAGGCATCCCACATTACAAGCATGTTGGCAAGATTGGAGCAACTCAAATCTGAAAACAATAGACTTCAAACCAAGGTTACTAATCCTATAGACAGAGTCGTAGAGGTAGAATTCAGAAAACATAACTTGAAACAAATGGTCACCAAGATGATAACTCAAGAAAACATACATCTCCAAAACTTGCTCAAAGACACACTGAAATATGAAATCACCAACCTTAAAAACATACAAGTGGAGATGAGAACCCAACAGTTACAGCTCGAATAAGAGATGCATTCTTGGATAGTGGTTGTTTGGAAGAAGGCAGCAGCCCATCCACTTGTCGAACTTTAAGGGATGGTTCAATCCAAAAATCACCAAGGAAAACTATAGGCTGACCAGGGAACATAATCTTAGGGTGTGTCCACTCACACCATACCTCTTCAGACTCTTTCCTCAAGGGCACTGTTATCACACAACTTGTAGTTGTCCCTAATGGTATCCCATCTGGGATGGTAGAGGAGATGGACAACTAAAGAGGTGACCCAAGAGATGCCACGGTTCCCAATGCAAGTTGGGATTCACGACAATTGAGGCACTCTTCACTTTAGATCTAGACAAGACAAGATCAAGGGGGAGACCCTATAGCCAATCAACAGAAGATTAGCCAAAGCAAAGGTTCCTAGGGGTTTGTGGAAGTTAGGTTACGGAAACCAATGCAAGCTTAGGTGAGCCCAAGAGTTTAAGTGTGGTTGAAGAGGCTAAGGATGTGACAAGTGTTTCAACCAATGAATGAGTTAGGCGACCTAGGGAGATCAAAGAGATAGATCTAGGACCATGAAATAGACAAGTGGAACCCACTTCCTTAAAATAGGGAAATGGTTCAAATGGGACCCACAAGGTCAAATTAGGGGTGATGTGGTCCTAAGGGGTGTTAGATGATGTGGATCTATGGATCCAAGGTAGATTAGACACACCCACATATGGGATCTAGCATATGACACAATCCCCAAGGAGTGCAAATTGACCCAAGGAGACTAGTGCCTTTAGATGGAGGGGCAAATGGAGTCCAAATTATGCCAAAATGTATATCAAGGTAGTTAAGGCAATTATCAAAGTGGGTTTTAAATAGCATGCCCAAAAAGAAGCTAGATCTCCATATATCTAAGGTTGAAAATGCATCACCCAATGACCCAAGTGGGGCACAACCCTCAAAATGAGGAAAGGGGCCCACAAGGCAAAAATCAAAGAGATGAAGCACTAGGGCTAGGTTTTCAAGTGAGAGGAGTGCAAATCAAGTGGGATCTCACCTACCCAAGTCTTGGAACTAGCAAAACTCACCCAACCAAGGAGTGCGACCTCGCCCAAAGAAGGCTTAAGTGCCTCGAAAAATGTGTCAAATGAAACCCAATTGTCACCAAACTATAGATCAGAATTGTCGTGGATGCTATAGAGGTGGGTTCTTTTTATTATTCCCAAAGACAAGCTAGATCCAAGTAGATCTAGGAAAAAGTGAAAAATGAGGGTTTTTAGATCTAAGAGAATAGATGGATAAGATAGAAGAATTTCATACCTCTTAGAACATACCTGGAAGATGAAGATGGAAGAGGCTTGTGACGAGGATTACTTCCCACAAAGATCAAATGCCAAACTTGGATGAGCCCTTCTTGCCAATATTTTGCCTCCTTTAACCAAATCGATTTCCCTATTCCTGTCAATCAAGGACACAAAGATCAATCAATCAATCAAGAATGGAAAGAGATGCAAACAAAGAGATGAGAAACATGAATTGTTGGTACAAAGACAAAACAACTCCCTGTCAACCAAAATGTCCACTTGAAGCTTGAAGGGTACCAAATCGATTTCCCTATTCCTGTCAATCAAGGACACAAAGATCAATCAATCAATCAAGAATGGAAAGAGATGCAAACAAAGAGATGAGAAACATGAATTGTTGGTACAAAGACAAAACAACTCCCTGTCAACCAAAATGTCCACTTGAAGCTTGAAGGGTAGGCCTCCCCACCAATCCGCACTTCTCCAAAACGTCTTCTTTGCCTACAAAACAATGTTAGTTGAAGATAAAATCAAGATGGCCACCAATGTCTGTTAGTGCAGAGGAAGAAGCATTTATAATCACCACAAGCATTCCAACTCCAAGATCCAAGATGCCCAAGAAAGTATTTTTATTCCAATAGCCAAGAGCCAAAAATCTCTAGATGAATTTTACAATGAGAGGATCTCCTCCTTATATAGGATAATAAAGACCAAAACCCTAGATCTCAAAACCACTTTATGAAATGAGTGGTTGAGATTAAAAGATCTCACAACATAATCAATGGCTAAGATGAGCCAACATAAAATATTACATGGATCACTCAAAATAGAGGTGACGTCATAGCTAGAAGTGACTAAGTGAGGGTGACGTCATCCTCTAGAGGGGGCGAAGACACATGGGCCCACCTCTCATGACATGGACATGACTCAAGAAGCTCATGGTGGGGCTAGGAGGCATCAATCCTTACTAGCTCATCCCCATGGAACAATAATATAAAATAATATGTCCAAAATAATACAAATGATCAAAATCCTGTCCTCAAAATCTATGAGAGACATGCAGTAAAAGGCCTCCTGTGGCTCTGTGGACCCCACTGACTGATGATAACTGGCTGGAAGATGGGGGAGTTCACCCTGGAAGACCTCTGTGAAGACTAAGTGCCAAAACCTTGCCTCAATTGCCCAAATCGAATTCTTCAGTGACCCTTTTATTCCATTTTTAATCTGCCTCGGTAACTGTGAAGTTGCTGAAACTGCCACCTAGGCTGCTTGCGTTGTCAAACTGAGCCCACCAGGCTCTTCAGAAGGGGGGTATAATGGTAAGATTAAGTGGCTGGACCACCCCCTCCTCATACAGCGCCCTAGGTGAACTGGCCTCTCATGGCCCCTGCTGGACAGGCTGGGAAAACAACCCCAAATCTGGCCAACAAGTGAACAACTGCATCTATCACTGTCAGAAGTGCCCGGAACTGAATGATAAGTGTCTCATTGGATCCAGAAAACCCAGAACTACTAAGAATGTGTACTCATACACCGTGGGTTGCCCTGATGGGCCAATTGTAGGGTCCACCATATATGGACAGTGCATAATCTGATGATCTAAAATAATAATAACACCTGCTGAACTGCATCAATCACCATCTAAATCATATGTCCACCATATAGTGTCAATAACAAGAGTATGTGGGACCATCAATCATCATCAATAAGCATACATGCCCCCAATCATCATGGATCCCAAGAATGACCATAGTCAAACTAGGTTTGACTAGGTCAATATACAACCAAGGACAAATCATATCAATAAACTAAGACATGTTCCTCTAATCATACTCACAGCTTAACTTAAAGCATAAACATCATTCAGTGGCATTTATCCCGTTCACATATTCCATTGTTATTTGTATTTACTTGCACAATAGCTTAAATGACAGACTCACCATTTGACATGGTCTAACTGCTAGCTTAGGGGATGACTTACATGAGCTCAACTAGATGACACTTTGGACTGGGAGAGGGGGAAGCTACACTCTGTGCCGGATAAATAACACGGGGAAGGGCTGTGCCTCACAAATGGATAAGTTGTTTAGAGAGTGCTTATTCAACTTAGGCATCATGTCTACATCAAGTTGATCCAGGTTCATTAGGATCATTCAATTTCATTTCATGGCCTTTTTGGCCTACATAACCCTTCGGATTTCAGATGTGCTAAGAAGCACAACTAATTGCAACTTGCATCCAGGGCATGTTTATACACATACAAGGTCAGCAATAATAGATATTACTTTTGAGTAACATTTGCTTTTTGGACCTTTCTTATACTCTTCGAGGAGTATTTTTAGCATTTCATTGCTCTTGCCCTTTACTCACGTGTGTTAAGAAACACATTCTAGAGTTTACAATTTCCATGGGCGAATTTATAAAGATTTCCAATAGGTAGTACATGAGCTTTCAGTTTTCGCCAACAACATCTCAAGTGACTAAGGGGACTTCGATCAGTGCCAAACATCGGGACAACCGACCAGAACGATTTAGGCCTAGAATCCAACTCACCAAAGGCAAGTTCTGTCACCAACTCAGAGCCGGGACACTAAACAAACATGGATGCGATCCAACACAGAGGTAGTAATAGGGAAGTCCTCAGTATCAAAGAGTCAAGAAAGACAAGTCAAAGGTGAAATCCAAATCAGGAAGGTCATGGATGGATGGAGTCAAATGGATGTGGTGCCTAGGCTAGCGAACAAGAATGTCAATGAATACCATATCTATGCTCATAAGAGGGTAATACAACCAGTGAGTTTTGTCAGAAAACCTAAGTGTGCAAGTAATATGTCCATTTTACAATTTATAACATCATTAAGATAGTTCATTTCATTTCAAATAGTTTGCCACATCATGAATCATATACCAAGCTAATGTTGTGAAGATGACTAAAGCTATGTTGCAGGAAACTTGGGCCCCAACCCAATTTCCAGCGTTTCGCCGTTTCAAAACCCGAAAACGCGTTTCCGTACAGACAAAACGTGTTTTCGAGATGGAAACGCATTTCATCTGTATTGAAACGTGTTTCCAGTACGGATTCAGTCAACGGGGTCGCGTTTCCGAAAAAAATATCACCATGGTACAATAGTATATGGTAATATTAATGGAAATAAAAGTGACATTCTCCTTATCTTTTATTTTCCATCCTTTTTACTTAAATTTTTAATATTACCATTAATTGTTTCAGGATGTTTGAGAGTGGTTCCAACCTCATCGGACTTCATATGTAAAAAGTAGAATTTTAGATCCCATTCAAAATTCAGCAGACTTAATAGTTTTCAGGATTTCAGGATTGCAAAGTTTCCACTAGATTCTATCATGTATGAGGGCATGGAATTGGCATTTAATCAACCACATCAACCCCTATATGTCCCTTGATGTTGGTGGTGTTGATTGTTTAACTCCTTTGTCATGACCTTAATAAAAATGTACTCTTCACTCGAGCAAAATCACTTATTAAGCATGGGAAGCTTTTTCTACCTCAATTTAACGATTGGATTAGGAAGCTTCAACAAAAATGTAGGGTGTTGAGCCGTTAACTAATGTCCTTAGAGGATCAACATTGAAATTCGAGTTAGAGGCAAGGGCTAGAGCCTAAAGGAGGGAGGCATAGGGTGTTATTGATGAATAGGATCCCAATATAGGCAATGATTCGCCAACATGTATGATTTGTGATTTATATTTCACATTCATTTTTTTAAATGTTCTTGCTCATATATATATATATATATAGATAGATATCGCGTTTCCCCGTTTCCAAAATTTTGGGGGGTCACGTCTCCCTCGTTTCGACGTTTCCCCGTTTCGTGCAACTTAGGACTAAAGCAACAAGATAATAATCCATAGTCAATAATCAGAAGTCCATAGACTATATAACATCATAACAATATCCAACATCATCTGAAACACTATTGCAATAACATCACTGGGCACTGAACTGAAACTGTATGGAATAAAGGGTCACATCGGTCATCACATCTGAACTCTCAAGGCTCAGCCTTGGCACAAGGTCTAACAAAAATCTGATATACAATACTACTCTGATCATGAGTGATCTCAAAATACAAGCTCATCATAGCCAAACTCTGTAAAATCCAGGCTCTGAAATGTGCAGATATCTGCTAAGCAAGAATAGTAGCCCTGCTACTATGGTGTGATAAAATCTGGCTCCAACTGGGACAAGTGCTCTTAAGGGAGAGAGCGCTTGAGAACCTCAGAATCTCTAGTCTCGAACTGCTCTGCATCAATCTTCAATCTAGCACCGCATCATCCTTGCTTTCAGCTTTTATTTTGCACCTGTATCTGCGCTCATAGCCACTAGAATACCACATGAAGCATGTATGGGAGATATATAAAATAAAACTGAAAATGGAATCTACTCTAAGACATAAATTAAAATGCGTAAAAGAAATTTTAATCTAACATGGCATATAAATTTTATTCATTTTACTGTGCAGGAGGAAAAGAAAACTTTTTCAGGCAGGCATACTCAACTCAACTTGCACAGAAAGACAAAAAGCACTCAAAAGAGAACTAACCATTCTTCAATGCATGCAGGAGGTGAGACAAGCTTAGGAAGGAGCAAGGCTCAACTCAATCAACAAATCAGCAAAAATCAAGCAAACAACTCAAAAAAAAAAGAAAGAAATGGCACTACTCAGCACACAGAAAAGGAAAAGCACACAAATCCTACTGCTCAAGTAGCTTATTCAGAAAACTACCTAATCTAAACATGCAAGCAAGGCAAATCAAGGCAGGTGGGGTCAGGGATGATAATCCCTTAACTCCCTCTGGTTGATAGGGAATAAGATACGCTGGCCAGTCCCAGTAGTGAGGAAACACCAATTATCAATGCACCGCTCAACAGTGAGCGGTCCAACCCAAAAGTCACCAAATCCCCTAGATCGCATGCAAAATAAATCATTAGGAATAATGACCCTATCACCAATTTCAAACCTTCGGTGATTTACAGATTGAGGGATGGCTTCAATAACATGAGTGGGAATAGGTTGGATATCATAATTGCATCGGGGTTGAGGCGTAACTATACTCGAATTCCTATCAAGAGGAATTGCATCAAACCTGGGAGATCCACCGTCTAAAGGTATGGCTACCCTACCAATCAGGACTTCTCGAACTACTCTCCTAGGAGGACTCTCTACTCTTGGTTCTTCAACTTGTGGGTGAATGATGTACTTTAGGGTTTCTCCCACAGTCCAAAAGTCTCTATCAACATACTCTTCTTCTTCTGCATGGACTGGAGATGGTAGATTATGGTTTTCAACACTTCTACTACTACCTTCTCCAAATGGGACAGGAACAATCATACTCTCTAAAACTGTCAGATGATCAGTGGAAAAAGGCGAATGACTAGGAACCATGCTAGGAACACTCTGAGCTCCCATGTCTAAAGATGTTGGTGAGGAGGTAGGAGTGTGAAATGAATCTATGGAGTTCATACTCTCTTCACCAATAGGTAACTCATGGGGAAA
Source organism: Larix kaempferi (assembly GCA_027924585.1). NCBI lineage: Eukaryota > Viridiplantae > Streptophyta > Pinopsida > Pinales > Pinaceae > Larix > Larix kaempferi. The sequence goes on from BSBM01000289.1 coordinate 21,183,992, forward strand.
AAGGAAACTAGGGATGCAAGGATAAGACGAAGACAAACTTAACCCACTAGGCCCTTCCTGAAAGATGGCTAAGTTATTCAAGGAAAAGTCCTCTCCAGGGGCATCATGGATTAAGGCATGCTCTTGCCAACTCATGGAGTTGTCATTCACTTGCCTCAAAACCCCATCTTCCAAGGACAAATGGGACAAGTGATCAGGAACTTCAGAAAAATGATAATCAGTTGGCTCTTCATCATTCCCCTCATCAGGAGAAGGATGTGTTCCTTCATTGTTATTTGCCCAAGGAGTGATGTGAGGTAAGCCTTGTCTTCCCCTTTCCATGTTGAGATCAACCAGGAATAACCATTCATGGACCATTCTAGGTATATACTCACCCCTTCTTATTTGATCAAAATTAATCTCAGAAGTATTTAGTTGAGTGATGGGCTCAGGTTGCTCAATGTGTGGCTCCACATCACTGGGCTGGTTCAAAGTCCTAAGCTCTTACAACACTTCACCTCGAAGTGACTCAAGGTTCATTTCTCTAACAGCAATGGCTCTTTCCCTTTCTTCCTCAGAAGTACTATCATCTCCAAATGATCTCCAAATATCTTCTCTCTCTGTACTAGGATACTCATCATGGCCACCCATGACCATGAAGATTCCCTCAGGTAATAACTCACCCTCGCCATACGTGTTCCTTACACCATCCTCATAACTTTCAAGATGACCATCGTAAAATGGCTCCCAATATACCCTAACCAATGACACATCAGAGTTGGGGATAGTAGCATATGATAAATCCATCTGAAGATGTCCCCCTAGCCCAGCAGACCACTTCCTACAAAGGAGCATTCCATAGGCTGGAGGGAGATCTATGACCACTATGTCCATTAGCATGGATATGTCGGGGCATGAAAACAGGTCAGCTCTCAGGTTTTTAATCAAGCCAAAGACTTGAATTGGTCTAGAGTCAATCCCACAAACGTTCCCATAGGGCCTAGTTATTTTTAATCCCATAGCTTCCATGACTTGCAAGACATTACATTCCCATGCGAAGTGTATGATAAAGGGTATCACCAATGCGAAGTGTATGATAAAAAGGTTGGTGACCACCATTCTTTCTCTCATATAAGGCAGTTTGGATGTTAATGGGAGGGTCCTCCTCTTCATCAACCATAGCACTAGGTGTTGAGTTTTGAAAAGATGAACCTTCACCATTGCTTGTCGCAGTCTCAGGGATACTCTCGAAAAACTCTCCCACTTGCTCTTTTATTGATGGGATTTTCATTAACTCAGTGAGTGGGATGTTGTGCATAACCTTGTCCAATTCTCTTTCAATGTTGATGTCCAAGTCATACTCAGGAAGAGGAATTGGCTCACTCACTAGACTAGGCAGCTCACTACTTTTCTTCTCACTGAAAGGTGTAGGCTTTTGGCCATCCTTCCTTCGTTGATAGGTTCTAAGGGGAGCTTGACTACTACTACTGGCTTGTGTAGTGGCATAGATGGGAAAATTAGGACTGGGTTCTTCTATGGACTCTTCCTCCTGATCAATCAAAATCCTTCCAATGTCCTTGTCAAAATCTAAGTTGCCAACCCAGTTAATGTTCTTTGGAGAATCAGGAGTATCATCACCGTGGGTGGGATACTCAGGATCTTCCACTCTTTGCTCTTCAGACCAGTTTATAAGAGGAGGCTCAGGTGAAGCTTGGCTCACAGGGTCTCTTCTATCACCTTCATTAGGTTTCTTTTGTTGGTTCCAATAAGGCTTAGGGCCATAGGGTTGCCTATACCTTTCTACCTCTTTACTCTTAGCTAGATCCCTAGTTAGTGGAGTTATATTCTTCATCATTTCATGCATGCTCTCCATCATCTCATTGGGATCTTTACTAGGCTCTTTCCCTTTCTTAAACTTAGGCTCAAATCTAGAAGAAGAGGCACTAATTAGGTCAAAGAAATTTTGCTTCCCCATGGAAGCAGCATTTGCTTCGGCCTTTCTAGCATTGTCGTGTGCCACCTTCAAGTCACTAGGGTCTTTATCTCTTAAGTGGTAGCCAAGGTAACCCTCATAAGCATTGAGGTAATGAATTACGATGCCTTGCTCAGGAGGCCTAATGTTGGAAGGAATGTTGGCCACTATCTTGTCAAAGTGAAGGTTAAATTCATGGACAGACTCGTTTTCTTTCTTCTTGATTTCGAAAAGTTGGTTCAAAAGGAAACGTCCATCTAACTTGACTGACCACCCATGCTTGATTTTTTCGGTGAATACATCGTATCCATTGATTGATGATGCAAGCAAATGGTCAAACCACTTGCAAGCATCACCCTCCAAGGATGCGAAGAGACCCCTCATAAACACATCTTCTTCTTCAGCCCCATAAGCTTCCATGTGAGCCTAGACATCTTCTATGTGGTCTTGAGGGACTACATGTGCTTCCTCACAGTATCAAGATTAGTCTGGATGACTATGTCCTAGGAAACCAAGAATTACTCTCTCACATCTGTACATTTTTATGTCTATGTTCCAGTTTACCCCAAGCTTGGTACCGACACATCATCCACCCAATCCTTAAATCAACAGTCGACCCAAGACCTAATAACTACAAAAATGTCATGATTGAATTGTTATCACATTTATAGTAGCTGGGCTACAATCAATTTCAGACCAATTTGTCCTAGGGCAGAGCCAGTCCCTTACGTCTGAGTTGAGCATTTTTGTTCCATGATGATCAGTGGCAGAGTCCATACAGAGGTAGCTATCCTATGTGGAGCAGTATTATCAGTACATCATTCTCATTTTTTAGCCCTCTTCATGCTCCTGGAGGGATATTTGCTAGACTACGGTTCACCTAGCAAAGCAGGCAGCTGATATATTCTCCCTTGCCCATTGAGCAATCAGAGTTGATCTTCATTCCAAAGACAGGTATATGGCTGAGCAGGTATACAGGTTGCATTTGGGTATTATTATTTGTCTCTCTTACTTATATTATTAGCTTTGACTTAACATGGTGACTGACAGTGGTGATTATAGTATGTGTTGCTACTATGAACTTGTTACTAAGAGTGAATGTATGATCCTGAATGTTAATACTTTTTCATATGCTCACTAAGTGCTTACCTTATGCAGAATTAGCCTTGCCTTTGCTATGCATGGCATCACCTTTCCACTTCCTTCCATCCATTCATTCTCTTCAATTTTTATATTTGGCCCTTTGACTTCGACCTAGACTTGTGAAATCAAGGTCCTTTCCCCCACTTAGACCTCTATGTTGGATAGACTCCATGTTTATTATGTGTCTCAGCTCTAGAGTATGTGTCCTAGTTCCTTCCCATTTGCTTTATGATGACTTGTGGATTGGAGATGTGGCCAGTGTCACCGGATTGTCTCTTTTAGTCTTCTAGCCTAGCTATCCTCAAAATGCATCGGAAGGACACTTGTTATATCTAAAGGATGCAAGGCTACCTGCTATTAGTTGTTTTTTTCAGCAGTAGGCCTGAATGAAATAAAAGTAAATAAATCTTTTGTAGCTTGTCAGTGGCCAAGGGATGAGCATTCATCCTTTGTATGAGGTAAGGCCATTTGCCCCTACAGGGCAACAGGGTGGTAACTCTATAGCACCTATGGATGATGATGAGCAATGGAGGTTAGACCGAGTCATTATCTAGGTCCCACAAGGCTATCTAGGGCACCTGCCCTTGGAGGTTGGCTAGTGAAGGAAAGATTATGCTAAATAAATGTTAAACGTGAAATATTGCAAAATTTATGATAAACAAGTGTTATAAAGGATGCTCACTAGAACCTACTGGAGTTCTTCCAAGCACTCTACCCATATGTGAGACACTGCCATTCCCTAGTGTTATCTATCCTACATATGTCTGAGTGGATTCCTTCTTCCCCTTTTAACCGAGAGATCACAATGTCAAGGTTTATTAAGTCAACTCCCCTTATTCTAGCCTTGTTTCATCCACGTCACCCATCATAGCAACTTGGTTAAGTTTGTAAGTGAGCATATGTAAAGGGCTTCGTGAAAGATCATGTATCCTACTCTAACACAAGTTATATTATTTTTATTGATTGATCTATATATCACCATTGACATGTTACTAATGTGTAGTTGGCTAATAATATGAATAAGAGAGCAAATTTCACCCCATGCGCATGCAGATTCATTCAGTTTGGCTAAGTTATCGAGTTTTGGTCAATTTTGACCCGATCAACTTTCTTGACTTGGTCAATGAGCATGGCCTCGGGGCCACGTATCATTACATATGTCCCAATATTGTTTTTGATGCCTTTGGAGGCTACTTTCATCATTCTAGAGCTTCAGAAATGCAAAAATTGGTTCAATGTAGTGATTGGGTGAATTTTTAATAAAGTGAACCAATTTTTATTAAATTTTGGAAAAATTATTTGAAGGCCTTCCACCAAAATCGTTTTGGGGAATGAGTAATGAGTATTACTAGATTGTTATTTTTTGGAATTTTTGGCACAGTCGGATTTTTACTCCGGGAAACGGAAGATCATGTTTTGGGCATATTATATGGTTTACAGAGGATATTCAACAGATAAATTAAATTAATTAAAGTGACCGTGGTTTAGTAAATGGAGCAAAGGGTGAATGAATGGCAAAGTTTTGACTTGGATGCTTTTTTTGATGCTCTAGAGGGTATCCAGACATCTTCACACATATTTTTATCATCTTCTGCATCAACACTTCATGTTTTGCCTCTCTTGGGAAATTCACACTTCCTAGGGAGGGCGACTTTTTGGCTTGAGAATATATCATTTCGTACCATGCACTATGTGAGGATGCTATGTTATGTCCCTAAGGGGCACATTGGCCCCCAGGAGACCTCCCTTTTTGATGTATTATCATGTTATATCATTTTGTTATATGCATTTGAGCGTTATGAGGCAATTCGCCCCCCTCATCTAGTTGATCCATGTAGCGAGTGTGACATTAGATCTCCACCATTGATTATCATTGTATTATCTTTTAATCTCAACCGCTCATTTAAAAAGTGGTTGGGGATTTGGTCTCTCTCAAAACTATTTAAAAGAGTAAGACCCCTCATTGTAAAGGGACTTTGGCTCTTGAGAGAAATAATAGAAAACAATTTTTGACCTTCTCTTCAGTCTTTTATGGTGGATGAATTTCTCTTTCCTCGGAGTTTTTGATGTCACTACTAGATCTAGCATTTTTTTCTCGGGCACATCTTTTGTATATTTGTCTTGGCAAGAGGGCGATTTCACCAAGTGTGATTTGGAGGGGAGACTCTCGCACCCACTCAGACGTTTTCCCTACAGGGGGGTTTTCTATATCTTGGATGATTATTGCTTCTAGCTTATTATCTTTGGGGAACACTCTCTATTTCTGTCATTTCAATGCTTTTGTGGATTACAACTTGATTATTGTTATTGCATATGCTTACAGTGGTCATTTGTGATTGAAAAGGGCGCTATAGTGGATCTCATAACTTATCCAGGAATTGAAGCTTGATTTATTTAGCAAAGCTAAGCAAAGGGAAAGGATCTACATCAACCTGAAGGATCCGAGTAAGTTCTCTAACTTGTATCTAGCATCTTTCTCATTCCATTGTCTGCAGTAAATAAAAATACACTAAAAACCCCAAATCTTAGTAACTAGGAAAATTCCACCCGTCAATGTGTTTCAAATTTTGAATTCCGCCACCTGGGTATTTTTCGGGAGTGCCAAACACTTCTAAATCCCCTAGGGCGTCATCATCTAAGACCCCTAGCCCAATTCATAAGGCACTAATCAAAACAACCAATTCGCCCTTATTGGAGGAGGAGGCCAGATCCATTAGTTAGGTCACTGGGTGCTTGCTTGTGTGTTTTTCCATCGTTATATCTTTCATTCAAGCATTCAAAACTAGTGTTAAGAGGCCTTAATTCATAACCAAACCATTATTCTGGGCATTGCTTAATTTCTATATCAAACCACCTGGGTATTTTTCGGAAGTGCCAAAAACTTCTAAATCCCCTAGGGCATCATCATCTAAGACCCCTGGCCCAATTCATAAGGCACTAATCAAAACAGCCAATTCGCCCTTATTGGAGGAGGAGGCCAGATCCATTAGTTAGGTCACTGGGTGCTTGCTTGTGTGTTTTTCCATCGTTATATCTTTCATCCAAGCATTCAAAACTAGTGTTAAGAGGCCTTAATTCATAGCCAAACCATTATTCTGGGCATTGCTTAATTTCTATATCAAACCACTGTTGATGTATTTGTAACTTCGAAAGATATTCACTTGTATATTGTATGTATTACATTTGTACTTTATTGTATCCCCAACGGAGATGTATTATTCCTTCGATTGGAAGTGTCGTTAGTTGTACTTGCAAGTGTTGCAAGTTATATTGTAAGTGTCGTAACTTATACTTAATGGGTTATTAGACCACCTTGAAGGGGTCGGCCCTGTATGAGTCATGTGGGTTAAAGGGTTATTAGACCACCCTAGTGGGAGTCGGCCCAGTCAACATTATGTTAGGTGGTTAAGTTGGGGCTGACCTAGCTAAAGTTAAAAGACAAGTGAAGTAGTGTATAAATAGAGAGTGTGTCTCTCTCATTTTACACATTCTCTCATTCACTCACTTCGCATTAGTGAGAGAGAGGAGGAGTGCGCACAAGTGGAGGAGGAGCATGCTGTTGAAGATATCTATCTCTTGGGTTTGATCATTGTGATCCTTGTATTGATGCTTATTCTATCTCTGAGGAAGTTGAGAGGTTTTTCATCTTCTTGGTTTTCCCCGGTGAAATGTTTTGTGTCTCTTGTCTTTTGTCTCTTATGCTTGATATGTTGTACATGTTGTTCTTTCAGTTAAGATCCTAGATCTATTGAATTAAATGATGAAAAACTAACATGGTATCAGAGCTATCCTGAAGGAAGGCATGGTATGGCATTTATGACACTTGTTGCACTTGCGACAAATTGGAAGCTAGGGCTTGATATAGCAAAAACCAGTCATTGTGGCACTTTCGCTATAAATCCATTTTGGCGAAGGTTCAGGATCTGAAACTTTCACAGGTCGCAGATAACATCCCCATGTATCTTTTGTCCGAAGCACAGCATCTAATTCGTTGTACTTTCTATTTTATGATCAGTACAATCTAGGGTTTCTGCCTCTTCCAGATCTCAGTCATAAACAGGTGACCTAGGCCAAAAGGTCACAACTTGGGCTAGGAAGCTCCAAATGAAATTTTGTAAAAAGGAACAGGTAGGGCAAGGACTTTACTTTCACAGGTTAGCTTTTCAGAGGCCGAAGTTGAAACAGTGGCACGTGGCACTCCGTACAAGTTCGCTCTCTTGTTTTATCCCATAAACAGGTCACGTTGCGACACTTGGCATAACTCTCTCTCAGAGAATCCATTTGAGGTCAGATCTGTGGGGTTGGAAAGATGGCAAGTCAGGCTACCACAGGTAGAAGTTTCAGACCCTTTGGATCCGAAATTTAAGAGATGTACTAGAAACAATAAGGTGCATATTTCTGTCAAAACAGAATTGGATTCTGAGCACCTTCATTCTTGGCTTGTCACTGCTGCGGGAATTTAGGGCTTCGGAGAAAGTTGGAATTTTTGGAATCGGAGACCACGGCTGAATTCTCCTCATCAAAATCGAAATTTAGAGACCAAGTTCGAATTTTTTGGTTGGGCAGAAGGCTGGGCTTGATCAAACCCTAGTTCAGGATTTTGATTGGAAAGGTGGAAAATTAGGGCTTCTGCAAAAGTTGGAATTTTTGAAATCTGTGACCACGGCAGGAAGCTCCTCAGAAAAATCGAAGTTTAGAACACAAGATCAAACCTTTTGGATGGGCAGAAGACCAGGCTTTATCAAACCCTAGTTCGGGATCCTATCCAGAAGATCTGGAAGTTTCAAAGGCAATTTTGAGGGGTAAAATTTTGGAGATTTCAAAATTGAAGTATACCAGCTTGATCAGCTCAGCAAGGCACATCTTTTCATCCAATCAGAAGTTTGAAATTCAAAGTTTGAATTTTTAGGGTTTCTCTGACAAACCCTAATCCAGCTCCAGATCCAGTTTCAGCAAATCAAAGTGGATTGGGTTAATCCTAGAGAGAATGATACCTGCATAAGTGAAGAAGTTCCAGTTCCAGAGGGAGATGATGCTAAGGCCTTACATAAGAAGACTACAAGAAATCTCGACAGGTATGACTTGAGGAGATACAGCTATGTGTTGAAATTTGTTCATGATTAAGTTTATGATATGTTTGTCTTCATATTATTGAGGTTAGTACAATCTTGATTAATCTTAGACTTGTCTTATCACCCTAGTAAAAGTATGAATGCATGTGAATGATAGAATTCATTCATTGATTAGGGTTATGACACTTATGATTGTACTAATGCACTGTGGTGTTGTATGAGGTTGATGTTGTCCGCTAACATGAAAGGTACATCAAGAAAGACAAATCAAGCTCTAGATCAAGAACATATGACCATGGTGACATGAAGACAAAGACTCATCCATAGCCATTATAGAGCTCTACTTACGAGGTATGTATATTTTGGTTCTACAATGGTTAACTTATGAGTTATGCAGGTTACTAGCACAGGTCATTGAAGAGAACAAGAAGGCATTGTTTGGGTATGTTAGACATAACTAGCAAACATGATAACCAGGTATGTTTTTTCCTATATCAAGTTAGAATCCTACCTTGTGTTAGGATCTTATGCTTTTGGATGATTATTCTTGAAGTTAGAAGTTTAAGTAATCAAAGGTTTATGCATATTATGTTTCTTACTTCGATTGATGATATGACTAACCAGAAGAGTCCTATGGTCAAATAAGAATATGCATGAGTAAAAGAAGTCTTGCCTAAAACCTTGAGTACTAACGCTTATTACCTATGTATGAAATGATCATGACCATACATGATAAGATTATTTAGAATCATAATGTTTTGATAGTATTGAGATTATACTAATGTATGTATGGTTATGTATGAAATCTTGAGGATAACACAATGATGACACTAGTGCACACTTATGCATGCATAGTGGTCCAGGATGGATATGAGTTCAAGGACAGGTAATCCAGGAAGCAAAGATCAAGAGGGAGCACACACGAGTAGTTCTTGCAAGGAAGCAAATATTGAGAGGGAGTCCACCCAACAACTAAACAAAGATAAGTATTTGAATTGTCATTTCTTATTACTTAAATGATGTTGTTCAGTCATGTACATGTTCCTAGATTTAGGATGTATATTATGCATTTTAGAAAAGTTGCATTAATGAACAAGATACTACTAAAGTAATAGGTAAGTGGCCTATGGTACTGTACAACATTCCATTACTACTTATCTAGAATGAAACCTCTTTGCTAACATGTTGGGAGTTGTGCACACTGTTAACAATGTTCTGGTAGAGATGGAAGGCATCTAGAAAGTTACAGGATATGGATAAATGTTGTATTGAAGCATTGGCTAAGATAATTGCATGACTGTATGACATATATCTTTATGTGTAAGATTTTATTCTGAAAACTATGAAATGTTTCTAATCATACAATTGAATTTGACTTGTACGAAAGATCATGTACAATCACCTACAAAAGAAGGACTACAACATTTGTTCCAACAACGAAGTTCAAGAAAACTATCTATTGAAGATATTGAAGAATATGAAGTTCCCAGGATCTGAGATGTAGTAATGGAAGGATTCCATGATCGAGAAGTACCAATCGATCAAGTTTGGGATGTGATCCCAAGAAGAGAAGGGAAGTCTGTTGTGACTTCCAAGTGGATCTATAAGATCAAGCATGCTGCAGATGGTAGCGACTTCCAAGTGAATCTATAAGATCAAGCATGCTACAGGTGGTAGAATAGAGAAATACAAAGTGAGGTTTGTGGCTCGTGGCTTCTCCTAGAAAGAGGGATAGATTATGAAGAGACTTTTGCACCTGTAGCCAGATACACTTCCATCAGATCAGTACTTTCCCTGGCTGCAGTGATGAAGTGGAAGATACACCAGATGGATGTCAAGACAGCTTTCTTGAATGGTGTAGTCGAAGAGGAAGTGTATGTGGAGCAGCCACTTGATTTTGAGACACATGACAGGGAGTCATATGTGTGCAGGTTGAAGAAAGCCTTGTATGGCTTGAAGCAAGCTCCTAGGACTTGGTATGGTAGGATAGACAGCTTTCTATCCAGTTTGGGCTTTACCAAGAGTAAAGCAGATTCCAACCTTTACTACAAGGTTGAGGAAGGCAATCCTGTGATACTACTATTGTATGTGGATGACCTGTTTGTTATAGGTGAGGATGGGATGATTGCCGACACCAAGAGGAAGCTTGCTGCCGAGTTCGAGATGAAGGACTTGGGGATGATGCATTACTTTCTAAGCATGGAGGTGTGGCAGAGTGCAGATGGAATCTTCCTTGGACAAGGGAAGTATGCAGTAGAGATCCTGAAGCGGTTTGGGATGATGGACTGCAAGGTCTTGGCCACACCTATGGCATCGAACCTGAAGCTATTATGTGATGCTTCATCTGAGTCGGTTGATGTCACGATGTTTCGTCAGATGATTGGGTCCTTGATGTACCTGATGAACACGAGACCAGATATTTGCTTTGCGGTGAACACATTGAGCCAATTCCTGACGGATCCGAGAAGTGTTCACCTGGTTGTTGTAAAGCATATTCTGAGGTACCTGAAGGGTGCAATTGATTATGGCCTCAAGTATGATGCGAATCAAAAGTTTAACCTGGAGGGTTATGTTGATGCAGATTGGGCAGGCACTGCAGCAAATAGGAAGAGCACTTCGGGGTGCTGCTTCAGTATGGGATCAGGTGTGATCTCTTGGTTTAGCAGGAAGCAGTCCTGCGTAGCACAGAGTACATCCAAAGCAGAGTATGTCGCAGCTTGTTCGGCCAGTTGTGAGGCAGTATGGCTTAGGAAGCTACTGTCTGAGTTATTTGATCTCCCGTTGGATGCTACCTGTAGCTATTGTGACAACCAGAGTTGTGTGAAGTTGTCAAAGAACCCAGTGTTCCATGACAGGTTGAAGCACATCGAGATCAAATATCACTATATCAGGGATATGGTGCAAAGAGGAGCAGTGAAGCTCCTGTATGTTGCGACGGATGAGCAGAATGCAGGCAAATGTGTTGACCAAGCCACTAACCAGAGTGAAGTTCGAGTACTTCAGAGAGAGGCTTGGTGTTCTTCAGATAGAAGATACTTAGAGGAAGAAGTGATGGGACACATTTGCAGGAGCCATTCCAAGCATGGTGGTAGGAGGATCCTCCCATGGCTGTGGATGTAAGCGTTGTGTGATCAGGACGATGCTTCAGATGACATACATCAGGATGATGTTATGATGATGATCAGGATGATCATGTGTGATGAGTATCAGGTAGATACTCTGGATGATATGCATCAGGACGATGCTATGACAATGATCAGGATGATCATGTGTGATGAGTATCAGGTAGATACTCTGGATGATATGCATTAGGAAGATGCTATGACGATGATCAGGATGATCATGTGTGATAAGTATCAGGTAGATACTCTATTTGATATGCATCAGGACGATGCTATGACGATGATCAGGATGATCGTGTGTGATGAGTATCAGGAAGATACTCTGGATGATATGCATCAGTACGATGCTATGACGATGATCAGGATGATCATGTGATGTTGGTGTGCATCAAGTTGATACACCGTGCGATGATGATCAGTTGGATCATGAGTATCAGGATGATACTTGGAGGTCAGAGATGATATGTGGCAGGTTGTGCAGTAGCATGTAAAAGATCCTGGGAGATCCGATAGGTTGAGCTGTGTGCTGTAGTCAGTCCTAGGATGCTCTTTCGAGGTTTTGCTAGGGAGGCATGTAATCAGTCCTGGAGATCCGATAGGTTGAGCTCTATGCTCGTAAGATGATGATGAAAAACTAAGAACCACCCCAGAGTACTAGTTGGACCATCCCGCATCTAACACTTTCAACCTGGATCAAAGTCCCGAACGAGGGTCTAATCAAGCCCGGCCTTCTGCCCAACCAAAAATTCCGATCTTGGTCTCTAAATTTCGATTTTGATGAGTAGCATTCAGCCGTGGTCTCCGATTACAAAAATTCCAACTTTCTCCGAAACCCTAAATTCCCGAAGCCATGAATGAAGGTGCTCAAAAATAATTATGTTTTGACAGAAATATGTACCTGATTGTTTCTGGTGTAACTCCGAACTTTCCGATCCACAGGGTCTGAAACTTCTACCTGTGATATCATGACCTATCATCTTTCCAACCCCACAGGTCTGGCCTCAATTGGATTCTCTGAGAGAGAGTTATGCCAAGTGTCGCAACGTGACCTGTTTATGGAATAAAACAGGAAAGCGAACTTGCACGGCGTGCCACGTGTCACTGGTTCAGTTTCGGCCTCTGAAAAAGTTACCTGAGAAATTACAGTCCGTGCACTACCTGTCACTTTTTACGAAATTTCATTTGGAGCTTCCTAGCCCAAGTTATGACCTTTTTTCCTAGGTCACCTGTTTATGACTCAGATCTGGAAGAGGCAGAAACCCTAGATTGTACAAATCATAAAACACAAAGTACAACGAATTAGAAGTTGTCCTTTGGACACAAGGTACATGGGAATCTGATCTTCGAATTGTAAAAGTTTCAGATTCGAAAACTTCGCCAAAATGGATTTATAGCGAAAGTGCTACGATGACTGATTTTTGCTATATCAAGCCCTAGCATCGCAAGTGCAACAAGTGTCATACATGCCATACCATGCCTTCTTTCAGGCTAGCTCTGATACCATGTTAGTTTTTCAGAATTTACTTCAATCTGATCTAGGATCTTAACTGAGAGAACAACATGTACAGCATATCTACAGCATATCAATCATGGACACAATAATGCAAAGCACACAAGAGACACAGAGTTTACTTGGGGAAAACCATAAAGGTGAAAAACCCCAATAACTTCCTCAGAGATAGATAGAGCAATGATACAACCCAAGCATAAGAGATAGACATCTCCTAGCAGTAGCTTCTCCTCCTCCACAAGTGCACCACTCTCCAAAGAGTGTGTGTGAGAATAGAATGATGAAATAGAGTGCCTCCCGCACTCTATTTATACTTGACTTGACTTGCCTAATAACCTTTACTAGGTCGGCCTCAACTTAACCACATAACACAAAGCTGACTGGGCCGACACCCAATAGGGTGGTCTAATAACCCTTTGACCCACATGGCGGACCCCCAATAGGGTGGTCTAATAACCCTTCGACCCACATGACTTATACAGGGCCGACCCCAACAAGGTGGTCTAATAACCCATCAAGTATAAGTTACGATACTTACAATATAAATGACGACACTTCCGTATAGAGGAATAATACCATCTCTATAGGAGTACAATATACATATATGAAATACATTCCGAAGTTACATATACATCAACAAAATTCGCCTTTTTTGTCACATTGGGTCCATGAACCAATGGAAGGTTGACTTTAAGCTAGTCCCACGAAGTTATGGAAAGTAGGCCCACATCATTGGTGTGGCCATGATGTGTCATGTCATTGTTTGAGTGGGGTGAAGTCATATGTATCATACCTAACAAGTTGAAAGGGGGCAATCTTCAATATAAGATGTTTGAGAGGTGATGTATCCATAAAAAGGGGCGAGCTTCACCATATTTGTGGCCTCCATAAGGTGGAAAAAAGGGGGGGCTTAATCTTTAAGATATGTCCCCTTTTTATAATATAGAGTGAATGGTATATAATAAAGGTATTTGTTCACTTTAAAGAGCCCCTTAAAGTGATCCCCCTCAAAGTGGGTTAATGAGGCTTAGCTTCAAAAGACTATGTAGAACCATCTTCAACTTTGACCATGTGTGACAACTAATGCTAAGTGCTAAGGAAAATCATCTATAGAACATCATCATGTTGAAATATTGTAACTTCAAGGAATATTCTATTTGTACTTTATTATTATTCATCCAGAGATGTTTTATTCCTTCGTCGGGATGTTATTATTATGTAAAGTCATTGAGGTAAATCCTCCCATGTATGTTGGGGCAATAGATCCCTTAAGAGTCATTTGTAATGGGGTGTTTACGTCCCCTAGAGGGGTCGGCCCAGTCAGCAAAAAAATAAACTATTGAGGCCGACCTGTCAAGTGAATGTAAAGTATAAATAGAGGAGGTGTGTTCCTCATTTGAACACACACTCACTCACTTGTGAATTCGCATAAGAGAGAGAGAGAGAGAAAGATCTGCAAAGGACGAGAAGGAGCTCTTGTTTGGGGATTTCATCTTTGTACTTCTGATCATCTATATTGAGGAAGTTTTGCTGGGTTTTCTACCCCATGAGGGTTTCCCAGGATAAATTGTGTCTCTTGTGTTTATGTTGTGCTTGTTGTTCCTTCAATGATCCTGTATATGCTATTGTTGTGAAATTGAATTGAATATTAATGTTATCTTAGCATATTCAATTCTAACATGGTATCAGAGCTAACCTGAAGGAAGGCAATGTATGGCACTTACGACACTTGTTTCACTTGCGACAATTTGAAAGTTAGGGCTTTGTGTATCAAAACCTAGTCATCGTGGAACATTCGCTATAAATCACTTTTGGCGAAGGTTCAGGATCTAAAACTTGGACATGACGAAGATGACATGTTCCTGTACCTTGTGCCCGAGTTTCGGCCACAGATTCGGTGTACTTTCTGAGATATGATCCGTACAAGTTAGGGTTTTTGCCTCTTCCAGAATGAATCCCTAAACAGGTGACCTAGGTAAAAAGGTCATATCTCGGGCTACGAAGCTCCAAATGAAATTCCGTAAAAAGTGACAGTTAAGGCACAAACTGTAATTTCACAGGTGCGAATATCAGAGGACAAAGTTGAAACAGTGACACGTGGCACTCCGTACAAGTTCGCTATGTTGTTTCATCCCATAAACAGGTCATGTTGGGAAAACTAGCATATCTCTCTCATGGAGTATCCAATGAAGCTCAAATCTGTGGGGTTGGAAATATGACAGGTCAGGCTACCATAGGCCGAAGTTTCAGACCCTGAGGATCATAAATTTCAGAGATACACTAGAAACAATATGGCACATCTGAAATGGCTCAACGGAGGAAATCAAAGAAGAGGAGGAAGAAGCTCTCACTTAGGGTTTTCAGTTTTTAGGTATGGAAGGACCTGATACAATGTTGGAGACACCTGATGCAACATTGGAAACTTTGAAAATGGATTTGGAATCCATTCATCATGAATATTAATCTTTCATAAAAATGTTGTGGGAGGAAGGAGATTGAAGATTAGGGTTTCCAAGTAAGAAGAAACCCTAGCAAGGTTGGGAGACTCATAGGGCAGCAATGAAGGAGGTTTAAATGGAACTGGTAGTCTATCATCCTTGCACCATGAACCTATATAATATGTTTACAAATGATATACCTTGGATGATTAGGGTTTTACCCTCCTAGAAAAGACTACAAGCAATCTCGACAGGTATGACTTGAGGAGATGCAGGTATGTTTTGAAATTTGTTTCATTTATTTGATGATTAAGTTCATGATATGTTTGTCTTCATATTATTGAGGTTAGTACAATCATGATTAATCTTAGACCTATCTGATCACCTTAGTAAAAGTATGAATGCATGTTAATGATAGAAGACATTCGTTGATTAGGGTTATGACACTTATGATTGTACTAATGCACTGTGGTGTTGAATGAGGATGATGTTGTCTGCTAACATGAAAGGTACATCAATAAAGACAAATCAAGTTCTAGATCAAGAATATATGACCATGGTGACATGAAGACAAAGACTCATCCATCGTCATTGATCACATAGAAGCTCTACTTACGAGGTGTGTATAAGTTGGATCTACAATGCTTAACTTATGAGATATGCAGGTTAATAGCACAAGGTCTCTAAATCATTGAAGAGAACAAAGAAGACATTGTTTGGGTATGTTAGACATAACTGGCAAGCATGATAATCCAGGTATGTTTTCCTATATCGAGTTAGAATCCTACCTTGTGTTAGGATCTTATATAAGTATACTTTTGTATGATTGATAATGATTATTCATGAAGTTATAAGTTTGAGTAATCATGGGTTTATGCATATTATGCTTCTTAGTTTGATTAATGATATGACAAACTAGAAGAGTCCTGTGGTCAAATAAGAATATGCATGAGTAAAAGAAGTACTCCCTGAAACCTTGAATACTAATGCTTGTGATAAATTACCTGTGTATGAAATGATCATGACCATACATGTTAAGATTATAGGATCATAATGTTTTGATAGTACTGAGATTATACTAATGAATGTATGATTATGACACAATGATGAAACTAGTGCACACTTAAGCATGCATAGTGGTCCAGGATGGATAGAAGTCCAAAGACATATAATCATGATGCTATCATAAAGGGAAAAATAGAGATCAAGAGGGAGGCAACCACACAAACATAAAAGATAAGTATTTGAGTTGTTATTTGAATTACTTCTTGAATCTCTGAATAGTTAATGATATTGCTCGTAATAGTTGTATGCATATTTGTATTCCTAGAATATATCATGCATAGTGTGAGCATTCATATAGCATTGAACAACATACTACTAATATGCATATGATGGGTAAGTTGGACAAACATTCCATTGTTGCTTGTCTAGAATGAAACCTCTTTGTTAACAAGCTGGGAGCTATGCACGCTCTTGATAGTATGTTCTGGTAGAGATGGAAGGCATCAAGATAGCCACTGTATGCATACAGGATATGGAAAAGTGTTGTGCCAAAGTATTGGTCAATATAGTTGCATAACTATGTGAATCATATCACTATGCATAAAAGGTTATCATTGACATGATTTGATAATTATGAAGTGTTACTAATCATGTAATTGAATTTGATTTGTAGAAAAGATCGTGTGCTATGATCTACAAAAGAAGGATGATGAATACTTGTTCCGAAGAACAAGTGATGACTGTTCAACAAGAAGACTTACAAATCAAACATACTATAGAAGTACAAAGCAAGGCTCGTGGCTAGAGGATTCTCTTAGAAAGAGGGAGAGGATCATGATGAGATGTTTGCTCCAGTGGCTAGACACACTTCCAGAGATAGATTACACCCATGGATGACAAGACCGTTCTCGTGAATGGTGTAATTGAAGAAGAAATGCCTATCGAGCAAATTCCCAAGATTTGAAAGAAAATCACATGATCAAAGAAGGCTTTGTACGGGTTCAACAGGTACCCAGGATCGATATTCATTTGATGAGCTTGATGATCACCACGGGTGATGCGGATTTCAACCTTTGCTACAAGGTTGAAGATGGTTGCTATATACAGATGACATGCTTCTCTCAGATGGATGCAAGAAGGAACTCACCATAGAGTTCGAGTGATCTTGAGGCTCATATCAGTAAACCCATCTGACAGGAGATGGCACGAATAGATATGCAGAATATTACTCAATGCAAAGTGTGCATAATGTTCAGTCACAGAGGGAGGACAATACTCAGATGTAGAAGACTCCACTTCAGAGAGAGTAGATCTCAGAGTTAAAGAATCTTGGCATGATTCTTGTGATTAGATATGTGGCTAAGATCAGATGAGATTTTTCCTTAGCCAAGGAAAATGTGAAGTAGAGATCTGGGATGATGGACAGTGGTTTCTACAATTTACAGACAGATGGCTGATTTGTTGATGTATTTGACGAATACCAGGCCAGATATATGCTTTGCTTTGAACACCCTGAGTCAGTATCTAGTTGAGCCTAGACGTGTTCACCTAGTAGCTGCAAAGCATGTGATGAGGTACCTGAAAGGTACGATATACTTTGCTCTATACTATGTTGGAGATCATGAATACAGATTATATGGTTATATAGATGCAGATTAGGCCGGAAGTGTCTCAGACAAAAAGAGCACATCGAGTGGATGTTATTGTCTGGGATCTGCTATGATCTCATGGTTTAGCAGGAAGCAATCCAGTGTGACTCTCAGCATAGCTGAAGCGGAATATATAGCAGCTTGCTCTACTAGTTGTGAAGCCATATGGCTTCGGAAGCTGTTGTCAGGACTATTTGACTTAGAGATAAACTCCACTGTGATCTTGTGTGACAACCAGAGCTGTATCAAGATGACGGAGAATCCAGTGTTCCATGATAAGTCAAAGCACATAGAGATCCGATATTTCTATATACGGGATATGGTGCAGAAAGGAGCTATAAAGCTCGAGTATGTGAGCACTGATGAGCAAATTGCTGATGTATTGACCAAACCTTTGTCTCGAGTAAAGTTTGAGTATTTCCGAGACAAGCTTGGTGTAGTTCAAAAAAGGACCCTCCTTGAAAGGGGGAGTGATATGTATCGATGAGGAGGATACCTGTATCGATGATGAGGATACCTGTATCCATGATGAAGATACTTGTATCGATGATGAGGATGCCTGTACCGACGATGAGGTCAATGATGAGGATGCCTGTACCAACGATGACGTCGATGATGAGGATGTCTGTACCGACGATGAGGTCGATGAGTGGTCCTTAGACTTGGTCTAAGTTGACAAGTGGATTGCATCATCCCTGGACTCTAGTCCTAAATGAATCCGGAGACTTGTGTCTTCGTGAGTGGTCCTTAGACTTGGTCTAAGTTGACGAGTGGATTGTATCATCCTTGGCTTTATGTCCTAAAGTGATCGGGATTGATCATCCCGTAAGTGGATCAACATTGCATCATCCTTGGCTTTGTGTCCTAAAGTGATCGGGATTGATCATCCCGTAAGTGGATCGGGATTGCATCATCCTTGGCTTTGTGTCCTAAAGTGATCGGGATTGATCATCCCGTAAGTGGATCAGGATTGCATCATCCTTGACTTTGTGTCCTAAAGTGATCGGGATTGATCATCCCGTAAGTGGATCAAGATTGTATCATCCTTGGCTTTGTGTCCTAAAGTGATCGGATTGATCATTCCGTAAGTGGATTCGGATTGTATCATCCTTGGCTTTATGTCCTAAAGTGAGAGGGGTTGATCATCCCGTAATTGGATCATGTGTATTGCAAATATTGATGATGTTGTTGATCGAGAGATCCAAATGATGATGTTGTTGATCGAGAGATCCAGATGATGTTGTTGATCGAGAGATCCAGATATTGATGATGTTGTTGATCGAGAGATCCAAATGATGTTGTTGATCAAGAGATCCAGATATTGATAATGTTGTTGATTGAGAGATCCAGATGATGCTGTTGATCGAGAGATCCAGATGATGTTGATCAAGAGATCCAGATGGTGATGTTGCTATAGACAATCGAGTGATTGAGTGTTGCAAAAGATGAAGACTCAATACTATAGATGTTGATGTTCCAGTACTGAAGATGTTGAAGATGTTCCAGCAGTCGTTCCAGTTGATGATGATGATTGAAGAAAACTTCCAATGATTTATAGATGTATCACTATGATGTTGGTGATGACCTCTCCTTGCTCCTGCAGATGTTGTTAGAATACCCTTCTCGTTAAGGGGGAGTGTTGAAATATTGTAACTTCAAAGAATATTCTATTTGTACTTTATTATTATTCATCCGGAGATGTTTTAGTCCTTCGTAGGGATGTTATTATTATGTAAATTCATTGAGGTAAATCCTCCCATGTATGTCGGGGCAATAGATCCCCTAAGAGTCACTTGTAATGGGGTGTTTAAGTCCCCTAGAGGGGTCGGCCCAGTCAGCAAGAGAATAAACTATTGAGGCCGACCTGTCAAGTGTAAAAGTCAAGTGAATGTAAAGTATAAATAGAGGAGGTGTGTTCCTCATTTGAACACACACTCACTCACTTGTGAATTCGCATAGGAGAGAGAGATCTGCAAAGGAGGAGAAGGAGCTCTTGTTTGGGGATTTCATCTTTGTACTTTTGATCATCTATATTGAGGAAGTTTTGTTGGGTTTTCTACCCCATGAGGGTTTCCCGGGATAAATTGTGTCTCTTGTGTTTATATTGTGCTTGTTGTTCCTTCGGTGATCCTGTATATGCTATTGTTGTGAAAATGAATTGAATACTGATGTTATCTATCTTAGCATATTGAATTCTAACACATCAAGTGTTAGACCATAATAAAATATGACTTAGGAAAACAACTTAATTATATGCAAACATTAACGTAAAAGGCTATTATGTGCACTTTTTTAATAACTCATTTGATTAATTGTCCAAATAACCTTTGAACTACCATGGCACAACCATAATTGATCCATATTGTCATGTTACACACCTAAGACTAAGTGAACTTCCTAAGTTTCTAAGCAAGGAGAGGGCAATTATATGAACGTAATGTAATGAAAGGGAAATTAATTGAAATGTTAAAGAAAATGAGTTTGTGTACTAACTATGATGAGATGGTATCTAAGTTCCAAGTCTTCCCCTTAGCTTTCAAGAGCTAGGGGTTTATGATTTTTCATCCATATATGTGCCTTGGAAGGGAATTATTTTCTTCTTGAGTTACCCTTTCCATGCACCATTTTTTACAATCCTTTTTATTTTATTTATTTTCTTTTCTTCTTTTTTTATTTTTTATTTTTTGACAATATTAGTCCCTTTCTTTTGATTTAGCTTTGATAAGCTAGGACATAGGATCATGGTTTTTTTGCAAGGGGGCATATCTCACATTCATCATTTAATTCGGTTTCCCTTAGAGTACTTCGACTCTTTTGACATTAATTCAGACACCATGCGTAGGAATAATATGTAAAGACCTTAGAACATAACACATACTTAGTTAATTGCGAAAAGGGAACATGATGGAAATGGGTGAAATGGCTAGTGAAATGGCATGATATGAAAAATGGCTAGGTAAAATGTTGTAAATGACATGAAATGAGAGTCACGTTTGTTTAAATCCCTAAGGGAACACCTAATCCCATAAGGTCATGCACTTAATCTGATTAGGGAAAGAAGAATTATAACCACACCATGATGCTCCCCAAGCTATTGAAACAATACTAAGAATGCATGAGCCATTATAGAGTAACACTTTTGAGCTCCTAATGTTATGTCCACACATAAGAAAGCATTTTACCATAAGTCACATAGAGAGGAAATGGCATAACACTAGTACCAACTGGATGTTCCCATCTATCTCTGTCAAGTGGCAAGAAAGGTTGAGTAAGCTGCAAGAATCTATGAGCTAGATGAAAATATCTTTGTCAAGTATCTATGGGCAAACCATAGATGAATCTCTAAGCTAGTGAAAGTGTCTTTGTCAAGTATCTATGGGAAAACCATAGATCTCATATTTGGAATTGAAGAGTGTGATGGAAGATCACATAGAAAATGAAGATCAAGTCACCCCAATACATGCCAAGGGATTACATGCAGCTACAATTCGTACAGCTACAAATCATAAAATGGAACCTGATGACTACAGTACGACGGATGTGAATATATTGAATAGTCGAATTGTAAAGAAGGTTGATCATAGGGCTAGTTGTACTGTAGGTGAAAAAAACATACAATGGACTTAATTCTGGTGATAGAATCAAATATGGCAATGGCTTCAATTCCATAAACCTTCACACCTTTCTAATTATCTTGATCATCTTGCGATGAAAGAGAAGAACATACTTAGCAAACTAGTCCTACGGGCTCCCCTACTCCGGTAACATATTACAAAACCTCAAAACCCTAACATATGCAACCTATGCACAAAATAACACAATATGATATATATTACAATGGAGTTCACCTCCTTATATACCAATGTCCACTGAACAAGTTATTTCCACCTATGAATGTGGAATAAACTACTTTACACATAAAGTGAACATTGACCCAACCTAAAGTCATAAAGTGACTTTATTACATATTAAGCCTTATATTCTAACAGGAAATCAGGAACTATATTGTCTTTGTTTCTCCTATTCAATAGTAAAGAGTTGTGTTTGGGGACAAATGGATGATCCAACGAGCAAGCAGGGGTATGCGGGATGTGATCAAATTGACAGGCATCTCTTTCTTATAGAAATGACAATGTTGAACAAGATTTCATGAGACATGTTACGCCCCAGATTCTCTGCAGCACACCCTAATAGATGTGCCAAGGAGGGGGGTCCTTTGCCATTATAAAAGGCCAAGTTAGGGCTACTTTCTGTAAAAGTGTTGACCTATAGGTGATCCAAACCCCTTAGTCGGTAATGGAAGGTCCTCTTGGTCCTCATTTCAAGGTGTATTAGGCTTGTGGCCCTGCTAACTACCCCTTGATGGGTGGTAACTCCTCATCATGTCAGGAATTTATGCCTTGGGTAGGTATTGGTGTTGTCCCTTGGGGTGACTCCATTAGGACACATGGCTTACGGAGCCCCTAGCCACAGTTACGGTTTTATGCTTTGTAAAGGTGATTGCACATGTAAGGGTTATCATACCCACTTTAGCACACCTCCATTATGCCAACTTGGACCCAACTTGAACCTCATTTGATGTATTACCCTATCCTTTTGGCCATCTTAGTAAAGAAATGCAAAACATCCACCTTAGAAAGACATTTTGAAGGCCGTACCAAGCAAAAAGGAGGGCGTTGAGGGCAAGAGATACATTGTTGGGGTTAGTTGGGGCATGACGTCCTCCTTCTAAGCTCAACATTCCATTTTTGTTGAAGCCTGATCATTATTTATCTTTATTTTATGTCTTTTTGGCTTAATCCTCAGTTT
Source organism: Larix kaempferi (assembly GCA_027924585.1). Classification (NCBI taxonomy): domain Eukaryota; kingdom Viridiplantae; phylum Streptophyta; class Pinopsida; order Pinales; family Pinaceae; genus Larix; species Larix kaempferi. Next base: position 21,206,691 of record BSBM01000289.1, read on the forward strand.
TGTGGGTGACAAGCCCTAAAATCAAATTATAACTCATTTGGAAAGGTGAGCCTAGAGGAGAAAAAGGGCTAGAACTTTTAATATAGATAAGGTGCCATCCTCCTCATTTTGTAACCAAGATCATGGGATCAAATGGCTGAAATTTTATTTTTTAAGTGCATAAAGCGATGCGCACCTCTCTGTGACAATCTGCAGGATAGATCACACGGCTAGAGCAAATCTCACTAATCTCACTCAAGAATAGCAGAGAAGAAAGAAGAATAGATGAATCAATAATCACTCATGAACACAGAAATGGAGAAATCTGCAGTATAATCATACATCAGCTGTAAGCTGGCACTGTGAAAACTGAATACAATACAATAACTGTTAAGTGAATTCGAATGGGACAAAGGTCATTCGAATTCTCCTCAGTGTGTAGCTTGGATAGCATTAGAGACATCATCCAATCAGTGGCAAGTCACAAATAGTCAAAAGTCAGTCAAATGAGTCTAACTGAACCATGTGAGCACAAATCAGGGGATGGAGACTCCAAGGAGGGGGCATGAGGCACTCCAAAATAGACAACTGGGAGCTACAGGCAGTTAAATTGAGCAATAAATGCAAGAACTGGTCAATCAATGCTCTAACTGACTGTTAAACTCCAAGTAGGTGAGATAAGGCACATATGTCATCCAGGTGAGGAAAACAAGGCGCATCAGGTAGGTAGGAGGGCTATTGAGTGCTATAGACAGGCTCTAGGGGGATGAAAATAGGCTCCAGGTGCTGGGGAGACCACCATACTGATGACTGGATGCATGCACATGCATGCATGATGACTGGATGCATGCAGAATGCATGCAAGCATGCAAATATAAAAAATGATGGTGATAATATTCCAACACCCCCTGCAAGCTATACTATGAGGAAATAACAGAAGAAACTAATAGTAGGGCCCTGGTGACTGAGACCAAAGGTCACCCCGTACAACAATCTAAATAATAAAGTGACGAAAGAGGGAAAACCCAGTGGGAAGAAATTCCTCCCTCAAAATAGACTAAAGGATGCTAATGTAGCATGGCATCACTCGCCCCAGAAGGAGGCAAGTGACCCTCTTTACCAAAGAATGATCGATCGACAAGAAATAGATCAGTAATGTGAGAAGGATGAAACCTTCCATTCTGAAAATCAAATCTGGTTCTCCTTTGATCATGTGGATCACCAACAAGATCTCCGGCGGATCTAAGAGTAGTGGCTGCCCATCTCGGAAGAGGAGGATCATCAGGTGAAACATCATCAGGTTCTTGTGGATCTGGATCTCCCATTTGCTCATCTTCACTATCAGGTGCTAGATCTTCAGGTTCTTGTGGATCTGGATCTAGCATTCGCTCTTCATCATCTTCACTTTCAGATTCAAAATCTGAACTCTCATGAGATGATGCTTCACTCTCTTGTTCATCAAGCAGTGGTGGTGTGGAAGGAAAGCTCTCTTGCTAAACAAGATGAGCATCATGAAGAGGCCATTCCTCAAACTGTACACTCCTCTCAAGGAATGTTGACATAGTAGAAGGATCAAGAATCAAGAAGCTTGTAAGCATTTGCACTCAATGCATAGCCCACCAGTATACACTCTCTGCTTTGTGGATCTAGGGCTCTCCTTTTCTCATTTGGAATCCTTGCCCATGCTCTGGATCCAAACACTCTAAGATGGGATACATCAAGATTGTAGCCCATCCATGCTTTGAAAGGAGTCATATTTTTCAATCCTTTATGAGGGACTCTGTACTGAAGGTAAGCAGCATAGTTGATGGCTTCTGCCCAAAGACTAGGGTGCAACCCTTTCGACCTGAGCATGCAAGTTGCCATCTCCTTCAATGTTTTGTTCTTCCTTTCTGCAACACCATTCTGTTGTGGTGTATAGGGAACAGTATGTTGCATCTCAATGCCTTCATCATCACAAAAAGATTGAAAATCACCTTTGACATACTCACCCCCATTGTCAGTGCGAATGGCCTTGATCTTTCTATCTGAAAACTTTTCTGCAAAAGACTTGAAAAACTTAAAGTATCCAAATACTTCTGATTTTAATTTGAGAAAGTAAACCCATGTAAATCTTGAATAATCATCAATAAAAGTAAGAATATACCTTTCCTTGTTCAAAGATAGATTTGGAAATGGCCCTACAACATCACTATGAATCAGATCTAGGGGTTGAGAGGCTCTCCTTGCCTTTCCTTTATTAAACCTCTTTTCAGGATGTTTTCCCATCAAGCAACCCTTACAGTTGCCCTTGGAAAACTTGACTTTGGGAAGTCCTTCAACCATCTCTTGTGTATGCATATCTTGCAGGTACTTGTAGTTGAGATGCCCAAATCTTTCATGCCATAGCCACTCTCTTCATTTGCATGAGTGTGAAGAGCAGACTGCTTGGAGAGAGGAAGAAAGTGAGAGAACTCATATAGTTTCGAATTGTGATTTGCAACACCTTTTGCAATGATTTTTCCTAAAACCATGTCTTGTATTTCGACCTCATTTGGAGAGAAGATCACCCTCTTGGGCTCTCCAGTATGGGTCATTTGGTAGACTGAAAGCAAATTAGCAGTAAGTGTAGGCACATAGAGTACATCAAAGAAGTATCCATGATCAAGTTTGATCCTTCCAATCCCCTCAGAGGAGACCTCTGAATCATTCCCCAACATGATGGAAGGGCCAACTGTGCATTCAAATCCAGTGAAGAGATCTTTGGAGGAAGACATATGTCTTGATGCTCCTAAATCTATGATGAAGGAGGACTCTCTTGATGCACCTGCCATGAGGGCATGGCATCTCTCCTTGTCCTCAGATCTAGAAGGTTCGGCATCTTTCTTCCTAGCACATGCAAGTACTGGGAGGTTATTCTTTTCAAGTAACTGAGCCATCATGTCTATAGTCTTCTTCATACAAGAACTCTTAGGATGAAATCCTCTATTGCAATAGGTACATTTGGATTTCTCCTTTTGAGAATGCTTGGTCTTCTTGGAATTCGAAGCCCCTTCTGACTGATAGGGAGCCTCCTTTTGCTTCTGGTCATTCAACTTCTTGTCAAAATCTTTTTGCTTTCCCTTGCCATTCGCTCTCTTCACCTCAGCAGCATCAAGTGTTGAATCTATCTTGGGTTTTATCATTCCCATTTGAATCAACTTCTCCTCCTCTTGTGTGAGAGACTGGATGAAGTCATTAAAGCTTGGAAACTTCCATTTTGGGATGGATAGCTTCGCTGACTGAAAGGTGGAGACAAATACTAAGTAGTTAGGGCCCAATTTTGATAGTATGGCAAGGATGAGTTGCTTCTCTTCCTTCTCTATTCCATATCTCGTCAATTGTGAAATCAGATTTTTAAACTTGGTAAGAAACTCATTGATGGAGTCGAAGCTGCAAGGGCTCAGTGAGACTAGCTCATTTTCCAATTTGTGACCTTTCAAGTCATCTTTTTGTCCAAGAAGAGATTCAAACTTGTCCCAAACCTCTTTTGGAGTTGCTAGATCTATGACATAAAATGGAGGTCTTCATAAATGCTGAGGAGTAGTAGTCCTACTACTTCATCAAGTTTATCCAAGTACTTGGATTTCTCTACTGCACCAGTGGGCTCAACTGCAATGCCATTCAAAACTCTAGAGAGGCTCTTGGACTTCATGTAGATGTCCATCTTGGCCTTCCATTCGAAATAATTGAATGAATTGAGTTTTAGATCCATAGGTAGCTGTTGAAGTCGAATTGATGATGAATTCGAATGATGGAATAAACCTACAAAACAAATGAAATTGTTGATGGAGATTTGCTGCAAATCAAGAGAACACTGCCTTAGGACAATGAGCACATGTGACTGGATCCTTCACACCTGGCTAGACCTCACTGGATTGCTCCAGTGAATTCAAGACAATTGCACCAGGAATTGTTGTGGAAATCCAGAGGCTTCTAGTGCTCAATGAAAGACAGTTGCTCAATGAATTGTTGCAACTGCTGCAATGGCTACAGCTGCTACTGCTGCAATTCGAATAGCTGGCTCCAGCTCTGATACCATGTGACAATCTGCAGGATAGATCACACAGCTAGAGCAAATCTCACTCAAGAATAGCAGAGAAGAAAGAAGAATAGATGAATCAATAATCACTCATGAACACAGAAATGGAGAAATTTGCAGTATAATCATACATCAGCTGTAAGCTGGCACTGTGAAAACTGAATACAATACAATAACTGTCAAGTGAATTCGAATGGGACAAAGGTCATTCGAATTCTCCTCAATGTGTAGCTTGGATAGCATTGGAGACATCATCCAATCAGTGGCAGTAGTCACAAATAGTCAAAAGTCAGTCAAATGAGTCTAACTAAGTCTAACTGAACCATGTGAGCACAAATCAGGGGATGGAGACTCCAAGGAGGGCGCATGAGGCTGTCAATAGGTCAAGTGGCACTCCAAAATAGACAACTGGGAGCTACAGGCAATTAAACTGAGCAATAAATGCAAGAACTGGCCAATCAATGCTCTAACTGACTATTAAACTCCAAGTAGGTGAGATAAGGCGCATATGTCATCCATATGAGGAAAACAAGGCGCCTCAGGTAGGTAGGAGGGCTACTGAGGGCTGTAGACAGGCTCTAGGAGGCTGAAAATAGGCTCCAGGTGCTGGAGAGACCACCATACTGATGACTTGATGCATGCATGATGACTGGATGCATGCAGAATGCATGCAAGCATGCAAATATAAAAAATGATGGTGATAATATTCCAACACTCTCTTCTTGACAAATTCTAGGGTATTTTGAGGATATCTTTGGTGTTTTCAAGGTTTCTTTGCAATCTTTCAAGGCTAATTCAAGGAGTAAGTTTGCTATTCTCTTAAGGAAGGATTTAGGGTTTATACTCTTCTCTTTTCCTCCATTTATGTGAGTAAGGTCTTGAACCTCTTGTCTTGTATTGCTTTTGTATCCAAGGTAAGAGTATTTAAGATTTTACTTCATATCTTGTTAGTGAGATATTTCTCTTGGAGAATCCCTCTTGTTTTGGGCCTTGGCATTTTTGTTTGTCCTAATTAGGTCAAGGACTAAATTAACCTAGGGTTTTTAACTTTTTAGGCCTTGCCCTAATTCATCAAGCAACGAATTGTCAATTTTCGAGAGGACGTTAATCCCGATTCTCCTTCTGTCTTCGGAAATAAGACTATATTTCCGCAATTTTTAAATTATTTCTTGTCAAATTTAAATAAAAAATTAAGAAAAAACAAATATTTTTGAAAATCCAAAAATTTATTATTGTGCTGTTGTTTTGTTCCTTGTTCTATTGAATTTATTTACAAAAAATACAAAAAGACCTCTGCTGTTTTATTATTTGAGTTATATATATTAGTAAAAATCTCATTAAAATGTCAAAAATCACAAAAATATTGCATTTATAACTTGGTTTTTCCCTAAATTAGGGTGACATCAGCCCTAATAGGCTGCTACAGCCCTAAACTCAGGTCTGTAAGGTCACCTACAGCCATCTATCCAGGCTGAAAATAAGCCCTAGGGGCCTAGGAAGCATTCCTCCATCACCTAATGGTGTTGTTAAACACCTTAAAGGGGTTTTCAAACTCTTAATCAAGTTTGATATCTCTTGCAAGCTGCTACAGGTCTGAAACATTTTGCTACAGCCATACATTGACTCAGAACTTTGCCAACTTGAACTACAATATAAGGTTACAAGTCTTATAGCAGTTGGTCAAAGGTAAGAAGTATTTTACTTGTGGTTTCCAAGGGTTTCATTGAAGTTTTTCAAACAAGTTATTGGTGCTGGTCTTGTATTGCGTTCATTGATATATTTTAATAACAAGATAGTGTAAAGTCTTATTGCTCCTTACCTTCTAGTCTCGTGTTTAGTCATTGGGTATTTTGGATATTTTACTAACTCCATAAGGTACTGGTTGATTAATCTGTAGGAGGGTTTATCATTAGAAGTAGACTTGTTCTCGTTCTTGTGCTTCACAGGGCTACTTCTACATTCATTTGGGAAGCCTCTCATGGCCAAAGGAGCAAGGCCTAAAGAGAGAGGAGAGTGCATTGTGGTGACAATGGGTGCATCTCCTGATTAGTTGCCACTCTTAGCACCGACCTTCGTGACCTTTCGGAAGGGTGCTAGTTTGAGCGGTAACAAGACGAATGTTCTGTTAAACCCGGAAGAAATTTCTACATTTAAACCAGATCTGGCTATCCAGAATTCACTCAGGAAAGCCATTTTTTGGAAAGATCAAGATACTTTTCAAGTTGGAGGCAAAGCGGACAAGCTAGCTCTCCTTTCTTATGTAGGAAGAGATATCTCATGCAGCTGCCCTTTGGCCCCTGGATGTGAATCTTTATGTAAATATATATTGCTTAATTTTATATGCTGAAATATTCAATACATTTTCAAAAAATACATTCCAAGTTATAACCTTCTGAATTTTATATTTAAAAAATTTATGGCATCATTCAAAATATTAAATAATGTCATATTAACAACAAATTTCAACTTAAAGAGTCAAACCACTTCATAAATCTAATTTTCTTCTTTTTTGCAGAAGTTCTAGGATCTAGGCAAACCAATACATACACAACTGTTTTGCATGATTTGGCTAAGATACATACCAAATGGGCATCCAATGGTGGAGGATAGTTGTCTGTTATGGTGTCAATCCAGCTAAAGATCATATTATGGTAACCATAGGGTTTGCCTGACATGTTTCGAGCATAAGCCCATGCTGCAGTGGCATTGAACTTTGCACGTGAATCAGGGTCCAGAGGAAGGAGTGCAATCTGTGGATTAGACGAATCCTTGAGTTCAAGCTCCCACCATTCCTCCCATGGAATTACAACAATAATTTCCTCACCCTGCACAGGCAAACGTGGTACACTAATTACCATTAAGTTCCAACTGCAAACTAGGAACTCAGGAACAGAAAATCAGGAAACATATTTAAAGTTCTAAACTAAAACCACAGGTAGCAGACACTTGTTAAAAGGGCAAATTGTCGAATGCATTCCCCAGTAAAATATGTGATCAAACATATTACATTAAAAGTATAATATGTCGATCCTTTTAACACTATCTATGATTGATGTGCTTATGGACTTGATGAATACCACATCCATATACAAGGAACAACCTAAATGTACTAAAACTACTTGAAAAGCAAGCACATTCAGAAGCAAAGCCCTATATATACTGAAACCCAAAAGAGAATGTTCCCAATTTATAGAAAACTAATGAATATATAAAACTTCCTAAAATTTGATGAGAAAACACCCATATACAATTAGCAAGATAAATATAGTGAAAACAGCACAGAAGAGATCAGTGAGACATGTTAGTTCCTAATAATTGATGAGGTAACATTGGTGCACAGGGAATAACCTGAATATGCTGTGAAAATCAAGGAAGATTAATAAAAAATTAAAATCTATTGAAACTACACAGGAAATGGTGCACGAATAAGGAATGAGATGAAATGCTGATCATTTAGGAAGAGAGTATATAGAGTCAGGATGTTTAAAATCTGTCAGAGTATAGCTGTGGGTGGAGAATCCAAAGATTCCTCCTTAAAATAAATGTACAGTTACAGTTGTGACAAAACAGAGTTCATGAAACTTTCTGGCACATCTTGTTGGATAAATTCAATGGCTCTTCAACAGTTTTAGTAAATTATATGCTGGAGACGATAACTTACTTATGCAACCTGAACTTGCTGTGAATATCATGGAAGAAGAATAGTGCAAATCTATTGAAACTACACAGGACATGGTGCATGAATAAGGAATGAAATGAAATGCTGATCATTTATGAAGAGAGTATATAGAGTCTAGACGTTTAAAATGTTTCAGAATATACATGTGCATGGAGAATCGAGAGATTCCTCCTTAAATTAGAATATTTGTGCCCAGACTTTATAAAAAATGCATCTAGATAAAATGAAATGAGTTCATGAAACTTCCTCGCACATATAGTTGGACTGATTCAACTGCTCTTTAACAATTTTAGCAAATAATATGGTGAAGACAACAACTTAATTATACAACCTGAATATGCTGTGAAAATCAAGTAAGAATGATACAAGTCTATTGAAACTACAGACGAAATGATGCACGAATAAGGAATGAGATTAAATGGCGATCATTTACGAAGAAGTTATATAAAGTCCAGAGATTTAAAATCTTTCAGATTATACCTGTGTGTGAAGTATCCAGAGATGTCTCCTTAAAATTTTGAGTATCTGTGGAGACTTTAGAAGAAACGCATCTGGATAAAGCAAAATGAATTTGACACTTCTGACAAAAGAGAGTTCATGATAGCCCAAGGGATACAAATCTATTGAAACTACAGAGGAAATGATGCACGAATAAGGAATGAGATAAAATGTTGATCATTTATGAAGAGGTTATATAAAGTCTAGAGATTCAAAATCTTTCAAATTATACGTATGTGTGAAGAATCCAGAGATTCCTCCTTAAAAGTTTGACTATCTGTGGAGACTTTAGAAGAAACGCATCTGGATAAAGCAAAATGAATTTGACACTTCTGACAAAAGAGAGTTCATGATAACTCAAGGGGTTAGCTCAACTGGTTGTCACCAATGTTGCTGGGCATTTGGCTAGTTCCATGCCAGCAAGTACTCAGTTAAAATCTCTGCAGGTTAGGCGCACTAGTCTACACTGATGAATTTGCTAAAGATGCCATCCACGGATGTGGGGAAGCATCCCTTGGGTTTCCACACAAGATTTTCCTTGGAATAAAAAGGACGAGTTCATGAAACTTTGTAGCATATCTTGTTGGACTGATTCAACTTCTCTATAACAGTTTTAGCAAATAATATACTGGAGATGATAACTTATTTATATGACTATGATTAGAACATAATAACCAAATATCATGCAAAAAATTTACTGGAAAGAGTGTAGAGGACAAAAAAAATCAGTTAAGGAAAAATGAGAAGAATGTGCTTAGTCAGCAAGCATCCAAGCATTGAGTTGAACGTTTCTCCTAGAATAACTGAAATATATGACAAATATTAGGAATTATAGTGCATCTAACATAAATGAATCAATGTCTTTCAGGCTGTGGTCTAGTGGTTGAGACGGGCCATGAAAACGACCCAGGTTTAAACCTCGGCAGGCATAAATCCCTACTATGCATGATCGCCAAGTGGAACATGATAATGTGGGATGATGGGGCTCATAGCTCCCCGTTGATTAAAAAAAGTATTTACCCTAACCAGAAAAGAAAACATAAATGGATCAATAATTCACATTTCCTGCAGATCATTTAAGCATTTTGTTTAGAGTTGGCATTTTAAAGTGATTTTCAGAATGATCATCCCATAAGGATAGCAACAAAACTCTGATACAGCTTCTGCAATATTCAATGCCACACCTCATGAATATGATTAAGATCAAAACACCTTTTCATTTTCATGCCCAGATTCTCCAACCCAAAGCTTTCCTTTCTCATCCTTTAAACATACTGCACTGTGCCCTGCATATGCTCCAGTCACCCACTTCTCTAAAGTTTCGAAAGCTCCCCAACGTCCACGAATCTTTGACACAGCCAAGAAATCCCCAGAATGAATATCATCTGGGTTAATATTTGCAATCCAGGGCTGAGGACGCTGTTCAAACGATGCCCCCATATGATTCTGAAGAAATGCAATATTGGCATTCTGACCCCAACCAGAGTTTGAGAACAAAGGCAAGACATCCCACAGAGCTAACAATGTTCCCAGCATTCCTGATGGCATAAGGAACACAGACATTCCATTTTTCTTTACCTGCAATAACAATGGGTGATGCAAATATTAGCCTGATATAAGCACAGAGATAATTCAATGAATACAAGTCTTAAAATGTGTTATATTACAAAAGATGGGGAATACATACATATTCAAGTTCTGCTGGTTCTTCCCATGCTTCAATGTTCAATGTGTGCTCCCTTGCAGTAAAATAGTAATCCCATGTCAGTCGAAAAGGGGTGGCAAAGACATAAAGGTCCATGCATGTCCAGCTGTGTGCATTGGTAGTCTGCAAATATCAATGACGTTTGTAAGACAGGAGACAGTAAATGTGTGACAGAGGAATCACACTAAATTTTATTTAAAGAATCAAAGACATTGTACCCAAATATCGTTCAACATGTCAACGGTGGCTTGCCATGTCGGTGAAAGCAGGTAGCTAATATAGCCCCCACCAGGGTTCAAGTCCTAACAAATGACATGCTAGTCTCATGCTTGCACTTGTGGATGTGCACCAGCGCATGCAATGGCAATTGGGGCCAGGGGCAAATCTTGGGTAACTTGGGCGGAATAAATAACCCCCAATTGCAGTTGCTTGTAGCCAAAGGTAACCAAATTCAATAGCGCTAATGCTTCCCCCATAATGCTAAATCTGGGCTTATTAGCCTCATTGTGATAAAGAGGAAGCCATGTAATGTACCCACTGTCGATATGGGCACAATTTATGGTCTAGATGTGTAATTTCTTCAAATAACCAAACATCACATATATCCAACACACATGAGATAGAGCTCATATACCAATGTAGTACACCAGATGCAAGAGATGGAGACGTTTACTTCAACAGTGGAATTCATATATGATTTTTGGATATGAATAAAGATGTGCAGCCCATTAAATATACTTGAAACCATTTTAATGTTTACAAATCAGATCCGATAGAAAGTTTTGGTAGCTGGTTATTAAGTCTGGTTCGGAGACACTGAGGGGTTGGTTGGGTGAAGAGTCGCCCCCCACACGTTGTTTTCCCTCATCACTTATGCAGTTATAAAGGTATATTATTTCCATCACTCATCGAACTCAGGTATGTCTTCTCGGTCATTGTTTTAGATCTACAAATTTCTCATAGTAATAAGTTGATCTTAAGCTAATTGTATGAAGTAATTGTTTTCTAAATGATTGTGTGCTTAAGGCCCATTGGGTCCTTACATTTGGTATCAGAGCCTAAGTTTTCTAAACCTAGGACCTATGGACCCTTTCCCATATTTAACAAATCTGTGTAGATCTTGAAAATTTATGCTAGATTTAGTCAAATAATATTAAATCTAATAAATCTATAGTATCTCTATTTTATAATTTAAAAAAAAAAGACATCTTGGGAGTTAACATTTGCATTAGGGTTCACATAGATTATATCCTTTGGTTTTTCGAATCCATAAGCTATATGAACTCATACACCTCCCTTTTAAGTGGTCATATGGATCTATGCAGACCAGTGAATTTTTGGACCTCTTCGTGTGTTGATCTTTGAATCAGCAACCTCTTTAGATATTCTATGTGTGGATTTATAAACCTGTAGTGGTCAATTTTCATATAAGATTTGCACTCAAACCAACCGTATGTTTCCGGGGCTTTGAGGCTAGATCTCTATTGTTTCTTCTCCACGCATTTGTTTAATTTGTTGCTTGTTGCTAAGCAATCTATGAGGGTTTAGCTTCAGCAACCAATTCATGCACAGTGCTTGATTTTATTGGGTGACTATTTGCAAAGGATCCCTTCCACTGTGAATTCTATCAGCAGACCGAACGATCAAATTGCCACTCCAAATTGTGCCAAATCGTGACTAGCATTGGCTCGCCAGTTCGAACCACAACACCTCATACACTCCGATTGAATCTGGAATTTTTTTTTAGAATATCAGATCTCCTTCAATAGATTTAGATCTAATAAAAAAATGGTAGATCTATTAAATTTGAATTAAAATAGTTTAATATAAAATAAAATAAAAATTATATACATGTAAATCTAAAGCTACTCTAGTTTTGGTACAAATTTGTTGGATATTGGGCACATTTGTATTCCATCCAAGCATAATTTCACACAGAAAGTTGGTCACCATGGAACTAAAATTGGAAACGTTGGCAGTGGGTCGATCACTACAAGAATTCGAGTGGTTCAAACAGAGGGTGAGTTCCCGCAGTCTTTCATTCATACACAGATCGCCACAAAGGTTGTACCAGCTAAGCACATTGAGGACATTGAAGCTGGTACAGATTTCAATTTTATGTGTACCAGATCACTGTGCGACATGTAAATAAAATAATTGGTCTACTGAATTTAGCATATCTACTCTGCCCATCGATCTTCATCAGGTGCATAGCCTTGCGATCTACAACAACAATCAGTCGAATGAACTTTTCAGTACCCAACCAACCAGTGATTTGATCTGGTTTGCAAAGTTTTTGTTTTTATTTTGATAGAAAATTCTTATCCAGCAACCAAATGCATTACATCGATCTGGTTGTTGAAGTCTGAAATATCCTGTGCTATACAACAAGATCTGGGATCCGCCTTCACCATGCATCTGTAAACATGGATCTAAGAATTGCCAATCATCTGTCCTCCTTCAGATCTAATATCCTCGTACGATCTAGTGCAATATCATCCCACTCTCAAAGACCCATGTGAAGTCAAACATATGGATGTTTGCAATTAGATGACTTCGTTGGATGAATTGAAGATTTGTTGCTAGTGATATGTCAATGAAAGCTCTAAACGATGAAATCACCCAAATACACGATGCAAATCGGTGTTTAGAATGCAAAATGGGGATACCTCCTTTGCATGGGTGCGATCATACCAGCTGAGGACATTATCTGGACCAAATATTTATGTAGTCAATTTTTGTTTGGGATAGCCTAGTCGATTGGGATGTGGTAACCACATGGGAATTAAACTCAGCACTTAAAACTCAGTACATCTCGAACTGTTGGATAACTAGATCTTCAGGCACATTCCTATATACTTTTCTTTTGTATTACAAAATCCCTTGCAAATCATATTGATCAACAGGTAAGTGTTTTTATTATTATTCATTAGGTTCGAGAGCCAGTGATAGATAATAGTTAAAAATTGATGGCTATTGATCGGTTTAATAGCTCCGAGGATAATTTTCCTTAAAAATAAACGATTGATGGGGGTAATTCTCCTTGAAAATAAACGATTGTTCCTCGCTAGTTTGATGGTTGTTTATTAAATTGATGTTGCTGAGGTTTGCAAGAAAAAAATATATAAATCACTGTGTTGTTCTTCAGGCCTCTAGGATTGGTGATGTGCATTTTTCTTCAGTTGCCAGTTTGAATTCACTTTGGGCTGGGTTGTTTGGATATGTATCACTTGTGCAAAGATAAGGTCGATCAAGATAGTTCGCATGAATTTGGAACTGCATTCTTGCTTCAATCTGAGGCTGCGTGAAACCATGAACCACAACATGTATCTGCTGTCTGAGTTGAATGGATCTACCTTCAGTCGAGTCTGTGCTTTTCAAACTTACTTGTGCCACTATATCTATTTTGGGATCGGATCTGTGTTTTCCCACATGGAATCAACCTTCTTAGCAGCTGCAACAAAGACTACAGATCTATGCTTAATGCCCAAACACACCACCAATGCTGTGCAAATAATCATAGCAAACTATCACTCTTTATGAGCTCAATGGAAGATTTTATTCTGAATCACAGCAGGTCGACTTATTCAATAACATGTCTCTCTAGATTTGAAGATTCTATGATTGCCTAACGACTGACCACTTAGATCTACAGGATTGACATAGAATATTACCAAGACATTCTTTGCACCATCAATTGCTGCTGCGATCGTATTATTATTATTATTTTTGGCCAATTAACCAATTGTTGACCTATTGCCACATTATAGTTTGATTCATGTTCTCATCCCGTGTAATCATATAGGGCAAACATTGAAGATAGGAGAGATGTCTGATGCTTGATTGATTTTAAAGATTAGCATCGTAGTCCAGTTTTCTCAAAATTCAATAGGGGTCACGTTTCTTCAATCTATTATTGCTCTTTTGGAACTAGATATTTTCATACATATCACCAATTTGATACTGTTATACTATTTTCTTCCTATCGACTCTATCCTAGCAAACTTTATTATGTTGTTCTAATAGTTTTCTTGTTTTGCTTAAATAATTCCATCATCTCTCCATGAATTGTTCAACATATGTGATAAGCTGAAACAGAAGGATCAAATGGCTTAGGTGTCAATTCTGTTCCACTGGAAGAGTGTCTAGTCCCCATATAGTAATATACTATCTCAAAAAGGTGTGGGCTGGCTCTTATCCTTTCAAGGGTGAAATTGTTGATCATCGAAAATGACCAATTTCGCTGAATTTGTTTTTACCTAAACACGATATGATTATCTTCATCCTCTAAAATTTGGGTTTCCCCTTATCCCAATAACGAGAGTTACTTAGGGGACATTTTAGAAAAGATGAGACATGATTTGCATTATAATGCCATGGTAACTTCTGGCTTCATCGTCTCAGGTTCTACAATGCCATGGTAACTTCTGGCTTCATCGCCTCAGGTTCTACCAATGTTATCAGAACCGGACCGGTGGTCAAACCGGTCGGCCCCAGGACCCGGACCCGGACCGGAACCGGACAAAAACCGGGAAAAAAACCAAATTAAAAAACCGGTTGAGCAAAAATAAATAAAATATTCATATTTTCAAAAAATAAATATATCTTCACGTGAATTCAAACCATTATACACAAATCTGCAAAGTTTCTCATGTATATAGCAAGTAAGAGTGTATAAAACCAAAATTCGGTTGTGCCATGGCCCACAATTGAGATTTGATTCCAGACTCCCCAACGCCCTACTGCCCTAACTTTGTACTTCATATGCTCAGCCTAGAAAAATCGAAAATGATTGTGAATCGTGATTGCAATTGAGGATCCCTGCGTCAATATATAGTGATTGTACGGTAAGTAGGTTAGCGGATGTGGTTGATGTGCCCAAAACTTTTGGTTTTTTAATTAAACAAAATTTCAAAATGTAGGTTTTTTCCCTAGAAAGACCCGATATGGAACTGGCCGGTTCCATACAGAACCCGGCCGGTTTGAGAAAACTGGCCGGTTCCATACAGAACCCGGCCGGTTTGAGAAAACTGGCCGGTTCCGTACGGAACTGGGCGGTTCCTGGTGGAAACCGGCCAGTTCTGTACATAACCAGTTAAAAAAGGATTGAATCAAACAATCGGACCGGAAAACCCTTGGAACCGGTTGGACCGGTCGGTTTTGCCGGTTCCGGGCTGGTTTTTATAACACTGGTTTCTACAATGCCATGGTAACTTCTACGACTTTATTCAAAACCCAATTCATTCCTAAGTCCATATAGATGTAAGTTTAAGAATCTTAGCAATTCACCACTGCGATCCATTGTTATGTGCAAAGTCTTATTTCACCAATGATGGGATGAATCCAACACAGCTTTGACAGTGACTGAGATTGAGCTAATCGAAATATCTGTTAAGTTGTTTGTCTCTCCTTTCTAGACTTTCAATTTCCATTTATCTTTACATGTAGTTGAGGAAATAATGGTGACGAGTCTTTTATTTCCCCTTTTCAAAAAAGAGCGTGTATCTTTCGGTAGAATGTCCAGATTGCACTAGACCAATGTAATGTCCTCTTATGCTTAAGCACAGAGGACCATCCCGCTAACCTATCCGATTCCCATAGGTTCGAGCGGGCACTGACATTCAAGGAATCAACTAAGGATTGATGCCATAAGCACCCTAAGAAGATCTCTGGCATAGGTATAATATCATTAGTAGGTAAACAGGGGCCACCGGCACTGAAGGCCACCTGCATGCATGACATCCGAGCATTATTTCATGATGCATGCACTGATTGAGTCTCCAAACACACTGCATGCAAGTCAATTGCGAATTAGGTCACTTTATCCTCTAATTCGCAGTTGACTTGCATGCAATGTGTCTGGAGACTCAATAAGTGCATGCATCATGAAATAATGTTTGGATGTCATGCATGCAGGTGGCCTTCAGTTTCGGTGGCCCCTGTTTACCTACTGATGATATAATACCTATGCCAGAGATCTTCTTAGGGTGCTTATGGCATCAATCCTCAGTTGATTCCCTGAATGTCAATGCCCGCTCGAGCCTATGGGAATCAGATAGGTTAGCGGGATGGTCCTATGTGCTTAAGCAGAAGAGGACATTACAGTCCTCCTCGCTCGAAATTGCTTGTCCTCAAGCAACTATAATTCTGGGTGTTGTAATACCTGTTCTCCTTCCCACGTGGCCTCTTCTATAGGCAGATCTCTCCATTGAACCAAGTAGTCTCTGATAATCTTGTCCCTCAGTTTCTGCTCTCGCACCTCTAGGATGCGCTCGAGAATCAGAATCAATTGCCCCTCATCATCAAGGGGGGGTATCTCGGAAGATGTAACAATTTGTTGACCTACTGCCTTCTTGAGGTTAGATACATGAAATACATTGTAAATCTTGCTCTCTGGGGGTAGTTCTAGCTCATATGCTACCTCTCCGACCTTCCGGATTATCTTGTAGGGACCATAGAAGCGAGGCTTGAGTTTCTTTGCTCCTTTCTTCTTAAGAGATGACCGTCGGTAAGGTTGTAGGCGTAAATAAACTAAGTCTCCCACCTCAAAACTGCACTCAATCCTGTGCATGTCCGCATATATCTTTTGCTGATTTTGAGTAGCCTATATGTTTTCTCAGAGTAACTTAAGAATATCTTGACCCTCTTCAATCCACTCTTCGGCCTTGGGGGGCCTGCTATCACCAAATATCAGGTCTACAAAAGTTAAAGCATCATATCCATATAGCGCTCTGAAGGGAGTCATCCCAATGGTCATATGGTGGGTGGTATTGTAGCAATGTTCACCTAAGTGTAACCATTTGACCCATGTCCTCTGTTGACCTGCTACGTAATTCCTCATGTATCCCTCAATCCACTTGTTAACTATCTCTGTCTGTCCGTCGCTCTATGGATGATAACTTGTGCTCATAGTTAACTCGGTTCCCACTAACCTGAATAAGCTCTTGCCAAAAGGCTCTGGTGAACTTGTTGTCTCTATCACTGACAATGGTTTTGGGTAACTCGTGCAGTCTAAATACATCTCTGAAAAATAGTTCTGCTACCTGTGCTGCTGAATAATCTGAGGGAATGGCAAAGAAGTGAGCGAACTTGGTCAACCTGTCCACCACTACATATAGGCAGTCTCTTCCCTGAACCTTGGGCAATCCTGTAATGAAGTCCATGGAGATGCTTTCCCACTTCTGCTCGGGAATAGGCAATGGTCGTAGTAAATCGGTTGGTTGGGTGTGCTCTATCTTGTTTTGTTGGCACAAACCGCACTCTCTTACATGCTGCATCACATCATTCTTGAGGCCCTTCCATGAGAACCTCTCTCTAATCTGCCTATAGGTCTTTAAAAAACCCTGATGTCCTGTTAATGGTGAATCATGTGAGGCTTGCAGAATCTTTTTCTTAAAGGAAGACTCTAGAACTAAGTAGATTTTGTTTTTGTAGTATATGATGTCATCAACTACCTTGTACCTGTCGTCCTGAATCTGTCCATCCAATAGTTCGCAAGCAAATTTATCTTTGGAGTACTCCACCAAAAGATGAGATCTTTGGAGTATCCCTTTAGCCCTATATATACAAACCCCTCTCTCCATTGTTAAGGGAGGAAGGATTATCCACCCATATGCTGGTGGAATTTGGTCAGGACTATCTTCTTCATCCATAGGAAGCTAGGAGGCTTTGGATCGTTGAGGCAAGATCATTTGAGTTGGAGTCATAACGTCAAAGCATCGGTTGTAACTCTCTACTTTGTATTTATTGCAAATTACATTTAATATAAACATCTTTCCATAAACTTGTTATGCCTTGTAATATTGTTTAGGATCGACTTCTTTGACCGTTGATCTAGTTAGATTCATAATCATATGCTTTCATATTGTTCGTTTGTTTCCACTTGCTCCATCTTCTTTTGCAGCCGGAGATCGAGGGGCTGGAAGTAGATCGAACGAGGAGAAAGGAATTGCGATCATAAGGTAAATCATTCTCTAAACTACCTTGAAATTTAATCTAACTAGGAAAGATATTATGTTATGTACTCTTTTGTTCTAGATCTAAATCATTTAGGCTAGAGAGATCAGTTTTTGTCCCCATTAACAGATTGTCTGCAAACAGAAAGGGTGGCATATTAATTTCTTATGCAGGGCGGCCACATTATTGGATAAAAGCACATGTTGAAAATCAAAGTTAGGATGGCGAATTGATTAAATGAGAAGTGTGCCTCTCCTCCTCACGTGGGCGGACTCTCCATGCGTGAGACTTATTAAAACTAGGGTGATGTTTCCAAAGTCAAGTGGGGCGCCCCTCTTGTGAGGTGGCAGCCACCTCATGTAATCACACCAACCAAGTGGTAGTTCCATCCTCAAATCGCTCCATTGATTTAGAGATGCGCCCTCATGGCCCTCACTCGCCCTCTTCTCCTCTTTGGCTATTTAAGCGAGGCTCTTGCCCATCATTCACATGGATGCAAGGAACCTCTATTGATTTGTATTGTAATGCGTGTTGCCTTTTGTGCAACCATCTGAATAAAGTTGAAGGCTTTGGAGGCCCATAAGGTGTGATCCATTGATGCATGTGCTTGGTATATGAGGTGATATAATTTCAATTCTTTCATGCTTTGTTGATCTAAATGATATAATTAGTCTATGCTTCAGAGGGCTCTTTGAAGCACATAAGAGTAGATATTTGTAGTTTCAAGTTATCTGCTTACTTCTTTACTTCTAGAGATTTGATAGAGCATTGTCATATTCAGTTATATTTCATGCTTTTGGGATTTCAATTAGTAGAAGGTACTAGATCTAATATCTGTGTTGCAAGTGTAATAGGATTCATTTGCAGATCACCTTCCCAAGTAAAGGGTTGAGCTAGGTTGCATCTCCTTTTCTTGGAGCCAAATACAAGTGTTTTTCTCATTACCAAGTGAAATCCAAGACTCTTTCAAGGAGATTCAAGATCGGGAGACACTTCTTCTTCCAACCTTAAATTCAAAACTCTCTATCTCTTTACCTTGTTCTTACTCCATTTTTGCTTAACAAAGTTAGATCTACATTGCATTATTTGAATCCGATTTGTCATGCAAAATTTATAGATCTAAAAAGTGTTTCAAAGCCTTATTTCAAGCTTAGATCTAGTTGTAAATCGTCAATATTTTAAGTACTAAATTTTCTCATCATTTGCAAATATTGCCTTGTATTTTTTTATGTATTCTGGACTAACAAATACTAATCTTTAACAAGTTTTGTTTGCAGGTTTAGTGTCTTTTTTACAGAAAAGCAAGGAAAAGGAGCATAAATTTTAGCTCAAAAAACATAAAAATCCCCCAATCTTCATCCCCCTGCTTTCCCTCAACCTTTGAAAAAGGCTTAAAGTCTCTTGAATCTCACTGCAAAGTGGATCAAGAGCGCTCTCTATCGGAGAGTTAATTAATTGTAAATAATTAATAAAAGAGCAAGTGGGATTACGGCTCCCACACCCCTCTTCCTCCATTTGGGGGAGAAGCCCGTATCCATCTTTGCTTTTGTTTATCAATTTTTGCATAGTCAGATAAAAATAACATGCTAGATTAGTTCCATTTCAATTTTGAAAGTTTTAATCGATAAAAGTCTTCTTTTCGCAAGCGTAACTAGTTTCAAATTCTAAATCTTCACATATTTTTTGTTATTAAGTTCATATGCAAAATCTCTTGAATCTCGCCATTTGCGGATCAAGAGTGCTCTCTGTCAGAGAGTTTATTTTTGTTCATTTTTAGCATACTAGCCCCCTTGGCTCTCTCGAGTACGGTCCAGTACTTGAAAGAGATTCTTGGGTAGTAGTTAGATTCCTTTTATAGGTTATATGCTTTTTGCAATTTATCTTTTCTATTAAGTCATAAGAATTTCTCAAAATCTCTTGAATCTCGCTCTAAAGCGGATCAAGAGTGCTCTCTATCGGAGAGTCAATAAAATTGGAACGAACAATTTGCAAACACCGTGTATGCTCTACCCATCGTAGGCTAGTCTGAGCTTTGGGATATCAAAAACAGTTGTTTCGCACTTATTAAATTTTCACATTTAATTAATCCACACATTAATAAAATCAAGTCCCCCAAACCAACAAAAATCCGACGTTGCCTCGATAGTGGTCGAAAGTGGGGAAATTTCGACTAAGGAAGCGGGAACAACTGGGAGGCGACCTCAGAGCACAATTAGACTACACCCTTGTTGGTGTAGTGTTGAAAGCCGCTCTCAAGACTTCGTTCCAGCTCACACGTCCTTGTACGAAGCCACCTAGATTACATTCCGGACATATTCCATGTACCGCAAGGTATATCAGGAATCCCTTCATCCTACAATAAATCAACCTCATCTTCTAAAATACATAATAAAATAAACCAAAAAGCACTCGCACAACGATCCTTTCAGCATTCCAACAGACAATGACTCCATTAGCACTGGTCTTTCATCAACAACAATTTTTCAAAGTCTTTGCTTTTTATCTATCTCAGAATTGTTGTTATTATATCATGTTGTGAATGTGCCATTGATTAAATTTGCGAATAGCTTGGTTTAAATTTGTTGCAATTCAAAAACTCCTAAAACAACATCCATTCCAATCACATCAAACTTAAACTTTAAAAAGCCTTAGCAAACCTTTTTTTAGTAGGGTCTACCCCCCTTGGCTTCGTTAGGAGTTTGCCTAAATGGAGGAGTCGGGATCAGGTGACAGCACCTGACTCTTTGCTTGCCCCCAAGGCCACACCGAGCAGCTTCGAAAGATTTCTGTTGCGCTCCCACCCCATGTGTGCATCTCGACGGCAACAGGGCATAGTGGAGTCAAAAGACCAAGTCGAAGAAAGCAAATTATATAAATGGTTAAGACAAATAAAGTTGTTAGACATGCCAAGAATTTGCCTTAACTTGCTATTAGATGATGTAGAAACAAACTTAGAGGGCCCTAATGGTGCCGCTCTCAAACATTACAATGAGGGTGTGTCTTATAATGAAATGTTAAACCCATAAAAACTCTATGAAGATGATAGATGTAAGACTACATAATCAACAATAAGACACAAAGGAGATTTAAAGGGGTAAAACCCTCACATTAAACCCATTTAAGATGGCAAGTTAACCCTTGAAACTTAGCCTCTCAAGCATATGTTTGTAAGTAATATTCTAGCATGCACCCATAACAATTAGATCCAATAACATATCTTTCATATTAAAGAGACAAGGCTTTCATACCTCCATTACTTCATCCAAAAAGATATACAATAAAATTCCAAGAGGAAAGAGATCCTCATAAATCGACCATGAAAAAATGAGGAAGGGCTACTCTTTATATAGAGAGTATAGCTCAACTTCTTTACAATAAAATAATAGTTTCTTTTACGAGATGCACTTTTTCCTAGACAAATTTTCCAAAAATAGCATAAGCGATTAGATCCACACTTCTCACCCAAAGAAATAATAAAAACCCATAACCACCTCAAATGACATGGTCAAACAATTATAAAAGAAGTTTTTGACCAAGTCCACAAACTCTAACAACCCACTAAGGGCCCCCATAACCAACCAAAGTATGAGTAAATATTTTTATGATGGCCAGTAGATCCAAGTCTAATGATAATGTGCAACTCATCCTTCAAATGGTGGTACATCCAACTCACTCAACCACTAGTTGATGCCACGGCGTAGTTCCACATCACAATAAACATGCTAGAATGGAAGTCCCATGAGATCAAGGTGTAAATGGACCCACATAATGTATGAAAAACCAACCCATATCTTACGGCTATCTTTTGATGGCTCAAAATTTCATCAACCCAAGACAACCCTTTCCAAATCGGCCCCTCCACAAGAGAATGTATCACAATCACATCATTGCTTGAGAAATATAGAAGGCGGCTTCCTTATCGTATGCTCTTAAGAGGGGCAACCTTATGTGATGAGCGGCTTCGTCATAGTTTAAAATCAAGGCATGCACCAATCATACCACAGCCCACCACAATTTGTCTTAATGTACAAGGTTCAAGGTAAGTTTGAAGACCATCCACTCACGATTTATGTCCATGCCCATCACATGGCACAACTCTTCCCATGCTACTTTTTTGGGAGGATGGCAACTTCATGATGTGGGCTCCAAAGTAGGCTCACATGATTAATGCATGAGTAACAAGCACATGACATCATCAAATCTTTACATGAGGCATATTGGTGACGGCCCCCTTAAACAATGAATGCATGAACAAAATGGATGGTTCCTTATGATATGACCCACTCAAAAATGCCTTAATATGTGCTCATCCTAGTACACTTTAACAAAGTGTAGTTTGTGATAAAGGGGATTTCCCCAACACCCTTTTATAATAAGACCCCTCAAAGTACCACAATAGGCTCTCCCAAGTGTTAGATAAGTTTTCACCAAAGGTCAAATCTAATCACCGCATGATCAGAACAAATAATAAAAAAGGATGATGTGAAATATCCCTCATCATTATCATCTAATTCTTTAGGGGGGCTAGAAGTAGCCTAGAACCATATGTGCCATGATGCAAATATAAGTCACATGAAGTAGCAAGCATCACTGCCATCTATGTCAATCTATCAACCAAAGAGCCATGCCATCACAATCCATCTACAGGAGAAGGGATTCTCGCAATCAAAACACCAACTCCATTACAACCACCCAATATGATCATCAAGTTATGAACCAAAAGAAGTGAGTCTCCTCCACCAACGATCCCCATCAAATGCCAAGAAGGGAAAGGTTCCATGAAGAAGCATACCCCCAAGCCAATCCAAATATCCAAAGGTACTAGCTACAAATCTCCATCAACGTGAAAAAAAATCACAAGTTTACTCCTCATACAATATGAGAGATAACAGGATCATTTGCAAAGAGTTAACACAGTGGGTTTAAAGTTAAATACCATTTTGAATTCCATAAGGTCCAATGCCTGTAGTTTTGTTATGACACAAGAAGGAAAAGGAAACGCAAACATTCTTCTCCCCCCAAGCTAGCTGAATAGGTTTTAGATTAGAGCTCAAACCCCCTGCTAAGATTAATATGGATGTCATTAAAACTTGAAAACAATACCTTAGGGGTCGCTAATGTCTAATGTTGCACAACTCGGGCTCGGTAAAGACTCGGCCAGCATGTGACTCGTCGACTCGGGAAAGACTCCAAAAAGACCCAGGATAGACTCGGGAAAGACTCGAAAAAAAGAAAAAAAACTTAAATATGGTAAATTTTGGGCACAAAAAAGAGGTTAATGGCATTTCCAATTGATATAAGTTGTAAAACTACAATCTATGCAATAATTCATAACTTTAACTCTGAAGAGAGATTGTTTCATCATGAATGTATGGTAGACAATGCAAGCAAGGGCATTCCAAAGGGATAGCCCAAAGTCAACAAGGAAACACCCTAGATCAAAAGGTGGATAGATGACCCCTAGAGTGCACAATGATCTTCCCTCAAGACAATTGTTCCATAGAATGTTGATCTTGGCATGCCTTAAGACGAACTCGACAGCATTTTCTCCAAGTGTATCATAGAGAGGGACATGGTTAACATTATGGCCACATCGTGCCTCCATTCAAGACAATATATTCCACATCATCCAAACGGCTCGATCCTACACACACGCATAGCAGCTCCTACATCCAACACCTGATTCATCAAGCCTGAAAAATAGCCAAATTTTGGATCGAACATGAGTCATTCTAGAAGAACGATCTTGTCGTCCTAACCTCAGAAGAATTGGGCTACATAATATCTCTATGCAACTCATCTCATGGAACCAATCCAAGGTCTGTTCGAGCATTCGCCAACATCAACTGCACACCTGCAATGTGAACAACCAGAGCATGATGCATCTAAAGAGAAGGTCAGGTCTCCTAATGTGAGCATAGATCCACGGGTTGCATGATGTCTTCAAGTGTCACAACTCCCGTTCTAATCACCAACCATAACTCGTGCGTCAAATGTTTGGGGGCTAATTTTTCCTTTGTTTTGCCAAGTCCAAGCGAGTCAGCACGAATTCGAGGCGAGTATCTTGAGTTTTGGCCGAGTATGGCGAGTATGACTATTTTGACAAGTCTAGGGCGAGTTTGCAGCGAGTACCCGTTTCGAAGGTCGACTCATCCATACTCGTTAGTACTAGACGAGTGGTGCTTCATTGCTAATGTCAATCCATTTAATGATGCTTTAGTGAGTGTCACCTTCTTACATTGGATGGTCAATGATACTGTTATCACATTTATAGTAGCCAGGGCTACCATATTTTCAGACCAGATTCCAATACTTTTCTGAGCCAATCCTTTACTATGAGATGCTTGAGATCGGCAGTTGATGAGCATCTATTCCAGGATCACTCATACTTTCACCAGCCCCAGAGCAGATATTTCATATTACAGACTTATGCCATGACTGAGCCTCATTACCCCGGATCTGATGACTGAGGTGGCCATTACCTTCCATATAGAGCAATGTGATAGTGCCCAGAGTTATACAGCAACAGTGTTCCAGTGACAGTGGATGGTTTAGATGATAGACACAGGTGACACAAGTATATGACCAAGAAGGTATATGGTTGTGCATTGGATACTTTCATTTTGCTCTCTTACTTATCTTAGTAGCTTGACTAGGTATCTAGTGGTCATGATCTGGCAATATTATAGATCGATATGGTTATTGGTTGACTGTTTGGAATTCAAGTGGTCTAATTGCTTAGAATCAAAATTTATTGTGTATACTCATTGGTCTCACCCTCTTAAGTAGTATGGACTTGGTCATTCCCACCATTTATGGCTTGCTAGTTATGGCATCACCTGTCACATTTCCCCATCCATCCGTTCTCTTCCATATTTGGTTTTATCCTGACTCACACTTCAGCTTGTGATACTGAGGACTTCCTCACTTATGCCTCTATGTTGGATAGACTCCCTATTGTTTCGTGTTTCGGCTCTGAGTTGTGCAACAGATCTTACCGAAGCATTGATCCTTCTGGGCCAGGAGAACCCACTAGTGTTGGTTCCTGAGCTTAGGTGAGTTGGATTTGAAGCCTTGACCTCTTTGGTCGATTTCCCCCGATGTTTGGTCCTGATTGTGGATAATCCCCCCAGTTGCCTGAGTTGTGTCGACTAAACTTGAAGCAAATTGTACTACCATCATTACATACATATATGACTGATTGTTATATCTTCTATGCAAGCCCATGATTATAAAATAAAACTGTGCTTTTAAGCACAATGAAAGAGGGCTATGAAATAAAGTGTAAAGCACCCTGGATAAAAGCTGCGATTAGTTGTGTTTCTAAGCACATGCAAAATCCAAAGGGTCATAAGGCTTAAAAAGCAGTGGTTAAATGTATGCTAAATCTAAAGACTGTTGGCCATAATAAAATGTAATGATTAATTCCTCACGGAGCCTACGGGTTGGGATGTGAGATGGAGTAAGGGACAGCTAATTCTAAGTGTCCCCTAGAACCTCAAGTTATGGTTAGTTGTGCACCCAGTCACGGTGGTTCTAGAAAAGATCCTCACAAAGCTAGTTCAAGCTTGGATGTGAGCTGCAGACATTTGCTAAAGTGAATAGGCACTCCTCAAATCAACTTAGTTCATTTGTGAGACACCGGCATTCCTTGTATGTTTTCTGTCCAACATATGCTTAGGTGATTTCCCATTTTCCCTTTATCCAAAGTGTCACAATGTTGAAGTTTGTAAAGTCATTCCCTTGTCCTCGCCTTGCCTTTTCCACCTTCACCCATTTCTAGCAAAATGGTCAAGTCCATGAATTGAGTATACACTTGAGGGTCTTTCTCTTAGTAATTGATTGTTTTAATCCAGACATATATTTGATATATTACTGCTTAATCGCCAGTGAAATGTTACTTTGTACTTTAGTCTTGATATTGAAATAATAAAAGGAGCATATCTTATCCATTTGCACTTGCAGCATCAGTCAGTTTGAGCCTGGGTCATTATTTTGATTAGTTTTGACCTGGTCAACCCAGTTTGACCAAGTCAACCACAGGATCTGAGATGAGTTGGACCGACGATGTTCGAGATTGATTATTTGTGGTCCTATGATGCCCACTTGATGGTTCCATGCAACAGACACATGTTTCATATGATGGTTTGATGGATTTTTATTATTATTATTGTTTACAGACCATATTTTTTATTGTCCGGGCATGGTTGAGCTTACAGATGATTATCCAGGTGGTCACATGGTGTATGAGTACTCAGCTCAACTACAATTGGGCTTCCGAGTCCATTGGCACACTCAGTTATCAGTTTCAAGCACGTTCAGATGAGTTTATGGTCAGATTATTACTTTATTGCATATTTGCCATATAAAATGACCTGTCAACATGTTTTGAGATTATTTTGGTTCACCTAGGGCGCCACAAAGGGAGTATGCGGTCCAACCACTCGTTATTACCATATTACCATGCTCGCAGACATTAAGGTGCAGTCAGATTTGTGCCCAGGGCACCAGGCAGAGAGATTCAGGCATTTTATTATTTTATAGGTGATTTTCTGAGGATAAAAAATGGAAGAAATGGCTACTGAGGAATTCGATTTGGGCAATTGAGGCAAAGAATTGACATGAGGCTTGTTCAGAGGATTTTTGTGACGCATCCCATACCTTCCAACACAGCTTGCAGCATTCAATGGGGTCCACACATACTCCAAACTATTATTTGGGGATTTTATTATGTCATTGAGGGGACACGATTTGGTCATGTGGTCACAGTATGATATTATTTTGAGCTATTATATGTTATTGTGCCATGGGGTCATGCTAGAGAAGGACATGTTACACCTCCTAGCCCCACCATGTGCTTATGTCATGAGTACTCATCTCTACTACAATTGGGCTTTCTGAGTCCATTGGCACACTAAGATATCAGTTTCAGGCACTTTCAGATGAGTTTATGGTCAGATCATTACTTTATTGCATATTTTCCATATAAAATGACCTGTCAGCATGTTTTGAGATTATTTTGGTTCACCTAGGGCGCTACAAAGGGAGTATGGGGTCCAGCCACTCGTTATTACCATATTACCATGCTCCCAGACATTAAGGTGCAGTCAGATTTGTGCCCAGGGAACCAGGCAAAGAGATACAGGCATTTTATTATTTTACAGGTGGTTTTCTGAGAATAAAAAATGGAAGAAATGGCTACTAAGGAATTTGATTTGGGCAATTGAGGCAAAGAATTGACATGAGGTTTGTTCAGAGGATTTTTGTTATGCATCCCACACCTTCCAACACAGTTTGCAGCATTCAATGGGGTCCACACATACTCCAGACTATTATTTGGGAATTTTATTATGTCATTGAGAGGGCACGATTTGGTCATGTGATCACAATATGATATTATTTTGAGTTATTATATGTTACTGTGCCATGGGGTCATGCTAGAGAAGGAAATGTTACACCTCCTAGCCCCACCATGTGCTTATGTCATGAGTTCTAGTCACTTATCATGTGGTGCGTCTCCCTAGGGCGTCTTAGTGAGTGCGCCCCCTTTATTTTTAAGTTGATCCATGTGTATCGTATTTGGGCTCATCTTAGCCATTGATTATCATTGATGTGTCTTTTAATCTCAACCACTTATTCAAAAGGTGGTTAGGGTTTTGGTCTCTCTCGTTCCTATTTAAGGAAGAGACCCCCCCTCATTGTAAAGGGACTTTGGCTCTTGGAACTTTCATAATAGAAGAAATATTTGCAGAGACTTTTGGATATTCTTTGTTGGATGCTCTTAGATGGTGATTGGAAAATCTATTTCTCTTAGCATTTGAGAATTTGTTTTGGATCCAAAATATTTCGTGGAATCGGTGTTTAATTGCAGGAGGGCGACTTCACTTAGACGTTTTTGCAGGGGGCTCCTCAACTCGTTCTTTTGAAGCAGCTAATATCAAGGGGTTTTCAATAGTATCTTTGATCTTTGATTTCCATTTGATATGTCTCATGTTTTTAAAGTCATTTTCTCTTGATGCATCAAATCTAACTTCGGTAGTTTGCTTGTACAGGAGAGGAGGGCGCACTTGCTTCTTTGGGCAAATCGTTTTCACTTGGATACTCAGCTAAATCACCTCAAACTGATCGGGAAGGAATAGATCATCATCATCAAGGCATCTGCAAGATTTTCTGAATAAGATCTACACTTGTTTTATTTATTTGAAGTTCTAAACCATTGGCCATTTGAATTTTCTGCTAAAAGCCTAAAACCCTAACTGCCGAAACTTCTAAAAATTCTCTAGCTCAAACAACTTAAAATCGTGGCGAACGATTTCTGGGTTTTAACCTTAAGGCCTAGCCCTAGGTGGGTTTCCTAGGGCGTCACCCCTAAGGGACTCCATCCTACCCATTTCCCTAGGCATTGCTCTTCTACCCATGTGCACTTCCAAACTTAGCCATTTTTCTTATTTGTTTGATGTTGGTTCTGACTTGTGAGCTAAGATATTGTCATATTCTTCATCAAGTCTCATCTAAAGGAACTAGATAGCCTCATTTTTATCTTAACCCTTCTACCTTGGACACGTTTCCCAAGGCAGAAGAAATCTTTCTCATTTGCTAGTACCTTGATCCTAGATCTAGCTTCCAAACTCATAAGTCACTTGTATTTTCACATTGGGTCAATATTTGTATCCTTTAAGCCTCTTGATCCAACCTTAATTCACCTTGTGACTTCATCTATAGATCTAGGGTTCATCATACCTTACACCTTACGCATTTCAGTTATTTGGTTTGATCAGGTGTTTTGGTTAGATCTCTCCTGTCGGGAGCTGATCTAAGTCTCCCCCATTGTTATCTAGGGCTTGGATAGCATAAAGTGAAGAGTGCCTCGAATGGCGTGACAACCGATCCATCTTGCGGATCGACGCCCTCTTGGGTCACCTCTTTAGTTGCCCATCTCCTCTACCGTCCTGAATAGGATCCTTGTTTGGGGCAACTACAAGTTGTGTGATAACAGATACTTAAAGCTAATTGATTGTTGTACAATGATTTTAATATCGTGGTTTCACCAAAAGACTAGGGAAGCCTACTCCCCTATAGATGGTGCAATAGAGAAAAAGAGGCATGGTTTAGCCTTAGGTCAAGCTTGGATCTATATGACCCAGTTATGTACAAGAAAAACGATTCATCATACCTTCAGTACACCTAGTCAAATTTCAAGAAGGATTTTTGAAAAGTCCTCAATGGCTTGACAAAGACATGTTTTAGGACCATAATATTTTTTGCTCTCAATTGTGTTAGTTTTTCAGCATTTAATTCAATCTGATCTAGGATCTTAACTGAGAGAACAACATGTACAGCATATCAAACACAAGAGACAAGAGACACAAAACATTTCACCGGGGGAAACCAAAAAGGTGAAAAACCCCGCAACTTCCTCAGAGATAGAATGAGCATCAATACAAAGATCACAAAGATCAAACCCCACAACAAGAGATATTCTCCTAGCAGTTGTTCCTCCTCCACTTGTGCGCACTCCTCCTCTCTCTCACTAATGCGAAGTGAGTGAGTGTGTGAATGAATAAATGAGAGAGTCACACTCTCTATTTATACTTTACTTCACTTGACTTTTAACTCTAACTAGGTCGGCCCCAACTTAACCACTTAACATAATGCTGACTGGGCCGACCCCACTAGGGTGGTCTAATAACCCTTTGACCCACACAACTCATACAGAGCCGACCCCACCAAGATGGTCTAATAACCCATCAAATATAAGTTGCGACACTTGCAAATACAAATGACGACACTTCCAATCGGAGGAATAATACATCTCCATTGGGGATACAATAAAGTACAAATGTAATACATACAATATACAAGTGAATATCTTCCGAAGTTACAAATACATCAACACTCCCTCTTAACTAGGAAGGTATTCTCTTGACACAAGTCATCAATACATATAGACACAAGTCTTCAATACTGGAGCTGGAGCATCATCGTCATCGTTGTTGTACTCTTCATCTCGATCACTGGTGCTATCTCTCAATTCTTCTCGTCATAGGAAGTTCTACAGAGCCAGCCCTTTTTCATGCTGGCTGTAGGCCTAGCGTCCTGTAGGTCTTCATCATCTCTGTGAGCTAGCCATCCTGTGGATCCCAGGACTAATTACGTGCGTCAACAAAACCTCAAAAGAGTATCCCAGGATCCTTTATGTGCCTAAGCACGACCGGCAAGATCTCCCAGGGTGCTATTACATGTGACCACCACAAAACCTTAAAAGAGTGTCCCAGGAACGTTTATGTGCATAGCACGACCGGCAAGAACTCTAAAGAGCATCCTAGGATCATTTATGTGCCTTAAGCACGACCGACAAGATCTCCAGGACTGATTACATGTGGTCTGGCAAAACCTCGAAAGAGCATCCCAGGACTAATTACGAGCGTACTACTCAACCTATCGGATATCCTAGGGAAACATTATATGCCACAGGACAAAACCTCGAAAGAGTATCCCAGGATCCTTTATGTGCCTAAGCACGACCAGAAAGATCTCCCATGGCAAGATTATATGTCCTCCCAATCAAAACCTCGAAAGAGCATTTGTCAAATCTCCCAGGGAGCTATTATATGCCATAGGCAAAACCTCGCAAGAGTATCTGCAAATCTCCCAAGGCAAGATTATATGATTATCGCACAACCTGTCCACGGCCACGGAGTATCATCCTGATACTCATGATCCACCTGATCATCCTCGCACAGAGCATCCTCCTGATGCTCATGATCGTACTGATCATCATCATACAATACATCATCTTGATGTACAACATCTGGACCATCGACCTGATGCTCACCACACATGATCGTCCTAATCATCATCATAGCATCATCCTGATACATATCATCACATGATCATCCTGATCATCATCACAGCATCGTCTTGATGCATATCATCTGGAGCATCGTCCTGATGCTCATCACACATGGTCGTCTTCTTCAGATCATCTCATCGTCCACGGAGCACAGCCCAGATACACATTATACAGCACTTACACCACTGACATGGGAGAACACATCTACCACCATTCGGGGAAGGCACAGCCCTTACTTTTTCACCATGGGAGAACACATCTACCACCATGTGAAAAATGGCTTCAGCCCTTACATCTACACCATGGGAGAACACATCTGCCACCATGTGAGAATGGCTCCAGCCCTTACATCTGCACCATGGGAGAACACATCTACCACCATGTGAGAATGGCTCAGCGATTACATCACGACCATGGGAGAACACATCTACAACCATGTCAGAAAATCCCATGTGCATCTGCGTCTTCCGAACTCATCACTTCCCCTTGGAAGGAACCTTGATCTAAAGTACACCAAGCCTCTTTCTGAAGTACTCGAACTTCACTCTGGCTAGTGGTTTGGTCAACACATCTGCAATCTGCTCATCCGTCGCAACATACAGGAGCTTCACTGCTCCTCTCTGCACCATATCCCTGATATAGTGATATTTGATCTCGATATGCTTCGACTTGTCATGGAACACCGGGTTCTCTGACAACCTCACGCAACTCTGGTTGTCACAATAGGTACAAGTAGCATCCAATTGGAGATCAAATAAATCAAACAGTAGCTTCCTTAGCCATACTGCCTCACAACTAGCCGAACAAGCTGCGACATACTTTGCTTCGGTAGTACTCAGTGCTACGCAGGATTGCTTCTTGCTAAACCAAGAGATTACACCTGATCCCATACTGAAGCAGCACCCCAAAGTGCTCTTCCTATCTGCAGCACTGCCTGATCAATCTGAATCAACATAACCCTCCAAGTTAAACTTTTGATTCGCATCATACTTGAGCCCATAATCAATCGTACCTTTCAGGTACCTCAAAATATGCTTTACAGCAATCAGGTGAACATGTCTGGGATCCGTCAGGAACTAGATCAAGGTGTTCACCGCAAAGCAAATATCTGGTCTAGTGTTCGTCAGGTACATCAAGGACCCAATCATCTGACGATACACCGTGGCATCAACCGAATCTGATGAAGCATCACTCAATAGCTTCAGGTTCGATGCCATAGGTGTGGCCATGGCCTTGCAGTCCATCATCCTGAACCGCTTCAGGATCTCTACTACATACTTCCCTTGTCCAAGGAAGATTCCATCTGCACTCTGCCACACCTCCATACCTAGAAAGTAATGCATCATACCCAAGTCCTTCATCTCGAACTTGGCAGCAAGCTTCCTCTTCGTGTCGGCAATCAACCTATCCTCACCTATCACAAACAGGTCATCCACATACAGTAGGAGTATCACTGGATTGCCTTCCTCAACCTTGTAGTAAAGGTTGGAATCCGCTTTACTCTTGGTAAAGCCCAAACTGGACAGGAAGCTGTCTATCCTGTCGTACCATGTCCCGGGTGCTTGCTTCAAGTCATACAAGGCTTTCTTCAATTTGCACACATGTGGCTCCCTGTCATGTGTCTCAAATCCAAGTGGCTGCTCCACTTCCTCTTCGACTACACCATTCAAAAAAGTTGCCTTGACATCCATCTGGTGTATCTTCCACTTCATCACTTGCCTTGTATTTCTCTATGCTACTATTTGTAGCATGCTTGATCTTGTAGATCTACTTGGAAGTCACAACAGACTTCCCTTCTGGTCTTGGGACCACATCCCAAACATCATTCTTCATGATCGATTGGTATTCTTCGATCATGGCATCCTTCCATTACTGCATCCCTGATCCTTCATATTCTTCAATATCTTCATTAGGGAGTTTTCTTGAACTTCGTTGCTGGAATAAATGTCGTTGTCCTTCTTTTGTAGGTGTTTGTACACGATCTTTCCTACAAGTCAAATTCAATTGCATGATTAGAAACTTCTCATAGTTTTTAGAACAAAATTCTTATGCATAAAGACATATGTCATACAGTCATGCAATTATCTTAGTCAATGCTTCAATACAACATTTATCCATATCCCGTATTCACACAGTAACTTTCTAGATGCCTTCCATCTCTACCAGAACATTTGTTAAGAGTGTGCACAAATCCCAACATGTTCGCAAAGAGGTTTCATTCTAGATAAGTAGCAATGGAATGTTGTACAGTACCATAGGCCACTTACCCATTACTTGCATATTAGTAGTATCTTGTTCATTAATGCAACTTTTCTAATATGCATAATATACATCCTAAATCTAGGAACATAAGTATGTACATGACTGGACAACATTATTTAAGTAATCATATGACAATTCAAATACTTATCTTTGTTTAGTTGTGGGTGGACTCCCTCTCAATCTTTGCTTCCTTGCAGGAACTACTGGAGTGTGCTCCCTCTTGATCTTTGCTTCCTGGATTATTTGTCCTTGAACTTATATCCATCCTGGACCACTATGCATGCTTAAGTGTGCACTAGTGTCATCATTGTGTCATCCTCAAGATCTCATACATAATCATACATCCATTAGTATAATCTCAATACTATCAAAACATTATGATTCTAAATAATATTAAACATGTATGGTTATGATCATTTCATACACAGGTAATTTATCACAAGTGTTAGTATTCAAGGTTTCAGGGAGTACTTCTTTTACTCATGCATATTCTTATTTGACCATAGGACTCTTCTGGTTTGCCATATCATCAATCAAAGCAAGAAATATAATATGCATAAACCCATGATTACTCAAACCTATAACTTCATGAATGATCATAATTAATCATACAAAAGTATACTTATATGAGATCCTAACACAAAGTAGGATTCTAACTCGATATAGGAAAACATACCTAGATTATCATGCTTGTCTAACATACCCAAACAATGTCTTCTTTGTTCTCTTAGAGACCTTGTGTTAGCAACCTACATATCTCATAAGTTAATAATTGTAGAACCAAGTTATACATATCTCGTAAGTGGAGCTTCTATGTGATCCATGACTATGGATGAGTCTTTGTCTTCATGTCACCATGGTCATATGTTCTTGATCTAGAACTTGATTTGTCTTTCTTGATGTACCCTTCATGTTAGTGGACAACATCATCTGTATCTCTTCAAGTCATACCTGTCGAGATTGCATGTAGCCTTCTTATGTAAGGCCACAGCCTCATCTCCCTCTGGAACTGGAACTTCTTTACTTATGCAGGTGTCCAATTCATTCTCTTCTAGGATTAACCCAATCCACTTTGATTTGCTGAAACTGGATCTGGAGCTGGATTAGGGTTTGTCAGAGAAACCCTAAAAATTCAATCTTTGAATTTCAAACTTCTGATTGGATGAAAAGATGCGCCTTGTTGAGTTGATCAAGCTGGCATACTTCAATTTTGAAATCTCCAAAATTTGACCCCTCAAAATTGCCTTTGAAACTTTCGGATCTTCTAGTCAAAATCCCGAAATGGGGTTTGATGATGCCCGGGGTTCTGCCCAACCAAAAAATTCGATCTTGGTCTCTAAACTTCAATTTTCTTTAGCTGTGGTCTCGAATTCCAAAAATTCCAACTTTCTCCAAAACCCTAATTTCCCACAGCAGTGACAAACCAAAAATAAAAGTGCTCATAATCCAATTTTGTTTGGACAGAAACATATGCCATATTGTTTATGATGTATCTATTAAATTTCGCATCCTCAGGGTCTGAAACTTCGGCCTGTGCTAGATTAACCTGTCAGCTTTCCAACGCCACAGATCTGACCTCAAATGGATTCTCTGAGAAAGAGATATGCCAAGTGTCGTAACGTGACCTGTTTATGGGATGAAACAGTATAGCGAACTTGTACGGAGTGCCACGTGTCACTGTTTTTCAACTTCAGCCTCTGAAACCCGGACCTGTGAAACTACAGTTTGTGCCCTAACTGTCACTTTTTACGGAATTCCATTTGGAGCTTCCTAGCCCAAGATATGACCTTTTTGCCTAGGTCACCTGTTTAGGACTGCATTTTGGAAGAGGTAGAAACCCTAACTTGTACGGATCATATCTCACAAAGTACAACGAATCTAAGGCTGTCCTTCGGACAGAAGGTACCTGAACATTTCATCTTCGAGTTGTAGAAGTTTCAAATCCTAAACCTTCGCCAAAATGTATTTATAGCAAAAATGCCACGATGACTGGTTTTTACTATACCAAGCCCTAGCTTCCAATTTGTCGCAAGTGCAACAAGTGTCATAAATGCCATACCATGACTTCCTTTAGGCTAGCTCTGATACCATGTTAGTTTTTCAGCATTTAATTCAATCTGATCTAGGATCTTAACTGAGAGAACAACATGTACAGCATATCAAACACAAGAGACAAGAGACACAAAACATTTCACCGGGGAAAACCAAGAAGGTGAAAAACCCCGCAACTTCCTCAGAGATAGAATGAGCATCAATACAAAGATCACAAAGATCAAACCCCACAACAAGAGATATTCTCCTAGCAGTTGCTCCTCCTCCACTTGTGCGCACTCCTCCTCTCTCTCACTAATGCGAAGTGAGTGAGTGTGTGAATGAATAAATGAGAGAGTCGCACTCTCTATTTATACTTTACTTCACTTGACTTTTAACTCTAACTAGGTCGGCCCCAACTTAACCACTTAACAAAATGCTGACTAAGCCGACCCCGCTAGGGTGGTCTAATAACCCTTTGACCCACACAACTCATACAGGGCCGACCCCACCAAGGTGGTCTAATAACCCATCAAATATAAGTTGCGACACTTACAATAATACTTGCGACACTTGCAAATACAAATGACGACACTTCCAATCGAAGGAATAATACATCTCCGTTGGGGATACAATAAAGTACAAATTGAATACATACAATATACAAGTGAATATCTTCCGAAGTTACAAATAGATCAACAAATTGTAAGGAAGCCAAACCAATGCAAATCTTGGTGGAAGCCACCCTCACTTAGGTCCCAAATACTCCAATCAACTATTGAGCACACCTACAACGAACTAATCACAAAACCATTGTTAGACTAACTAGATAAAGAAAACAACTATCCAAGCCCAAGGTTATTACAAGCTCAAGAACCCTATTGGGCATAATCAAGCACATAGCACCGACAACTTAAATCCACATGTAGACATGTTATCCCATAGTATCAAATGCCTCACGCCAAACCCAATCGTTAAACGCTAGTTTCTTATTCCACCAAGATTCCTACAACTAGAGTCCTCCCTTCTAGCCATAGTTGTCACTCCATAGAGATCCATACAAGCATGCCTACTTTTGCAATGAATTCTCTTGCTTCTCTCTTTAAGCCATCATCCCCTATAAGAATGGTCAAAACCAACAACCATTAACCACGGTTGTCACAAATATTTCTCTCTCAACATGAGAGCCACAAACCCTTGAGAGTTAAAAACTCTTAAGCAACTACAAAATAAAATCAACCTCAGGAACCCCACCCACAAGCAACACAAGGAATCACAAGAAAAAAGCACCATAAAGATCCCCCTCCCCCACTCAAAGGTCTACATACATAGGGAGACACTAACTTGATTTGCCGCTTGGCCTTGACACTTATTAAACATGGGCCCCTTCTCTTTTTTCCACCTAGGCAATCATTGTGTTTTTGTTTTATTAATAGAGGATAGGATTTTTTCCTTTATTACATCTTGCATCACAATGTATATCATTATGAAATAACCATAATTAATGGGGCCTTAAATAATGAGCACCCATTTATTCCAAATACATCAAAAAACCATCACACAACTTTATTCACAATCATTTTATTTAGCAAAGGAACCAAAATTGGAGAATTATTGACTTTTGCAAGGTGTTGTCCTCTATAGAAAAGTAGGGATGTATATCTACTCCAGTCTCCAGAGGTGGAAGGGGGTAAAATCACACAACAAGCATACAATGAAAAAGAATTTGCCCATCGTTATAATTTGGTTTTCCAAATGCAAGGTCTGATTCAAGATCATAAGGTGGCCATTCAAGTTTGCATGGAAATTTATAGTGTCTTGTAGGTTACCCCTCAGATTGCACAATGTTTACTCAAGGGGTAAAGATGATGATCCAGAAGAGTTCCAAATGTATAACTTTCCTAAGCCATTTTTTTGTAAATGTATCATCATTATTAGTGATCCATGGTTATATTGTAAAAAAAAGATGTAATTGAGATGTCTCATGTATGTAAAGGGCTAGTTGTAATGTACACTTAACCCGATCTTGACAATTTTAACAAGGCAAGTGACTCTTGAGTGTTTTTTTTCGCTAAGGAAGATTTCTATCTTCGCTATTGTAAATCTTTCGATGTTTTTTCACTCGTAAAATCCTCCAAAGCGGGAGCACGTCCTTAGTCCTACTGCCATATGCTATCGAGCACCTAAGCCCTAGAGTTAATGTAATGTATCACATCTCACGTATTGAGTCACCATGGACACTTATGTAATGTCAATCAAAGTCTAAAGTCTTAGGAGTCCCTATTGCACATGATTAAATGATAATTAAAGTGTGTTGGTGGTTAAACATAAGTTAGAAGGTTAGAAATGCCTCTCCCTAGCTCCAACTTTGGGTTTAATAATCTAATTCTTCATTACCTTTATAACTCAAAGTTTCCCCCTTTATCACGTTAGGCCCTCACCATATTTTTATGTGGTTTAACATATATCCATGCATGCCACCTTGGACGCCTCATACCCTAGCTTTGAGAGCAATTATCTTTTGACTGAGTGCCCATAATTGAGCCATCTCAACGACATTAGATACAAAGTGGCTGCTAGATTTCCAAAAACTGGTTATAATAGAAAATTCAATAAATATTGAGGACGTTAACAAATCCGTTACTGCCATTTAAGTCACACTGCATTTTTTGGCATACATGTTGTTTTCTTCTAGAAGATTCTCTCGTTTAACTAATTCGTCCCTTCCTTTAGGTGAGGCGCTCTCTCCTTTTGACTTGTCAAATGTTTGTTATAACCTTCCATATTTTAGTCATTGTTTTACCATGTCAAAAGGAAAGTAAGTCTTGTTTTAGTTTTACTAGAATAGGTCTAAGGTTTTAGACATAAAAATAAGAGTTTAATGAGGAAGTTGAGTTCCTAGTCCTATATAGAGAGACTTCCTCACACATTTCTTCTGCTGGTTGTTGTTGCACACAAGAGCATCTTTGAACACTTAGGAGAGCATTCTTAATACAAATCATCTTTGGCTTTGGAGGAAAAGTCTTGGAGTCTCTTGTTCGTATGTGGCTTTCATCTTGCTATTGTGCTTAACTATTAGAGTTAATAGTATT
The DNA here is from genome assembly GCA_027924585.1 of Larix kaempferi. Taxonomy (NCBI): domain Eukaryota; kingdom Viridiplantae; phylum Streptophyta; class Pinopsida; order Pinales; family Pinaceae; genus Larix; species Larix kaempferi. The sequence continues at coordinate 21,244,806 of BSBM01000289.1, forward strand.
AGCATTGTCCATTTTATTTTTAATCTTAGGCCATTGAAGGGATAGTATTATCTAGTTGGGGATTAAAACTATGGTAAGCTAGCCTTTATTATGAACTCAGTTGTTATCATGCATTAAAGAGATGTTATTTTTTGCATTGTTATTCAATTTGAATGGTGGAATACTAACCCTGTTTGTGTAAGGTACTCCCAAGAAAGGAAGTAAAGGAGGGAGTTTCTCCCTCCCTATGTGATTGCATAAAACCCTCTAATACATCAAGAGAGTTGAGGGTAGCCTAGAGCATTCTTAATTCCTTGGTGACATCTTCAAACAATGCCCTCTAAATGATTCTAGGGTGACTCCGTTGCCCTTGGTATTTGGCACTAATCTTTCCTTGCAGCCATCTACTTAATTAAAAAGTAAAAATTGTTCTTTCTTTAGTGAAATCTACTAACCTTGAGGTAAAAATTTTAATAGATTTCACATAGTATAGATCTAATTGGTTTTACTGAATATCTCATGCTTAGATCTAATATAAATCTGAAATATTCATCATAGATACATCAATAGATTCAAATGTAATAGTCACCATTTGAGTTTTAATTGCAAAGCATTTTTTAATGAGTAGCTTGCATTATATTGAATCTGGAATTTGCATCTCAGGGTTTACTATCTTATTTTCAGATAAGAAGACTAGTACATCTGATTTGGTTTTAGCTTGCTTATCATTCATATTCAGATTTTTGTCATTACTTCTTGAATATCATAAAGGATTTAGCATTTATTTGAAGTAACTAGTTAATTTTTGCAATCTGAAATTTACACATAAGTGCAAATAATCTAGTCAACAACTCCAAGCTTGAATATAGGTTGTAGCCTCCTAGCTTAGATGCCAAATCTAATACAAACAGCCCACGGGGATTGTCAAACAAGCTCCCAACTCACTCTAAATCATAGTCTTCAACGCTGCTCTAAAAACTCCAAATGCTCACGAATGCTCAATGAGAGAGGCGTGAGGCAAATAGAGGAGGATCTCTTTATAGGTTGCATTAAGGGTTTAGGGTCTTAGAAATTAGGTTTTAGGTCAAAATAATTTTAAACAATGAAATTTTACCTCAACATGTGCATACCAGGTCTATACCATACCAACTCGCCAAGTAGGTACAGACTCGATCGAGTTGGATCAGTTCAATACCGAACCGATCCCTCATACCATTTAGAAGGCCGAGTTGATACAGTCAATGGTCAACTCAGTCAACTAGACTGATTCTAAGTCCGAGTTGATCAATTTTAAAAACACTAGGGCCCGCGATGGTGAGCTCAATTGGTTGAGACATCTAACCAAGTCATGTTGCCAATGGGGAAGCCATAGATCATAGGTTCAAATCCGGTCAAGTCACTAGGGGTTACCAATCGCTATTGTGGCTGGCAGTTGAGTCATCCTCTATCCAGGTTTGCCAAGGATGAGGGGGGGATTCCACAAGGTTTTCCTTGGGGGAAAAATATATATATATATATATATATGCACACACACACACCAACCTAGATTCATCTTAACTTGGGGTCTATTAATCACAAACATATTGCATCTCAATTTCTTTTTGATCCCTCTCAGTGCTTAATAGATCCAAAGTTAACATGCACCTACGCTGGTTTATGAAAAATGGATGCAATGCCATTCGTTTAACTCATTTAGAGCTGACAGTAATCTCTATGTGGAGAATGTGTTTCAGAAGATTGTAATATCTTGAGAGCAATAAGATAGTGCATTTTAATGTTGGAGTTTTCCCTTGATTGAGGTTTTCTCCAGGGTAAATCCTGTGTCATTTGTTTGCTAAGGTGATAACTATTTTCCATGCATATCCATTTTATTTCTCCACTTAGTGGTCAACAGCAAATGGAATGAATGAGTGCTGGGGGGACACATTAGCACTGGGCATAATACTTTTTTCCGCTTAAGATCCATTTTGACGAACTGTCTAGAGACTTAGCTTCAGCACTTTAGAATCTTTGACAGAATCAAAAGTATCATCCTGCTCCCATTATCCTTCAAGCTGGGTATCATCCCACCACACAATTAGTGGAAGGATCGGAATTGGAACAGCAAGAAGGCCTCTGTTCAGAACAAACCGGCCAATGGTTACCAATGGCTAAGCCAAAAGCCACCCCTGACAACTAGGCTAGCAAGAGTTGGGGATATCTATTTGGCTTTACAGTTTACATGCTCCGATCAAACTGGAAGGCCCGTCTCACAACCTCTGTGTGGTCAATGACACAGGGCAGCCTTGTGGTGGCTCAGTGTTTGTGTTACTTGGGAATCCCTCTTTTTTAGGGAATCTGATCCAGACTCTTTGTTCATTCCTCCACCTTAGCCCCTTCCCTGCTGCTTTTTTATCCGTCGACTCTTCTTAGCATACCTTCTTAAACATGCCCTCTCTATGTTGCCAACCTCATTGAAGAGGTCTTACACTTGCGATGCCTTTTAAGTAACTTCAAAAAGCAGAAGGAAGCTTTGCATTCTAAGCTCCACTCTTTGCGTACAGAGCTCCACACCTTGAACTAGTTCGTGGAAAGCAGCTGAGCTGGCAGACAAGCTATCTCCTAATACAAGCCAAATGAGCTCTCTGAAGAGCTCAAGTATAATAGAAAGGGGATCTCCAAGGCAGAAGGACCTTCTCGTGAATTAGAAGAAGAGCGGAGGGTTCTGAGAACAAATTAATTCTGAGCTGCCACATATTCCAATCTTGTCAAACTTATGGGTGCTCAATGGAGCCCACTAAAGACTGGTCGTTCATGAACATTGAACAGCACTGGTGGCACAAATGAGGAGGAACACCCAGACGGCAACCCTGCAGTTTGACTCGGTAGATACAACGTCACCCCCTACTGCACCAAGCTTGCAATAGGAGGGGAGGGCGTAGGATAAAGACACACCAAATCACCCCCTTATTCCGGCCACTTTTCTCTGAATCCGGTTAAAATGCTGTCTGGAAATTCTTTCAGCAATCATCGATCTTTGCTCTAGGCTAAATGCAACATTTTAAAACTACCCAACTGATCTAAAACGCGATTTGAGCAACGAAATTTGCATTTTCTGCAATTCTTCGTATGCGGGATTCCGGCGGATATGGGGCGTTTTGGTTGTTCGATATACTGCTCCGGGCGAGGGTAGTTTCCTCAATTTTAAAATTTGTTGTCATCTGGATTTATAGGGAATTTTGGTATTTGGGGGTATAGCAAATGCAGAACTCCACTGCGGCATGGGAAGGAAATCCTTGAAAATGACATGATCCTTCAGAAAACATCTAGCCTTGTCAGTTTCAAAACAAAAAAAACTGGATCTTTTAGCACAGGCGGATGGGTATGACCTCGTATGAAGACAGGCAAGGGGGTATGGACTCGTATGAACCCCTGCCCAGTGGGTATGGCCAAGGGCATCGTACATTTTTTTAATTACAAATATTTTTGTTTAAAAAAATCATAGGTTTAAAACATATTTGATATAAAAGAAATAGTAGAAAATATAAATTCCGGGAATCCAGACCTTAATGTATAGCACGCCTCCGCCTAACTCGTCCCCTTCTTTTTCCGTCAATTCCATACGAGCCTCGTTACCGTTAAAGCACGAGCCGTTCCACTGAACGCTTTCTTCCTGCGAGACGGATCCCACAAAGAGAGGCAGCAAATCAACTGCGCTGTGAATAGTATTCAACATTGGCCAGGATACCTGACGCGGCAGCATCGGTAAAACATCTTTTGGCCGGAAAGGCATCTTCAACCCCTCCAATAATTCGCAGTGAGCAGCCACGCAAATAACAATCGCCAACAAAGCACGCAGAATCCCCGCCATTACTGCAATTAATAATCCTCAACATTCAATTGATTCCCCACACTTCGATACTTCTTCCTCCGATGCAAACCGAGGGCAAATCATGCATCCGATTACAAACAGCTCTCCATGGAGCTAATAGGCCTTGCTTCCATTAAAACCAATACTCGTTTCCACGAAGGTGGAGAATCTAATGAATGCCAACAAATCTTCCTTCGTCTGCAATGCGGCGATCTAACAGAATAAGAAACTGGAAAGAATATTCGTCTATCCAAATTTTAATGTGGTTTTAAACATGATAACCTTTTATCTGGGAAACCCGAGGCTATAAATATAAAAGAGATTAACACGTTGCACGCCTAACTCATCTTGCAAAGTCAGCATGCTAAAATTATTTTAATGTTATATATTGACTTAATTTGGAGATCTCAATTGTTTGGTATAGTTACTTGATATATTCCTTCCGATCCTTCTACGAAATAAAATAATGCTGGTGGGAAAGGAAAATGCATTAGTTGGCGTAGAGTCTCTCCTTCCCAATTACGTAACTCATGTTTAGCCACCTATTATTTTTCTACTCCCACGCTATATCCTGATAAATTATAGGAGTAAAGCCCAAGAAGATATCGGCTTAGTGTCTCTGGATTTATTATGAGAAATGTGAGAGTTTACATGTGGGGACTCCTACATTATTTCAATTAAAGAAAAATGCTACAAGTAGAATGCTTCCCAAAAATGTGTTTAAAGATGGAAGGCTTAAGAAAAGATCACGAGTGTTTTTATGTGAAAAGTATTGAACATAAAAAAATGGGAAAAGCGCTTATTACAAAGTTTTTTTAACAATAATATAGTATTATTATAAGATTGGAATAAAAGCACATAGAAACATTAAAATTAAAATAAAAATAAAAAATAGAAATGATTTATAATATTTTGTTAAAAAATTAATGGAATAAGAATTAAAAAGGATGGAAATGATTTCAAAGAGATAGGAAAAATAATGGGTAGTAGCATAAGGATGAAGGATTGAAGAAGAAGAAGTGTGGTGGAAGATCGGAAGATGAACCGAATTTTGAGACTATCCATGGTGAACAAAGATTGTCTCTAAACCAAAATAATATGCAAAATACTATCAATGAATAAGAATACACAAATAATGTCATGAATTTAATAAACCCATTGTTCCCCACAACCAATTTATTGTTTGCTTAATCGTTGGTTTTGCTCTATTTTTTTTAACAAGAACGGATATTTTTATATTGAAAATGGCTGAACGAATTCAGCATAAAGATACAAAAAAGTACATATATAGTTCATCAAAGTAGCATGAGATGTTTGACATCAAAGCACTGACATATACAGTAATCTGAGATAAGCTATAAGCTTAACTGAAGATCTTCACAAACTATCATAGTAATAAGATACAAAAATGAAAACATAACTACAACAGACTAGTTACTAGTATTACTAGTGGACCTCTAAACCTGGGAACTTTCATCAGCTTCTTCATCTTCATCGCTTTCCAAACTATTAGTTGCATAAACAACGTTATCATCCTCGTCATCGACCTCAATATCATAGGAATCTATTTCCATTTGTCGGATCGAACCAGGTTCTAAAGCAGAACCAGATTTCGCTTTGGATTCCTCGTCAAAATCAGCCTCAATGTCCTCATCATGGTCAGAAGAAACAACATTAACAATAGTATGTGCTTCATTGCTACAGTTCCCTGAGTTTTCTCTTACCCTCTCAGAACCCTCTAATACTGCTTGTTGCACAGAGATATCATCCCCTAATGGAGCAATATTGTTCTCTTCAAATTTGGAATGTGAACCCCCAATTTGTTCTTTGTGCTTGGTAACCAAAACCACCATTCCAAACACCTTGTTTGCACATTGCTTAACATCATCCTGTAATTTGTTAAGTCGAGCTTCCAAATTACCATTTAATTCCTGATACGTTTGTTCTAACTGATCCAAACGGTTATCCACGGCAGGAGAGTGAGAAACCATCTGGTTTACAGCTTGAAAAATTCCTTCAACATGGTCCCTCATCCATTTCAAATGAGATTTGAAATCATTTACATTATTTGTTATAATATTCACCTGGTATGCGAGTTGCTCAACTCTCTTCTCAATATCCATTGGCAGAAGATTTATAAACCCAAATAAAAAAGGCCCAAGGGGATGCAACCAGAAAATTACAAAATCCACAACACTAGAAAAAGAGGCAACACAAAAGATTTCACAGATTTTCCTTCTCACAATAATACAATCTTACCTCTTCATGGCTAAAACCAGAAACATAACTTTCAACTTGCCCACTTAGACCAATATCATAAACCTCCCAGAGAAAATCCAAAGAGGAATTTAAACGAGTTACCTAAGAATACGAGGTAGGAAGCCTAACTCCTTGCACAAAGGAGAAGGCTAAAAAAGTCACAGACTTAACCACCATTCCAAACGAGCAACCCCAACCAACAGTGTCCTCGGCCAAACTCTCAGAACCAACCATACGCCAAGGAAATGGCAAGAATGAAATCCCAAACCCAAGGGAGCAATCCTTTACCATCCTGCAGCTACCGCAATTAATTGAAACGATACCAGCATACAGAGAAGCAAGCTCACCAAATCCGATGTCCAAAGGGAAGAGGACGTGGAGGATTCTCGAGAACAATCTAATGATGAAGTGAATAAACTTCATAATCAAACAATTAAGGGACATAAAACATATTACTATGCTCCCCATCAGTCTTTAATTCCCCTTGATACATTAAACAGTCTTGATTTGCAAAAGAGTCGGCGAGAGGATTCAATTCCCTCTTCACATGGTAAAATTTGATGGACTGGAACCTTGGAAGGATACTCAAAATGCGTTGATGAAGACGACAGGCTAGAGGAACTGTGATAGGTTGACCATTTCTTACCTAGGACAAAATTATCAAATAATCCCCAATGACAATCAGAGGATGAGCTTTTACATCTAAATCCAATTGTAGACCAAGAAACAAGGCATGCCTTTATGCTTGGTTGTTTGAGCCTATTTGCAATACCCATGCAAAAATTTTAACTATATTTCCACCAGGGTCAAAAATCACCCCTCCCGCACTTGCCTCCCTGGCATTGGTTTTGCTCTATTACCTATAATATTAGTTCATATTGGCACGCCATCATTAGTATAATGAAAATGGTCCCTTGAAGATTATGTGGGTCACTTTTAGCTTTACTTTGTGCAAATCCATAACAACAAGAATGCTACTATAGCACTTCCCCTTGTCTTGTGCAAGGGGAGACAGCATTCCATAATATCACCCACAAACTAACACCTTAAGTCTATGAGCATGGGAATCTACCTACATCGATTGTTAATTGGACTTTTCATTATACATACATTTAATTGCCTCAAACAATGAACATTGACTTTCACCTGCAACCATCCTTCTATCCATCTAGACAAATATACTAAAAACACTCCAATTCAAATTGCCTCAACCCACAGTCATTGGTGTTAACTACAACCATCAGTTCATAACTTTATGAATACACCAATTTAATGCCTTATCGTTGTAGTGAATCCATTGAGAAATAATGTTGTGCATATTGTTATCCACTTGAATTCAAAATGAGTGTGTAGATGAAGGTGCTTTGGGCTTGAATATTTTCATAAACGTAGTATGGAATTCACTTTGGCACTTGGATTTATCCAAAATGCATCTCAAAACCACAAAGTTGTAATAGATAATGTTGTTGTCACATTTAACCTCCACACATCCACATTTGCATACTAAATGTACAGTGTATATTGAATGGTCGATGTGTGCTCAATGAAGTTTTATGTTTTTAGAACATTTAATTACAACATTGCAGGATACTTGGTTGGCTTAATACACATAAGAAGTGGGTTGCTCATTTGTTGGGCCTCAGTATTAGCATTACTATCAAACAAACCAAGACTAAAACCAAAGTTGAAAATAGAACTTTCATTATGGTTAATTAACAATGCATTAAAGATGCTTGATCTCAATTCATCATTGTGATTGTAGTTACAAACAATTATTTTAATTTCGTAGAAGCATATGTGTTAATGAGGTGGATGACCCCCCACAGCGGGTGCATCATGGCAATGCCACGTCCACTGTCAATACTGCCAACCGTGACACCTATCTCGCCTTCAGCTGCATGGTAAGATCGGCTACACACGCGCCCACCCAGTTGCCCACCAACACCACTTCCGAGCCCTCTATCATTCACGTACCCACCCATGCAAACGTTTAATTCCTCCCATGCTTCCACTATCCGGAGCCCCTCTTCGCTCCAGTTACATGACCTCTCCCACGTGCACAAGGTCCGGTCCTCAGCTGCGTATCTAATTTGGGTCTTATCCATGATGACCCCCACACCAAAGAATGATTGGAGTCATCCTCTAGTTATTATGAACATTAATGGCTCTCAGCTTAATAATCCCTCCGTCTCGAACTTTCTCAGACCCACTGACGCTCAAGTGCATGCATTACTGCGTAAAGGCTCTACTTTCCGGTTTGGGGGAAGGGTCTACTTTCTCATTACTATTTACTTCCTTGTTTCTGGTTCGCAGTTTGTAAATCATCAGGCTTTTAGTTCTTATTTTCTTGACGTTCAGCCTCTCCTGCTCCCATATCCTCGGCTTCTCTGGTCACTTGCCTCGGTTTCAACTATTCCTGAGTACCTGAACCTGCGCAGCTTCATCGTCCAGCTCTTTTGCTGCACTCCCGGTCTCTGTCCGTTCACCGTTATGCTGCCAAAGAAAATCCGCACCCGCTAGGACACCCGGCATGCCACTGCAACGCCGAGCCATCGCTCCAACCAAACCTCCGCTACGCCGCTCAGTGGCTCTTCCACCTCTCCGCCCATTCGGCTCATGCGGGGTGTGGTGGAGAAGGCATACAATTACCACTCTACTATCCCGATTCAAGCTCAGACATAGATCACCGACGCTGAGGACGATGCAAGGGTTTCTCGGCGCTGCTTGACAGACGAGGAAATAAGAGAGGAATTCGAGGCCCTCATCCCGGACCCTGGAAACACCAGGGGCAGGGCCACACTCTATCAGAAAACCCTGGACCTCCATTGGACTTGCAAGCAGGTTCTGGGGAAGGCCCTTACTGACAGGTTTGAAGCTCAGGCGAAAATCATGATGCAACTTGACGAGATGCAAGACATGATGAAGCAGCTCCTGTACAATCAACAACAATTCGCCCGTTGTTTCAGGATCACTCTGGCTAAAGACCCCACCACTCAGCCTGAGCAGAAGGATTACACCAGTAGCTAAGTCATGCCTGTTTCTGTGGCTTTTTTGGTTCTTTACTTCGGTTACAGTTATTTCATTTTACAGCATAGATAGCTACGACTACGGTTGTAAGGATTACTGTTTTAAAAGACATATCCATTATTTTTTGAGGTATGTTTTCTCTTTTAAGAGAGGGCTTAAGGTTACTGAAACTCTGTATATTTTTTGATATGATAATATAAGGATCTGCATCTAGCTTATAAAAAAAAATGAGGTGGATGAACCATAAACCTACCATTTACTGATCGCAATGGTATTAGAATGGTTTTTTTTATGACCTTGAAGAATCTGCTAACACTATCGATCCATAACTTATCGTGGATATCCCATTGGAACAGTTATCGCAATAGATCTCACAACTTAATTCATTGTGTTAACTTATTTCCATAAAATACTAAATAAAATGGAACTGAAAATAACACATCCACACAATAACACAAGATATACTCTAGGAAAACCCACTAAGGGGAAAAAGCCAACTAGAAGTGAGGATTATGCCTTGCTCTTTTCTTCTCCAATATGCAGTACAAATACAAAGAAACTTGGTACTCTCTATGGAGTTGCCTATGACTCTACGACCAGAATGGCTACTACATGATCTTCTACTTCCTCTGTTATGCTCTAATATCCACTCTCGTAGTGTTGCTCAACTATGGAACAATACAGTAACACCATAAGAATGGAACCCCTTCTTTTCCTAACGGCTCACTATTTAACATAGCCCAATAGTTGTATAGGGTTAGTTCTAAGGTTTATTGCATGCCTCAACTCCCGATTAGGGTTAGGTTTTTGGACTTTCTATAGTGTTCTTGAAAGTCCACGTGTGACTAGCTTTGCATGTGTGAGAAACGAGAGCTTACATGGAATCCACTCAGTACCATGGTGGTCAACTTATAGGTGGCATAAATTCCTCATACGAACTTTGATGAGGCGATTCTTGAACTGTTGGAAAGGTCTTGGGGTGTAGAATAACGTCAAGGGGTATAGAACAAGCGAAGAAATTTTGGAATCCACTCAGTGCCATGGTGATCAACTGGATAGGTCAACTTGCAGGTGTCATAACTTCCTCATACGAACTCTGATGAGGAGATTCTTGAACCGTTGGAAAGGTCTTGGGGTGTAGAATAACGTCAAGGGATATAGAACAAGCGAAGAAATTTTGACCCAAAAAATCATCGTTTAAGCTCTCAAACAAGCCTCGGAAGGTTCTGGTCCCCAAATATGCAAATGAGACATGCCCCTAAAATGGGACCTATAAACCAATTCATGCAATATTTCTACTTAGAAAGCACCAAAATAGATGGCAAATCATATATTGATCTATTTTGGATCAACTATGAGGATAAAGCAAGACCCATCATGGTAAAGCACTAAAAACGAAAGGTCAGAGGACCTAGGGGACATTAATATGCAAATCTAAGAGGAGAATCAACACAAGGAGAACATACAATGGTTTGACATAAGAATAGAAGCCCAGGAAAAAGGACCTTAAGACTTGTTCCAAATTGCTACCTTCGTTGAAGAAATTGTTAGCCAAACACAAGGATTATCCCAACATTGTCATGGAAAATAGGGACAAGAGAAAATTTCGGTTGATCCAAGTGGATACTGGTGGCCACCCACCTATTCCAATGATTTAGAATGGCTTCACATCTTGCCATTTTTTCTACAATCGAGTCTCGAACTTCTGAAGCATTTTAGAGGCCCCAAACAATGTTTTTTATCCTACAATGGATTAGGATTGGCAATGGCATTCCTAATTATTTACCAAAATTTTTCTTCTCCTTGATTTCTTTCCAATGGGTTATCATGCACCCCAAATGAAGTTTGTATGTTGAAGTTGTGCCCCCTGAGAAGTTTATGTATCAACTAGACTCCTCGTTGGCCACATTGTTTTTTCCACTTCATCTCATAAGGTTAGGGTTTTGGATCTTAGGTTTTATTTCCTCTCATGGTTCTATACTTTAGGTTAAAAGGTACTTTTGGCCTCTTGTAATGCACTCATATCATAGCTAACACATATATCTTTAGAGGTAATCTAACACCATTCGAGCTAGCTTGTATTGCTTTGCAGTTTACAATGTTTTTTCTTTCCATTCATTAATAGAAGTTGGGTTTTATTGTACTATTGTGCTCTTTGCAAAATATTTAGGTATGTGATTCGATTTTATATTTTTGTCTTCATTTCATTTTCTAAATAATCCAATTTACTGGTATAAGAGTAAACTGCTCTTGTTGTTTCTCAGTGCATGTCCCCAACAAGATCTAGGTATCAAGAGTTGGATCTCGAACTAATTAATGTTGGGGACAACCACTCTCACCGACCCAATAAACCTCACATGGTGGAAGAAAAGAGAGATGACAGAGAAGGAGATCCTATTAACATGTTTCTTGAGGAAGCACTCATGCGATGGAGGAACGAGATGATGGATAATTTTGCCCAGATCCTCAAATACGGACAACGATGGAGGGGACATATTCAATTAACATCCATTTCAGAGATGCGACACCCTTCAAGGTACAAGTTAACTTTGGCATTCCTTTATTTGAAGGCCAAATCAATGCAAATTATTTGGAGAAATTTTTTAATTTGTTATTTATTAAGTCCCTCTTCCATGTCAAAGATTGGTAGGATGGTTACTAAGAGAGGAATGCCGAAGATGAGTTTACAACATACAAGACAAAACCTGCTTAGGTGGATTTTGTCGATGCCCTCAAGGAAGAGTTCTACAATGTTGGAAACTATGATAACCAATGCACAAGATGGACAAATTTGAATCAAGAAAGAGATAAAATGATGTTGGAGTTCACCAATATATTGCTTACATTGCGCTTAAAGATAGGTATCAGAGATTCTAGGTGACACTTGGTCTTACATACTGTTGTAACCTACACAAGTACATCCAAACATAGATGGATTTCTTGGACATCTCCTCACTGGGAGTTGCTTATTGGTATGTTTTCAAAATCGAGCAAAAATTCAAGCAAACGAATAAGAAAGAGTTTGGGTTTGTGAACCAACTACGTGAAAATCCTAGTAAAGGTGGACCTAACTCACATAATAAAGGACATAGCAAGGATATCCAAACTCCCAACAACTAGTCAAAGTTGCATGTAAAGAAGGGTAATGGGAAGTCAAAGAAGGACAATGGAAAGTGGTGTGAGTTCCATAAAAGCACCTAGCACAACATAGATGAATGTCGTTGATGCAGGTGCATTAATGATGATGCATGGGAAAGTGAATATTTGTGATTACATAATGGTTGATAAACCATGTACAAGAAAAGGTTTTCTAAAGAACCGATGGATACATCAGTTGGCAACTCGTGTATTCTGGTGGATGGTAACTTTTTTATATGGACTTCAACAATGTTTAAGTTTGCAGGTACAAGAATATCGAAGATGAAGAATGAAGAAGACCAAAAGGATAAGAGAAATGAAGGCAAAAAGAATGTAAGATGAAGATAAGGCCAATTCAAAGGACCAAGTAGAATAAACAAATAAATGGATTACAAGTATCTGTTAAGTGGGGGGGGGTATGATGGAATAACTCCTACATGTGATCATGAATAATGTCTAAATAATATGATATATTTGTAATAATGTAGACCAATTCTAGAAGTATACATATGAATTAAAGATGAGGATAAATGAGAGAAGTTAGGGATGAAGATTTGTTGAGAGATTCATGGAGACATTGTGGAGAGAGTTATGGAGATAATTATTCATTTGGTTTGAACTAATTATCTGTAATATCCCAAGTAGAGATTTATGGTGGATGTCTATTTTTTGTTGGTTTAGGATGATTGTTTGTGTATATGTTTTCAGATCTGATGTTTGTTTTTTGTCATACAATAATAAGATGCAACCAACATAAATAGATGTACTTGTATTTAATGGAACAAAGCAACCACACTTGTATAATATGATAATGATCTCTGATCAAAGGGTACAACAGTACTAAAATAATAATTAAAAGTTTGAAATAGAGAAGATCTCTAACATAGTGATTAGCTTACAATTAAGATTGAGGTTGTGGCTCGATCCTCCGTAGATTACTCCATCAGATTGCTTGCTAAGACCATGGAGTGTTGAGAAATGAGGTTTCCCAGTTGATAATGAGCAGATCTGGCAACACAAGAGGGCATATATGAATATAAAGATGCTCCAACGCATGAGATGAAGGCTCCTTGTTGTAGGTGTTAATATTTGGTGTTATTGGCTGCCATGGAATATGTATAAGCTTGTACAGTGCTACTCGGAGGGTTAAAATGGCAAGACTTGTTGTAGATGACGCTCAGATTTATATAAGGACTTGGTTGTAATATAATGTCTGATAGATGCTCCCAACAAGCGAAATAGGGACCCATAGGAGAATATTACTTCTCTTGGTGAGTTGAGACCCAATAGGGTCACATGATTTACCTTGGCTGTCTAGCAGCGCCCATACATGAGAATGTGGGCTCTCCCAAGAGCTGGGAACTACAGCTGAGAATCACGCTTTCCTTGATATAATATGGTGCCTCTTTCAATACATTACTTGCATAAGATGAAGTTGTGGTTAGAAGAAATGGGGTGCTACCCCAGTAAGGTGTTTGCCAACCTGCCTCATGTGAATATGGTACCTTCAATGATAACACTTTTCCCTAAACAGATATGCAACAGTAAATAGAATAATCTTTGCCTCCAAGGAATGAAGAATACACCATGGATTAATAAAGGAAATTATTGTCCCAATAGTTAAGTATTTATGCCATTACTTTGTTTGAAGAAATATTTCAATAGTTGCGCCACAACGTCTTGAATAGATCAGTAAAGACCGCTCTAGAATGGTTGAAGGGATCTTAAGGAGTAGCACTATGATCAATAAGAACTCGCCCAAGGAGAGAGAGATACAATCTAGCCTCAGACCAATCAGATCAATACGCTCCAGATGGTGTAGTTTGAAGGAATGTGCCCTTCCTGATGTGTAGTATGATGCACCCTCCCAAGTCTTCACTACTTTGGATGCTCTCACAACCCTAGGAAGAATGGTGAATATGCTGTAATATTGAAGAATGTTGATAGATCTGGATAATCTATCCCTGGAATTGACTAGGGTGGATAGATTTTGCCACCGAACTCAACTTTCGGCTAAGGGATTCCGCCCTTAACCCTAAATCAGCTCGCAGAGCTCTCAAACCAAATCTGAATGATCAATAACAATGCATACCCAGTAACTCACTTTATATTTCTTTTATAACCTTGACATTGCATGCCCTATACCTAAGTCACTTTTCTCTTCTATTTCTCTGTTGAATTGCATGCATCTCACTTGTTGTGTGTGTGCATGCTTGTATGCATCTCACTTCTGCATGCATGCATTATTGCATGCATCTCACTTTTGCATATATGCATGATTATATGCATATCACTTTGCATGCATGCTTGCACACTCTTGAGCTAGAGCTCACATGCTCTGCATGTCCTTTGTTCCCGTTTTACCCAAAATGGAACATTGCAGTCCTCCCTCGCCAAGATTGCTTATCCTCAAGCAATACCAATGCAACTCCCCAATCCTTCGAGCTGAACCAACTGAATTCAGGGATGATCCCAGGGTCCTAAATCATCCTAGGAGATCTATAGCACCCTCTCCTCAAGGTACTATCGTGCGAGTTACCATCACAAGAGATATCTCGAAAGCATCCTGTAAGTGGAGTAATCAACCACGGTGGGAACTCAACCAACTCCTCATAAAATATCTCTACTAAAGTCTCAATTCCCTGTACCGGCAAATAAATGAGGGTCCTCTCGTCTCTAGTAACCACTAAACGACCAGTCACTATAATCCCAGGGTCCCAAATCAATATGACACTGGCGGAGTACATACTGCATCCACCACTACCATGTGTAGCATCCATACAAGGAGCATCCTGTAGACTCAAAACCACTGATGTACTATCCACTACTGCAATTCTCGGATCCCAAGCTAACCTCAAGAAGAATCCACTATGTTGATGTTGTGCCCCTCTACTCATAACCATCCAACTATCATGTCGTGCATGCACCCTCGACAAACCTGTGATGCTCTAACCAAATGTTTTCCCATTCTTTCCCATAAATGGTATAGTCACCAGGATCCCATACTGTCCTGTAAGGTATGAAACACTCTCTATACGTCGCGTCAGTCTGCCACATGCTAGTATAAGACTCCATTTGTCACCCTCTGAAGGACCCAACAACCTTAAGCTGCAAAAAATCCTCAAAAGACAAATACTCTAAGCACCCCAACCTAAGAATATCAAGAGTGAATTCTAGAAAATGATCCCCGGTTTGACTGGATTATGAATACCAGGAAGGAAGGTCAGCTCTACCATAAATAAGTCTCAACATTTCTTCCACTAGCATCCCTTAAATATAGCAGATCAATCACCCTCATGGCTCTGTCGATCACATCTACTATCTGGAACAATCCATCATGTAGGTGAATGCATGGATCCCACCACCAACTAAGGGGTCCACCAAACCCGACTCTAACAAATTGCATATGTACCATGCAGATAGTCATCTGAGTCTCAATCTAATCCTCTGGTAGAAACCAAGTACTAAGAACTGACTCTGCTCCTGCTAATCTAATCATTTCCCGCCAAACTGCATCTATACATCTGCTAAACCCCATACTATCAGGGTGCTCAAGTAATACATGGGATCTAAGCAACCCCATGGGATGTAGATATGCCACCTGCGATGTCGCATACTCATGCAAGTACGGAGAATTCCCTTCCTAACACAAATCATGCATAGCCTTCATGACTCCCCCCCTAAGTAAGGAGTCAGGGTCGATATTGGTGCAATATCTATGGGAGGTGATGTCTCCTCCTACTCAGTCGGTTGTGCTCCCTGTGAACCAATCTAATACCATCCCTGCAACGTTGATACCACTAATACCACTATCATACATCTTTGATGAACTTGTGCTACAAGGTGATGACACATCCCCTTTGCTCTGTCCTGAGACGAGGGTGGTCTTCCCTAGTCTGACTTGATAATCCTGCTCTGAATCATGCAACTGGAAAGTCAGACACTCCCTCCAGTTTCTCGTCATATTATACTCGAGATCCTTCCAAGAGAATCTCTCTCTAATTTGTTGACAGGTCCTGAGGTGTCTCTCTAAAGGTGTCTCTTGTACAGTTATCTAGATCTTAGTCCTAAGTGCAGACTCAGAGGCGAGGTATATGGTGTCTCTGTAGTAGATGATGTCATCCACTACCCTATACTGGTCATCTTGGATGCGCCCATCCATCCACTCACATGCGAATCAGTTCTTGGAATATTCCACCAAAATGTGGGACTTCCAATCAGGGATAATCATAGTGAGCCAATCCCACGTGCCCAAATCCAAATCCTCTATGTTAGGTCTCTCCTCGGTCACCGACAACTCTAAGTGCTCCTCGTGCAAAATACCGAACTCCACATGATTCTCGTGCAGAATCATCACCAAAGGTTGTTCTCCCAAGACATGAGCACTCATGCTCTCATGTGCCACAACCGTCATGTATCATGTGTGTGTTGTTGTATCCTCCTGTGTGCTCACTCTATTGGTGTCATTTAAACTAGGATCCCACACATCTATATTATACTCATCCCGAAAAGCATGGCGTGTATCTATGTCACTATCGGATGGTCCCTGGAGCATGTCTCCCATCAACACATCCGCAACTCCCAATGGAGCCATCCATGGCCCCTCCACAAGAGGTGAATCATAACTTCCATCCGACCTAGCATGTATAGAGTCAATCCTCTCTAAGTCATACTTCTTCGCATGTATCTCTCCTATCATACATGTTGGGACTCCTACTGCGGATGATGAAGAGTGTATCAACTCCAAATCACCACACGGCCTGTCCTCAATCAATCCATCAACGGTGCTGGTGTCGCTAAACTCAAAAGATAGCTCTAATGCTAACTCTTCATGCACATCCTCATCATGTACTGTCAACTCACTGTCAAGATTACCATCAACCAGTACTACATGCTCACCTTTCTCCATTTCCTCTTCGATCCTGTAGCCATTTGGAAGTGTTATGTATTCCTCAATTGTAGATGCATGGAGATATTAATCTTTAGGGCCGCCATATGATGTCATTTTTAATTCCTCATGATCACTTGTATGTTGATTGATGACTGTTGATTTCACCCTCTCAAAACCAAACATTTCATAGAGACTTTTGGATACTTCATTTTTGGATACACCAAGTCTTTCCTTCTTGTTTGGTGATGTAAATCGTCTTGATAGAGAGTCTTCAAACTACTGCACGCTATGCTCTAACCTCTATTGTGTCTTGGCAAGGCCCTTATTTACCTCCTCCCAACTAAGTTCATTTTCCTCTATAATTCTTGCCATTGACGTAACCACTTCCACTTCTATATGTGGCAATAGTTGTACATACGAATTACTTAACTGCTTAAAAAGCATGTTTCCCACAGCTGGCGAGGAACATGCTTTGATACCACTATAATATCCTAAGTAGAGCTTTCTGGTGGATGGCTAATTTTTGTTGGTTTACAATGATTGATTGTGTATATGTTTTTCAGATCCGATGTTTATTTTTTGTCATACAACAATAAGATGCAACCAACAGAAATAGATGTACTTGTATTTAATGGAAGAAAGCAACCACACTTGTATAATACGGTAATGATCTCTGATCAAAGGGTACAAGAGTACTAAAATAATAATTAAAAGTCTGATATAGAGCAGATATCTGACATGGTGATTAGCTTACAATTAATATTGATGATGTGGCTCGAGACTCCTTAGATTACTCCATCAGATTGCTTGCAAATACCATGGAGTGTTGAGAAATGAGGTTGCCTAGTTGATAATGAGCAGATCTGGCAACACAAGAGGGAAGATCTGAATACAAAGATGCTCCAACGCATGAGATGACGGCTCCTTGTTGTAGGTGTTAATATTTGGTGTTATTGGCTGCCATGGAATATGTATAAGCTTGTACAGTGCTACTCGGAGGGTTAAAATGGAAAGACTTGATGTAGATGACGCTCATATTGATATAAGGACTTGGTTGTAATATAATGTCTAATAGATGCTCCCAACAAGCGGAATAGGGACCCATAGGATCTGATTACTTCTCTTGGTGAGTTGAGACCCAATAGGGTCACATGATTTACCTTGGCTATCTAGAAACACCCATGCATGAAAACGTGGGATCTCCCAAGAGCTGGGAACTACAGCTGAGAATCATGCTTTCCTTGATATAATATGGTGCCTCTTTCAATACATTACTTTCATAAGATGGAGTTGTGGTTAGAAGGAATTGGTTGCTACCCCAATAAGGTGTTTGCCAACCTCCCTCATGTGAATCCGGTACCTTCAATGATAACACTTTTCCCTAAACAGATATGCAGCAGTAAATAGAATAATCTGTGCCTCCAAGGAATGAAGAATATTCCCTGGATTAATAAAGGAGATTCATGTCCCAATAGTTAAGTAGTTATGCCATTGCTCTGTCCTAATAAATCTTTCAATAGCTACGCCACATCATCTTGAATAGACCAGTAAAGACCGCTCCATAATGGTTGAAGGGATCTCAAGGAGAAACACTATGACCAATAAGAACTCACCCAAGGAGAGAGAGGTACAATCCAGCCTCAGACCAATAAGATCAATACGCTCCAGATGGTGTAGTTTGAAGGAATGTACCCTTCGTGCTGTGTAGTATGATGCGCCCTCCCAAGTCTTCACTGCTTTGGATGCTCTCACAGCCTTAGGAAGAATGGTGAATACATTGTAATATTGAAGAATGTTGATAGATCTAGATAATATATCCCTAGAATTGACTGGGGTGGATAGATTTTGCCACCAAACTCAATTGTCGGCTAAGGGATTCCGCCCTTAACCCTAAATCATCTCCCAGAGCTCTCAAACCGAATCTCAATGATCAATAACAATGCATACCCAATAACTCACTTTATCTTTCTTTTATAACCTTGACATTGCATGCCCTATACCTAAGTCACTTATCTCTTCTATTTCTCTGTTGAGTTGCATGCATCTCACTTGTTGCATGTGTGCATGCTTGCATGCATCTCACTTCTGCATGCATTCCACTTCTGCATGCTTGCATGCATCTCACTTCTGCATGCATGCATCTCACTTTGCATGCATGCTCTTGAGCTAGGGCTCGCATGCTCTGCATGTCCTTTGTTCCAGTTTTAACCAAAATAGAACATTACATTATCTAATTATAGCATAGTTGTTAACATTGTAGGTGACCATTTGTTCAATAAAAAGACACATGGGAATGTTTAATTATTAGAATTTCCCCTTTGGGGGGTTTTGGAGCATATACTCCCTAGTGTCCATTGCTTTGATTATTATTATGTTTAATCGCTATGCGCCCTTATTCTCATTAGTCGCTTGAAACAATAATTGTTGCCGAGATGAAAGCCTCAAAGATTGACTCTAGATAAGATTCTGATGCATAGAAAGATAAAGGAAAGTGAATCTCACGTCCCCGTCCACCATTCCAATTTATAAATTTCATCTCATGGGCCATGATATGAATTCATAAATAAAAAATGTATGTGCAAATGCATAAATGCAAAACACAATGGAATTAAAAATCTATCCACACATACATCATGCATAAATAAGCAGGTTCATCATAGGAAGAAAATGAACACATTCCACATTCGTATACAAGAGAATACTTATCTTTTAATAAAGAAGATCCAAGCAACTGGCTGTGTAAGAGCGGTTTTCCACACAACTGTAGGTATCAGTTGTAGATACCACACCCAAGCCAGGTTATGAGGCCATCAAGGCGAAAGAAACACCTACAAGCTTCTCTCTCTCATCCCACAACTCATTTGCTCTCATGCTTATCCAAACTGCCCACCCCTGAGCATTTATATGGATCTCAATCAACCATCCTAGCCATGGCACTCTCTTCTACTACCCACACAACACAGGGAAGGCATTTCCCTTTACTACTCCATCGTTCCCTCAAGAAATCCAACCGTTACAGTGCTTACTAGTGTGTGCAGAAAGTGTCCATCCTATTGTATGTTGTTAGAGAACCTCCTGTAACATTAATTCATGGCTTCTCAAGCATTCAAGAGTAGCAAATCACAATGGGTAAAGGTTCCTATCTTGCCAGCTTCTATGCTCACTTACAACCATCTATTTTCTCTAATGTTTGTGATTCTTTGTTCACAATTTGTATTCCTCATTATTTTTCAGTAGGGTAATGGTATGGCAATGGAATGGATAGCGAGAGGAAAAACTATGCCTAGTGTAAAAATATGCTATAAAAATCTAAATGAGAAAATGAATGGTAGCTCCAAAGGAGATGGGAGGATGGTGAAAAAGACAACTGACATAACTTCTAACCATAGAAGAGGCGACTCTTACAACAGTCATAGAAGTATATTCATCCCATGATTCCCCAACTACATGAAAGACTTTCCCCACCAACCTCGCACATGCATTAAATGATTGGATTTAATAGTCAAAATGAAGTCATTAGCTCATTTAAGGCACATGGAAACAAATGGATGAGTTCTAAGGTTGAGATTTGGAAATAGAGGATTTAATCTCCCATAAGGCCCCTTTCCTCTTTCCCTCTAGCGGAATCATAGCCCCTCTAGAGCTCTTTACACAACCATATTGGACCATTTTATTATTTTTCCATAATTATATTTACACAGTTTTTTAGTTAGCATGACAAGCTAATCACATAGTCCATATAGAAATATTCACATTATACAAGCCTAGCCATTCACTAGTCGAGCCTTGGCCTTGAGCTTCGCACTAGGAATCAACACTAGCATATCTTCATCATTTACATGATTTGATTTAATGTATTCCAAGCCAAAACTGGGGGTATTACAATCCCACCCCCCTTGCAATAACACCATCCTCGGTGTTTGTTCAAAATTATGACAAAAATAGGTATGCCTCTCTCATGGCATCCTCCAGCTCCCATGTAGCCTCATCGGGACCAAAGTGCTTCCACTACAGCTTTACCTGTCCAATGCCTCAGTTCCAGAGTAATGTTACCTTCTTGTAGAGGATGCATAGTGGCTCTATTTGGAACTCTCCCTCAAATTCCACCCGGATCACATCCCAATCAATCACGTGGTCAAGACCATGTACATATTTCTTAAGCAAAAAAACATGAAAGACATTATGAGTTTTAGTGTTAGTAGGAAATGCAATTCTACAAGCAATTGGCCCTATCCTCTCAAGCACTTCAAATGGACCACAATATCTTGGTAATAACTTGGCACAACTTCTAAGCTTCAAGGAAATCTTCCTTGACCTCACTCGGAGCTAAACATGATCCCCAACATTAAACTCCATATGCACTCGATTCTCATCTGCATAGTTTTTTATCTATCTCGGGCTGGCTTTAGATTATGCCTAATCTTTGAAACCTCTTGTTCCATTTCCTTAATCATTTATGGCCCGAGCACAATTATGTTCACTAGATTATCCCAACTCACTAGTGTCCTACACCTTTTTCCATACAAAGCTTCAAATGGACTCATTCTCAGTCATGCTTGTTTCCCATTGTTATATGCAAACTCTACCAAGTGTATATAATCTTCCCACTTGGATGGTTTTTCCATTTAAATTCCATGATTTATTCTTTATGTTTGTCCACCTGTTTGTGGATGGTAGGCAATACTAAAGTTCAGTTGTGTGCCCAAATTTGCAAAAAGACTTTTCCAAAAGTTAGAGCTAAATTTTGTATCACAATCAAATACAATTGCTCTGGGTAACCCATGCAATTTGAGTATTTCTTTCATTAATTTTCTTGCTATCTCATTGGGATTCTAAGTAGATTTAACTAGGATAAAATGTATTAACTTAGACAATTTATCCACCACAACCATGATGGAATCATGCTTTCCTAAAGTAGTTGGTAATCTGGTAATAAAATCCATAGTTATCACTTCCCATTTTCATTATGGAATTGGCAACGACTGTAATAAAATTGTTGTGTGTTGATGTTCAACCTTCACTTGCCAGCATTTCACGCATCTAGAAATATACTCGACAATGCATTTCATTATTCATGGCCAAAAATATTGCTTCCTTGTTGTAGCAATTGTTTTATGGTATCTTGGGTGACTGCAATATTGCATTTTATGGATTTCATCCATAATAGTTATCCTCAAATATACCATTAGGAATATACATTATATTTTTATAAGTAAGAAGTCCATCATCCATAAGTGATAACCTTCATACTTCTTTTCCAAATTATGTTATTGTAACTTATATTTTATTTGCACATAATGCTCATCTTCAGCATAAGAGTCAACAATCTTTTGCCTCAAATCTAATTGGCAAATGCTAATGGTTGCCTCATGCATTGCATGATTTTTTATGCTGAGTGCATTGGCCACTTTATTTTCTTTCCCCTTTATGTGTTTGATCTTGAAATCAAACTCACATAAAATCTCAAGCCATCTATCTTTCCTTGCATTTAGTGTTGCTTGCTCAAACAAATATTGTAGACCATGGTGGTCTATCCTAAGCTCAAATTTCCTACCCATCAAATAGTGCCTCCACATTTTCAAAGTGTGCACTATGGCAGTAAGCTCCAAATCACGGGTAGCACAATTATTTTCGTGTTCTTTTACTTTCTTGACTCATAACATACCACATGATTGCCTTGCATAAGAACTCCTTTGGTTCCTTGTTTACATGCATCGGTACACACCACAAAATCCTTCTCGGGGTTTGTAATTTTCAAAATTGGAGCACTTGTAAGAAGATTCTTCAATAGTTGGAAGCTTTCTTCACAATTTTGTGTCCACTCAAATTTTATTCCCTTTTTTTGCAAAGAAGTGATGGGGTGTGCAACCTTGGAGAATCCTTCAAATGAACCTTATGTAATAACCAACAAGACCCATAAAAGATCTCACATCTCTCACATTATTTAGAGTTGGCCAATTCATAATGGCTTCAATCTTTTATGGATCCACTAATATTCCTTCCTCTGAAATAATGTGATCCAAATAATGAATTTTCTTTGGATAGAAATCACATTTCCCTAGCTTTGCATACAACTTATGCTCTCTTAGCATTTGAAAATTCATTGTCAAACATTCTTCATTCTTGGAATAAATAAGAATGTCATCTAGGAAAACAAGAACAAACTTGTCTAAATACTTGTTGAAAAAACTATTCATGAGACACATGAATGTAGTTGGTGCATTAGTGAGAACAAATGGTACCACCATGAACTCATAGTGTCCATACCTTGTTCTAAATTCTGCCTTGTGGGTGTCTTCATCCTTGGTTCTCACTTGATGGTAACCACACCTCAAATCAATCTTTAAAAATACCTTTTCCCCCTCATTTGATCAAAGAGATAATCAATTCAAGGTAGATGGTACTTATTCCTTACTGTAACTTTATCTAGTTACCTATAATCAATACTTAACCTAAGTGTTCCATCTTTCTTTTTCACAAATAGCACGAGTGCTTCCCATGGAGACACACTTGGCCCAATGTACTTCTTTTTTAAACAACTCACAATTGCATTTTCAGCTCTAGCAATTCTGGTGTACTCATTATGTAAGGTGTCTTGGACATCGGTGCAGCTCCTGGCATAAGATCAATTATGAAATCAATATCCCTCTTCGTATGAAGTCTCAACACTTCATTATGAAACACATCCTTGAATTCTTGCAATACTAGATAGTCTTCCAAGTTGGGAACTTCATTTTTTGTTATACCCAATACATGGGCTGTAATATACCAAATGATAATTTATGTCTGTTTATGGAGTTTTTGATGATGTTGTTTCTTGCTAGTAGCCTTTACGGCCCAATACTTGAAGGAAACATGAATGCATGTACTGAAATATGGTTGCATGAGCATGCATGCAAATGCATGGGTTTGCCACCCCCTAAATAACCCAGATAATCAGAAATGCTATAAAGTAGGGATACAAAGATGCATGTACGTATTAATAGTATCAGCAGTTGATGTAGATCAATATAAGCTAAGCATGCAAGCCATACATGAAGAAAATGTTGAGATATGATCTGTCCTCTCTCCAATAATGTGCCCTTGGTATGAATGTGCCTTCTTCAATATGTGGATGGATGCATGAGTGCTCAAATGATGTCAGATTGCTCTCGGATGAAGGTAATAGGGTTATAATGCCCTCCTGGTCGGTATGGAAGCTGCATGCATATCATGCATGAACTCTAAGTCAAAGGGAAAATATATTTCTCAAGGAAAGTCACCCATGCAAGGAAAGGCTCCCTTCTAAATGATGGAATGGGGAGATATCTCTTCTAAAGCTAAATAAGAAGCATGTATACAATAACTAGGCTAATAGTGGTGCTTTCGGGAGGATAAAAGAAACATGCAGACTGAATAGTGATTATCTGTCAAGATATGAGTTATCCTCCTTTGTCAAATTTGCCCATGCAAGAGAGGGCAGATCCTCTTTCTCCAGGATGTAGCTGGAATCTTGTATGATGATAGTAATAATGTTGAATCTGGATGATCCAACCCTGATAGTGACTAGGGCAGATATATTTCACTGTTGAAATATACTTGATGGTTGAGTGGTGCCCTCAACCCCAAACTGGCTCTCTGAGCTCTCCAAGTCAACTTCTCAAATCAATAATCAATAAGCAGACCTATTCATTCACGTTATCCTTCTTTTATAACTTTGACAGTGCATGACCTAACTTTTGCATGCCTAGGTTGTTTTTATCTTCTAATTCTCAGTTGAATTGCATGCATTGCTTTCTGTGTGCATGAAGGCTTAATAAAGGTATTTATTTGCATGCATCATGAAATATGGCTCGCATGTAATGCATGCAAGTGGCCCCTAGTTCCCGTGGCCCTTTTTTGTCTACTGATGATCTAATAACCATGATTAAGATCTTCTTTTGGTATGAATGGTATCAATCCTTAGTCAATTCCACTATATGTTAAAAAGGGAACATTACAATTGCATACAATTTACAACCCTTTCTAAATAAATTCTTTAGTTGCAAGGCTAAAATTTGTCTAATAAAAACCACCTTTGGAATGCCCTTTACCATCCTTAGGTTTCTTTCTTCATCCATGCATTGGAAGGTCTTGATGTAGCAATCCAATTTAACGTTATGTGCTTCCAACCAATCTATTCCAATTAGGATATCATTGGAACGAAGTGGAAAAATATTTATATTTGCCCATGTGAAGAGTCCATCAATTTGTAATGGTCATCTTGGTTCTAGTGGTTAGTTGGACCAACCATGATTTTATATTCTTTGTTTTCTTAAATGCACAAATCTCAAGAACTTCAGGAGTAACATAGTTGTGAGTAGATCCAAGGTAAATTAAAATAGCAATATATTGCTTAGAAATCTTACCTTCAACCTCAACCATAGTTAATTTATGGTTTTCTTAGTGGTCCTCTAGTGCATCATAGATTCTAGGAACAAACCTTTCCACCTCACCCATAGTTTCAACCTATTGGATGTTTTGAACATGCTTGGCACTCCCATTTCGACGTGGACAATTTCTAAGCAAATGGTCCTTTCCACATCCCCAACATTGAAGTGGCTCTCTTGGTTTGTATCCCATCATCCTAACTGGCTTAATCACACCCTGTGGTGGTTTCCTTTGTTGATTTCTAAATGGAGAGGCTTGAATCATCAATGAGTCTTTAGAGGCAGATGACTCACTAGAAGAGAAATCTAGAGTATATGCCATATCTCTAGAAACCCTTCTTGAACTATGGGATCTCTTGTGAGAATGTCTCCTTGAGATACTCCCACTCTTTTCCTCATTTCTTGGGTGTTGTCCATGGTGAATCTTTCTTTGAATGTCTCTTAAGCTTTGGATCGTGGTTGGATTCCTTTAGATGGTTCTATTCTTCTCGATCTTTGATCAACCTCTCATTATATGCTCTACAACTTTGTAATTCCACTCTTAGGCTTCTCATGGTTTATGCAATGTTGGAGGGAGTTACTTGATTTCTTTGGCCATTAGATTTGGTCTCTACATTCTCGACACATATATTTTCTCCCATGGCATTTGATTCAGTTGCATAAGGATCTTGTGCATCATCCATGATGATGGTTTTCTTGGCCCAAGCAAGACCAAGGATTTTTAAATTGCAATATATTGAATGTGAACCCTTAATTGTCCTTCATATGATATTGTGTATGCAAAATTGTTCATATAATCACACTTTTTAGCTTCATTACATTCTTAGAAAATCATAAAATTAATTTTCATGCATTATGAGAACTAGCCATATTGACATTTTTTGTTAAATTATGGATACATGCACTTTGCTATTCAATTTTTAGAAACATATGAATCACCCTTCCAAAACATGACAATGCACATTTATTCCCCTCTAGATAAACTTTCCAATTATTATAACCATGCCCATTTTTTTTATTTCTAAGCAAAACGTTATAGCCTTTCAAAATTGCCAATTTTGCCCAATTCTACACTTTTCCTATAGGTGCATTTAGCTTAAGATACCAACTTCAATCACTTGTAGAAGAAAATATAGGGAGAACCATAATTGTTTTTTTATTGGGAGTTGATAATACTCATGACAAGGATTACTCAACAACCTTCAAATCCCTAATCCGATACTCCAGTCAATTTCTACAAATTCCTGGAAATGACTACTTTTATCTTTTGCATCTTCTCCAGACTTAGTTTATTTTCCAAAAATTGCTATCTCCCAAACTGAGCATTTTTGGAAAAACTTCCTCTAACCAAATCCATTCATTTTGATGACTACTTAAAATATTGAGTTCATAATTTTTTCTGGTCTCAACATCTAGGGTCACTTTTACCTCTTCCAAGTTTTCCAAAATCCCTAAAAAGTGCTCAAGAATAGTGGATTCCAGCCTTCTTTTACACCTAGGTTCACACATTTTGAAATTTGGGCATAAGCCACCAAATTTATCTATGTGCTTAGATTACGACTACACCATAACAATTTCATCCTCAACATGGCCCCCATTAGGTCACTAGGTACTGATATTTAAAAACCATTATTTCAAAATTTTCGTACAATTGTAGCAAAATAGGCTTGTGTCCCTCACTGATAGGTCTGTGGCATTTCTCAATGGCATTGGAATGTCATAGGTATCATCAGATTCTAAGATAAAATGTTCCTATTATGACCAAAACAATTTTCAGGCTCCAGACTTTTTTTTTTATCTTTTTCGGAATACAATCATCGCATCGAAAACTCCCCGTTGAAATGATTCCATATTGCATGTTCCCCATCTCTCCAATGACCTGTCTTTGACCAATTGTATTGGTATCCTTCCATTGCATCAAGTTCATCTCGCCGAGTTGGTTTCATGTTGCTAGTTCTCGATCGACTCTATCCGATGGTCAATGTACAATCACATTAGAAACTTCAGATCATACTTTACTTTTGCATTGCACTTTTGAAACTCCCATCGACCCATTCCGATGGCTAATGTACGATTACATCAAGATCTCTCCATCAGAAATTACTTTTACACTGCACTTTTGAAAATCCAATTATAGGTTGCTTCCATCAACTTGGTCTCATTGGATCCATTTTTAGCCCTCCTGCAGACTTCGATGGTCCTTGTCCGATTCATTGCATTGGGACATTCCCATTGACTTGATGCATTAGTTGTGAAAATGATTTGCTCCAATGATCCAATCTCGATACAACTATCAGGCTCTTGACATCAGATGATCCTCATCAGACTCTCCTCTGATTGGACTCGTGAGTTATCATCATAAATGTTACTTGGAGCTCCTCTTGACAAAACCTTTATCAAGCTCATCAGTTCAAACTCCCCTTATCGAACTCTGACACTATCATTTGGAATATTACATTGGGTTCATCCCAATAGAGCCTTTTAGACTCCCCTCATTGGGCTTACCTTCAGCATTTCCCTTTCTAGATCCTATCTATCCTTGTTCAACATTCCTTTATCGGACTTGTTTTCTTGGACTTTTCATATCAGACCCATGAGTTTAATATAAAAAATGTTACATGGAGTTCATTCGATTAGATTTCCTCAATGGCCTTGTTTTTGGTCCTACCACCCATGCATTCATCTAATGTGGTCGGTCCATGTCATACCCCCTGTCCACATGGCTACTCCATGTCACACTTTTGTCCATGTGGAATAGGTGGGCCCATCTCAAATTTTCCTAATTTTTCAAAATTTCATAAATAGGTCAATTTTTTTATTCTACCATCAGTGGCCACATGAAATTTTACACATGGCATTTCCTCCATTCTAGAACTTCTGTGTCACTGATAGCTCTACAATTTTGAAAATATTCTCAAATTTCCTCAAGCAATTTACCATTCCTATTGGTAAACCACATATTTAACCCACGGCTCTATTAAAATACCCTCTAACAATTAAAACCATGGACTTTAATCGAAGCGTTTTGTCAACACTTCCTCTACAAGCTCTGATTTATGTCTGTAACTGTGGATTCTGGCCTATACAACCCCGGTGCTGCAACTGAGAGCTCTGATACCACTCTATCATGTCCCCATCCATCATTCCGACCATAAGAGGGGGGAATATAAATTATATGTTTATAACTTTCACCCCATTGGCCATAATACGAATTTGTAAATAAAAAATGCATGTCCAAATGAATAAATGAAAAGCACATTTGAATTCAAACTCTATCCACACATACATCATGCATGAACAAGCAGATTCATGATAGGAAGAAAATGAAAACATTCCACATTCATATACAAGTTTTTTTTTTATATTTTAATAGTGAAGATCCAAGCAACTGGTTATGTAAGAGCAATGTTCCACCCAACCATAGGTATCAGCTACAGATACCACACCCTAGCCGAGCTACGAGGCCACTGGGGTGAAAGAAACACCTACATGATTCTCTCTCACCTCCCGCAATCAATTTTCTCTCATGCTTAGCCAAACCGCCCACCTCTAAGCATTTACAGGGATCTCTCTCATCCATCCCAACCATGGCACTCTCTTCTACAGCTCCACACAACACAAGGAAAGCATTTCCCTTCACTGCTCCACAATTCCCTTGAGAAATCCAACCCTTACAATGCTTACTAGTTTGTGCATAAAGAGTCCAACCTGTTGCATGTTGTTAGTGAACCTCCTATAACATTAATTCATGGCTTCTCAAGCATTAATGAGTATCAAATCACAATGGGTAAAGGTTCCTATCTTGCCAACATCTATGCTCACCTACAACCATCTATTTTTTTCTAATGCCTGCAATTATCTATTCACAATTCAAATTTATGGCTATTTTCTAGTATGGTAATGGTATGGAAATGGAATGAAAAACAAGAGGAAAAACTCTGTCGAGTGTAAAAATCTACATGTGAAAATGGATGGTAGCTCCAAAGGAGACAAGAGGATGGTGAGAAAGACAACTGACATAACTTCTGACCGTAGAATAAACGAATCTTACAACAATCATAGAAGCATATTCATCACATGCTTCCATAATTACATGAGAAGACTTTCCCCACCAATCTCATATATGCATTCAATGATTGGATTTGATAGTCAAAATGAAGTAATTGGCTCATTTATGACACATGGTAGCAAATGGATGAGTTCTAAGGTTGACATTTGGAAATAGAGGATTTAATCTCCCATATGCTTCCTTTCCTCTTCCTCTCTAGTGGAATCATATCCCCTCTAATGCTCTTTACACAACCATCTTGGACCATTATATTAATTTTTCATCATAATATTTACATAGTTTTTTGAGTTAGCATGACAAGCTAATTAGATGGTCCATATAGAGATATTTACATTAATGATGCTTAATCATTCATTAGTCAAGCCTTGTCCTTGAGCTTCGCCCTAGGAATGCATACTAGCATATTTACATCATTTGATTTAATATATTCCTAATTCAAAACTAAGGGCATTACAACAAATCATTGATACGGAACCCAGTGCCACCATTGCAACCACAAAGATAAGAGCCAAAGCAGTAGGAGGAAGGGGAGTGCCTCTTCCATTCACAAATGTGGGTGAAGGGGACCCCACTGCATTTCATTGTTGACAGTGGTAGAGAGAATAAATTTATCTCGGTTGAGGGCCCCAAGAGATTGAAGCTACAGACAACCCCACACCCCCAACCATACACCATTGGTTGGTTGAGATAGGGACGAGACATCCGCATTTGTCAGCAATGCTGCCTATCCTACGACATCAAGCCCTTCAAAGATGAGGTACTGTGTGATGTTGCCCCATTTGAAATTTGTGACATTCTTTTAGGACAACCCTATATGTGGAAACATCATGTTGTTTATGAATCTAGCCCCATAGTGTCATTGTTACTTTGGGAGGCCAACTCTACAGGGTACCCAAGGTAGTTTCGATTATTGGAGTTTCCTTGATCAGTGTCACAAGGTAATCTCTCAAATTGGGAAATTTATACTATTCATTGTGTGGTCAAAAGGTTAATGGAAGGTCACTTGGACTGCCACAACCTAAGTTTGAGGCCTCTTTACATAGTACAAGCAAGTGAACAAGATTGTAGAGGAATAAAAAGATACTTTGCCTCACCTAAAGGGGTACCTTTGCACTACCAGGTCAAACACTCAATTGATTTGATACTTGGTGCTCCTTTTCCTAATGGTTCGATATAGCATCATGGAATGCTTACTCTACCAACCTGGGGTACCTTTGCACTACCAGGTCAAACACTCAATTGATTTGATACTTGGTGCTCCTTTTCCTAATGGTTCGATATAACAAAATGCTTTCGATACAGCATCATGGATATAGCTTCATTTGGGAACTTTAGTGCAGAGAAGACAATGGTAGTGTTGCAAAAGCACTTCTACAAGATGAAGCTTTGATGAGATGTCAACAAGTACATCAGATCATGCACTGCCTTTTCCATTACATAAATTGTCGACAAGAAGCAGGGGTTGTACACTCCTTTTCCTACCCTAGATAGACCTTAGTAGTCAGTCTCCATGGACTACATATATGGATTGCCTACAATCAAGTGTGGAAATGATTGTGTATTTGTGGTTGTTGATTAGTTCTCTAAGATGGAAATTTTAAGTCCTTGTAAGAAGAGCATCACAATAAAGGTCACTGGCAAGCTCTTCTTTGAGCATTTTTGGGTTGACTTTGGCCTCCCAAGGGCCATTATTTCAAATTGAGACAATTGGTTCCTGAGTACTTTCTGGTCCAGCTCATTGTCGATGATGAACACCAGGGAGACCAAATTAACTGCCTTCCACCCCCAATCCAATGGAAAATAAAGGTGGTCAACATGATGATTTTTCATATCTTGAGAATCTACAACTCCAAACATCCGTCCACTTGGTATGAAAGTCTTCCTTATGTTCAACATAACTACAACAAAGCTCTTCATGTCTCTATTGGCCACAACCCCTCTCAAGTGTACTTGGGAATCTAACCATTAGACCCAATGGATGTAGCGTTACCCATTGTATATACACAGGAAGAATTCTCCCATGTTCAAACCGAGGTTGATCGAGCAACCAAATATGTTGAATGGATCAAACACATTCAACAACAAGTTCATGATATTTTGTAGAAAGCCAGTTCCAAGTACAAGCAGTGTCATGGTAAACACTAGGTTCCACTTAAGTTCCAGTTGGGAGATAAGCTATGGTTTCATTTGTGGAAAGAGAGTCTCACATGACCCCATCAGAAGCTCCACCCACTCCGATATGGGCCTCACACCATTAGCAAGGTTGTGGGTGAGAATTATTTTGAGTTAAGTATTACCTTTTCCTCATATTACACCCTATATTTAATGCGGGTCTACGTAAACCATATTTTCCACCTCTCTTGGACACCTCAGAGGTAGCGAAGCACTTGGCTCCTACAAAACCCAATCCTAACTGTATTAAGAAGGTGATACTTAGATTCAATAGAGGTTTCCCCATCTAATGGAGGAATTCGACATAGTAGGGACCATTTCTCCCCAAGGGGGGAATACCAATCAGGTCAACAATGGTGGCCATCCACATGTTCCACTGATTTAGAATGGTTCCACATCCTGACAATTTTTCTATAGTTTTTTTGGGTCTCGAACTTCTAGACCATTTTTTAGGCCCTAAATAGTGTTTTTTGGCCCTACAACGAATTAGAGTTGCTAAAGGCTTCCTTAATCCTTAACTGGAATTTTTATTCTCCTTTATATATTTGCAATAGGCTATCGCATGCCTCGACAAGAGTTTGTACATGGAAATTCTACCCTTAGGAAGTTGATGTATCAACTAGACTCCTTGTGGCCCACATTGCTTTTTCCACTTCATATCCTAGGGTTAGGGTTTCAAATCTTTAGGGTTTTTTCTTCTTAGGTTTTCACACTTAAGTTAAAAGGCACCTTTGGCCTCTTGTAATGGGGTCTTGCAAATGAGTGTAGCTAACACATATCTCTTCAGAGATAAGCTACCACCATCTGAGCTAGTTTGTATTGCTTTGCAATTTACAGTGTTTTTCCATTCCATTCAATAATAGAAGTTGGATTTTACATACTATTGTGCTCTCTGCAAAATATTTGTGTGCATGTTTCTAGTTTATGTCATTTCCTTCATTTTGTTATCTAACTAATAAAGATCAATGGTATTAGAGCAATCTACTCTTGTTGTTTCTCGATGCATGTCCCCAATGAGATCTGGGTATTGAGAGTTGGGTCTTGAACTAATTGAGCTAGGGAACAATCACACTCGTTGGCCCAAGCAACCTCACATGGAAAAAGAAAAGAGAGATGATGGAGTAGGAGATCCTATTAAGCTGTTGGTCAAAGAATCCTTCGTGTGATAGAGGAACGAGGTTGGGCTAGTTTTTCCTAGCTCCTTTGACGACCGCTAACTGCGGCAGAGACATCTTCAACTAGTAGCCATTTTGGAGGTGCAACCCCCTTCAAGGTACATGTTAACTTTGACATTCCTTTATTCAAATACAAGATAGATGCAAATGCTTTGGATAAATGTTTAAAACTGTTAGAGGGTTATTACTAGATTCAATATTTTTTTCGACAATGAAAAAGATCACCTTCGCTCCTTAAGTCCCTCCCCCGTGTCAAAGATTGGTGGGATGGTGATCCGGACTTGGTGAGACCTGTCTCACATCAAAGTCTAGATAAGGACTGTTTTCCTGACGTCTTAGTGCATGTGAACATAAACATACCATAGAGTGTGCATCATAAGATCAACCATAAAAATGCAAGACATTCAATCACATAATGAACAACGATATGATAACAGAGTTCACCAATCTATGTTGGCTATGTCTCTGGGCCTACTCTGAATGAGTGGCCGTCCATTAAACACGATGAACAAAAGCATAAACGTTAATTCAAATGGATCACCTACATGATAGTCTCAATGGACTGCTAAATGCCTGCAAAATGCATCAAAAGAACCAAAGTCACACCCTCACCAGTCCCTTTAGTTTTGTCGTTCAAGACAAGAATGTAGTCGGTCAACACTTGCATCGAAATGCAAACTAAAAAGCTGGCTTCTTCTAAATACAACAGCTGCCTCTAGAAACACTACACTCCCATCGATCCCTTCACCTTAGTACTTCGGGACGAGAATGCAGAAAAAGGACAATTGTACCAGTCCTCGTGGTTGAAACGAATCATCCTCTAATTACAAGACTGTAGAAATCAAGCAAGCACATGCTCTCCTCCTTTGTCCCAAATAACTGATAAAACTTAGACATGAAGATACTTCACAATGCAACTATCCATACTCTCTCAACAACTTCTACAAGCTATGAGCCTCGAGCAAAGCCACATGATTCACCAATAGAAATGAAGATGCTTCATAATGCAACTATCGATATTCTCAAGAGCTTCTTCGAGCCTCGAGTAAAGCATACATTCTCCAAAGAATCATCTCGAACATGATCTTCAAAAACATGGATTCAAATGGATAACTCACATCTGTCCTCCAAGACTCCAACAAGAGTCATGGAGCTCTCAAGAATCCTCTATCAACAATGAGAAGAATGAACTCTCTCTAAACATGTCTCTCAAATGGACCACTCCAAGTCCCCAAACATATGGACTCACCAATCATGAGTGCCTCCTTCCAATGCAAATGGCAAGGGCTTAAATAGTAGAAGCCACCCTTGGTGGCATATAGCCCATGAGTCCCAATTTTGGACTTAGTTACAACTTGGTTGTTTGTTTTTATCCATTGGTTACAACTTATCTTAAATGTGGCATAAACATATAGGTTGGCATTCCTAGCCCATTTTACAACCATAAGCCAAAATGGCACTTACAATTTGTTTGCCAATTAAGTAGGACATAGTGATTTCACATTTCGTTACTCCCACTAGCCAATTCGTTGGTTTCCATAAACAATTTGTTGCATTACCTTCCAAAACAAAACCCCAATCTTATGCCATATTCGTTGGCATATGGTTAAAACCATATTATACCATAACCATAATATAAAACAAAAGATTATATGCCAAACCATATAACAAACTCCCGTGGCTTTTGGCATTTCGTTGGGCATATAAAAACCCACTTTATAACTCTTATCCGAAGTTTGTTATAAAGCATGTGGTATATGGTGGCGGGTTTGTTGGGGTTATAACATATCGTGGCAAACAATATCATATATGGTATGAGCATTGGTTTGTATGGTTTAAATATAATATATGGTTATAACAACCCTAAACAAGGTCAAACGAATGCCATTGTGGCATGAGCCCACGTCCTTCCCATACAACCAAATAGTGGATAACCACAAAATTTCAAGGGCACGTGGGCATAATGCCATTAACCATATTTTAATATTTTTTTAAAATATTAAAACCTTTAAATAAATGCACACCTTCCACTTTGTTCCATTTGTTGGATTTTAATTGGACCACTTGTCATCTTGTACCTCGTCCATGTGTCAATTAGTGCCACATCACCAGTAACACATCATCAATGCCACCCAGCATGCCACACAGTACCATACGGGGAGATCTCCCCTTTTTCCGCCCGACTCTTTGGTCCTAAGAATGATTTCCCTTCTCTGACCCTTCCTGTCCAATCGGAGGCGACAACTAATGCATGCCACTCCTCGAATCAGGGTGGGTATATGGTCAGTATGTGACCCCTGGATGCCTTCGGCATCCTTGGGGCGATCTCGTAGTTCCTACAGGGTGGAGACGATGGGGTCGGTCCATGGCATGGCTTTTCCTTTTACCACATTTTGCTCGAAGGGTTGAAGGGAGATAGTACATCAAGCTGTTCGCAAGGGCCAACTTGATCCTCTTCCCCAGGGATCTCAGATGAGGTAACCCTAGGAGAGCCACTGAATCCAACTATCGCCCATGTACGATCCATACTAGATCTAACCAGCTTCCCACTCTACCTTCTCTACGTTCTTGACAGCCTATCTTTGTCTCTATAGAGTTTTTCAGTGGCATGTTTCGATCCTAATCCCCATTACTGAGAAAAAGCCACGTAGGCTAGCACATCATCTGACACATGTCCTCTGCCAATTGGTACACATCGCTTGCACTTGCCACATCATCTTCCATGCAAATTTCCAACTCAACTTGCTGACATCATCGACTGCCATGTGTCATCACTAGGTGCTGCCACGTCATCAATTTTTACCTAATGCGGGAAAACTTCTCAACTACATATCTTTTGCATACGAACTCCGTTTGATGTGATTCAAGTTGCATTGGAATCGTCTTGTCGAGCTCTTCGCAATGAAGTCACTTTTACTGAGAGATGAGGAATTTTATTTTTTGGCCTTTTGAGATCCCCCTAGATCAGATGGTTACTCGAAGAGGCATGCCAAAGATGAATCTATAACATACAAGAGAACTCACTTGTGAGGGTTTTGTCGATGCCATCAAGGAAGAGTTCTACCCTATCAGAAACTATGATGACCAATACATGAGATGGAAATCTTTACACCAACAAAGATACTAGATTTTGCCAGAGTTCACCAATATATTCCATACCTTGTGCTCGAAGCTAGGTATTAGAGGCTCTAAACAACACTTTGTCCTAAAGTATCGTAGTAGCCTACACAAGTACATCCAAATAGATATGGATTTCTTTGACATCTTCTCATTGGGATCCACTTATCAATATGATGTCAAAATTGAGCAAAAATTCAAGCAAAAGAATAAGCGTGAGTTTGAGTTTGCAAATCAACCACAACAAAAGCCTAGCAAAGGTGGACCTAACTCACAAAACAAAGGAAAAAGCAAGGATATAAAAAATATAAACATCCAGTCCAAACCATAGGTAAAGAAGGGTAACAAGAAGTCGAAGAATTCAACAAAATCCCCTTGCGCAACACTAATGAATGTCGCTCGAAACAATCATTATTGGCTGAGATGAAAGCCTGAACGTTGAACTATGGAGCAAATTCTAATTCAAAGTAAGATAAAGGAAAGAGGATCAATGATGTGGAACCCAATGCCACCATCGTAACCATAAATATCCAACTAGAAGAGCCAGAGGAACCAGAGGAACCAGAGGAAGAGGAGCACCTCTTCCATTCACAAGTGTGGGTGAAGGGGAATCCAATACATTTCACTGTTTACAACAATATCTGCAAGAACATGATCTTAGTTGAGTTCATCAAGAGATTGAAGTTGCCAACAATGCCACACCGCTAATGATACACCATTGGTTGGTTGAGCGAGGGACGTGGCCGGTCCATGTCAATTAATAATATCGCCTATCCTATGACATCAATCCCTTAAAATATGAGGTATTGTGATGTTGCCCCACTTGAAGTTGGTGATGTTATTTTAGGACAACCCTATATGTGGAAACATCATGTTATTTATGAGTCCAAGCCCCATACTACAATTTTTACTTTGGGAGGCTAACTCAATAAGGTACATGAGGTAGTTCTAACTACTTTAGTTTCCTCGATCTCAAAAAACCAGTGTGGGAAGGTAATCTCTCAGATTGGGAAATTTGTCCTCTACATGGTTCAATTAGAAGGTGGATGGAAGGTAATTATGACCTCCACATCCTCAATGCAAGGCCTCTCTACACAACATAAGTAGGTGGACAAGTTTGTAAGGGAATACAAAGATATCTTTGCCTCACTTAAAGGGGTGCCTCTATACCGTCGGATCAAACACTCAATTGATTTAATACTTGGTGCTCATTTACCCAATGTCTAGATATGCATACACTCTCTTATGGAGAATGAGGAAATAAAATGTCAGATTCAAGATCTCATAAAAAAGGTCCTCATTTGACGGAGCTCCTCACCTTGTGGGAGCCCAATTGTGTTGGTACAAATGAAGGATGGGAAATTGTGACTTATTGATTATAGAACCTTGAACAAAATCATAGTCAAGAATCGATACCCAGTCTCTCAGATTGATGATATTCTTAATCATGTCAAGGGTGCCAAGTTCTTAAGTAGCATTGATATGAAGTCAGGATACCACCAAGTTCTGATTCAACAAACTAATGTATGGAAGGAAACCCTTTAAGTCCAAAGAAGGCCTCTTTGAGTGGTTGGTTATTCCTTTTTGTGTAACTAATGCTCTAATAACATTCATGAGGATAATGGATGATACAGTATTCACAAAATCTTTTGTGGTTGTATATATGGACGCCATCCTCATCTTCAGTAGAACTTGGGTGGAATATTTGTAACACATTCAACAGATCCTGAGCTCCCTATGACAACACAAGTTATACGCCAATTTGAGAAATGTTCATTCAAGATGGAGATAATTCGTGTCTAGCATCGTGGACGAACATGGGGTGCATGTGGATCCAACCAAGATCCACGTCATCCATGATTGGTTGGCCCTGATAACTCTAACAGAGCTCCAACTTCCTTTGGGCCTCACCAACTTCCACCACATGTTTGTGTTGGGGTTCTCTCATATTTCTTGGCCCTTGATCCAAGTGTCTAATGGTGGAGCCAAATCCAAGTTCACTTAGGGTGCATCACTACAAAAAGCATTCGACGATCTGAAATGATGCCTCTAGTTGGCACCAATCCTCACCCTACCAGACCTACAACAACTTTTCAAGATTTATGTAGATTACTCTAACTATGCTATTGGTGCAGTCCTCACTCAGCATGGACATCCAATGGCCTATAATAGCAATACACTCTATTATTATGTTCACAGGTATCCCACATATGACAAGGAGATGCACTCCATTGTGTAGGCCTATCACCCATGGAGACACTATATCCTAGGGAAGGAGACAACCATCCACACTAATCACGAGCCCCTGCATCTCATGTTGACGTAGTGAAAGTTAGAGAATGACCACCATTAGAAGTGGTCCATTTGCCTATAATAGTTCCACCTAAACATAAAGTACAAGAAGGACAACATAAATCAAGTTGTATATTTCCTCAGTTGACCTTCCATAACGATGCTAACTACTGTGCTCAACTCTTGTGGACACAAAACATTCGGGTGGCCCCAAGTGTATGACAACGATCCTTACTTTGTTGTTACCTACTAGATATTGCACGCATGCAGATTAATCTCAAACTTTCATCTCCAGGATGAACCTTGATGCCATATCAACCACCTTTGTGTTCCTTAGATGAGTGTGAGAAACTGATCTAGCAGGCACATTATAGTTGAGTGGTAGGGCACTTCAGTGTAGAGAATATAGTGGTAATGTATAAAAAGTACTTCTATTGGCCAAAGCTCCTACAAGATGTTGACAAGTACATTAGATCATGCACTACATGTGCCATTTCCAAACCTACCTTCAAGAAGCAGAGGTTATACACTACTTTGCCTAACCCAGATAGAACTTGGGAGTTTGTCTCCATGGACTGCATGCCTAGCCTGCCTTCAACCAAGCATGGAAATGGCTATGTACTTGTGGTTGTTGACCAGTTCTCTAAGATGGCAATTTTAACTCCCTGTAAGAGGAGTATCACAATAGAGGCCACTGCTAAGCTCTTATTCGAGCATGTTATGGGTTCACTTTGGCATCCCATGGACCATTATTTCAGATCGAGACAATACGTTCCTGAGTACCTTATCTTCTAACCTATGGTTGATGTTGGACACCAAGATAACCAAATCGATTTCCTTCATCCCCAAATTGTTGGATAGACAAAGGTAGTCAACATGATGATTGTGCATTATCTTTAGAATGTACAACTCCGAACATCCACGCACTTGGGATGATATCCTTTCTTATGTTCAACATAGCTACACCACATCCCTTCATGGCTCTCTTGGCCACAACCCCTTTTAGGAGTGCCTGGGGTACCATCCATTAGCCCTAATCGACGTAGTGCTACCCATTGCATATACACAGGAATAATCCTCCCATGCTCAAAATGAGGTTGATATGGAAACCAAATTTGCTAAAAGGATCAAACACATCATACAACAAGTTCATGATATTTTACAAAAATCCAATGCTAAGTACAAGCAATGCCACCATGAACAATGAGTTCCACACAATTTCCAACTGGGATATAAGGTATGGTTGCATTTCTAGAAATAACACCTCATAGGAACCCATCAAAAGCTCCACCCACTCTGATATGGGCCTTACACCATCACCAAAGTTTTGGGTGAGAATTATTTTTATTTAAGTGTTGCCCCTTTCCTCGGCTTGCATCCTGTATTTAATGTGGATTTGCTTCGACCATGTTTTGCACCTCTCTTGGACACCTTAGAGGTAGCTGAGCACTTGGCTTCTACATAAATCAATCTTGGGTGCATTAAGAAGGTGATAGCTGACTAGATATTGGACATTGAGATGAAGGGCATCTACCAGCAAAACATCTAATTGTAGTAGGTCGTCAAAGGAGGGCAACGTCTTCAACAAAGCAAGTGGCTCACTAACAGTCAAAGTTAGCATAAGTTCCCCCATATGATGGAGGAACTTGATGCAATGGGGACCATTGATACCTAATAGGGGAGGCTCGATTTAGGTGGATACTGGTGGCGACCCACCTGCTCCACTGATTTGGAATGGTTCCACATCTTGGAATTTTTTCGATTGTTTTTCGGATATCAAACATCCATAGCATTGTTTAAGCTCTAAACAATGATTTTTGAGCCTGTGATGGATTAGGGTTGCTCAAGGATTTTCTAAACCTAGATTGAAAATTTTCTTCTCCTCAATATCCTTCCAACATGTTATCATGCACCTCAAATGGAGTTTGTATGTGGAAGTTGTGCGTCCGAGAAGTTGATGTATCAACTTGACTCCTCATGGCACCCATTTCTTTTGCCACTTCATCTCCTAGGGTTAGGGTTTTGAATCTTTAGGGTTTTTTCCTCTTATGGTTTCACACTTTATGTTAAACATAACTTTTTTTCTCTTGTAATGGGCTATTGCGAATGAGCATAATCGACACATATCTCTTCTAAGATAAGCTACCACCATCCAAGCTAGGTTGTATTGCTTTGCAGTCTACAATTTTTTTCTTTCCATTCATTAATAGGATTTGGGTTTTACTGTACTATTGTGCTCCAAAATATTTGTGTGTGTGTTTCCATTTTATATTGTTTCCTTCATTTCATTCTCCAAATAATATAGAACTATGGTATCCAATCAATATCATCTTATTGTTTCTCGGTGCATGTCCCGAACGAGATATGGGTTTCAAGAGTTGGGTCTCAAACTAATTGAGCTTGGGGAAAACCGCTCTCACTAGCCCAAGCAACCTCACATGGTGGAAGAAAATAGAGATAACAGAGCAATAGATCCTATTAAGTTGTTTTCTCTAGGAAGCCCTCATGTGATAGAGGAATGAGATGGTGGATAATTTTTCCTAGATCCTTCGACAACTGCTAATGACAATGGAGACATCTTCAACTAGAAACCATTTCGGAGGTGTGACACCTTTCAAG
Organism: Larix kaempferi; assembly: GCA_027924585.1. Classification (NCBI taxonomy): domain Eukaryota; kingdom Viridiplantae; phylum Streptophyta; class Pinopsida; order Pinales; family Pinaceae; genus Larix; species Larix kaempferi. The sequence goes on from BSBM01000289.1 coordinate 21,285,802, forward strand.
GTACATGTTAACTTTGACATCCCTTTATTTTAAGACTAGATAGATGTATATTCTTTCGAGAAATGGTTAAATATGTAAGAGGGTTATTACTCTATTAAAAAAATTGATAATGAAAATATCACCATCACGCTCCTTAAGTCCCTCCCCCATCTCAAAGATCAGTGGGACAATTACTGGGAGAGGTATGTTGGAGATGAATCTAGGACATAAGGGACAAAACCCAGGTGGGAATATTTTGTTGATGTCTTCAAGGAATATTTCTACCCTATTGGAAACTATGATGACTAGTACATGATAGGAAAAACTTTGTGCCATCAAAGATACCATATGATGTCGTAGTTTACCAATATATTCCATACCTTGCACTAAAATATAGGTATCAGAGGCTCTGAATGATACTTGGTCCTATAGCGTTACAGTATCCTACACAGGTATATCCAAACATAGATGGATTTCCTGGTCATCTCCTCATTGGAGCCGCTTATCGGTGACACTGTCAAAATTGAGCAAATAATAAAGTAGAAGTATAAGCGGGAGTTTGAGTTTCTAAATCAACCATAGCAGAAGCCTAGTAAAGGTGGTCCTAACTTACATAACAAAGGACAGAGAAAGGGTGACCAATCTATGAATAACTAGTCCAAGGCGCAGGTAAAGAAGGGTAACTAGAAGTCAAAGGACAATAGAAAATGGTGTGAGTTCCACAAAATCCCTTGGCACAACACTAATGAATGTCGCTCAAAACAATCATTGTTGTCCAAGATTAAATCCTAGATGTTGTACTTTGGATGATAATTTAATCTGGATAAATATAAAGGAAAGTATATCATTGAAGCGGTACCCAGTGCCACCATCACAATTGCAAAGATCCAACCGAAAGATCCATAGGAGCCATAGGAAGGGGAGTGCCTTTTCCATTCATAGATGCGGATGAAGGGGAACCCACTAAATTTTATTGTTGATAACAGTAGCCAGAAGAACATGTTCTTGGTCGATGTCATCAAGATATTTAAGCTACCGACAACACCATACCCCCAACCATACACCTTTGGTTGGTTGATTAAGGGGCGAGACATCTGCTTCAGTCATCAATGCCTCCTATCTTACAACATAAATCCCTTCTAAACACAAGGTAATCTGTGATGTTTCCCCACTTGAATTTTGTTATGTTCTTTTAGGACAAACCTATATGTGGAAACACCATGTTGTTTATGAGCCATAGTGTCATTGTTATTTTGGGAGGCCAACTATACAAGGTACCTGAAGTAGTCCTTACTACTGCAAATTTCCTTGATCTTGACAAAGTATTGTCAGAAGGTAATCTCTCGGACTGGGAAATTTATCCTCTTCATGGTCTGGTCAGATGTTGGATAGATGCTCATTACAACAACCACAACCTTAGCGACATGCCTCTTTGCATAGAAGAAGTAGGTGGACAAGATTACAGAGGAATATAGAGATATCATTTCCTCACCTCAGATCACTCTCAGACCAATCACTCAATTAATATGATGCATTGTGATCCTTTACCTAATGGCGCGATACGTAGATGCTCTCTTTTGGAGAATGAGGAAATACAATGTCAGATTCAAGAGCTCATCCAAAATGGCCACATTTTATAAAGCTCGTCACCTTGTATGAACCCAATTGTGTTGGTGAAGAAGAAGGATAAGACATAGTGACTTTGTATTTATTACATAGCCCTAAACAAAATCACCATAAAGAATTGATACCTAATCCCTTAGTTTAAAGATCTTCTTGATCATCTTAACGGTGCCAAGTTCATCATTATGATTGATATGAAGTGAAGATATCACCAGGTCTCGATTGAGCAAACTGATGTATGGAAGACAACCTTTAAGTCTAAAGAAGGTCTCTTTGAGTGGTTGGTCATGCCTTTAGGCTTGGATAATGCCCCAACAACATTCATGAGGATTATGGATGATATATTTTTGTCTCGTCACAAACTCTTTTGTCATTGTATATTTGGATGACATCCTCATCTTCAATGGAACTTCGATGGAACATTTGTAGCACATTCAATAGATTCTGAGCACCCCGTGACAGCACAAGTTATATGCCAATTTTGAGAAATGTTCATTTGGCATGGAGAGAATTTGGTATCTAGGATACATCATGGTTGAAAATGGGGTGCATGTGTATCTAGCAAGATCCAAGTCACCCACAATTAGCCACCCCTAATGACTCTAATAGATCTCCATAGCTTCTTGGGCCTCGCCAACTTTTACTACAAGTTTGTGTTTGGGTACTTTCATATTTCCTAGCCCTTGAGACAAATGACCAAGGGTGGATCCAAAGCCAAGTTATCTTAGGGTGCATCACAAAAGAAAGCATTTGCATATCTTAAACGATGCCTCTACTTGGAACTAGTCCTCACCCTACTATACCTAAAAACAACCCTTCGATATTGAGACATATGCCTCTAACTATGCTGTTGATGTTGTACTCACTCATCATTGACATCCGATGGCCTATCATAACAAGACACTCTCTACTTTTTTTCACAGGTATCCCACCTATGACAAGGAGATGTAATCCATTGTAGATGCCTATAGCTGATGGAAATATTTCATCCTAGGGAAGGAGACGATTGACATCCACATTTATCACAAGCCTCTGTAATTCACGTAGACACATCGAAAGTTACAAAATGAAAACCATTAGAAGTGGTCCACGTACTTGCAGTAGTTCCACCTCAATATCAAATATAAGAAGGGAATCACAAATCGAGTTGCAGTCTGCCTCAATCGCTCTTCGATTGCAATGCTAACTATAGTGCTCAGCTCTTGAGGGCATGAGACCTCTGGGTGGCCCCAGTTGTCTCAAACTTTCATCTGTAGGATGAAATTCTATGCTATCTTGGCCACTTCCACTTTCCTTTAGGCGAGTGTGAGATGTGTAAAGTATCATGCCCCAGGTGAATGTTGTCATATGTTTCTCTTGATTAAATAAATCAAATATGAAATTATTTAATTGTAGAAATATAAGTTCTTGAACATGCAAAAATCACACATATAGCCGAAAATGAATAGTGGACGCATAAACATGATAAACAAGAATTATGTCCTTCAATCAACTTATCATTTAATAATCAAAACTTAGAAGGAAAATTCAACCCGATATTTACAACCCATTGAAAAGAAACAATATGTCTAACATAAATCTGAGGAACTGATGTACCTTGTACGGCACTATACAACATTTCTCTAGCAGTCTTCCACCTCGCTGATTATTCCTCTTCCTACTAGATGCATTCTCTCCTCCTTGGCTTCACTTGTGTGTGTTCATCACACAACCTCTTTGGTGTGTACTTGATATGACCCTAGGGGGATCATATATGGGGTTAAATGTATATGATATGACCCAAGGGGGGCATATACAGGGCTAAATTCATATGTAATAGGGCCAGCCTAATAAAGGGACCTCATATGCAATGAATGGATATGTATACATAAGGGTAATGTAGTTATTGTTGAGGGACATGTGAAATGATTATGTGAATGTCTTGGGATAGATGGAGAAGAATATCCTATTATTTAAGGAGTTATTGTGTATCTTATCTTTTTTATCTATATAATTGTATACGTGCTCCACATTTACATCTATTCTATCTTAAGGATATTGGTTCATACATTTGGTATCAGAGCTTGAACGCTTCCAAAAACAACCATCTTGGCATTTTCAATATAACTTTTGTTTTCTAGGACGTTTTAGATATCAAAACCTAGAGGGGCCACAAAGGACATGGTGAAGTACGATTTCAAGTCTTTATTGATTACATGTTTAGATTTATACATTGTGGAAGTTAGGGTTTTTGGCTAATCCAAAAAGTAGTTTCAAACATGTGTTCTAGGTAAAACTAGTATGTATAAAACTTATGAGTGAGACTTGTTGCATAAGAAAGATGATATACAATAGTATTTTTGTTACATTTTTTAGGTTTTGATTCATTACAGGTATAGAGTTATACCCTGTGGATGTTAGGGTTTTTGACTAGTCTAAAAACTAGTCTCAAACAAGTGTTCTGGGTAAAAATGTTGTATTTGGAGATTGAGAGATCCAAATCGAGTGAGACATGTTGCATCAGAAAGAAGATAGAACTTAGTATTTGTGGTAGAAATTTGAGAAGCAGATCCATAAAATTGGATACATGGTAGGCCGTACACTATCTCTCTCCTAAATAGGAAAAAATAACAAGTTTTGGGAAATCATAACTTTTTCTTGGCACAGTAGAATTATGTTAAGCCCATGGAACTGCAGAGAAGACATACCAAGATACTATAGGATGAAATTCCAGACTCAGAGGGGCCAAAATTGCAAAGTTATCTTAGTTGGAGTGTTGGCCATCAAAACAATATGCAAATTTATAGGTTTTTTTTTTAACAGAAACGGTTACCATCTTTGATTATAAAAAAATATAGAGAATACAAAACATGGGAAGATCAGATTGCTCCCATGAGAGGAAGACATCCACCATTCCTAGTTCATCTTGTTCTACTTGATAGCTATCATTGTATCTTCCTGTCCTATGATAACAGTAACATCTTACGAACTGCCCCAGAAGAAGTATGCAAAAATAAAACATTGGAAAGCTTCTACCTTATACAAAAATAGAGTTTTAAACATTCCAGGTTACCAAAATTGCAGCTGGTGCCTATTCTATGAGTTCCATAAACCTTATACATACTACTAGAAATCATAAAAAAAAACATAACAAATCTAGAGAGGTCCAACCTGAGACCAGAACCGACATATCCATTACTGTAGACCAAAATCCATGGCAGCATCGATGGAAGTTGCTGCCCCGTTCTTTTCTGCGCTGAAGTCCACAAAATTTCCCTCATTTTCCATGAACTTCTGTAATTTTCCCATCTTCCTGTTGATGTCTTCGAAATCCTTGCCATAAACCTTGTGCTTGTAGACCTTGTGGGGGTAGGCTAGACCCAGGGTCTCTTCCAGGTGCTCCAATTTCTCAGCAATGTTCTGATACTGAGCTTTTGCCTTAGAATGAGTAGCATATGCCAGGTTATAGAGACGAGTTAAAATATTCTTGTGTTCCAGATTCTCACTTTGTATCATCCTGGTTTGCAGCTCAAGCTCCTGCAGTCTGTCCAGGCATTCCACTTCGAACTTGGAGATGCTGGGCTTCCCAAACTACCCCTGCGAATTCACAGCCCCAACAAGTCGGCAGCAAGGACCAAACCCGGGATTACTCTCAACCTCTGCAGAGCCTCCCCTCATTTCTTCCATATGCCAACCTCGACTGCATCCACCGTTCGAGCCTCTCCCCACCGTGAAGCACCTTCCACACTTCTGAGCCACCTTGTCTCTTCCTTGCGAACGCCTAGCACCATGAAAACAAATACCACCTCTCTCCTGAGGACGTCTGGCACCGTGACGATTCATCCTCCTGGCTACAGTTGAACCAACAGACAACCCTTGCAATTCTCTAAATAAAAACGCAACCATTATCACCTGTAGAGCTCTGGAGCCGTCTGAATGAGGAGACGGAGGCTTCCAGTGCCAAAGATATACATCAACTCCCAACTCGCATGCCAGACAATTGGCGAGCTGGCTAATTGCATTTAATTTGGGCATGTTTGGGCAGGTAACGAGGGAAGGTGGAGTCGCCAAAATTTCAAGGGGGAATTCCCATAAATTTAAAAAAATGGACCCTCTAATGTGATGAGCTCGGTGTGACATATAGAGCAATGAGTTTTTGACATGATTCCAAGTCATTAGGACTAGCTTTGATCCAGGGGATCCAAGAGTTTTCCAGGGGCTCATTGTTACAACTTAGAACACCATAGGAGAGACTGACTCTAAGATTAGCCATTTCGTCAGCTTGACCATTTAGATCAAGCAAAATATATAGAAACGTAAGATCATGAAACTCTTTGCTGATGTAGAGAAGGAGGTGATGCATTTTTGAGGTGGGTGCCTTTCGTTTTCCAACTATACCTCTGGCTTCTCTGATAATTATAAGTGAATCTCCTAAGACCATAAGCTTCGTAATGACCAGCTTGATCACAATCTCCAACCCTTTGATGAGGCCAAGCCACTCTGCCCCATTATTGGTTTTTCTTCCTATGCTCCAGGCAAACTCCTTCTGCTTGTTTCCCTTGGAGTAAAAAATTACTCCCCCCGCACCTGCCAACCCCGACAAATTTATAGGGTTTTGAAAAGTATGTTATTTTGAAATTTGCATAACTTTTGAATGGAAGGTCGAGTTTACGTGATTAAAAAGCCATTGGAAAGAGAAAACATAGGATAGTATGTTGAAAAATTTATATTATCATTTTTTCATACCATCTTCAATATATTGAGGTTAGAATTTGAAGGTTCTGTTTGGACCTCAAATAAGAAAAATGACAAAAATGAAAATACCTATATTTAATGGAGATGAAATAAATCCCAAGGAATGGTTGAGGGTGATCAAGGAGAATGATTTGATTCATGTTTTTATCTTGAAGGTAAAGCTAAAATGTGGTGGAAAAGTCATAATGTAAATACTAGACTAAATGCTACATGGGAAGAATTTGAAGAACTATTCTAAAAAAGATGGATCAAGGACCCAAAAATGGAAGAGATGAATAAAATTCAGGATGAATTGAATTTTAATGTCAACATGTAATTGTTATAGTTATTGGTAACTTGACATCATCCAATTGGGAGAATATGTCCAATACATTCAACAAAAAGTATATTTTTCACAAAAAAAACATTTCAAAGCATACAACTTGCAATAACATTCAATTATATTGATTGTCATTCTTCACTCAAAATGTTGTCATTGCATGAGCTACTTGTATGCCTCATTTCTTCATCAATTGTAGGCGATATTGTACTTGGGTTATTTGATTGAATGTTTTGTTAATTAGTTTCTACAAACATTTAAATAAAGTGTAATGACTATATTTACATTTATAATATAATATACTTGATTGTGTAAATCGAAAAGCATACTATAACAAGAAATGGTTTATAAGCAATACACATTCTTTCAATGCCATTTCTCATGTCGCGTTTCAACAAATTTTATGTTGGATCCACTCCATATGTTGTTTCTAAAAGTTTTATATGTCATAACAAAGCTTTGATACAATATACGTATGTCTGTCTGTCCTCTCAAAGAATGAGGGTGGGTTTGTCCGTCCTTCCCGAAGAAGGATGGCCGGGTTAAAACTTTTAGGATACGGGGATGTATGACAAATTGAGGAACTAAAACAAGATAGCTACTTACAAATTGCTCAATGAACCTGCGACAATCTAACATATACTCACAACCCATAATTAACCCAATGTCAATTAATGCTTTGGATGGCTCTTCTTTGTATGTTAGCACATGCTAGAAGACATCCATGGATGACTGTAAACTAATTAAAATATAAATATCACAACAAATACAAAATCATAAGGAAAGTGAAAGTACTCACAAACTTTACAATCAACCATTTTCTTCCTTGTCATCCACTCTAATGTGATGAATGGGTTCTAGTTTTTTTTTTGTTTGCAACAAAAGAATTGAAAATCAATATTTCATGCGATAATTAAACTCTATACATAAAATAAAAATTCAACAATTACATACATTTGATGCACGCTATTGTTGGGGTGGCTCCTACAATGCAATTATGATTATTTCTTTGACCATCTCCCTCTACACTTTTTTGGACATCCCTAATGGCATGTTATATATATCACCTCATTTGTCGTTTGAAATTTTCATAATCTTCTTAAAAAATGAAAAGTGCAATGACAAAACTTTTAATATTTGTACGTGAATGTAAATACGGTAGAAATATTTGTTTCATAATTTTTGGGAGTAGTATATACATATTTAGGAATAATACTTTTTAAATGGTTATTTTCTGTTATTGCATGTATTTGCTATTCTAACATGTCTCATTAGCCATTTATTTGGAAACACTTGTTGTAGTTGATATATAATATGATTCTTGGAGTCATTGGATTGACTTTTGTACTTTAAGTGGAAACTACGTCTGTATGTTCTTTCCACTATATCCCTCATAGTTTTATAAAAGTGACCCCCCCTTTCATAAATTTACAGTACCACTCTAGATGAACTAAGGACCGATTCATCATCATTTACATCATTCATATAATTTTTATCTTTTTACGACGACACTCCCTTCCCTTGTGGTCAATCCCTACACAACATTCAACAAATGTGAAATAGAGTGTTTGAAACATGTTAGTGACTATTCTTAAGAAGTACCTTATTACTTAAAATTCAAAGAAAATATTCATCTTGATTATCTTTTGATTCACCTAATTCCTCTATTTACAACATTTCCACAAAGATTGTACTTTATTTTGCACTTAGATTGCAAACAATCTTATTGAGTTTTTGAAGTTTTTTTTGTCCACCACACACATTGACCAATACAATTTGTTTAAATGTACAAATAATTCAAATATATTAATTCTATACTAAAATTTCAAAAAACCTATCTTTTTCTATTTTTGGGATGTGCTCCCATTGTTCTTGTTACTTTAACTTCTATGAGACATCTTCTATATGAATAAAATCCCTACATCATAAAATTTAGAAACTATCAAATATGTTTTACAAATAAAGCAAAGAATTTCAGGCTATAGATGTGTTCGGGTTATTGGTGTGCATGACATAGTAATATGCATTAGTATTTGTATATTTTTTTCTAGAGAAAAAAATATGTAACTTTGATATTATAAGGAATAAAACAAGGTTACATCCGATATGTCATTAATCCGATAGTTTCAGCTTATCAGAAACTTACGGCCATAGCCAATCTAAAACAATAAGACCATATAAAAACCGTCTATTACAAACTATAATGCCGTGAATTCATCATTCAGGAAAGCAAACTGACAGAAAAACAAAACACGAAGAAAAACATCTCCTCCAACATAGCCTTTAGAAAGTGAGGATGCTTCCTTGATCGATAATGGCCTCATCCATGCATTTGCTGTAGTGCAGAAGGTCGTCCATCAGCCCCAATGCTAGCTTAGATAGTTGGTCTACTGTCATATTTGCTTCACGATAAATATGCTGACAACAAAGCATGTCAAAAGAAGCACTTAGACGTCTCATCTCCTCCATCCAGGGCTCAAGGAGCATAGCTTTGATCGCATGCTTTCCATTGAACCAGTTGACCACCACCTGCGAATCTCCATAAATGGTCAAGGAGGAGTAACCCCTCCTATGTGCAAACCACAACAAACATCGCAATGCCAATAGTTCAGCCTTAAGACTATCTCCGCCTCCAATGCCAACCTGAATTTTTATGTAATGGTTACGATGAATGTGAAGCATGATCCCCGCTCCACACATGCCCTGCTAAGAGGCACCATCAAAGAACCCATGAATGGAGCCCTCGTCCATCACAGGGAAGGAGACCCGACAAACCTTTAATTTGCCAACCATTTTCGGATGCCTGTTCCAATGCTAAAGAATTCTTAAGGCTGTGGCATCCACCGACGGAAGGGAGTCATTAAAGATCCCAACATTTTGAGCTTTCCAAATGCCTCCTATCAGGAAAAGAGGAAGGGTGCTTTTGTTCCCATAGTGTACTAACCAACTGTGTACACAATCAACCAGATCGGGCCCCTTCCACTCAACATGAAGATATAACCAACCTCGTAAAGCCTGCAAGACCTCTTTCACATAACTACAATGGATGAAAGTATGTTGTAATCCTCATCAGCGGATCTGCACAAATAGCACATGTCCGGTCCATAGAAGCCCCTTTTCTGAATTTTAGGCCAAAGGAGGATTTTGGCCATAGAAGCATTAGTATTTGTATATATTTGTGTATATGCATTCTCATTGTATATATTTACATCCAATTAATGAGGTCCTTGTGTGTTAATTTCTTATATTCGTACCTAGCAGTGGTAGTAGAGTTGATGTGGAGCTTGTGACCTATGCTTCTCTGCATAATTTATGCCATATTCTGCTCATAATTTCTCTGCCAGACGTGCACTTATTATCTGCATGAGAGCGTTTTCTCTTTGAATCTTGTGCCGTCTATGAAAACCTAATTCGAGTACGATTGGGCCTATGTGGAGACCTGTGTTGTCTGCCATCTCCTATAGGTTCCACTTAGAAATTCTGCCCACAATCTAGAAACTTTAACGTCTATTTGTCAGACAACCCTGCCTACTACGCCTCTCTGCCGACTCCCTGTCATTATGGGTTTTGCCTCATTCATCTCTCAAACCTACAAACCATAACCTGCCTATGCCAAATAAAGTTGAAACCCCAATATGAGATATATCTCCACATGTAAATTTTCTCCCGCAACACCAACGACCTGGTGCTATCTCACCCAGCGTTCTGTGTGACTTCGTTGCATCTCTTCATAGTTGTTAACTCTGTGTTTTCTCCGCGTATTGATACATATACACAGGAGAAACCTAGCGCTACCCTTCCACACCTGTGACCACGAGGAGTATTATGTTTCCTTGAAACAAAAAAAGGAGTTCTGTGTGACTTCGTTGCATCTCTTCATAGTTGTTAACTCTGTGTTTTCTCCGCGTATTGATACATATACACAGGAGAAACCTAGCGCTACCCTTCCACACATGTGACCACGAGGAGTATTATGTTTCCTTGAAACAAAAAAAGGATCCATCGTATCGCTCTTCTGTGGCATGTAAAAAATGAGCACCGATACTTCCATTGCTGTGTGGGTGAACTTAGAAGCAGAATGATGGCGATTTATCCACTGTTCGGTGACTGCTCACTTGATAGAAGAACGTCGGTGCTTGTGTGAAGAGCGTGGGTAGCTCGAGTTGTTGGAGCTACCTTGGAGCTAACTTGTAGTCCGTCCGAACTCAGTGAACCCTAATCTGAGTGTTGTTTGGACTCTTTCTTTTTGCTGCATAAAGACTATACTTATGATATGAAGGATGGGCTGTTGACTATCTCTGCATGGTAGTGTGGGCGTATGGAATCCTGGAAGCTTTATGACTGGCATCAATTTATTTTGAACCTGCGATATAAATTCCTCCAATGAATGTCCTGGTGCTTCTATGTGACTGCAATTTGGAGGTATTCACTCTAATGCTGTGACTTAGAGATGTGAAGAAAAGTCTCAATAGTGGTGGAGCGTCTGCATGGTGAGATTGACTGCTGTGATTGGTATGATTGTGTGAAACCTCTTTCCTGGGGCGTGAATGAGTTGCGATCTCTATCCCATTCACCGTGAAGAATGCCAGGACTTCTATCAAATAAAGGCTACGACCTTTGAAGACTCATAAGCTGCGAAATAATATGAAGATTGTTGACTATCCCTGGTTTTACCTAGAGACGCTCAGTGATATAAGGAGTGGAGCTGCGACCTCTCCTTGAAGTGAGACTATTCTTGTATAGAGTGTATTATTGTTACGTGGCCTCTCAGCATTTTCAACTAGTGCTTGAAGACAACCTGGTGCCCAATGCTCTCCACTTGAGCTACGTTCACGATCTTCCCACGCTCTGGTGCTGCGATCTCTTGTGGTGAGATCTGACTCCCACTCTTTTGCGTGCAGAAATACACAAATACACAAACCCTTGTGCGTACTCTTCTCCTCTTCTGATAGTGTGATTTGAGGACAATTGTTGCATCGTGTTTGTTTGGCGTGACCGTTGGAGGTGGATCTATCTCTACGTATGATCTAGCTTGGGACTGGTTTGGTGAGACCACTTGAAGGATTCAATGCAAACTTCAAGCAAGTTTGCAGCTACAAGCACTTCTCCAAAAGAAAAAGATGCAGAAGCAAATCGACATCATAGAAGAACACATGTATAGTAGATTCCTCAATTCAATAGTCACAAGTATAACTTGCAACTATTATTTGCTTGTAAGTTTTAGTGTATGTTTGGTACTTGCATGTGTGTTTTTGTACAGTACCTGAAGAAAACATTGAATTGCATGTTGTATTTGGGTGCATTTTCGGTTGAGACCGACGCCCCTCACCTTTTTAATTTGAATCTTGTGAATATTGTTTGTAAAGGGTAGAGTTGCAAGAAGCCCTCAGCTTGATTGAGTCTACTTGGTCCTTCTTGCACAAGGAGGCTTTTAACTCTCCTCACAATGTCCCAGACTAAAGAAACATTAGAGTTGTTGAAAACTCTAATACTTAGTGATGTAGTTGGCTCAATCACAATCAACAAAGATACACTCCAAACTGTTATCACACATCTACACGATTTGAAAGCTAAATCAGAAGATGTACAACATAGGAATCAACATTCTAAACTAGTGTTTGTTAAGAATAACCCTCTATTTGAAGAGGATTCCTATTAGCTTCTAGCACACAATGAAATAATGTCGAAAGATATTCAAAGTTCCAGATGCAAACATTATGACAGAGTTGGCCATATGAAAGATTAGCATTTTGCTCTTCATCCTTGTCAACACAGTGGGAAGTGTAATCATTCTTTAGATCGATGTATGAAGCTGAAGAAACCTGCACGAGTGAAACTTGCAGCAAAATATTATACCGACGCTTCTTATCTTGTACCTAACAGGGGGGAACATGATGTCAGGCTTCAAGTTTTGAAGTCTCCTTTTGATAACAAGCAATCATGGCCTTTTTCAAGTAAGAAGGATCAAGTGAGTCTGATCCACAACCAGTTTGGGAAGCCAGATTCAAAGAGTAATCATAATATGTTTCGTGTCTAGTTGCGACACCATGAGACTCTTCTCCTCTCCTCACGTTGTTCTTGACAGGGGTGGAATGAAGATCGTCATAAACAAGTGAGCGAGAACAAGCAAGCTCGATCAAGCGAGCCTGAGCGATAACATGAAGACGGAAGAGAACCATGCCCTTGAGTACCCATGTGTTTTCTGTCTAGTTTTGACACTATGGGACTCTCCTCTCCTCACATTGTTCTTGACAGGGGGGGACAATCAGAAATGAGTGAGCGAGAATAAGCGATCCTAAACCACCATATTCGACTGAGCTCTAGAGTTGGTGGTCAACCTTAAACCACACATTTAACAGAAGACTTCAACTTTTGCTATACATGAGATGGTGGTCCCCAAACTACCACTCCAAAGAACCTCCGAGCCTTCATGCCAAGTTGAACCTCTGAGCCTTCGTGCCAAGTTTGAGAGTTTCTGGTTAGCTTTAAACCACACACATAGTAGAAGATATTCCAACTTCTGCTAGCCCCCTTAGTTCGTGGTCAGCGAAAACCACCTCTTAATAAAGCACTTGTATTTAGCAGAAGACAATGCAAGCTTCTAGCTAACTTGCTTGACAATTCGGATTGTCAAGATGGAAATGCTCAGCAAGTGGTGGATGTCCACTTCCAGTGATTCAACTCTATTTTTCTTGGACTCATATACACACTTCAGATTAAGGGGAGATTTGTTGGAGTCTAATCCTTAGTGTGAGGACTATTATTGTGAAAGGGAGACCAACTGTCACCCAAGAGTCCAAGAGCCACTTGGGAGATGAACCCAAGGGACATTCTCATTGTATGTATTTACATCCAATTAATGATAATTAAATGTGCTTTGATTCCTATCCTTCTATCCTTGTGTGTTAATTTGCTATCTGCCCAATTGGGGCACCTAACAATTCATATATTTTTTATCTTCTTACGACGACACTCCCTTCCCTCGTGGTCAATCAGTGCATACCATTCAACAAATGTGAAATAAAGAGTTTGAAACATGTTAGTGACTATTCTTAAGAAGTACCTTATTACTTAAAATTCAAAGAAAATCTTCATCTTGATTATCTTTTGATTCACATGATTCCTATATTTGCAACATTTCCATAAAGATTTTACTTTATTTTGCGCTTAGATTGCAAACAATCTTATTGAGTTTCTTCAAATTGACTAATACACCTTGTTTAAATCTACAAATAATTCAAATATATTAATTCTATACTAAAATTTCGAAGAACCTGTCTTGTTCTATTTTTGGGATGTGCTCCCATTGTTCTTTTTACTTTAACTTCTATGAGACATCTTCTATGAATAAAATCCCTACATCATAAAATATAGAAACTATGAAATATGTTTACAAATAAAGTAAAGAATTTCAGGCTATAAATGTGTTCGGGATAATTGTTTGACGGACAATCTACCGAGAGCGGACTCAAGGCCTGATCTCTCTAGCTTAATGTAAGTCTAGAATAAATAGGGCATAACACAAAATACTTTCCTAGATCAAATAGAAGTGCAAATGGAAGAATAGATCGTTTACATTGAATTTTCAGATCCCTTTCTCCTTCGTTGATCCAATGCTCCAGTGCTGCCAGATCTTAAGCGGCTATACCCTGTTGAACATATAACAGACCAAGAATAGTGAAAGCATACATTTCATATGATAGATCTAAGTTAACAGTTGAGGAGGAAAACTCTAAACATCATCAATGCGACAACATTTATGGAAAGCAATTGTATTAACTGTATTGAAAAATGGAGAGTACAATAGAAAAGAGGATTACAACCATTTCCTTAACGTTGCAAGCTCCTTCCGACAAGCCATGCCAAAGCTCCTAGAGAGAAGTGGATGTCTCTCAAGCTAGAGTGCTAAATCTATTAAGCCTAATTTCACCAGCATAAGAGTACCATAGACTTCCTCTCCTTGGAGAGGGGTAGGGCCTCACTTATATAGGGCTAAGTGGATAGGATATGGATAGGGTAGGTTGAGATATGGTAGGAGAGAGATAGGGGATCCTTCCTAGAGGTTAGGAACTGAAGGCCAGCTCCCCCAATAGGTCAGGGATAGGGATCCAAGTCAGCAACCTTCGAGAATGAGCTCGAAGAAGCTATTTTTTTCCATTAACTGACTTCGTCGCACCCTGTAATGGAGCAAGGTGCGAAATCGCAGGTTGCATGAGTACAACCTGTGACAACCTCTCAAAACCTAGCATACAAGCAATCGTGTCCTTCCCAAGTAAATGACTTAGCCAATGGAACTTCAGGGGTGTATACATTGAATCACATGATGGTAGGATTTTAGGTGTAACAGAATGCCCCCCAAAGCATGAAGCTATTGAAATATTGGATAGGTGAAATGCTTTGACATAAAGAATGGAAATGGATTTGTCAGATGAAGGATGTTGCTGCAGTATAACTGACTCTGAACTAACAATTTCATATGATGCACAACATGGCTGCCGACCAATACAATGCAAATCCATGGTAGTAATGACCGACTGAACACAATCATGGCTACTAGACACAAGCGTAGATCCATGATGAGATGATAACACAGCCACGACCAATACAAATGTGGATCCGTGTAATATGACTCAAATACAAACTCCATCACAACCTAGGTAAAACATGACTCCTCAGGGTCTTCAAGCTGAACCCGCAATGATACGAATCTATCCATGTGATTACAAATGTCTTGACGTCGAACATGGTAGAAACCACTTGATTACTGGTCATTGATGTATACCTTTAACAAGTGCGAGGGAAATCACCATTGATGTCAATGATCCCCAAGGTATCACAGTACAATATCACCAAGCATGAACAAATGAGTTGAAGTCTAATGCAAGATGAAATATTTCAATCAAGAGTCAATGATGTAAACTCATGTTGAAAGCGAGGTAACCTACCATTGAGTCATGCAAGGCCAAGGTTCTTGGTTGGTTTTTAGATTCAATCCTTGGATGATGAGATGAAGTCGACAAGGATGAATCCGTCGAAGGAGGGCCATGATGAATCCCCCATCATCGACACGAAACACAACAAAGGATGTGTAGAGTGGATCGGATGGTACAATAACATGCGAGACTGACTCAGAGTAGACTGAAATGATTGAAGGTGTACTGACTGCAGATAATGGATAGTGAAAGTATTCTTGAACATGGGCATGGCATGACTTGGCAGTAATGACATGTCGAGTACGACACTAACTCCTAATGCAACTGATGATGTAAGCTTTCTTTGAATGACTCAAAGGAGTAACAAGACTCATGAAGTAAGCGGAACTCGAGGAAAAACAGATGATCCAAGTACTGTATGCAAATGCAGATGAGTGCCATGTTCAAGAACGACTAAGTACTGCCACAGATAAAGGTGTAATACAAAAGCTTCCCTTTTTCCCCATCATGAATGATGTGTGCCTCATGTGTTTTTCACGAGTTTGATGAGGGTAACCAGATGCTCGGTATAGCTCATCTCATATATGAGTCCGATCCCAAATATTTTCTGAACTTGGGATAGGAGGGGTTCGTCCCATGGCGGGCCCTTCAATGTAAGAGTTTAACGAGTCCATAGAGGGTAAACTTGGTCGTCATTTCATGTTTAGAGAGTCTGAAAAGAACTAAAGAAGACTCCAACGGTCCTTTTTCGTAAAGTTAGCCTCATAGCCAGAAAAAGGGTAAAACAACGCGAGAGAGGACTCTTCCAGTAATGATTCGCTGGAGTATACCTTTTTCGTAAGTAGTGCCCCCTGGTCCGAAAAAGGGGTAAACTATCACTAGGAAGACGACCATTCAAATTCTTTTACAAGCGTGAACGCGACAAGTTCACTTGGCAATCTTTTCGTATTTCGAGAGCCTGAAAAGAACTTAAAGATAAACTCTGGGGGGTTCCTTTTCCATAGGAGTTTAACGAGCCCGGAAAAGTGATAAATCCTAACTCGGTAATGTATTCTCATGGTTTCAAGAGCACGAGAAAGAACAAAGAGTAAGCTCACAATCATTAAATAATTACAATCTAGTGAATGAAAAGATAAATGACAAAAATTCACAAGGGGTGTTCATACCTGAGATGACCGTTCCAACACGAAAATGGCATAAAAAGACACTTAATAACTCATGCACACTCAGAAACTAGGTCAAATAGTCAACCGAAGGTTCAAATATGATAAAATCGATCCAAACTATAGCAAACAACATAAAGGCATCAAATATTTGAAAAAGGAATATTCCATTTTGTTTATAAATAGAAATAAAACCAAATATAGTCACCATTGTTCTATTTGCCAAATTTGGGAAGAATAGTGCCGTTGGGAGCCAAAAATTCACTCGTTGATTCCGGGAGCTACGAGCAGCCATTTCACCCACCGTCCGGAGCAGGTAACCCTAAACTTCATCAACCATAATTGTAGTGGTTTACATTTTTGAATTTCGTTCATTTTTTTTGGTTTTGGCTTGATTTGGGAAAGGCCATTGCGCCCTCGGGTCGTCGCAGCCTACCCTTTCGGGAACTGCGATGAGACTGAGTTGTCGCAATTGTCGCATAGTTGGACTGTGATGACTTCACACCGTTTGCAAAAATGGGGTGTGACGACGGTGACGTCCATCCCCAAACTCAAGCCAAGCTCAAAAAAGGAACTTTTGGTGGTTGAAGCAAGTTCTAACAATGTGAAAATTCTCCTTTTGGTAGGTTCCAAGCATCCAAAATGGTTTTGGAGTGGCGTGAACGGGAGCATGAGTTAGATGATGAACAGGCTGCAAATGATCCACAATTTGTGGAAGCATTGAGGAACTGTGGGCTCCTCAAGTTCTTCGAGATTCAGGGGATGAGGTCCCAAATTCCACTACTGACCCATATGCTCCGATGCTGGGATGTGGCCCAGCAATACTTCGTGATCAGTGAGCATGTGCTCAACATAGATGTCGAGGACATCTACTTTCTTACTGGATTGTCCCGAAGAGGGGACAATGTGCTTCTTACTATATCACGTGGGAGTGATCGGAGTGTGGGTGACATGATTCTGCAACAATGTATTCCCAACACCCGTGCTTCTAGTGGGAAGATTCCCATAAAATATGTGCGGGAACGTCCATTACGCGTCATACTCTTCACCATTACGAGGATGGCAGGGAGCCAAGCTCCTCACTTAGCCACCAGATCACAGATGCTTTATGCGGAGGACTATATGTCTCCAAAGATCTATAACTGGTGCGAGGGACTCCTCGTAAACATGCAAGCTCAGCTGACCAAATGTCAGTGGGGAGAGCTCAAACAGTTTGGCTATGGTTCGATAGTGATCTCGTTCTTATTGGAACGGGTTCCCCTCTTGCGTCCTCAGGTATTCTTGGATGACAGGGATCCTAGGGATCCACACATGGCCAAATGGGCAGCGGTGATGTCCCGTCATGGTGGGGGTCATATCCTCTCATATGGCACCGAGTTCTTCACTTGGATGGAGGGCCAATTACTGATGGTGGAGGACTTTACGTATAGTGGTATGGACTTCAGAGACGACCCGGACTTGCCGTTGCCAGAAGGAGCAGCATGGGGAGACCTTGGTAAGAACAAATAACCCTTGTACTTTTTAAGTTTTGTGCATTTATGATTTTTTGATGTAGTTCTAACAAGTAAACAACATGTGTGTGTAGATGTGGGACCTGTACGACCGGTGGGAGTCTCTCTTTTTGCTAGGAGAGAGAGAGGAGAGGGAGCAGTCGTGGGACCTGCAGTGCACGCTGCCATTGCAGAGATGGATGGAGTCTATGCCAACCTGAGTGGGTTGACACTAGACGTTCCCGAGCCAATGGTAGATGAGGTGCCGCGGCCCATGCAGGTGTACACAGTTGGAGCGACTGCGCAGTGCAACGCGCTGCTTCGCAGGGTTGCGAGAGCAGTTGACTGTTTCCACACTCAGCAGGCTAGAGCTGTTAGACCACCTAGGGTTGTACGGGCCAGGCGCTAGGCCTTACGTTGTTACTATGTATGCACTGAGAGCTTAGAGGCCTCATATTTTTGTACTACTGAAAGCTACAAGGCTTCATATTTTGTAGAGACTCACTAAAAGCCGTCGTGCTTTAGATTTTTGTACCAGCACTACTTTTTTTTTTGAGATATATATATACAGACATTCTGGCGATTTACATTATGTGTTTCAAATGGATGAATGATGTGGTATTATTTATACGTTTGCTTATAAAATAAATTATTCACATGCTATGTCTACTCTTAACAATTCATGAATATGCTTATGTGTGTGCAATGTACCAATCTAAGATGAAGTTGGCCATAGAGTCGACAACTGTGTTAACGTCTCGTGGAATGTGCAGGTACTGAATGGACTCAAAGGACCTTTCCGTAAGACGGACTCGTTGATAAAGACGGAGTAAGATAGGATCACGGATGGCGTAGACCCGGTTAAGATGAGAGACCACTAGTTGAGAATCCAGGTGGATGAAAACATGGTCCATACCGAAAGAAATGGCATCAGTTAGGGTTCCAATGACTACTTGATATTCTGCAACATTGTTGGTTGCGAAACCTAGACACATTCCCCCTGAGCTAATGAGCTTGCCGGTAGGTGAATAGAGTACCAAGGCTGCCGAAGCAAGGTTGCGGGTATGTCGCGAATCCATAACACGTTTCCATCTGCACACGCAGACAGAACACAGTATAAGAAATGAAACAAGACCCAAACACGCAAGAAATCAAAGCGTCACACCACATAGAAAACACACACGCACGGCATGTACAGTATATACAAAAGTACTCATGCATGAAAGATTCAAGCATAGTACCTCTTCAGGTAAATCCCATTGCGGGGTTCACCCAAAGATATCTCGTCATAGTCTTCAAGCTCATAAGCTCCCTTCTCTAAGACACGTTTCACTACGTAAGGTCCATGCCACATGGACTCAAACTTTCCTGACCCCAGCTTATCATGATTTTGGTCATATGTGAGGAACAAATCTCCCTCGCTGTAGGTTCGAGGTTCTACCGACTTGTCATACTGTGCTTTGATGCATTTCTTATGAGCCATGCTGGCAAGAGCGGCATCTCGACGAGTCTCGTCGAGCTTAGCTAGGTAGAGGAAGTGTTCTTCCTCGGAAGTAGTGTTTGGGAGAAGTTTGATGGCGAGCTTGAGAGACAAAATATCACACTCAATGGGAAGGACCGCCTCCAATCCATACACTAGTTGGAAAGGAGTAAATCCAGTGGCGGTTTTGACGGAGGTTCTATAAGCCCAAAGCGTGGAGAAGAGCATATTATGCCAATTGGCTTTATGCGTACCCACCATCCGTTGGACCATAGTTTTCAAGACCTTGTTAATGGCCTCGACCTGTCCGTTCGATTGTGGGTTGTACGGTGTTAAGTTTTCATGGAGAAAACCCAATCTCTCGCTCAACTTGTCAACCATATGGTTCATAAAGTGAGAACCATGGTCAGTAACTATCGCTTGAGGAACTCCAAACCGCACTATTACATGGTTAAACATGAAGCGTGCGGCGGTTTTGTCGTCGTTCATGTATGTAGGCATTGCCTTGGCCCACTTTGTAAAGTAGTCCACAGCTACAATAACATAACTATGCCCCCTGGCCGAGGTAGGCTTACAATGCATGAAATCTATACCCCATTTAGCGAAAGGGCCAACGGAAATAATCAGGTGTAACGGGGCGGGATGGGTGCGCTTTTTCGTATGGAAATGTTGACATGGAGGACATTTTTTTACGACCTCGATACAATCTTTGAAGATAGGCTACCAATAATATCCTGTGCGCAAAATATTCTGGGATGTAGCCATCCTAAAGAGGTGACCGCCACATGCCCCGACATGATAGTCATTCAGAACGTGTTCAGCTTCATCATGAGTCAGACAACGTCGAAGGATAGAATCGATACCACGACGGTACAAAGTATCACTGATAATCAGATAATACTTTGCATGGTGGCGTATTCGGCGACGGTCGTCACGAGACAATTCGGGGCTGAAACGCTGGGTTTGAAGATACAATGTGATATCTCCGTACCACGGATCAGACGTGCTGATAAGAAACAATGACTCATCTGGAAACAAGTCATTGGGCTCAGATTCTATATCAGTACGGGGGAGGTCGCAAATGAGCTCAACGAACACCAAAGACTTTTTCGACTTGGCTTTTTCGAAAAGAAGATCAAATTCTTGCAATATCACGATCCAGCGTGAATACTTGCCCCCAAGCACCTGACGAGTCAGAACGTGGTAAATGGGGTTCGAATTAGCGATGATAGTGGTGGTGTGGAGAAAAATCTAATGATGAAACTTCTACACGGCAATGACTGCCGTGAGAGTGAGCTTCTAAACAAGTGAATAGCGAGTTTTAGTGTCAATGAGACCTTTGCTGGCATAGTATATCACATGTTCTTGGGTGTTCTGGTCTTCCCGTACCAAAACCATGGCGATAGTGGTGTCGGAAGCTGCGAGATATAAAATGTAATCTCGATAGTAATTTGGCGGTTGGATCACAGGGGCATGCGTGATGGCATGTTTCAAACTTTCAAAAGATTGTTGAGCTTGATCATCCCAAATGAATAGGACGTCCTTTTTCATCAATCTCATATAACCGCGCATCTTTTGTGCAAAATTATAGACAAAACGCCTTAAATAAGCCGCTCGTCCTTGCAGATTCTGAAGTTCCGTAATGTTGGTTGGAGGTGGAAGAGCGACGATGGCTTGCACCTTCAAGGGATCAATGTGAATCCCATCTTTCGAGACGATGAACCCTAAGAGGTGTCCAGACTCGACACAAAAAATACACTTATGAGGATTCAGACGCATATTGTACCGCTTGCATCTGAGGAAAACGCTCGTCAGATGATTCAAGTGGAACTCATGTTGCTTTGAGTGGGCAGGGAGGTCATCCAGGTAAGGTTCCAAAAAGTCCTTCACATCATAGAAAATGTACGACATGGCCCGCTAGAATGTGGCACCAGAGTTTTTAAGACTAAACAAAAGTTTATGATATGCAAACGTTCCCCAAGGGCAGATGAATGTAGTCTTGTGTTGGTCGGCGGGGTGGATCTCAATTTGGTTGTATCCGAAAAAGCCATCCATGAATGAAAAAATGACACTTCCGGCACAATTGTCGATAATCTGGTCAATAAAGGGAGTCGTGTAGTTGTCCTTGGGACAAGCTTTGTTAAGATCCCGATAGTCGACATAGACGCGAATGGTACCCTGTTTTTTGGTAACAGGGATGACATTTGAGACCCATTATGTCAATGGGACAGGATATATGAAGCCGTCTTTCAAGATTTTCTCAATCTCTGCCTTGATTGCTGCAGTCTTCCTAGGGTGTACCGGTCGCAGCTTTTAGCGGACAGGTTTGATGTCGGGATATGTTTTAATTTCGTGTAAAACAATGGAGGAATCTATCCCAGGCATCTCCTCGTAGGTCCAAGAGA
The DNA here is from genome assembly GCA_027924585.1 of Larix kaempferi. Taxonomy (NCBI): domain Eukaryota; kingdom Viridiplantae; phylum Streptophyta; class Pinopsida; order Pinales; family Pinaceae; genus Larix; species Larix kaempferi. The sequence continues at coordinate 21,307,928 of BSBM01000289.1, forward strand.
AAATGTCTCGAAATCGCTTGAATAAGGTCGTAGAAGCAATGACTTCTTCAGGGGAACACTTCTGGCCTAAATGAATGTGTTCCACTACACCAGGGGTAACCGAAACGTCTATCGAGGTGGTGGGTTCAATGTTGGCAAGGATGCCTTCGGAGTTTGTTTGACACGTAAGTATCGTGGACTAAGACCCATAATAGATATCCGATGTCATGATGGTGTGAATGTTGTTCTCTACAGTATCCAGCATGGGAAAAGAAGACAAACGATGATGGAAGTCTTCCCATGGAGGATCATCTGTGCTCATGATTTCCATAATGGACTCGTCGGAATGAAAAGTCTGTAGCAGAGGATCAGATGATCTCCATTGTAGAGAACAGGAAATGGAGGCCACAGTTAAGTGGTCCTCAGGTGCTGATTGGATAGCCTCGTACATGAGTTTAGTGGGTGATAGAGGCATAGTGTCTCCAATCAGGTGTGTGGTGGCTTCATCAGGTACAAGCCATGAATCAGTGGAGTTGGGGATGGATGTAGTTTGCGAGGAGATCATGTTCACCATGGAAACATGATTTGGGGGATCCGAAGTAGGAAAAACGCCCATAAGGGATGAGTCCTTAAGGAGGCCAACCCCCACACTCTCATACTTCTGCGAAGATTGTCCAATGGAAGGAACGTTATCGCTTGGGTGAGAAGTGGTGTCAGGTGTGCATAAATCTAGTTGATCGATTGTGATAATTCAGCCTTGATGGGGGAATTGTACTATGCGGAAGACAGATGATGTGACCGCAGTCATGGGGTAAAACCAATTACGACCAAGCAGAATGTTGTAATCTAACGGGGCAACGACCACTTCCACGTTAAGTGTTGCAGTCTTGCCCCCCAGCTCGAATGTTAAATCTTGTAACAACCCATGGGGTTGAAATCCACGTCCGTCGAAGGCTCTCAAAGTGGTAGGAGAACGGTTCAACTCGGGAGAACCAATGGCTCTTCAACAGGCGATCGACATGACTAATGTAGAGGCTCCTTGTCGAAAACGGTACGATGGATTATCTTCCCAGCAATGTTTGAGGCAACTTGAAATGCTAGCTGATGGGAGAGCCTCAGTTTAAAATACTCTAACCGGAACATAATGGTGTTCGATGAATCCGGGTCAACTGCCCCGATGGCAGCGAGGAGATTCTTGCTCTGATTCAGACAGTTTTGCAAGACCTTGAGCATCGACATAGCACAAGGAGCTTGTGCTACGTCCTCTACAATGTTGTACTTTTGAGAAGCTCGAGCATTTGGATTAAAAACTGATTTTCTAATCGTGCTCTTAGGTGGACGCAACACTGACTCGAGAGAGGGCTCCTGTATGGTGAGAGGTGCAGCCGATATGGTGATGTCGGGCATCGAAGTGGAAGCTTTTTCAGTATTACTTCCAACAGGTTCCTTAGTTGGAACGGAGTCATACGAACGAGAACGGGTGTTTAAGTTGATGGTCTCGTTACGCACCATGAGAACATGTGCGGTGGTGGATGCTTCTCCTTGGGAAGAAGAAGTGTGAGCAATCGTCTGCTGATTTTGAGCAGGGAAGGGATCGTTGAGAACTCCGGGTGTGGGTTTACCTTTAAGAAACTTTTGAACTTCATCTCTATGGGGGCACACTTTAGAAAAGTGATCATCACCACACAGTAGGCAAGGATACTTCAACTTCCTTTTCTGTTTGGTATCATCAGAGGTGCTCTTTTGTTCCTGCTGGGCGGAAGATTTCTTAGGTTTCCCTTTATTCTTCTTCTTACCACCAGACTTTTGAGGTGAAACTGATGAAACAAAATTCACTTCCTTAGTGACAGCAGGAGTGGATGATTTGGTGGTGTTGTGACCAGCCTGTGTTGGTGATGGGGAAGAACCCGAGGGGTTCGACGAACCAACGGTTTGAGAAGAAGGCTTGGTGGTAAGGGATCCAATGATGCCATTAGTTTTGGGTCCCTTGGGTGGTTTTGAGGGGTCCTAAGTGTTGCAGGTTGCATCAAGAAGGATATCAAACAATGTGCCAAACTGAGCATAGACTAAGTCTAGTAGGTGGGCACGTGCGATGGCTTGTTCCTCGGTGATTGCACCACCCATGGAAACATCTCGTGCTATGGTCGGGTTGAGAGACTTCGTAAACTAGTCTGTTAGGAGCTGATCTGGAATAGGAGCCTTAATGAGACATTGTCTCCTCCGCCACTCATGTATATGATCTGATATATGAGTAGCAGTATTTTGACGGAGCGAGGTTAAAAGCTCTGTACCAGTTTCATACCGTATAGGAAGCTGGAAATGAGTCAAAAAGTTCATAGCGAGAGAACCAAAATTAGGAAAAGAATGGGGTGGTAGTTCAATATACCACTTGGCAGCCGAACCAGTGAGAGTCCGTTGGAATAACCGAAGACGGATTGAGTCGTCCATTAGGGAGTTGGATGAACACCATAAGTGGTATGTCGTAACGTGGTTTTTAGGATCCTCATCCGGCTTACCATCAAATTTTTGGATGTCTGACGGAAGTTTCACTGCAATGGGTGGCCAATTAGTTCCATGGTAAATGGGGTCATTAGTTAAACGAGACAGGTCAGGTAGATGCAAAGTAGCCAAAAAGGGCAGCTGGATATTAGGCTGCGAGTACTGATAGTACGGATAAGGTGTATAAGGACCTGTGGGACCTGGTATCGACTGACCATAGGGTGTTCCAGGAGGAAACTTGCCGCCCTGACCAAATGGAGGTTCGCCGCCATAGTAACGTGGTCCATAACCATAATAAGGTGGCCCGTTACCATAAGGTGTGGGCCCACCTCCGCTGTCGGGAGAAGGTGGGCCGCCTCCAAATGGTGGGGGTCCGCCACCTCCGCTAGGGTAGGATGGGCCACCACCGCCTCCGCTGGGAGGAGGTGGTTGTCCACTACCACCACCGGAATAGGACGGGCCTACACCACCTCCGCCGGGAGGGGGTGTTGGGCCACCGCCGCCACCGGAAGGGTAAGAGCCTCCTCTGCCACATCCACCATAGTAGGGTGGGGGTCCACCACCACCACCACCAGGATTAGAGGGTCCTCCACCACCACCACCGAGAGGGGGTGGTGCTCCTCCACCACCATCGGGATGAGATGGTCCTCCCCCATCTCCGTCGGGAGGAGGGGGTGGTCCTCCACCACCTCCGCCAGGGGGAGGTGGGCCATGATGACCAAAGTGGGGTGGTCCTCCGCGAGAAGGTAGAGGTCCGCCTCCTCCAGAGTTATGTGGGGGCCCGCCGCCTCCAATGAGAGGTGGGGGTGGACCAAATGGGGGTGGAGGGACTTGCGGGACTGTAAGTGGGCGTCCATGTTGTAAAACATTTTGCTGTCCCCATAGAGTGTAAGGATTACTGAGGTAAGGTACATCGTAGAGTGCGTTTCCGGGATTAAGTTGACTTGGCACAACGTTAAGATGACTTGGATACGCTTGACTCGATGGAGGTTGAATTACGTTGGATGGTCCCCCAACATTGGATAGTCCCGAAGTGGAAGGTCCAGGAGGTAAAGAATTTCCAACGGAAGGCCCGATGGGAACTCCTGTTGCAAGATTATGGTTAAGATACGGGGGTTTCCCCCCAGCAACAACTTGTTGACCACTAGGCAAAGGTTGACCCAACACTGGTTGTTGATTATTCACCGTAGGATTACCACTACCTGTAAAGAAGGTAGGGGGTAAAGAGTATCCTCCCCTCGAAGTTTGGGTTGGGGGAGGAGCAGGTGACATAACTGTGGTAGTTACGGGTGTGTTGGACTGTTGTCCTTCAATGGGTTGGGTAGTGGGAGGTACTGAACTGGTCTCCTGTCTAGGAGATACATGTGCAGGGATGGATGGTTGACTAGTTTTAGTAGTGGTCACGTGTAGCGTGGATGATTTCGGTGACTCGAAAGATAAAGAGCGACCTGGGATTGGTATGTAAGGGGGTAAAGATGGGTCTTCAACCCTTCGTTGGAGACTTGAATTCCGACACCTCTCAGCCATAGATCGAAAGTGAGCCAATTGGCTACGATAGTAGGCCAAGCGATCATCCAGAGTAGTCTCGTTTGGGTGGGGGTGCAATGGCAAAATGGGCCACTGGGTGACCGGTAGAAGATGTCCAATAAGCTGCTGCAGAACCAACAACTGCTGTAGGGTCGTCCTAGGGTTGATTTATCCATTCCAACGATCCAAGCTCTCCTGGTGCAACGGGAGATAAGTCTTAAGAAGTGGGGATTTGTGCTTCTTCACCTTGCGGGGGATGAGAGGCAGGTGAATCTGGAGGAGTATGTGGAAACAAATGTCCTCCAATATTCAAAGTGGGGTTTTCCACTTCTTGTGACACAAACCTAGCTTGTGGATCCATCCTTACCCTCGAAATTACCTCCTGATTAAGGGGATATTTGGGTGGAAAATTATGAATCCTGCGAGACCTTCTCCAAGGAAAGTCAGCCAGAGTGACTGAAACAAAAAGTTTCTCCTAAGGGAAAACTAAAAGAAAAGCAGACTAGACAAAAACCTACACAAACTAAGTCCACAAGCAAACTTATGTGATAAGAGTGGATTCAAGGTTTGGAACCTCACAGGATTGTTAAGGATTCGCAACTCACGATATACCGCAGGGTCCAACAATATGACGCGACAAGGAGGATTGGGACCGTACCCTTGCCTGCATACCCGATTACCTGGACAATACGTGCGTAGTAGCTCCCTGAGTGTTGTTCTCGGTGTATTGCTCCGCCAAAACGGCCAAAAGGTTAACTCAGTCGGTTTCAGGAATCCTAAGGGTGTCTCCTGATATACGCAAGGTACTTGGGAGCTCAAATCCGTAGTGGTGCTGTCTAATGCACAACCGTTCAGCAAGAGACCTTTCGATATACTACCGAGTACGTGATACACCCTTCGATATACACCAAGTACTCAAGGTGACTTGGTGGGTACGTAAAGGAGCTTGATATATCGATAAGTACGTGGAAGACTACAATACCCCCAGGATACAGTGCTGGCAAATAACGACAGCTGCCACGCTTAACGACGTTGGAACACGTCTCTAACTTACACACAAGTTTCTAAAGATTTTACCCTAGTTCTATCGTTAATTTTATCTGGATGGTTAGGTGAATGCATGAGGTGAGTACATAATCGTAAACCTAATGCAAGCCCTAACTACATGCAAAAAATACGCTTTTCTTTCAATGAAATCTATGTATGGGAAGGAGAAGTTTTCTTTTTCTTTCCAACAATTTAACCAAAGCAATGCAATGCAAGACAATCCCAAATCTACCAAAAAATGACTAGGACGTATTCTTTTTCTTTTTCAACGAAATGCAAAAATTTTCACAACACTACTAATCCAAATCAAAGCATGTTTTTTCTTTTTCTTTTGTCTTTTCAAAACGAAAATGATGTTAAGTAATGAAAATAGAGAATTTCTAAGTAAGGCATGCAAACTTTTCACTTTCACTATGATGGCCTAAAAGCACAAAAGCCAAAAAATACAATACAATTTCCAAAGCACGGAATTACTTTCGCAAAACTTAATCTATATTCGAGTTTTTCAGGAAGATGAGCAATTCATAATTCATGAAAAACACAAATAATGCTATTTTGTTTTAACCTTTCCAAAATATTTCTGAATGAGACATTCCAATGCTTATTGCGATTCTTCAAATGATCTTGAAAAATAATGGAAATAAAGTATTTTTGATCTTTCAATGGATGAGTCAAAATAACAACTTAACAACAACTATGCTTTGAAACACGAATACTTGAACTGAAAAGATTACTTGCAGCGCTTTAATAACTCAGAAATATCAAGAAGAGATGAGCACTCAAAGGACTGAAAATACACACAAACACTCAAAATGAATTAGCAACAAGCAAGACTAAAAGCAAGCAAAACCCACAAAATGAATGCAAGTGAGGTTTGGAAACTGATCCAACACAATGATCAGATCTGAGAAGGAGAGGATTGAATTCAAGGGTGAGTGGATGCAGGTGGGGGAGATAAGAGTGTCCACCACTACCAAATCTCAAACTTGTCCAAGATGGAACCCAAAACAACTCCCACAAAACCAAACAAATCAATCACACAAAGCAAAAGGGATCTTTGACTGGATCATACAGTACAAAGGGAGTTTGCACACAAACCAAACTCAAAACAGAACTGGAGAGGGCATGCCTGTATGGCAAAAATGGCAGATCAGCGCACTCTGTGCTTGTACACCGTGTGATGTCGCAGTTCACCTATGCGGGGAGTGCGACGACGTCGCAGTAGACCAATGGAAGGGTTGCGACGATTGACTAACATGCAAAGAACAAAGATCAAATAACACACAGTGTCCCTCTGGGTACACTGACCAGGTGCGACAGGCGAGATCTGAGTTCAAAAATGAACCAATTCTCTAGATAATGAGCATAAAAGGGTCTGTAAATGAGAAGTACAAACTCAAAGGAAGCTAATCAGACTCTTCAAAGTGAAGATCTGATGGTGGAATCCACTTCAAGAAGGAAATGGCAAAATGATATGGCTTGGCAAGAAATCAACTGAAAAACAACATCCAACTTGACAACTATAAAGCAATGTTCTCCCCAGTATGGTCACCATATTTGTTTGACGGATAAACTACTGAGAGTGGACTCAAGGCCTGATCTCCCTAGCTTAACGTAAGTCTAGAACAAATAGGTCATAACACAAAATACTTTCCTAGATCAAATAGAAGTGCAAATGGAAGAATAGACCGTTTATCTTGAATTTGCAGATCCCTTTCTCCTTCGTTGATCCAATGCTCTAGTGCTGCCAGATCTTAAGCGGCTATACCCTGTTGAACATATAACAGACCAAGAATAGTGAAAGCATACATTTCATATGATAGATCTAAGTTAACTATTAAGGAGGAAAACTCTACATCATCAATGCGACAACATTTATGGAAAGCAGTTGTATTAACTGTATTGAAAAGTGGAGAGTACAATAGAAAACAGGATTACAACCATTTCCTTAACGTTGCAAGCTCCTTTCGACAAGCCATGCCAAAGCTCCTAGAGAGAAGTGGATGTCTCTCAATCTAGAGTGCTAAATCTATTAAGCCTAATTTCACCAGCATAAGAGTACCATAGACTTCCTCTCCTTGGAGAGGGATAGGGCCTCACTTATATAGGGCTAAGTGGATATGATATGGATAGGGTAGGTTGAGATATGGTAGGAGAGAGATGGGGGATCCTTCCTAGAGGTTAGGAACCAAAGGCCAGCTCCCCCAATAGGTCAGGGATAGGGATCCAAGTCAACAACCTTCGAGAATGGGCTCGAAGAATCTATTTCTGCCCAGTAACTGAATTCGTCGCACCCTGTAAGGGAGGAAGGTGCGACGTCGCAGGTTGCATGAGTGCAGCCTGCGACAACCTATCAAAAACTAGCATAAAAGCAGTGGTGTCCTTCCCAGGTAAATGAATTAGCCAATGGAACTTCAGGGGTGTATACACTGAATCACATGATGGTAGGATTTTAGGTGTAACAATAATTGGTGTGCATGGCATAGTAATATGCATTAGTATTTGTTTGTTTGACCTTTTATAAATTTTAAAAATATTAAAATAATCTTAGGAAATGTGTTATATAGTATTATGTGCATTAGTGCATACATTTTGTATTTTTCACACCATCATATAATAAATTATTTAAAATATGTACTATAATAGTTCCCTTTCCTAGAAGGGGCATTAGTGTGCTTTATTGTACATTACACACAGGTTTCCATAGAAATGTTAAAAAAAAACTAGCAACACCAAGTTTTGGGATCCGATGTAGTAAGCAGTCATATTGCTAGATATATACCCAGCTTCCCATATACAGATACAATAGCTATTACATATCCACTGCCTAGAAGAAAAAAATTCTCATCATGAAATAGTAGAGAGGGTAAAATACTAAGCATTAGAGTTTACAACCACATAAAATAGAAGGGAAGCAAGAAAAAAGCTAGTGCTTATTGCACTAACTTCACTTGTCAACCACACTTGTCCAACGTTGTCTCTTTCCTTTGGACCTAAACCCAGTGCCTTTGGTTTCTATTAATGGGGTTGTTGCACCTGGGGCTTCCCCATTTGAGGAAAATATGGGCGAGACTTTAAAAAAGGATTGTTCCTTGCCGAGGAATATGCCTACTTCGCTAGGTTTCAACATCTCTTCTTCTCCCCTAGATGAAGTTGTTGGGCTGGTGAACATGGACCCTACTTTTGCATCGGACAATCCTTCTTCTTTCCATGTTGGAGACATTAGTGTTTCTGAAGAGATAGGGATACATTCTGGTTTGGCTACATTTATGGTAGACTCGCAATCCCATGCTTCAGCTAAACCTTTACAAATTTTTGGTTCTCATGTTGTGTCCACTGATAATATTATTCCTATTGGATCCATTCGACAACATGTAACCCTTAGAAAGAGGAAGGGTAAGTCTAAACTGGGAAAAGAGACCGAGGGTGTGGGTGACAACAAATGGGTAAATCCAAAATCCATTGAGATGACCTCTATTTCTGTTTTGATTGATACTGCATCCACTACTAGGCCACTTAGAGCGAGTGTTGGCCATGAGGCGGTGACTCCATGATTCTTTTATCTTTCAATGTGCAGGGGACCGACAATTAGCCCAAACAGACTGCCATCAAAAGGATTTTATACCAAAAAAATCCAGTTTTTTTTATGCTCCAAGAGACGATGTGCTCTAGTCTGGATGCTTGTCATTTTTTTCTTAAACTTAGACCCAATTGGCTATGTAGTGTGGTGGATGCATATGGGCACTCTGGTGGACTTTTGACATCATGGAATCCTCAGGTTACTCATTTTTCCTCTTTCATTACGGTTGTTGGTATCAAGTTGACTAGTTCCATTAAAGGTTTCTCAATCGATTAGTATTATGAATGTATATGGTCCTTACAACAACATGTCTTCTTTCCGGGATACAATTTGTGCTAAGGGTATTCTATGTGATCCAACACTTATTCTTGGAGGTGACCTCAACCTCACTTTATCTGAGCTAGAAATATGGGGTTCCAAGAAGATCAACGATCCCTTGGCATATTATTTTAAAGAGATTTTCAGTAAGGAAAGACTCATTGATATTGTACCAGCGGCCATGGTGACAACTTGGACAAATGGCAGGTCGGGGAATGTAGGGGTGGCCAAGAGGCTTAATAGGATTTTAGTGAATGAGCAGTTGTTATGTCACTTCAGATGATACAGATCGTGGAGCATTTCCACAGGGGTTTCAGACCATAAAGTTGTGGTTTTCCAGATGGAACTTGGGAATGACCGTTACCTTACTCCCTTCAAATTCAATGGTACTTGGCTTGAAGATGAATCGTTTTGTAATTTTGTATTAGATCAATGGAATATATTCAGGAAGATTGTGCATCCCTCTCCTTTACAATAGTTGATTCTCAGACTAAACAAGCTCCGCAGTGAGGTTATCATGTGGGATATAAATAAGAGGAAGCAAATCAATGAAGAACTGCATAGTATCGAACAACAGATTCATGATATTGAAAGCTTTCCTGGGGTTGATCTCTTTTCCAAATCCAGGAAGACAAAGATCCTTAATTTGTTTAAACAAAAAGGTGTGATTCTGAACCAACAGGAGAATACATGGAGGCTTAAAAGTAGAGCCCTTTGGATATCCAGAGGAGAGCAAAATAAAAAATTATTCCAATGATATGCATCACACCACAAGAACAACAATTCTATCTAGTAGTTCGACAATGGGGAAGGCATATTGGTCAAAGAACATGATGATATTAGGAGTTCGACAGTTTCACACTTCTCCAATATATTTGAACAAGATCCCTCCGCAAATTTGATGGAATAACTAAGGATTGTAAAGCTGCTGCCTAGATTCTTTGATGATGAGGAAGGTTGCAGGCTTGGTAAGGAGGTAACCATGGAAGAAATCAAGGCGATATTGAAGGATTTTGTTAAGGAAAAGAGTCCAGGTCCAGACAGATTGACCATGGAATTCTTTCTCCACTTCTTTGATCTATTGGGGAGCGAGCTACTTGAAGCGATAGAGGAATCGAGGTCAAAGGCTTATATTCCAAAAGGTCTTAATACTACCTATATTACACTTATTCCTAAGAAAGACAAGGTGGAGGATTTAAATGATTTTAGGCCCATATATTTATGCAACCTTCTTTACAAAATTATCACCAAGTTACTCTCCAACCGTATCAAGCCCATCCTTACCAAGCTTATTTCTAAGGAGTAATTTGGCTTCCTGTATAATCGCCAAATACTGGATGCTGTAGCGGTGGCTCAAGAAGGGCTTCATTCTATCAAGGCAAAAACTCTCCAATCTATGATCCTTAAAATGGACCTCATTAAGGCTTACAACCACTTAAATTGGACATATCTCCGTCTGATGCTAGTGCAGATTGGTGTCCCCGTGGAGGTAACGAATTGGATAATGGAATGTGTTTCGATGGCCTCATATGCTATTCTGATAAACAGATCCCCGACCAAGTTTTTTCTGGGTAGAAGAGGGATTTTCCAAGGCTTCCTGTTATCCCCTCTTTTATTTATCCTGGTGATAGAGGGTCTTAGCAGACTCATTGAGGAGGATCGGTCATCAAATCGTATCAAAGGTATTAATATTTCCAAAGGTCTTACTCTTACGCACTTACTATTTGTGGATGACGTGCTTATTTTTGGTGCAGCATCTGTTGATGAATGGAATTGCTACAAATCTATCTTTGATGTTTTCTGTAAGCCTCGGGGATGGAAATTAGTCTACTCAAATCAAACTTCTTGTACCATGGTGCGGATGAGGACTGCCTTAGATTGATTGGGGAATTTCTTCCTTATAAAATGCACTCTTTGGAATAGGGCTTGAAGTATCTAGGTTTTTTTCTAAAGCCCAACAATTATGAGAATGAGGACTGGGGTTGATCTTGAAGAAAATCGATAACAGGATTAACTTGTGGGATTATAGATGGATTTCCCTTGGAGGAAGGCTCATTCTTGCTCAATCTGTATTGATGAGTATACCAACCTACTGGCTTGGGTTAATGAAACCTCCAGATACTATCCTTAAGTCCATCCGTAGCAAGATTGTACATTTTATTTGGGCTGGCAATCCTTTGTCTAGGAAGTACCATATTTCCAGCTGGGAGTTGATCTTGAGGCCAAAAGATATGGGAGGATGGGGACTGCTAAATCTAGATATTTTTAGCTTGGCTCTTCAGACAAAGAGCCCGTGGAGAGGTCTATGTTGATGTATTTGTAACTTCGGAAGATATTCACTTGTATATTGTATGTATTGCATTTGTACTTTATGTATCCCCAACGGAGATGTATTATTCCTCCGATTGGAAGTGTCGTCATTTGTATTTGATGGGTTATTAGACCACCTTGGTGGTGTCGGCCCTGTATGAGTCATGTGGGTTAAAGGGTTATTAGACCACCCTAGTGGGGTCGGCCCAATAACAAGTGGTAATGGGTTATTAGACTCTCCTAAGGGAGGTCGGCCCAGTTAGAGTAAAAGGCAAGTCAAGTCATTGTATAAATAGAGAGTGTGTCTCTCTCATTCTATTCATTCACACACTCACTCACTTCGCATTAGTGAGAGAGAGGAGGAGTGCGCACAAGTGGAGGAGGAGAAGCTGCTAGGAGAATATCTCTTGTTGTGGGGTTTGATCTTTGTGATCTTGGTATAGCAAAAACCAGTCATCGTGGCACTTTCGCTATAACTCAGTTTTGGTGAAGGTTAAGGATCTAAAAAATTTACAGGTCGAAGATGAAATGTCCATGTACCTTGTGTCCGAACGAAAACCTCTGATTCGTTGTACTTTGTGAGATATGATCTGTACAAGTTAGGGTTTATGCCTCTTCCAAAATGCAGTCCTAAACAAGTGACCTAGGAAAAAAGGTCATATCTCGGGCTAGGAAGCTCCAAATGGAATTCCGTAAAAAGTGACACTTAGGGCACAGACTTTAGTTTCACAGATCCAGGTTTCAGAGGCAGGAGCTAAAACAATGACACGTGGCACTCCGTACAAGTTCGCTATACTGTTTCATCCCATAAACAGGTCACGTTGCGACACTTGACATATATCTCTCTCAGAGAATCCATTAAAGCTTATATTTGTGGGGTTGGAAAGATGACAGGTCACTCTACCACAGGATGAAGTTTCAGGCCCTGAGGATCCAAAATTTCAGAGATACATCAGAAACAATATGGCATATATTTCTTTCCAAACAGAATTGGATTCTGAGTACTTTCATTTTTGGTTTGTCACTATTGCGAGAAATTAGGGTTTCTGAAAAAAGTTGGAAATTTTGGAGTCAGAGACCACGGATGGATGCTCCTCATCAAAATCTAAATTTAGAGACCAAGATCAAATTTTTTAGTTGGGTAGAACCTCAGGCTCTATCAAACCCTAGTTTGGGATTTTGACTAGAAAACCAGAATTTGACAGAAACTGTAGATCCAAAACTTTCAAAGTCAATTTTAAGGGGTCAAATTTTGTAGATTTCAAAATTGAAGTATACCAGCTTGATTAGCTCATCAAGGCACATTTTTTCATCCAATCAGAAGTTTGAAATTCAAAGTTTGAATTTTTAGGGTTTCTCTGACAAACCCTAATCTAGCTTCAACAAATCAAAGTGGATTGGGTTAATCCTAGAAGAGAATGAATTGACACCTACATAAGTGAAGAAGTTCCAGTTCCAGAGGGAGATTAGGCTAAGGCCTTACATAAGAAGACTACAAGTAATCCCGACAGGTATGACTTGAGGAGATACATGTATGTTTTGAAATCTGTTCATGATTAAGTTTATAATATGTTTGTCTTCATATTATTGAGGTTAGTAACAATATTGATAAATTCTAGACTTCTCTTATCACCCTAGTAAAAGTATGAATGCATGTGAATGATAGAAGACATTTATTGATTAAGTTATACTTATGATTGTACTAATGCACTGTGGTGTTGTATGAGGATGATGTTGTCTGCTAACATAAAAGGTACATCAAGAAAGACAAATCAAGTACTAGATCAAGAACATATGACCATGGTGACATGAAGACAAAGACTCATCCATAGCCATTGATCACATAGAAGCTCTACTTACGAGGTATGTATAATTTGGTTCTACAATGCTTAACTTATGAGATATGTAGGTTACTAGCACAAGGTCTCTAAATCATTGAAGAGAACAAAGAAGACATGTTTGGGTATGTTACACATAACTCGCAAACATGATAATCCAGGTATGTTTTTCCTATATCAAGTTAGAATCCTACCTTATGTTAGGATCTTATATAAGTATACTTTTCATATGATTGATAATGATTATTCATGAAGTTATAAGTTTGAGTAATCATGGGTTTATGCATATTATGCTTCTTACTTTGATTGATGATATGGCAAACTAGAAGAGTCCTATGGTCAAATAATAATATGCATGAGTAAAAGAAGTACTCCCTGAAACCTTGAATACTAACGCTTGTGATAAATTACCTGTGTATGAAATGATCATGACCATACATGTATAGAATCATAATGTTTTGAGATTATACTAATGCATGTATGATTATGTATGAGATCTTGAGGATGACACAATGAAGACACTAGTGCACACTTAAGCATGCATAGTGGTCCAGGATGGATATAAGTTCAAAGATAGATAATCCAGGAAGCAAAGATCAAGAGGGAGCACACTCACAGTAGTTCCTGTAAGGAAGCAAAGATCAAGAGGGAGCACACTCCAATAATTCCTATAAGGAAGTAAAGATTGAGAGGGAGTCCACCCAACAGGCAAACAAAGATAAGTATTTGAATTGTCATTTCTTAATACTTAAATGATGTTGTTCATTCATGTACATACTTATGTTCCAATATTTAGGATGTACATTATGCATTTTAGAAAAGTTGCATTAATGAACAAGATACTACTAATATAGTAATGGGTAAGTGGCCTATGGTACTGTACAACACTCCATTGCTACTTATCTAGAATGAAACCTCTTTGCTGACATGTTGGAGTAGTGCACACTCTTAACAATGTTTTGGTAGAGATGGAAGGCATCTAGAATGTTACGGGATATGGATAAATGTTTTATTGAAGCATTGGCTAAGATAATTGCATGACTGTATGACATATATCCTTATGTGTAAGACTTTCTTCTGTAAACTATGAGAAGTTTCTAATCATGCAATTGAATTTGAATTGTAGGAAAGATTGTGTACAATCACCTACAAAAGAAGGACTACAACATTTGTTCCAGCAACGAAGTTCAAGAAAAACTATCTATTGAAGATATTGAAGAATCTGAAGTTCCCAGGATCCGGGATGCAGTAATGGAAGAATGCCATGATCAAGGAATACCAGTCGATCATGAAGAATGATGTTTTGGATGTGGCCCCAAGACCAGAAGGGAAGTTTGTTGTGACTTCCAAGTGGATCTACAAGATCAAGCATGTTGTAGATGGTAGCATAGAGAAATAAAAGGCAATATTTGTGGCTCATGGCTTCTCCCAGAAAGAAGGGATAAATTATGAAGAAACCTTTGCACCTGTAGCTAGATACACTTCCATTAGAACAGTACTTTCTCTAGTTGCAGTGATGAAGTGGAAGATACACCAGATGGATGTCAAGACAACTTTCTTGAATGGTGTAGTCGAAGAGGAAGTGTATGTGAAGCAGCCACTCGGATTTGAGACACATGACAGGGAGTCACATGTGTGCAAATTGAAGAAAGCCTTGTACGATTTGAAACGAGCACCCAGGACATGGTACGGGAGGATAGACAGATTCCTGACCAGTTTGGGATTTACCTAGAGTAAAACGGATTCCAACCTTTACTACAAGGTTGAGGAAGGCAATCCAGTGATACTCCTACTGTATGTGGATGACCTGTTTGTGACAGGTGAGGATGGATTGATTGCTGACACGAAGAGGAAGCTTGCTGCCGAGTTTGAGATGAAGGACTTGGGTATGATGCATTACTTTCTAGGTATGGAGGTGTGGCAGAGTGCAGATGGAATCTTCCTTGGACAAGGGAAGTATGTAGTAGAGATCCTGAAGCGGTTCGGGATGATGGACTGCAATGCCATGGCCACACCTATGGCATCAAACCTGAAGCTATTGAGTGATGCTTCATCAGAGTCGGTTGATGCCACGATGCATCGTCAAAAGATTGGGTCCTTGATGTACCTGAAGAAAGAACACGAGACCAGATATTTGCTTTGCAGTGAACACATTGAGCCAGTTCCTGACGGATCCTAGACATGTTCACCTGATTGCTATAAAGCATATTCTGAGGTACCTGAAGGGTACGGTTGATTATGGGCTCAAGTATGATGTGAATCAAAAGTTTAACCTAGAGGGTTATGTTGATTCAGATTGGGCAAGCAATGCTGTAGATAAGAAGAGCACTTCGGGGTGCTGCTTCAGTATGGGATCATGTGTGATCTCTTGGTTTAGCAGGAAGCAATCCTGCGTAGAACTAAGTACAGCCGAAGCAGAGTATGTCGCAGCTTGTTCGGCTAGTTGCGAGGCAGTATGGCTAAGGAAGCTACTATCTGATTTATTTGATCTCCAATTGGATGCTACTTGTATCTATTGTGACAACCAGAGTTTTGTAAATTTGTCAGAGAACCCAGTGTTCCATGACAAGTCGAATCACATCGAGATCAAGTATCACTATATCAAGGATATGGTGTAGAGAGGAGCAGTGAAGCTCCTGTATGTTGAAACAGACGAGCAGATTGCAGAGGTGTTGACCAAACCACTAGCCAAAGTGAAGTTCAAGTACTTCAGAGAGAGGCTTGGTGTACTTCAGATCGAGGTTCCTTCCAAGGGGAAGTGATGAGTCCGGAGGACGTAGATGCACATGGGCTTTTCCGACATGGTTGTAGATGTGTTCTCCCATGGTCGTGATGTAATTGCCGGGCTTTTCTGACATGGTTGTAGATGTGTTCTCCCATGGTCGTGATGTAATTACTGAGCCATTCTCACATGGTGGTAGATGTGTTCTCCCATGGTGAAGATGTAAGGGTTGGAGCCATTCTCACATGGTGGTAGATGTGTTCTCCCATGGTGTATATGTAAGGGATGAAGCCATTTTTCACATGGTGGTATATGTGTTCTCCCATGGTGAAAAAGTAAGGGCTAGAGCCTTCCCGGAATGGTGGTAGATGTGTTCTCCCATGTCGGTGGTGTAAGTGTTGTATGATGTGCATCTGGACTGTGCTCTGTGGACGATGAGATGATCTGAAGAGGATGATCATGAGATGATGATGATCATATGTGATGAGCATTAGGTCGATGCTCCATATGTTGTACATCAGGATTATGTATTGTATGATGATGATCAGGATGATCATATGTGATGAGCACCAGGTTGATGCTCCAGATGTTGTACATCAAGATGATGTATTGTATGATGATGATCAGTACGATCATGAGCATCAGGAGGATTCTCCGTGCGAGGATGATCAGGTGGATCATGAGTATCAGGTTGATACTCCGTGGCCATGAATAGGTTGTTTAAGTATCATAGAAAAGATCCTGGGAGATCCGATAGGTTGAGCTGTGTGCTCGTAAAAGTCCTGGGATGCTCTTTCGAGGTTTTGCTACAGGTAGCATAGAAAAGATCCTGGGAGATCCGATAGGTTGAGTTGTGTGCTCGTAAAAGTCCTGGGATGCTCTTTCAAGTTTTTGCTATAGAAGGCATGTAATTAGTCCTGGAGATCCGATAGGTTGAGCTGTGTGCTAGTAAAAGTCCTTGGATTCTCTTTAGAGAGTTTTTTTTTTTTTTTTTTAATCCGCGAGGTGAATCGACAATGCACGGGTTTCGTACTCGCATGACATGGGGTCGATTCCTGTGGCTACCACTATAAACCTCGGGCGCAAATAGATAGGGCGTAACCTCCGCGACCTCGTTGCGATAGACTCAAACCTGCGACGTGCGTAACAGCCTGTACGCCCTATCAAGCGGACAGTTGCCAGCAGGCCCTCATCCCTGCCCCTAGAGATCTTGCAGGTTGCAAGACACTCTTTTAAGGTTTTTCTTGACCACATGTAAAAGATACTGGGAGATCTGATAGGTGGAGCTGTGTGCTCGTAAAAGTCCTGGGATGCTCTTTCAAGGTTTTGTGGTGGTCACATGTAAAAGATCCCAGGAGATCCGATAGACTGAACAGTAAGCTCGTAAAAGTCCTGGGATGCTCTTTCGAGGTTTTGTTGATGCACGTAATCAACCCTGAGAATTCCACAGGATGGCACGCTTGCAGAGATGATGAAGACCTACAGGAGGCTATGCCTACATACAACATGAAATAGGGTTGGCTTTGTAGAACTTCCTATGACGAGAAGAATTGAGAGATAACCCAGTGATCGAGAGGACAAGTACAACAGCAGTGACGAGAATGCTCCGTGATCCAGTGACGATGATCCAGCTCCAGAATTGAAGACTTGTGACTATATTTATTGATGACTTGTGTCAAGAGAATACATTCCTAGTTAAGAGGGAGTGTTGATGTATTTGTAACTTTAGAAGATATTCACTTGCTTATTGTATGTATTACATTTGTACTTTATTGTATCCCCAACGGAGATGTATTATTCCTCCGATTGGAAGTGTCCTCATTTGTATTTGATGGGTTATTAGACCACCTTAGTGGGGTCGGCCCTGTATGAGTCATGTGGGTTAAAGGGTTATTAGACCACCCTAGTGGGGTCGGTCCAGTAACAAGTGGTAATGGGTTATTAGACTCTCCTAAGGGAGGTCGTCCCAGTTAGAGTAAAAGGCAAGTCAAGTCATTGTATAAATAGAGAGTGTGTCTCTCTCATTCTATTCATTCACACACTCACTCACTTCGCATTAGTGAGAGAGAGGAGGAGTGCATACAAGTGGAGGAGGAGCAGCTGCTAGGAGAATATATCTTGTTGTGGGGTTTGATCTTTGTGATCTTTGTATTGATTCTCATTCTATCTCTGAGGAAGTTGCGGGGTTTTTCACCTTCTTGGTTTTCCCCAGTGAAATGCTTTGTGTCTCTTGTCTCTTGTGTTTGATATGCTGTACATGTTCTCTTAGTTAAGATCTTACATCAGATTGAATTAAATGTTGAAAAACTAATAGTCTAACCTGCTGGGGTTTGTGGAATTATGTTATCAAATTTAAGTATTTAAGAACTTGTACTTCGCTTCACTAGATTAGGAAACTCACTTTCCATTATGGAAGTGCCTCTATCATTTGGCGAATCTTGTTGATTACTTTTCCCATTATCAGTGGTTTTTTGAGTTGGAAAGTGGGAAATGGTTACAATGTTCATGTAGGAGTGGACCTAATGGTGGGTTTGGAGAATTTTATTATGTCACCCGCCCTGGTGAAACAACTGAATGGGAAAGGCATATGTTACTTGGAAGAGATAGGTCGGGGGTTGGATTAATGTGGTAAGTTTAGATGGATTACGACGGATGATATGGGACTGGTGGAGGAAGGTGCGAGTGATTGGAACTACTATATCCGACAACTCTCCTTAATAGAAATTATTCCATCTGCAGAGCTGGATGCGCTAGTTTGGGATTACCCCAAGGCTAATGGAAATTTGACTGTCAAGGTCGTTTATGGTTCGTTTCTTTCCAAACTAGACAACCCTACTCCTACTTGGTGGCAACGGAAATTATGGAAATGGAATATCCCGCTGAAGCTTAAATGCTTCATGTGTCTATGTTTACACAATAAAATCTTGATTTGGCCGAATTTACAGAAAACAGGTCTCTATGGACCAAACATCTGCGTTCTGTGTCAGAGGGACGAGGAGGATATTACTCACCTCTTCATTCATTGTACTTTCTTTAGAAGTATTTGGAGTAAGCTGAAGTCATTCTTGGGTCTATATGGGCATTGGACTGGTCTTACTGTGGAAGAGTGTCTCTATGTTTGGTTACATAAGAGAACGAGTTTCAAGTTGCTAGCTTTGTTTATGATTTGGACCATTTGGATTTGAAGAAATAAGCTTATCTTCGAGGACAAAATTCCTTCCATTTATGGCATATGCAAGTAGATCTTAACACTACTGCATGAGTATCCCTGTTCCGATAAGACCAGACTGAGGTTGATAAAAAAAGCTCGTGTCCATGATTTTGGATCCTCATTTGGATTTTTTTATGGGGCTGCTACAAACGAATGTTGTGGAGATGGCATGGTATTGAGGGTCAACAAATATCATATTGTCCATTTAAAAATGGGGGTAGGTTGTGGTTCAAATATGAAAGGTGAGATACTTGGCCTTTGGGGGCTGCTGTGGTTCTCCAACAAAAGAGACATCTTCAATATTAACATTTTTGGGGACTCCAAGGTTATAATTGATTGGGCTGTAGGGAGGTATAATATTGATGTTGTACATCTACAACCTTGGTTGATGCGTACTAGAAAACTCATCCTTTCCTTTGAGCTGGTCACCTTTCAGCATGTTTACATGAATTTTAATCTTAAAGTGGATCGACTCTCAAATGAAGCACTTGGTCCTGTGGATGGCTTTATCTATTTCGAGGAATGGGTGGACGAGGCACTAGTGGACTCTGGTCATACTAGTTGCCTATAGGTCTCCTTTCTTTCTTTCATTGTTTTGGTCCTATGTTTTCCTTTTGTACTTTTGTCACTATAAGGATATCATAATCTGTAATTGTTTGTGAGATAGTTTTCCTTTTCAGTTTATAGGGTCATATATATATAGAGAGAGAGATTGCAAGGTTTTCAATCTGTTTTTTGTCCTTGTATACTTTTTATGTAACTTTGATTTCTAAATGAAATAACAAGTTACTGTTTTTTCGATCTGAAAAATAGAAATAAACAAAAGTGGAATGGACATTGGTTGCATTTGAAAATGAAAGAGTTAATGGTTAAAGCTAACAATGATGAAGTTCTTCACTTTTTTAGCTTATGTTTTACATTTTAAACTTTTATATGCCTTTGTAGGAGTTTAAATAATAACACCAAAGAGGATGTAAGTAATTAAAATTTTCAAGGAAAGATGTGAGTAATTAAACTTTTCAAGGAAATGTGTAGGGGATTTTAAAAATTTGTAGAAGTCTATGAGCACTTTTTTTTAACTAAGAAAAAATTCTGTACTTCGTATTAAGTATATAAAATATACAAATGTGTCAGTTTTCCTATTCTCCCAAGTTTATGAGCACTCTTATGTTGAGAAGAGCCATTTTGGAAGGAGTTTATTTCTTTTGTGGAATTTTTGAGATTTAGGGTTTAAGGTCTGTTGGCACCCCAACAACTTCCCCTTTATTTTTCAAAATCAAGGGCCCCCCCATGTAAATTTTGTAAATATTTTGTTTTTGGTTTTCTTTTATCTTATCTTCCTTGCTTTGGTAGGTGGTTGCTTGGATTTCGTTGAATAATGATTTGGTGATGTAGATATCTTTGTCATTTGCATCTTTTGGCCCTTTAGTTGATGAACAACACATACTTAGTCTTACTTGAGCTTATTTGAGCTAATTATATCCTTCGGTTTAGCTTGGTTGGTTTTATATGATGCTTCGACAATTGTAACAAATTTTGGTTTGTCGGTGCATTTGCGAATTAGCAATCATTTTGATAAATCATAATTAATTAACTAAAAGCTCAATTATAATAATTCTGATTTACGTCTTGAAGGAGTTTATATCAAATAATGGGCCCATGCTCTTACTTCTGAATTTGAATGATCCATTGAATTTTGCAAGCCTTTAACATTTAATTAAAATTCTTACCTTTTATGAAATCGAGATTTGACGATTTGTTTTATCTTTACCACATTGGTCTTCTGGCCTCGTGATGATTTAATGATGCTTCCATATCCTTATTTGAGGTTATTCATGGTACTTATTTCATTTTGGCTTGGTTGAATTATCTTAATCCTGCTATAGTCTTGTGAAACTTTTCGATTCTTAAATGTATCAACGAATACTTGTATACTTTGATGGATTTTAATAATTCAATTAAGTACTCAATTTTATACGTTCGATCCTCATCTTACACATTTGCATTTTAAAGAAATAAAACTTTAACCTTGGTTTCAATTTTGAAAGGATCATTGAAAGTTACTAGACTTTAATTTTTGATGAAAACTTGTCTTTTTTTTAGATGTTATAATTTTAGGACAAAGTTTAAATAATTTACTTAAGGTTTATTTTATAATTATATTATATCCTAGAGAACATGTTTGGAAACTATGGAAGGAGTCAATGATCTAAAAGTAATATAGTGTTCATACAATATCTTTTGAAAAATCAATATTTGTTAATTATTATTATTGTCTATTCAAAGACAATGTTAATGATTTATTTATTTAATTGGATTTGATATAATAAACACAAGGAACTATTTACAATGTTAATGCATAAAAGTTGCATGGAAACCTTAATATGTTGTTGCCGTCACGTGAAGGATGAAGTTAAAAAATGGATCGTTCACCTGTCAAAGAGATGTTTTTGTGTGGAAGATTGTGAGCAAACCGTGAGGAATTAGCTCACACGGTTGAAAACCCACATCCCAAATGGGCTCCTTTACCCCTATTCAAGGGTTGTTTTGGAAATATCTCAACAGTTTGGGAGAAAAATCTTCCCGAAAAAAGGTGAATTTTTCAGAAATTCGTTGCGACCGGTTTGGCATCCAGTTGAATGAACCAGACACCTGGGGATTTGATGCTATCCTTCCCAGTTCTCTTCACTTCTATAAATTAGACCTCAGAGGTTTGAGAGAAAGGAGGAGGGTCTCCATAGACCAGAGGATGAATTTTATCTTCTCTGTATTTTATTTTGTAAAGTTTCTTTTAAAGAAGTCAGCATGGAAACACTCCCAACCAGCAGTTGGTAGATCAACATGTTTAAAAAGAAATTATGCTCCAGATGTATTTGCAGAACTGTTTTGTAAGATTTGTGCAAAATTTTCTTTTACAGAGCAATAGAAATTGACTGTTTATATTGGTTATCATTATTTCTCAATGAAATTAAGTAAATTTCCAGAACTTAGTTCTTTGGTACGCTTACTTTTTTTAAGATCATAATCTCTTAAAGTTTATTCTGGAAATTATGATTACTTTATCATTTGATCTATTGATAGAAAATTGATTTAGATTTGCATAACTTAAAGCCGCTAACAATTTTCATGATCTTAATCTGTTAATTGGAAGGATCTTTGAAGCTATTTAGATATGTCATATTTTTTATTGTAGAATTTATTCTCAATTTAAAATTATTACATGTTTAATTTATGTGTGCAAATTGAGTAAATATTAATTTCAATCATGCTCATGATCAGGATAGGTTAGATCTAGTAAATACAATTTGCATCATAAATTAGTTATATATTGAATATTAGTTATATTACATATTTAGGGTTCTAATTGCATGTTTCAAAACTCCTATCATTAAACAGTGAGACTCTCCTTAAGAGAGAAAAACATAGATTATATATAGACATCAAGCTTTGATTTAATAGTTGTTAAATAGAAATTTCATTTTAAATAGATTAATATAACATGTAGATTAATAATTAGTTTTAACGTAGTAGTTTTCATTAGAATTTAGTTTAACTTTTAAATTTGTTAATTAGTTTAGGACACCCTTTTTCTAAGTTAAAGTAGTAGGATTCTCCTTAAGAGAGTGAAACTTAGATGGTAGCAGGACCATAACCTTCGAGAATTAGCCATACCAAACATACCGAGGGCTGCTTTAGGCACCTTGTGTGGGTTAGTTCTTCTTACTTGGCCTTGGTCATAAAATCCGGCCAACTAATGGCGCTAGAATGAGGGCTTGAGGGTGGCCTGAGGTAAACAAATAGTTTTTGGTTTCATAAAACATTTATCCTCTGGCTCTTGTTTTTTCATTGATTTTATTTCTTATTCTTTTAGTTGTCATATACATGCACTATAGAGCTGGTTAGATGGAAAACTAACCTCTTAGGAGTCAATGTTTTTAATGTTTATCGTTTATGACTTCTGCTCAAATCCCTGCATGGGAGTCCAATTCTGCATTGAACCTGCAAGGGCCTTTCCATGAACTTCCAAGAAACGCGACACATCTTTTTCCAAAATTCAATGGTGAAGGAAATGCTTTAGCTAATGAGCATATCAAAAAATATGAGTCAATTATTTGCTTACTTAATATTGTTCATGAAGATATTGTTTGCAGGTTATTTCCACTCACTTTCAAAGGTAAGATTTTTAATTGGTTCAATGTTTTGCATGTTCATTCAATTCATAATTAGTCACAATTCAAAAGTTTGTTTGAATATGCTTTTGAAGATTATAATCCAATTTAAACTTATCAAGATCTTGGTGAAATGCAGGTGGACGATGATGAATCTATTGGTGATTTCAATATTCGCTTCCGACATGTATTCTTTAGCTTACACAACAATGATATACCTTCAACAAACATAATTTTAGAATGGTATGTACAATCTCTTTTAAAAGACATGTCCATGTTCATTCTACAAAAAGAAATAATGGATTTACATGAAACATGTGAGTATGCTCAAAAACTTGAAAAAGATTTCAAAAGGTATTCTTCTGAAAGTTTTTTTCCTTTTTCTTTATATGATGAAAAACATATTGAAAATGAGTCAAAAATTTCATTATTATCCAAGTTAGAGGAACAAGTTAATGTTTTATGCAATGAAGTGGTATCTTTACAACAAGGAAGAAACATTCAAACAATTACACATAACACAAAAGACAAATTAACTTCTAATTTTATCCAAAGTTCTGATTATAATTTTTCTTCTCCGAATAGATATATTGAATGTCTCACTTCTAACATTCATTGTCTAAAATCTGAGCCCAAAATTTTAGAAGAATATTTTACCTCTAATGCTTCTAATGTGTCAAATGAAGATTCTATCTTATCTAAACATTTGTCTTTTTTTCTGAATTCAATCATATCATGGATGAGAATAGTGTTGGGAATAAAAATGATTTATCGTTTGCTTCGCATGATTTAGAAATTTTTCTTTTAATAGATGATAAGCATGAAGATATTTTTTCCTTCCCATTTGATCAATCTATGCATTCTAATGTTGATGAAGATCTAGGAATTATTAATCAAAGCTTTCAAAGCATTAGTTGTAGTTCATATTTCGAAACACATAAATTGAATCCTTATTATTTTCAAAAATCTGAATTAGACAATCAATTAACTGAATATCCTTCCTCTTCATCTACTAGCTTAAATTATCATGAAGAACATAATGAAAATAGGTGTTTGGAGAAAGAATTGGTTGAAATTGAAAACGAATTTCAGAGTATTTGTTCTACTTACAACTTGATTAAAGATCAAATTTTTAAGGAAAAGCTAATACAGACAAATATTTTGAAAAACATGAAAAACCATGCTTTTGTCTATTCTAAGGAAGAAGATTATAGAAATTAGTCAAGCCCTATTCACAACAAAACACATGTTTATGATGTTGATTTGGTTAATTCACAAAATTATAAGCTGGAAGAAAAACCTGTTGGTAGTTTACCTTGTATAAACTTTACAAATGTGAAAGATTTTGAAGAACCACAAATTTTAGAAAATATGATTGATAAGAATGTTTTGTATAACAATAAAATTTCTTTAAATAAAACATTCTCTATTAAGTCTTTTTCCAAATCATCAATTTTTCTGTGTCCTTGTGATGAGATATCTACTCAATTCATTGAATCTTATAGCTTCCAATATGATTTACATGATCCAATTTTCACATGGTTGGAAGAAACATATTTAAAGAGATTTCATTTTCCTATTCCTTTCTTTCTTGATAGTAGATTTGATTTAATTTTTTCTATCATTCGATATGAAGAGCTTCGATTCCCAATACTGACGTTTGACGGATTCCATTTTGCAGAATTGGAAGTGATTCAATGGCTTCATTGGTTATTTGATTTTACTTGATATTTTGTATATATGTAGTTTAGTGTAGGAGTAGGATATCTAGAGAGTTAATCAGTTTACTTTTGGTTTCAATAAAGCAGTTATCAATAATTTTGATGAAAGATGAACCACTATCAAAATCATGTTCGAGGAATTTTTCACTATTTATGTTCTTGTCCATATTATATTCTTAAACATGTCTTGTTTGAATTATATTTCAGTTTCATGACCTTTAATATGAAATGTTTAATTTAACATGATGACACAAGAATATATATTTTTAATTCTAGATGTGATCTAATTTTTCTACATGGAATTTAATGTGGCTCGCTTTATCTAAAATTGATATCATGACTGCACACTTAGTTAGATTTTCCATCATTTCAATTGTATATATGATTAAAGGTTTTAGTTGTAAGCAAAGGGATATCTCCTCTAGTTTTTACTTTATTAATGTGTCATTTTCAATTACTAATTGAAAGTGATGTTAATCTTGCAGGAGTAAAAATCTTTCATTGGCTTCAACGGTTTTTTTTACTTTACTTAACTTTTAATTACCTTTGATCTTATTGTACATATGTAGCTTAGGGTTAGTTTTTTATTAGTTACTTTGTTTTTCCGTTTCACAAGTAGGTTGCTTATTTTCAATAATGTATAGTTAATGAGCGATGTGTCGATTGTCGACGAGGGCGAGTTGAGTTTCATTTCAGGGAAGTACTCATTTATATTCCTTATCTCTTTCGATTATTTTGTCTTGCTTATGATTTTATTCGTTAGTCATTCTATTTCAAGCCCGATCTCTAACTGACGATGAATTATTAAGACCCAATGATGAAATTTTTACACCTAATTGATTAACTAAAAGCTTTGAAAGGACAAATCTAAAAAAAAATGGTAAAGAGTTATTTTCAATTTTTCACTCTCTTCTAAATTGCAACTCTCTCAATTTGTAATTATTGTCATAAATTGCACTATTCCTTTTGTTTTTCCTTTTGTAAATATTGTTGAATAAAGGGTATGATTTATTCAAACTTTTCATCCATTAATTAAATCAATTTTATCATGATCCTAAGAAAAGATGAAATTTTTAACAATTGAATGATTTCGCAATATTCAAAATTTTCGAAACTTGACATCAATAACGAGCTTATGATGCTTCTTGTAAAATCACTATACTTGTTTCATGATATCTATTCTGACATGAATATTATATTCGCATCTCTTGTTCCTATTTATATTTGACCTTTTTGATGAAATTACTAAAAGCTTAATCCCTTGTATTATCATATCGTGGTCAAATTAAATATTGGGAGATTTGTCATCATTCGTTATGCATGTCACGATTTTGTGATTTCTACATTATTTTGTATAGCTCGTCTTATGGAATATGACCGTATATCAATTTTCGAACTTTGAGTTCATTTACCTTCTTCGACGGTCAGTTTAATTTTTGGAAAAGTACCAATATTTTTGCTTACCATTCAAGATTTAACATTTTTGTGAATACTTAATTCTTCTTTTCTTTTGATTTGTGATACATACTTTTTGGTTGAATTTTGATTTGATCAGGTCCTATCCTGTATATAAGTTTTAGGTGTTTTGGTTAAATTAGTGATTTTTATTGATTTCAAGATAGCTTGGTTTTTAATAATAGTTTTGATATTTGTGAGTCTTTTTGAATTTTTGTTTTTGTTTTTCTTATTTTGCTCAAAATTTTGGGGTTGTAAATAAATAACACTATGTTGGCACATTACCTTGTTTTTACATGCTTCTCTGTTTATAAACCTGACAAGTTTATGTCAGAGATATGGATCTAGCTAAACTAGCTTACCTATCTATGCAAAACAATAATATATCAACAATAAGTACAAAAAGATAACAAGAGAAAAGAGTACACCAGATATACGTGGTTCACCCAATTGGGATACATCCACAGGAAGGTAGTCTTCTATTATCTCCAGAATATCTCCCTCAAGCTTACAAGAGAGCAAAGCCAATAACCCCAGTACAATATAGCAATACTTTTGTGAATAAGTAAAGATCATAATGAGTGATGTGACTTCCTTGACTCTATTATATACTAAGAGATGAGGAGGAATTACTCTCACATATTACATGTGGGATAATATAATTATCCATAGTAACATCTCTTTATATAATAATGAATATCAAGAGTATATTTTACCATAATGAATATGAGATATAACGTATTACTCTTTTATATAAGATTGTGGATATCTTCCGACATAATACAAAGACATTATTACCTTCCAAGGAATATAAAATATTCCAACAGTTTAAAAGGGCAATCCTTACAAAGACTCTCTTCTTTTGTCAAAATTTTGACCATGGAAAGATTAGCCTTGGCTTTGAAAAATCTATTGTGGACCATACTGATGGATTGGTTGAGTTACCCAACTATTATCTAGAATCTTCATCTTTCAAAATGATGCTATAATGTAGATGAGTTTACTTTCAAGGGAATCTTTTTCCCTAGATTGAAGTAAGTCAAGAATCGTAAGTTATTTTTAGACTTTTTACACCATCCTTTGATCTTTAGTGGGCCATTTGGATCTGCTTCCCCATCCACTAAGTAATCTCTGTTGAGATTAACAATAACCCTAGTATTATTAATTTTACATAACATTAATAAAACCTAAGGGATTAACTAAGGAACAAAAGGTCTCGTTATGAGCCGATCTGCTCATGATCATGGGTCCTATTGGATTGACATTGCCGATATCCAGTCACCAAGCTTGGGTAGTGGCTCTTGGTCTAAAAAATCAAGAGACAGGGGGTCTCATCACAAGCCAGCATGCTCAATTTCTGATAGTGTTTGTGAATGACATTGTTGTCATCTAGTTATAACACTAGGACAATGGTCCTTAGTTAATGTCTTTAGTTATTGGTTAGAAAAAATAAAAAAATTGAAATATGAGAAAAAAATAAAATTTTACTTTTAATTATCTATATCTAGTGGATGGGATACAAGCATCTAAGTGATGTTAAAAGGTTTATCCTGTGATATTGAGGTCATACCTATATACTACATGTTCTATGACTTGTTTTGGTTAAGAGAAATTGATTCCTTGGAAAATTTTCTTCCTGCATTTGTAGAATAATCATTTATCTTTATAATATTTTGGATAATGGTCAGGCTAGTTTGATTGATTTTGAAAGTTTTGGTTCAATCTTTCCCATATAATCCAGTGGTGGGATTAAGTTATGTGATTGAGAGTTTGACATTTGAAGAGGCCTTTATCATTATTTATCTTATATTACATATAGTCTTCAGGAAAAACATACCGAGATAACTGGTTCACCCAACTTGTCACCATTTGTTGGCACCCCAACAACTTCCCCTTTATTTTTCAACATCAAGGGCCCCCCCCATGTAAATTTTGCAAATATTTTGTTTTTGGTTTTCTTTTATCTTATCTTCCTTGCTTTAGTAGGTGGTTGCTTGGCTTTCGTTGAATAAAGATTTGGTGATGTAGATATCTTTGTCGTTGGCATCTTTTGGCCCTTTAGTTGATGAACAACACCTACTTAGTCTTACTTGAGCTTATTTGAGCTAATTATATCCTTCGGTTTACTTTGGTTGGTTTTATATGATGCTTCGACAATTGTAACAAATTTTGGTTTGTCGGTGTATTTGCGAATTAACGATCATTTTGATCAATCATAATTAATTAACTAAAATCTCAATTGTAATAATTCTGATTTACGTCTTGAAGGAGTTTATATCAAATAATGGGACCATGCTCTTACTTCTGAATTTGAATGATCCATTGAATTTTGCAAGCCTTTAACATTTGATTAAAATTCTTACCTTTCATGAAATCGAGATTTGACGATTTGTTTTATCTTTACCGCATTGGTCTTCTGGCCTCGTGATGATTTAAAATGATGCTTCCATTTTCTTATTTGAGGTTATTCATGGTACTTATTTCATTTTGGCTTGGTTGAATTATCTTAATCCTTCTATAGTCTTGCGAAACTTTTCGATTCTTAAAAGTATCAATGAATAATTGTATATTTTGATGGATTTTAATAATTCAATTAAGTACTCAATTTTATACGTTCAATCCTCGTCTCAGAAATTTGCATTTTAAAGAAATAAAACTTTAACCTTGGTTTCAATTTTGAAAGGATCATTGAAGGTTACTAGCCTTAAATTTTTGATGAAAACTTGTCCTTTTTTGAGATGTTATAATTTTAGGACAAAGTTTAAATAATTTACTTAAGGCTTATTTTATAAATATATTATATCCTAGAGAACATGTTTGGAAACTATGGAAGGAGTCAATGATCTAAAGTAATATAGTGTTCATACAATATCTTTTGACAATTCAATATTTGTTAATTATTATTATTGTCTATTCAAAGACAATGTTAATGATTTATTTATTTAATTGGATTTAATATAATAAACACAAGGAACTATTTACAATGTTAATTCATAATAGTTGCACGGAAACCCTAATATGTTGTTGCCGTCACATGAAAGATGAAGTTAAAAAATGGATTGTGCACCTGTCAGAGATATGTTTTTGTGTGGAGGATTGTGAGAAAACCGTGGGGAATTAGCTCAAATGGTTGAAAACCCAGTTCCCAAATGGGATCCTTTACTCCTAACCAAAGGAAGTTTTGGAAATATCTCAACAGTTTGGGAGAAAAACATGCCCGAAAAGAGGTGAATTTTCCAGAAATTCGTTGCGACCGGTTTGGCATCCAGTTGAATGAACCAAACACTTGGGGATTTGATGCTATCCTTGCCACTGTTCTTCTATTCTATAAATTAGACCTCAAAGGTCTGAGAGAAAGGAGGAGAGTCTCCATAGACCAGAGGATGAATTTTATCTTCTCTGTATTTTCTTTTGTAAAGTTTCTTTTAAAAAAATCAGCATGGAAGCACTCCCAGCCAGCAGTTGGTAGATCAACATGTTTATGAAGAAATGATGCTCAAGATGTATTTGCACAACTGTTTTGTAAGATTTGTACAAAGTTTTCTTTTACAGAGCAATAGAAACTGACTGTTTATATTGGTTATCATTATTTCTCAATGAAATTAAGTAAATTGCTAGAACTTAGTTCTTTGGTATGCTTACTTTTTTTAAGATCATAATCTCTTTTTTAAGATCATAATCTCTTGAAGTTTATTCTGGAAATTATGATTACTTTATCATTTGATCTATTGATAGAAAATTGATTTAGATTTGCATAACTTAAAGCCTTTAACAATTTTCACGATCTTACTCTGTTAATTGGTAGGATCTTTGAAGCTGTTTAGATATGTCATATTTTTTATTGTAGAATTGCTTCTCAATTTAAAATTATTACACGTTTAATTTATGTGTGCAAATTGAGTCAATATTAGTTTCAATCATGCTCGTGATCAGGATAGGTTAGATCTAGTAAATAGAATTTGCATCATAAATTAGTTATATATTGCATGTTAGTTATATTACATATTTAGGGATCTAATTGCATATTTCAGAACTCATATCATTAAACAGGGAGACTCTCCTTAAGAGAGTAAAACATAGATTAGATATAGACGACAAGCTTTGATTTCATAGTTGTTAAATAGAAATTTCATTTTAAATAGATTAATATAAACCTGTAGATTAATAATTAGTTTTGACTTAATAGTTTTCATTAGAATTTAGTTTAACTTTTAAATTTGTTATTTAGTTTAGGACACCTTTTTCTAAGTTTAAGTAGTAGGATTCTCCTTAAGAGAGTGAAACTTAGATGGTAGCAGGACTATAACTTGCGAGAATTAGCCATACCAAACATACCGGGGGTTGCTTTAAGTGCCTTGTGTGGGTTAGTTCTTCTTAGTTGGCCTTGATCATAAAATCCGGCCAACAAGGTCTTATTGAAGTTATAAGGTGTAAGTGCATTTTGTACAATTTATAATTGGGTCGTAAAGGAGTTTACTGAAGGCATCTTATTTTAAGTTATGAGGGGTTCATGATATGGAGGATCCATAAACATAATAAAATTGAATTTGTGGATTACGTCTTAGACCCACCTAAAATTGAATAAGGGGGTTGTAGGATCTTTCTGTATGTGCGCATTTTGGTGATTATTTCCTCTAGTTGTAGCATCCTTTTAAACAATCACATGCACTACAAATATCTAAAATGAAACAAGCACAATAAAAGAAAGAAAGCAAGATGATAAATTAATATCATTTTAAGAAGGAAAGCTAAGGGAATCCTTGGTACTTGATGACAAAGAAATTTACACTTTACACAATTCATTGAAGGGGTTCCAAACAAGAGTTGGTAGTTGTGTACTTGAAGCTTTGTAAATAATGCCAGACTTCAAGTTTTGAAGTCTACCTTGCAGGATTACAATTGATTTAGGATGATGATTGATTATGGATTTAGGATTCATAATTGGAGATAAGTTATTCATTATGATTACGATTTCAAGATGATGGATTCAATATTTGAGGATTTTGATTGGCCATTTTGAATTTTAGTGAACTTTCATCGAGACAATTGAACACTTGGCACTTTTGATGGTTTGACAATGATTTTGATGGATATGGATGGATGGATGAATTTCCACATTTTTTTATTTGATGGATTTCATTCACCTTGTGAATTTGATGGTGGTTTGACAATTTGGTTTTCTACTCATAGTTTTTGGATTTGAGGAAATACCAATGATTCACCTGGTTTACTAGTCATAGGATTTTTTTGGATACAAAGTTTGGACGTTTTTTTTTATACTCTTTCATGTTAGCCGGATTATTGACAGTTTTTTGTGTCGATATTGAGTAGTTATGCGAACTTATTTGTTCACTTGATAACCTTCAAACTTTAAAGGGATGATTTTCAGATCTAGTATATGACAACAAATTCTTATGCATTTGTGCTTGGTGCATTCGAGATTGCTAGGATTTTTTTAGGATATCAGATGTGTTAGACACGAAGCCAGTTAATTTCTCATCAATTTCTCTCTCTTCATTTCACTTTAGTGAACACTTACATGTTGTCTAGTTCATTTGTTGTTGAATGAGTTTTCTAGGCTTGCTTTCAACATCTAGTTTTGACAGTTTTTCAGGTAGATCTTCATCGATGCTCATGAGGTTTCATACCATGGGTTACAGGCTGAAGACTTGGATATGTTATCAAATTTTGCACTATTTGTTATTTACTAGATGATATGGACTTATGATTAATGGGGGGATTTTTTTTAACACAAATAATTAATTTGTATTTATAAAAGCTGAATTAAGTTAAACAACAAAATTTACAAAAAAGTTGCATCACAACCATCGAGATTCAAGAAACTACTAAAAAAGCCAAAAAAATATATACAGTTTTCTTCAAGGCCGACAATATAGCCATAAAAATACTTAATTCTATACTACTGTATACACGGATAAATTGAACGCGAGCAGAAACAAGAAGAAACTAAACATATAATATATGCCTAATTGAGAATTTGGTCACTATGAATGACCTGTACATCAGTTAATATCATCATGGTTTTATTCTAAGATCACAAAACCATTACCAGTGCATAGAGCGAACAACTCTATAGAAACAAGTGATTGCAGAATCATTTGCGAGGGACATGAAGGAAAGGGTTTATAAAATGAATACATGACACACAGACATCCGTAAATTTCCTCAAATTCCAAATCATTGTGCTGGTAGATATCATCTTCATACAATGGGAGGCAACAATTAAAATGAATTTATTGCTTCTTAATGCAAGTCGAATCACCCATAAAGAAGTTTCCAAACTGATGTAGATCCACATCAACACCATTGAGCTATGGAAGGATAGACAATGTAGTGATGCCACTAATACTTAAGTCTTCTTGGGGTAGATGTGAAGCATTATTTGCATGCATCTTTGCAATGGCATTATATTGACACCGCACATGGAAGAGTTGAACACTAATAAATTCATCAAGAATAAGGCTTATGCGATGCTACAACCTCCTAGCAATCTTAACTTCTATTTCTTTGCGCCTTCAAGATTGAGATATGATTAAAAGAGAGTCTCCAATTACAACCATGGTTTGAATCTTCAAGGAAGTAGCAATTTTTAGAACTTGATACAGAGCATATCACTCGGCTTGATTGTTAGTGGTAGTTCCTAGCATCCATTCATATGTAGCTACTACAGTTTCCTCCGGGATACCATAGAATCCCCCCGCACCTGCCGCCCCAAGATCACCCTTAGAAGATCCATCAAAAAAGAGGATGTGGCTGTGTTTTTGAGATATCCACTTCTGAAATTCATCTTGAGATATTTGTAAGTTCCAAGAAGGAATATTAACTGTTAGGTATCCTCTTTGAACTTCACTAGGATTGAGATCTTGGATCCACTTTTTTTCCTCTATGTTCAAACTATCGATACATTGATTTTTGCTTGCGAATCTAAATCGATTAAAAAATAAGGGCCTTTGCTCTAGCAACAGTTAACCTTGGGGAAGAGAATTTAGATTCAAAGATGACTTTATTTCTCGCAAGCCAAAATTTCCAAAAAATATATATTGGGAGAGCATTCCAGATCCTAGATAGGATTTCCTTGTTTTCCAAAGATTCTGGATATGCTTTGTTCCAATTTAGAAAAAAATAGTCCATTTTTCTAGAAGACGAATGGGAATATTAAGAGATTCTAAAGAATGATGCCAAACTTTTTCAATGTATTCACTTTGAAAAAATAGATGTTGGATTGAATCCTTTGCATGCTTGCACAAAAAAATATTGAAGGCCTCTGAATTTGTCTATTTTTCAGGTTCTCTGCCATAAGAATTTTTCCATGCACTTGGACCCAACAGAAGATGTTTACTTTTGGAAGACCATACTGCTTCAAATGCCTTTCCAAATCCTAGAAAAGGGAGGATGGGGCCACTTTAAATATTGAGAGTCATATCCCTCCATGATAGAGTAATACCCTCGTTTTCTCCGCCCCTGGAGTCTTTGATATCCAAATCAATGGGGCTAGACCCATGCAGATATTGTAACCGAGTATAGAACTTATCTTGAAGACCCTACTCCAAATCCACGATTTTCCACTTAATCCACTTACCATTGTAATCCCATTCAGAAAGGTCAAAGAAATTTTGAATACATATAATCTTCAACCAATTTGGCATACTCAAAGTTTTGAATAATAGGATTTTTACCCAGAATGCTATCATTCCAAAGGTTAATATTTTTTCCATTTCCTGGGAGCTAGTAAATGCCTTCTTGGATAATTTTACTTGCATATTTGAATAAGTTCCATATTTTTTATCCCTCCCCATCCCGTTTACAAGAATCTAGACATTGGAGTATGTTTGACGGACAATCTACCAAGAGCGGACTCGAGTCTTGATCTCCCTAGCTCAACGCGAGTCTAGAACAAATAGGATAGAATATAAATCACTCTCCTAGATCTAATTAGAGATCAAGGAACTAGATACGTTTACCTTATGAATCGCTGATCCTTTTCTCCTTGAATGCTGCTCCAAGCTTGACGATCTTCAGATTTGAGCTCCAAAACCTGTCAAGATAACAAGACAACAAAACAAGTAAAATGCATCTACACAATAATAGATCTAAGTAAGCATTCAAGCAGGTGAACAACACAATATATCATTAACACAATGAGATTTTGGTGGAAAGCACTTATATTGCTGTATTGAAAGGGAAGTACATAGGATGGAAATATTACAACCAATGACTTGACGTGGCAATCCTCTTCTGATCAAACCAATGCCAAAGCCTCCCAAGGAAGTGTGAGTCTCCCAATAGATGAGTAGAGATCTCTCCTAAGGTAATTTCACCAGCGTGTAGAAACTATAGACTTCCTCCCTTTGGAATGGGAGTGAGATTCACTTATATAGGACTAAGTGGATAGGGTAAGTTGAGATATGGTAGGAGAGAGATAGGGGATCCTTCCAAGAGGTTAGGAACTGAATTCCAGCTCTCCCAAAGGTCAAGGATAGGGATCCATGTCATCTAGCTTCGAGAATGGGCTCGAAGAAGCTATTTTTGTCCATTAACTGACCTCGTCGCAGGTTGCAAGAGGCCAACCTGAGACGTCGCAGGTTGCATGAGGACAACCTCCGACGACCTCTCTAAACCTAGTATAAATAGGTTTTCATCTCTTCCAGGTTAATAACTTAGTCAAGGAAACTTTAGGTATGTTTACATTGAGTCTCTTGATGGAAATATTTAGGTGTAACAGAATGCCCCCCAAAGCATGAAGCTGTTTAAATTGGACAGGTGAAATGCTTTGACAGAAGGAATGGCAATGGCTTGTCGGACGAAGGATGCTGCTGCAGTACAACTGACTCAGAACACACAGTCTCATATGATGTACAACATGGCTGCCGACCAATACAATGCAGATCCATGGTAGTAATGATCGACTGAACACAATCATGGCTACTAGACTCAAGCGTAGATCCATGATGAGATGATAACACATCCACGACCAATACAAATGTGGATTTGTGTAATGTGACTCAATACAATCTCCATCGCAACCTGGGTAAAATATGACTCCTCAGGGTCTTCAAGTCGAACCCGCAATGATACGAATCTATCCATGTGATTACAAATGTCTTGACGTCGAACATGGTAGAAACCACTTGATTACCGGTCATTGATGTATACCGTCAACCAGTGCGAGGGAAATCACCATTGATGTCAATGATCCCCAAGGTATCACTGTACATATCACCAAGCATCAATAAATGAGTTGAAGTCGAACGCGGGATGAAATATTTCAATCAAGAGTCAATGATGAAAACTCATGTCGAAAGCGAGGTAACTTGCCATTGAGGCATGTAGGACCAAGGTACTCAATTGGTTTCTAGATTCGGTCCTCGGATAATGACTTGAAGTCGACAAGGATGAATTTGTCGAAGGAAGGCCATGATGAATCCCCCATCATCAACACGAAACATGACAAAGGATGTGTAGAGCAGATCGGATGATACAGTAACATGCAAGACTGACTCAAAGTAGACCGACATGGTAGAAGGTGTACTGACTGCAGATAATGAATGGTGGACGCATTCTTGAACATGGGCATGGCATGACTTGGCAGTTTGACACGATGAGTACGACACCAACTTCTAATGCAACTGATGATGGAAGCGTTCTTTGAATGACTCAAAGGAGTGACTAGATTCATGAAGTAGGTAAGACTCGAGGACAAACGGATGACCCAAGTACTGTATGCAGATGCAAATGAGTGCCATGTTCAAGAAACGACTAGGTACTGCCACTGATAAAGGTATGTAACATAAGAGATTTCCTTTTTCCCCATCATGAACGATGAGTGCCTCATGTGTTTTTTACGAGCTTGATGAGGGTAACCAGATGTTCGATATAGCTTATCTCATTGATGAGTCCAATCCAAAATATTTTCCGAACCTGGGATAGGAGGGGTTCATCCCATGACGGGCCCTTCAATGTTGAGTTTTAACGAGTCCATAGAAGGCAAAACTCGGTTGTCATTTCATGTTTAGAGAGTCTGAAAATAACTAAAGAAGACTCCAACGGTCCTTTTTCGTAAAGTTAGCCTCATCGCCCGAAAAAGGGTAAAACAACGCAGGAGAGGACTCTTCCAGTCATGATTGGCTGGAGTATACTTTTTTCATAAGTAGTGCCCCCTCGTCCGAAAAAGGGGTTAAACTATCACCAGGAAGATGACCCTTTAAATTCTTTAACAAGCATGAACGCGACAAGTTTGCTTGGCAATCTTTTCGTATTTTGAGAGCCTGAAAAGAGCTTAAAGATAGACTCCGGGGGGGGTTCCTTTTCCGTAGGATTTTAACGATCCCGAAAAAGCAATAAATCATAACTCGATAACTTATTCTCATGGTTTTAAGAGCACGATAAAGAAAAAAGAGTAAGCTCATCATCATTAAATAATTACAATCTAAAGGATGAAAAATAATGACAAAATATTCAAGGGGTTGTTCATACCTGAGATGATTGCTTCAATGTGGAAAACGACGCAAATAGAACACTTAACAACTCCTGCACACTTGAAAACTAGGTCAAAAAGTCAACCGGGTATTCAAATGCCATAAAAATGATCCCAAACTATAGAAAAATGACCTAAAAAGCATCAAATATTTGAAAAAGAATATTCCTTTTTGTTTATAAATAGAAAAAAATGGCCAAATATAGTTACCATTGTTCATTTGCCAAATTGGGGAGAAGAAGTGCCATTTGGATCCAAAAATTCACCTGTCAATTTTCAGAGCTGTAAGCAACCATTTCACGAGCCGTTCGGAGCAGGCAACTCTAAATCTCATCCAGCTAATTTCCAGTGGTTTACTATTTCAGTTTTATTTCATTTTTTGGGTTTTTGAGTTGATTTGTGGGGGGCTATTGCGTCCTTGGGTCATCGCAGGTCTCCCTTACGGGAACTGCAACGAGCCCGAATCGTCGCAAATCCCGCAAAGCTGGGTTGCGACGATGTCGCACTGTCAGTATTGACGGGGTGTGATAGCGGAAAGGTCCAACCGCACATACAAACCTAGCCCAAAAAATGAAACTCCAAAGGATGAAGTGAGTTCTAATGATGTTAAAATGATCCTTTTGGCAGGTTAGTAGAAACCAACATGGTCCTAGAGTGGCATGAGCAAGAACATGAGGTAGATGATGTGCAAGCCACAAATGATCCATTATGTGTGACGACATTGAGGAACTGTGGGCTTCTAAAGTTCTTCCAGATCCAGGGTATGAGGGCCCAAATCCCACTGCTAGAACATATGCTTCGGAGCTGGGATGCAGCTCAGCAATATTTCATGATCGGTGAGCACATATTGACCATAGATGTCGAGGACATCTACTTCTTGACTGGATTGTCCCGTTGGGGGGACAACGTGGCTCTTACCGGATCACGGGGAAGTGATCGGACTGTGGATGACTTGATCCTTCAACATTGTACTCCTTATGCCCGTGCCTCTAGTGGCAATATTCCCATCAAAGAGGTGTGAGATCGTATGCTGCGTGCCATAATTTTTACCATAGTGAGGATATCAGGGAGCCAAGCGGCTCACCTAGCTACTAGGTCTCGGATGCTGTATGCGGAGGACTGTATGTCTCCGAAGGTATTCAACTGGTGTGAGGGACGCCTCACCAACATTCGAGCTCAGTTGACCAAGTGTCGACGTGGAGAGCTCAAGAAGTTCGGATATGGGTTGATAGTGATCTCATTTATATTGGAGCGGGTTCCCCTCTTGCGCCCGCGGGTGCCTTTGGATGAGAGGGATCTTAAGGATCCTCACATGGCCAGATGGACAGAGGTGATGGCCTGCCATGGTGGGGGTCCTATCATCGGGTACGGTCCTGAGTTCTTCACCTGGATGCAAGGCCAGCTTCTCATGGTAGAGGACTACCCGTACAGTGGTACAGATTACAAGGAGGACCCAGAATTGGCGCTTCCTGATGTAGCAGAGTGGGGAGACATCGGTAAGAACAATAACCCTGTATTTTTAGTTTTGATTATTTATGATTTTTTTTTATAGTGCTGATAAGTTAATAACATGTGTGTGTAGATGTGGGCCCCTGTGCGACCAGTAGGAGTTTCTCTTCTTGTGAGGAGAGGAGGGGGAGCAGTCGTGACCCCAGCCGCGCATGCTGCCATCGTGGAGATGGAGAACGTCTACGAGAACCTGAGTGGGTTGACGTTAGATGTTCCAGAGCCGATAGTGGATGAGTTACCATGGCCCATGCAGAGATATGCGGTTGGGGAGTCCATGTGTTTCAATGCGCTGCTTCGTAAGGTGGCAAGGGTAGTTGACTGCTTCCATGGTCAGCAAGCGAGAGCTGCGAGACCTAGGGGTGCACGAGCCAGGCGTTAGGCCTTATGTTGTTATTATGTATGTACTGAGAGCTCAGAAGCATCAGATTTTGTACTACTGAAAGCTATGAGGCTTCAGATTTTGTATAGACTAACTAAAAGCCGTCTTGCTTCAGATTTTGTATCAGCACTACTTTTTATGATGATTTATATATAGACATTTTGGTGGTTTTATACATTATGTGTTTTAAATGGATGAATGATGTGATCTTGTTTATGTGTTTGCTTATAAAATGAGTTATTTACATGTAATGCCTACTTTTAACAGTTCATGAATATGCTTATGTGTGTGCAATGTACCAATCTAAGATGAAGTTGGCCATGGAGTCAGCAACTGTGTTCACGTCTCGTGGAATGTGCAGGTACTGAATGGACTCGAAGGACCTTTACAGAAGACGGACTCGTCTATAGAGACAGAGTAAGGTAGGATTGCGGATGGTGTAGACTCGGTTAAGATGAGAGAACACTAGTTGAGAATCCAAGTGGATGACAACGTGGTCCATACCCAAAGAAATAGCGTCAGTTAGGGTTCCAATGACTACTCGATATTCTGCAGCATTGTTGGTCGTGAAACCTAGAAACATTCCTCCTGAGCTGATAAGATCGCCAGTAGGTGAATAGGGTACCCAGGATGTTGAAGCAAGGTTGCGGGTATGTCGGCTGGCGCCATCCACGAATCCGTAGCAAGTTGCCATCTGCACACGCAGACAGAACATGGTATAAGAAACGAAACAAGACCTAAGCACGCAAAAATCAAAGCGTCACACCACACAAAACACACACACACCATGTATAGTATATACAACAGTACTTATGCATGAAAGACTCAGGCAGAGTACCTCTTCAGGTAGAGCCCGTTGCGGGGCTCACCCAAAGATATCCTATCATATTCTTCAAGCTTGTAAGCTCCCTTATCTAAGACGCATTTCACTATGTAAGGTCCATGCCACATGGACTCAAACTTTCCTGCCCCCAGCTTATCATGTTTTTGGTCGTATGTGAGGACCAAATCTCCTTCGCTGTAGACGCGAGGTTCTACCGACTTGTCGTACTGCACTTTGATGCATTTGTTATGAGCCTCGTTGGAAAGAGCGGCATCGCGGAGAGTCTCCTCGAGCTTAGCTAGGTAAAGGAAGTGTTCTTCCTCGATAATAATGTTGGGGAGAAGTTCAATGGCGAGCTTGAGGGACGAAATCTCGCATTCAATAGGAAGGACAACCTCCAATCCATACACTAGTTGGAAGGAAGTAAATCCAGTGATGGTTTTGACGGAAGTTCGGTAGGCCCATAATGCTGAAAAGAGCATATTATGCCAGTTGGACTTGTGTGCACCCACCATACTTTGGACCATAGTTTTCAAGACCTTGTTAATGGCCTCGACCTGTCCGTTGGACTGTGGGTAGTAGGGTGTTGAGTTTTCGTGTGGCGAAAACCCAATCTATCGCTCAATTCCTCAACCATGTGGTTCTGAAAGTGAGAACCATGGTCGGTAACTATAGACTGAGGAAATCCAAACCGCGCTATGACATGATTAAACATGAAGAGTGCGGCGGTCTTGCCGTCGTTCGTGTATGTAGGCATTGCCTTGGCCCACTTTGTAAAGTAGTCCACAACTACGATGATGTAACTATGCCCCCCAGCCGAGGTAGGATTACAATGCATGAAGTCAATGCCCCATTTAGAGAAGGGGCCAACAACAATAACCAGGTGTAACGGGGGGGGGGGATGGGTGTGCTTTTTCGTATGAAAATGTTGACATGGAGGACATTTTTTACTACCTCGATACAATATTTAAAAGTTGTCAGCCAATAATATCCCGTGTGAAGAATATTCTAGGCTGTATCCATCCCAAAGAGATGACCACCACAAGCCCCAGCATGACAGTCATTTAGGACGTGTTCAGCCTCGTCATGAGTCAAACAACGTCGAAGAATGAAATCGATACCACGACGGTACAAAGTATCACTAATAGTTAGATAATACTTCACATGGTGGCGTATTCGACGAGGGTCGTCATGAGACAATTGAGGGATGAAAGGTTGGGTCTGAAGATATAAAGTGATATCTCCATACCACAGATCAAATGTACTGATAAGAAACAATGACTCATCCGGAAAAGAGTCATTGGGCTCAGATTCTACATTAGCACGGGGAAGGTCGCAGATGAGCTTAGCAAACACCAAAGACTTTTTAGACTTAGCCTTCTCAAAAAGGAGATCGAATTCCTGCAGTATCACGATCCATCGTGAATACTTTCCCCCAAACACTTGACATGTCAAAACGTGGTACATGGGGTTCGAATCGGCGATGGTGGTGGTGGTGCGAAGCAAAATGTAATGTCAGAACTTATGGACGACGATGACTGCTGCGAGAGCGAGCTTCTCAACATGTGAATATTGAGTTTCAATGTCAATAATACCTTTATTGGCGTAGTATATCACATGTTCTTGGGCGTTCTGGTCTTCCTGCGCCAAAACCATGGCGATAGTTGTGTTAGAAGCAACGAGGTATAGAATGCAATCTCGATAGTAATTCAACAGTTGGAGCATAGGGGCATGCGTGATGGCATGTTTCAAACTTTCAAAAGGTTGTTGAGTTTGGTCATCCCAAATGAACGGGACGTCTTTTTTCATCAATCTCATGTAACCCTGCGTCTTTTGCACGAAATTACAGACAAAATGCCTTAAATAAGTCGCTTGTCCTTGCAGACTTTGAAGTTCCATAACATTAGTTGGAGGTGGGAGAGCGACAATGGCTTCCACCTTCAAGGGATCAATGTGGATCCCATCTTTCGAGACGATAAACCCTAAGAGGCATCTAGACTCGACACAGAAAATATACTTATGAGGGTTCAGACGAATATTGTATCGTGCTTTGAGTGGGCAGGGAGGTCATCCAAGTAGGGTTCCACGAAGTTCTTCACATCATGGAAGGTGTACTACATGGCCCGCTGGAATGTGGCACCAGCATTTTTAAGACCAAACGGGAGTTTACGATACATAAACGTTCCCCAAGGGCAGATGAATGCAGTCTTGTGTTGGTCGACGGGGTGGATCTCAATCTGGTTGTCTATGGAAAAGCCATCCATGAATGAAAAAATGACACTTCCGGCACAACTGTCGATAATATGGTCAATAAAGGGAGTTAGGTAGTTGTCCTTGGGACAAGCCTTGTTGAGATCCCGATAATCAACACAGACACGGATGGTGCCCTGCTTTTTAGTGACTGGGACAACGTTTGAGACCCATTCTGTCAATGGGACAGGGTAGATGAAGCCAGCCTTCAAGAGTTTCTCAATCTCTGCCTTGATCGCCGCAGTCTTCCGATGGTGTAACGGTCACAAGTTTTGGCGTACTGGTTTGACGTTGGGATAGATTTTAATTTCGTGTAAAACAATGGTGGGTTCTATCCCAAACATCTCCTCGTAAGTCCAAGCGAACACGTCTCGGAATCGCTTGAATAAGTCCATATAAGAAATGACTTCATCTGGGGAACACTTCTGGCCTAACTGAATGTGTTCCACTACACCAGGAGTAACCGAAATGTCAATCGAAGTGGTAGGTTCGATGTTCGCAAGGTTTCCCTCAGTGTCCGTAAGACATGTGAGTATCAGGGATTGAGAGCAAGGATAGACATTCGACAAAAAAATGGTGCTAATTCTATTCTCCACATAATCCAATGGGGGAAGAAAAGAAGATCGGTGGTGGAGGTCTTCCCACGGGGGTCGTCCGCACTCATTATCTCCATGATGGACTCGTCAGAATGAAAAGTCCAGAGTAGAGAATCGGGTAGGGATGACTTCCGTCGTAGAGAACAGGAGGTGGAGGCCACAGCTAAGTGGTCCTCCGGTGCTGACTGGATAGCCTCATACGTGAGTTCGGCGGGTGACAGAGGCATAATGTCTCCAATTAGGTGTGTGGTGGCTTCGTCGGGTATAAGCCATGAATAAGTGGATTTGGGGATAGATGAAATCTGCGAGGAGATCATGTTCACCATGGCAACATGATTTGGGGGATCCGAAGTAGGAAAGACACCCATAAGGGATAAGTCTTTAATGAGGTCAACCCCCACACTCTCATATTGATGCAAAGATTGTCCAAGTAATGGAACGTTATTGCTCGAGTGAGTAGCGGTGTCAGGTGTGGAGAAATCCAGTTGGTTGATAGTAACAATTCGGCCTTGATGAGGGAATTGTACTATGCGAAATACAGATGATGAGACCGTAGTCATGGCGTAAAACCGATTACGACTAAGTAGAATGTTATAATATAACGGGGCAACGACCACTTGCACGTTAATGGTTGCAGTCTTTCCCCCCAGCTCGACTGCTAAAGCTTGTAACAGCCCATGAGGTTGAAAGCCACATCCGTCGAATGCTCTCAAAGTGGTAGGAGAATGGTTTAACTCAGGAGATCCTATGGCTCTCCGACATGAGATCGACATGACTAACGTAGAGGCACCTTCGTCGAAAATGGTATGATGGATTTTCTTCCCAGCAATGTTTGTGATAACTTGAAATGCCAACTGATGGGAGAGCCTCGGTTTGAAGTATTCCAGCCAGAACATGATGGTGTTCGATGAATCCGGGTCAATTGCACCGATGGCAAAGAGGAGAGTCTTGCGTTGATTAGGACAGTTTTGCAAGACGTCGAGCTACGACATATCACAAGGAGCTTGTGCTAGGACCTCTACAATATTGTAGTTCTGAGAAGCCCGAGCATTGGGATTGAAAACTGATTTTCTAATCGTGCTATTGGGTGGATGCAACACTAACTTGAAAGAGGGCTTCTCAATGGTGAGAGGAGCAGCCGGTACAGTGACGTTAGGAATCGAAGTGGAAGCTTTTTCAGTATTACTTCCAATAGGTTCCTTTGTCTGGACAGATTCATATGAATGAGAACGTGTGTTCAAGTTGATGGTCTCACTACGCATCATGAGAACATGTGCGATGGAGGATGCTTCTCCTTGGGAAGGAGAGGTGTGTGCAATAAGTTGTTGGTTTTGAGTAGGGAAGGGATCATTGAGAACTGCGGGTATGGGTTTTCCCTTAAGAAACTTTTGAACTGCGTCTCTATGGGGGCATTCTTTGTTAAAATGGTCATCACTACACAGTAGACAAGGATACTTTAACTTCCTTTTCTGTTTGGTGTCATCAGGGGTGCTCTTATGTTCCTGCTGGGTGGAATATTTCTTAGGTTTCCCTTTGTTCTTCTTCTTACCACCAGACTTCTGAGGTGAAGTTGATTGAAAAGAATTCACTTCTTTGGTGACAGCAGGAGTGGATGATTTGGTGGTGTTGTGACCAGCCTGTGTTGGTGACGGGGAAGAACCTTGGGGGTTCGACGATCCAACGGTTTGAGAGGGAGGATGGGTGTTAAGGGATCGAAAATTCACATTAATACATATGCAATCCCTTCAGTACAACTCTACCATTTAGTTTATTAACACAAGTTATAATAATATTCATATTTCCTTATGTGCAGATTCGTTATATACAAGAATTCAATAGCTGCCAAAATTGGAAATACATAGGAAAGGATTCTATAATTAATACATTAAGCAATTTGGAAGGTTCGATAAGAGTTATTTATAAAATAATTGCAGTGACTAACAACCTAGATTCCTCAATGTGTCACCATTTCCCAGAATGATGAAACGTTTTGCTACACTCCTCTGTCTAGCTCTCGCTTCCGACCAGGTAGCCATTGAATAAAACAAGACGTTTCCTAGGTCTTAGAGTTGAAAACTGTAACAATAATAAAAATATTAAGAGACCCATAGTTATGATCCCATGAAACATAAAGAATGGTGACCTCTTAGCATATTTTAAAACTCGAGATATATACCATCTACCAGACTTGGGTTTTAGACACTTGTATTATTATTGTGAGAGTTGTTCATG
This sequence comes from Larix kaempferi, assembly GCA_027924585.1. Classification (NCBI taxonomy): domain Eukaryota; kingdom Viridiplantae; phylum Streptophyta; class Pinopsida; order Pinales; family Pinaceae; genus Larix; species Larix kaempferi. The sequence goes on from BSBM01000289.1 coordinate 21,352,588, forward strand.
ATATTCAAATGCTTATCCAATGGTTTCAAAAGCTTCATCTAACCCCTTTTTTAGGCAAGTCCAAATCCCATATAATTGCATGCATGCATTGTCATCAAAATATATATATCTTAGCGCTAGTAATGTTGTTTATGATGATTTGATGCATAACTTGTTTGTGTTGAAGGTCGCACTTGGCACATTGATACTGGTTTTCTTGATACTTTGATGTATTCCCAACTTATTGAATACCACATTTCACATTATAATATTGTTGGATATTAATGTTGGAATGCACACTTAGTTCGATAAGCTTAGTGTGGTAGTCGCTCTATGTTGATGGCATATCAAGGTAATATTTCATGTATGTTTTTATAATTCTCATTGCTTCCGTACATACTTGAGATCGAAGTCAGAGCGTTGTTGTGGATTGTTGACGAATATTAATGCTTGTAAATAATGTTTATGCACTAGGCATCCATCCATACCTATGATGTAAAGGGTGAATTTGATGAAGACACTTAAAAGTGAACAAAGATGGACGTTGGTAGCAAAATTTATGATAATTTCACTCATGTATGGCACAAGTAAAATACCTATAACACACACACAAAGACACACGCACACACATGCAAACCTGCACGCACGCGGGCGCGCACACATACACACACACACACAAACACACACACACACACACAGATGTGTGCGCACACACACATGCGCATGCACACTCACACACGCACACATGGGCAAGTGCACTCATGTACACATGCGTGCGCGCGTGTGCACACATACACACATGATTGTTCTAAGTATTGAGGCCTCGAACAAACATAATGATTGAATATGTGTACACCATAATATATGTATAAATTCCTATTTGCAACACCAACTGTTGAATCAAACCCAGTCGACAGGGGTTCCACTCACTGTCGACGCCCGATCGACCGCGATCTCCCTGAGCACCCGGCCTAGATAGGTTTAACCCCGTCCGACAACACCCGCAGAGAAGATGATGTCTCACCCGAGATGTTCAAGGGAGAGTCGACGGAACCATGTTTCCGCCGAATGAAGGAGGATGTTCCGGCTCAGTTACTTAACTTATTGCAATATTCAAAAATAGATTTATGCATTTAACTTCGACATCATTTATATTCATAGAATCATTCAACGGAAACATTCATCGTAGCATGTATAACAGTAAAGCATTAATTGCAGCAAGAAAACATAGCATCATTCATATATTGCAACATGCATTACCATAAGTGCACAGAAGATACACAGGGATTTCGCAAAATAGCTCTGTCATATCATATTAACTCCGCAAAACACAGATCTCACAAATAACTCTTGGTCTCAAATACACAATTACAGACGCATACTAAGCTCAAATTCGGATTAGGTGATCCAACACATACGACTCTATGGCTATAAATAGGCTTCCGCCTTTACATTGCTTGTCCACTTACTAACAACTTCCTAACTGACACTTTGAGAAATTGACCCAAAATCTAACTGACATGGTCCAAATGACCCAAAAACTAACCGACGTGGTCCAAATGACCCAAAAACCTGCATTTGTGGTACATTTGACCCAAAATTACATAAAATATTCTCCTTTGCGCCTAGCTTTCTGCCTTCCGTGGTATCTCCTGACTTGTCACAGCATCTGCAATGCTATGATGCTAGCTTACCAAACCTCCTGCCAATAGGCCCCCAACACAATCTTGTGGCTCGCCCTCAAGCCATGTCAGTAGGACATGGTGTACTCACTAGTCTTGACTTTGAAGTCTTCGTACTGCTGTCGGACTTCACTGATCTGCTGCAGGACTGTTGTAGCAATTTCCTTACTGTTATCGAGGTCCATTGCCAAAGGGTGGTCACACAGGTGTGTGTCAACTCTCTGCTTCGCTTCCTGCACCGCCTGGAGTGCAGAATCAACATCAACATTAAGCTCGGCAACAATTTCCTGAAACTCGTCCAACTGTGCCGAGCGCTGCTTTTGTCGTTCTTCTGCTTTGGAAACTCGTTGCTGCAAGTCCTTGATCTCCACCTGTTTAGATACCTGTGCCACCGGTGGCATGGTGCGCATGGCGGTCTTTAGTGTAGCCAGCTGCTCTTCCGCCTCACGACGTTGCTTGGTCAACTATTCTAGCGGCTCATCCTGGACGATGCTGCCCCAAAAACAATGCAGTCTCCGCAGTGATCCTTGTCGCCTCTTGCTCTAACTCGGCCAGCTGAGTCGCCAGCTCTTCAATGGAACTCTTCCATTCTGTGACTACCTCCAGCGGTGTGGTGGGCTTTAGGGCATGGGTTAAGAGAGAATTGTCCTCCCGCAACTGGGCGATAAAAACCCCCAGCTTCTACGCTTGCTCGACCGGATCTAACTCTACTATTGGCTCGAATATATGGTGGCAGGCTTCATCGATGGCCGCCTCCAACCGCGCTTGAGTTTGCCACAAGGCCATTTTTTCGACGGTTAGCCGATCCTGTTCCTTCTTCAGCTCCGTGATCTTAGTAGCCTTCTCGGCCTAGAGGCTCTCCATCATCTCCTTCATCTCATCAACCACTTCCCATGTTGCCACGACCTTCCCTTTGAGATCCTCAACTTCCTTGCGGATCATTGCATCTGCCTCCTGTGATCGCACTAGCTGACTTCGTACGTCACTTTCTCTACCCGCCAGTTCCTGAATGGAAACCGCTTGTATGCACACCAATGTTGGTGAGGAAAGCGCATTGATATTCACTGTCAATTCTTCAAACTGCTGCAACATTGTCCTGAAAGCTGCATCATCGATCGTAATGGAAGTCGACGGAATTTGAACATTTCGGACCTGCGGCTCAGTGCCAATTGTGTCAATTTCCTGCACTGCTACACCCTTGGGTGCCTTCTTCAAAATTATATCGCACAAGGAATCCAAGCGGGCGGTGACCACATGGAAACCTTCATCCACCTTCTCTGTCATGGCCCGAGCAGACATATTGGTTGTCTGAGTGACCGCATGAATGAGGCGTCCCAACTGATTTTCCATGGCCGGCGACGCCCCACTGATCGTACCATGCTCATGGCGTGCCTTCATCCTATTCTCCTCAATGTCGTGGTCAATTTCATCATCCGTCAGAGTCCTTGTTGATTCTTGATCTGAGTCATGGCGACTCTGCTGGTCCTGCGCCGATAGTCGATCGACTGGGCCTGTCGCCAGTCCTCCAGCCTCAATCTCTACCAACCCCATGGGTTCACGCCATTCTAGCGTCCAATCATTCACAATAGCGTCCAGCGCTTTTGTCGTCACCTTATAAGGGGTCAACAACAATTGCTTGGCTAGGTCGCGTCGAGCTTGCATGTAAATAGCGTGCGGCTGAATCACAAACACCGTAATCAGCTTATACTTTGCCACAGTTTCCTCAGATAACCAAGGCACTTTTGTTGCCGCATCATAGAGAATCTCCCAATAAAGCCAGAACTGCAATGCACAGTCTTGAAGTCGCTCTTGCTCGCGTACCCACCACAAGTTTTGATATCGTGTGCCCAAACGCTCTTTCGCAGCCGCAACATCCATACCCTGGTAGGTGCTGGGCTCCTTCCAGGAAACAAGTGTGATCAAAATTAAAATCCAACTATACGTGAAGGAGCCCTTCCCAGCTTGGACAGTGACGGCATCCTCCGCCAACTGGTTCAGCAAAAATAAGGACCAATTCATCTGGATGCCTTCCACGCATTTCTCTGCACATGCCACAATCCTCGAATTGCACTGATTAGGTCGACCGCCCTAGACCACTTTGCAGGATAATATCTTCATGCCGATGAGAACCACCTTATCGTTGATACTGCTAGTGCGATAACCCCGGCCATCCCGTTCCAAGCCATAGCGCTTAACCAACTGCGCCGCCCTCTTTTTTTCATTCTCCTTTCCTTAGAAGTATTGTGACGGGTCTACCCCATCTTTGGGCAACCCGGTAATGCTCGCAATCAGATCGACAGTGACCAGAATCTCTATGTCCAGCCACAATGAACCGCCGTGGAAGCAGGACAGAAACTGCTTCACGTAAGTGTTAACCTCCGGCAGTTTCCTGAAATGCGGCATGTTAATAAGGCCCAACAATCCATCCTGGTTCAACCCCCGTGCCTAGTCTTGCGGAATCGGCTTACCGGTGAGTTGTGACCCTGGCACATAGGGGTGCGACATAATTTCTGGATAGGCCACCATATCGTGATCATCATACTTGAGGTGCATCAACGCTGGCACAATATCAGCAGAGCACTCCATTCCAACAAGGAGCGCTGGCATCCTCAACGTATACCTCTGATTTTTGTTCACCTTGCGAGGTGGTGCACCCGGCCGACTAGGGGGGATATACCCAGGGATGTCGACAACAGACAATCCCTCCCATGCAACGGACTCATCAATTCTTCGAATGGACTGTCCCACCTGCACTTGAACCTCTTCCGCCACCATAGTGGATTACCTAAGTTGCCGCTTGCTCTGCAGGGACTCAGAATGCTGACTTCCCCGACGCTTCTTGGCGATAATTGACACTCCAACCAGCATGTTGGCAACTTCCTCCTTAAGATCTACTTCTTCCTCAACAGCAACATGAATGAGGGGAGACTCTACATCGCTGGAGATTTCAACCGTCTCCAGCTCCCCTGGCATACCTAACTCAACTCACCGAAACTCCAAGGGATGGTGCAACGCCACTCGCGATCCTAGCTCCGGGCACAACAACCATACCCTGCAAGTTCAAATGAACCTTTCCCAACTCACAACTTCTCTCATCAGTCAGAAACAACACTCTGCAACACTACATAACCTTGTACAACTGAATTCTCTTGGTGCCTTCCGACCAGCCTCAACCCGTTCTTATAGCATCCAACCCGATCCTTCGTAATCATCACTAAATCCCGCATTAACTCGGACTAAATTCTGTATTAATGACCCAAATCCGTCGTCGATCCTGTCAGTCGATCGGCTAGATCCGTCATTAATTAACTGCCTATCACTTCCTTCATTTATTACTGATTTGACCTAGTCGCGATCTTGCATCAGTTGCAGACTGCTCCTAACTTACATCACAAGCTTCCCTGCCTGCGCATTTCTATGCCTTTCGGTGCGCCATCCTGCCACCGTTCAACCTGGATTTTATTTATTTATTTATTTATTTTCCCCGTTGAGACTCAGGCATTGCACTGTTCCTGCTACCATTAATCAACTTTGGGAGCATCGCTCCGTCCAATTGCTGCAACTGTCCTGTGCCTCTTGAAGTGATGCTACTGATGCGATATGGACCAAGCCAACACATCTATAATTTTCCTAGGTGTTTCATAAAATTACTGTCATACAATAGCACCAAGTCACCCTGCTGAAATTGTTTATTTTTTATGTGGCGATCGTGCCAAGCCTTCTGGTGATCCTTCTCCACACCCTGGTGGAATCCTGCAATAAAGCGAACTTCCTCCAGCTATACTAACTGTGCTAGACGTTCTTCTAATGCCGTTGCAGCATCCATACCTGTCTCTGTGGTAATGATTATACTTAGAACGATGTACTCCATAGGCATAATCGCTTCTTGCCCATACACTAGCTTGAATGGCGTCTGTCCCGTCAACCTTTTACACATGGTGCGATACGCCCACAAGATTGTTGGGATTTTCAAATCCCAGTCATCGCAGCTCGCATTGCACACCTTTGTCAGCACATGTTCCAATATATTATTGAAATCTTCCACAGTGCCATTTACCTGCAGATGATATGGCGTACTCTTCTTGTGTTGTATCTGCAGTTCCTCCGTCAATGCGCTGATGGTGCGATTGAGAAAGTTGCCTTGATCACTCAACAATATCTTGGGACAACCGAATCGAGTGACAATGTTGTCGAACAGGAAACGCGCAGCTGTGGTCGCGGAACAATCAACGACTGGTGCAGCCTCCGCCCATCTTGTGAAATAATTTGTCACCGTGATGATGTATTTTGCACCAGTGCACTTCCCAAGTGGGTTGATTGGTCCCACGAAATCCACTGCCCATTTTTCAAATGGATGCAATGTTAGTTGAGGTACCAGCAGCATCTCATCGCAGGACTGCGCATAGTCTATCGCATCATTGTGCAGCGTGGGTCACCAAAGCCCCGCGCGAAGCATCTTCCTGGCAGTCGCACGACTGCCATAGTGCCCCCCAGCCACTCCTACATGCACTTCTGCCAAGATCTGCCCTTTCTCATGAGGCAAAACACACTGCCGCAATATCTCATCTGAGCCCAACTTGTATAATTCGCCTGTGATGAGCTGGAAGTCTGCATCCTTGACCACCAACTGCTTCTTTTGACTCGTGGTGAATTCTTTTGGTGCAGTACATGTTTCCAGAAACTAAATGATTTCTTCAAAATAGCCATCAGCTACTTCAACCTTAAAAAGTTGTGCATCCAGCAACTCGTCTTCAATGTTAGTTGGCTCCTCTCCTATTTCAATCCGCGAGAGATGATCAGGGCCATCATTCAACTGCCCTGGCTTCACAATCACTTCAAAATCGAACTCCTGAAAAAGAAGTAGCCAACGACATATCTTCCCCCACAACACAGGCTCATTGACTAGGTACTTCAATGCAGAGTGGTCTGTAAACATCTTAAAATGTCCTCCCAATAAGTAATGTTGAAACTTCTGTAGTGCATAGACCATCGCTAGGCCTTCCCTCTACGTAGTAGTATAATTTCTTTCTGCTGATGACAACTTCCGACTGGCGAAATCAATGGGGTGATCTAGATCCCCCTCTCCTGGCTCGGCAAGCTCCACTCCTGGCGCAATCGATGAGGCATCGACGTGGACATGAAATTCCTTACTCCAGTCCGAAAATACCAGTATTGGTGTCGAAGCCATCTTAGCCTTCACTTGCTCAAAACTATTATGATATTCAAGGCTCCATTGAAATACCACATCTTTCTTGAATAACTTCTCCATAGGGGCGGTGATCGCTGCAAAACCCCTGAGGAACTTGCGATAATACCCGGTGTGGCCCAATGTCGCTCTCAACTGCTTAACGTTATGTTGTTGCAGTAACATCCCCCCCAAGCTTTGTACATATTGGGGCCCCTCCTTTGCATTTTACTAGAAGGATTGCCTAAAGAAGTTAAGTCTCCTTTTGACTTAGTTTTTTTGTTTCAACTGAGGAATCTGCTTTAAAATTGAAGATTTTTCTTCTAAGTCAAAACTCACGATTCTCTCCCGAAACTACGGAAGAAACTTAAATTTCTCTCTCGAAACTGGGGAAGAACTCAGCGAGCTCTCCCGAAACTGCGGAAGAAACTTAAAATTCTCTCCTGAAATTGCGGAAGAACTCAGGATTCTCTCCCGAAACCGCGGAAAGAATTAAAGTTACTCACTGAAACAGCGAAAACACTTAGTGTTTTTTTTTAAGTTTTGGAAGAACTTAAAATTGCCTCCTGAAACTGCGGAAGAAGCTCAAATTTCTCTCTCGAAATTGGGGAAGAACTCAGCGAGCTCTCCCGAAACTGCGGAAGAAACTTAAAATTATCTCCCGAAATTACGGAAGCTTTCGCCAAATGTTTCCGTAGTAAGTTGTCCCCAGGTTACTCGACCATTTATGTTTCGATAAAGAAAAACTTAAAAATAGTTATTCATGAATTGCGAAAGGACTTACTGAGTCTTTCCTAAACTTCGAGACGACTCGGCAAAGCCGGCCGCGATAAGCTTCCGAGAGAGCGTATTTCGGAAGAACTCACAAAGTGCTCCCGAAACGCCGTAACAACTCGCCATATTTTTTCGCCACAGCGAAGTGTTGTTTTTTGTCTCTTTTCCGCAATAAAGTTTCCCGCCTTTCGGGAGGAACTCCTGAGTTTTGGCTGCAATTGCTGATGAAACTTGTGAGTCCGCCCTGCAACCGACAGTCGCAGTTAAATGCCAAGTTGGCTTTAAAAGACCGCACCGTACGAGCATTAAACCCCGTTTTAAATCGCCACCTACCCATTTAAATGCCTGCACGTGTCTAGCTTTATATAAGAACGGTGGGGTTTTGTTGGTCCCATTGTTAGTTTGTTATTCGAAGAACGCCGTTGGGAAGACTGTGTCAGCTCGCTCCAGCTCAGCGCATCCACCACCGTGTCCACCTCACTCCACCACTGTCTTGTCTCCAGGTAGGTTTTTTAACCGTCATCTTTGTCTCATCTTCACGTCGAGTTACTTTTTTGGGTTTTTCCCGTTTCATAACGTGGCCGGTAGACATTGGTAGCATAGATCATTTTTATTTTTTTTAATGGCCGTCGTGGCCCCATAGGTTTCTCATTCCTACCTACTGAGAGTTGTAGCCATGATCATCCAAACTTCATACCGGCTGGAGACCGTCTCGCAAGTGTTATCAATGATAGTAGTGGTCGGTTGAGATACTCAACCACTCACCTATTCGGCTCAGTTAATGACTGTGGAAAACAGTTCCTTGTTTTCGTTGTTTATTCATAGGATTTTTCTGCTCCAGGCCAACCCACCATTGACAATTAGAAGTGCTACGATGAAGGGCATCCTATCCCCAAGGACTAGGAAGGAAGTAGGTTTTTCCATGTCGTATGCTTACCTTTTCGGAAGCATTCAAAAATTTCCTGACTAGGCATTGTCTCCCTAGAATAATCAAGTATGAGGACCATATTTCGTTTTCTGGAATGATCTATGTTTAGTTTGCTTCCCCAGCATGCAACTTTATAATTTTGTCTATATTTCTCATTAGCATGTTAAAATTGTCCTACTCTATGTTACACTCTCATAAAGTGTTGCCAATTTTGTAATGATTCACATTTGGTTGCTGGCAGGGATAAGCCACAATGCCAAAAGGTGGTAGAAAGAAAACTAAAGTGATGGAACCAGAGCCAGTGCAACTAAGAACTGAAACTATTTTTCAAGACACTAAGTGTACCACCGGCGTTCCTCTCGAGGTCCGTTGGGGAGATGTTTACCCGGATGATCAGGAACCAGGATATCCCAGATCTATTATTGGAGGAAGAACAAATCTATCTCAACATCATAACTTCCGGCTTAGCGAGGGCTTCTACTCGCCCTGAATTGTTCCCATGCTCTGAAGTGATCGGATGGATACTGGAACATGCCAACCCGCAAACAAGAGTGTTGCATGACAGCAAGGGAGAGCCTTTCGCTTCATTCCATCCAGCGTATATTGCAGCAGCCTACAAATTCTCACGTCCCCAACAAGCTCTAAGTGATGAATGGTTGGATAAGATGAATAATACTGAGATGGCCAAAAAATTGTTGGTCACAGGAAAGCAGCTGAGGAAGAGAGATAATGATGAATATGATGTTCAGAGCCTAAGACCTCCTTTTAGGTTAATCGCCCTGATGTTATGCAAAATTTTCGGCATGCCCGATGGCACTGTATATAGGATACAGTGGGCTCCCATCATCCACTTCATAGCATTCAAAGGAACTGTGTTTGATTGGGATACTATCCTTTCGGACAGTTTGGCATCCACAGTGGCCGCTGCAAGAGAAGGTATGGCCTTAAAAAATTCAAAATTTTACATGTCTTCCTATCTCATTGACTGCATTTTGGAGAAGCTCTCTTTCCCCAGGCTAGGTTGCACATGGGATAAAGCCAACAACCCGGTCTACACTACCTATAAAATAATGTGGGATTAAAATTACAGAGTGAACTATAAGCTCATATGCGAAGAGTTCATCATGCCTCTGTATGAGTAGATCTTCAAGGAAGAGCCCAATTGTCTATTAGAAAATGCCATGGAGGTCCTGGAAAACTATGGCGATTTTTATTTCTCGGAGCAGGGCACCTACGTCAGGATGTTTGGAGGTACCAAAGCACCATACATTTTGCCAAAATACGCTACTGATTATGTAGTCATCAAGCAAGTAGTCAGGCAAGTTTTCCTTGATAGAATAGGAGGGGTGCTTAACAAGCAACATAAGGCTTCCTTCCCTCCTTTGCCCTTTTGCGTAGGAGCCTACAAATTCTCAGGGGTTGCAACAGCTGAGGAATACGTTCAAGAGATGAAAGCTTTTCACTTCGGTGAAATGATCTTCCATAGAAATGATAGGCGAAGCAAGGTTGCCGAACATTGCAAGGAAGTATATGCTCATTTTGAATATGCTCATTACTATGATGCAGAGGAAGAAGTGTTCAGAGGCATCAGCAACATGACTGAGCTGCAGATTTTTCGTCAAGGCAGTGTAGCTAGCTCTAGCTCTGCCCCAGCCCGAGAAGCCAGTCTGCAGAAAGAGAGAGAAGCAACTGAGGCCCTAGCCCGTGAAGAACAAAGATTGAAAGAAGAAGCAAGACTGCAACAAGAAGCAGAAGAAGCAAGGTTGCAGAAGGAAGCAGATGATCGAGAGCAGAGGGAGGAAAGTGAAAATCAGCAGTGAGCTGAAGAAGAAGAAAGAAGGCATAAAACTGAAGAGGAACAAAAGGCAGAGAAAGAACTTAAGACCAATAAAGATGCCCAGGAAGGTGGCTCTGGCACCCAAGATATGGAAACAGACACATCTCAAGCAGGTGTCTCCGGCACCCAAAATGTGGAAACAGACACATCTCAAGTAGTACAGACCCCACCCATAGAGACAAAAGTACATGTAATAGACCTCCCAATCATCCCTTACACCCCATCAGAAGATCATACTGTGTCCGATGGGATGAATTTGTGTATTATAAGAAGAGGAAGGCGGTAGTCTTGAAATCGGAAGAGAGAATAAAGAGACTCTTACAAGAAGATATTGTTACCCCGGCGGGAGACCACGGTGATGCAAAATACAAATAAGGCTCCCATAGCCATGGCATCCGCCGCTGTGTCAGCAGCAAAAGCAACAAAGGACAATGTGGTCGATATGGTTAGAGAATTTGAGTCAACAAAGAGGAGAGCTCGCATGTTGCAACATACTGTGGCTAATGAGCATGCTTACAGGGATCTTGTAGTGAATAAATATAATCGCTTGTCTGTTGATCACAAGGAGTTTTCAGATAAGTATCGCCATTTAGAAGAAGAAAAGGAGCACCTGGAAATCCAGATGATGGTTCTAGAAGCAGAAAAGAACGATTCTGAAGCTATATTTTTTCATCTGTAAGCAGATAAGCAAGCAATGGTTGATCAATTAGAGCAGGCAGAAAGCAGAGCAATAGATATGTCTCCCTTTCATGAGCTGTCCTGTGACATTCTGAGACAGATGCACGCCACACAGGAGCTGATTACTGAGGAAGTGTGCAGGCTCAAAGCCATGATGGTTAGATTGAAAGAAGTCAATGCAGAGGCCAATAGGCTTAAGGGAAAATACACTCGGGTTAAAGAAAACATCCTGATCCAGATGGAATGGAGAGAAGGGAAGGTTGATTTCCCCAAGCATCTCCCATTCAAATCGGTAGATGAATTTAAAGAAGATGTAGCCCTTATGGAATTCTGCAGGAACTGTGGCCTTAAGATAATGGCTAAGATCCAGGGAACAATTGAGAAAATTAACAGCCTGTATCAAAAGATCCATGAAGTACATGATAAGTGCAAGATGAGTTTCCCTCAGTCCCTCTATGAGTTTCCAAGAAAAGAGCAACATTTATCATACTTGAAGGAAGAGCTAGGCATTCAGATAGAATATGTAAAGAAGATTGATGTCCTAGCAACTGATGATCTCCATCACTATATTGGGCTGTCATCAATATACAGTCATTTGCTTAAAGAAATCCACCAAGCAACAATTGCAGAAATTCATGGTGTTGAAGTAGAGCTTGGTAAACATGTGACTTCCCAGAAGATCTTGCTCCCTTCCCTAGCAAATGTGGTTATTAGAGACACTGGTATCTGGTTCAGTTACATAGCAGAGGAGGAAAAGAAAGCAGCCGCAGCAGTAGCAGCTAGTCCAAGCACCTCCCTCCTAGCAGAAGCGCCTTCCCAAGGGTGAACACGTTGATCCTAAGGCGTTGTTCCTATTTTTCATTTGGTCTCCCTATGTTTAGAGCGTAGAATCACTAGACAGCTGTCCTTTTCTATTTTTGAGAAATTTTCTGTTTTAAGAAGAGGGCCACGATTTATTTATTAAGAGGAAAAGTCTATAGAAGACATGTGTAAAGAGCCAGGTGGCAGCCCAAGAGGCATTTTGTAAGGATATAAATAGAAGCTTAGGGAATAGTGTAAGGGACTTTTTGCAGGGAAAATATTTTTCTTAACTTGTACAAGCTATCTTACACTTGCTCCAAGAAAATGAAATTTTCCTAATAAGAGCCTGGAGAGGACGTCTTTTGCATGGAAATGGATGTTGGATGCATGATGGATTATTCTTGTGAATTTCATATTCTACAGTGAGATCTTTCTTTGTTGTCTTGAATTATTTCTCTGTATTGAATGATCTTACTATTTCTTGTGCAAACGATTTTTCTCCTACATGAGTAATGGAATGCGTTATATGTGAATTGCAAGCTATCTTTTAATATCTTTTGCCTTCTTGATGTAGATATATCTTTATGATTTAATGGTTGTCTGTTGATCTTTAGATACTTCTTCATGCACATTACTCATACTTATAATTTTGCTCCTTGCAGGGATAGCTTAGGTTTATTTCAGTTTTATATACAGATTTGTTTCAAGTTCTGCATTTAGATTAAGTTAGCTTAGGCACTTGCATATCATTTTAAACCATAAAATAAAAAAGAACGGTGGATCGGGCCATAACCAGTGTAATTGAAGCAAATCTCCAAACCTAACGGTTGCCAGAACTGCTAACCGGACGGATTCCCCATACCAAACGGTGGACAATCTAATTGGGATAGTCTACCAGGGAGAATCCCTTTCTGCTTGATGCTGTGATCTTCGGGGCATCAACAGTTTTTGGTGCTAGAAGGAGGGCCTGAAAGTGCATGGCTGATAAAGAAAAATCTCCCACTGTAAAAAATGTTACTGAAAACCCGCTTAAAAAAGAAATTTTAGACAGCCCAAATCTTGGAGTAGCAAATCAAGAAAACCTCATCTCTGATTCTGAACCTCAAGAAGTATTGTATGTTGTGCCTTTTGTAGAAATAGAAGATTTAAGGAGACATACACGATCTTATGTTAGACAGCTAGGTGGTTTAAACGCAGTAAATTTCCTCCCTAGGAAAAGTTCTCCTAGAAAAGAACGACAGTACACCCGTGATTCGATTCTTGTGCAGAATTTTGAAGAACTTGTGAATTTAACCTTGGAAGAAATTGCAGAACCCCTGAACAAGGTCGACCTTGAAAACCCAGAAAATATTTCAGATCAAGAAAGTCTTGGAGAACTTATCACTCCAAAGAACACTCCATTGAATTCACCACACAATTCTCCACCTGATTCTCCACATAGAGACATGGCCGTACCTGCTTGGAGAGAGAGGGGAGCATTAAATCTAGCTGGGCCATTCCACGATCTTCCAAAAAATCCAGAGAAAGTCTTGCCTAAATTCGACCCAGGGAAAGCCATTTCCGTCGAAGATCATCTCAAGAGTTTTTATTTAGCTCTGAATCTTTTAAATGTGCAACATGAAGATGTAGTCTGTAGGCTTTTTCCATACTCATTTGAGCCGAAAGTATCGTCCTGGTATTTTAGCTTACAACCTAGCTCGATCTCAAGCTGGGATGAATTTGAAAAATGTTTCTTAAAGAAATATGGAAACCAAAAAATTGTAGCTACACTTATGAAAGAATTATTGTCCATGAGAATGGAAAAGAAAGAAAAGGTTCAAGACTTCAACCAAAGGTTCACAACACTCTTAAATAATTTCAGCGAAGCAAATAAACCAGCAGAGGAATCTCTGGTTGAATATTATACAACAACTCTTGAAGGACCCATGGCAATGTTTGTTAAAAGATCTAAGAAAACCACCCTGATAGAGAATTTCGAAGAAGCTAGAAAGGTGGAAGAAGAAGAAGATAGCATTGCTAAACATGCCTTAGATGCAGAAACAAAACCAGCAGCCAGTAAAAAAAACCTTGCTGCTCACCAGAAGTAAAGAAGAGTCATCAACAGACATGGAGAATGTAATTAAGATGATGCAGAAGTTGTCCAATAAAATTGTAGATCTTGAGAAAGATAAAGTTACTAGTACATCTAGGAAACCCTTCAAGCCATTTTACAAGAAGAGGGAAGATAGCGATCAATCTCATCCACCTATGAATACTTCCCCTGTTTTAAATCTCAATGAAATAGGGATGGAAAAATTCTGCACCTTTCATCAAGAACCGCACTCGGAAAAGAGCTACCCACAATGGATTAACTCTATGAGTTTAGTCATGAACCAAATGCTCGATTCACAGATTCCAGATCAAGACAATCCTCCAGAGGAATCGATCCCTGAATTAGAAGAACCACCTCCGGACACCACTATGGTGTTATGGGATTGGGTACCTTTAACTGAATTAGTAGAAGAAGATCCCATAGAGAGATCTCTCTCTGCTGTGAACATTAATACTCGCAGTAAAGGTCCTATTACGGATCTTGTGCCAAACTCGACTCCTCCCAAGCCTAAAGTTTCAAAAGAACTACCTAGAAGACATATAGCAATCATTCCACCGCAACCTAGAGCTAACCAAACAACGGCCAAACAGCCAAACATTGACACCATAGTTCAACAACCGAAGGTCACAATGAATAAAACAAACCATCCGGCCAGAATTGGGAACGAATCTGATATACGATATGACATTATTGAGGATATAAAGGAAGTCAAAGCAAATGTATCAATATTCGATATGTGCAGTTTGCCTCAGCAACGAGATAAGCTACTGCATGCTCTGCAATCCCAGCCCAGCACTCCATTAACAGATACTCAAGAAGATCCTGAAATTAATGAGGCTAGTATCGGCGGGAAATCTAAATCTCAGACGTTGCCATTCCTGTTGACCTTTGAAATTTTCAATCATAATGTTCACAATTGTCTGGTAGATTCTGGAGCATCTTCAAATGTCATGCCACTGTCAATTTGTAAAAAAATTAGCGGGAAACCTATTCCATCTCTAGCCCAAATTATTCAGTTAGATAGAACTGCTGTCAAAGTTATTAGGGAAATGAAATATGTCTTCATTAGATTATCAGCCGACTCTAGAGTCTGTCAGTTTATTGACATAATGGTAGTTGATATTCCTGAGGCCTATGGTTTGATCTTAAGTAGGGGCTGGTCCACAAAGTTGAATGGTTACTTTGCAACTGATTGGTCTCATCTGTGGTTGCCTTATCAAAATAGATAGAATCAGATCAAAGTCCTGAGAGAACCGCACATGAAACAAAATGTAACTCAACTAGAGGGAAAGAATGAGGCTGTAACCTTCTCATCCTCGGTTCTGGGGAATTATTTATTAGAAATTGATCCAGGTAATTATCAGTCTGAAACTATTAGCCATGAATCAGATGAACAGTCCGATCTCCTTCATTTTTCTCGGACTGATGATATTGACTGTAATATAGTTAGTTTAGTCATTGACTTAGATCATAGAGATACTAACTTAGCTAAATCAAAAGATCTGTTTTCGACATTATACTTTGACGGTTCTAAAACTATGGAAGGATCCGGAGCCGGTTGTGTTCTGATGGATACGGAAAGGAATAAGTATTTTTTGTCCTGTAGGTTAGAATTTGATTGTACTAACAACACTGCGGAATATGAAGCTTTGGTACACGGATTAAAGAAGGCCATCGATTTGAATGTTAAATACCTGAAGGTTTTTGGTGACTCAGAAATAGTTGTGAGACAGGTGAGAGATACCATTCACTGTCTCTCACCTCATTTGAAAGGTTATCAGGCTGAGGTATGGGATTTAATTATGCATTTTGATGCTTTCAATATAAAGTCTATTCCTAGATTGCAAAATTCTGCAGCTGATTTGTTAGCAACATCCGCTTCTAGATTGGTGCCATCTAATAACAAATGCTCAATTGAATTAATTTTCAGGCCCTCCGTCCCTGACAACGTCACAAACTTCAGGGTCTTCGATGATGACAAACATATTATCAGTTTTGTAACGAACGAAGACATTTTCCAAGGAGCTGTGATAGATGAAGAAGAACACAATTCTGATTTGCTAAAGAAGGATGCAAATAAAGGAAATTTCATCCCCAAAGGGGTAATGTCACTTGAAATGTTGTTTGATCTTCAAAGTAAGTTCAAAAGGCCAGCGAATACCAAAACTAACAGTTCATCAATGCAGCATGAGTTAGTTAATTTAGGTACCGAGGCTGAACCAAAATTTGTCAACCTTGGCAAATGTTGTTCACCGGGAGAAAGAGATAGGTTCATCAAACTGTTTAGACAATATAAGGATGTTTTTGCATGGACTTATGAGGATCTAAAAACATACGACGTCCGCATTATTCAACATATTATACCAATGAAAGCGGGTGTCAAGCCATTTCAGCAGCAATTAAGAAGGATGCATCCTACTTTGGAACCTCTTATTCAAAAGGAATTGAAGAAATTCCTGGACGCTAAAATAATCTTTAAGGTCCGACATTCTGAGTGGGTTGCTAACTTAGTTCCCGTAAGAAAGAAGTCAGGATAGATAAGAATATGTGTGGACTTCAGAAATTTAAACAGATCCTCAAATAAAGACAACTATCCCGTCCCTTCAATGGAACAAATTCTTCAAATGGTGTCGAGATCTGAACTATTTTCTCTTCTCGATGGTTTCTCTGGCTACAATCAAGTATTAGTAGCCGAAGAAGATCATCTTAAGACTACTTTCCGCACTAAGTGGGGAAATTTCGCATATAGAAGGATGCCATTCGGCCCGATAAACGCAGGAGCTACATTCCAGGGAGCAATGGATATCGCCTTCCGAGGATTGGGTGGGCAATGTGTTGTTGTCTATCTTGATGATGTTACGATTTTTTCAAAAAAAAGGGAAGATCATGTTGTCCATTTGAAGCATATTTTTTATCGTTGTCGGAAATATGGTATCTCATTAAATCCCAAGAAGAGTGTGTTCGCTGTTCCCGAAGGTAAACTTTTGGGCCATATCATTTCCAAAAGAGGAGTGTCAATAGATTAGGAAAGAGTACAAGCTATCAATAAAATTCCAATGCCTCATAAAAAAAAATCTATGCAGTCCTTTATGGGCACTATTAATTCGTCCGAAGATTTGTTCCAGATTTCGCACTAATTGTTAAACCTTTACAACAAATGGTTAAACAAAGCATACAGTTCAAGTGGACAGATTTGGAAAAGGATGCGTTTAGAGACATTAAGGCAGCCATAGCTAAAGCTCCTTCCTTAAGAAGCCCAGATTTTGATAAGGATTTTATCCTGTATACCTTTGCTTCGGATGACACCCTCGCGACTGTACTCACGCAAAAGGTGGAGCTAGGTTATGAATACCCAATCTCGTTTATGAGCACTGGTCTGCAAGGGGCTGAGCTAAACTATCCCGTGGTTGACAAGCATGCATATGCTGTCTTCAAAGAAGTCAAACAGTTCAGACCATATATTCTTAAGAACATAACTAAAGTTATAGTTCCCTGCCCAGCTGTTAGATCCCTCTTCATTCAAAAGGAACTAGGAGAAAGGAGGGGAAACTGGGTCACAGCTCTTCAAGAATATGATTTAGAATTTAAACCGGCCACTATCGTCAAAGGACAAGGCCTGTGCAAATTGTTTACAGGAAATTCGACTGATGAAGAGCAACATTGGAAGAATAAAGTTGAGCTAAACTCAGTTGAAGTATCTCCTACCTTCACAACTCCTCAATCATGGTATAGAGATCTGGTGCATTATTTGTAGCAAGGATACCTACCTAAGCACTGGAGCTCTAAGCAAAGAAGGGCGCTCTGTTTGAAATCAGCAGCTTATCAAATCATTGATGGGATACTTTTCAGAAAGAATTATGATGGAATTTTTCTTAGATGTCTAGAAAAGGAAGATGCAAGTAAAGTTGTTAGAGAATTACACGATGGCCCCGCTGGTGGACATTATTCAGGGGAGACAACAACTCACAAGATACTTAGAGCTGGATATTATTGGCCCACTCTGTTCCGACATGCCCATGCGTATGCATGGAACTGTGACATATGCCAAAGAAGTGTCGGGAAATTACCTAAGGCAGCAGGACCCTTGCAGCCGGTTATTATCTCTGAACCTTTTGAACAGTGGGGTATAGATGTTATTGGAGAGATAAATCCAAATTCTTCTTTACAACATCGATACATCCTGACGGCTACCGACTACTTCACTATATGGACGGAGGCTATCCCGTTGCGCAAGATAAATGAAGATACAGTCATCAGTTTCTTGAAGGAAAACATCATAACCAGGTTTGGGGTTCCAATTTCCCTTGTTTTTGATAATGCTCCCTATTTTTCGTCTTTTAAGATAAATGAATTTGTTTATGAATGGGGGATTAAACTGCATTATTCAGCCAATTATTACCCTCAAGGAAACGGATTAGCTGAATCTTCAAACAAAAACCTCATTCGAATTCTCAAGAAGACTGTGGTAGAAAATCAGCGAAGTTGGCATATAGCTCTCCCAAATGTCTTATGGACAGATAGGGTGACTCCAAAGAATGCATTAGGGGTTTCCACTTTCACTCTTGTCTATGGCAAGGAATCCATCCTCCCCCCCAACATCTTGCTTCCATCCTTACAGTTGTCGCAAGCCTCTCGAGGGTCTAGTAGCCAAGTCTTACAATCCAGGATCAATACCCTGCTTCAACTTGAAGAAGCCCAACAGAAAGCTAAAGACCGATTCCATCAGCACCAAGACATAGTCAAGAGATGGTTCGATAAGAGGAAGTCCGGTAAAAGAAGTTTTGAAGTTGGGGATTTAGTCCTGAAATGGGATCATAATCATGAAGGAAAAGGGATGCACACGAAATTCCAACATTTATGGATAGGTCCTTACCAAATTTCGGCAAAGATTGGCCCATCCACTTATAAGATGACAGACCTCGAGGGAGAGGAAGTAACCCTTCCTCTCAATGGCCTCTCCCTGAAACAATACTTTGTGTAGTCTCACTGAGACTTTCTGTACATAAATAAAAAATTTCTTTTATGTTGCTTTAGCCGTTTGTTTTCATTGTTTTCAGCTATGTTGTTTCTTTTCTCATCATTTGAACCTTTTGTACAAATTTTGTTTTCTGAAAGCACCTGCGGTCAGGTTTCTCATCAAGATAGATCTCTCGAAGAAATCTCACAACTCATGAAGCCGAAACTACCCTCGAATGAAAGTTTATCTATGTGTTTTGCTCTTGCTGAACGTTCTCCAGAAGGAAGGAAGCCTATTCTGTTAGTCACACTAATCCTATTTAAATAGCAGAGATCCATGACTATCTTTATTACTATATTCGGGCTCCATCCACTCTCACACTTAAAGGCATCTCAAGAAGGTCATTGAAGTTGGACCCACGGAGAGTGGCACATCCCGAGGGCATAGGGTATTTAAATGACTCCATGCTGCAAATCTAACAGCCAAAATGGCTTATAATTAAGGGTCTGTTTTCCAAAGATTCTCGCCTCAATTGAAGCATGGCTGAGACAAAAGCAAAGCGTGTAAGTCAAGAAGGTTGTCCAAAAGACTCAGCTCAAACTAGGCTCCTCTCCGTCTGTGAGGCTTGATCAAATCAATAAAATCTCTCACTCACACAAAAGGACATTATGGATTGAGGAGCCAAAAAATCAAAGATCATGTCTAAAGAAAATATTTCTGGAAGGCTCAAACAGCAAAGCTGTCAAAAATATAAACATCCAAAATGATGCAAGCAGCATGGGAATGAGGAACAAGAGCAATAATGTCCATGAGAAGGTATTGCAAATCCTGTGGAGTCTGATAGCAGTAGCCATCTGAAAGATGAATCTTCTAAAATGAACCCCATATGTTAGCCCTTTGAAAGTTTTAAAGATGTCTCTATCAAAGCTCCCCTTTCCCTAATGGCCAGCAGATAAAATGACTTCTTCCTTCGTCGAGATTCAAGTGCTCAGCTGAATATTGCATATAAGATGGATATCTTTTAAGAAGGTTTCAGATCAACGAAAGGGATTTTTTCAGAGATCTGTGTTCGCCAACGACTCGCCAATTGTTGTTGCAGCAACATCCCCCCCAATTTTTGTACATATTGGGGCCCCTCCTTTGCATTTTACTAGAAGGACTACCTAAAGAAGTTAAGTCTCCTTTTGACTTAGTTTTTTTTGTTTCAACTGAGGAATCTTCTTTAAAATTGAAGTTTTTCTTCTAAGTCAAAACTCACGATTCTCTCCCGAAACTACAGAAGAAACTTAAATTTCTCTCTCGAAACTGGGGAAGAACTCAGCGAGCTCTCCCGAAACTATGGAAGAAACTTAAAATTCTCTCCCGAAATTGCGGAAGAACTCGGAATTCTCTCCCGAAACCGCGAAAAGAATTAAAGTTACTCACTGAAACAGCGAAAACACTTAGCGTTTTTTTTAAAGTTTTGCAAGAACTTAAAATTGCCTCCCGAAACTACGGAAGAAGCTCAAATTTCTCTCTCAAAACTGGCGAATAAATCAACGAGCTCTCTCGAAACTGCGGAAAGAAACTTAAAATTATCTCCCGAAATTGCGGAAGCTTTCGCCAAAAGTTGTCGTAGTAAGTTGTCCCCAGGTTACTCGACCATTTATGTTTCGATAAAGAAAAACTTAAACAAAGTTATTCGTGAATTGCGGAAGGACTTACTGAGTCTTTCCGAAACTTCAGGACGAATCGGCAAAGCCGGCTGCCAAAAGCTTCCAAGAGAGTGTATTTCAGAATAACTCACAAAGTGCTCCCGAAACGTCGAAACGACTCGCCATCTTTTTTCACCACTACGAAGTGTTGTTTTTTGTCTCTTTTCCGCAATAAAGTTTCCCGCCTTTCGGGAGGAACTCCTGAGTTGACGAAACTTGTGAGTCCGCCCCGCAACCGATGGTTGCGCTTAAATGCCAAGTCGTATTGAAAAGACCGCACCGTACGAGCATTAAACCCCGTTTTAAATCGCCACCTACCCGTTTAAATGCCTGCACGTGTCTAGCTTTATATAAGAACGGTGGGGTTTTGTTGGTCCCATTGTTAGTTTGTTATTCAAAGAACGTCGTTGGGAAGACCGCGTCAGCTCGCTCCAGCTCAGCGCATCCACCACCGTGTCGACCTCACTCCACCATTGTCTCGTCTCCAGGTAGGTTTTTTAACCGTCATCTTTGTCTCATCTTCACGTCGAGTTACTTTTTTGGGTTTTTCCCGTTTCATAACGTGGCCGGTAGACATTGGTAGCATAGATAGTTGTTGTTGTTGTTGTTTTTTTTTTTTTGTTTTTTTTTACGGCCTCCGTGGCCCCATAGGTTTCTCATTCCTACCGACTGAGAGCCGTAGCCATGATCATCCGAACTTCATACCGGCTACAGACCGTCTCACAAGTGTTATCAATGACAGTAGTGGTCGGTTGAGATACTCAACCACTCACCTATTCGGCTCAATTAATGACTATGGAAAACAGTTCCTTGTTTTCGTTGTGTATTCATAGGATTTTTCCACTCCAGGCCAACCCACCATTGACCATTAGAAGTGCTACGATGAATGGCATCCTATCCCCAAGGACTAGGAAGGAAGTAGGTTTTTCTACGTCGTATGCTTACCTTTTCATAAGCATTCCAAAAGTTCCTGACTAGGCATTGTCTCCATAGAATAATCAAGTCTGAGGACAATATTTCGTTTTCTAGAATGATCTATGTTTAGTTTGCTTCCCCAGCATGCAACTTTATAATTTTGTCTATATTTCTCATTAGCATGTTAAAATTGTCCTACTCTATGTTACACTCTCATAACGTGTTGCAAATTTTGTAATGATTCACATTTGGTTGCTGACAGGGATAAGCCACGATGCCAAAAGGTGGTAGAAAGAAAACTAAAGTGATGGAACCAGAGCTAGTGCAACTAAGAACTGAAACTATTTTTCAAGACACTAAGTGTACCACCGGCATTCCTCCCAAGGTCCGTTGGGGAGATGTTTACCGGATGATCAGGAACCAGGATATCCTAGATGTATTATTGGAGGAAGAACAAATCTACCTCAACATCAGAACTTCCGACATAGTGAGGGATTCTACTCGCCCTGAATTGTTCCCATGCTCTAAAGTGATCGGATAGATACTGGAACATGCCAACCCGCAAACAAGAGTGTTGCATGACAGCAAGGGAGAGCCTTTCGCTTCATTCCATCCAGCGTATATTGCAGTAGCCTACAAATTCTCACGTCCCCAACAAGCTCTAAGTGATGAATGGTTGGATAAGATGAATAATACTGAGATGGCCAAAAAATTGTTGGTCACAGGAAAGCAGCTGAGGAAGAGAGATAATGATGAATATGATGTTCAGAGCCTAAGACCTCCTTTTAGGTTAATCGCCCTGATGTTATGCAGAATTTTCGGCATGCTCGACGGCACAGTATATAGGATACAGTGGGCTCCCATAAGCCACTTCATAGCATTCAAAGGAACTGTGTTTGATTGGGCTACTATCCTTTTGGACAGTTTAGCATCCACAGTGGTCGTTGCAAGAGAAGGTCTGGCCTTAAAAAAGTCAAAATTTTACATGTCTTCCTATCTCATTGACTGCATTTTGGCGAAGCTCTCTTTCCCCAGGCTAGGTTGCACATGGGATAAAGCCAACAACCCGGTCTACACTACCTATAAAATAATGTGGGCTCAAAATTACAGAGCGAACTATAAGCTCATATGCGAAGAGTTCATTATGCCTCTGTATGAGCATATGTTCAAGGAAGAGCCTAATTGTCTATCAGAAAATGCCATGGAGGTCCTGGAAAAATATGGCGATTTTTATTTCTCGGAGCAGGGCACCTACATCAGGATGTTTGGAGGTACCAAAGCGCCATACATTTTGCCAAAATACGCTACTGATTATGTAGTCCTCAAGGAAGCAGTCAGGCAAGTTTTTCTTGATGGAATAGGAGGGGTGCTTAACAAGCAACATAAGGATTCCTTCCCTCCTTTTCCCTTTTGCATAGGAGCCTACAAATTCTCAGGGGTTGCAATAGCTGAGGAATACGTTCAAGAGCTGAAAGCTTTTCACTTCGGTGAAATGATCTTCCATAGAAATGATAGGCGTAGCAAGGTTTCCAAACATTGCAAGGAAGTATATTCTCATTTTGAATATGCTCATTACTATGATGCAGAGGAAGAAGTGTTCAGAGGCATCAGCAACATGACTAAGTTGCAGATTTGTCGTCAAGGTAGTGGAGCTAGCTCTAGCTTTGCCCCAGCCCGAGAAGCTAGTCTACAGAAAGAGAGAGAAGCAATTGAGGCCCTAGCCCATAAAGAACAAATATTGAAAGAGGAAGCAAGACTGCAACAAGAAGCAGAAGAAGCAAGGTTGAAAAAGGAAGCAGAAGATCGAGAGGAGAGCGAGGAAAGTGAAAATCAGCAGCGAGCTGAAGAAGAAGAAAGAAGGCGTAAAACTGAAGAGGAACAAAAGGTGAAGGAAGAACTTAAGACCAATGAATATGCCCAGGCAGGTGGATCCGACACCCAAGATATGGAAACAGACACATCTCAAACAGGTGTCTCCGGCACCCAAAATGTGGAAACAGACACATATCAAGTAGTAGATACCCCACCCATAGAGACAGAAGTACATGTAATAGACCTCTCAATCGTCCCTTATACCCCATCAGAAGATCATATTGTGTCCCAATGGGATGAATTTGTGTATTATAAGAAGAGGAAGGAGGTAGTCTTCAAATCGAAAGAGAGGATAAAGAGACTCTTACAAGAAGATATTGTTACCCGACGGGAGACCACGGTGATGCAAAATACAAATAAGG
Organism: Larix kaempferi; assembly: GCA_027924585.1. Classification (NCBI taxonomy): domain Eukaryota; kingdom Viridiplantae; phylum Streptophyta; class Pinopsida; order Pinales; family Pinaceae; genus Larix; species Larix kaempferi. Next base: position 21,376,344 of record BSBM01000289.1, read on the forward strand.
CTCCCATAGCCATGGCATCCGCCGATGTGTTAGCAGCAAAAGCAACAAAGGACAATGTGGTCGATATGGTTAGAGAATTTGAGTCAACAAAGAGGAGAGCTCTCATGTTGCAACATACTGTGGCTAATGAGTAGGCTTACAGGGATCTTGTAGTGAATAAATATAATCGCTTGTCTGTTGATCACAAGGAGTTTTCAGATAAGTATCGCCATTTAGAAGAAGAAAAGGAGCACCTGGCAATCCAGATGATGGTTTTAGAAGCAGAAAAGAATGATTCTAAAGCTAGAGTTTTTCATCTGCAAGAAGATAAGCAAGCAATGGTTGATCAATTAGAGCAGGCAGAAAGCAGAGCAATAGATATGCCTCCTTTCATGAGCTGTCCTGTGACATTCTGAGACAAATGCACGCCACATAGGAGCTGATTATTGAGGAAGTGTGCAGGCTCAAAGCCATGATGGTAGATTGAAAGAAGTCAATGCAAAGGCCAGTAGGATTAAGGGAAAATACACTCGGGTTAAAGCAAACATCCTGAGCTAGATGGAATGGAGAGAAGGGAAGGTTGATTTCCCCAAGCATCTCCCATTCAAGTCGGTAGATGATTTTAAAGAAGATGTAGCCCTTATGGAATTCTGCAGGAACTGTGGCCTTAAGCTAATGGCTAAGATCTAGGGAACAATTGATAAAATTAACAGCCTGTATCAAAAGATCCATGAAGTACATGCTAAGTGCAAGATGAGTTTCCCTCAGTCCCTCTATGAGTTTCCAACCAAAGAGCAACATTTATCATACTTGAAGGAAGAGCTAGGCATTCAGATAGAATATGTAAAGAAGATTGATGTCCTAGCCACTGATGATCTCCATCACTATATTGGGTTGTCATCAATATATAGTCATTTGCTTAAAGAAATCCACCAAGCAGTAGTTGCAGAAATTCATGGTGTTGAAGCAAAGCTTGGTAAACATGTGACTTCCCAGAAGATCTTGCTCCCTTACCCAGCAAATGTGGTTATCAGATACACTGGTATTTGGTTCAGTTACATAGCAGAGGAGGAAAAGAAAGTAGCAACAGCAGTAGCAGCCAGTCCAAGCACCTCCCTCCCAGCAGAAGCGCCTTCCCAAGGGTTAACACGTTGATCCTAAGGCGTTGTTCCTATTTTTCATTTGGTCTCCCTATGTTTAGAGCGTAGAATCACTAGACAGCTGTCCTTTTCTATTTTTGAGAAATTTTCTATTTTAAGAAGAGGGCCACGATTTGTTTATTAAGAGGAAAAGTCTGTAGAGGACATGTGTAAAGAGCCAGGTGGCAGCCCAAGAGGCATTTTGTAAGGATATAAATAGAAGCTTAGGGAATAGTGTAAGGGACTTTTTGCAGGGAAAATATTTTTCTTAACTTGTACGAGCTATATTGCACTTGCTCCAAGAAAATGAAATTTGCCTAATAAGAGCCTGGAGAGGACGTCTTTTCCATAGAAATGGATGTTGGATGCATGCTAGATTACTCTTGTGACTTTCATATTCTACAGTGAGATCTTTCTTTGTTGTCTTGAATTATTTCTCTGTATTGAATGATCTTACTGTTTCTTGTGCAAAGGATTTTTCTCCTACATGAGTAATGGAATGCGTTATATGTGAATTGCAAGCTATCTTTTAATATCTTTTGCCTTCTTGATGTAGATATATCTTTATGATTTAATGGCTGTCTGTTGATCTTTAGATACTTCTTCCAGCACATTACTCATACTTATAATTTTGCTAATTGCAGGGATAGTTTAGGTTCATTTCAGTTTTAGATACAGATTTGTTTCAAGTTCTGCATTTAGATTAAGTTAGCTTAGGCACTTGCATATCATTTTAAACCATAAAATCAAAAAGAACAGTGGATCAGGCCATAACCGGTGTAATTGAAGCAAATCTCCAAACCTAACGGTTGCCGGAACCGCTAACCGGACGGATTCCCCATACCAAATGGTGGACAATCTAATTGGGATAGTCTACCGGGGAGAATCCCTTTCTGCTTGATGTTGCGATCTTTAGGGCATCAACACGTTAGTTGACGGTGTTAAGCTCAAAATGAGCGCAGTGTTTGCTGGATCGACCAACAACCCTTGTTTGCACACAATGTGACCCAACAATGTCCTGAACAGTGCACAAAAAATGCACTTCTTCAAATTCAGCGATATCTGATGCTGTCGGCAATGCTCCAGTATCAACCGTAGATTGGCCAGATGATCACGGATCAAACCATAGACTATCCATTCATCCATGTATACCTGCAAAAACTTCTGAATGAAATCTCGGAATGCGGCAACAACAACCCGCGAGAATATCGTAGGTGCGTTCTTCAATCCAAACGGCATCACGGTGTACTGAAAGCAACCCCATTCTATCACAAAAGTCATCTTGTGGTGGTCTTCCTTTGCAATGTAGATCTGATGATAGCTTGAGAACCCATCCGTGAAAGAATACATCTCTTGGCCTCGCACACCTTCGACTACTTCATTAGTAAATGGGGTCGAAAAGGGATCATGCAAGCAAGCATCATTTAACTTCCGCAAGTCGACACGAATGTGCACTTCACCAGTATTCTTGTCCTGCCCCACCATAGGACTGATCCATTCTAACTCTTCAATCGCTTCAATAATACCAGCATCCAACATGCAATCAAGTTCTAACTTGACCCTCTCCTTATGGCGTGGATTCAGCCGATAGGGTCGCTACCGGATTGGTTTAGCATCTAGTTTCAAAGGGATCTTCATCTCGCCTAAATCACCCAAATGCCTTTCATCTCATAAAACTTCGTAGGAAAGAGGTCTTGGAATTCATGTAACAAGTCAGTGACCTTTCCCATCATCTCATCATCCCAATAATCTCCAACATTCGTGAACTTGGGAGTGGTTTCTGTTCCAATATTGATCTTACGGATCTTCAAGGGCCGGCTAATTGGATCACTTGGCGCATCAGGTGCTACCACATCGTGACTTCCTTCAGACTCCGGAATATTGATATTCCGCGGATCATTGCCGTCTTCGGGCCCACCGATGATATTGTAACATTCCATCATGGATTGCATATGGCAATGCGCATGCGGATCCGCAGGATATGCCACTGGAACCACCTTCAGAACCACATCACGGATGAGCTGCAAAGCATTATTGACATCGGGGTTGGCATCCACGAAGCTAAACGTATGAGTGAATCATACCGTCAACTCCACCCAAGTGGTAATTTCTCCTCGCAACTCGGCTACAGTATACCATGATCGCAACATCTCATTTAAAGTATGGATGAAGGCATGGACCCACTCATCTCGCGGTCGCGATGCCCACAATGTCTGACACTCTCTCAGATGACTTCCATGGTTTTTCCGACCATCATATTTCCCTGTGTGGTAAACCTTGGTATCGCTGAACCGAACCGTCATCAATCTCCTACATTTCGACCATCCATCAATTGATTGCTTATGTGTCACCCACCAGCGTGCTGGAGCAGCCTTTAGTGCTTCTTCCAATGCCAACAGTCGCTGGGGTTCTGAAACTCGCTCCTTAAACTCCGTCAGAAAGTCAGATAAGCCATGTAGCCCTTCATATACTAGTAGTGTGATCGTTTCAGTCGCGACGTGGCATAGTGACTACATGATTAACCCACACTTGCGGAGCAATACTGCATGTAAGCGGTTCTACCAATGTTCTAAAGCGTCGTCAGAGTCGGAAGACGCAGAGCTGTCACTGTGCCATCCATGCTCACCGTTGGCAGTAGGATGAATATAATCCTCGGAAATATTGAATACATGGTCCCATCTGCTGGGATCCTCGTCCTTTACTGGTTCAATGTATTTGCGTCCTTCAGCCGGATCCAACGGGGCGATAACTCTGAGATCATTATTTTTGAAATTCATCATCCACCGCTTGAAGTTGATTACCACTCCACTATCGTTAGCCCATCCAATCCCTAGCAACATGGGATAAGAGCTTCCTCCTTCAACCACTTCGATGATGTCAAAGTCAGCATAAGTCTTCATTCCCTCAATGTCCACCACCAAGCGTGGAACTCTCCCAATCGGTGTCACCTTCGCATGATTAGCTAGCCAGAGCTGCACAGGAGACCAGCTCAATGGGGGGCTCCCCATTTTCTGCCAGGCCTGCTTGGTCAAGATGTTGACATCTGAACCAAGATCCAGAATAACCGAATCAAATTCATAGTCCCCAAGCTGTAAAGAGTTTACCGCGGACTCCTGTTGTCCCCTAGCTAGACACTACAACAATTCCTCAATCTTAGCAAGGGCCACAGGATCTCTTGCCAACAATAAACAACTCTCAAAGAACTTCTGCAAGGTTCCAGACTGTGCTGATGGACCTGCCTCTGAAGTAGCATAAAAAACAGGGGGCATGTCACAAATAATAGCTTTACCGTGATCTTGGTCCATCGTACGACGTGCCTGGAAGAATGTATCGCGCTCGGACTCAATGTCAAATGATACCTTCTTTTGCCCGAAAAATCGAATGAGCGGATGTGAGCTATCCCCTTCGGTCGCTGCACCTCCACGAGTGATAACTGCAATAGCCGCATCTTGTGGTCTGGGATCCACAGAAATTGTTGCAACACTCGCACCTTGATTCTAGTTTGGTGGCGGATTCCCTGGTTGGTTCACATTTTGATTAGCATTCTGAATTGGACGTTGGTTCTGGTCCGGTACCAGTTGCTGCACATAATTCTGTACTGGCTGCTGTGCCTGGTTCTGATTTTTCAATTGTGGAACATTCCCTGCTTGCCATTGTGCAATCAACTGTGGGTAGTTCTCCACTGTGTGGTCTATAACAAAGCAAAATGTACATTGTCTCTGCAATAGTGGGCAATCTCGCTAGTAGTGTTCCCATACCACACAGTGATAGCACTGAACAGGTCCGCAACCTCCTCATCCTCCTCCATGACCAAATCCTCTGCCACGTCCACCTCGAAATCCTCCACGGAATCCACCTTGTTGTTGGTACTGCGGCTGATTGAATTGTTGTTGCATCGGAGCTGGTTGCATGTCCTACCCTTGCTGTGCATACTACGGTTGCTAAACGTACTGTGGTTGTTGTGGATCCATTTGCATCGGAGCATATTATGGCATAAATTGTTGTGGTTGCTGCTGCGGTACAAACTGCACCTACGGTTGAGGTAGCGGCTAGACTACCTATGGCTGCGGTTGTTGTACGATACTCTGGTCGTCCTTCACATAGAATGAATCATACATTCTCTCATGAAGCAACTCATATGCACGGAAATATTTATCTTCATGTCCCACAGACTTACAGAATGTACAATACAGATTCATCGGTTTTGTGACCATCTTCTGCATGTACTAGCACTCCTCATGGCGGTGCCCATATACCTGACAAACACGACACCATGGCATGCCACCACCATTCAACGGGTTTGGTGCCCCTGAAACCAAATAGTTGCGGAAGTCAAGGAAATTGTCCTTAGTATGCCCTTCCCCTCGACATCGCGTACACCATACTTCTTCGCGCTGCTCCTTGCCCTTCTTAAGATCTTGCAGCTGTATGGTCAAGTTAGCCAGCTGTGTCTGTATCTGCGACATCCCAGCTGCGTTTTCACCAATCGGTGACGCCTCCAACCGCATTGCAATCTCCAGAGCTTCACTAGGCGTTGTAATGTTCTGTTGCATTAGCGGTAGTCGAATGTGCGGGAGCAGTGCCACGATGAACCATTCTTTATGTTGGACAGTGCTCATATCAAAACTAACCCTCTCCATCAGCATTTTAAACCGTTGGTGAAAATCCCACACTTTTTCATTGGGATACTGCTTAATTTCTTTCAATTCTGTAATATATTGTGCTTCGGACTTGGGTTTCTTAAACTCTGCAATCAATCTGTTCCTGATATCATCTAGTGTCTTCTCTGGAGATCCTGTAGGGACTAGAACAAACTTCATAAACCAATCTAATGTGCGACCTCGCAGAGTTGTCGCTAACTGTCCTTTCTTAGCGTTATCATCAGTGATATGTTTTACGGTCCATACTGCTTCACATAAAAATCAGTACTGCTTAGGGTTATCTATCCCATTCCCGTGGAACAGCGGAAACTTAGCGTCCTCGCTCGCCATCCTGGGCTTCCTTCCTGTAGTCGCTGAGCTACTAGCAATCAAGTTTTGTTGACCCGATGGAGTCGAAGTTGTGTTTCTTACTGGTTGACAGATAGTGAGCGGAGGTGTGGGCATGTTGCTGCTAGGGTTTGGTCCTGCCTCTATACTACGTGTAGCCTGGTTGTCCTTTTCCAAACTATGAGTACGCTTCGTCCCATGTGGTCTTCCTTCACGAACTTGCGGTTCGATCGCAGCAGGACCTTCTCCTGTCCTCTACCTCTTTTCATGTTGAAACCTCGCTCCTCCCCTTGTAAGACCACTCTCTTCCTCAGCTTTGCTCACAATATCGTCATGACCTGCACCCATCTACCCCTTATCATTCCATGTACCGCCCCCCCTACTGGCACAATACCCACGGCCTCCGCCCACTAGGTTTTTTACTAATCTAGATGCATCTTCAATATACCCTTCTCGCAAATAAGCATCTTAATGGACAGTTGGAGCAACAATGGAAACCTTCCCCGGGGTTCACAGAAGAAATATCTTTCAGCTTCACTATAAGACTTTTACGTATCAACCGCAAATTCAGTGATATACCCTTCCAAGATGCTATCGAGCCACACTTCGACAACCCACGACGCTTTGTTGTCGACTTCCTGCAGTTCTCGGATCAGCTCCGAGGTCCAGGTCGTAGGCTCACCGCCTTACAAGTTCCTCTTCTGAAAGGTCAACTTTGCCAACCACTCGAACAAAATGACCGGGAATTCGCAGAAAAAATATTCGTGCGGACCGTCGTGAATATACCTTTCCACCCACTGATCTACCGTCAGATGAGTATTTCGACTTTCTTCTTCAGCAAAATCCTACAACTTCTGATCGAACCAGCGTTATATCTCCGGTTGTGTCGGATGCCACAACATATCCTCCTTTCACTTCGCACACGGTCCCGGCAACGGAACCATTTGTTGACTCACACCCAGTCGACAGGGGTTCCACTCACTGTCGACACCCGATCCACCGCGATCTCCCTGAGCACCGACCCAGACAGGTTTAACCCCGTCTAGCAACACCTGCAGAGCAGATGAGGTCTCACCCAAGATGTTCAAGGGAGAGTCGACGGAACCATGTTTCCACCGAATGAAAGAGGATGTTGCGGCTCAGTTACTTAACTTATTGCGACATTCAGAAATAGATTTATGCATTTAACTTCGACATCATTTATATTCATAGCATCATTCAACAGAAACATTCATCGCAGCAAGTATAACAGTAAAGCATTAATTGCAGCAAGAAAACATAGCATCATTCATATATTGCAACATGCATTACCATAGGTGCACAGAAGATACACAGGATTTTGCAAAACAGCTCTGTCATATCATATTAACTCCGCAAAACCCAGATGCAATATCTCTGCAAAACACAGATCTTGCAAATAACTCTTGGTCTCAAATACACAATTACAGACGCATACCAAGATCAAATGCGGATTAGGTGATCCAACACATACGACTCTATGGCTATAAATAGGCTTCTGTCTTTACATTGCTTGTCCACTTACTAACAACTTCCTAACCGACACTTCGAGCAACTGACCCAAAATCTAACTAACATGGTCCAAATGACCCAAAAACTAACGGACATGGTCCAAATGACCCAAAAACCCACATATGTGGTACATTTGACCCAAAATTACATAAAACATTCTCATTTGCACCCAGATTTTCGCCTTCCGCGGTATCTCCTGACTTGTCGCAGCATCTGCGATGCTGCGATGCTAACTTACCAAACCGCCTGCACCCACCAACATGGAGACATATGATGATGTAAACTATATTGGCATATTAAGTTTGTTTCTACCAACATAGAACCTTTCCATCCATTGTCATTTTATCTATTGTTCTATCCCTTATGCATTGATTAGTAATGACATGTGCCCTCTTATTATTTAACCTTTTTCATGTAGCATTGTATGGTCTAAAATAATGCATAGTGCTCAAAATTTTGGACCATGTGAGCTTTATGTTACATTAATTTTGAGCATGGAAATGATGCTAGGCTAGAAAGATTCAAGGTGTTTCATGGGATTATAGCCCACTTGCTTCAACAACACATATATTATGCAAAATTAAGTTAGGGTCTTTGTTCTCAGTTTTGGACAGAGACATCAATCTTCATAAGGCTACAAGGCCTATGTTCTCTAGTAACCTGCACACAACAATCACCTGACAATGTCAATAAAAGTCACAACTCTGTTGTTACTCAGTCTTCCAAGTGCAACTTATTTGCATGTCGATATCCAATGGAACGAGATCTCTTGAGATGCTTTTGCTTTGTTGAGATAAAATAAATAATGCACCATGTTTAGTGAAAATACAAATTGATATATATGCCTCATCACATTAATAATGTATGCCTCATCATATTAATAAACTATGTTATTTGCAAGTGCCCAATATAGGAATACTTTACTCTATTGTAATGAGTTGCTCAAACTAAACAATGAATTAACCATCCCTCTAGCGATTCAACAATTTATACATCCATATGTCTACAAAATGGGTATGGTTGGACGTTGTATATGCCCTTCCAATGTTCCTACACAACAATTTAGCAATGCTTACTAAACAAAATATCTATTGTTCAAATGGGCACACTCATCACTCACGAAACCCATGATCAACCATTCACATTATTTAAGCAATCATGGAAATTATCTCACTATTACACAAATCTCATATGCAAAACTCACTTTGATAGCAATCTTCATAGCTTCATAATTGTGGTATTGTCGTTATGAATTATTATAGCAACCTTTAGTTCTCTTATTTTTTCTACTCAAGATGAATAATGTTCCAACTTAATATACAACACAACTTCGGGTTCAACATGACATCTTTTGGGCTATTGTGAGTAGTGAGAAGAATCCCAAAGGCCCTTGCCACATTTGAACTTCCCTTCATTTTCATTTGTAATCTTGTACCATTGTTTCTCACTCAATTGGTAGTGCACAAATTTAGCCATTTTACAGTGTGGGTATGATTGGTTTTCTATGTGGTTTTGATGTTTATTTCACCTAGCATTCGAAGAGCATGCTGTAGCATTATAGTTACATATTTATGTGTATCATGGAAGAACTATACCCTTGATGGTGTAGTTAGGGACTATGATGGATATGCAAAAGTGTTGTTCATAGTTTGGTCACAAAGACAGTTGTAGTTGTGAGTGGTAAATGATGAGCTTTGGCAGATTTTAAAACTCAAGATATATACTAGCTACCAAACTTGGGTTTTAGGCACTTGTGTTATTATTGTGAGAGTTGTTCATAATATTCAATTTCTTATCCAATGGTTTCAACAGCTTTATCAAACATGTTTTTTGGGAAAATCCAAATCCCATATCAATGCATGCATTCATTGTCATCAAAGGTATCTTAGTGCTAGTAATGTTGTTAATGATGCTTTGATGCATACCCAACTTGTGTTGAAGGTTTCACTTGTCATATTAGTACTGATTTTCATGATGCTTTGATATATGCCCAACTTATTGAAGACCACTTTTCACATATTCATATTGTTGGTTATTAATATTGGAATACACACTCAGTTTGATTGGAGGCTTAGTGTGGTAGCTTCTCTATGTTGAAGGAATATAAGGGCAAGATTGCATGCATGTTTGTATGATTCTCATTGTTTTAGTACATACTTGAGGTCAAAGCTAGACTATTGTTGTGGATTGTTGATGAATATTAATGCTTGTAAACATTATTTTATGAGTTGGGTGTCCACCCATGCCTATGATATAATAGTGGATTTCATGTTGATATTTAAAAGTGAATGTAGATGGATCTTTGTAGTAAAGGTTATGATAATTGTTACTGTGTATGGCATAAGTAGTATACCTATAATACACACAAATGCATTTTTATATGTATATATGAAATGTTTTCTTCAGGGCTTGAGGCCTAAAACAAACATAATGTTTGAATATTTGTACACCATGTTACCTAAAAAACTAGCAGTCTCCCATGATCGAAGATAAGTGGACCAAATTCAAGTATGTGGACCCAATCGATATGATCTCAACTCTTTAAGGAAGTAGACCCGTTTTCATCTCAATATAGCCCCCTTCCTCTTTAGACCTTGCTTCTTGGGCCATAGGAGGCTCCCCAAAACACAGCAAGGATAGACCTGTAATAGACAATAGAAACCACTTCTATCCCCACAACACCTTATGATTGTTAGTAGAATAGTGCCTAATGGAGTCAATGAAATAAGTCTACAATAAACCTTTAATTTTGGGAGGATAGGAGCATTTACGAATATGTATCTCACTGCTGCAATTTCCTGTAGTAAAAAACAACAATAGAAAACCAGAGATACCTCCCAAACGGATTGTCGGAATTGCGTGAAATTGATCTCCCAACAACCAGCAAGGAGGGGCGAACCTACCCCCCTAGGGGGAAATTGTTTTGGTCGATGAACGATATTATTTAGAAATAATTTATGATACATATATGCAACTTACCATATTCAAATCAAATCACAAAATTCCTTGGATTCAAATCCCCCTAGGGTCCTCCTTGGTGACCTAGAATTTGACCCAAACTTCCTCAAACCCCTAGGGTTTGAATTTTCCTTCAAGATGGACCTACAATAACTCAATAAACAGATCTCAAACAACCCCTTAGGACTGAAGTAACCTAACCCTAAGATGACTTCACCTCCTTTAGGGCACTTTTAGGTCCCAAAAAATGATTTTTCTGCAAATATTTTCAACTCTTTTGGATTTCTTCAATATCTAATCTAAATCTGAAATTTATTGCTGCAATACAATACTTCCAAAAATAAAATAAAAATTACAGTAATCTTTTTTTTTTCACATGTGGTTCACAAACCCCCCAACGGAGCTTCTACGCCCACTATAAGAAATCGCAGGGTCCCACCCAAAGGGGCCACACCCCGTTCGCTTTGATTATGGAGATAACCCGATGGGGACATCAAGTGAGGCCCTTATATATCAATGTATAGCCACCGAGGGATTTGTCCCCGAAACCTTATGTTCACAACTTACAGCACTCAACCACTTAAGCTAGCCCACTGGGCTAAAAAATTACAGTAATCTATGGCACAAAATAAACATTTTTGGATTTTTTGCAAAAATATACAAATTTTAGGTTTTTTCACAATATATAATAGAGAAATTTGAGAAAAAGATTCCAAGTGAAGATGGGGAAAATAAAGACTTAAGTCCTTTCCCTTCAATCCCACTAAGGAATCATGGTTAGCATTCCTCACGAGAATTGACAATCCTATTTTGATGAATTGGGGCAAAACATGAGGGGAACCATGGAGTACGTGAGCATTTGGGGCACCATGGAGTACGTGAAAAAAGTAATATGGAGCTCTAGTTTGGATAAGGTGTTGAATAGAAGAAGGTGTGATTTGTACTATTTATGTTGCTTAATAAAGATTGGACATCTTTCCCTTCCCTACATTCTATGTTAATCATTGTATGAGATTTGGCATAAGTAATTAGTGTATCTTGATTTGAAGTTGATTTATTAGTTTCATATTCATGTCACGTTTTTATTCCTATAATATATTTTTGTTTCCAAATTAGTTTGAGGAAGGTATCTTGTTTTTGTTGCAAATCCTTGGATTGATAGCAAGGAGCATATCCGAAGGAAGCAAGGGAATAGCTAGGATCAACCTTCATAAATAAGGTACACAAAGTTCTTCTCTTTTATCCTTTGTGTAGATTTGCTTAATGTTAATTCGAAATTAGGACTCTGGTCTACTTACAAAAAAACTTTTAAATGCCAGTCTTGTTCAACCCATTACATTGGTAACATAGCCCCACATATAGGAAGTTTTCCATAACAACATTGGCAATGCCACTAATCGAACACCTTCTGGAATGAAAACCAAGAGGACCCGCCATGACCAAACCGCGAGTCTTTGAGCCCCACCAAACCAACATTCTACATAAATAAAGCCCAAACTTGGCCTTTACATAGAAAAAGGGACCTGTTGCTGCTGCAACCTGATCCCCACGATTCCCTTAGGAAATAATGGGTCCCCCCTTTTAATTTTTTGAAGAAGTCCTATGGTCTTTTTGAAGCTTGTTTTTTCCAAGTCTTCTCTTTCTTCAGCAAAATTTTGTTTTTCTGCTAAGGCATATTTCCCTTTTAGTCAGTACTGGTCGCAGTTTTTAATGCTAAATTTGTCAACCGTTGGATGGTTTTTAACGCTAAAATTGCCGACCGGTCGTAGATTTCAAACTTATCTTGGCCGATTGTTGTGCATTCGTTAAGTTCATCTTACACCGATCGCTCGAAGATTTTAAAGCCAAAAGTGTCGACCGTTGTGCAAAGTCCCATTATTATTTTCGTCGACAGTAGCTCTAAAGTCTAGTTTAAAATGCGCCGACCATTGCGCGGGTCTTGACCTTAACTTCACCAACCGTTTTTTGCGCCATCCTTTGGACTTCACTGTCGTGCTTCTTGGTCGCAGCTTCTAGGATTAATTTCATCGACCGTTGTGCATCTTGTTAGCTTAACCCTCGTTGACCTTCGTTCCAATCCTTGTCACAGCGTCTAGTCGTAGAGTTTACCCTTAAAATTGCCGACCGTTGTGCAGGAATTACCATTTGAGTCGCCGACCACGACGCAGCCCAATTTTTTGGAAAGCGGGAAAGGTTAGTTGGTGAAAATTCATTTTTAGCCTCGTGCGGATTTATTGCTTTTCGCATTGAGCCCCGTGCACATTTAAGTCTCCAACTATCCACCCCAAAGGAATTAATTTCCCCTGTTATATATATTCGCCCAACAAGGCTTTTCATTCCATCCTTACCAAAACCGAGAAACATTGTTGTTCACCATTAGAAGCTTCATATTGTCACTAGCTTGGGTACGCGCATCGACCACAGGGAGCCTTTCAGATAAAGACAGGTAGGTCCTCGATTCCTTCCCTTTGGTTTTGTCCAGTAGAAAACCCCGTTAAATGCTTATTTTTAGCTTTAAAGTTGTTTATTGGGTGTCCCTCAAGGTCAAACCCGCGTTGTTATAACACCTTAATTGCTCCCATTTTCATTTGATTTTTGGGAACCCTGTGCCCAATAAGAACTTATTTGCCTTTAACCTGATAGGCAGACCTCTCGTGAGCTTAAAAGCACAAACGTTTCTCTGTTCATCACGGTCAAGTAGATTTATGATCCAAAAGAGTTGTGTTGCAGTCACTATGTAGTTTCCTCCACGCGCATGCATTCTGGCCTATCAGTCGTTTTTCTGTGTTGTGAAAAAGCTCCTCTCTCGCTTTCATTTGATCGCTAAAAGCTAAACCTGTGAAAATCTAAATAATGTTTGAGAAAGTTCCTTATCCCACAACGATACTGCTTTGCATGTTTATGTTTCTAAAGACTAGTCCCAGTAGGATGTTGGGGCTCAGGATGATGAGATATTGTTAAATGCTAACTAGCATTCCTCAAGCTTGTTTAAATTGCAATCTTTGAGCTTCTACATGAATGACTTTGTTTAAATTCTCTTCTTCATTATTGTTGTCTTCAAGCGACTAGTTTTAATTGAAAGCTAACACCTGTGTATATTCAAGTTCTGTTAAACATCATAAATTTGAATGTTGTTTTGACTCGCTAACAGTGTGTTGCTCATAAACTTGTAAACTTCTCATTTGTGCTCTCTCTCGCCATTGCAGGTTCGACATGCACAGGAGATCTTCCAGACAGAAGGCTAAGGTTGCCGAGTCAGACTCGGACATAGAAATCTTGTTGGATACCTCGCTTGAGACAATATTTTGTGATACAAAAGCTGCCACGGGAGTAGCCCCAAGAGCCGCCCCAGAATTTCAGTGGGGTGAGTTATACAGATTTATCAGAGACCAGAAGTACCCTGACGTAACCTTAGAAGAAAGCATGGTCTATTTGAACATCAAGAAGTCTGGCCTTCACAAGGAAGCAACTCATCCCGAGTTATTCCCATGATCGGAAGTTATTGGCTGGATAATTCCCAATGTGAAAACTGACACGAGATTCATTAATGATAACACCGGGATGATCCCCGTGTCCTTCTCACTAGAGCATATCATGGCTACCTACAGGTTACCCCAAGCAAGGGCTTGGCTAAACAATGAGTGGCTAGCAAAGCAAACAGTGGACCCTCTAGAATCCGCCAGGAAGATGCTAATAATTGAAAGGAAAATAAGGCAGAGGCAACGGTGAGTATGAAAGTATGCTTTTAAGGACTCCTGATCCAGGTGGATATTGGTGGCCACCCACCTTTTCGACTGGCTCAAAACAGTTTTATGGCAATTTTGGTATTGTACTATTTTTAGCAGTTTTTCGGGTCCTGAAGTTCCGGGGCCATGTTGAGGCCCTAAACGACCTTTTTTGGCAATTTGGGGGGCCAAATGGTTTCCTTTGGCATCCATTTGGCTCCAATCAAAATTTGTAAATCTCGGATAGACCTTTCCAACAGGCTACCGAGTGCCCCAAACGGAGATCGTATGCAAAAGTTACGACCCCGGGAAGTTGATGTACTAACTTACCCAAACGGGGCCCACATGACTTTTGGCGCTTCATCTCCTAGGGTTAGGTTTTTGGATGTCTAGGGCTTTTGACATTCCTGTTTATTGTAAAAGGCCTTGAGAGCCTCATTGTAACCATCTTCTTGCGAAATGAGCGCAGCCGTCACATCTCTTCTCAGAGATAAGCCGCCACCATTCCAGCAAGCTTGTTTTCCGCTGCATTTTACAGTTCTAGCTTATTTCCTTATTGAATAGAAAACCAGTTTTACTGTATCTCTGTTATTTTGTGTTAAGCATTTGATAATAATCTGTATTCATTTCGTTCTGCTCATAAAATCCGGATCAGTGGTATCAGAGCGGTCTGCTCCTTGTCGTCTTAATGCATGTCCCCAACGAGGTCAGGGTAAAAAGAATTGGGTCTCGAGCTTGTTTCTCTTGAGGACAAAAGCTCTCGCACGCCCAAGCGACCTCTCATGGTAGGAGAAAAGAAAGATGACGGGACAGGAGATCCTATCAAAATGTTGCTTGAGGAAGCCCTCACGCAGCAGAGGAACGAGATGATGCATAATTTCGCGCAAATCCTTCGGCGACTGCCAACAAGCGACGCATCTTCCTCGAGCGGAGGCGCCGCCCCCTTCAGGGTACAAATCAACTTCAATATTCCTATATTTGAAGGATAGATAGATGCAGATGTTGTAGATAAGTGGTTGAATCTACTATCTGTCCATAACTTTTTGAATAAAGAAAAGATTACTTTTGCGCTCCTCAAAGTCGTTCCCCATGTCAAAGATTGGTGGGAAACATTCTGCGAGCAAAAGGACACAGAAGAAGCCTCATTATTTTCAGTCACGGCCACCTGGGAATCCTTCAGGGATGTTATTAAGGAACAATACTAGCCTGTTGGAAGTTATGATGACTTGTATACCAAATGGACCACACTGCGACAAGAAAGAGACCAAGCAATGCCAGAGTTCACAAATATCTTCCATACCTTGCGCACCAAGCTGGGTATCAAAGATTCAGAGTGACATCTGGTGCTCAAGTATCGCAGTGGTTTGCATAGATACATCCAGACCAAAATGGAATTTCTAGACGTCTCTTCCTTGGGCGCGGCCTACCAATATGCCGTCAAAATCAAGCAGAAGCTCAAACAAAAGACGCGGCAATTTGGGCCTGGGAACCCTTCACAGCAAAAGACAGGAAAGGGCAGCCCCAACCCACAGAATAAAGGAAAGAGAAAAGATGGACAGTATCAGTACAACCAGTCCAAGCCGCAAGCAAAGAAGGACACCGGAAAAACAAAGAAAGATACCGGGAAGTGGTGCGACTTCCATAAGATCCCTTGGCATAACACTACTGATTGCCGCTCAAAGCAGTCGCTGGTGGCCGAAGTGAAAGCATCTAAATCAGATGAGGGTTCTGACTCTGAGTTCAAACCAGAAAGGGGAAGACGGATCATTGACGCGGAATCCAGTGCCACCATTGCTACCACCAAGCTCCATCCTGATGAACCAGACGAGCCAGAAGAAGGAGAACGCCCTTTCCATTCACAGATGTGGGTAAAAGGCACCCTGCTACACTTCATCGTTGATAGCAGTAGCCAGAAGAATCTCATCTCAGCAGAGGTCGTCAAGCGCCTGGCCCTGCCAACAACGCCACACCCACAACCCTACACCATTGGATGGCTCCGCAAAGGAAGCGATCTCCGTGTCAGCCAACAGTGCCGACTGCCATACGGCATCAAGCCCTTCAAGGACGAGGTATTGTGTGATGTTTCTCCTCTCGAAGTTTCAGATGTTCTTTTGGGCCAACCTTATTTATGGAAACGCCATGCTGTATATGAGTCTAGGTCTCGTAGTGTTATTATTTCTTTGAACAGGAAATTGTACAGGATACCTGAGGCAGTCCCTCCTAGTGCTATTTCCTTGATCTCTGCCAAGCAATGCAGGAAGGTCATCTCTCAGACTGGGAAATTTGTCTTCTTCGTGATTCGCTCTCAGAGTGAAAGAAAGATCGCAGCCACATCCCGAGCCTCCACGACCGATCTATCCACACAACAGAAGCAAGTGGATAAGGTGGTGGAAGGATACTCATATATCTTCTCCTCTCCGACCGGGGTACCTCTGCACTGCCAGGTCAAGCATCCCATCGATCTGACCCTAGGCGCACCGCTACCCAATGGGCCAGTCTATCGTTGCTCTCTATTGGAAAACGAGGAGATCAAGAGGCAGATCCAAGAAGTGCTCCACAAGGGGCACATCCATCCCAGTTCATCACCTTGTGGGAGCCCAATTGTGCTGGTGCATAAGAAAGATGGGACCTGGCGACTCTGCATTGATTACCGGGCCCTGAATAAAATCACAGTCCGTAACCGGTACCCGATTCCCCAAATCGATGACCTCCTTGATCAGCTCATGGGGGCCAAATACTTCAGTAAGATTGATCTGAAGTCTGGCTACGACCAGGTCCCAATAGAATAGACAGATGTATGGAAGACTGCCTTCAAGTCAAAAGAAGGTCTTTTTTAATGGTTGGTCATGCCTTTTGGTTTGACAAATGCTCCAGCAACTTTTATGAGGATGATGGACGATATCCTACGACCTTTCACCAACAATTTCGTAGTGGTGTATCTGGATGACATCCTCATCTACAGCAAGACTTGGGAGGAACACTTGCAGCATATTCAGCAGGTTCTGCACACCCTGCGGAAGCACAAACTATATGCAAACTTGGAAAAATGCTCCTTCGGAATGGACAGGGTCCATTACTTAGGCTACATCGTTGATCGACATGGTGTGCATGTGGATCCACCCAAGATCTAGGTCATCCGTGACTGGCCAGCCCCGACCACACTCACTGAACTTCGGAGCTTCTTGGGCCTCGCCAATTTCTATTTCCGGTTCGTGCTGGGATTCTCTCATATCGCATGGGCCCTCAGCCAAGTGACCAGGGGTGGTGGCAAGGAAAAATTTGTGTGGGGCCTGTCCCAACAACAAGCCTTCGATGACTTGAAGAAGCGTTTGTGTTGATCGCCGGTACTCTCATTACCGAACCTGCAACATCCCTTTGAGATCAAGACAAATGCTTTAGATTATGCTGTGGGCGCCGTTCTTACTCAACACGGCCACCCCGTGGCATATCATAGTGAGACACTATCAGATGCTATCCACAAGTACCCTACCTACTACAAAGAAATGTACTCCATTGTACAAGCCTGCCTCCAGTGGAGACATTACATTCTTGGGAAGGAGACAGTCATCCACACTGATCACAAGCCACTGCAGTTCATGCAGACCCAAGGAAAGTTGCAGAATGACTTCCATCAGAAGTGGTCAACATATTTACAGCAATTCCACCTCAACATCAAATATAAAACAGGGAGTACCAACCGAGTTGTTGACTGCCTCAATCGACCTCTAGTCGCGGCACTTACCACGGTGCTAGACTCTTGCGGCCACGAGACCTCCGGATGGCCCCACCTCTACGAGACAGACCCTGACTTCTCCACCACCTATCAAATGTTGGGAACCAACTCAATGGTTGCTAATTTCCATCTTTAGGACGGGTTGTTGTGTCGTCTGGGCCATCTTTGCGTTCCATCAAGCGAGCGCGCGAAGCTGATTTGGGAAGCTCACTACAGTCGGGTGGCAGGACACTTTGGCGTCGAAAAGACAGTGGCAGTGTTGCAGAAACATTTCTACTGGCCGAAACTTCGACAGGATGTCGGCAAGTATATCAGGTCCTGCACCACTTACGCTATTGCCAAACCGACCACTAAGAAACAGGACCTATACACCCCCCTGCCTACTCCTGGCAGGCCGTGGGAATCCATCTCAATGGACTACATGTCGGGCCTCCCGTCCACCAAGAGGGGAAACGACTGTGTTTTCGTGGTTGTTGATCGCTTTTCCAAGATGGCGATTCTAACCGCTTGCAAGAAGAACATCACAGCAGAAACCACTGCCAAGCTCTTCTTTGAATGAGTATGGGTGCATTTTGGGATCCCACAGACCATTATCTCAGACCGTGACAGTCAGTTCCTCAGCTCATTCTGGTCAAGCCGCTGGTCACTGATGGATACCAAGCTCACCAAATCCACTGCCTTCCACCCCCAGACCGATGGGCAAACGGAGGTCGTCAACCGGATGGTCGTACATATCCTGCGCATGTACAATTCAACACACCCCCGCACATGGGATGAGAGTCTCCCCTATGTCCAACATAGCTACAACCGAGCCCTGCATAGCTCAACTGGCCACAGCCCCTTTCAGGTGGGGTTGGGATTCCAACCATTGGGCCCCATGGATGTTGCACTTCCCCTTGCGACCACCTCAGCCGATGCGTCCCCAGAAGTTGACAAAGCTGCCCGGTTCATTGAACAGATCCATCATATCCACCAACAGGTTCAGGATATTCTACAGAAGTCTAATGCCAAGTACAAGCAGTGCCATGATCAACATCGGGTGCCACATAAGTTTCAGGTGGGCGACAAAGTTTGGTTGCATTTGCAGAAAGAACGCCTTACTGTGCCCCATCGAAAGCTTCTCCCACTCCGTTATGGGTCGTACACCATCACCAAAGCGGTGGGTGACAATGCTTTTGAGCTCAACATTCCCCCCTTCCTTGGTCTGCATCCTGTCTTCAACGTGGCTCTCCTTCGGCCATATTTCCCACCACTATTAGACACCTCAAAGATAGCAGAGAAGTTGACACCAATAGATCTCAACCCTGAATGCCTACAACAAGCATCCAGTGATCATATTGCAGACACACATATCAAGGGCACTCGACACCAAAGGATCCAGCTTTAACGAGTTGTCAAAGCAGGGCAGCTCCTGCACCAAGGCAAGTGGCTCACCCGAGGCCAAATTCAGCAGAACTTTCCTCATCTGATGGGGGAACTCAACGCAATGGAGACCATTGCTTCCTAAGGAGGGAGGATTGATCCAGGTGGATATTGGTGGCCACCCACCTTTCTGACTGGATCAAAACAGTTTTATGGCAATTTTGGTATTGTATTATTTTTAGTAGTTTTTCGGGTCCTGAACTTTCGGGGCCATTTTGAGGCCCTAAACAACCTTTTTTGGCAATTTGGGCCAGTTGAAAGTTGTAAATCTCAAATAAACCTTTCCAACGGGCTACCGAGCGCCCCAAACGGAGATCGTATGCAAAAGTTACGACCCCGGGAAGTTGATGTGCTAACTTACCCAAACGGGGCCCACATGACTTTTGGCGCTTCATCTCCTAGGGTTAGGTTTTTGGATTTCTAGGGTTTTTGACATTCCTGTTTATTGTAAAAGGCCTTGAGAGCCTCATTGTAACCATCTTCTTGCGAAATGAGCGCAGCCATCACATCTCTTCTCAGAGATAAGCCGCCACCATTCCAGCAAGCTTGTTTTCCGCTGCATTTTACAGTTCTAGCTTATTTCCTTATTGAATAGAAAACCAGTTTTACTGTATCTCTGTTATTTTGTGTTAAGCATCTGATAATAATCTGTCACTTCATTTCGTTTTGCTCATAAAATCTGGATCAACTCCTTACAAACTCATCGCCTTAATGCTGAGTCAAATTTTCGGCAAGCCAAATGGAAACGTATTCAAGCTTGCATGGGTGCCAGTGATGGTCCATGTAGCCATGCACGGTACAATATTCAATTGGGCCGACATAATCTCAGACAACATGGTCTCACTTTTAACTGCTGCCCAAGGAGATCTGACCAAGAAGAAAGCCGATTTCTTCATGTCTTCGTCTTTGATAGATTGCTTATTAAGAAAGCACCCTTTTCCTTATCTGAGTTGCATTTGGAAAGGAAAGGAGTCCCCTCTATTTGTAGCTTATCAACTCACATGGGCAAACAAATACGCAAATGACTACACATAGGTTTGCGAAAAGTTCATCATGACCCTGTATAAGGTCATCTTTAAAGAAGAGCCAAATTGTTTATCAGAAAATGCCATGCCTATCATAGAAGAATTTGGGGACTATTACTTCTCCCCCGAGGGCACCTATATCAAAATGAGTGGAGGAACTAAACCTCCCTTTTTGTTGCCTCGATATGTCATGGACTTTGTAGTACACAAAGAAGCTGTAAGGCAGCTCTTCATCAGTGGAGTCAGCAATATTTTAAGTGAGAAGAACAAAGGTCTCTACCCACCAATGCCCTTCACCATCGGTGCATATAGTCTCCAGAAAGCAAAGGAGGGTGAAACCTTTGCTCAAGACTTAGAAGCTTTTCATTTCGGCACAAAGTTTTTTAGGAGGCATGATCCTAGTGGAAAAGTTGTTGAGCACTGCATATCTATCAAAGATACTTTTGATTACGCACATATTTGGGACAAGGATGAAGAATTTTTCTGGAGTGCCAGGAACATGACTGAGTTGGGAAAACGTTAACGCCCTAAAAGCGGAGCAAGCTCCAGCACCAGACCTGTTGGATTGATCCAAAAAGAACAAGAAGCAGCCACATCGCAATCAGAGGAGTCTGATAGGAAGAAAAAAGAGGAAGAAGAAAGACTCCAAAACGAGCAAGAAGTAAAGCAGCAGCAAGATGCAGAAGCTGCTAGAGCTCAGCGGGCGCAAGAAGAAAAAGCTCAGAAAGATGAATAGGAGAGGATTTGGAAAGAAGAAGCTGCCAAATTGCAGCAAGAAGAGGCCAAAAGAATCAAAAGGGAGGAGGTCGAAAATTTGCAGGCAATAAGAGAGAAAGTCGAACGAGAGGCAGCAGAACAGGCAGAGAAGCAAGCAACAGAGAAAGTAGAAGAGTCTAAGAGAGCTATGGAACAAGGCATGTCTAGCCCGCAAGCCATGGACTTGGATCTATCAACAATAAACCAATCAGGGATAGCTAATGAAGGGGTTGTCGCAACTGAAGAGCTCGCACTCACCCCATACACTTTTTCAAAGCAGCACCAAGTGGCCAACCTGGATTCCGTTTATTTCGATAAAAGGAAGAAGGTTATTGTAGAAATATCATAGAAGAAGATGAAAATTGGAGACGACCGATTTGAAATCAAAGTATTAGAAACCTCGCTTTTTAAAGGGACCGACAGCGACCCTGTGTTCACGGCAGCATGCAGTGTGGCCTCGGCTCAGGCAAGTAAATATAATGTAGACCGTCTGGTGGAAGAAGGAAGTACAAGGAAAAATGTTTCAAAGTAAAAGGTAATATGCAGAAGGAGGTGTTAGAAGGAAACGAGTTAAGGCTAAAGTACAAAGAGATTCAAGAAGAAAAGAAAGGAATAGCTTTGCGAATTCTACAGCTCAAAGGTGAAAAGAGCGCGCTAGAGGTGCAGTTCACAATCTCTGAAAGCAAGAAGAAAGACCTGGAAGCTCGCGTAAGACAACTGGAGAAGCATGAAGCCAACAGCGTGCAGTAAATTGAATTTTTTAAGCCTTGGTTTGAAAGGCTGACGCAGTAAAGAGCACAGCTATTAGAGAAACTCAAGGTTGTAAATGAGAAGAAGCAGGATCTAGCTGCATTTCACGAGCAAGCCTGCGACATACAAGGAAATATCCATCAATCGCTTGTGTTGATCGCAGAGGAGATCTACAAGGTAAAAGGAATGATAACGAGGAGGACAACCATTGAAGTTGAGGCGCTGAAGTTAAAGAAGAAATATGCGCACCACTTGGAAGAGATGTATAAACATTTTGAATGGAGGAAAGGGAAATCTGGATTCCTGGCAAACCTACGTGTTAAGACCGCTAATGAATTGGACTTGGATGCAGGAGTCCTAGAATTTGGTAGGGATTGTGGCGAAAATTAAGTGTTGAAATCCGGAAAACCGTCAAGAAGTCTCATGCTTTCTACTTAAAAAATCCGGGACACCCATGAGAAATGTCACATGGTTTTACCACCAACTATTTATGAGTTTCCCGAAAGAGAGCAGCATTTAGCAGCCCTGCAAGGTGACCTAGAAGCAGAATCAGAATACTTGAAGAAGATAGTGGTCCTAACTCTAGAATACCTCCACCGGTTCATTGGGAAGACTACCATCCATGCCTACTTCCTATAAGATATCGCCCAGGCGACTCTAGTAGGAGCAGTAAGTGTCAAATCAGATTGGTGTAAGCATGAAATAACGCTAAGAATGATGGTTTCTGCACATGGAAATACCATTTTGCGAGAAATTAACCAATGGGCCAGCTATATTAAAGAAAAGGACGAACCAACTGAAGCAAGCAATCCTGCTGAGGTGGACGATGTTAGGAACCCATGTCAACCCTTCTATTTACTTTGTTAATGTATTGTTGTTGGACGCATATGCTTTGTAAGTCGTCCCGTAGTATTTGTTGATCCATAGTTTGTATTATTGTTGTTGGACGCATATGCTTTGTAAGTCATTCCGTAGTAATTGTTGATCCATATTTTGTATTGGCCCATGGTTTGTATTGACACATGGTATTGACCCATGGTATTGGTGCCTAGACTTAGTATATAAGTTTGTGTTGAGACCAATGAAAGTACCGTGAAGTTATTTGTATTGAGCTTGTCAAAGGAGGTTGCCCCCTCGAAGTGGCCTGCGATCAATATAAAAGTGATTTTGAGTTATGTTATTTCTGCTATATCGTGTGTTTTCATTAATTAATTATTGCAGGTTCTTCACATATGGTATCAGAGCACTTTCTTGGGCTCGCTAGGTAAAATTTCTACCAAAATTTTTTTTTCGCATATGTTGCAGCTTCGGATCTGGAAATAATCCCTATCCGCTTAACTGTGGGAAGTACTTGGGCATAATCCCTAAAACTCATTGTGAGGAGTACCACTAGAACCCCAAAGTAGTTGTCCCATTGAGAGGACCTGCCAACGAAAAGGGCAACGACCCCTACCTGATTGACTAGTTCCCACCCATGAGGTAAACCAAGAGCTATCGTTTGTGGCAAAGTGGTTATCAGTTTTACCTGAGCCGTGGAGTGAGGGGTACTGTCCCAATACGCAAGCCGTCAGACCGCATTGGTGGCCGAGTGAAACCCCTGAACTGTTAGGAAGCCACACATACCTGGGGTCCATATCTATTTTCAGCTGAACAGTTGCCAATCACTGCCGCGTCGTTTCAGATCCATTATGAAAGTCGTTCCAAATCCAGTCGTTTCATATCTTTTTAGATCTAGCCTTTTTCGATCCAGTCAGCGTCGCTTCAGATCCCTCTTTTTCCGATCACTTCCGTGCCATTGTAGATCTATCTGTTTCAGATCCCTTCTGTGCCGTTAATCCCATTCTGCACCCCAATAATCCCATTCTGCATATTTCATTCCTGAGGACCCTATCCCAAATTCCACTTCCCAAAGCCCGAAATCTCACATTTGTCTATTTTTAGGATTTGCCGTAACTTCTTCAGATTTCACCCAATCGCCTTCAAATTTTACCACCGAGTTCCTTTCTTAATTCTGCATCTTTGTCCCTATCTGCCAAATTTTCTCCTTCTTTCACCCCGCTTTTGAAATCCCCATTTTTTGCTTCCATGTCCATCAGAAAGTGTCCAAAACCTACTCAAACCCCAATTACCCCTTCGAGTTTTTCCCAAATCCAAATTCCCTTTACTAAATAAGAGTTTATTTGTGTTTTTCTATCCATTCCCCCCCCCAAAAAAAAAAAACTCCTGGTTATGGTTGTCACCCGTGCAGGACCAACAACCATGAAGGAAGCACTTGCAGCCATCCAAACTAAACTCCAAGATCTGGATGAAAAATTTCTCAACCTCCATCTTCAGCATTCAGCCATGAACAATAACCGATAGCATGAATCTTCGGCAGCCAATGGGTTCTCTTCTTCCAGCAATTTCCATGGTCCGAAGCTTGAATTTCCTTGCTTTAATGGTGCTGATCCAACTGGATGGATCTATCATGCAGAACAATCTTTTAGTCCGCATAATACTTTTGATGTCCAAAAAGTTCCACTTGCATCCTTTCATTTGGAACAGGAATCCCTTCAATGGTACCGTTGGTACATCAAGGCTCATGACGAGCCAAAATGGATAGATTTTTGCCAACTCCTTTTGCAACGATTTGGTCCTAGTGCTTTTGATGACTTCACTGGAGCACTCACTAAACTTCATCAAAGTGGCACTGTGAGAGAGTATCAGAAAGAATTTGAGAAACTAGTCAATCACACAGAAGGATTGTCTGATGAATTCTACAAGAGTTGTTTTATCAGTGGTCTTAAGGATGAAATCCAGTCAGAGGTTAAAATGTTCTGTCCCAACAAAATGATGGAAGTCCTAGGGTTGGCTAAGTTGGCAGAAGACAAGATTGCAGCCCAACAGCGCTCCAAACCCACTTTTGTTCCCTTCCAAAATATGGGTTCTCAACGACCTCCCATCCTGCAAACTCCTCGACCAACTCCTATCAAGCATTTGTTTGAAACAAAGATGCATGCACGTAGAGAAAAAGGACTTTGTTATAATTGTGATGAGAAATTCACTCGGGGACATAGATGTGTTCAACAAAATCTCTATCTCTTGGATATGGATTCTCCGGCTGCCTCTACAATTGGTCAAGAAACTCCAGATACAATGGATGATCAAGTCGACATTCAGGAGCCGCCTATTGACCCCCCATCTCAGGATGAACAACCAGAGATATCTCTCCATGCTTTATCTGGCGTCACTACCCCCTAAACAATGCGGGTCAGGGGTTACTTCAAGAATCTTCCTCTTACAATACTCATTGATTCTGGTAGCACTCATAACTTCATTGACCCTCGGATTGCCAAACATGCTGATTGTTTTGTCCATCCTTGCTCCAACTTTGAAGTCATGGTTGCCAATGGGGGCACCTTACCTTGCAAGGGGAAGTGTCACAATGTGCGTATCTCTCTGGAAGATTATAACCTGCACTCTGACATGTTTTCCTTGTCCCTAGGCAAATGTGATGTGGTTTTGGGCGTTCAATGGTTATGCACACTTGGCCCCATCTTATGGGATTTTGTTGAACTTTGGATGCAGTTTTCAGTCATTGGGAAACAATACAAATTTAAGGGATTACAAGAAGGGTCTCTTCGCATCATCAGTTCACATCGCTTGGAAAAGATCCTTAATAAGAATTCACATGGTGTCATCGCTCAACTCCATTCCATTCAGATGCACCCATCAACCGTCTCCCTTACTTTCTTGGATAGATATGCAAGTATCCTTGCTGAACCAGTGGGCTTGTTTCCTTCAGGAGACCTTTCCAGTATGAATTTAGCTGCATCTACATCTCAACAGGAAATGATGGCTATTTTGCATGCAGTACAGAAGTGGCAGCCATACCTATTAGGGAATTATTTCTCCATCAAGACTGATCTCCAGAGTCTGGAAAATTTCCTGGAAAAATGGGTCTCCTCCCCAGCACACCTGAAATGGGTTATCCAACTCATGGGCTATGCCTATGCGATCACTTACAAGAAGGGTAAGGAAAATATGGTGACAGATGCTCCTTCTCTCACATTTGATGACCCAGTTTCTCTTACAATTATTTCTCTGCTTGTTCCAAATTGGTTGCAATCTGTTCAACAGGGCTATCTCTTCTATGAACTCCATGCTTCTTCATCAGCAGGGCACTCTGGGTTCCTCCAAATGTATGACCGGGAACAATGTAACTTCTTTTGGCAGGGACTGAAAAATGACAATTCAACAGATGGTGGCTGACTGTGATACTTTCCAGGTCAACAAGGGTGAAACGACACTCCTTTCAGGACTGCTCGAACCCTTTCCCATCCCTACACAGATGTGGACAGCTATTTCTATGGATTTCCTAGAAGCGCTCTAATGGTACAATACCACATCTAAAAGGACACCATATGAAGCAGTTTATGAACAGGCACCGCCAGTTCTTCTTCCATACATGCTCAGTAGCTCCCCAGTTCAGGCAATTGACTCGGTTCTTCGAAACCGTGATCAGATTCTTCTCATTTTGCAGGACAATCTCCACATGGCAAGAATTCGACTGAAACAACAAGCCGATCAACACCATTCTGAGCGCACTTTTCACGCATCTGATATGGTCATTCTTTGTCTACAGCCTTCCAAACAATCCTCCCTAAAACTCAAAAGGCGCCAGTGGGCCGGAATGCAACCCGAGGATGCTACAGGGGAACCACTCCTTCAGATTCTGCATCAATTTCCACATCTAAAGCTTTGAGGACAAAGCTTTTTCTAAGAGAGAGGGGATGTTAGGAACCCATGTCAACCCTTCTATTTACTTTGTTAGTATATTGTTGTTGGACACATATGCTTTGTAAGTCGTCCCGTAGTATTTGTTGATCCATAGTTTGTATTATTGTTGTTGGACGCATATGCTTTGTAAGTCGTCCCGTAGTAATTGTTGATCCATATTTTGTATTGGCCCATGGTTTGTATTGACACATGGTATTGACCCATGGTATTAGTGCCTAGACTTAGTATATAAGTTTGTGTTGAGACCAATGAAGGTACCGTGAAGTTATTTGTATTGAGCTTGCTCAAAGGAGGTTGCCCCCTCGAAGTGGCCTGCTATCAATAAAAAAGTGATTCTGAGTTCTGTTATTTCTGCTATATCATGTGTTTTCATTAATTAATTATTGCAGGTTCTTCACAGACGGCTCAGCAGAAACAGAGAGACCGGCTGAAGCAGCAGGACCATCTGCGCTTTAATTTGTTTTATTGTAAATTTTGGCAAAAGACAGCTGGAGTTATTTTATTGTATAAATGTTTTGTAAAACAGCTGGAAATTGTTTTTGTCTCTTTAGGCACTAGAGGACAAACTTTTGGGTTTCCCTAGGGTTAGGTTTTGGGAAGAAATGATTTTTTTAAAATATATAAATATAGGAATAGAAGATATGAGAAAGGACTTTTGGCAGGTGAAAGGACAGACTAAATTTTGTACGTGAATTACTTTGCTACATCAATGAAGAAGCTCCATTTTGCCTGGGAAAAGCTGCATTTGTTTTGCTTTGGAAATGTTTTGAATGTTTGCCGAATTCTTCCTGCGTTGTTCATACATTGACTGTGAGATCGTTCTTAACTAATTCAAATTATTTCTTTGTTACGAATGCTTTCATTTTCCTTTGCAGAATTTTTGTGTTAAATGAGTAATGAAATGTTTATTTATGTCAAAGCTATCTTTGATAATCTTTATTTTTCTGTTGTAATCACATCTATTAATTGGAACAGCTATCTGTGAAATTCTTGGTTGTAATTTCGGCGTATTACTCATTCTTTCAGTTTGCTCCTTGCAAGGATAGATTAAATTTTCTTAAACTGTTTTAGATCAGATTTGTTTAATTGCATGCATTTAGATCACAGCACTTGCATATCATCTTTAAAATAAAACACATAAATGGTGGATCGGGCCACAACCGGTGAAAAGAAAACAAATCTTTAAATCTTACATGTTAGTCGGGTCGTTAACTGGATGGACTCCCTATACCAAACGGTGAGCGATCTAATTGGGCTTGCTTACCGGTGAGAATCCCTTGCTGATTGATGCTACGATTTTCGGGGCATCAACAGTTTTTGGCGCTAGAAGGAGGGCCACCAATGCATGGATGGCAGAGGAGATCCTTCCATTAGAAGAAATCTCACTGAAGACCCGCTTGAAACAGCTATCCTAGACAATTTCGATCTGGAATCAAGAAATCAAGAAGATCCCAATTCTGAAATTGAGCAGCAAGAAACGCTTTATGTTGTTCCTTTTGCAGAAGTAGGCAATTTTAGGAGACATACACGTTCCTATGTTAGAGAAATTGGTGGTTTGAATGTAATTCCCCTACTCCCCAGAAGAAGAGCTCCTAGGAGGGAAACGCAATACACAAGAGATTCAGTTTTACTTCAGAACTTAGAAGAATTGGTAGATCTATCTTTGGAAGAGATCATAGAGCCTCTTGGAGAAATTGGACTTGAAAATCCTTCAAATCTAGAAGAACCTCATACTCCACCACATTCTACACGGAGAGTCATGGTTGTGCATGCATGGAGAGCAAGAGGAGCGCTGAATTTAGCTGGGCCATTCCATGATCTGCCCAAGAATCCAAAAAAGGTTCTTCCCAAGTATGATCCTGGGAAAGGTATCTTTGCTTAAGATAACCTTAAGAGCTTTTATTTGGACTTGAGTATTCTAAGTGTGCAATACGAAGATGTAGTCTATAGGATTTTTCCCTATACTTTTGAACCCAAGGTATTTTCCTGGTATTTTAGTCTGCAAGCTAGTTCCATATCAAATTGGGAAGAATTCAAGAAGTGTTTCTTAAGCAAATATGGAAATCATAAGACAGTCGCTACACTTATGAAAGAATTGTTGTCCATGAGAATCGAAAAGAAAGAAAAGGTTCAAGAATTCAATCAAAGATTTACTACATTGTTAAATAATTTTAGCGTTGCAGCTAGACCCGCTGAAGAATATTTAGTTGAATATTATACAACAGCACTTGATCCCCCCATAGCAATGTTTGTTAAAAGAACAAAGAAAACTACCTTGATAGAAAACTTTGAAGAAGCCAAGAAGGTAGAAGAAGAAGCAGACAACATTGCTAAGCATTCTCTCGATCTGGAAACAAAGCCAACAGCTGTTAAGAAACCCCTTTTGTTAACCAGAAATAAGGAGGAACCATCAACAGATATGGAAAATATGGTCAAAATGATGCAAAAGCTTTCTAATAAAATTGTAGATCTGGAGAAAGATAAGACAGCGAGCAATTCCAGGAAACCATTCAAACCTTTCCAAAGAAAAGGGATGAAAGTGGACAGCCACTTCCGCCTGTAAACAATTCTGTTGTTCTAAATTTAAATGAAGTGGGCATGGACAATTTCTGTACCTTCCATCAAGAACAGCACTCAGAAAAGAGTTGTCCACAATGGATAAATTCGATGAGCCTGGTGATGAATCGAATGTTAGATGCACAAATAACATATCAGAAAGATCCTGTAGAAGAGCATATTTTTGAACAGGAAGAACCCGCTACCGACACCACGATGGTCCTATGGGATTGGGCACCCGCGCAAGAACCTTCTTTTGAAGATCTAGCTGATGAATTTCAGACCACATCAATTAATGTCACCACTAGAAGTAAAGGCTCGGTTCTTGATCAAACCATTGATGCACCTAAATCCAAGGTTGTGAAGGAAATGCCAAAGCGGCACATAACTTTCATTCTGCCTCAGCCTAAGGCAAACCCAGTAGTGACAAAAGAACCAAGCGTAGAAATATCTAAAAAGCCAAAAGTTACACCAAACAAAACAGAAAATCAGCCAAAAGTTTCAAAAGAATGTGATATGGGATATGACATAATCGAAGACATTAAGAAGTCAAAAGCAAATCTCTCTATATTTGATATGTGTGGTTTTCCCCAGCAAATAAAGAAGTTGTTGGAAGCTTTTGACCCACAAACTAGTACTTCGGTAGAAAACACAGAAGACAACCCTGAGATAAACGAAGCTAGCATTAGCGGGAAATCCAGATCGTAGACTTTACCTTTTCGGTTGACTTTTGAAATTTTTAATCATAATGTGCATAACTGTTTGGTAGATTCCGGGGCTTCTTCAAATGTCATGCCATTGTCAATTTGCAAAAGGATTAATGGGCAGCTGATTCCATCCCCATCTCAGATTATACAGTTAGGTAGAACTGCTGTCAAAGTCATTGGAGAAATGAAAGATGTGCTTATTAGGTTGTCAGCAGATCCTAGAGTGTGCCAATTTATTGATATAATGGTAGTTGATATTCCTGAGGCCTATGGTTTGATATTGAGCAGGGACTGTTCTATGAAACTAAATGGTTATTTTGCAACTGACTGGTCTCATTTGTGGTTGCCATACCAGAATAGACAAAATCATATTAAAATACTGAGAGAAACCCACTTGAAACAAAATGTAACTCAGTTAGAGGAAAAGAATGAGGTTGTAGATTTCTCATCTTCAGTTTTGGGAAATTATTGCTTAGAGATTGAACCGGACAATTATCAATCGGAGAATGTTAGCCATGAATTAGATGAACAGTCTGATCTCCTTCAATTTTCTCGGACTGGTGATATTGACTGTAACATAGTAGGATTAGTTACTGACTTAGGTGGTAATGATACTAACTTAGTTAAAGCGGAAATTTTTTTTTGGTTTCTATACTTTGACAGATCCAAAACTCAAGAAGGATCCGGAGTTGGTTGTGTTTTAATTGATCCTGAAACCAACAAACACTTTTTATCTTGTAGTCTAGAGTTTGAATGCATGAATAACACTATTGAATATGAAGCTCTCGTCCATGGGTTGAAGAAAGCTATTAGTTTAAATGTTAAATATTTGAAAGTCTTTGGTGATTCAGAGATAGTTGTCAGGCAAGTGAGAAATACAATTCATTGCCTTTCACCACACTTAAAAGGGTATCAGGCTGAGGTTTGGAATTTGGTTTCATGTTTTGATGCTTTCAATATTAATTCCATTCCTAGATTATAGAATGTTGCAGTTGATTTGTTAGCTACCTCTGCTTCCATATTAGTGCCTACTAATAACAAGTGCTCTATTGAATTGATTTTCAGGCCATCTATTCCGGACAACATTACAAATCTTAGAGTATTTGATGATGATGATCAGATCATCATCTTCTTAACAAATTAGGATGTCTTCCAAGAAGCCATAATAAACGAAGAGAAGCATGATTCAGATCTGCAAAGCAAAGGTGCAGTCAAAGGAAACTTCATGCCCAAGGGAGTGATATCTCTTGAAATTTTGTTCGATCTGCAGAGCAAGTTCAAAAGACCAGCAAATGTTAAAACTCACAGCTCCTCCGTGCAGCATGAATTGGTAAATCTAGGTATAGAAGCTGAACCAAAGTATGCCAATCTTGGTAAATGTTGCTCGCCAGGCGAGAAAGATAAGTTCATCAAACTATTTCAGCAGTATAAAGATGTCTTTGCATGGACTTACGAGGATCTGAAAACATATGATACCCGCATTATTCAGCACATACTACCAATGAAGGCAGGCGTTAAACCATTTCAGCAGCAATTAAAAAGAATGCATCTGACTCTTGGGCCTTTGATACAGAAGGAGTTGAAGAAGTTGTTGGATGCAAAGATTTTTTTAAAGTTCGACATTCTGAATGGGTCGCCAACCTAGTTCCCATGTGGAAGAAGTCGGGAGAGATAAGATTGTGTGTGGATTTTCGAAACTTAAACAAAGCTTCCGATAAAGATAACTACCCTGTGCCTCCAATGGAGCAAATTTTACAAATGGTGTCAAGATCAGAGTTTTTCTCTCTACTAGACGGTTTTTCTGGGTACAATCAAGTGCTAGTAGAAGAGGAGGACCGACTCAAAACCACTTTTCCTACAAAGTGGGGAACCTTTGCATATCGGAGAATTCCATTCGGCTTGATAAACGCAGGGGCTACCTTTCAGCGAGCCATGGACATTGCTTTTCGAGGATTGGGCGGTCAATGTGTAGTAGTTTACTTAGATGATGTGACAGTTTTCTCAAAGAAGAGAGAAGGC
This sequence comes from Larix kaempferi, assembly GCA_027924585.1. Classification (NCBI taxonomy): domain Eukaryota; kingdom Viridiplantae; phylum Streptophyta; class Pinopsida; order Pinales; family Pinaceae; genus Larix; species Larix kaempferi. The sequence continues at coordinate 21,408,410 of BSBM01000289.1, forward strand.
CATGTTTTTCACTTGAAGCAGATCTTTGATCGTTGCAGAAAATATGGTATTTTGTTAAATCCCAAGAAAAGTGTTTTCGTTGTTCTTGAGGGAAAACTCTTGGGTCATATCATTTCAAAGAAGGGAATCTCAATAGATCAGGAGAGAGTGCAATCCATTAACAAAATTCCCATGCCCCACAACAAAAAATCTATGCAATCATTTATGGGCACCATTAATTTTGTTCGAAGGTTTGTTCCTGACTTTGCTCATACCGTTAAACCTTTGCAGCAAATGATAAAGCAGAGTGTAGAGTTCAAGTGGACTGACTTGGAGAAAGTGGCATTTAAAGAAATCAAAGCCGCCATAGCTAATGCCCCTTCTTTAAGAAGTCCAGACTTTGACGAGGATTTCATTATGTACACCTTTGCTTCAGGTGACTCTCTCGCAGCGGTGCTCACGCAAAAGGTAGAATCAGGAGATGAATACCCAATTTCCTTTATGAGCACTGGTCTGCAGGGCACTAAACTGAACTACGCTGTTGTAAACAAGCAAGCATATGCCGTATTCAAAGTGGTAAAGCGGTTCAGGCCGTATATTCTAAAAAACAAAACTAAAGTCATAGTACCTCACCCCACTGTCAGGTCTCTTTCTGTTCAGAAAGAATTGGGAGAAAGGAGAGGAAACTGGGTCACCACTCTTCAGGAGTACAATTTGGAATTTAAGCCAGCCACCATCATCCAGGGTCAAGGTTTATGTAAATTACTCACTGAGAATCCGGTTGATGAAGAGTTGAATTGGGAAAATGAAGCAGAACTAAATATGATTGAGGTATGCCCCATTTTCACAACTCCTGAATCTTGGTATAGGGACCTAGTGCATTATTTGCAGCAAGGATATTTGCCAGAACACTGGAGTTCTAAGCAAAGAAGGGCACTCCGTCTGAAATCAGCAGCCTATCAAATCATTGATGGGGTACTCTTTAAAAGATATTATGATGGGGTTTTCCTTAGATGTATGGAGAAAGAGGATGTTGATAATGTTGTTAAAGAGTTGCACGATGGCCCTGCTGGGGGACATTATCCTCAAGATACCACAGCTCATAAAATTCTCAGAGTTGGGTACTATTGGCCCACTCTTTTCAAGGATGCTCATGCTTATGCCCGGAAATGCGATATATGTCAAAGAAGTGCTAGGAGATTGCCGAAAGCAGTAGGACCGTTGCAGCCAGTTACCATCTCTGAACCATTCGAGAAATGGGGCATAGATGTTATTGGTGAGATAAACCTGAATTCTTCGTTGCAGCATCGCTATATTCTGACAGCTACAGATTATTTTACGAGATCGAAAAAGGCTGCTCCACTGCGCAAAATAAATGAAGATGTAGTTATCAGGTTCCTGGAAGAAAACATCATAACTAGGTTTGGGGTTCCAATTTCCCTGGTCTTTGATAATGCAACTTATTTTTCGTCTATGAATATTAATGAATTTGTTTATGAGAAAGGAATTAAATTACATTATTCATCCAATTACTGTCCCCAAGGAAATGGATTAGCTGAGTCTACCAATAAGAATCTCATTCGAATTCTTAAGAAAACTATGATTGAAAATCAAAGAAGTTGGCATATAGCCCTCCCAAATGCTCTATGGACAGACAGAGTCACTCCAAAGAATGCCTTAGGAGTTTCCCCGTTCACCCTAGTCTATGGTAAGGAATCCATCCTCCCTCCGAATATTTTACTCCCATCCTTGCAATTGGCCCAAGCCTCTCGAGGTTCCAGCAGTCAAGTCCTACAATCAACAATTGACACCCTGCTGAAGCTTGAAGAGTATCGGCTTAAATCCAAAGACTGGTTCCACCAACACCAAGACATAGTCAAAAGGTGGTTTGATAAGTGGAAATCTGGCAAGAGAAGCTTCGAAGTAGGTGACTTAGTTCTGAAATGGGATCACCCGCATGATGGTAAGGGGATGCACACAAAGTTTCAACATTTGTGGGTTGGCCCTTATCAAGTTTCTGAAAAGCTTGGCCTGTCGACGTATAAGATGAAAGACTTGCAGGGGGAGGAAGTAAACCTTCCTCTCAACGGCCTCGCTTTAAAGTAGTATTTCGCCTAGTCTTGAGGGGACCTTTTGTACATAAATAAACACTGTTTTGTTTTTCTGAGTTTTCCTTTTTAAGTTGTTTTCAGTCAAGTTCTTTAATATTTCTTGTTTTAGTGATTTTGATTGATTTGTTTCCCTTTTGTTGGAGTTGTTGTTTAACCCAGCCCAACCTTTTTCTTTTGGAAAAGATAGGGCTCTGAAAAAATCTCGTAGTTCTTAAAGGTTGGAATTTACTTATGAGGAAAGTTTCCCTATGTGACTTCACTTTTGTTGATCTGTCCCTAGAATGGAGAGATTCTTTTCTGTTTGGTTTCATTAATCCCTGTTTAAATGGCTGAGAGTTATGTTTCCTTATTACTATCTTAGGGCTCCATTCATCCTCATATTAATGACTGTCTCAGGAATTTCGCTACATTGTACCCACGGAGAGGAAGCACATCTTGCAGACGTATGGTATTTAAAATGATCCCATGCTGCAAATCAAAAGCCAAAAGAGCTTATATCATTGAGTCTGTTTTCCAGAAATTCTCACCTCCATTAAAGCATGGTTGAAAAGAACAAAGAAAGAAATTATCGCCTCCATTAAGGCATGGTTGAGAAAAGAAAACGCATTCAATCAAGGAAGTTGTTCTAAATGGTCAGCCCAGCAAAGTTCTTCTCCGTCCGTGAGCACGATAATCGAAGAAATATCTTGGTCACACAAAAGGACATTATGGATTGAAGAACCTACATCAAATTCCCAAGAATGAAGAAAGTAATTATGGAAGACTCAAACGACAAAAGTCGTTAGTTAAGAAGCATCCAAAAAGGATGCAGACAGCATTGGGAATGAAGAACAAACGAATATGTCTATGGGATGTTGTTACGATCCTGTGGAGTCCAATTTTAGTGATCATCTGAAAGACAGATTTTAAAATGAACTTCATACTTTGGACCTAGGAGAGTTGTAAAGAAATCTATTTCAAAGTTCCCCTTTTCCTAATGACCATCATCATGAAGTGATTGCCTCCTTTGCAGAGATAAAACACTTAAGCAAATTGTTGCATATGGGGCCATCAACTTGTAAGTTTTCTGACATCGGAAAGAGATTAATTCAAAGATCTGTGTTTGCCAGCGAATCGCCAATTGTTGTTGCTGCAACCTGATCCCCATGATTCCCTTAGGAAATAATGGGCCCGCCCTTTTCATTTTTTGAAGAAGTCCTTTGGTCTTTTTGAAGCTTGTTTTTTCCAAGTCTTCTCTTTCTTCAGCAAAATTTTGTTTTTCTGCTAAGGCAAATTTCCCTTTTAGTCAACTCTGGTCGTAGTTTTTAATGCTAAATTTGCCGACCGTTGCGCGGTTTTTAACGCTAAAATTGTCGACCGGTCGCAAATTTCAACCTTATCTTGGTCGACCGTTGTGCATTCGTTAAGTTCATCTTACACCGATCGGTTGCAGATTTTAAATCCAAAAGTGTCGACCGTTGCGTAGAGTCCCATTACTATTTTCGTCGACAATAGCGCTAAATTCTAGTTTAAAATGCGCTGACTGCTGCGCGGGTCTTGACCTTAACTTCGCCGACCATTTTTTGTGCCATCCTTTGGACTTCGTCGTCGCGCTTCTTGGTCGCAGCTTCTAGGATTAATTTTACCGACTGTTGCGCGTCTTGTTAGCTTAACCCTCGCCGACCTTCGTTCTAATCCTCGTCACAGCGTCTGGTCGCAGAGTTTACCCTTAAAATTGCTGACCGTTGCACAGGAATTACCATTTGAGTCGTTGACCACGGCACAACCCAATTTTTTGGAAAGCGGGTAGGTTTAGTTGGTGAAAATTCATTTTTAGCCTTGTGCGGAGTTATTGCTTTTCACATTGAGCCCCATGCACATTTAAGTATCCAACTGTCCACCCCGCGGGAATTAATTTCCCTTTTTATATATATATATATTCGCCCAATGGGGTTTTCCATTCCATCCTTACCAAAATCGAGAAGCATTGTTGTCCACCATTGGAAGCTTCAGACTATCACTAGCTTGGGTACGCGCGTCGACCACAGGGAGCCTTTCAGATAAAGATAGGTAGGTCCTCAATTCCTTCCCTTTGGTTTTGTCCGGTAGAAAACCCCGTTAAATGCTTATTTTTAGCTTTAAAGTTGTTTATTGGGTGTCCCTCAATGCCGAACCCGTGTCGTTATAACACCTGAATTGCTCTTGTTTTGATGTGATTTGTGGGAACCCTGTGCCCAATAAGAACTTCTTTTCCTTTAACTTGATAGGCAGACCTCTCCTAAGCTTAAAAGCACAAACGTTTCTTTGTTCATCACGGTCAAGTCGATTTACGACCCAAAAGAGTTGCGCCGCAGTCACTATGCAGTTTCCTCCACGTGCATGCATTCTGGCCTGTCAGTCATTTTTCTGTGTTGTGAAAAAGCTCCTCTCTCACTTTCATTTGATCGCTAAAAGATAAACCTGTGAAAATCTAAATAATGCTTGAGAAAGTTCCTTATCCCACAATGATACTGCTTTGCATGTTTATGTTTCTAAAGACTAGTCCCAATAGGATGTTGGGACTCAAGATGATGAGATATTGTTAAATGCTAACTAGCAGCCCTCGAGCTTGTTTAAATTGCAATCTTTGAGCCGCTACATGAATGACTTTGTTTAAATGCTCCTCTTCAATATTGTTGTCTTCAAGCGACTAGTTTTAATTGAAAGCTAACACCTGTGTATATTCAAGTTCTGTTAAACATCATAAATTTGAATGATGTTTTGACTCGCTAACAGTGTGTTTCTCATAAACTTGTAAACTTCTCATTGTGATCTCTCTCTCCATTGCAGGTTCGACATGCACAGGAGATCTGCCAAACAGAAGGCTAAGGCTGTCGAGTCAGACTCGGACATAGAAATCTTGTTGGATACCTCGCTTGAGACAATGTTTTGTGATACAAAAGTTGTCATAGGATTAGCCCAGGAGCCGCCCCAGAATTTTAGTGGGGTGAGTTATACAGATTTATCAGAGACCAGAAGTACCCTGACGCAACCTTAGAAGAAATCATGGTCTATTTGAACATCAAGAAGTCTGGCCTTCAAAAGGCAGCAACTCGTCCTGAGCTATTCCCATGCTAGGAATTTATTGGCTGGATAATTCCCCATGTGAAAATGGACACGAGATTCATTAATGATAACATCGGGATGAGCCTCGTGTCCTTCTCACCAGAGCATATCATGGCTACCTACAGGTTACCCCAGGCAAGGGCTTGGCTAAATAATGAGTGGCTAGCAAAGCAAACAATGGACCCTCTAGAATCCGCCAGGAAGATGCTAATAATTGAAAGGCAAATAAGGCAGAGAGGCAACGGTGAATATGAAAGTATGCTTTTAAGGACTCCTTACAGACTCATCGCCTGAATGCTGAGTCAAATTTTTGGCATGCCAAATGGAAACGTATTCAAGCTTGGTTGGGTGCCATTGATGGTCCATGTAGCCACGCATGGTACAATATTCAATTGGGCCGACATAATCTCAAACAACATGATCTCACTTTTAACTGCTTCCCAAGGAGGACTGACCCAGAAGAAAGTTGATTTCTTCATGTCTTCGTATTTGATAGATTGCTTATTAAGCAAGCACCCTTTTCCTGATCTGGGTTGCGTTTGGAACAGAAAGGATTCCCCTCCCTTTGTAGCTTATCAACTCACATGGGAAAACAAATACGCAAATCACTACACACAGGTTTGCGAAAAGTTCATCATGCCTCTGTATCAGCTCATCTTTAAAGAAGAGCCAAATTGTTTGTCAGAAAATGCCATGCCTGTCATAGAAGAATTTGGGGACTATTACTTCTCCCCCGAGGGCACCTATATCAGAATGAGTGGAGGAACTAAACCTCCCTTTTTGTTTCCTCGGTATGTCACGAACTTTGTAGTACACAAAGAAGCTGTAAGGCAACTCTTCTTTAGTGGAGTCAGCAAGATTCTTAGTGAGAAGAAGAAAGGTCTCTACCCACCAATGCCCTTCACCATCGGTGCATATAGTCTCCAGAAAGCAAAGGAGGGTGATACCTTTTCTCAAGACTTAGAAGCTTTTCATTTCGGCACAAAGTTTTTTAGGAGGCATGATCCTAGTGGCAAAGTTGTTGAGCACTGCATCTGTGTCAGAGATACTTTTGATTACACACATCTTTGGGACAAGGATGAATAATTTTTTTGGAGTGCTAGGAACATGACTGAGTTCGGAAAACGTTACCGCCCTAAAAGCGGAGCAAGCTCCAGCCCCAGACCTGTTGGATTGATCCAAAAAGAACAAGAAGCAGTGACATTGCAATCAAAGGAGTCCGAGAGGAAGAAAAAAGAGGAAGAAGAAAGACTCCAAAAGGAGCAAGAAGTAAAGCAGCAACAAGATGCAGAAGCTGCTAGAGCTCAGCAGGTGCAAGAAGCAAAAGCTCGAAAATATGAAGAGGAGAGGATTCAGAAAGAAGAAGCTGCCAAATTGCAGCAAGAAGAGGACGAAAGAATCAAAAGGGAGGAGGCCTAAAAGTTGCAGTCGATATGAGAGAAAGTCGAACGAGAGGCAGCAGAACAAGCAGAGAAGCAAGCAAGAGAGGAAGCAGAAGAGTCTAAGAGAGCTATGGAACAAGGAATGTCTAGCCCACAATCCATGGCCTTGGATCTATCAACAATAAACCAATCAGGGATAGCTAATGAAGGGGATGTCGCAATTGAAGAGCTCACACTCACCCCATACACTCCTTCAAAGCAGCGCCAAGTGGCCAACCTGGATTTCGTTTATTTCGATGAAAGGAAGAAGGTTATTGTAGAAATATCAGAGAAGAAGATGAACATTGGAGACGCCTGATTTGAAATCAGAATATCAAAAACCCCACTTTTTAAAGGGACCGACAGCGACCCTGTGTTCGCGGCAGGATGCAGTGTGGCCTCGGCTCAGGCAAGTAAATATAATGTAGACCGTATGGTGGAAGAAGTAAGGAAGTACAAGGAAACATGTTTCAAAGTAAAAGGTAATATGCAGAAGGAGGTGTTATAAGGAAACGAGTTAAGGCTAAAGCACAAAGAGCTTCAAGAAGAAAAGAAAGGAATAGCTTTGCAAATTCTATAGCTCGAAGGTGAAAAGAGCACACTAGAGGTGCAGTTGGCAATCTCCAAAAGCGAGAAGAAAGACCTGGAAGCTCGTGTAGGAGAATTGGAGAAGCATGAATCCAACAGCTATTAGAGTAGCTCAAGATTGTAAATGAGAAGAAGCAGGATCTAGCCACGTTCCACAAGCAATCCTACGACATATGAGGAAAGATCCATCAATCGCTAGTGTTGATCGCAGAGGAGGTCTGCAAGGTAAAAGGAATGATAATGAGGATTATAGCCATTGAAGTTGAGGCACTGAAGCTAAAGAAGAAATATGCACACCACTTGGAAGAGATGTATAAACATTTTGAATGGAGGAAAGGGAAATATGTATTCTCGGCAAACCTACGAGTTAAGACCGCTAATGAATTGGACTTGGATGCAGGAGTCCTAGAATTTGGTAGGGATTGTGGCGCAAAGTTAAGTGTTGAAATACAGAAAACCGTTAGGAACTGTCATGCTTTCTACTAAAAAATCCGGGACACCCATGAGAAATGTCACATGGTTTTACCACCAACTATTTATGAGTTTCCCGAAAGAGAGCAGCATTTAGCAGCCCTGCAAGGTGACCTAGAAGCATAATCAGAATACTCAAGAAGACGATAGAGGTCCTAACTCCAGAAGATCTCCACTGGTTCATTGGGCAGACTGCCATCCATGCCTAATTCCTAGAATATATCGCTCAGGCAACTCTAGTAGGAGCAGTAGGTGTCAAATCAAATTGGCGTAAGCATGAAATAACGCTGAGAATGATGGTTTCTGCACGTGGAAATACCATTCTGCTTGAAATTAACCAATGGGCCAGCTATATTAAAGAAAAGGATGAACCAGTTGAAGAAAGCAATCCTACTGAGGTGGACAGCTCAGTAGAAACAGAGAGACCGGCTGAAGTGGCAGGACCATCTGGGATTTAATTATTTTTATTGTAAATTTTGGGAAAAGACAGCTAGAGTTATTTTATTGTATAAATGTTTTGTAAAACAGCTGGAAATTGTTTTTGTCTCTTTAGGCACTAGAGGACAAACTTTTGGGTTTCCCTAGGGTTAGGTTTTGCGAAGAAACAAATTTTGTAAAATCTATAAATATAGGAATAGAAGAGATGAGAAAGGGATTTTGGCAGGTGAAAGGACAGACTAAATTGTGTACGTGAATTACTTTGCTGCATCAATGAAGAAAGCTCCATTTTGCCTGGGAAAATCTACACCGCGTTTTTCTTTGGAAATGTTTTGAATGTTTGCCGAATTCTTTTTGCGTTGTTCATACATTGACTGTGAGATCGTTCTTAACTAATTCGAATTATTTCTCTGTTATGAATGCTTTCATTTTCCTTTGCAGAATTTATGTCTTAAATGAGTAATGAAATGTTTATTTCTGCAAAGCTATCTTTGATAATCTTTATTTTTCTGCTGTAAGCACATCTATTAATTGGAACAGTTGTCTGTGAAATTCTTGGTTGTAATTTCAGCGTATTACTCATTCTTTCAGTTTGCTCCTTGCAAGGATAGATTAAATTTTCTTAAACTGTTTTAGATCAGATTTGTTTAATTGCATGCATTTAGACCACATCACTTGCATATCATCTTTAAAATAAAATACATAAACGGCGGATCAGGCCGCAACCGGTGAAAATAAAACAAATCTTTAAATCTTACATGGTAGCCGGACCGTTAACCGGACGGATTCCCTATACCAAACAATGAGCGATCTAATTGGGCTTGCTTACCGAGGAGAATCCCTTGCTTATTGATGCTACGATTTTCGGGGCATCAACAGGACCCCTCTATGACAATCTAGTATGGCACATTGTATAGTACCTGGAGGATAACAACTGGCTACAACTACGGGACATGTACTTCTTTCAGGAGTGTGTGAGAACCTCTGAATCTTCTAGGACTTGTATACCTACACACACTTCGAACAACAATTTCATCAAATGTATTAGAGGTAGACACTTTTGTCCTGTCTTGTTCAAATCAAAATAATATGCAATAACTAGCAAGTGAAATGAATGGATAAAAGTAAATGAAAATATCAAATGCTTATCCAATAGATTACGCAACTTACCTACCTACTCTAAGCATGATGAGAGAGATAAGTCAAATGAAATCATACCACGAGTGAAGCCACCTTAGCATAGTATTCATGCTAGGGATTCTCCCTTTCTCTTTGGCAATAATCCAAGGAAAAAACACGTCGATGATGAACTGAGAAGAAGTTATTACCTTCATCGGAATGGATATTCAATGGTAGAAGTCATCATGGACCTGGAATCCTTCAAACTCTTGTGACAGAGAATTGATTTTCTCACAATCATTTTCTTATATCCATGCTAAGACTGAGCTCAAGTAAGGACCACCTTGATCATACACATGTTCTCCAAAATTTGTTTGATGCCCCAAATGTATTTCAAAACCATCGAGGAAATCTGCATAGTGAGGTTGAAAACATTATACCTTATTGTTCATAAACCTGTGTATTTGCTCGTCATCATCAAACACCTAGAAATGCCCCAAATTGTGAGGCACATATGGTCTAAACACCATTTCTATCTTCCCTTCTTTTACAAGGCCTTCACACAGAGACAAGATGGAAGCAGAAACTACTAATGCATCTGCCTATTGGTTCTGAGATATGAGGATCACCTTTAAAGATATAGCAATGAAATCTTCCATGGCTAGGTGGATGGCATCCATGTACCTTTCATTTTTGTATGCAAACTTTTCTTTTACTTGCATCACAATAAGGTCAGACTCTCCAATAATCTTTAACAATTTAATATCACAGTATTTAGCTAACTCAAAGACCTGCAAAGGAGCCTCGCACTTAACCATATTGTTGGTACCATCAAATTCTAAATGGAAAGAAAAATGAGAAGCATGACCGGCTGAGGAATTTAATACGATACTTGCACTCATACCCGATCGAGATTTGACCCCATTGAAGTTCATCATCCAAAGCTTACCAATAGCTTCTTGTTGTCCAAAACCCGCATTAGTCCCTGAGAAGCATGGCTAAGAATGCTAGCATAAATCAACTATATGAGAATGTGAACTCAGTTTCTCAACATCAACAACATATATCCCCATATGTAGCCCTTTATTATTATCAATGGTAAGTAAGCATGATTGAACTGCATCCTAAAAACTCTCATCTGATATTGATCCTCTAAGGTCTTCAAATTTTTCACTTTCCTCATTGGAAGAATCATAAGTGGGCTCTCCCAAAAAATTCCAAGAACCCATACCCATATCATGCTCATTAGGAAAATGTACAAAATCACATTCATGGTTATCATCATCATCACTAGCAAAAAGATCCCCATACCCATTATCCTCATTAGAACAAAGAGATGCATCCACCGTGTATTTATGATTCTTTTAAATAGAGGATGGTTTTTCAAGAGTTACTTCATTGTGTTCTAAATCTACATAAAAAACAACTTTGTCTTATCCAAACTAAAACCCTCTTCACTTTTGCATGGCATGAAAAAATCATGGGTGTCTACCTCGGAACCTGTGTGCCCCAAATGCTCAAGAAAAATACTCTCAGTGTAACGCCCCGTTTTGACATTACTACCTGAACTACTATTATATGTTGTATTTGCTTTATTGTGAGACTTCGTCGGTTTGACAAAACTGTGGACATGTGGTTCTATTATTTTGTCGATATATATGTGTGTGTGTGTGTGTGATGTTAGTATTAGGGTACGTAGTCATGTTGGATATGTATCATGTGTTAGTTATGTCTCAAATATGCAAGTTAATGAATGATGGGTGCGTGGATACCGTTAAAGTTATTTGTTGAACGAATGAATGTTATACCAGGTGCATGGTGAATATAATGAATTGATTATTGTTGTTATGTTATGACGAAATGTATGTGTACATGTTGAGGATTTGTGCAAGATATTCTAGATTGTATGTCAAGGACTATCTTACAGGTCAAAATGGCTAAGTGATAGATGGATCCTACGAGGTGGGAGAGCCTCGGGGACATGGAATACGAAAGATAAATGGTATGCGAGTGATGGATTATTTACTTTCGCATGATTATTATGTTGTTTATTATGATGTATGGGTGGGGTAGGGTTTCAGGAAACTCAACCGCCCAGATTGGTTATACGATGACAAACTAAGTACAAGTGCAACGCAGTTATTCTGTCGAGTAGACATAGTCCCTTGTTCCATTAGGGGGGTGGAGGCTTTACCCACCATTTATCCCCGAAACCCAGAGTCATGGGAGGGTTGTGCTACGGCGCGCTCCCCAAGGTGTGTGATGATGACTAGTGGTTGCCTGCTGGGGAAGCTTGGTCGATGTAGAACACTTCCGCTTACGGGTTCTAGCTAGAGCCGGTCATGGCTTGACACTTCAAGGTAGTTTAGAAAAGGAAAGGATAGGATGTGGAAGTTAGTGGTGATTAGGTAGATGATGTAGGTAGATAGGTGTAGCTTGAAGTCAGGAAGAAAACGTGATCTAACTGTGTTTGTTGGAAAACCTTTGATTGATTAAGTGTCGTAACTCAGTAATGTATGAATTGACGTCTTAATAAGATTGCAGTAAGGTAAAAGATTGTACCTTGCAAACTATGTTTAAACCTGTGTCAGTAAACAATAAGTTTCGTGATTATGATTGATGTGTGTAGTTTATTATGTTTAGTGTACTTACGCGAGGTATGTAAGCAGTAGCTACACTTACATAACTCACCTACATATTTATAAATTGCGTGAAATAAATTATTACTACTTATCTAACTAGGAGATTAAGTTAATACATCAAGTTAGTAAATTTTGGTTTAATAACTGAATAGGATAATATAGTAAATTAGGTGGTAATGAAAGATGATTTAGTAATAACGTTAATTATTGTCGATTAATGTTAATAATATTGATTAATGTTAGTCATTGTTTATTAATGTTAATAATGTTGATTAATGTTAATAATATTTATTAATGTTAATTATTGTCGATTAATGTAATTATCTTTGATTAATGTTAATAATACTGAATAATAATGTTAATTATTGTCGATTAATGTTAGTAATGTTGATTAATGTTAATTATTATCAATTAATGATTAATAGTGTTGATTAATAAACGAACTATGGTTAACCTAAGTAGTAACTAATGTAATTGATTAGTAATGCTTGATTGATTGTTAATAAATTTAAATAGTCAAGACTAATGGTTAAAATGTTAAATGATTATTGTAATGTTAATTTAAAAAGTATTAATTTGATAAGTTAATATTAATTACAAGGTTAGTTAATTAATTAAAATGTATGGATAAGAATTAAATTATAAACCATTAGTTTTATTATGATCATGCTTATGTTAATTAGAACATAAGGTAATTTATAAATAGATATACCATGAAATGGATGAACAAGTGTCGGGTATACATTTTGGAATTGTTCATAAAAAAAATGATAAATTAATTATGAATTAATTGCACCGAGTGAAACGAGGTGCTCTACAGCCCAGTATGGGAGAGATCCTCTAACGTGATATAACGTTAGTAACGAAGTAATTAAAAAAATTCATGTCGGCTCATAAAATAAAAATAAAAATTATGGAAAATATTAAAAAAAAAATCCATGTTGGTTCATAAAATAAAATATTATGAAAGTAATTAAAAAATAGATGTTCATTTATAAAATAGAAACTTAAAACTTAAACCTGGATCTATCAATCAAGAAAGATCAAATTTCTTGAGTTTAAATTTAAAAAAAGAAATACACCTCAAGAAATTGGATCCCTCTCGGTGCTTGATAGATACAAGTTTAAGATGGATCTATGCTGGTTATAAAACAATTAAGAAACATTTAATTATGAGGTCACTGAGGTTGACTAATAATTAATAAGGTGAAATGTGTAAGTGTAAAACACTTACGGTTAGTGAGAAAACCGACCCAAAACTTAAACTATCATAAATAACTTTTATTATTGATTAAATAAATATTATATTTTGAAATAAGGAAAGAATATTAAAATAATGGAATTTAATGTTTGAGTCAAGGGTTAAGGGCTCGAGGACTGACTTGCAATATAAAATATTTATGTTAGAGATAGGGTATTAATGGCATAGGGAAAGAGTCGGCAAAGAAAATGGGAATAAGGTCGAGAAGAGGGGAGGAAGAAGGGATCTTCACCCTTGGATATTTTGGGAAATTTGAACAGAGATAGAAATTTTTCAGAGCAGAAGAGAAGGGGGTTCTTGTTGGAGAATTTACAGAAGGGAAATACTGATTGGCTTGTACTCGGTTTGGGATCGGGTGTTCAAAGGGGTACCTTTGGAGCTGGGTGGTCGGCGAGACCTCACCAGTTGGCAGGGTGGCATACTTGTCTGGTCAGTTGAGTTTCAAGGTTTTGGGAAAGCTAATGGTTGCAGGGAATACATCAAGGAAAGGAGATAAGAAGAAGCTTCAAGGGGTCAACTAGATTACTAAGGTAATTATCCTACACATATACAAACCATTCTAACTCTGTTAAATTATTATTTCAAGTTATTGAAACAGAAATAAATCGTAAATTGTAAGTTATTATCTATGTTGTTACCCCTGCACAAAAATAGTAAATGTTAGAAACAGATAATTAGTATATATATTTATTTCAACCTGTAAATGTGAATGACTTGTATTTTACAGGCATGAAAATTTAAACATAAGCTAGAAAACGAAAACAACACAGAGACTTGAAACAGTATGGAAACAAATGAAAGAAAGATATTTATTTATAAACTTAGATTAACTAGGATCGGGGTCCTACACTCAGCCCTTAAAGAATCATACATGGGGAGTCAAGAAAGCTCCAATAATCATCATTCTCTTCATCACACATTGAAACATTATTATTTTCTCCAATTAGGGCTTGTTGATATTCATATGTTTATTCTTCAAAGTCTTTCTCTTGGCCTTCATCAAGGACAGTCTGAACTTCACTTTCTAGAGCACCTTCATCTTTGTTTTCAAGAGAACTTCCTTCTTGGATCATAGGACTCGAGATGTTGTCGTCTTTAACTTCCTCAATAAAATCTTGAACGAAAGACTCTTCAATAACCTCTTCTTCATGAGAGATTTCTAGGGTTTGATCTTTGTCACTATCTTCACCTTCAAGGGTTTCCTATTTGACATGTATTTCTCGAGGAGGGGTAATCATGGCTTCGATAAGTTTTTCATTAAGATTACGATCCCATTCTTTGTCGAATGTCTTGACTAAATGTACAAGTGAAGGTATCCCGATTCCCTTTATCAGGAAGTTCATCATACCAATCCATCACATCTTCGTTATTGCACAAATCAAGAGAAATTATGAACAACTTCATTTTTGAATCTTCATGAACCACTTCTAAGTCTGAAATGGCCTCCATAAATTATATAACATGCTAGTCGGATAAATCCTTATTTGCATGACACTTTGGGATGTATTTATTCCAATCATCCTTGTACAGATCAAATCCATGGAGTTGATTAGGATATCCTAGGACCCCCGAGAAATCCAAATGGATCAAAAAATCATATACCCATTATTCATCATTAAATGTCATATCATATTTTTATTGATATGAAAATTTGTGGAGTCATCAAAACAAGCTTTTCTTCTCAACGGATGGATGTGCTCACCTTTGCACCTGACAATGTGATCCATAGTTGAGGGCTATGTTTTGTAATGTACTTCTTTGTTGTTTTTCAATCAGTGGAGTTGCCAGATAAGACCTACCAAGTTAGTACTCAACAATAATCTTACCAAAGTACAAAACAAAAACTCACTTGGACTGTGTTCGTCCAAATTATCAAGATATGTCATTGAAATCAACCAAGGAATTGTTTGGTCCCTAGCAACGACACCAAAAATTGTTACCTCATAAACTAGCACTCTCCCACAATCAAAGATATGTGGACCCAATTCAAGTATTTGGACCCAAGTAAGGTATGTGGACCCAGTTATCATATGTGAACCCAACGCTATGATCAACAACTCTCTAAGGAAGTACATTCATTGTCACCTCAATGCAACCCCATTCATGTTTATACCCTTCTCCTTGGCCCATGGGAGGCTCCCCAAAGCATAGCAAGGGTAGACTTGTAATAGACAATAGAAAGCACTGCTCCCTACAACACCTTCTGATTGTTAGTAGACCAATGCCTAATGGAGTCAATGAAATAAGTCTACAATAAAACTTTTAATTTTGGAAGTCTATGATCATTTATGAATATTTAACTCGCTGCCACAATTTTCTGCAGTAAAAACCAGAAATAGAAAATTACCAGAGATATCTCACAAATCAACCATCGGAATTGTGTGAAATTGACCTCCCAGCAACTGTCTAGGAGGGGTGCACCTATCCCCCCTAGGGCACACTTGTTTTGTGGATGAAAGATATGATTTAGCATTGATTTATGCTACAGGTCTGCAATTTACCATAGTCAAATCAAATCAAAAAATTCCTTGGCCTCAAAGGTCCCCAAGGTCCTCCCAAGTGACCTAGAATTTGACCCAAAATTCCTCAAACCCCTAAGGTTTGACTTTTCCTTTGAGATGGACCTACAATAACTCAATAACTAGATTTGAAACAACCCCTTAGGACTGAAGTCACTTAACCCTAGGATGATTTCACCTCTTGTAGGGCACTTTTAGGGCCAAAAATTGACTTTTTTGGAAATATTTTCAACTTTTTGGATTTTTTCAATAACCAATCTAAATCTGAAATTTATTGCTGCAATATAATATTTCATAAAATCATAAATTATAGTAATCTATGGCACAAAATAAACATTTTTTTATTTTTTTTCAAAATATACAATTTTTAGGGTTTTTCACAATATGTGATTTTTTGTACTTTTAACAATATATAGTATAAAAATTTGATAAAAAGGTTACAAATGAAGATGAGGGAAATAAAGACTTAATTCCTTTCCCTTCAAGGCCACTGAGGAATCATGGTTAGCATTCCTCTCAAGAATTGACAATCCTATTTTGATGAATTTAGGCAAATCCAAGAAACCCTAGGTTATGTTGGTCTTGACCTCATTATGGCAAAAAGAGGTGCCAAAAGGCCTAATAAGAGAGACCCTCCTAAGAGGGGTGTCTCTCTTACAAGACAAAGCTTTCATACATAAAAACCCTAATTTACTCTTACCTTGGATGTCTCCAATAGTGCAAGAGAAAGAGAATCGAAGATCTTACCACAAATGAAGAAAAAGGGAGAAAAGAGTAACCTCCTAAGAATCCCTTTCCTTAAACAAGCTTTGCAATATTAAGTATCAACCTCAAACACCAAGAAAATGCCACATTAAAGCTTCAAGAGTGATAAGAAGAGAGTGTGCACCACTATTCCAAGTAGATGAGAAGAAATAAGAAAATAACTTTACTTAATCCCATGATCTTGAGTTAAAATGAGGAGTTGCCTTATTTATATGTGATTTAGGCTAACCTAACCTCCTTTACAAGCCAACCCACCCAAAATGTCTAAAATAACTTAAAATGATTTTGCAAGGAGTTTTTAGAGTTTGTCACCCATAAGTTGGGGACTAAACCTAATCAAACATAAAATAATTATAAAATGTGCTGCAACTTGGATGAAATGTCGAGCATGAGAGGAGGGTGTCATGCCCCATACAACCTCATCATTGTGCTTTTTCCCTAGACACCCTCCTCCTTTAGGTGATATGGCTTCTTTAAAGTATGGCATCATCATCAATTTGGCTTGCTTGAGCCAAGAGGAGGGTCAATACATAATAAAAGTAGGTCCAAGTGGGCATAATGAGGTTTGCTAAAACATGTATGACAACCCTTACATGCGCAATCACCTTATACAAAGCATAAACATGAGTGTGGTTGGGACCCCCTAAGCCATGTGTCCAAATGGAGTCATTCCAAGAAGCACCGGACACCAACCTAGGGCACAAATGGCCCAAATTCCCCCACAATACTTCTGCCCATCAAGGGGTAATCAACAATGCCACTAAGCCAACACTTCTTGGAATGAAAACCAAGAGGACTTTCCATGACAGGACCATGGGTCTTTGAGCCTTGCCAAAGCAACACTCTATATAAATCAATTGAAGCCCAAACCTGGCCTTTGCATAGAAAAAAGGACCCCTCCTTTGTGGCAATCTGGTATGGCACACTACAGAGTATCTGGAGGGTAACACACCATAATATATGTATAAAGTCCTATTTGCAATACCAACATGGAGACATATGAGGGTGCAAACTATATCTAAATATTAAGTATGTTGCTACCAACATAGAACCTTTCCACCTTTTGTTGTTTTATCCATTAGTTATCTCCCTTATGCACGAATTAGCAATGCCATGTGCCCTCTTATTGTTTTAAATCTTTTGCATGTAACATTGTAAGGTCTAAAATAATGTGTGGTGTTCAAATTTTTGAACCATATGAGCTTGATGTTACATTAATTTTCAGCAAGGAAATTATGCCAAGCTAGAAATTTTCATGGTGTTTTGTGATCCGTAAATGAGGGAATTATGACCCACTCACTTCACCAACACATATACTATGGAAAATAAAGTTAGGATCTATGTTCTCAGTCTTGGACAGAGGTATCAATCTTCATAATGGCTACAAGGCTTATGTTCTTTGTGTAACATGCACTCAAAAATCACCTGACAGTGTCAATAAAAACCACAACTATGTTATTACTTTCACTCATAACTCTATCTTCCAAGCGCAACTTCTTTGCATGTTAATATCTATTGGAATGATATCTCTTGAGATGCTTTTGGTTGGTTGTGATAAAATAAACAATGCACCATGTTTATTGAAAATGCAAATAGATGTATGTGCCTCAACAAATTAATAAACTATGTTATCTTCTTGTGCCCAATTTAGGAATACTTTACTCTATTGCAATGAGTTTCTCAAACTCAACAATGAATTAACCATGCCTCCAGCCATTCAATAATGTTATACATCTATATGTCTACAAAATGGGTATTACTAGAAGTTGTCTATGCTCTTCCAATGTTCCTACACAACATTTTAACAATGATTACTGAATAAAACCTATGTTGTTTGAATGAGCACATGCATCACTCATGAAACCATTGATCAACCCAATCACACTATATAAGAAATCATGGGGCATCCCTCACTATCGCACATCTCGCGCATGCAATAACTCAATTTGATGGTGATGTTCATGGATTAATAATTATGATATCATCATTATGAATTACTCTAGCAACTTGTGGTTCTATTATTTTTTCACACGAGATGAACAATGTTTCCAACTTACTATACAATGCAACTTCATGTTCAACATGACATATTTTGGGTTGTTGTGGGTAGTTGGAGGAAGCCCAAAATCCCTTGCCACATTTCAGCTTCCCTTCATTTTCATTTATAATCCCATACCACTAATCCTCACTCAATTGGGAGTGCACTCATTAAGCCATTTTAATACATGGGTATGAATGGTTTTCAATGTGGTTTTGATATTTGTTTCAACCAACACTGAAAGAGCATGTTGTAGCATGATAGATGCATATATTTATATGTGTATCATGAAAGAATTCTACCCTTAATGGTGGATTCATGGGCTATGACAGGTATGCAATAGTGTTTTGTTCATAGTTTGGCCACAAAGATGGATTGGGTTACAAGTGGTAAGTGATGACGTCTTAGCAGATTTTAAAACTCAAGATATATGCCAACTACTAGGCTTGGGTTTTAGGCACTTATGTTATTAATGTGAAATTTGTTCATGATAATCAAATGCTTATCCAATTGTTTCAAAAGCTCCTATCTGACGCCCTTTTTGGGCAAGCCCAAATCCCATCTTAATGCATGCATTGTCATTAAAGGATATATATCTCAGTGCTAGTAATGTTGTTCATGATGCTTTGATGCATACCCAAATCGTGTTAAAGGTCACACTTGGCATATTAATATTGATTCATGATACTTTCATATATTCCCAACTTATTGAAGGCCACATTTCATATATTAATATTGTTGGAATACACACTCAGTTTGATTGGAGACTTAATGTCATAGCTTCTCTATATTGAAGGCATATGTGGGTAAGATTTCAAGCATGTTTGTATTATTCTCATTGCTAGATTGTCGTTGTGGATTGTTGATAAATATCAATGCATGTAAACATTGGTTTATTAGTTGGGCATCCGCCCATACCTATAATATAAAGGGTGGATTTCATGATGAAATTTAAAAGTGAATGGAGATGGATGTTGGTAGCATGGTAATGATAATTGCACTCATGTGCACGTAGTACATTTATAACACATACACACACATTTTAAATGTATGTATGTATGATTTGTTCCAAGGCTTGAGGTTTATAACAAACATAATCTTTGAAGATATGTTCACTTACAATATATGTATAAAGTCCTATTTGCAATTACCAACATGGAGACATATGAGGTGTAAACTATATAAACATATTAAGTATGTCAACATAGACCCTTTCCATACGTTGTCATTTTATCTGTTAGTTATCGTCCTTATGCGTGGATTGGCAATGTCATGTGCCCTCTTATTATTTTAAATATTTTGTGTGTAACATTCTACGGTTTAAAATAATGCACAATGCTCAGGTTTTTGGACCATATGAAATTTATGTTACATTATTTTTGTGCATCGAAATGATGCAAGGTTAGAAAGATTCAAGGTGTTTTGTGGTCCATAAATGAGGTACTTATATCTCACTCGCTTCAACGACACAAATACTATGCAAAATTAAGTTAGGGTCTTCGTTCTCAGTCTTGGATAGAGGTATCAATCTTCATAATGGCTACAAGGCTTATGTTCTTCGTGTATCTTACACACAACAATCACTTAACAATGTCAATAAAAATCACAGCTTTGTTGTTATTTTGTCATTGAGAACTTTGTCTTCTAAGTGCAAATTCTTTGCATGTTGATATCCAAAGGAATGAGATTCCTTGAAATGCTTTTAGCTTGTTGTAATGAAATAAACAATGCACCATGTTTATTGAAAATAAAAATAGATATATATGCGTCAACAAATTCCCCATGTGCCCAATATAGGAATACTTTAATATGGTGTAATGAGTTGCCCAAACTCAGCAATGAATTAACCATTCCTCTGGCCATTCAACAATGCGTGATCTCTAATCTTCAGTAATTAAAAAATCTGCATAAAAATCTGGATCTGCTTCCTTGAAATTTTTGCGAGATGTGTCCTCAAATCTGAATTTGATCCGTTGTTGACTGCTCAATTCGTCCCCTGAAGAGTGGGATTTAAATGTTGATTCTTTTTGCTCATATCTCGAGTTGATAAGATTGAAGCTGCTATTATTATCACCTTTTTCATCGAATCTGTTTATTGCGCCAATATCCACAACGTTTGTTGATAAGAAGTCATAAGACAAGCCAGGATATAATTGACCATGCAAAACTGAACAGTTGGCAATGTGAGGATCAATATACATTCTCAATGCATAAATAGAATCCGGATTAGAATGTAGTTTTACTCTAACTGAATTTATTTTTAGCATTATGACTTGGGCCCTTGATTTCAAATCATTCATCATAGCAGCTTCATGCACTTGTAGATCAACTAGTTACTAAGAACTTGCTTAGCGCTCCTGCTGGTACTTCAATGCTCGACATTTACAGGCAGTCACTTTAAAACTTGGAGATGACTCGGCATAAAAGATGACACTTGGACACTTCTTCCTGTCAAACGCTGGCCTGGCAATGGGCGTTCAACTCAACTCATTGGCACTTGGCTTTTGAGTGATATTTGTTTTGGAATTCATGTACTTCTCCACAAACGGACAAAGAACTTGTGTAATTTGGTATGAAGATATAGAGCATCACATACATGTAGCAATGCTAACTCTATTGGAATTTAGGACTAGACACAAAGGATTTGAGGCTTTGGTAACAATTTGAATTTTCGGCAGCGGAAATTGAGGTCCCTCTTTACATGTTCACTATCAAAATCTAAAAATTTTGATGGGGCATATTCTGGTACCAACACAAACTATATGTGGAATGGCATCCATTAATGATGAATTATTTAAACCATAAGGTATAGACATTAATTTAGACATGAACAAAATGTTAAATTATTTAATCATATGAAAGTTGCTCACATGCCCATCCAGTGAGCCTAAAACATTAGGCTCATGCATCAAAACAAGTTCATGGTGATAATGTATCAAGACAAACTTGCTCCACGCCAAGCTCATTAACCTTTGATACGTCAAAGCAAGGGAGATGCACAATTGCCAAAGCATTGAGATGTTTAAACATTGACAATGGTTTGTAATTGCTCTATGGCTAATTGATGGTGGTTCGCTAGTTACAATTGCTCTATGGCTAATTGATGGAGGGGGAACTATCCCAACTCGATATTCCATGTCAATCGGTGCCCAACCCAAGGATGGAAAACACTTCCTACACCGAGTTGGAGTCATCCTTGAGCTCAATTGCTATAAGCAACGTACGATCTTCTCAATAGTGACCATGGATGCATGCAACGTTCTATAGGGCGAGGATGCAACATACAATATTCTCAAGGGTGACCATGGATGCATTTGTCTAGGTGTATTGAGTTTATCTTTACCAAAAATTCTTTCACTTACCATTCATCCATCTATCACTCATTTACTATATTATATAATGAACTTTTTAGGTGGGTGTGACTTTTCAGTTTCCTATCTACCCTTTATAGAAAGAGGAGTTGGAGACCTAAATAAGGGAAGAGAAAAGCGAAAGTATTCTTGAACATTTCATGTGAATTCAATTTCATCATGTTTTGATTTTTCAAGTAGACTCACAGAAGATTATAACCATAGGATGGCTTTACAACAAAGGTCAAGCATTACGGTGAAAATAAATCTTTTTTTAAAGGTATATTTGTTCTTTTCCTTTTTTCTTTATATTAAATATTCAAGACTAAATCACCCATGTATGCAAATTCTTTCCATATAATATTTTTATCGATTTTTAAAAGAGTCTTCACCATTTGAGGCTTCTCCCATTTTGATTTTTTGTTGTTACAAGTGGCATATGGTTTTGGAAACATCTCACTTGTTGGTAGCATAACTGGTTAACATCCCTCTCTTTGGGTTTTGTATTTTTTTTGTCCAAACAATTTGCTAATAAATATTATTTTCTAGGCATATTTGTTGTTTCTTTGTGTATTTTATGATAATTCATTTCTTGCATTTCTTGCTTCACTTTAACTATAAAAGATTTTTCTTTGATGATTGATTTACTTCATTTTTTGTACAAGGCTTGCCTTAGATCACCATTATGTATTTTTCAAAGCTACATTAATTGTTTCTTGTTGTTTGATTTGACTATCTTCTTAGATTTTAACCCTATTTATCCTAAGAGATTGCAAGTTAACCTTTAAGCATGTTAACAACTTGTAATTTAACATTTTACTTAAGCTATCAGCTTGTAGTGTAGACTAAACTTATCATAGCAACTTGTAGCTTACTTAAGCTATCAGCTTGTAGTGTAGACTAAACTTATCAACACATTCTAGTGAGGCTTTTTGCTTAGGTTTTTAGTGTTACAAGGTTGGGAAAAATTATCCAAAAACCTCTACAAATGGTAATGGATGGTTTGGCAGAGGTTGTAATGGAAATTTATTATAACTAAACAAATCTTGGGATCTGGAGTTTTAGCGGAAGTTTTTCTTTGGTGCATATACATAGGACAAACACATAGGTGTGTTCTTTTAACATACGCACCAGGGTATCTACATAAAATATTCCACACTGGTGCTTTCCATTTATATAATGCACCGGTGCATATTATTTAGATGTGCCACATTGTTGTTTTCAATTAACATATGCATCGATGCGCCATCCATAAATAATAGCCCTAGTGTTTTGTGACTCAAAGAGCAATAGTACTTTTAATTTAAATGTGATATACTGGTGATGTCCATTGGTGTAATGACCCAGTGCATTATTCATGTATTAACACACTAGGGCATAGTATCATTTATATTGCACAAAGAAGTAGGGTTAAAATAGACTCACCAGGGCGTATCATTATATGTGCACTGCAAATTCTATTAAATTTGACGACGACAATGAGTCTTTAATGGTATTAGCAATGTGTGTTTAATTTATTTCGCACCGGTGCACTTGTTAATATAGGGAACGGGGTGTTTATTTCATACAGGAGCATCGGTGCAGTTATTGGTTTAAAAGCGTCGAAGAGCACTTTTTAGCAAAAAAATCAATATTGTGAATGATTTACATATGCCCCACATCATACATTGAGTTCAATTAAATTTTTTTAATTCCATTAATCATCATAAAATGAAATAATTTCTATAATAATATTGATATTTTTATTTTAATTATTATCTTTGGATATAATGATTGTATTAATGTGTTATATCATCAGATGACACAGATGTTCATTGTAATATTTAATCATCCATATATTTAATCGGCAATGTGACATTTTACAACATTGGACAATGCAATATAATAAGAAACCCATTTTAGTATATATGAATAAGAGACCCTTCATTATACAAAATCGGACAACAAAAAGGGCCACAATAATCAAAATGTAAATATGTAATGGTTACACTTATACGTAACCAATTGGGACAATATGTCCATTACATTAAACAAAATGTATGAATTTCACAGATAAACGTTTTAAAGCATACAACTTGCATTAACATCCAAAAATATATATATTGATCGTCATTCTTCACTCTAACTATTTTCAATGCTCAACCAGGGTTGGCAGGTGCGGGGGGAGTGATCCTTGACTCCACGAGGAAACAATTGAAAATTTATGCTTGGGGCATTGGGAAAAAGACGAACAATGGCCCGGAGTGGCTAGCACTCATAAAAGGGCTAGAGATCGCCAGAGCCTTGGCCATTGAGAGCTTGAACGTTATCGGAGACTCACTCATTGTCACTATAGATGCAAGGAAAATAGTGAAAGAGAAGAAAACCCCCACCTCCAAGTTTCATCAACTCCTCTCCAGCATTAGCAAAGAATTTAAAGAGGTCTCTTTTTTTCATGTCATGAGAAACCTCAATGAACAAGCTGATGTTTTGGCCAACTCTGGAGTCAGACTCCCTTATGGTCATCTAGATTGTGATAATGTTATCACTAGTAATGTTTGGATCCCTTAACCCCCCCCTTTGAGTGGATTGTCGGTCCCTATCCTCATTATTCAACCTCCTAATCCCATGATCCCGATCTTTAGAAACTCAATCCTCTTGACTCTCGATCACTCCACCACCTTACTTGACGGTCGGCACATTCCCCGCGGCAACCTGAAGCATGCCAAAATTTATGAGGTATGAATGGCTAGCCAGTTGGCTAGCATGCAAGGATAGTGGTTTGTATTTAGACAGGGCAACAGTGATTTACTCTGCACCCTCGCCGATATTCCCTCGCTAAGGTTTGTTCTGAGAACTCCATCATCCCTGCGATCTGAGGGATACACTAGAACCGTCCCTGTGAATTGCAATATGGAACATAGGCACTCTCAGACTAGGGACAATCTCTACCTACGGTGCTTTAGGTGCAACAAGAATATCAGAGACCCGAATGCTGCTTGCATTCGGACTAATCCGATGGTTGATGAAGACAATGACAACATGGAGGTGCATAGGAGCTCTGCGCATGTCCCGTGTCATCGGCCTGATAGGGCGAGAAGCACACTAAACATGGAAGAGAGAGGCGGTCTCACAAATTTTGAGCTGGATATGAAGAACCGACTGCTAGAAATGGAAGAACAGGTTAGGTTGATAAGGAATGAAAATTTGGTGTTATACCTCCATATTCCACGGTGTCGCATCTCCACCACAAAAAGAGCTGACGACACCTCCCCTACTGCTTTGAACCACCTAGAAGAGACAGATGATGTGTAATCCTTGAAGGCAAATCCACCCTGTCAAGAATTAACCCAGCTGGGACTTTATTTACCCTAACTACCGCGCCTTGCTCAGTTATAGGTGCGCGGTAGTCCGTACTACCGCGCTATGATTTGTCCCTGACACGCGGTACTACCGCGCTATGCTCAGATTGCTGGGCGTGGTACTCTTTTTATAGCCTTTTTGCCATGGCTTGTGGGATTTTGGATTTTCGAGAAATATTGGAGGATTGGGATCCCTGATTTGATCCTAACTCACTTTCTGTGATTAGAAACCCTAATCCACTAAGTTCTCCCAAGATCCACCCATCTCTCTTGTTGGTTAACCCTACCATACACTATAAAAGAGAGATATTCCATGGGAAAGAGGGAGGAATCCTAGAAGTACCAAACTTATGATCTTGCAGCCTTGTGGAAATAGCTAGAGTAGGAAGCACTTGGAGCTGGAGGATTAGCTTGGACATCAAGCAACCTTTGTAAGTATTCTTCAAGTTTGTAATAAAGATAACTTATCTTGTTTTTCCCATTTCATGTGTATTGTATAAGTCTTTAGCATGGAATGTATCTAATCTAGATTTGAATCTAATCTTTACTTCAAGGTATTTGGAAGCATGTATGTTTGTTCTTTGGTTGATTCTAACATGTTCTACATTGGAGCTTTGGATCAAGAGCTAGAAGCAGGACAAACGTCAGATTGAAAGGTGAGTCATATCTTTCATTGTTTCTGAATGCATGTAATGTTGTTGTGAAAGTTAGTTCAGGAATTTCAAGGTAGCATTGGTTTTGTTTTGTTCTTACCTTAGAGTCAGTTAGAAATCTGCTTTAAGTTAAGAGAATTTTGACTTATCCGTAGGGAAAAATTCTACCAACAAGAATGGCGACTCCGCTGGTTTGATTTCTATTTGATTGATTCAGTTCACTGTCATCCATCTTTTGATTGTGATTTTGTTTATTGCACTTCAAACCAGTTTTGAATCTTGGTCTTTTTTGACCTTTATTCACCCCTCCTCGCTGTATTTTTTCTCCCTGTATGATCACTGAGCCCCCTGGGTTAGCAGCAACCCTGAAAACTCCATTTTCTTTTCTAAAGTTGCGCTTTTTTCTTACCTTGCAACAGTACCGCGCCCTTAGAATTCTCTACAGCGCGGTAGTACCCGCGTTCGCTGCATTAGTACCAGAGCAATACTGTAACAGTGCCGCGCTACAGTCTGACCCTAACACACGGTAGTGTCTACATTTTTTTTTTTAATTTTCCTCTCTGCTTGGTTTCCTGAGTCTCTCTCTGCCTTAGGTAGTGTTTGCTGTTCCCTGTTACCATTCTGCCCATTTTACAGTCTGTGTGGTGTGCTTATTGCTTGTTTGTGAGCTTGATTGTTGTGTGAATTAGTGGCATTTTTGGCACAAAGGATCACCCCTTCATTTTGAGTGCATTGATTTGATCTTCCCATCACAGCCAGACCATCACCACTGTTCTCTGTTACTGCATTGTGTAGCTTTTACAGTCACATTGTTTCCATTACTTTTATTAAAATTCATACTTAAAGATATCATTGGAAAACAATTGTGTTATTTTGATTAAAATGGTCTAGTAGCATCGTTGTGCATTAGGAAGTAAAAAATTGAAATTTGCCACAGAAATTCTCATATTTGAAGCATTTTAGATTGAAGGATCAATGAATTAAAAAGAGTTTTTATTTCAGTTTGGCTCTATTTACAAAAAGAAAACAAAAAAATTTTGTTTTGATTTTTTATTGCTTGTGAAAAGTTTCATGTATTTTTGATCGAATAACTCTCTCTCTTCCGTAGCTAGATTTCATCGAAGACAAAGGCTTATTTTGATTCATTCTCATTTGCATGGTTTGAGTCGTCATAACACCATCAAGTTTCACGTCCATTTACCCGATTGAGTAAAGACAACCACTAAAATTAATCTCCCTAATTAAACCAACATTAACCTCACTTGAGGAAATCAAAAGAATGTGGTAGTTAGGTAGGACACCGGGGATAGGCATCAAAATAATTCCCCCTTGTCATTTTCATCTGAGACATAGTTGTTGTCTTCTAGGGAACTAAAATCCTCTAGTATTTATTGACACGGTCACAGCCAGTTTGTGGAGGGGCCTCCTGACTGTTTTTAACTTTTAGGGGTTAAACAGCCGCGAGATTGAGAACCAGACGGACTCTGTGGAATGCCGCACTCCACTTAGCCCTAAGACAACATCGATCATTGTCTTCCTCGGAAGGCTGAAGTGCCCAAAACCTTTTCCAACGTGTCATGAACGAGGTAGCTTAGTGACTATTCTACTAGGGCTCTTTTACCCAGGATCCCTTTCGGTAGAGGGATATCCTTCTCATATCGGTCCCTCACGTTGTATTGTTCGACTTGGATTTCATCACCTTGCGAAGGATACAGCTTGTTGAGGTCTCCATCTCTTAGTTAGGAGTTTGCTTGTTATCTCATCTTTGCAGAGGGTCATTTTTCTTTGTAGGGATTGCTTCTTGGCATTCTGGCCATTCTTTTTATCAGCCCGCTTATTGAGACACCGGTCTCAGTATAGATTTTAGAGCTTGCTTTTTTGGCCTGCGAGCCTTGCTTTTTCTAGCTCCTCTTCTGCACACTCGGCTGCATTAGAGTTTTTGAGTTCTTTGTTACGAAACTGCCCCCGATTTTCATTTTCCTGTCATCATGTCAAAACCACCACGAAGGTCACGACGAGTACAGGGCAAGAGCCCTCCACCACCGCCACCGCCACGGACCTCTGGTCCACCTGCATCACGCATTCCCACTCCTCCTAGCCGCGGTGCTGGTCGAGGGAACATTCCACCGCCGATACATACCACATCATCAGTTTCACCTGTAACTGCTACTCACAGCACAGTCTCAGAATCTATTGCAGCTTCTGCAACCACTAGCATATCTGAGATTTCCACTGTCACTTCACCCACTGTTATTCCCGATATATCTGCCACAGTGGACACCTTTACAGCGGCTGAATCTAGTACAGCCCAAAATACTAGACCAAAGGTCATCCTCCTACCTGATGTCAGCACTTCCCGTCCATCAGACACTTTTCACGATGACACAGACGGATTTGTTGGCACCACCGAAGGGTCCGACCAGGATATACCTGGCTTGATTTCAGTCCCAGGCGAGTACGTCGAAATCGTTGAAGATACTCGACTTCCTGACACACCTTTTGAACCTGATTATGGCTTCATCACTTCCCAGGCGGAGCTTCCGCCTGTTATCACTACATCACCCAGTGTTCATCCGCAGGAAACAAGTTCTTCTAGCAACGTACCTCGTACTATATCTCTCCCCAACATCCCTCTAGGACATGAAATCATGGCTTCCATCCAGTCTAGTATGGTTAGTCTAGCGAACTCCCCGTTAGCATCGGAACGGTTTAGACACAACACAGAGCAAATGCTCTCGACAGCTTCTAGATATCCCCCCGTTACTCGTCCTTCTGACTATCGGGATCCCAACATCCCGTCTAGCACAAAGTTTCGTCACTCCTATGCAGACGGCTCTGAACCTTCGGACGTTACTATACCTAGGTTCCCATCGAATCCCCAAAACCCTTTTCAGGACATGAACTCGGACCCAGTTTTTGATGGTCCTCCTATCATTGAACACGCTATGAACGACGCCAATACCCCTGGGCTAAATTCCCCACATTTTCTGCCATCACCCATTTTTGGCGCACATTCTATGAGGGATAACCTAGTTTTTTCTCCATCCTCGCCTGTCAGATATGGACGACCCCCTCCGCAAATCGGTACTTTTGGCGCCATTGGCCAATCCACACTATCATATTTGGCCAGCGGCGGAAGAACACCTAGTCATACTGCTGGATCTTCCCGTTGGACCGGAGGATCACCTTCGGCCACTATTTATACTAGCTCAGGAGGTGGACAACTGACTGTAGTGGTCCCCAACTCTAACAACCAAACTCCTCCTACAGGGCCATCAACCCAACTAGTTGGAGGACAACCTTTTGTTGGGAACCCAGTTCCTAGTCAACAACCTCCTCCTATAGGGCCATCAACCCAACTAGTTGGAGGACAACCTTTTATTGGGAACCCCGTTCCTAGTCAACAGCCTCCTTCTATAGGGCCATCCAACCCATCTGCTGGCGGACAACCCATTGGTTCCATCCAACAACTCTCCCAACCAGCAGCATCTGCTCAGTATGGTATGTACAACACACCTGGCAGCGGGCAACCTTATTCCGGTGTTCCATCCGGGCCTCACTCTCAACCTTCCTCGTCAGGTATGCTTCCTTCTTGGGAATCTCAAATCCCACAGAGTGGGGGTTACTCACTTTTTGGAAACTGGAACCAAGCTGGGGGGCAATCTCAGATTCCCCCCAATTTGAATTTTGGCTTCCCTTACCCTTCAGCTGCTACAACTCCATGGAACCCATCCCTTCAATTTCCACTCGCTCCCCAAGGAGGAATGAGCCTTCCATGGACACCACAGCCGCAGCCACCCCCAACCCTGCTATGGGAAACCCTCCACTTACTCAATACAGTGGTAACATTCCTGGAACACAACAATTCCAAGGAACTTTTCCCCAACAAGGAGCAGCAACCATCCCTGGGTTTCAGCAACCCCAGGGTACCATACCCACTCAGCAGAACATCCACCAACCCGTTACCTACACTCAACCGGTTAACCAGATGGCTTACCATCCATAGAATTTCCAGCAGTACCCCCCGGGAAACACATATGGGTATAACACACAACAATACGCTATGCAGGGCCCCCCAGGTTTCTCTGCACCGCACGGTTATTACTCATACCCGCAGACTAACCGTCAACTTCCCTTTTTGGCCACACTTGACTTACCTGATTTGTCGAGGCTCATTAATGAACCTCACTGGCCACCCATTCCAGCCAAACTACCATCGGACATTCCTAAGCTCGATGCCAAGCCTGGGGAAGACCCCAAGAACCACGTGATGACCTTCCATCTTTGGTGTTCATCCAACTCCTTGATGGATGATTCCA
This sequence comes from Larix kaempferi, assembly GCA_027924585.1. Lineage (NCBI taxonomy): Eukaryota > Viridiplantae > Streptophyta > Pinopsida > Pinales > Pinaceae > Larix > Larix kaempferi. The sequence goes on from BSBM01000289.1 coordinate 21,438,509, forward strand.
TTCGACTTTGGCTCTTCCAACGTACGCTTACCGGCACGGCAGCAAAATGGTATATTGAGCTGCCACAACACTCTTTCCGTGATTTCAACACCTTGGCTATGCAGTTTCTGACTCATTTCCAGCTCCCCATCCGGTATGAGACTGGAACAGAACTGTTAACCTCACTGCGTCAAACCACTTCTACACACATTTCGAATCACATCCATGAGTGGCGACGACACCGTAGGCTAATTAAGGCACCCACTCCAGATCAGCTACTCGCTGATTGGTTCACGAAATCCTTTTTGCCTCCCATAGCCAGAGATATCGCTATGCGCGGGCCCGTTACAGAAGAACAAGCCATCTCGGCAGCCCAGTACATGGATTTGGTATACACTCAATCCGGTACTTTACATGAACTTCTTCCACATGCCGCCTGCGTTAACACTGATCCAACGAAGCCTACCACTGAACCCCCCATTAATGGTATTGTCGGTTCAGTCAAGGCCCAGCCTACTACCAACTCGATGGGACAACAAGCTTCTGCTTCCCCCGCTCTACCCCAGGCTGCTTCAAAAACTACTACTTCTCCTGCCATTTCCTCCGAAGTGAACGCAGTTCAATCTACGTCACAACCATCCGGGGTAAAGAAGAAAAACAATCATGGTAAAACCAAGAAAAAACAGCAGGAGAACCCCAAGCCACAACCCACCCAGAATGACCAAAAACCACATCGAAAGGCTAAGTTTCCCTGCCTAATTTGTCAAGACGATCACTACACACGCGACTGTCCCTACAAGGACGAAGTCAACAAATTTGTTAAAGGATCCTCTCGCTCGGCAGTGTTAACTGATCCTTTCCCTCAACAGCAACAGCAGATGGTTGCCCAAGAAACCCCACAAGGGGGCAACCCGACCAATCCAACCCGCGGAGAGACGTCCACAAACCACGAAATCTTGATGACGAGTAATGAAGAGACTCATATAACCACTCGTTCAAAGACGTATGACAATCCTCCAAGTTCAAATAAACAATCAGAGATAGCCAAAGGCAAATCTCCCGTTGAAGATCTGACTCCTATTCCCCCCCCTACCAGCCATCTCCATATCGAGAGACCGCTTACGGATACAGTGCTACGCCCACCCAAGGGCACCATACGAAAGGCGACATTTAATCCCAATGCTCGAGCCGCCCAAAATTACAATATTGTTGAGGACCTAGCTCAAGCACCTTGCGCCATGTCGACTCTCGAGGTTCTCCAACACTGCCCCACGCAGCGTAGAACCCTACTTTCAGCACTGGGGGCAATGGACCCAGATACTTCAAACTCTATCATGTTTAACTTGGAGCACGCTAAACCTCGGCTTTCTCACCAGTTAGCCTTCCAGGTTCACACAAAAATCCGTGGAAATATCATCCATCGCACTGTGTTAGATGAAGGTGCTTCCACGTCGATCATGTCTTTGAACTGCTGGAGAGCCTTAGGCTCACCCGAAGTCACAACTTCTCCCACTACTCTCAGGGTGTTTGATGGACACGGTTTTCAACCTTATGGACTCATTCCCTCAATTGGTGTTGAACTGGGGGGAAAAACAGTATCCGTACACATTGAAGTCGTAGATGCACCATTGGATTACAATCTCCTCCTTGGCCGGAACTGGTTTTACGCCATGACCGCCAAAGCATCTACAGTCTTCCGGATTGTGCAATTTCCTCATGAAGGGAAAATTGTCACTATTGATCAACTGGATTACTGTATCTCAGACTCCCATCCAAACTCCACCAACACCGTCCCATTATTGGATCAACCTCGGTACCGGTTCCAAGACATTGGTGTTGGTCTCATGAAGGATTCATCCCTTATTGGAGTTTTTCCAGAGCTGGGAACCCATGTTCAACCAGTCAACATGATTTCATCGAATGTCACCCCTTCCAATGATTCAGGGGTGATTCCGAGTCCCGCTCAGATTGAAGACTACGGCAACTCCATGCCCTTGAACAGAAACCTTGTAGCATATGAAGCGATCCAATCAGCCACCGACTGGGTCGACTGTTCTACTCATCATTTCGTGGCACAACTCTCAGCTGAGACTCATCCATACCCACCACTTTTTGATCCTCTCAATTTGATTTTTCCCACTGACGAATCAATTATGGAGGTTATGTGCGGTGATGAGCCACCATGGGGAGATTTTCATCATCGATCTTCATTCCCCACCATTCAGCCACTTGAGCCTGATACAAAACCCAGTACTTCACTTGGGATGGTTGAAACCAAGTTCCCCACTTCCCTAGACGAGGTATTTTCCGAAGGAAACTTGGCTAACCTCATGGAAACCACTCCCATTGATATATCAGTGAAGCCTGGTATCGTGGAAAACATACACATTGGCAAAACATGTACTCCCCTCGAAATGGAGTTCTATAGTGCCTACTTCAAAACCTTCCGCGATGTTTTTGCTTGGAGTTATGAAGAAATGCCAGGAATAGACCCCTCGATTGTGGTCCACGAAATTCCAACATTCCCTGGCACCCGACCTATTCGGCAGAAACTTTGACCCGTCCATCCTCGTAAGGCAGCCGCTATTAAAGCAGAAGTTGAAAAACTTTTGCGTGCTGGTTTTATCTATCCTGTCCCATTGATAGAATGGGTATCCAACATCGTTCCCGTAGCCAAGAAACAAGGAACGATTAGAGTCTGTGTCGATTACCGCGACTTGAACAAAGCTTGTCCAAAGGACAACTACCCAACTCCATTCATCGACCAGATCATCGATAACTGTGCCGGGAGTGTCATCTTTTCATTTATGGATGGCTTTTCTGGCTATAATCAGATCGATATCCTCCCAGCCGACCAGCACAAAACAGCCTTTATCTGCCCTTGGGGGACTTTTGCATATCGAAAGTTACCTTTTGGCCTTAAAAATGCCAGGGCAACTTTCCAACGGGCGATGTCATACGCATTTCACGACATCAAACATATTGTAGAACCATATCTTGATGATCTTCCTGCTAACTCTCGGACCCGGGAAGACCATCCAGACCACTTAAGTGCCATTTTCGAAAGGTGCCATCGCTACAATATACGTTTGAACCCGCATAAGTGCATCTTTTGTGTAGAAGCCGAAAAACTGTTGGGCTTCATAGTCTCCAAAAGCGGGATACGATTAGATCCTGCGAAGGTAGAAGCTATCTTAGCCCTGCCTTCACCCTCCAACATTCCAGAACTTCAATGTTTGCAAGGGCATGCAAAATTTCTACGCCATTTAATCTGCAATATTTTCGAGATAACAAAAGGCTACATGAGGCTTCTCAAGAAGAATGTTCCCTTTATCTGGGATGATGAAGCCCAACGCTCCTTTGACAATCTAAAGGCAGCCTTAACCAAAGATCCTGTGATCCAACCCCCCGATTACACACAGGACTACATTCTTTATCTCGCAGCTTCGACTTCCACCATCGGTATGGTGCTAGTCCAGGAAGACCAAAACGACATAGAACATGTGGTATACTATCTTAGTAAGAGTCTTCTCGACTCCGAAACTCGTTATTCACATGTTGAAAAACTGGCTCTGGCAATAGTATTTGCTGTCCAGAGATTTCGTCATTACATTCTACTCCGCCAGACCACTGTTATAGCCAATTTCAATCCAATGTATTATATCCTCACACGTCAAGTGCTTGGGGGAAAATATTCTCGTTGGATCATCATCCTTCAGGAGTTTGACTTAGAATTTGTCAAAGCCAAGTCCAAGAAGTCTTTGGTCTTTGCAGAGTTGATTTATACCTTGCCTCGTGCTACTGAGCAATCCAAGCCCATCGATTCTCTTCCTGATGAATCGTTGTTCCTCATTAGCACGTCTAATCCATGGTACGGGGATATTCTATTATATCTCCAAACCCAACGCTTCCGCCCCGACCTCACTCGCGATGAACGGCGACGCATCCGACATCACGCAAAATACTACCTCATAGTCAACGATACTCTTTATCGATGTGGTGTCGACACCGTTCTTCGACGATGTTTGACCTTAGATGAGGCGGAACGTGTTCTTAATGACTGCCACGCTGGAGCATGTGGTGGTCATCTCTCTGGGATGGCTACGGCCCAAAAAATACTGTGAGCAGGATACTTCTGGCCCTCAATTTTCAAAGACTGCATTGAAACAGTCAAGAAGTGTCCACCATGCCAATTCTTTCATAGTAAAGCACGCTCGCACCCTGCTCCACTCCATCATGTTATTGTCGTCGGCCCTTTTTCTAAATGGGGCATAGATTTCATGCACTGTAAGCCCACTTCAGCCGAGGGGCATAGCTATGTCATAGTAGCTGTCGACTATTTCACAAAATGGGCTGAAGCGATGCCTACGTATGCTGAGGACGGCAAAACAGCAGCGCAATTCATATTCAATCATATTATAGCTAGATTTGGTGTCCCACAATCCATCGTGACCAATCATGGCTCCCATTTCAGGAACCATATGATCGAAGAACTAAGTGCCAAGCTGGGTTTTCGCCATGAAAACTCAACCCCGTATTACCCACAAGCTAATGGTCAAGTTGAAGCCATTAACAAAGTCCTGAAACGAATGATTCAGCGTATTGTGGGTACCCAGAAATCCAACTGGCACTCAGCTCTATTCTCAGCACTATGGGCATACCGAACCTCAGTGAAAAGTGCTACTAGGTTTACACCATTCCAACTAGTGTATGGCCTAGAAGTCATTTTGTCGATTGAATGTGAAATTCCATCGCTTAAGATAGCCATAGAGCTACTTCCCCACACCACTTCCGAAGAGGAACGGTTTCTATACCTAGCCAAGCTAGATGAAACCCGTCGCGACGCTGCTTTAGCTAATGAAGCTCATAAAAAACGCGTCAAAGCTCAATATGACAAATCCGTTCAACCTCGGATCTTCAATGAAGGTGACCTCGTACTTACATATGATCAAATGCACGATAAGCTCGGAAGAGGAAAACTTGAATCTATGTGGTACGACCCCTTTGTTGTAAAACGTATCTTGGAAAAAGGAGCCTATGAACTAATCGATTGTGATGGTACGCCATTGGCACGGCCCCGCAATGGGCTATACCTCAAACGCTTCTATGCGTAAGGTTGCCCTACGCGGGTTACTTGTTGTACATAATGTACTTAGTTTGCTTTTACTCATTTTTTTTGGTGTGCACGTGGACCTCATGTATCTACTCTTACTTTGACTCGTGATTTTATGCGCAGATGTATGCCTACTTCGGATTCGCCGACAGTGCAAGCCGACATACCCGGAATCTTGCTTCCGCAGCATGGGTAATCTATTCCCCCACTGGCGAGTTGATTTCTTCAGGAGCCAATTGTTTAGGTCCTGCAACCAACAATATCGCGGAGTACCATGCAGTCATTGGTCTCTTGACGGAGGTTGCTTCACTCGGAATTGACTCCCTATCGGTCTTTTTAGACTCCCAACTCGTGGTTTCTCATCTAAACCGTGTTTACACAGTTCGCGATCCTATACTACTTCGTTTATTTCAGAGAGTACGCCTCTTGGAACGATCATTTAATTTCAGTTCATATCAACACGTACCGAAAGAATTCAATTGTATAGCTGATTCATTAGCTAATTACATTTTGGATTGGCATCTTGCCCATACATAAACACATCATAAAAAATAAAATGCACAAGTCATTGTAAATAAATAGATCATGAAAATAGGTCCATATCACTGTATATAAGAGTGTTTTTCCAAAATACATAAAGTTTGTGTCAAAGACAAAATTTGGGACCAAATCCCATACAAAAATTTGGCTCTCAAAGCCTACATATCGTATACATGCCGCAAAAGACAAAAAAGACCATCTATGGAGATCTGGGAGATCTATCATGTCCCTCGTCAGATTCCTCACGCTGTTGGTGATAACACACTACAGCTCGAGCCACCCTACGAAGAAGTTGACCAATACGACTAGGCACACCTACAGTATGCCGCTGAAGATGTAAAGGGACGTCATCCATCCTCATAGCAGGGATACCATGAGTCAACCCCTGTAAGTTCCTCTCTATGTCCCGGATGCCTCCTGCTTCGTCTTCATCCTCCTCCTCGTCGGGAATAGCTTGGCAATCAACACCACCGTGACGTAATGGCGAGTACCCAGCCAGTCTCTGTGGTCCACGATCTGCGACATGCACACGAACATACTTTAGAAGTCTTTTACACTTTCTAAAAAAGCAATAAAAATTATATATTCAAAAAAGAAAAAATATATCCATGAAGGTCATACCTGAATTGTCCCAATCTTCATCCTCTGGCAGTGCCAAGTCGATGTCCTCGCGGAAGTCCACCCCTGCATAGGGGTAGTCATCGATCATCACTATCTGCTCCTCGAGCCAGGAGAAGAAATCCTCACCAAAAGCTAAGCGTTGAGGTCCCCCGAGACGTCCTGCATAATCACTCCATCGAGCCATCCATGGCTCGGTAGGTGGACGACGGGGCATAGCTATCTATGGACGCAGTAATGGCACCCTCGCCAAAAAGAAGGTGACTAGGATACTCCCATAACCAAATTGGGAATTCTCTCCAACTCTACACTTGTGCACTTGTTCTTTGAGATTGGTCAACACCGCCTCACACCAGTTGAATACTGTTCCAGCCATACAATCCACTGCCAGGTTCATCTGTGTACGGGACGCCTGATGCGGACCCACACTCCCTGCTGCACGTGTGATGGTGAACAAAACAGTTTTTAAAGGAAGTTTTGTAACATCTTTTATGACCACTTTGCCGCTTTTCTTACTCGAACCCTGACGGCAGTACCGAGCAATCAGAGCATCTGTGCTCGTCTCTGAGGCTGTGTATCCAGTAAAGTTCACCCGGGCCCCTCTTTTCGAGAGGCCCGTGAGGAAATAAATATCCTCAAGTTGAATTTCGAGAACATGCTCTCCCACTCGGAAAGCTTGAATGTCAGGGTCCCACAATTGAATAAGATGAGTAAGAAGTTTGGCTTGCTGACGGATGCCTTTGGTCTTGAAAATTTTCAACAAGCCACACTCCTGCAACGCGGTCACGGTCGGTAGGTCATTTTCGGCCGCCAAATCGTCTACTTTGTGCTCTCTTTCTTTCCAACTGACCATTTTGACCCAAACGAATTGCAAACTCCTGCAAAAGGTTAAGGGAAACATTTAGTAACTATTTAACAACTTGGTTTCAGCAAAAAATTTGAGAAAAATCAATTTTTTCATCTCAAATTTCGCCTTCATTGCGCCTGGGGAAAACCTTACCTCGCGGTATTGCACAGTACCGCATTTCGGTTTAAAGACACAGCGCGGTACTGTCAAACAGTACCGCGTTTCCCGACATTGCCCCCTGCGCGGTACGGTGAAGGGCGATTTTTTCCTAATAGGGCTTGCCCAAAAAATTAAATTTTCTTACTGAAAGCAAATTGTTCCTACATCAAATGAAAGAGAAGTTTGAGAGCTCTTACCTAGCACAGATGGTTGTTGAAACGGTGCCCTGAAACTCCCGATATAGATCCTTGAAGTTTTGCTCCTCAAGTGGGTAAAATCTCCTCTTTTGGTAAAAACACAAGTGAAATGGTAACTTTCTCCTTTTACCTACTCTTTATATAGCTTTTTCACCTTTTTATTTTATTTTATTATTTTATATGGTTAAAATGAAACCCATTCACATTACTAATATCCGGTTTTATGAGCACTTTATTGACAGGATCTCCTTTAAAAAGCGATATATTCACACTGGCGTTTATTCACTGATTGACCTTCATTTTGAGCCTACTTTATCTTTTTCGTGCTCTGGATTGAAACTTGAAAAAGACATTTTGAGCCTACTTTATCTTTTTCCTGCTCTGGATTAAAACTTGAAAAAGATTCCAAGTGCTTTTACACCAGTGTCGTGCTTGTCAAACTCAAGTAAATGGTGTCGAGTTCGGTCAGCTTTACTCATGCTCGTTAAAACGATGAGGAAAGTATTATCCTGGTTGTATTTTATTCTTTTTTCAGACCAGAATAATTAAAACATTACGAAAAAGACCATAGGAGTCCATAGTTAAGCTCTTTTCAGACTCCCTAAAATTGAAAAGATTGCCAAGTGATCTTGACTCTTTCACACTTGTAAAATTATTTGAAAGGTCGTCTATTCGGTGATAGGTTACCCCTTTTTCGGCCCGTATAGACTATTTACGAGAAAGGTATACCTCAGTCAATCTTGACTGGGAGAGTTCTCTCGGGAATTGTTTTACACTTTTTCGGGATCGAGGGACTAAATTTACGAAAAAGTACATTGCGGAGCTTCCTTTAAGTTTTTCAGGCTCTCTAAATATGAAAAACTACCGAGTTTTCCTTCCTTGGACTCGTTAAAATTTAACATCGAAGGGCCCACTTTGGGATGAACCCTCCTTTCTCAGGTTCGTAAAACATGTGAGATTGGACTCATCTATGAGATGAGCTACACCGAGCATCTGTTATCCTCTTCAAGCTCGAAAAACAACAAAGAGGTACTCGTCCATCATGTCGGGGGAATATGGGGGAACAAGTCAAGTTTATTTTTGGCAGCTTGTCAGTTGTTACCTTTGAACATGGCATGTGTTTATCTCTTGTCTATATTGGGTATCTATTTTTTACTGAGTTATGGTCATCATCCTGAGTCGTCTCCCTGGCCACGAGCCTACTCATTCAGTGTCTATCCTCCGTTTTCAATAATCCCTGCTGCCGAGTCCTGTTACATGCCGTTATATGTTCAAAGGGTTGCATTGTTCAGAGTCGTTCATTGTGTCAGGCCTCCGCTGTGTCAGTACATACTCCATTGTTTCATCATCTTATCATTCGTTCTGATTTCGTGTCGATGATGTGGGAATCATTATGGCCCACCTTCGACAAGTCTATTCCCGTCGACTCCAAATCACTATCCGGGAATTGGACTTAGAGATCAACCATTAGTACCTTGGTACCTGCATGCCTCAATGGCAGGTTTCCTCGTGTTCGACAATAGGTTTACATCACTGACCACTGATCAAACAATCTCTCGAGTGCTCGACAACAACTCATTTATTCGCATTACGTTGAGATGTACTTCAGATACCTTGGGGATCATCGTCGTCATTGGTGATTTCCCTCGCATTTGTTAACGGTTCACATCATTGACCAGTAATCAAATGGTTTCTACCATGTTCGACTTCAACACTTTGTAATCACATGGCTAGATTCGTATCATTTGCGATCGGGTAGAAGACCCTGGGTGCACCGTTGTATCTTGATTGCGTCCAGGTTGCGATGGAGATGTCCTTTGTATTGCCACACATATCGACTTTTTGTATTGGTCGTGGTTGTGTTATTATTGTCTCATGGATCTACGCTTGTTCATAGTAGCCATGATCTATCCACAGTCTATATCATCTCAGTACTCATGGATCTGCAATGTATTGGTCGGCAGCCATGCTTTGATTCATTTGTTTCCGAGCATGGGTATGCCCGCCTCGGTGGTATATCTAACACTTTGTTTCTGTTTCAGCTCCTTGTCGCTCTCCTCGATGCTATCTCGGCACAATATATTTGTAAAGTCTTTCGGCCATCAGTCCCTTCTGACCTCACACTTTAGGGGGCATCTGTTATACCTCTATATTCCACGGTGTCGCATCTCCACCACAAAAAGAGCTGACGACACCTCCCCTACTGCTTTGAACCACCCAGAAGAGACAGATGATGTGTAATCCTTAAAGGCAAATCCACCCTGTCAAGAATTAACCCAGCTGGGACTTTATTTACCCTAACTACCGCACCTTGCTCAATTATAGGTGCGCGGTAGTCCATACTATCGCGCTATGATTTGTCCCTAACACGCGGTACTACCGCTCTATGCTCAGATTGTTGGGCGCGGTACTCTTTTTATAGCCTTTTTGCCATGGCTTGTGGGATTTTGGATTTTCGAGAAATATTGGAGGATTGGGATCCCTGATTCGATCCTAACTCACTTTCTGTGATTAGAAACCCTGATCCACTAAGTTCTCCCAAGATCCACCCATCTCTCTTGTTGGTTAACCCTACCATACACTATAAAAGAGAGATATTCCATGGGAAAGAGGGAGGACTCCTAGAAGTACCAAACTTATGATCTTGCAGCCTTGTGGAAATAGCTAGAGGAGGAAGCACTTGGAGCTGGAGGATTAGCTTGGACATCAAGCAACCTTTGTAAGTATTCTTCAAGTTTGTAATAAAGATAACTTGTCTTGTTTTTCCCATTTCATGTGTATTGTATAAGTCTTTAGCATGGAATGTGTCTAATCTAGATTTGAATCTAATCTTTACTTCAAGGTATTTGGAAGCATGTATGTTTGTTCTTTGGTTGATTCTAACAGGTTCTACATTGGAGCTTTGGATCAAGAACTAGAAGCGGGACAAACGTCAGATTGAAAGGTGAGTCATATCTTTCATTGTTTCTGAATGCATGTAATGTTGTTGTGAAAGTTAGTTCAGGAATTTCAAGGTAGCATTTGTTTTGTTTTGTTCTTACCTTAGAGTCAGTTAGAAATCTGCTTTAAGTTAAGAGAATTTTGACTTATCCGTAGGGAAAAATTCTACCAACACTTGGACCTCAAGAAAGTTCTCATTCGACTCTACTCCCTCATTGAAACCACACATCTTGAGCTGAAGCACCAGAACAGCATGATGGCAGGAAAAGTGGAGCATCTGGAGGAAAAGCTTGACCTTGGATACCCCCACAAAAAACGCACTGCTGGTATGGACAACAACGACTCGAACAGCTTGCGTAGGAAGCTTGAGAAGCTGAAGAAAATTATGGGACATGCTGGGAACTATGTCGACCTCAGCCAGGACAAGAATGGGACCGCATGCTCCAGTGGTGCAGTCCAAAACACCGATAGCCCCTAGTCTCTACTGGTTTGTTCAGTCTTTTTTTTATGTTATTTCGCAATTTTTTTGGCTCAAGAATTTTGGAATGTAAGAACGATGGAAACACTCTGTATTGGGACAGCCTCAGTTTTTTGTAATCTAGCCCTTAGATACCTTCTCAGTCATGTTTTTCTTTTGCCTAAAACTTCTAGGACAGTTTGTGAAATGCTATAGCTCTCATGGACCTGGAATGCCTCTCCATGACTATAAGATTGTAAAGAAAGAACTAGACATTATGGATGCTACCTTGCTAAAGGAGCAGTCTACTTCTGCATTTTGTAATTTTCGGCCATATTTTTAATTGAAAGCTCTTAAATCGTCTGTGTTAAAAAAAAAACTATTGTCAATGCTCAAGCTGCTTGTATGGTGCCTCATTTCTTCATCACTTGCAGACAATATTATACTTGGGTTATTTGGCTGAATGTTTTGTTGATTGCCTTGATTTTCTTCCTCCTCTTCATGTTCCATCTACAACCATAAAAATAAAGTGTAATGAGTATATCTGCATCTATAGGCATAATGCAAAAAGAAAAAAGTACATGATTATGTAAATTGAAAAGCATACCATCACAAGAAATGATTCATAAATGGTACCCATTGTTTCAAAGTCACGAGTCATGTTGTTTCTCAACAACCCTTCTGTTGGCTCCACTCCATACTTTGTTTCCTGCAAATTTTAAGTGCCATGACAAATCATAGATTTAATATAAAGGTTTATTGTTGTTCTATTAATTTTAAAATAAGAAAAGTAAAACAACATAGCTACTTACAAATTGCACAATTAATTGTTCATACCGCAACATATACTCACAACTCATACTTGACCTAATGTCAATCAATTCTTCGGATGGATCTTCATTGTATTTTAAAACCCATTAGAAGACATTCAAGGTCGAGTGTAAAATAATTAAAATATAAAGATCAGAACAAATATGAAATTTGAGTAATGAAAAAACAAGTGCTCACAAACTTTGTGTTCAACCCTTTTGTTCCTTGTTGGTGTGTCTTATGTGCTGAATGGGTTCCATTTTCTTTTATTTTATGCAACACAATAATTGAAAATTAATATTTCATGCAATAATTAAAGTATATGTACATAAAATAAAATAAAAATATACAAGTGCGTGTGTTTGATGCACGTTGTTGTTGAGATGGATCCTCATGTAATGTAATTAGTTCAATTCTTTAACCATCTACTTGTACATTGTTTTGGGCATCCCTACCGAAATTTTTCACATATCACCTCGTTCGTCTTTTGGGATTTTCAAAATCTTCCTAAAAAGTGAAAAATCACAAAAAACAAGACTTTATATTGATATGAAAATAAATATATATAGTTGAACTATTAATTTCAAAATTTTTTGTAGTAGTACATACATATTAGAGAAAAACATATTCAAGGATAATACCTTTTAAATGTTTTTTTTGTAATATTGTATGTCTTCGCTATTGCAAGTCTAACAAGTCTCATTAACAATTGCCCTGGAAACGCTTCCTATAGTTTAATTTTAACCTAATTCTTGGACTCAATGAATTGATTTATGTATTGTAATTGGAAATTTTGTTTATACGTTCTTTCCACTATATCCCTCATAGTTGTATAAAAGTCCCCCCACCCCTTTCATTAACTTCCATCACCACTCTAGATGAACTAAGGACCAATTCATCATCATTTACATCCTTCATATTTTTTATCTTCTTGGGACGACATTCCCTTCCCTCAATGTTGGTCCCTACACAACACTCAACAAATGTGAAATAAATTGTTTAAAACATGTTAGCAAATATTCTTAAGAAGTACATTATTACAGAGAATTCACATATATTTTTTGTTGATTATATTTTGATTCTCTTAATTCATCTTGTTGCAACTTTTTCATCGAGGTTTTACACTCTTTTGCACTTAAATTGCAAACAAGCTTATCAAGTTTCTTCAACTTTTTGCTCCGCGTGACACACAATAACCAATATACATCATTTTATACTCACTAATAATTCAAATATATTAATTTTATACCAAAATTTCGAAGAACTTGCTTTGTTCTCTTTTTGGGATGTGCTCCCATTGTGCTTATTGCAACTAGTTATTTTCCCTGGACTTCTATCACACATATTCTATTAATAAATGCCATGCATCATTAAATAAAGAAACTATTAATTTTTTACGTATAAATTAAATAATTCTTAGCTAATTTTTTTAATTAATTGGTGTGCATTTTACATAAATATGCACCAATGCTTTATAATCCCACAAATGCACCAATGCATAAAAACCATAAATATGCACTGGTATAGTGTGGCAAATTTAAAAAATGACTTGATTTTTAGCATTGCTTTAATTTTTAGAGCACCAATGCATATCATATGTATGTGTCACACCAATATACCCATGAACATTTTTTTTAAATAACATTAAAATGGTGTGATTTTTATTGGAGCGCATTGGTGCCTTGTACATTACGCACTGGAAAAAAATGGCAGCATTTAAAAAAAACTTACAAGACAAGTTTCAGCAACATTTTTAAAAATTAACATTAAAACGATGCATTTGCAAACCAATGCTTGTGCAGTACACACCGAAAAAGTGGCAGTGTTTTAAAAAACAAAACAAAACTGACAAGGATAGGTTTCAACAATACATGCAATGAGCAGACCCATTGCAATAGATGCCTCATATATAAAAGCACAAAGACATCAAACATAAAATGTATACCAAGAAAAATTATCATTGTGAAATAGAAGAGAGGATTAAACCTTAATGTTAAATTTTGCAGCCACATACAACAAAAGGGAAGAAACAAGAAAACAAGGGTTTGTAATGTTCAATATAACTAGTAAAAACATTTTTTCTAGAATATACTGTAAATATTATTTGCCATAGCTTATTTGATGCAAAGCAAATTTCTTCTTCAATGCTAACGTGCTCTGTAAACAATAACATCGCAGGTCTTGTAACAAGAGGCTATCATGGATGTAAATGTTGTGTACCTTCTATAAAGGTTAGGTGGTCCAAACACATACGAAAGCATGTGTACAATTGCTCAAGCGTATTCCTCCCAGAAGACCACCCTTATAGAAGAATATCATATGGTTTCGATGGTAAACTAGAAAGAACCTGTAGACCTGAAATAATGACACTGGGTAACTAGTTTAGGGAAAATGACAGAGAGAAGGATAAGGAAATTATAGAATTCATCAATTCAAATGAGAAACCTATGTTCAATGATCTAGAATTTTTTGACACATATGTTGAAAAAATGTTGATTGGGATGAAAAGAAAAATTGTATTTTATGAGCTACCTTATTCAGAGAATCTTAAGATTGCCCACTTACTAGATCTCATGCATATATTTAAAAATGTTTCATCTTCTTTATGGAGGAACATATCATAATAAAAAAAGCGACATGTTGGGTGTTAGGAGAGATCTTATTTCTTCAAATACTAAGAAGAAGCATTCGACAAAAAACAAAAGTAAAGGAGAGTTTGGTTCATCTTGATCTCTTAAAGAAGGCGATGTCCTATGGATTTTGAATAAAGATAGTGTTTCTCTAACAAAGGAAGTTCTACCGAGTTTGAAGTTGTCTTCATTATACAACTCTACTCTATGGCATTGCTTCATTATAGAGGAACATTTGACAAGGTTGAAATCACATGACCATTTGAACTTTCTAAGGGTATGTATGTAGAAAGCATGTTTTTTTTCCATTGTAGGTTAACATAAAATTAATTTTGTAAGTGTTTATTGTGTAGTGTCATTATCCTTTGCTCATGCATGGGTGTGTAAACCATGATTTTCCCTGGGACCTTCGATGTGCCATATCTAAATTATCCACATTTGCATAATGTATCACATCAAAGGAGATTCATATGGCTAGCATTCCACAGTGGCGTCAAGAGATATTTGAGATTGTTTGTATGTTTGAGAAGGAACTAGCCACAATTTTCATGGACTTGTAGTTTCATTCTCTAATCATCCTACTTGAGGAGGTTGAATTAGTCGAAGTGGTCGCATGTAGTTGGAAGTTCTTCTTAGATAAGTACATGAAAAAATTGAAGGGGTTTATTTGAAAAAGGAAAAAACCCAAGGGGTACATAGTATATGATTCATTTTATTATGCTAGTGAGTAAATCAAACAAATTGATGGCACACTTGGCACAGGGGTTTGGGACGACCAATGGGATGACGATAAAAGGGAAGGGAAGATACTCCAAACGAATGGAAAAAAGGCACATGATAAAGAGTAAGTCACTTTTCATTTGTCAAATTTACACAAAGTAGTTGTTTACACTAAACTTTATACTATATATTGTATCTAATACTATTAGTTTTGATTTCATGGATACATCAATGAATGCATAAATTGATGCCATCAATAATTTCATTCTTTACAATGTGGAGACAATGCAACTGTGAATCGCATTATATGAAGAGAAGAGAAGGAAAGTCAACACTAGAAACATCAGCTTTCATTCCTTGGTTATGGAGGTGGAAAGACAGTGTACTAAGCACCAGAAGGAGGTGAATTATAGAGAACCTCAATTACAATTCAACAACATAATTAACTTTGACTGTTTATTAAGGCAAAAGGTTGTTCGACTTTTGGAAGGTGGAAATTATCAATCAAATTAGTAAATTATGGAAAATCTAGTTGATCAAAGGGATTTGGTGAATAGAGATGTTGAAAGCATCGACATGGATCTTCTTGTGACACTGGTTCAAAAAAATTCATAAGTTGGAGGAGAAAAATCATAATTTAGAGGCCATTATGAGCAAAGATATTTCCATCTCTCAACTTCAGTTCAAATTTTTGGACGAGTAGATAGTTGATTTGATTGCTAAGATAGTTATGGAAAAGGTAGAAATTGAGCATCTCAAAGGAAATTCCTTAGTTCACGAGAAAGTAATCAAATAAAGGAAGAAACAATTTTAGAGTTAGGGCAACAAAGAATATTTAGATCTTGGAAAAGTTATAGCAATTTATGATAGTGAAACCTCAGTTAGTTCTCATGGGGATGACCAGATGCAGTCTACAAATGCCAAAGAGGTGGAGCAACCAGTCAAAGATGAACAACATGATATCCCAGATCAAGGCATGGAGGAAGGATTGTAATGGCCAAGCTTTAATTTTTGATAAATTTTGTAATTTTATGTAAATGCATCCTTCTTGTTGGCAACTTTTTTTCATTTGTACTTAAATAAAATAGATCGATATTATAGAGGAAGAATAACAATAGCTAGTTGGTTTGATACCACTCTTTTCAATTTTGTCAAATTGTATGTGCATAACTCTATACTAGCAGTAATCTTTTGTACTACCAAGATGCCTAGCTAGGCCACATCCTCTTTTCTTATATTAATACAAGCAATCATTTTTGTTTAAAAAAAGATTAACATAATTAGTAAAAAATTACTATTTCTGTATTGTTATAAAAACATATTAAATATCGACACACATATGATACACACTTTCCTATATTTTTTCAATATCGACATGCCATGATAATGGTGCCACAATAATTCTAATATTTTATATTAAATATGCAATGAGATTTTTTTTCCAGAGAAAAAAGCGTAATTTCATTATGAGTTAATCAAATTACATACTGCATAAGAGCTTCTAAGAGCCTTTTCTGAAAGTAAGCTTTTCAGCTTCAGGTATCAAAAAGAATATAATAGTAGCACCATCAAAAATAGTGGTTTCGAGCTCTCAAGAGAAACTCAATATCTGGTAATTATTTACAGCAAAGGTCCATAAATCCGCTATAAATTGTATAGTCGGCAGTTCCAATATAAAAAAGTATCAAATGTTTTGAGCCTCAAGCCCTTTGATAAACGGTCTGCGGTAGTATTCATGGAACAAATCGTTGTTTTGTTCTCTGATTTTCCATTGACCAAGTTGTAGGGTCAATCCCAGCTTTGATAAGAGATCGGCCTCCCGATTCCTTTCCCTGTAGACATGTTGACATGTGAAAGTGTCAAAAATTCCTATGAGTCTCAGAGTATCCTCTAGCATTGTGTTTAAGAGCAGATTATGACATCTATGAAGCTGATTTATCCAATTAATGATAATCATGGAGTCACCAAAAATTTGTAGATGAGTGCAATGTTGTTCCAAAGCAAAAGTAATCAGAATTTTTAAGGCAAAGAGTTCAACAAAATAGTTTGTGCCATGACCCGGCCCCATATGAATTCTGTAAGAATGGTTTTTAGTTATGTGCAGTATCGCGCCACCTCCACAGATATTGTTTTGCGAGGCTCCATCAAAGTAGGCCCATGGTTGGGTAGGGTTTATGGATTCTTCAATGATGATGCGAGGGATAGGTTGGTTCTTTTCCTACGGAAAGTAAGAAATAATCGATCAGCAGCAATTTACCAAGAGAGAAGGGGTTGAATATTTTTCAAGAAATATTTGTTGATTTCGAGCTATCCATATGCCCCAGATAGTGATCAAAGGTAAAGCACAAATGTAGGCAGTGTCCATTGATTCATGCCAATTTTTCCAGACCCCTTCAACAATATCCCCGACCCACAATCTTGATGCCGGGTGCAAGATCGTCAGCTCAGACCAAAGTTGTTTAGTGAAAGGGAAACCAAGGAAGAGGTGTGTGATAGATTCCTCATCTTGTTTGCAGAGTGTGCACCAACTCGAGCCTTCAATAGTTTTCTTCTTTATGCGATCCCATGTAGGAATTATGTTTGCAAGTGTGCACCACACAATTTTTATTTTATTTTGAAGGGCAGTGAGTTTTACAAATCTTTTGCCACCACCATTTTTTCTCCACATTTTGTTGTTTTTGTTCCATCACCAGTTTGTATCCCAATTTTGGGGTGTATTTTCCATTAGAGGTCGGCCACCAGATGAGTTCATCAGCAGAGTCAATTAATCGTACATAAGAGATTCTCGGTGAAATAATGTACTCATTCCAGTTATTGACAAATTTAACTGGGATATCCAGATCCTCTGAATTCCTCCAACCCTATTGCCAAATGTTGGTAGAAAGGGGGTCTGCAATTTGATTTAAATCTAAAATTCCTTGGTGATTTAGCAGAAGCATTAGTAGATTTGGGAGGATATGTTTGTTTTGACACCCTCGCCAAGGATCCGATCCAATCCTAATCTGAGAGTCGTTTCCCACCTTCCAAGCAAGCCCATGTTTAATGAGTGGGAGGGAGGCTAGAACCACCTTCCAGATGACAGAGATCCTAGAAAGTGGCTTTGTAGGGTTTCAAATCCAATGTAAGAGCGAGTCAAGGGAAATGTACTTCTGTTTTACCACCTTCGTCCAAAGGTTTTCAGTAGTGAGAATTCTCCAACTGACCTTAGCAGCTAGGGATGAAGCAAAAGAGTGTATATGTTTAAGTCCCCAACCCCCCAAAGATTTCGGCAAGGAAAATCTTTCCCAATTGACCCAGGGCGTAACAAATGTATCAGAGTGTCCAAACCAAACCAAACGGAAGCAGAGTTTTCTATATTTTTCCAAGATACCCTTAGGAATCCATGCGAGCGACATCCAGTAGACTGGTATGGCCTCCAAAACCGATTTAATAAGTACTAGACAACCTGCTCTTGAGAGCCACTGGTGACTCCAAATCATCAGTCGTTTCTCCAATTTTGCAAGAAGCCAAGTCCATTCACAATTTTTATAGCCATTTGGCTTTAAATGGAAGCCCAAATATTTCAAACCCACATCCAAGGTTAAAATTTCAAAAGGAAAGAGGGTTAGGTACCTGTTTCTTTCTTCATCAGTCAATCTGTAGAGAGTAATAGAGGATTTGTGAACGTTTATGACCATTCCCATTGCCTCTTGAAAGAGTTTCAGGATGAGATCAAGTTGTTCTGCATCCCTAAGCGAGCCATAGCAAAAAAGTAGTATATCATCTACAAAGAGTAGGTGAGAGAGTCGAAGAGTGTTGGAGATTAGGATTCCATGGAAAATTCCCTGGCGCTTTGCATCCAGGATGGATCTGCTCAGACCTTCTACCACTAGAAGAAAAGGTAGTGGAGATAAAGGGAAGCCCTGGCACAGTCCCCTTTCCGCGCAGAAAAACGTTGACGGGGAGCCATTTATGAGTACAACAAAAGAGGTTGTGGTGATGCAGCTCATCGTCCATTTGATGAAGGCCTAATCAAAACCGAGATGTGTCATTAACAAACGCAGATAGATCCAACTAACTCTGTCAAAATCCTCATAGAGATCAATTTTGATGACAACTCCTTTTATGCCTTTCGGTTTTTGAGAGTGTAAACCTTCATGTGCAACCCCAATGGCTTCATGTATCTTCCTTCCTTCCAGGAAGCCAAATTGTTCCTTTGAGATAAAATTTGAGAGTACACTTTTCAACCTTTTAGCCATGATTTTTGCCACCACATTGTAAGTGATGTTGCAGAGAGAGATAGGATGGAAATCATGCAAGGATTCTGGTTTGTCATATTTGGGAATAAGAGCAATAAAAGTGGCGTTTAAGGGTGGATGAACATGACCCCCTTTCCTACATTCTTCTACTAGATGTAGTAGGTCAGTGCCAATGGTTTCATAGAATTCAAGAAAAAATTCTATCATCCATTCGTCAAGTCCAGGGCTTTTGTATTTTTGAAAAATGTGCAAGGGTTCCTTGAGTTCCTCATCAGAGATTTCTTCCAGTAAATTATGATTATCTTAATGTGTGATAGCTCCAGGAAAAAATTGTGAGAGTCGAATGACTTCAGTAATGTTTGCTCTTCTATTTTCCGAAAAGAGAGCTTTGAAGTGTGATGTGCCCAGGGAAGCCAGATCATCAAAAGAGGTGATGACCTCATCATGTTCATTTTTTAAATCCCAAATGGTGTTTTGAGACTTCCGACCCTTTGCATAAGCCTGGAAGAATTTTGTGTTTTCATCTCCACTCTCTAGCCAGATGGCCATGCTCTTTAGTCTCCAGACTTCCTCTTGAGCTAAGAGAAGTTTATTTTTCCTGCCTTCCAAATATTTTAATAAATCAATGACTCCTGGGATAGAAATCCAACCCATCGGAGTCCTGTAAACTGACAATATCCTTTTCAACACGTAGTAACTCTAATTCATCTCTTTCTCTCTTTTTGAAGGCCCAATCTTTCAGCAAATTCTTAACTCTGGTGAGTTTTTTTACAAAGTGTGGAGCAGCAAAAGTACCTTCATCTAGTTGATAGGGGATCCAAGATTTTTTAACAATATTTGATACCTCCTCCTCTTTAAGCCATGCTGCACAGAGTTTGAAAGGGTTGGGGGTTTTTGTAGACTTGCCCAAAATTTCAAGGCAAATAGGATAATGATATGAGAAGCCTCCTATGTCCACCCATTTTCTGAATCTGTAGTTTTGTCCCACCAAGTTTTTTTCCATCAAAAAACGATCCAGACGCTTTGCTATTCTTCCCTCACCAATTCTGTGATTTGTACAAGTAGGCTTCAATTTTGAGGGAAGTATATCAATGAGGTGTGTTTCCTTCAGAAGAATATCAAAATATCTAGCAAGAGAACCGCAACATGCAAGAGGTCCCCAATGTTCATGTGAGCCTAAGGTAAATTTCAGATCTCCACCAAGGATCAGTTCTCCTCTTGTAAGTAGGGACTTGTTCCAGAGTGAGTCCCAGAAAGCAACGCATTCCAAGTATGGGCCATATATGTTTAAGACCATGAAAGACCTGTTTAAGCCAGCGTGAAATATCTCTACACCCAACCCAGAAGCAAAACCCTAGGTGTTTAAAGCTTTTACCAAATATTTTTTCCAGCTCGAGGCAAGGCCTCCAGAAAGACCTCGGGAACTAGTGGCAGCAAAATCGAATAAGGGAAAAAGTGTAGCGAGGGAAGCCATGACATCTTCTTTAGATCCCATAGTTTCTTGTAAAAAAAAATAAAAAAATCCGACTGATGAAGAGCAATCAGCCTCTTGAGAGCAATTTTTTTGGGTTTACATGCCAAACCCCGACAATTTAAAGACAGTAATTTCATTGAGTAACCCGCTTGTGGGCCATCGCTGCTCTAAGCGCCCCATCTATGGTTTTCTGTTTGCCATCCGCAAGGTCAAGAATGGCCTTCTGTTGTGTCGAAGTTAAGAGAGAGGGTCGACCACAACCTTTTGACTTTGTCCAGGGTAAAGGGTTCAAGCCCAGAGCAGGGTCGAAGGAGAGGGAATTCGAGAGGACAGGAATATCACGAGAGCGTAAATGGAAATAGATGGGAGATTTTTTGGGAGGGGTCAGTACCAAGGAATCGGTGGTGCAAGGCACAGGCAAAAGGGGGACCCCAGATGAGGCCGAGTGAACAAGGGAGGGAGGTTTTCAAGATTTTCAAGGAGAAAAGGAGCAGAATTTCCAGCCAAATCCAAATTTAAAGACATAAAAGAAGATTCAAGAGTGGTTATAAGTGTAGAGGGATTATCAAGCTTACCTGTTGTAGGGATAGTAACTTCGACAACGGAGTGTGCCGACAGTGAAACAGGGTCCTTAGTGTTGGTATCCACTGGGAGATGTATGTGGGTGGGTTCAACACCACCATGGCCTGCCGAATGCGCCCGAGTGGTGACCGGAGAGTCCATCCCGCTCTGTACCTCCCGCTAATGTTCATTCAGTCTGCCCGCTTTCTGGAAACCCTCATAGACCCCCTAACCGCTCCCTTCCATCCTCTTCCGGGAGGAATAAGCTTTATTGTTAAAAGGAAGACGACAATGTTTTTCCAAGTGTCCATAGCCATGGCACCTATGGCAACGGAAGGGTACTCCTTCATAATCCAAGGGTTGAATGCGTTGTTCCTACCCGCAAATGAAATTTAGTTGTTCACAAAGCCCTTCTCTGACATTAATGGAGACCAAAATTTTGCCCACCAACATTATCCTCGTTTGGGTAAAGATCATATCAGTATCAATATATGCTCCCAGAGAATTCCCTATGTCTCTGAACGAATCCTGGTTCCAAAATTCCCAAGGGAGACCCGACAGACGAACCCATATAGGGATGACATCAAACTTTTATGTGTCGGCATCAAACATCGGCTTCCAATTTTTGAAAAGAATAGGTGTATTGCCAAAACTCCAGTGTTTCTGTAGGACATGACCCACATCTTCCCGATTTTTGAGTTTGAATACAAACCAACCCCTGGAGAGTACCATAATCTCCTGTTTGTAATCAAACAGAGTCAACCAATTTGTGGAGATCCACTTGTCCAAACCGTCGGAACTTGGAAATTTTCCCCTAGCACGCCCAACAATCGTTGATTCCACCATGTGCAAGGAATTTTCCACAGTAATATTTTTCCCGCAAATGAGGTTTAATTGATCGCGCAAGTTCTTAAGAAAATTTCCTTTTTTCTTCCACGAGGGAGAACCCGCATGATGCTTGTGGGGATTTTTGAAAGAGAAAGTTCCCGTAACGTTTTCCCGAGGAGAAGTAGACCCTAAATTCTCGAGAGATTGTATGAGAGAGTCAATGAAGTCATCAGGATAATGTGAAAGAGGTACCTCGACTGAGTTGAAAGGAGTCACCAGTTGTTCCAACGGATCACGAAATAGACAACCACGCTCCTGTAGGTCCGTGATGAAGGGTGAGCCAAAGTACCAACCCTCGGTCTGTAGCACAGTGTGTGTGATTGTGGAGTCAGTGGGTTGCGAAAAACCCAGTTTGTTCAAAGGGGGTGGTCCAAAGAGATTGAAAGGTGAGCCGCCAAGCTCTGGGGCGAGTGGGCGAGCAATGTTAATGTCGAAAGGAAGAGAAACCGCCTCCACCCGAATATTGCTATCAGAAAGCGGTAGATCAACCATCGGTAATCCGTCCCAAGTGTCGTAAAACCCATCGGACTGGTTCCAGTTGTCAAAAGTTGGTTTAGACCCGACAAGAAAATAGCTGCAACACATTTAGATGGTGACCGCAGTTTGAAAACTGATGTATGGTATAAAAAAAATTACCTTCATAAGGATCCACAGAATAATCAAGTGTATCCACAGCATAGTAAACTGAGCCTGAAACAGATGGCGTGGACGTACAGTCCATCGAAAACCGCGTCGTCGTCAAGAGTTAGCGTATGTAGGGTTTAGTTGCAGGTTTACAGTCCTGTAGGGCTACTGAGCCCTAATTGCCACATACCTATAGATGGAATGGAGGCCAAGGTTTCTTCTATATGCCACTCAAAAAAAAATAGTGTATCCATTCACTATTCCTAAATTTATGAAGGTGCAAGAACCAGCACCACTTCTCTTCTAAGAACGAGACAAATTCATTTGATAATGATAAAATAAAATAAGCTATTTCAATTAATATCTTCAAGTTGAATTCATGTGAAGTCACTAAGAGAACAAGTGCCAAAGGAAAATAGATGATAGTATTATTCTTCAAGATCAACAACGACCAAATATGCAATGAGATATAAATACCTTCAAGTAAAATAAAATTATTTTTCAAACAATCATTCCACACAATCACAAATTACTTGATAGACAAACACATTTGGCACCAGATTCATTGTTAACCAACTAAAATTCTTTAAAAACATTTGGTAATTAACTTTCCATTTCTTCTATCATAAGATGAAAATTAGACAATATAATTAGATAACTAAAGATAGCAATAATAAAATGATACATCAACACTGTAACTGATGAAATAAAACATGTACATATCAATTTTTATTGCCATCACCTCGGTTATCTTCCTCGCTCGGAATGATAGCATTGTTGTTCTCAAAATTATGTTGTGATCTAGGTTCGTGCCTTAATACGAACAACCAATGTAACACCCATTTTTTAACCCAGTATGTATAAAAATGCAAATATTGATAAAAGGGCTACAAGCTGGATATGTATGGTTCATAGTGACCAAGCTATCTAAATTTGTAAATTTCCACTCTTTAATATAAACATCCATGATTGTTGCAGACTAAAGGACAAAGAAGAGATGGGAGACTACCCTTCAAGAAGAGACGGGAGACTACCTTACTTTTCCTTGTGGCTAGTTCTTATTATTAACTTTGGTTCCACTTGGCTAGCCTCAACCATGCATATAAATAGAGAGAGACAGCCATCATTCCATGATTCTTCTTGTCTAAAATAATCATTGGATTCCAGACCTAAACTACCTAGGTCAGTACCACTATCACCTATACTACCATCATCATATCGCCATCTCCCTACTACCATATTCATACCGTACTCTGAGAACTGTACCACGAGCAGCATAATTTCTCGGGAATTCTAGCACGAAGAATTCATGGTCCGCTTGTGTTGGATCCCTAGAAGGGAACTGGGGTAACAAACCCAAGGGACTGCTAGCTTGGAGAAGGGATCTTGAGGTATTGTTAACTCAAAGAAGGGATCACCATTCCTTGGGTTGTGTAGGCTAAGGGGAAATGAGTGCTAGAGGATTGAGATAGTTGTATCTAGAGAAACCAACACCTTCTTGTGGATTAATCCCAACTCGGGGGTGGCTTGTCAAAGTAAAATATGGATTGATAGAGCCTATGGCTGGGTGGAACGTCCTTGGTCTGCAAACAACCAGTTTAATTTTCCAGATAAGTATTCATTTGTGTATCGAATGTGTTATGAAAATAATTGAAATGTGCTTAATATATTACTGTTGAATGTTTTATGTAATTCCGTAGAATTACTGTCAATATTCATTTGTGGAATTGCATTCACAACAATTATGCTTGCATTGTTTTCATACATATTTAAATTACCCATGGTGCTCAAATACATTCATAATTCCACTGTAAACCTCAATTTAACCCAAATTGGAAAAACATGGGTGCTTCTGGGTAAAATTATGGATGGATCACAGCCCAATTAGCAATGTGAGGTCACTGGCTTCGTGACAACCAACCCCTATCCAACACATCCAGGTAAAAAATCACTTGGTTGCAATGTTTTGGGAAAACATAAGGATCCTTAGTTTCATGCCACATCTTTCTAGAGTTGATACATATCATCCCACTATCACAATATTCCTTTAAATTATTCTGGTCGAAGGTGTCCCACCACTTGCACCTAAAAATAACACATTGGAAAGATGAGAAGCCCACTTGAATGATCTCTTGTATATTTTCGATATAACCCAACTTCCCCCTATTAGATTTTGATCGCAGTGGCTAGCACGACTAGACTGGTCGAACTCGACTTCCACTCCATAGTCTTGTGTGGCACGTCCATCATCAGCATCCTCGGTGTCAAAATGATGCCCATATGCCCACATAGACGGGAATGAATGCACCTATAAAAAAGTGAACAAATGACGATGGCATATGTATAATAACCCAACCATTAATATATAAAATATAGCTGTTATAATTAAAATGTGCATTATAAAGTTAAAAATGTACACAAAGATATTATTATTGAGTTGTTGTACCCATACCTATGTTTAGTGCATCCTGTTCAACATGTGGGTAACAACTTGATTCACCATATTTCTCTCTGACTTGGTCAACAACCCAACCAATGGGACAGATCATTGGCATGTTTTCTTTTAAATGATCAGAATAAGGCATGTTTCTACTGTTCAACCATTTGAATTAGTTCCTATCAATGCTTCATTTCCTCCTCTTCTCTTCACACAATGTGACCCACAGTTGTGTTGCCTTCGTGTTGTAAAGAATGAATTTATTGATGACATCAATTTTTGAATTCGTTGTTATATTCATGAAATCAAATTGGCATATAGTACGTACGAGATCAAATATAGATTATGAATTCATTGTGAATAGTTACTATGTAAAAATGTGACAAGCGATAAGTGACTTACTCATTATCATGAACATTTTTTTGTTCATTTGGAGTAGCTCCCCTTCCCTTTTGTTCTCATCGTGTTCGTCATCCCAAATCACTACGCCTAGTCTATGGTCAATTTGTTTGATGTACTCATTGGCACAATATAACGACTAATGTACTATGTACCCCTTTACCATAGACCGCTCAAGTTTTTCCCTCTGTCAAACAAGTCCCTTCAATTTTTCATGTGCCTCTCTAAGAAGAACATCCAACGACATGAAACCACCCTAACTAATTCAACCTCATCAACTAGGTGGATTAGAAGATGAACCTGCATGTCCATGAAACTCGTCGGAAGTTCCTTCTCAAAGATACAAACGATCTCAACTATCTCTTGACACCATCGTGGAATGATAGCAATGTGAATCTCCTTTGATATGATACATTGTACAAATGTAGATAGTTTAGATATGGCACACTGTGGGTCCTCGAGAAAGTCATGGTTCACACACCCATGCACGAGCAAAGGATAATGACACTACAAAGTGAATACATAAAATTTAATTTTGTTTTAACTTGTGGGGTAAAAGATAAAAACAAAAAATAAAAACATTTTTTTACATACATACTCTTAGATGGTTCAGATGGTCATGTGATTTCAAACCCGACAAATATTTGTCTAAAGTGAAGCAGCACCGTAGAGTTGACCCATATAAAGAAGGAACCTTCACACCCAATATAACATAATTTGCCAAAGAAATATTGTCTTTCTTCAAAACCCATGGGACATCACCTTCTTTAAACGACCAAGAGGGGCCAGCCTCTCCTCTATTTTCTTGTCTTCGCCAATGCTTTGCTTTAGTGTTTTAAGAAATAATATCTCTCCTGACAGCCAACATGTCAATTTGCTTCGATGATATGTTCCTCCACGAAGAAGATGAAACATTTTTAAATATATGCATGGGATCTAGTAAGTGGACACTCTTAAGATGCTCTCAATATGGAAGCTCATAAAATATCGATTTCCTTTTCATCCCAATGGGAATTTTCTCAACATAGGTGTCAAAAAATTCAGGATCATCGAACATAGGTTCCCCATATGAATCAAACATTTATGTAATTTCCTTCTCTTTCTCTCTGGCATATGCCCTTAGCCAGTGAGATGGTATCATTATTTCAAGCCTTTGGGTTCTCTCTAGTTTACCATTGAAAGTAGATGTTGCTCTTCTATAAGGGTAGTCTTCTAGGAGAAATACCCTTGAGTAGTTGTACAACAGCTTTCCTAGGTGGTTGGACCACCTATCCAATAAATAGGACCACAAAATGGCATAAGTGTTACTGAACGTTTGGGAGGAACAAGTACATGTGAAAGGATAAATAACCTAAGAATTGCAACATCTATCTTAGATTTTGAAATCATAAAATTATTACCACAAAAGGAGAATTCATTCCAACATCAGGAACGGGAAGAGAAGATGACCAAGCACCATACAAAGTGCGGTTGTGACAATTTTGGTATTTACTTTGCAAATGCACATGAAGGGAGAAGCCATTGCTACCCTCCAACAATTGGACCAACCTTGGTGTGTACTTGGACATTTTTTCTCTCAACTCATACAACTTTTTGGATCTCCTAGTAGAGATGTTCTGGGGGGTACTGATTTCATACTTTGGATCACTAGAACTTTCAGCTGATTGAATAGCGGTAGAGGGGTTGGTCAATTTAGGATGAAACATAGTTGTTTTGGCTTCCAACGTTTCCAAAAATGAGCATAGGGAAGTGTTCCTATGTGTCTTTTCTATATCACGTATTGGATTTTTTACTGCAATAGGGGGTATTAGACCATCAATGTTGTGTAGTCGATCATTAATATAATGGGGGAGTGTAACATGCCAAGGGTTCTCCTTCAACCCTTGACATTTTGAACAACCACATACTACTAGGGTGACGAATTACGGTCAATGACTCAAGATTGTGGGTGGAAGATGGCATGTTACAATTGGAGGGGTAAAGCGACTATCCATTTTCATCTACCAACTGCATGCAGTATCTTGCTCCTGATAAGGGTTTGTGATGTTTTTCAATTGGTGGAATATTTTGTGTATCTAAACTCGATCCTGAATCGGGATCCTGCAAAATTGAATACATTGTTATTCAGATTCACATGGATAAATAACATAAATTCAATTAGATAATCAAAATATAAATAAAATATGAACTTACTGGAGATGGAAAGGGAGAAATCATTGAACTTTGAACAATATGGAATGAAATGGAATTTGAATAATTGGCCATTTGATATTATGACATTTCTCCTCGCATTTGAACCAAATCAATAATAAATATGTGTTTACAGTCCTAAAATAAATTTTGAGAACCATATCACAATCTAACTTCCAATATAATTTCGAAACCATTTTTTAAGAATAATGTGAATTTAAGTATGGAAATTAATGAAAGGGGGGGCACTTTTATAAAAATATGAGGGATATAGTGGAAATAACGTATAGATGTAATTTCCACTTGCAATATAAAAAGCAATCCAATGATTCCAAGAATTGGTTTATATCTAAACTACAGGAGGCATTCTATAATAATGGTCAATGAGACCTATTAGACTTGTAATAGAAAAAACATAAACAACAAAACATAATCATTCAAAAAGTAATATTCATAAACATGTTTTTATAGAATATACAAAGCATTCATTTATTAATATTTATTATGCTATATTTATTTCTTATATCAGTATAAAAATAGTTTAATGTCAATTTAAATTTTCAAGAAGATTATGAAAATACCAAAAGATGAACGAGGTGATATCTTAAATATGTCAATAGGGATGTCCAAACAAGTGTACAAGAAGAGGATTGAGGAAATGGACATAATTGCATTACGGGAGGAGCCATCTCAATAGCAGCGTGCTTCAAATGTATGAAATCATTGAATTTTTCTTTTGTGTACATATAATAAATTAATTTAGGATTAAATATTAATTTTAAATTGTTTTTTTGTAGAAAAGAAAACAAAATGGAATCCATTCAGCACATAAGTCGAGATGACAAGAAAAAAAGGGGTTGATATCAAAGTTTGTCAATAGTTGTGATTTCCTTATAACAACTTAAGGTTTCATTTTGGTTGTAATCTTTATATTTTAATTTTTTAATTTACATTGTTCATCCTTGGATGTCTTCAAATTGGTGTTAACATCCAAAGAAGAGCCATCAAAAGAATTAATTGGCATTGGGTTAAGTATGGGTTGTGAGTATATGTTGGCGTATCAAAAATTAATGGAAGTATCTATGTTGTTTTACTTCCCTCATTTTATAATAATGGAACAACAAAAAATATTTATATTAAATCTATGATTTGTTATGGGGTATAAAACTTGCAGAAAACAAAGTATGGAGTGGAGCCAATAGAAGAGTTGTTGAGAGAAGGCATGAGATTTGGTTCTGAAATAATGTGTATCATTCACGACTCAATTTTTTCTATGGTACGTCACCTTTCAATTTGCATTCATGTATATTATATGTTTTAATTTTCATTATTCCCACCAATGTAGATACACTCGTTACACTTTATTTTTGTGTTTGTAGATAGAAGTTGAAGAAGAGGAAAACAATTGAGGCAATCAACAAAACATTCAGCCAAATAACCCAATTCATGCAAGTGGCTCGAGCACTGACTACAGTTTTAATGAAGAATGATTATCAATATATTTGGATGTTAATGCAATCTGTTGTATATTTTGAAATATTTGTCTGTGAAAATCTGACATTTTGTTTAATGTACTAGACATAGTGTCCTAATTGAAAGACAACGGTTACCAATAAGTGTAACAATTACGTGCACATTGACATTTTGATTATTGTGGACTTTATGTTGTCCCATTTTGTATGACAAAGGGCCTTTTATTCATATATAATAAAATACATTTTCTTATTCTATTGCATTGTCCAATGCCATTGTGAAATGTTCCATCATTGATTAAAGATATGGATGACTAAGTATTACAATAGATGCAAAAAGATTAAAAATTTAAGATATAACAAATTAATCCAAACATCATATCTAAACGCAATAACTAAAATTAAAATTATATGAATACTATTATAAAAAATATTTCAATTTATGATAAATAATGGAATTTAAAAAAATATAAATATAAATATAGACATTCCAATGCGATGTCACTGGTTGTTGTTCACCAAAGACAAAATGAATACCAATGTTTTTTATTGTTTTAATCGTATCGGTGCACTCAATTAAGTGTAGTACTGATGCATTGAAACCAAATGCACACTAGTGCAACAAACTACTCGTTGTTGCCCCGGTGCTTTGTTATTATACACCCTGATGCTTTCTCCATAAACACACTGACGTGCCACTATATCGTGACCGCAATATTGAATTCTAAAAATGCAATGAAAGTCAATGTACCTATCAACTCCACTGGTTCATTTTACTTCCCTTAGCACATCAATGCTTTCAAATAGTACATAAGCACCATTGCTATATTTAGTTTACTGCACTAGTTCATATATTGTAGAGGTATTGTTAAACATTTGGTGTGCATCAGTGCTATATTTATTAACAAGCACTGGTGCATATATTGTTATAAAGCATCAGTTCCTTTAAATTTGTTGAAACGCCTCGGTGCAAGTTGCTTTTTTTGTAAGTAAATTGTATATTAAACATCAACCAGAGTATTACATTTTCCCAAAGATAGCAGCAAGACCTGAACTCTCCAGAGAAACATTTTGATCAGACCACACTATGATATACCCAACAAGCACCAGTCCCAAAATTACCCCTCCCCCCTAGGAGAAAACGGGGAATTTACAGTCATCCACAAGTTTATCAAACTCAAGACTAGATATTCGCCATTACATAAAAAAACCTACTGCCAAGATCATCACCCTTCAATACAACAGAGGCCATACAAAATTAAGGAATTGAAAACACATACTAAAAAACAACCAAAACATTTGTATCACTTGACCAAGCCATTATGGAACCTGGAAAATCGTAGAGGAGTCACCATTTTCGTCGAGCTGATTTCCCCTCAATAGGTCTCCTCTTCTCCCCTGCACTACATCCACCGGAACACCAACAACCCCTATCCTAGGAAGGAAAGGTATTCCCAATTCTTTGTCTATGACATCAAATTTCATATGCATCAACATGGTGTCAAGATAAAGCTCCTTCCAAAACTAGACATGAACATTATCCCCTTTATCTTTTTCCTTGCGCTCTAGTAGCACGGGACCAAGGAGACCCTTCGTTATCCAAATAGAGGGAGATCATCCTCTCAAACAAAGACTGCCTAGCACGAGACGTCCTAGGGTCCTAAATCCATAACTCATGCACAAACAATTGTTCTTCGGGCTTAGTCTCCTCTAGCTCTTGCCAGATGCCATGTTCCATCACCTCAATTTACATTCAGAGAGATCGTGGGATGGATGCCTTGAATAACCAGGTTGCTTGAGCCACATATGGTTGTTATCTATTGGACCTCCTCTTCCCTTTCATCACATACCCAGCTTCATCCCATCTTACTTCCATCAAATTCAAATGGGAGATAGCCAAAAGACGAGAAAGATGGGTTTCAATGTATAACATAGGTTCACCACCTTGCAAAGCACACTCCCAAATCCCTTGACGACACTGATAACCGAAGATGAGGGAGCACACGACGTCAAGATATTGACGGAGTAAAATCCTTATAATCATTAATATAACCTCCCCCCTCTGCTCTGTATCCATTACAAAGTTCACCTCACTTGTCACTATTATTTTCGATTATTTCCACCTAAGAATTATCTGATTCACCACCTTGACATTTAAAAACTTCCTCCAATTTGTACATCCCTTCCTTAGGCAATATTCCTGCATGATGAACACCCAACAGGAAGATACGCCACCACCTCGCATTAAACTAACAACACTACTCAACACGTGTTGGCCAGAGCTCACCACGTGCCCCTCCCTCCTCGTCATTCCTTCCCACACTGGCACCCGCATCTGGGGACATGGTGCATATTATTAGTTAAAGGAATTGATGTGTTTCATATTTGTTAGCACCGGTGCGCTTATATCAACAAAGCACATCTATGAAAAAACATTTGCTAACGCCTCTAGCCGCCGAGTTTTTCTAGTTATGATAAAATTCTGTAAAAACCTCCGCCAAAACATCTAGTACCATTGGTGGAGGTTGTATCGGAGGCTTTCTTGACAATTTGGACCAATATTGCAACACTAAAAACCCCTATTATAACCTCCGCTACAGGGCCTTTTCCTTGTAGTGATATATTAATTTTTAATTAATTCATCTCAATTTATCCCCATTTTTATAGTTATATTATTTCTTATTTACTTATGTTAGTTGGTTAATTAATCTATTTGGTTCATGGCTCCCTCATAAATTTCTAATTTTTAAACCCCTTTTTTCCTTTTTCTTCTTTTTTAATCCATTAATTTTTTTCATTTGGACCCATTCGTGACCTCCTCAACAAGTTAAACCATAACTGCTAATTCCTTTGATACTATTTATTAAACACATGTCCACTCTATTTCTCAGTATATTTTAGCTTCTTATTGCCCCTGAATATGGGTGGAGTGTCCACCCGAAACGTTGGGTATTCTAAACTACAACATAGTGCAATCTAGAATCATATACACAAAGATTCTAGTAGACTGAAGAACTGTGTTGGATTTATTGAAACTCGACATTTCGTGCCTCGAGCTTAAGCTACTCAATGACAACAAAGAGCTCAATATTTTGAATTTTAGACTACCCATTCGTCCACTTTATAACTAACAAAGAGTCACCAAACACCTCAAGAGAGTTAATGCCTTTGTCCATAACAAATTTTAACAGAACATATAGTGCCATAACTTCACCCAGATTGTTTGTTCCTCTTCCAAGCATCGCCATTAAATGAAAATAGTATGAATTAGAGAGATGCAAAGTGAAAGCAAGCCCAATTTTCTAGTCTTCACCCTGACAGGATCCATTAAAATGACCCTAGAGAATAGATTTATTCACCTGCAATGCTCCAAAATAGTTGGTGAAAATGGGCTTAGGGACCTCTTTATAGTATAGAATAATGTCAAACACTTGTGTTGAGAATTTGAATTTGGGAAACTGATTGTCCACAAACAAAAATCCATTCCTTGCAATCCATATGCCCCAAAGAACAAGGTATGGAATTGGCTAATAAGTCTCCAATTCATTCCTAAAAAAAACCATATATGGAAGCAAGTTTCAATATATTGTCCCTCCCACGGTGCTTTAAACCCTAAAGAGCCTTCCACATTCTTCCAAACTTGTTTTATGAATGGATAGTTCTTAAATAGGTATAAGTTAGTTTCATTGTTACTCTTACAAAGAGAGCACCGACTGGGACCCCCCTTGCCTCTTCGTTATATGATATCCCAAGTCAAAACCTTATCTGAGAGAGCTATCTACATTAGCAGTTTTGCTTTAGCAGGAGCCCTAACCTTCCACAATACTTTCAACCACCAATAGATTGCCTCATTAACACCACTTACTACTACCTGATATCCCAACCTCACCGAATAGTTGCCTCTAGCCTTATTGTAACTCCATATTATTTCATATGCTTTCTCATTTAATCAGACATGTGTAGGATATAACTCGAACATATCAAGATATTAAAGATGAGCAAATTCACCATTCAATGCCAGGTATCCAAGCTCAACCAACCCTGCCTCCACAAGGAAGTTTCCAATGGCTTGTTAATAAGATTGAGAACCACTTTCCCCACCTCCTAAAGATGAAGCACCATTTATTCATGAATACATCTAGCCCTATTACAACCCACGATGGCATGTGTTCCAACCCTCACTTGTGCCCCATCTCCCACCCACCAAGCCAAGTGTCGACTTATGACATAAATGATAATGTCAAATCCTTCCATTGATTTGAGACATTCTGGATGGATTTAGGTTTCCTTTTGACCCAGTTGACCCATGAGCTCGGGGCAATGTACTTTTGATCTAATATTCTACTTCATGAGCCATATTTCCTAAGATCATACCATAAGGATTTGGCTGTTATAATAAGCCTAAACCCAATCATTCCTTTTGTATTCATCACTTCCTTGGCAAAGGAAATTATAGCAGATTTTACTAATTTTTTCCAAAATTCTGCTAGGCCCATATGGGATAGGGTATGCTAGTATACAAGTATGGCCTCTAATACAAATTATACTAGGACAAATATTCCCCCACGAGACAACCACTGATTACACCAAAGGTTAATATTTTTCAATTTTGGTAACCAACCACTACCAATCCAGCTTCCTATAAGAATTTGGTTTGAGATTAAATCGTAAATATTAGAGACCCTCATTAAAATCCAACAACTGAAAAGGGAAATGTCTACCAAATTTTTAATCCATCTCCTCCAAGCCAAAAGTGAGAAGTGTTAATTTCGTTTTGGTCACCTCCATTCCCATAGGCCAATTATATCACTATAGAATCTCCTTATTATGTAACCCCTCTCTCCGAGATACAAAAAAATTACATCATCTACAAATAGTAGATGCGACAAAGTTTCCTGACCAATCCAGATATCACACACTAATCTTAGTTTCCTTGCATCCATAATGGACCTACAGTGTCTTTCTGCCACTAGAAGGAAGAGGTATGGCAACAATGGGCATCCCTATCAGAGCCCTCAAGAGGCCTTGAAGAAGATGGATGTTGGCACATTTATCAATACAACAA
Organism: Larix kaempferi; assembly: GCA_027924585.1. Lineage (NCBI taxonomy): Eukaryota > Viridiplantae > Streptophyta > Pinopsida > Pinales > Pinaceae > Larix > Larix kaempferi. Next base: position 21,472,867 of record BSBM01000289.1, read on the forward strand.
ATGTAGTAGACACAACACAACACATTATCTAGTTAACCAGTTGTAATGAGAAACCAAGAAGAATAAGAAACAGTCTCAAATACATCCAAAAGACCTTATTGTATGCCTTATGAAGGTTGATTTTAATCATTGTAGCAGGCATTCTAATCAACTTAATCAAATGAAACCCCTATTATGATGTGCCTATAACCTCATGTATCTACCTCCTATGAAGAAAGTCAAATTGTTTTGCAGAGATGTTTTTTGAAAGAATTAGTTTTAATCTAAGAGCAAGTACCTTGACGGTAATCTTATAAAAGCAATTGCAAAAGGAAATAGGTTGAAAATTGTCAAAGGAGATTGGACTATATTGTTTTGATATCATGGCACTAAATGTAGCAGTTGTATGCTTTGGAAATCCACCTGTGGTTTTTACGTCCTCCACCACATGCAACAAATCCTTAGCCATTAAATCAAACAAATCCAAAATAAATTCCACTGACCAGTCGTTTGGTCCAAGGCTTTTGTTCTTACCAAAAGTATGAAGAACCGACAATAACTCCTCCTTAGTCTCTAGTCTGTACAGATATTCATTATGTTCTTCATTAACCATCCAAGGAAAGTAAGAAATTACCTTCAAGGTCCCACCCAATTTCACTCTCTCGAGTTCCTTGAAAATACCTTTGAAGTGCTTGACCACGAGATCTCCCAATGCTTTAAACCTTGTAACCTTTGAGACCCCTTCATCGTGAAGTTCTCAAATAGTATTATAGTTCCATCGGTGATTGGAAAAGGAGTGAATTTTTTTGTATTATTGTCCCCCAACTTAATCCAGGTGGCACGACTCTTCACGCGCTAGTCTTCCTTTTGTTCAAGTAGCAAATTAGCCCTAGTTGTCTCTAACTCCTTTAGATTTTGTATATGATCCTCCTCGTGGACCTGCTCCCAAAGAAAAACAGACACCTCTCCAATAGCCCTTTCAACTTCAACAATTTTTTCATCTTGACTCCATAATATTTCACCAACCCACTCAACAACAAGCTTCTTGAAAATATTTAGAGACTTCACAAACTGTTCCCCAGTCGAGTGGTCAGAGGAGTGAGCAATTCCTATTGAATTCTCCTTGGTCAGAGGAGTGAGCAATTTATAAAGGTGTCCTCCTTCACCCAACCTATATTAAACTTGAATGGTATTCCTAGCACGGCCTTGTCTCGATCGAATCCTAAAACTATTAGAAAATGGTCCAAGCATCTACTAGAATCGAGCCACAATCTACAACGATACACCTTCATCAATAGAGCATTTTGTGCCATAAATATGTCCAACCTCTTTAAAAACCCCTCCCCACAAATCTATCATTAGATCGTGTGGGAACAATTTTAATTGGCACAGCATCAACCAATCCACGGGCCTCTAGTTGATTTGTGAAGTAGACTGCAAGCCGATCATTCCTCACACATCCCTCCCATTCTCTTCTAGATAAGGTAAAATTCAAATCCCCTCCTATTATTATATTTTTTTTCTAAGTCATTGTGAGTTAAATACCTGATCCCAAAAGGTAATGTAATCTTCATATGACCCATAAATATTAACCACTGCGTATTCCGTCCACATAATTTTATAATAAACTTTTGTGCACAAGCCTAAGGTAAATTCAAAACAGTTCATTAGTGAGATATTTTGATTCCACCCAATAACTAGTCCCCCAGACATCCCATTAGAATCAACAACTAAAAATTTCCATCCCTCCAAAACCTTCTTAATCTCATGGCTCACTATACCCCCCAACCCATCCACTCCTATAATAATTGCACATTCGGTCGACTTTGTTCCACCAAACACCTAAGAGCCAATTTCTTGGTTTGGACCCCCAAGCCTTAGATGTTCATTGATAAAATATTCATAGGGGAATTAGACAGGGGGCTTGGTCTGGTCTAAGGACCCCAATGATTAAATTTTGTTTACCTTGATTGATTTCATAGATTGATCTTTCCTAAGCTCTCTTTAAGGCAGACTCCTTGCTAAGCTAAAGTGACCCAACTCTTTAAATGAGTCATAACCTAGACCCTTATAAATTGAGGTGTCAATATATATGGGCTCATTCAAAGGACGCGGATGATAGTGAACACCCCATGGGAAAGAGAAGAGGAGGGATCATAAGCAATTTCACTATGAGAATCAGCCCCAAATGATGGGGGATCGACATCCCACAATAAATCAATAAAGGCCACCGAGAGGACAATTGTAATGGATTGGGGAGGGGAAAAATTCTCCCCCCAGGGTGATGAGATTTGCTCATTACTCCCCTTATTTCCATCCAATTTCCTATATAGACATTTTGACAAATAATAATAATAATAATAATAGTCTCACCCGAGCAATCTCCATGATTACCGCCTCGACTAGACATATTTCAAGTACTAGTAGGTCTCGTCAATGTAGAGAAACACCCCCTCATTGACCATGTGTCCAAAGATTTGTTGGATGAGCCAAGTGTGGAGTGACCACCTTCAATAATCGGTATAAATATGTCAACCCACTACTAGATGTCGCGGACAGGTGGGAATACAGACATTTTTCACTACTTCACCACATTCACGACCGATTCATCACCCATAATGATTCTATCAAGGTATATGGGTGCACGACAAAAGTGTCATATCCACCATCATCCTTAGACAACCATACCTTCCCCCCCCTTAGTCATTTAACCATTCCTTTGTGACAATCTTTGTACACATGGCCAATCCCATGGCAATGAGAACACCTGATGGGAATGATCATATAATTAAGAATATGAGTGTGCCTTATATCCTTCTAGACAAAATCCAAGGATCCATATAATCCCTTGCTAACATCAATCTTGACTAGCACCTTCAGAACTGAGAGCTGGTCCAACTTCAGGAAGTTATCGTCCACCAGTAAAGTCGTACCGAATAGATCCTATATAGCTCAAATCATTGGCTCGTGCCAAAAGTCCATCACCGAGTTCGGTAGCTTCACCCAAAGGGTATGTTATTGTATAAATCACGTTGTGGATCAAATAAAGGCGACCATGGATTGATAGATAGAATGGCATTATCCATAAACCAAAATTCCTTTATAATGGAGTTTGCATCCTCGATCAAGCAAAAAATAAACCCTAACCAACCTCTAGAAAGTATGTGGTAGGTAGGACCATATCCAAAACTAGAGCACAGTTCTAATTAACCTACTTACGAAGCAGCTCCATCCCCACTCTTGTACCTTGGAATTTACCAACTAATGTTTTACTTGTAAGATCCACAATTTGGTCCACTCTAACTCCTTCACGAATGACCAAAGAAATCCAATCCCACCATCACGGTTTTTCACAACTCATTGTTTTCTCCTAGACTGAACTAAGTCATGAGTGAGCTCAACTCCTCCTAATAGGGACATCGACTGAGGCACATATCATAGGGAATAAATATGGAGGGTCGGCCCCAAGAACCCCTGGATGAAGCTTAAATCACTTAGCCACACAAAGTATCCCAATGAGCCAATGTAAACTATGTTATGTGTCGATGTTATTATTATACTTATGTTATATATGATGCATTGCAATGAACTTTACTTTTATTTTTTGAATCACTTGTATTATAAACACATATATATTTGAATCCATGGTCAAAAGAATTTTTTATGGTCATAGAATCTACTCCCAAACACCACAAGATAGGCATATCTTACCACCGTTACATGCGTGCACATGCACACACACAACATGTCTTGCATTAGAGAATTGGAAGGCCCATCCAACAAGCATACTCAACCACAACCAACAAACCTTTGTGTTAGGAGGAGACAACGCTCCCTTCTCATTCCCCATATTGGTGTAACAATCATAGTATGTTGGTACTTATATGTAGTGATGAACCAACCCTCACAACCACTGTGGGATCACACATAAGAGGAAATGAGATTTTATAGTCATAGAAGTTATTTCCAGGGTGCCACAAGATAGGCATTTCCACCATTGTTTCACACACACACACACATACATGCACAACATGCTCCACATAGGAAGAGGGGAAGATAAAGCAAACAAGCATACTCACCTCACAACTAATCAATTATTACATTAGGAGACACCATTCTCTTGTGGTTGCCCCATTTGGTGTAAGGATTGTGGTACGTTGGGAATTATATGTAATTGTAGGTCAGCCCTCACAACTAATGTGGGATACACATTGTTGGATAACCCACAAGAGGACAACTAATTTTATAGTCATAAAATCTAGTATAAGATGCTAATATAGCATATGGATTTCTCGCTTGAATACTTGCATATGCTACCAACTTAGATGTACCATGGTGGGATCTACGTTTGTGTCATGGACATGTGTGACCTGTTCGATGATGACTTACTTACATATGGTCCTTTATACAAAGGCTCTTAAATGTTGGATTGTTTGTGATGTCTTGGAATTACTTCTCTTACTATAAATATCCTTTGCCTCAAGTCACCCTACCGTAACCTAAATGCATGAACTACATGGGATGTATAACACTTGAGTAGTGCCCCTTATTGCCTCTCCTCTTATCTATGGCCTTTGGTTGTTGGTTTGAATTTGCTAATTTCTTTGGGGCACTCGGTTGGGACACTCACTCATTGGTTGGGACACTCACTCATTGTTTGGGATATTTATTGGGCTCCAAGCCCTTGATATGGCCAATAATTGGTAAAGATGCTTCATTTCAGGTCCTCAACAACCCAAATTTCTTGGGAGAACCTAATTGAGGATCCATTAGGTCAAACCTTAGGCACCAAGATAGGCATTTCCACCATTATTTCACACACACACACACATGCACAACATGTTCTGCATAGGAAGAGGGGAAGATCAAGCAAATAGTCATACTCACCTCACAACTAATCAATTATTACACTAGGAGACACCATTCTCTTGTGTTTTCCCCATTTGGTGTAAGGATTGCGGTGTGTTGGTACTTATATGCAAGTATAGTTCAACCCTCACAACTAATGTGGGATACACATTATTGGATAACCCACAAGAGGACAATTGATTTTATAGTCATAAAAGCTAGTATAAGATGCTAATATAGCATATGGATTTCTTGCTTGAATACTTGCATATGCTACCAACTTAGATGTACCATGGTGGGATCTAATTTTGTGTCATGGACATGTGTGACCTGTTCGATGATGACTTACTTACCTATGGTCCTTTATAAAAAGGCTCTTAAATGTTGGATTGTTTGTGATGTCTTGGAATTCCTTCTCTGACTATAAATCTCCTCTGCCTCGAGTCACCCTACCCTAACCTAAATGCATGAACTACTTGGGATGTATAACACTTGAGTAGTGTCCCTTATTTCCTCTCCTCTTATCTCTGGCCTTTGGATGTTGGTTTGACTTTGCTAATTTCTTTGGGGCACTCACTCATTGTTTGGGATAATTATTGGGCTCCAAGCCCTTGATATGGCCAACAATTGGTCAAGATGCTTCATTTCAGGTCCTCAAAACCCCAAATTTCTTGGGAACACTAATTGAGGATCCATTAGGTCAAACCTTTGGTACCAAGTGTGCCACAAATTTATTGGGCTATACCATACCCAGGTGTCACAATCAACTTCCAGGAGTTCAGAGAGCAATCTATAGCAGTCCTCAGACCTGTTGGTGGTCTGATATCAACTTCTGAACATAGCTATAGTGATCTCCCCACTTCTTACCTTCATTCTCCCTCAAGGTGTAAGGAATTACTAGCCTATGAGGCATTATAATTTTGAAAGCAATAAAATAAGTACAATATGTGTTCTGAAGTTTACATTTCGACATGTAGCTGCTAAATAATATATCAGTTTAATCATCTCATAACATAGTTTAATGAATTATGGAGGCAGTTTGGTATTTAAGAATGAAAGACTAGCTCATTATGTCCATTTTTATGACTAGTTTTACACATTTAACTGCCATTTATTTTATGAGCATCAATTTTACTTTCTGCCAATTGTATGAGATTAATAACACGGTACACCAGCCATCCCAACCCTTTCCCTGAGGTTTTTGATGTATTTAACCTTGTTTGGAAGAGCCAGGAAATTGACTAGCTCAACAATCCCCATTGTGGATTTGGCCTCCAAATCACTCTAAAACTTCCCAAATTCACCAGAACACCATTCCTATGCATTTTACAAGTTTAACTGACTGTTATACCTCTTCTTCCAACTCTGAGAAACCCCATCCAGTCTAGTATTCATATGTTGAAATCCCAGGAAGCCTGGAAGTAGGCAACAAAGTATTCTGTTGTTGAAAAGTGAATGGCTCCAGTACATCATGCATAGGGCTCACCACTCAGACCAACTTTAGATTGTTGCTGCACACTCTCCCATATAAATTCCATAACTGAAATTCACCCCTACCATCCTCACTCATTGTATCATTCACCCCCACTTACATCCTGCTCAACTCAAGAAATTGCTTAAAATTTACTAGTAAAATTTTGATAAAATCTGAGTTTGGAGATAATATTTTGGCCAACTCTTGGCTGGAATATTACAGTGGTATCAGAGCATGGTCCTTTGAACCTGCTCTTCAATTTTGGTTATGATTCCAAAGAGAATACCAAGCCCCAAAGGAAAGAACGCTGAAGAATCAATTGTGGAAGAAGAGGTAGAATCTACGGGAGGGAAAATACAAGGGGGAAGAAATATGTCTGACACAGATGATAAGGAAGAGTTCATAATTTTTGTGCAAAGTATGTTAAAAGGGTTGCATGACATATCTCATACTATCATTCAATCTGGGAAAGAGACCAGAGAATTTTTGGCTAAGCAGTTAGGACAGAAAGAAGTAGAAGGGAGTTGCAGTGGCTCTCAGAATGGTGAAAGGAAGATCCCTAGTGGGTTTATCTTTTCAAAGACTGGGCCTCGTAATAGGCCTAATGATTTCAGAGATGAAATCAAGGATCAGCCCTGACAAACCATGCCCAAGTTCCTTGAGGAACATAAGGAGGATCTTGAAGTTCCAACTGAATCAATTGCTTCATGGGAGCATAGGTTTGTAGAGTACCAAACTCTGAGTGAAGAGTGCAGAAGGGCATTTCCTTTCAAGGATTTATGTGAAGCACAATATAGAAATCAGCCAAGAGGAGGTCATAAGCATCCAACACATAATTATGAGTTGAGAAATGCAATTGGTAAGATTCAGCTACCTTTCTTTGATGAGTCATCAAAATGTATTGCTAGCTCTTGGGTGCAGAAGCTAGACACCTATTTCCAGTTGAATGCAATGGCTGAAAGAGATGCCATCAGAATGGAAACTATGCATTTGCAAGATGAAGCTAATGATTGGTGGTTCCATGGCATGAGGACTTTGGGCCATGACCAAGTGACTTCATATGTAGAATTCACTAAGAGACTAATGGAAAAATTCGATAAAAGAGGCCCTGAAATTTCCTTCAGGGAATTGGAACATGTTAAGCAGACAGGGACTCTCGAAGCTTATATCTTTGTTTTCCAAAAGTTGGTTGTAATGGTCATTGATATATCTGAAGTCCGCTTGATCATCTTGTTCACAAAAGGATTAGTAGAACCACTAAAAGGGAAGAGCTTCGTAAGTATGTCCTTGTATTTTTTGATGACATTCTGATTTATAGTAAGACATGGGAAGAGCATTTGTAGCATTTGGACAATGTTTTAACACTTCTTGCATAACAGTCTTTTTATGCTAAACTGTCAAAATGTGAGTTTGGTTTGAAAGAGCTCCTTTATCTTGGCCACATCATTGGGTAAGAAGGAGTGAAATTACATATGGAAAAAATCAAAGCCATCCTTGATTGGCCAAGCCCAAAGAACATAACATCCCTAAGGGGATTCATTGGCTTGTGCACCTACTACAGAAAATTTGTAAAAGGATTTTCTAAGCTCTCCTCTCATTTGAGAGACCTCACTAAGAAGGGTGCTTTTTGCTAGTCAGATGAGGTTGAAAAACATTTTAACAGAATGAAGGAAGTCATGAGCAGCTGCCCAGTACTTGCACTTCCTGATTTCACCCAACCTTTCATATTGGAGTGCGATGCCTCAGGTGAAGGAATTGGAGTAGTGTTAATGCAGAATATGCATCCAAATGCTTATGAGAGCAGAAAATTGCAGCCACGTGAGAAGATTTATTCTATTTATGATAAGGAGATGTTGGCCATCATGCATGCCTTGGATAAATTCAAACAATATCTGGTGGGAGTCAAGTTCATAGTCAAGGCTGATCACAACAGCTTGAAGCATTTCTTGATCCAAAAAGAGCTGAATGAAAGACAACACAAATGGGTAAGTAAAATTTAGTCTTATGACTTTGACATAGAATATAAAAAGGGTAATTTGAATGTAGTGGATGATGCCCTCTCTAGAAAACCTGTTTTTCTTTGCTGCAAGTTCCTATTGATTGGAGAGATCAACTAGCTAGAGAATATTCGAAAAATCAGTTTGCTTGTGAAGCTTTGGATAGGATGATTCAGGATGATTCTTACCAAGTTATCAATGATGTTATTTATTACAAGAACGTAATTTTTCTAACTCCTAGGTCCAAGTTAAAAGAGCAGATTTGGGTGGCTTCCCACAATGCACCAGTAGCAGGCCACCCTGGATTTCTGAAAACTTACCGGAAGGTAAGAGAGAGGTTCACTTGGAAGGGCCTCAAAGATGATGTGTTAAGGCATGTGAGGGAATGTACTGCATGTCAGCAGAACAAAGTAGAGAACACTCACCTTGCTGGTCTCCTTCAACCACTGCCAATTCCAGAACAAAAATGGGAAAGTGTATCAATGGACTTCATCACAGGTTTTCCAAAATCTCAGGGTAAAGATAGTATTTTTGTAGTAGTTGACAGATTGACTAAATTTGCTCACTTTTTTGCTGTCACATCTACTATTACTGCCAGTCAAGTTGTTGCATTATTCTTTAAAGAAGTATTTAGATTGCATGGGCTACCCAAAACCATAATAAGTGACAGGGATAGCAAGTTTACTAGTGCTTTTTGGTAGTCTCTGTTTGAGTTGATTAAGACTAATTTAAACCTCGGTACAAGCTATCACCCCCAGACTGATGGAAAAACTGAAAGAGTTAACCAATGGCTGGAAGGTTATCTCAGGAACTATGTTACAGGACAGTAGAAAGCATGGGTCAACTGGTTGCATTTGGGGGAATTTTGTTATAACACTACATTCCACATGTCCATTGGGATGACCCCATTCAAAGCTCTCTATGGGTATGAGTCCCCCACTTTTATAGATCTGATTTTTGGGGATTGTAAAGCACATAAGGCAAAGGATTGGTTGCAAGAAAGCCAATATATACTCAGGGCACTCAAAGAATTTTTGCAGGTTGCACAAAATCAACAGAAAATCAATGCAAACAAGAATAGAACAGATCGAACTTTCCAAGAAGGTGACTTGGTTTATTTGAGATTGCAACCATACGGGAAAACCGCCCTTGAGACACAAGGGGCTCAAAAATCATTGCTAAGATTCTATGGACCCTACAAGATATTAAGGAAGGTGGGTGAAGTTTCCTATGAGTTGAATCTTCCATCAGGGAACAAGATACATAATGTCTTCCATGTGTCATGCTTGAAGAAAGTAGTTGGCCAGCAAGTTAAGGTTTCAGAAGAACTTCCTCCACTTGATGATGAAGGACACCTGGTCTTGGAACCAGAAGAGGTTTTGCAGGTAAGAGAGAGGAAGTTGAGGAGCAAAATCATTAAAGAATATCTGGTACAATGGAAGGGGTTGCCCAGTGAAGATGCAACCTGGGAAGATGAAAAGATTCTGCAGCACCCTGGTTTGAAACTGCTTGAGGACAAGTAGTCTTGGGGAGGGAGGACTTTCATGCTCCTTCCCTCCCTAGGGGGTCTAAGTTAATTAATTAAATGAAGATTTAATTAATAGGGTAATTTTGAGGCATAATACTATAGTGGTTAATTAATTATTTAATAATTAATTAAATTTCTGAGTTTGAATTATTTTTATTATTAATTCATCATCATTACTAATAAATGTTGGCAAGTTGATGATGACTTGGCTATGAGGGCGCAATTGGGTCAAGTGGATCACCCTTACATTAGTGGCAAATCTCAGAAAAATCAAGGAATCCAATGGAGGAAAGAAGGCAACAAGAATAAAATGGAAACTGTCAAAAGCAAGCAAAAAACAGGAAAAAGCAAAAAAGGAGGAAAGTAAAGAAAGAGGAAAGCACAAGAAAAGCAGTCAGATAAAGATGGCAACATCCCAAAAGGCTAAGAAGGGTGCACTTGCTAAAATCAGTGTGAAGGAGCAAAAGCAAGAAAGGTTTGCAAAGCAGGAAGTTTCCATTCCTCTCAAGGAATGCGCCCTCCCTCACCCACATGTGTGGTTGGCTTGAGGAACAAGTTAATTCATATATTAAATGATTTTTCCAACTCCCTCTCAGAACTTTTGATCATTTGAATTTTGTCTTGAGAGCTCTGAGTCTCTCTTTGTTGAGTGATGTGCCTCAACTCTTTCTTGGGAGATGTTCCCCAAGGCTCCATAGTTTCCAGTTAATCAGTATTCAGATCCAGAGAGTGTTATTGCAGCCATTCATATCCATATCAGTCCATAGTTGAAGATCTTCAAGCATCCAGAGAAGGAGGCTACAGTTTTAGTGTTTTTGCAGCTAGTTTTGGAGGAGAACCACTAGAAGGAGGAGCTAGTTTTCAGTGAATGCGCCCAGGATCTTTCAGGGAGACCAATGCGCCCTCATTTACAAAGATCATAGTTTCTTATGACCAGATATCAGCTTTAGATCTGATCCACAAGTTCTCATTCCAGTTCTACACCCATTCTCAGCTAGTTTTGGAGGAGATTTCCCTCGAGGATGGAGATAGTTTAGTGAATGCGCCCCAAATACTTCCAGGAGTTCAGTGAGCAATACATAACAGTCCTCAGACCTGTTGGTGGTCTGATATCAACTTTAGAACAAAGCTACACTGATCTCCCCACTTCTTACCTTCATTCTCCCTCAAGGTGTAAGGAATTTCTAGCATATGAGGCATTGTAATTTTGAAAGCAATAAAATAAGTACAAGATGTGTTATGAAGTTTACATTTCGACCTATAAATGTTAAATAATATATATCATATCATTTAATCATCTCATAACATATTTTAAATCATTATGGAGGCAGTTTGGTATTTAAGAATGAAAGACTAGCTCATTGTGTCCATTTTTATGACTAGTTTTACACATTTAACTGCTATTTCTTTTCTGAGCATCAGTTTTACTTTATGTCAGTTGTATGAGCTTAATAACGTAGTACACCAGCCATCTCAACCCTTTCCCTAAGGTTTTGGATGTATTTAACCTTGTTTGGAAGAGCCTGGAAATTGACTAGTTCAACAATCCCCATTGTGCATTTGGCCTCCAAATCACTCTAAAACTTTCCAAATTCACCAGAACACCATTCCTGTGCATTTTACAAGTTTAATTGACTGTTATACCTCTTCCACCAACTCTGAGAAACCCCACCTAGTCTAGTATGCATATGTTGGAAGCCCAGGAAGCCTCAAAGTAGGCAACATAGTATTCTGTTGTTGAAAAGTGAATGGCTCCAATACATCGTGCATAGGGCTCACTGCTCAGACCAAATTTAGCTTGCTGATACACACTCTCCCATATAAATTCCAGAACTGAAAGTCACCCCTACCATCCTCACTCATTGTATCAGTCACCCTCACTTACATCCTGCTCAGCTCAAGAAATTGCTTAAAATTTACTAGTAAAATTTTGATAAAATCTGAGTTTGGAGATAATATTTTGGCCAACTCTTGGTTAGAATATTACACCATTCCACACTTCATTATCATATTGGGATCAAGTTTGTTTTGCAAGAAAGTGTAGAAGCATGTAAATGGTTATTCAATCAAAGTAACACTCTCTTGGAAGTATGTCACATCTCTCCTCTTTAGTGCAAGCAACTTCAACACCTACAACAATGTTTTTCCATGTGAGTTTCCTTCCTTTTCACCTCTTTTTCATGTTCAAAAATTATATTAATTAGTTCCTTAAAGGAGTTTGGTAAATTAACCCTAATTATCTTTCTTTCCTCTTTGAATTTATTGTCATTTCTTATTTATTATTGAACCCTAATTGAATCACCCTAATGTCTCTACAACCCTAAATCACATAATAAATCCTAATTAATCTTGTGAGTTTCTCTCCTCTTTTCTTCTTCTCTTTCCCTCCCAAATTTTATCGTTTTTCCATAAAATTGAATGGTGACTCCACTCTCTCCTCCCTCCTTGTGATAGTGTGGTCCCTCATTCTAACCATCGCACTACAACCATAAGATATGCATATTCGACTATTGTTTCCATGCGCACACACACAATACATATTTTCGACATCGTTATTGGATACCTTAAAAATTCTATAAGGTTTTTCCCTATTACCAAATTTACACATATTTCTTAAATGAAGTAATCATAACGCACATTACGATGATATTGTTGTAACACAAATTAATAAAAAGTAAATTCGAGTTCTTATACTATACTATACTTCTCTTACAATTTTCCAATTTATTGTTCTATGCTAACTCATATGGTTTTGTTTTTCATAAGTGATCACTGAAGGTATTAATACAAATACTCACTGAACTATACTCCTTTGTAGTTGTTGGAGGTTGTGAATGTAGGGTACTTCATCATTCAAACATGTTTTGGTTTGGTTTGAGTAGATAAATACACTAGCTAGTTTGTGACTTTTTTTTGGATTAGTGAAAATTACGGCAAAATCATGGTTACCTCAGATAATATCAAAATCATCATACTGCAAACAAATAATCTTATACAACATCAAACTTGTCCAATGTTGATGATGATATTCCATTGGAAGATATCCAAGCAGATTCCCACTTCTATTGAATGGCATCATTATATATGTTACATCGAATCATTTATACTAACCTAGGACATAATTAACCAACCAAAAGCACTTAAGACAACTCATTTGTTAAAGGCCAGTTGTCATAACCCTAGGGCACAGTAAATTCGAGTTCTTATACTATACTATACTTCTTTTGCAATTTTTCAATTTATTGTTCTCTGCTAACTCATATGGTTTTGTTTTTCATAAGTGATCACTGAAGATTTTCATACAAATACTCACTAAACTATACTCATTTGTAGTTGTTGGAGGTTGTGAATGTAGGGTACTTCAACATTTAAACATGGCTTGGTTTGGTTTGAGTAGATAAATACACTAGTTAGTTTGTGACTTTTTTTTGGATAAGTGAAAATTACAACAAAATCATGATCACCTCAGATAACATCAAAATCATCATACTGCAAAAAAAATCTTCTACAACCTCAAACTTATCCAATGTTGATGATGATATTCCATTGGAAGATATCCAAGCAAATTCCCACTTCTATTGAATGGTATCATTATATATGTTGCAACAAATAATTTATACTAACCTAGGGCATAAATAACCAACCAAAAGCACTTTGAGACAATTGATTTGTTAAAGGCCATTTGTCACAACCCTAGGGCACACACCTTCTTCAAGTACAATTTTTATCTCAATCTCTAGCAATTGTGTGATAGAAACTTATTTTCATCACAGGAACTTGACCGCCACAGCTACTTGTCAGTGGACTATGCTTCTTCATCTAGAGATCGCTCATATCTCCACTCTAGCGTACAATTGTTAGACCTATAATTGTCTTACTCTATTTTTCCCAACAATGTTGCCCATGTCCAAATGTGGGCTTAAACAAGCCAATCCAATACTATGTTCTTACATGTGCCAAATTCTTAAACACAAAAAAAATTGTCCATGCACAATAAACAATACAATACACACTAGATTCTGACACCCAACCCAAGTGCCTTAAGGTTTTTATTATTGAAGAGTACACATATAATACAATGGGGTATTACAAAGGAGGGTTATACACAATTCCAACACCCTTTTACAGTCAACAAACAACACTGTGCACGCTTGTCCAATATGCCACCCTACCTGCCGATGAACATTATTGCACCCTATGAGTCTGCCCACCGACAAAACTTAGTCTTCCACAATCTTGGACTGCTACAACAATCCCTCCAACTTTGAACCCTTGAACTTAGCTTCCTATCGGATCATAGACCTCTTCCTTGGATGTTCTACCTAGCCCATCCCTCCCCAATAGTTTGCATCTCTTGGCTTGTTGCCTTATATTTGATGCCTAACTCATATCTTGTCTTCTTGTTTGTTACCTTCAAGCTGCCTTTGTTTCTTGGTGCGCTCTATTTATATAAATATAGAGTTGCCTTGTCGATTCCACCAAAGTGGACATTGTGTGCTCTTCGTCATAAGTGAGCACCAATGTGCAAACAAATTTGTCAACAATTATAATGATCTTCCAAAGCACCTGATGGTGTACAACCATCCCCTCATGGGAGTGTCTCATCACAGTGTCTTCGGCTAAGTGACCTTGTGGCCTTTTTGTCATTCCAACTGGACCCCTGCATCACATCGAAGCTTCCTTTCGTCTTGTTAACGTGCCCTTACTTGGCACCTTTCGTTCGTGAGTTGAGAACCTTCCTTGGTGTCTCATGCAAGTCTACTCACTACCAAAGCCTCTTTCTTGAATGCCTCCCTGCTATGCATGCACCCAATCCATTGTTATCTTACCTGATGTTGGCTTGCACATTGCATTATTAAAGTTACAACATCTTGAGACATTCTCCATGTCAATCTTGTGTGTCAAGATTGAGCCTCGTGTGTCGAGGTAGTGCCTTACAGGAGCCTGAGTTGGACTCAGGAATCTTGGAGAAGAATCTTTAGTTGGACTCAAGAATGGTTAAGCTTCATGTGTTGAGGCGAGTGCTTTGTATGTCAAACTGATGATGTTGTACAGTCTTGCTAGTCAAGGCTAAGGTATTGTGTGTCAAGATACATCCTCATGTGTTGAGGTGATGCTTTGCATGTCGAAGCATGCATGGTGTGTGATGTACTACTAACCATGGTTGAGATACTAAGTCTCCTCTAGATACCGACCACCTCTAGAGTGAATTACTTTAGCATATAACCACTTGGAACGATAGTATAACAATAATATCACATCATTGGGAAAATATCCTTAGTATATTTGATATGATAATTAAGTTGGCACATGTGGACCATGCAGATAAGACAAGATATAAATATAAGATGTGATAAGATATGAGAGAATTCGAATTGCACATAAAGAATTAATTAAGAGAGAATTTGAAATGTTAAACTTCAGTGAAGACTCCAATAAATCAAAGGAGAACTCAAATTGATCACTACAGTGATGTTAACAAGAAAGAATCAGTTAAGAGAATTAATTAATTAATAACAAAGAAGATCTAGTTAACTAAGTGTTAGTGCACGACGACACTTGAGTTGCGACACTTGCATGCCGACACTTTAGTTAGCCACCTAACCAAGTGGGCAAGCTTTCAGTGAAGGGGCGAGTTCATCCTAAGAGACAATTCAATGAGTTAATACATTGCATGAGGAGTGAGGCACACTTATTTATGCAAGATTGATGCATCCAAATGGAGGGTGAGTTCATCCTGAAGTCATAAGATAAAAATAGAAGCCAATGCATGAGAAGAATGTAAAAATATGTTATACATGATTTATGAAGTCAATGTGAAGCGAATTCTCTTCTCCCTTGAAGGCAATGCACTTTTCTTTGTGCAAGATATTATTCTGAGTCTCTCTTCTTTATCTTTCTCTTGCTCTATAATTGCACTGGGGGTGCTTGATGTAAAATACATTCTCTGCTATCTATCAATATACTAAGGAAGGTTTTGTTGTGGTTTTCTCCCTCAAGTCATAGAGGGTTTCCCTAGGGTAAATTCATGTGTAAAATGTGATTGCTTATGTGTATGATTGTTATTTGATTCCAAGTATCATTGCAGCTCCGAATTAAATATAAAAAATTAATATGGTATTAGAGCTCAGGGCGTGAAAGAACTAAGTTCAACAATCAAGCTTGAGCCTACGTAGATCCTGAGTGTGCATAGTACTTAAATGACAATGGCCTCAATCTCAGTGAGACCGAAAGATCGTCTTGAAGGAACTTCGAACTTCAATACTTGGAAGGCCAGGATCCTAAATATCCTGGAAGAGCATGATTTAGATGGATATGTATCTAGTGTTATTGAAGAACTTACTTCTAATGCAGGGCACACTACCTTCAAGAAGAATCAAGCCAAAGTAAAGAGAATCATTTATGATTATGTGAAAGACAAATTGATGCCCATGATTACTCCATCGAAGACCGCAAAATAATGCTTCAACACTTTGACAAATCTTTACGAGAATAAGGCACCCAGTCAAAAGAGGGAATTGAAGAACAAGCTTATAAATATGAAGATGGAAAAGGACGAAATTGTGGCTTCCTTCTTCACAAAGATCTCTCAAGTAAGAGATCAATTCATGAGCATTGGTGTGATGGTCGATGATAATGATCTCATTCAAACCGTTGTCGATGGTCTTCCATCTTCATGGGAGACATTCTTGGATGTAGTAAATGGTCTAGATGTGCAACCTAACTTTGAGAGAATGTGGCATGATTGCCTACAAGAAGAAGGGTCAATCTATACCAAGTATACTGCCTACAAAGAAGAGAACCTCGCTCTTACGACACATATGAAAAGAGGTAAGAAATATCACAAGAAATTCTCTCGTCAAAAGGAGAATGATTTCAATAAATTTGATAAGTCTAAAGTTAAATGTTTCAATTGCAATAAGAAGGGCCATTATGCAAGAGAATGACGTGCAAAGCAAAGAGGAAATTTCAAGGGTAGGTTTCATGCTTCCACTGCTACAGAAGATGAACCTCCAAGAAATAATTCATCTGATGATCAAGAGACAAAGAAGGAGTACTATCTTCTCTTAGCCCTTTCTGGATCCATTACCACTAGTGCTTAGACATGGCTGGTAGATATTGGCGCATCCAATCACATGACTGGATATAGGAGTGCTATCACATATATGAAGGAAAATAAGTTTTCTTGTAAGGTGGAGCTTGGAGATAATACTACGTATTCGATCCAAGGCATTGGATCCACTTCTTTTCAGTTGGATTCAGGATATGTACTGCATGTGGATGAAATTATGTTTGTCCCTGAATTGAAGAAGAACCTCCTATATGTTTCGGTTCTAGAAGATAAAGGATCCAGAGTTAACTTTATGGACAACAAAGCGCTCTTGTGGCCTAAGCATGAAGACTTGAACTCTGCATCAATGATTGGAGTTAGAGAGGGAGGTCTCTACAGAGTTCATGGAAAACTCATTTAAGCCATGATCCATGACGCAGTTAGTCCTTGTGAGTTGTGGCATAGAAGGCTTCGTCATCTCCATTTCAAAGCGCTACCTGGATCACAAAAGATGGTGAAAGGTATGCCCATGCTTAAATATGATTTTGATAGTGTTTGTAGAGGTTGCGCTCTTGGTAAAAACATTAACAAGAGTTTTCCAAGTAATGCCAAAAGATCCAAGGGGATCCTTGACTTGATTCATTATGATCTATGTGGTCTTATGTCTACACCCTCCTTGAGTGGTTATTTGTATTATATGCTTTTCATAGATGACTTCTATTGCAAGTCACGTGTTTATTTTCTGAAAGAAAAGAGTGAAAAAGTTTCAACAAGTTTCAAGAGTTTAAAGCACTGGTTGAGAATCAGACTAGGAAACACATTCATGCTTTGAGATATGATAATGGAGGATAGTTTGAGTCCCATGACTTCAATGACTTTTGTCGAGATGGAAGAATAAAAATACATCTAACTGTACCCTACAACCCCTAGCAAAATTGGGTTGTTGAAAGAAAGAACAGAACAATATGTGAGGACGCAAAAGCCATTATGTGTGATCAGGATTTGCCCACATCTTTATGGGCAGAAGCCTTGAGCACTACTGTTTATATTCATAACAGAATCCCTCATGCTGTATTGGGACAAAAGACTCCTGAAGAGGTTTTCACTGGTAAAAAACTAGATATCGGACACTTGAAGATTTTTGGTTGTCTTGTTTACATTCACATACCAAAAGAGAAGAGGACAAAGATGGAGCCATCCGGAAAGAAAGGAACATTTGTTGGATATAATGAATCCTCCAAAGCCTACAGAACCTATGCTTTAGGACAAAGAAACATTGATGTCAACATAGATGTGACATTTCATGAAGAGGTTTCCTTCAAGCGCTCCAAATAACTTTAGTGTGATTCAAATATGGGGGAGCATGATACTCCTGTGATGGAGGATCCGATTTTTTAGTCTCCCCTTTCATATGGCAAGAGGGAGAAGCCATATGAGTCTATAGATCGGCTTGATCCCGAAGAGACAAAAGATCTGATAGAAATATCTCTTGATGAACCTCCTGCTAAGAGGAGATCTACATGGTGTCGAGACATTCTGCAAGAGGTAGAAAAGCATGGAGCACCTCCAGGCTCATCCAGAGATCAAAAGAGACTTGAAATATTTTCAGGATATGTAGCACAAATGAGTCGCATCCATGATTCAGAACTCTCTACCTATGAGGAAGCCTCAAAACAACAAGTATGGAAAGATGCCATGGTAGAAGAATACAAATCTACCATGAAGAATTATGTGTGGGAAGTCGTTCCTAAACCCGACGGGAAGTTAATAGTAACTTCCAAGTGGCTTTATAAAATCAAGCATGCAGCTGATGGAAGTATTGAAAAGTATAAAGCAAGATTTGTGGCCCATGATTTCTCATAGAAATAAGGGATGGACTATGATGAGACAATCACTCCCATGGCCAGGTACACTACTATATGAACCATAATTTCCCTTATTTCAATTTTGGGTTGGAAGCTTCACTAGATGGATGTGAAGACTGCCTTCCTTGATGGTGAGGTTGAGGAAGAGGTTTACATACAACAATCTAGGGGGTTTGTAGTTCATGGGAAGGAGTCACATGTATGCAAACTGAAGAAATCCTTGTATTGGCTTAAGCAGACCCCGAGCGCTTGGTATTCAAGGATTGACAACTATCTTCTAAGCTTGGGATTCTCCAAAAGCGAAGCTGACCCCAACCTGTACTTCGAGGTTGCGAAGAACCATCCATTGATCTTGGTTCTCTATGTTGATGACTTGTTCCTTACTGGAGAGGAGCAACAAATAGCTCGGTGCGAGAGGGAACTCACTTATGAGTTCAAAATGAAATACTTAGGTCTCATGCACTATTTTCTTGGTCTAGAAGTTTGGCAAAGGAAATATTAGATCTTTCTTTCACAAGAAAAGTACACAGTTGATGTGTTGTGGAGATTTGGTATGATGGACTGTAAGTCCATGTCTACTCCAATGGTGTCTAATTTAAAGAAGCTACATGAGTCAGATTCTGGATCGGATCTAGTGGATCCTACCATGCATAGACAATTCATTGGTTCCTTGATGTATTTGATACATAGTAGACCAAACATATGTTATGATGTGAGTATCTTGAGTCAGTTCATGTTTGAGCCAAGACATATACATTGGGTTGCTGCCAAGCACGTGCTTAGATACCTTCGAGGTGCTATAACTTATGGACTCGGATATGCTTCAAGTGGTGGAGTGATGCTACTTGGATATGCTGAATCTGATTGGGGTGGTGGTATTGTGGACCGAAAGAGTACATCCAGATTTTGTTTTAGCTTGGGATCAACTATGATCTCTTGGTCCAGCAGGAAGTAGGGTTCCGTAGCCCAGAGTACTATAGAAGGAGAGTATATTGCAGCTAGTACCACCCATCGAGAAGCTGTGTGGTTTAGGAAGCTACTTGTTGGGTTGTTCAATGAGAAGCTTGAGACTATTGTCATTCACTCTGAAAATCAGAGCTACATAAATCTCTCAGAAAACCCCGTGTTTCGTGACAAATCGAAACTGTCATGTTCCCAAAATTTTCATTAGGTCACAATGGCCTAAGCCCCTTAGCCACATTCATGATAGTTTGTCAAATTGATACTAGGGGTCAAATAATTACCAACCATGATGTCCAAGTTAGTAATAATGTGAAATTAGATCCAAATGGACAAGGTGGGTCACATTAAGAGAAAATTCCCAATTCAAAGTTTATAATATTCCCATCCAAATGAACTATCATGGAGGAAAATTACTAGTTCCCTAGGTTGGGGGTGGAATCATTAAAAGTTTGAGTAAAGGAGCTACAAGACCCAAAATGACCTTAGACTTACAAGTTCACATTAAAGGGGTCAATTAAATAATAATAAAAAGGAAAAAGGTGGCATTGGATCATGAGGGCACATAAGAGGTCATGGGACCCACATGTGGCAAGATTCCCCACTACACTTGGCACAATTCTCTCACCAATTAGAGTTCAAGATGGAGGGTAACATACTTGGGGGAGTTTAAGAGGTATTATTCATGGCATGGAGCATGTAAGGTTGAATTGGAGTGGAAGAGTAACTCCCATGGAAGAGGAAGAGGCATCTTAGAAGAATTGTGACACTTTGAGCTAGATTCCCTAACTCCTATGACAACAATGATGAAGATTCTATGACACTTATGACAAAGTTCATACCTGATTGCTGACATATGAAAAATATGACATGTCACATGTCAGGGCTAAAAATAGCCTCCAAGAGGGTGCACAAGGGGAGTTATGGCAGCCAATGTTCCCCCATTCGAATTGATGGAAGAGGAGAGCTAGGAAAAGTTTGCCAAGTTGCATTCATGGGAATATCTCCCTAACTCAAGTTGGAATGAGTCTCTTGGATGGAATTCGAGCTAAGGAGGCTTTGGGAGATTAATAAAAGACAAGAAGAAAGGAGACTAGCTTTTGATAATTTCTTATTTGGTAATTTGGAGAGCATAGCTTGTCCATGCAAGTGGAGTGTTTATTCTACTTGCCTGAGCACCAATTTCGAGGGTGAAAGATTCCCATCCTAATTGGAAATTGGAGAGGCCATTCAGACCTTTCATTTGGAGCTATATGAAGACATTTTGTTGCAGGTTGAAGCTACAGGGATGCTCGTGACCATTTCTCCTTCAACTTGTTTTCACATCTCTTCCAATTTTCTCTCTATATTCTTGCTCTTGAAGGAAGGGCGCACATGGAGAGATGTTGATCTCTTTGGGGGAGTCCAAGGGGCCCCATTTATTTGTAAGATGATGTCCACACTCTGTATTTGATTCTCATATATACCTTAGATCGAAACTCCAAGTAAAACCATGTAAAAATGCCAAACTATGTATGAATGGTGCCATTTTCCCATATATCTTGTTGAGAGAGCTTGAAGTTGCTTGGTATTGACTTGTATCGGTAAAAATATGTGGTTTTATTGCTATTTGGAGAGCCATTAATATACTGAAGAAGTTTCATACACCTTATGCAAGTCCTTGTAACATTTCTCTCAAATTTCATAGCAAGTTATAGCGTTTTTCTCTCATTTCCCCCTATGTTAAGACATGCTTACAAATCTCTGATTTATGGGAGTTGCAACAGCCTTTAGTAACTGATTAGTGATGCATTTGGGTGCCCATTGAAGTCATCTAACTAATCCATGTCTATGTTCTTAAAGTTGGGAGGTTCGTACTACATTTGGGAAGCCATTAGTGACCTCTACCCTTGGGGATTTGAACCTCGAATTTACTAGCGAATTTCCCTAGTTTCTCCTAAACTTAAATGAATGTTGCAGGAGTCTTTTGATAGTTTCTAAGCACCCATTAGGTTCATTTTTATGTCCTAATACCCTTCAAACACTATCAGACCCAATTCAAAATCCTTAGGAGTCTTTTGGAGCCATCTACCCTTGGGGGTTTCAACATCGATTTTCCTAGTAATTTTGCCTTTCATTCTCTAATTGTAAATGCAAGTTGCTGAAGTCTTTAGAAAGTGTCCAAGAATATAATATCTGCATTTGTGTGTCCTAATACACCTCAATCCACTCCAAACATAATTCGAGACCACTTGGGATCATGTGGGACAATTTGGAGTTTCACTAGTCCAAGGTTCGAAAGTTGGCCAAATTGGGTAAAATTTCAAATTTGGGACATTACAGAAACACATTGAGATGAAGTATCACTACATCAGAGACATGGTCCAAAGAGGTGCCATAAGACTTCAGTACATTGCTATTGGCAAGTAGATAACATATATGTTGACCAAATTTATGAAAGCAACCTGCCATTAGCATCATCCTACCTATTACCTTTGGTCCTTCTTTCCCCAAGAGAAGGAAACAACATCTTCTTGGCATTGTTTCATTTAGCAACCTAGGCTTCTCCTCATAGTCTTACCTAGCTTTTCAGAAGAAAGCCAAGCCATTGCCCACCATTGTACAACTTTGACTTACCGTTGCATCGGTCGTTAACCAATCTTGCCATGTTGCTATACACTGTTGCAACATCCATGTCTTGGACTTAGTTGGGTGATCAATCCAACCATCATGCCCACGCAATGGGAATGTGCTTTTCATGCTTGAAAGGGTTGATTATTTATGTAATTCAGTCTCCTATGCAACTTCTTCGAGCAAGACAAGCACCTTCTACCTTTAATCGCCAAGTCACCATCGGAACATAACAACAACCTTTTCAAGTTTTCTTCTTTTGCACTAAGGCACCAATCATCCTGGATGTATACTGCCCCTCACTTGAATAGTGGGTTAATGTATCAAATTCCTCTAAGTAAGAAGGGTTGAGCAACCAGAGTTGTTGACGACACACCATCCATTGCTTTGCTGACTCAATCATTCATATTGTTGCTTGAATATGGATGAATGTGGCTTGTAAACATAGTTTGCTCCTTCTGTCACTTGCCCAACAATCATTATCTACATGTAGCCAATGTTCCCCAAACAATGATTTTTCCAATTATGGGTGGACTGGACTACTTTGATTGCTTGATATCCTAGGTGTTGAATTGCCTTAGCTTTGTCCAATAACTTTGGAAACTTCTTGTTGGGTTCACTGCTAAAACCTGTTATCATGTCAAACACTATAAGGAGTGTTTATTTTGCCTAGAATGCCCAAAATTGTTGTTGCATGACTAGTTATGGATTGCACTGTCATGAAGCAACGTAGTAGCTTTGCAAGCTACTTGTCGCAATGACAATGCTTCACGGATCAACTTCCATGGCTCTTGCAACCAACCTTTACGAAGTTTGGTGAAGAGAGCCCCAAACCGAGCTTTGATACTAATTGTCACAACCCTAGGGCATGCATCCCCGGACTGGTCAAATTTTCTTTTGGTCCTTAGCAATTATGTGGCACCACTTGAGTTTTTTCATAAGGACTTGGCCACTCACAATCAAATAATTGCATAGTGAAATAATCCCATCAATCCTACTAGTTTCCTAGGTTGGATGGGCACATGTAGAATTGTAATAAGGAAGCTAATAAATGATGTTTAGACATTAGAAGGGTTCAAGTATTTAATAAATAGGTTGAATAAAGAAATTCAAGAGAAATTCTAGGTGGCAAGTGGTTTTGGAGACATATGGAGGATGTGGGACCCACACTAGCTTGATTTTTCAAGGACACATGGCATCTCTCTCTTGCCAATTCGAATTCATGAGAAGGTGAACACTCTTGGGTGAGTTGGTAAGCCATACACATGGCATTGAGCACCTTAGGTCGAATTGGGATGGATTGGTAACCTCCATGGAAGAGGAAGAGTCAAATTGGAAGTTTGTGGACACTTGGGCTAGATTCCCTAGTCACTATGACAACAATGATGGAGCATCTATGACATCTATGACAAATTACAAACCTGACCTCTGACATCTTAACATTATTACATGTCAGCCCCAAAAAATAGGCTCCAAGAGGGTGCTCATGGGAGTTGGAGAAGCCAAAGAGACCCCCACTCGAATTGGTGGAAGGTGGAAAGCTAGGAAAGGTATGACACATGACAAATCTTGCTCCCTTACCCTAATTCAAATTGGATTGAGTCTATGGATGGATTGGGAACCTTAGAAGGCTAAGGATGTTTATAAAATATAGGGAAAAACCAAGAGAAGGGCTTTTGGATGATTTGAGAAAAAATGCATTTGCGAAGAGAGAGCCAGTGGATGACTAGTTTCTTGTCTTAGCCAATTTCGAGGGTGAAAGATTCCCATCCAAGTTGGTGTTTGGAGAGACCACTCAGGTCTTTCATGGAGATTTAATGGAGTTTTATTTGCAGGTATCAGCTACAGGGCATCTCGGGGTTTTGTTTAGTGCAGCACCATCTCTCAACCATTTCCAGTTTTGAAGGCATATTCATGCTCCTTGAGGGAGGGTGTTTTTGGTGAGCTCTTGTGCTTCTTGGGAGAGCTTCTATTGATGTATTTCTGATTGTAATAAACATTATATACTCTGTTCTTCATCTTCAAAAAGTATCAGGTTGAAATACCCATTGATTGTATGTAAAAATGTTGATTAATGAGCAAACAATGTCCATTTCCCCACTACATTGATGTATATCATTATAATGCTCATGATTTCGAATGGTGGATGATTCTCTGATGCAGTTGTGACTAATAGACTGCCATGGATGTATTTTACAATTTTCATGTACTGTACTTGAGCATTTGAAGTATTTTTACTCAACTTAATTGCATTGGGAGAAGAAATAGTGTTATTTCCCCAAGGGTCGAATGGGTGATTTTTGTAGCTGAATGGGAGAGGGTTGGAACAGATATAATAATCAATTAATGGTGCACATGAGACCTTAATAACATCCTTAATACATTTCCTATCTCTATTCAGAAATCCGAGGGAGTTTGGAAGCATTTGGGAGGCCATTTTCAGTGTTACCCAGGGGGGATTTGATGCACAAATTACTAGTTAAAATCCCATACATTGACCAGAATATAAATCAAGTTTGCAGAAGTCTTTTGAGGGTTATAAATCATCCCTGAACCTAATATTCAAGTCTAAATATCATTCATATACCCTTACAGAAGATTTGGGAGCATTTGGGTTAATTTGGAGGCCAAAACAACAAAACTAGTCAAAGGGCGAGATTGGGGAAAAATTGGAAAATTGGGCATTTTTATAAAAATTGAAAAAGGGACATTACAATCCCCCGACTGGTCAAATTTTCTTTTGGTCCCTAGCAATCATGTGGAACCACTTGACTTTTTTCATAGGGACTTGGCCGCTCACAACTACTTGTTAGTGGACTACGCCTCTTCTAGAGATCGTCCATACCTCCAGTCTAGGATATGACTATTAGACATGCAACTATCTTACTCTAGTATGCCTAATAGTGCCGCCCACGTCCAACCATGGAATTAAACAAGCCAAGCCAATACCGTGTTCTTACATGTGCACTTTTACACTTAACCAAATTCTTAAACACAAAGGAAACTGGCCTTGCACAACAAATAATATAGTGCAAAAGAGATGTTGACACCAAGCCAAGTGCCTTAAGGTTTTTATTATTGAAGAGTACAAATATGATACAATGAGGTATTGCAAAGGAGGGTTTGGTACCATCCTTTTACAATCAACAAACAAGCCAAGGCACATCTTCCCAATTTGCCACCCTACTTGTTGACGAACTCTATCGCACCCCTTGAGTTTGCCTATTGGCATAACTCAGGCTTCAATAATCTTTGACTGTCGCAACAATCCCTTCAACTTTTAATCCTTAAACTTGGCTTCTTGTTGGGTTCCAGACCTCTGACTTGGATGTTTTGTCGAACCCATTCCTCTCCAACAATTTGCATCTCTTGGCTTGCTGCCTTAAAATTGAGGCCTAACTCACATCTTGTCTTTTTGCTAGTTGCCTTGAAGTTGCCTTTGCTCAATGGTGCATCCTCTTTATATAGAGGGAGAGTTGCCTTGTCGATTCCATTGAAGTGGACATCGTGCACACTTTTCGTCACAAGTGGATACCAATGTGCAACAACCATTGCTAATGGTTACAACAATCCTCCAAGGTGTCTAGTGGCGTCCACTTAAGCCTACCAGTGTACAACCGTTTTCCCTTGACTGGGGTGTCTTACAACCATTTCTTAGGCTAAGCGGTTCCGTGGCCCTTTTGTTGTTTCAACTACGCCCTGCATTGTGTTGAAGCTTCCTTTCGTCTTGGTAACATACCCTTTCCCAACATCTTGTGTGTGCGAGTTGAAAACCTTCCTTGGTGCCTTATGCAAGTCAACTTGTTACCTGTGTCGACAGGCAAAGCCCCTTTACCGAATGTTTCGACGTTGTGCATGCACCTGATTCATCGTTTTCTTGCTCAATGCTACCTTACATGCCAGATGTGTTGATCTTTACCTTTTTTTTTCCATAAGAAAATATATCTTACTATTAATAACGCGAAATAGTAAATAAAACCAGTACATCATGACATCAGAACATGTATGTGTGTGAGTCATATCACACCACCAGCTTTCAAAAGCAGCATCACTAAACAAGTCAAAGTCAAGACCCATCCATAAACCGTAATGGATGTCTAAAAATAGCGTAATACTAACCATCTCATATCCCTAAACAGCAGATGTGACCAAAAATAACCATCTCCATGAAACATAGTAACGGAGTACCATAACTGACAAACCTAAAGACATATTACAAATATATAAGTCCAAAACAGCCCAAGGCCTGGACACATAAGACAATATAGCCGGAATGACAATAAGCAAAAATATAGAGCCGAGTAATCCAACCGGATCAAAACATCCAACGAGTAGTTGGAGAAAGAACCTAAGAACCCAATAATCCCGCAGCCGAGTTAACCGGATTTGAAACCCTGTTGGAGAATCCATCAAGACCGTCGGTAGTATCCACGTCCTTGTCGCTGCTATCGTCTGAAGACCAAAACGGGTCCGCCCCCACCGGACGACCAGAAGAGAAGCGTTGAGTGCATTGCCTCCAGAGGTGACCCACTTGTTTGCAATTAGAACAACGAAAGGGGATGCCCCAATAATCTATAACCAAATCCAGTCGCCGGCCCCTCCAGTTGATATGGAGTACATCAATGAGTCCCAAAGAGATGTCAACCTCCACCAAGAGCCGCCCCATACGCCGGTCAAACCCCGTGAGATGCTCATCCTCCACATGGAGAAAACGACCCAAGCTATTTCCGATTGCTTCAAACGCCCCACGATTCCAGAGAGCAAGCGGCAAGCCTGGAATGAGAACCCATAAATGTCGCAGGCAAACAGTAGCCGAATCCGGATCAAAATCAGTATGCCATTTTTGTAGCATGAGGCTGCCAGCACCATGAAGCCATAACCTGTTTAAGATAGTCGTACTATGAATCTCCTGCTCAAACTTGAAACCATACCATCCTCTAGCCAAAGCAAAAACCTGTGGGGTGTAACCCACAATGGGTTTCCAGTTTTCAGTAACCCACCCCACAATGTCCTTTCGGTCCATTGCAAAATAGGAGAATTTCCCCACCATAACGGTCACATTGAAGTCAACAAGCTCTTCTAAACCCAGAGCCCGACCCATAGTAAGCCAGACCTCCCCAGGACGGCAGCAGAATTTCTCACTTAGACGATGAGCGGCCCGAGAGACATGCCGTGGTTTTTTACCTTGCACACGGGGAGGACAAGCCCGAGCGCTGTCAATCGAAGGGTCAGAGCCCGAAGTCACCCCCGGAATCCTCAGCAAAGGCAGGTGGCCTTTTTTCGGCAAATGTTTGGCACGTGGAGCCCTTTGTCTGCTACTCGAGGCAAGTGGACGTTTGCCCTGCAGCATGTCATGAAAATATGAATCTGGTTTAAACAAGCCCGCCTCTTCGATCCAGTAGTCTGAGGCAGTCATGGGGTTATCATCCAAGGCAGGAGGAGCCGCCACCTGTTCCCCCATCTGCCAGATCTAAACTGATAACGCCAACACAAGCTCCAGATGCCAATAGATCCGGGATCCCGAGCCGCACAAACCAATAGAACCAAAACCCCAGGTGAATGAACAGAAATTGTGTTTGAGCACGGCGGAAAATGGTAGGAAATGATAACTTGAAGCTTCGAAACCCCAGACCCACACTTCCAGGTCAAATACACGGCAAATACCCGCAAAATAGGCCGTAAAGCAGTGGCCGGACCCAATACCAACAGGTTACCAACGGCCTTGTCGCCAGACCCTTGATAAAGACTGTGCGCAAGAAAACCGGGAACCGCAAACCCCAGGTCGCCCGAACCCAGGTTTTGATAATGACGGAGTTAAAACGCCCGTGTGCAAAACGGGGACCAACACCACAACATGTGGTCGGCGCCCAAACAGTTAAATAATGCCGATAAAAACCCCACCGCAGGGCTCCATTCACAGTCCCCAAACCACAAAAAACGATAACAATAACGCCAAAGAAATCAAACAGTGGGTTTTACCGCCCTCGCTCGACTGGTGGAGTGAGACTCTGGTCATCCATTGGATTTAGTGAGCGCCCGCCGCGCCCTGCAACCCCCAAACCACCGCCTCACCGCGCACCCTCATCGCCTTCATCGCCTTCCTCCATGTCGGTCAATCTTTACCTTGATCATGCACGATTGTGTCGACTGCAACCTGTCCGAGCCCCACAAGGATCGCGCCAGCCAAGGTATATCACCTACATGAAGGAAGACGTTACACCCTTATTCTTTCCCTTAATTAACATATTATATTTTAAAATGAACATTGCGATGTGACATAATTAATGGATGATACCATTAAAAAAATAAAAAAGCAAAGTGAAACCCTAAAACCAATCTAAAACCCTAAACCCTGGCCCGTGTTGTTGTAAAACCCCCTTGTCCGTTGAACATTCAGTCTCACTATCGAAGTCGTTCCCATTCACAGCTGCGAGTCGGTGCCCACTCCACTAACAGAGCTGTGCGCTGCGTTTTTACTGATCAGTCATGTCGGCGATCTCGGAGAAGAAGAAGAAGCGAGAGAAGCAGGAGAAGGTGGAGGAAGAAACGGTGACGGTGGTGGGGAAGGCGAGCCTGGGAGAAGAGCAGGCGGCAACAGAGTATCTGATAAAGCCCCAGAGCATTACGCCCGCCCTCGACACCTCTGACTGGCCGATCCTCCTCAAGAACTACGACAAGCTCAATGTCAGAACGGGCCACTATACGCCCCTTCCAACAGGTAGCTCCCCGCTTAAAAGGCCTCTCTATGATTATATTCGCTACGGTGTTATTAATCTTGATAAACCTGCAAACCCCTCCTCCCATGAAGTAGTTGCATGGATCCGACGGATTCTCAGAGTGGAGAAAACCGGCCATAGTGGGACTCTGGACCCCAAGGTGACCGGTAGTCTCATTGTATGCGTTGACAGGGCCACCAGGCTCGTTAAGGCGCAGCAGGGGGCCGGGAAAGAGTATGTCTGTGTGGCCCGCCTTCATTCGGCTGTGCACGACGTCTCTAAAGTTGGCAGAGCGATGGAGACGCTTACTGGAGCTTTATTTCAGCGTCCGCCTCTTATTTCAGCCGTCAAGAGGCAGCTACGTATAAGGACCATTTATGAGAGTAAGCTCCTTGAGTATGACGCTGATAAGCATTTAGTCGTCTTTTGGGTGTCATGTGAGGCTGGGACTTATATAAGGACTCTCTGTGTTCATTTGGGTCTGCTGCTTGGGGTGGGCGGTCATATGCAGGAGCTTAGGAGGGTCAGGTCTGGGATTCTGGGGGAAAAGGATAATCTTGTCACAATGCACGATGTCCTTGATGCCCAGTGGATGTATGACAATTACAAGGACGAGTCTTATCTCAGGAGGATTATAATGCCTTTGGAGGTCCTCTTGACTAGTTATAAGAGGCTGGTTGTCAAGGATTCTTCGGTCAATGCAATCTGTTACGGTGCAAAGCTCATGGTTCCAGGACTGCTAAGGTTTGAGAATGGAATTGAGGTGGGGGAAGAGGTGGTCTTGATGACTACAAAGGGAGAGGCCATTGCACTAGGTGTTGCACAGATGACCACAGCGGTCATGGCAACTTGCGATCATGGGGTTGTTGCAAAGGTGAAGAGGGTGGTTATGGAAAGGGATACATATCCCCGGAAATGGGGGTTGGGTCCAAAGGCATCCATGAAGAAGAAGATGATTGCAGAGGGGCTTTTGGATAAGCACGGGAAACCCAATGAGAAGACTCCTCAAGAGTGGTCGAGGAACATGCCATTGCCTGTTGGAGGAGATACCATGGTTGCTGGCCTGGCAGTGACACCCGAGTCTGCGAATGCCAAGCCAGATAAAATGCCTGGGCTTGTTAATACGCAGGAAGATAAACTTGTGGCAGAGACCCCAGAATCTGGAAAGAAAGAGAAGAAGAAGAAGAAAAAGCATAAGGAAGATGGCAATGGTGAGGAAGCAGATGACGCAAAACGAAAGAGAGAGTCCATTAGTCCAGTTGGACCGGAGAAAAAGAAGATCAAGGTAGATGAAGAGGAAGAAGAGGAAATTACACAGAACTCTGAAAAGAAGAAGAAGAAGAAGAAAAAGGACAAGGATGAAGTAGATGAAGTTTTTAAGCTAGAGAAAAGTGAAAAGAAGAAAAAGAAGGATAAAAGTAAGGTAGAAGGAGAAGAGGAAGGGGAAGAGGTGGAGAAGAGTGAAAAGAAGAAAAAGAAGGATAAAAGTAAGGTAGAAGGAGAAAAGGAAGAGGAAGGGGAAGAGGTGGAGAAGAGTGAGAAGAAGAAGAAAAAGCACAAAGAGAAGGGAGAGGAGACTCCATTGCAGGCGACGCATGTGCATGAAGAGAAGGAAAAGAGTGAAAAGAAGAAGAAAAAACATAAAGACAAGGAATAGGGACGTCAATTTGAGCACTACTTGATTCCTCTGATGAAGAGAAGCCTTTGTGGCACAGAAACCACAGAAGCAGCGAGATAATGTTTGCTGATTCGTTAAATATATTGTAAAATTTCTTAACAGGGCCTCTCTTATATAGGATGCTGTTTTTTTCAGGTACTAATTTAGTGTAGCAGCTTTGAAGGTGATCACCTTTCCAACGAAATAGGCTTTACAATTGTATTGGAAATCAGTGTTGAAATTCAATCTGATGTAGCTTCTGTGTTTGAAGCCACATTACTACATATCTATCACCGATGTTTTTGTCAGGACTTTTTATATTAATGATACATGCCCCAATTTTTTTCCAATACAGGCAATGCTTTGTGTCAAATATAGTTTTTGACCTTCATTTTGTCTGTACAAAATTTAAAACAGTTTTTGCCAGTTTGAGCTGAAAAGATTGCTGTGAATGCCGTGGGGTGGTTGACTTGATGCATCCAGGACTATCTTAATTTGCAAATATTTTCAGTAGGTCTTTATGTTGGAAAAATTAAAGGATATCGATTGCAATTTAGTAAATGCCAGCGAGTAGCTAGTAGTGTTTCCCTGGTCAGCAATTTTCATGGATCACTTTAGTTGACTGAAACTATAGGCTTGTTAATGAGGTGTACGCAATGAAGTAGAGAAAGACAGACATGATAGTCTAGATCGTTTGAGTGTATTCATCTTACAAAAGAAAGCACACTACTCTTTTTGCTTTATTACATCTTAGCATTGATTTGAGGTGCACTGCCAATTTCAAAATGTCTTGTTTAAGTGTTATAATTACCTGCAATATGTGAATGTTCAAACTTATAATCTTACATGGTTCTCTATATTTGCACTTTTAAATACCAGTTGTTAAACATTTTATGATTTTTCTATAACAATATTATTAGAAATGGTGTATGTAATAATCTACTAATATTATGCAAGTGTTCTTGCCACAGTGTAAGATCTCAGCAATTTGCCATTAAAGTGACAGTGCTATTTGGAAAATGTTTATAATAAAGCTTAATATCTGCTTTATCAATACTAAAAAATTTAATACTAACCGTTTCTAAGATTGGTACAACTTTTTACTGGTCAAAAGCTTCAAGGAGCAATTTTCTCTTTTGTTAAATTGATTTCTGATGCATTTTATGCAGAGTATGTTTTCTAATGCATTTTATGCGGAGTATGTTTCCTAATGCATTTTTTACATAATTCCATACATTTGAGCATTGAGATGAGAATGTTAAATGGGTGATATTTATTATTACAAGATTTTATGTAGTTTAACCCCAAACATTTATAATGTACTTTACGAATTTCCTAGATTCTCCAATTTAAAATTAAAAAATAATATTTCAAACCAATTGTTTGCCAGTGTGCCTCCTATTTTGCCTAATAGGCTAATACTATTCAAATTACTGTTCCATTCTCAATTTTTTTGTATGAAATCAGAAAGTTTTGCACATTCTCCTTCATCAATTACTGTGGCCAATGGTTTCTATTTATTTTTATGCTATGAATTGCAGAGCATTTCTTGTTTGTTGTTGCACAGTGACTACTTTAGTGGTGCCTGCTTTAGGGAACATCCCTGGTCTGCTATTTTTGTGAAATAAAATAATTGGTAGTGGATCTCGACCTAGGTCTATTGTGGTTTTTAAATTTGGAAAGGGTGGATATAAAACTTTGTAGTCTTTTCTGTTTTGAAGAACTAATATGGTTTGTTGTGTGCAGCTCCTAGGTCTGGGCTAGCCTGGAACCACACTAGGTATGGTTTTTGGTGTTATAGATGCAGGTTACCGTGAGCTAGTAGCTGTGATTCTCTTCAACTGCTGTGATCAGGATAATGATGAAACATCTTCATCCTCTTGACAATGATGACGACTATGATGATCAGATGTAGTCTGAATCTCCAGACCAGGTATTGTAGTGTTTTTTCTTGTTCTGTCGGCATTTAAAAGTTTAATATGCCTTCCATGTCTGAATTTGTTTAGTCTTTACATATATGAATGGTAAATTGGTAATATCTAAACGGTGACTAAGGTTATGGAGTAGTGGATACCGATTAATAGGCTTTAACTAATTTTGCCAAAGAGCAAAGATCAAAAGCTGTAAAACCTTCAATGCATTCAGTTTTATTCCCAATGTATGATGTTTATGATAATGGTTGCATTGTCCACTACACTTTCAAGTTTAAACAAGCAAATGGTAATATGTTCCTTGTCATTTGAGACAGTCTCATTTTCAAAGAAGCAGTTCGATTTATTAATCTTAGTTTAGGAGGTGTAGAGGTGATGGTATTATTTGAGGGTTCATATGGCAATAAGCTATGCCCATACACTTACGTAGCATGCAAGAGTTAAAGAGGGATTGTGCCGGAAATTATACACTTACATAGCATGCAATTAATAAAGAGGAATTCCCAGAAAGCAAGAGATTCAACCATAAATAATTTCCATACATATGGAGGGAAACATAAACTGAGATTAGCTTTGTAATGTGATCATCAAGCTGCGGTTGTGCTTCTTGAGAAGTAGGCGATTTTTATCTCTTCACTAGTATGGCCTTGAAAATAATAAAATATTGATCGAGTACTGATGCATTATTTGCGCTTTTTCTAAATCCTGTTCAGTTCCCTTCACCTGCATCTTGGGATTACTAGTTTCCCTTCTGCTTTCCAAAGGCTGATCAGCCTTTGATGCTAGGTGAGTTTGTAGGGTAGGCATCCTGCCTCCTTTGAGAGCTGTCCAGACTGGCTCTCTCAGCCCAGGGTATTCTACTATGGATATTATCAGATCCTGTATTGGTCCTTTCAGGTTGGTGGATGATGACACAGTTGGCCCCTCTGCTTCAGCTTCAAGAATTGTTGCAGACATGTGACAGCGCTGATCTCTTATCTAGGTTTCCAGCTTTGGTCTTTGTCACTTCTTGGACAATTTGTGCATGTAGTTGGGTCTATAGCTCTTGTTGTGCTTACATTGTTTACTTATTTCACATTGTTTTAGCATTTAGCTACCTTTTCAAGTCCCTAGGGTTATTTTACCCTAGTTCTTTACCCGTTGACTGATCTTGATCATTTATGGGCATTAATATATTTTCCTTCTTTCTTTCTTCCTTTCAACAATAATGTTGCATTTGTTTTTGTTTCTGGATTCTCTAAGAAGTTAAGTGATATCTGAGATTTGATTCCTGGTCTATGAGTATTGCTGGAGCCTGGTATTTATTGAGTTGATGGATAGAGGTTGCATCATTCAGGCTTGGAAGATGTGTAACTCTAATGTTGGTTGAGAATATCGTTTGATTATTGGGAAAATTGCATTCTTAAGACTTTTGGTTTGTGGTCTAGTATATGTGAAGAATGCATAGGGATGACTACATAATGATGCTTTTTGATGCATTTAGTAATCAGTGGGCATAGGTGCACAACATATTAACACAATGTTCGGTGGATTAATTAGTGAACACTGAACAGTAAATATGATGGATGTTTTATTAGCTACAAAATGAATTGTCATCTTAGATAGGGTCAAGTGGTACGCTGGGCATAAAAAGAAGGCAAATATATATTTATGATTATGTTCATCAGTTAATAAGAAATAACAATTTGTGTCTGCCATTCTTGGGATACCAAGTAAGAAATAACATTAGTGTCTGTCATTCTTGAGATACTAGCTGTATTTGTATAGACATAACATTAGTGTCTGTCATTCTTGGGATACTAGCTGTATTTGTACATTTTAGGAGGGTCTATATTAAGCAGTTCACAACACCATCCTGTCATTCTTGGGATCTAGCTGTATTGTATAGACATGTACATTTTAGGAAGGTCTATATTAAGCAGTTCACAACACCATCCTAAGACTTATGGAACAGATGTACGACTTTTAATTCAACCATAGTCACAGTACTCTTGCATTTTGAAAATATTATTTTGATTGTGTTTTTCCTAATTTCCATATTAATCTAGTGTATTAGTTCTAACTTCTAAGTCAAGATTTTGATTGTAAGAATGCAAGTAAATTTTTTTGCTGAATTAAAAAAAACTGTCGTGGCTTTTATGATTGTATTATTCCAAATCTTAGTTTCCCTTTCCCTTTCTGATTTTTGAAAAGATTATTTTGATTGTGTTTTACCTGATTTTCATGTTAATTTAGTGTATTAGTATTTAGTAAGTCAAGTTTTTGATCGTAAGAATGCAAGTCAAATCTTTTGCTGAAATTTTGTTAAAACTCATGGTTTTTATGATCATAATAATCCCTAGCCTCAGTTTTCCTTTCTGTTTCTGATTTTTAAGAGATTATTTTGGGCTTTGCATTTTTTTCTTATTATGTACTGCCATGTTTTTTGGGTACTTTCCGTACTTCTTTAAATATTATTTTGATTGTGTTTTCCCTTATTTCCATACTAATTTAGTCACTAGTGTATTAGTTCTCAGTCAAAATTTTGATTGTAATAATGCTAGTAAATTTTTTTGCTGAATTTTAAAAAACTTTCATGGCTTTTTATGATTATTCATTATATTAATCCATATCTTAGTTTCTCTTTCCCTTTCTAATTTTTGAAAAGATTATTTTGATTTTGTTTTCCCTGATTTCCACGTTAATTTAGTGTATTAGTACTCAGTCAAATTTTTAATTGTAAGAATGCAAGTAAAGAGTTTTGTTGATTTTTTCTCGAAACTGTAATAGCTTTTATCCCTAGCCTCACTTTTCCTTTTGGTTTCTGATTTTTAAAGAGATTATTTAGGGCTTTACATTTTTTTTCTTATTATATAGTTTATACTGCCATGATTTTTGGGTACTTACCATACCATACTTCTTTAAATGTTGTGTTTTTGCTATATTTTGGAATCTATGTCCATTTTTCTTTAATATACTACGACTATGATTTCAAGCATATGCCATGTGTACATGGGAGCATCTCTACTTATGGTTTCTTCATCATTTTATGAACAACTATGTTATCCCCTCTATTGACCTATCTTCTGTGTGGTCAACCATCTTGGGTCAGCTCATGCCTCTGAATCTGCGAAGAAACTTTATAGATAGTCCTCCAAATCTTAGAAGAAACATATGGCTAGTCTTCTAAATCTCTAAAGAAACTTATAGCTAGATATGTTTCATATACCTGTTAAAGCTTTTCACTCGAGTTTTATTGTGGCAACTCCTTTTCCGCAGGTCTTTAGCCACACAATTAGTTGACATATTTTCACAAGAAAAGGAGGGATGGCATAATGCTCCTTGTTAGATGCTGATGTTTTTCGATATACTGTTTCTCTCGAGCACTTGAGCTATATCCATTTTATTGTGAAGCATTGTAATAGACATCTTATGTCAATCTACTGATGTTTTTATTCCTATTTTATTGAGCCACAATTTAGCTGTCCAAAATTCAACAATTAACTACAATAAATGCTTAGATTTTCATAGCTTTTGATTTTCCTTGTATTGAATGTTCTTGTTAAGTTTCTCAGCTGTAATCATTTGACTACAGTAAAAGCTTAGATTGCCATGTTTTTTATCATGTTTTCCTAGCTTTTGTTTTTCCTTCCATATTTTTTATCATGTTTTCCTAGCTTTTGTTTTTCCTTATATGTCTTTCAACTATTTGTGATAAAAACATATGACCTAAAGGCTTGCTTACCTAGAGGATCTCCTTTTCTTGTTATACAAAGTATCGACTTTGGGTTATGGGACTCGAAGAATTGCAATGGTCAATGTTACAGTACCTCAGAATATGTACTGTTCACTGTTAGTGTTTTCAGATCAGAAGAATTGCTATTATCATGCACTAAAGTGAAGAATTTAAATATTGAACACAGTTTTGTTTTGTGTTGGATAGGCGAGGCATTGATTAAGGGTGATTTATGGGCTAGATGGAAGCCTTGAAATAGTATAGCTTTGTAAGCGATAAAAATTATGTGGGAGGATGTTTTTTTATTTCCTTTGAGTTGGCAATATATGGACCTTCTTAGGAAAGTTTAAGTCTTTGTGTTGTGGATTTTGAGTATTCAGGGTCTGTTACTAGTAACTATCAATATTCCACCAAGTTACTAGTAACCAAACAGCCACTGCTGTTGCTGTTACTTCTTCATCAAACTGAGCATAAATAGCTCCTCTCAACAATAATCTTGTGTGGACTAAATTGCTCGAGGCCCTGCTGAAACCCATGCACATATTTGATGGTTATTTCCAGTCGTAGATTTCTGTTAAATAAAGGTAAAACCTGCTGTTAAACAGAACTGTTGCTAAAACAAACTGCAGTACGGTGATGCATGATGACAGCAGGGCATCTTTAGTGCTGTTTGGAGTATATTTGGTGCATAAAGTAACTACCAATATCTTCCCACAACTGTCAGTATTCCTGTATTTGCTGATTTCCCTCCTTTCAAATGATTGAAGATATCACAGAATCCTTGTTTAAACTTTAAAGAGGTCGCATGAGGGGTTTGGCTTTGAAATATTTGGCGTGATTACCAAATAAATGGGTAAAACTTGGTTAAGGTGAATAAATAGCTAAATCAATATATTAGCATGCTAACAAGTTTGACTTGACTCCACAAATATCTCCCATGCAAAACTCATGACTAAAGGATTGAACTAGGGTTGTTTTAGAGTACATCTCTCATGCAAAAAAATTGAATTTAGGTTGTTGCAAGACATCATCATAGCAATTTCGAATTAGGTTTTGAACCCATTGGATTTAGGGGTTTGTCAATATTTTATAAAATAAACCTTCGCCAAATAGTTGCCACATGTCATTTTGAAAACTCATCCACTTGCTAACTTCTACATTTAACTTATTAAGTTATTGTCTTCCATCAACTGGAACCTGGACCACTCCCCCATCACACTTGCCAAATATAGATCTGGTAAAAATAGACTTGCCAAATATAGATCTGGTAAAAATAGACTTGCCAAAAATAGCAAGGTCCTGCATGTACACGAAAATAATCTCACCAGACTCATCTCTCTGCAAGGAGTCCAAATATGTGTTCAAAATCAACATGCAAGCCTTGAAAACCTAACTGCTAAAAATAGCAGTGTCCAAAAAAAACTGCTTTCATATTGTCGCTGAAAAACTCATCGGCATTGTGATGTCACAAGGTCAACAATATGAAAACATTTTTGATATGCGATTCCTGGAACCATGGCTCTAAACGAAAATGAAATTTGTTAAAATAGCAATTTTCCAGAATCTGATAGAAATGTTTGTAAACAATCTCTGGTCCTTGAAATACCTTGGGTATACCTGAAATAAAATCAGCCCGTTCGGATCTTGTTGGAGATTAACCCTCTAGTTCTTTTTGGATCACCAAGCAATTGTATAGAATAATATTTGGGATTCATTGCATAGGCCAAATTGTGCAATGTGGTGGTCATTTTGTTCACCTTTTGGTCAATGTCTTTTACTTCTTTGTGAAAAACTTTATTTGGGTTTTTGCTCCTTGGCATTGATGACCTTTCTTAGTCAATGTCCTCCTCATACACCTCTCCCAAACTAGGTTTATCTATGTTGAGTATTTCTAGCAAATGCATGATTGGCTTAGAAAATGCCCGGAGGTACTCCACCTTATCCCACCATTCATCATCAATAACAAGCCTTTAAACTCTTTGCGCTCATTCACTCTGGGATTGCACACCATCGATTGTAAGGGGTCTTTCACTTGCAGAAGCCTTGTCAAGGCTATGATGTGAGAGGCAAAATAAGTCTTGATACCTTGCAAGTGCCATGATTTCAATAATTTAAAATGTAGATTAAATTTCATGAAACATGATTTATCTACACTATAAAAGAAAAAAATTAAACCGAGATAATAGATTAGAGTCCTAGACTTTGAGGCAAAGTTTAGGTACCTTAAGTTCCAACTTTGCAAATTCCTGATAAATGCCTTGGGACATGTGATTGTTTCTGACTGATGAAGCCATAATTTTCCTTTCGCATCTTCAAAAATCTGTCGATTCCATCCAAATTGGCTCCCCATCTTGCTCAACACGAGGTTCAATGAATGTACACTGCAAGGGGTCCAAAGATGTGTTGATAGTTGCCTTTCAGCAATTAGGCCTGCATTGTTCATTATGACTTGGACAACATTTTCTGCCCAACATTCAATTGCTTCAATCAAAATGTCAGCAATGAACTGTGTATCTTTTTGCTCCCTTTCTCAGCTAACTGCCTTTAAGAACATTTCCCCTTTAGGGCTTTTTGAACAATCACATTGATCAAAGGTCTATTCCTCTTATCTTTCCATCCACCGGAAATGGACACCCTTGCAATGTGCCATGAATTACAAATGGGATCTATGACATCCTCCAGAGTCCACATGTAATTTCTCAGATGTCAAAAGTGCAGTGTAGATCTTTTCATAACCATGGCCCTTGTACCCTTTTGGACTTCATTAACCTCTTTAATCATCCTTGCCACGTAAGGGGATTGCACTAGGTTAAAAGCAAGGCTACTTTCACAAATGCATTGGCTTATAGCTTCATTTGCTATGGCTCAAGTGTCATTATTAAAATTCTTTTCAAGTTATCCTGAATTAGACCGCTTTGATGGAGTGCTAATTTCACTAGGGTGCAATGGAGGCCTCAATGAATATGCTCCTAGTCCTTTTGGTTGTTTGAATTGAAATGTTGGGTTTGACTCTCTAACTTTAGCATCTGCCTCATCCTGTTCTTTCTTATATTTTTCCATTTTTCCCTTGCTCAAACCCTTTCCAGCCTGTGCCATCCAGATTAGATTGGCTGGTACATACTCTAATTCCATTGTTCTTAATATCAATTAAGTGCACTTTCACTTAGGTGTAGGATGCCTTGAATTCTGTTCTACGCTCGTTGCAGATCCATATGAACGACCCCCCCTTTTTTCTTTAGGGGCAGATTCAAGGTCCTCAACTTTACAGATGATGCTTCCATGTTTGATTCCATGTTTAATATGAAAAAATAGTATCTATAGCTTGCAATAACAAGGAAAACAACCAAAAATGATAAATCAGAAAACCTTCTGAATCTCTAGCAAGCTGTATATCAGATTGCGGCTCTGATATATTATAACTGTAGCAAGCTAACAGCAAACCTTCTGAATCTAATACTAGATTCAGAAGTATGAGTCATGGCCTAGCTAGATACCGAATAGGTGTATGAAACCCCCTTGTTTGTGGGACAAGGAACTCTCTCCATACAGTGATTTGACTGCTAAAGTTTATGGAGGTGTACAAACCTTATCTCTATCCGGATTTGAATGTTAAAATAACAAACCCCTCTACGATTTTAATTTCTAAGTTCTAACTGCAACAATAAACTTGCACAGTGCAAACCCCTTTTTTATTTATTATTTAAAGACCAACTGTAACAGAAGAGTTGCAAATCCCATTACTATTTTTTATTTAAAAACCAACTGTAACAACAAAGTTACAAAGCTCTTTAGAATCTTATGATTCTAATTGTAACTGCAAAGTTGCAAGAAGCAAATCTATTTAGTTACTACAAGGTACAACTTACAACAGGCTTAGGTTCTGTTACAATTATAGGGATCTGTCTCCTTTTTATCCTGATCAGTTTCCGTTTTTATCTTAATCCATATCTGTTTTTGACTGAAACATATCAGATTCTAACTGAAACACCCAAATGCCATTTCAGATATGGAAACAGCTTTTGAGAACTTTTGAAATGGCATTGAAACATTTCAGTGCAGTTTCAAAGCTAGACCCCTCCATTTTGGGATCAGAATTGGGATTGGCATTTCACAGGCCTACCCATGATTTTCCTGGTAACTTAGGATGGGGGTGGCAGGGATGTGGAAATGTGTCTAGTGGATGTGTGGAGACACCCCCAAATTTTAGGAAATGCCATGGGAAATGTCGATGTCTCTAACATAGGGGGGCCTGTCTGAAATCCCAAAAAAAGAGAAACAATGGCACGTCACAAACATGAACAGGGAAAGCATGAAATAAATATTCACATTTGCTTTGAGGTTTTTCTTATTGTGATTAAAAACAAATTGTTTTTTTCGAAAGCCATTGGATAAAAATTGTGGGGGGACACCCAAGTGTTAATTTTTCAGTGCAGCTGCGAGACCCATTCTCAGAGAGAATGGTACCCTAGTCAGTTAACTAGGGTTCCTGGTCAAGTTAACCAGGCAGAGTAATGTGTAAGACCCTAGAAGGTACCCTAGGGCCCCCAGCTGTCTCCTGGGGTTCTTGGTCGAGGACCAAGCAGTTGGATGCCATGGCAAAGTCCCTAGCATGTATCTAGGGCCCCTATTTGTCTCTAGGGTATTCTGGTCTGGGACCAGACAGTTTCTTGGTCACGAGGACCAAGCAGATCCTGCAGGTTGAGACAGAGACATCCTAGGTCCTGCAGAAGGTCGATCAACATTCAGTCTAGGACTGAATGCTCAGCTTGAGGCTGAGGACCATTCTCTGGGAGAATGGAGAACCTGGTCATGGACCAGATGGTTGATCAACATGTCCCAGTTTGGACTGGGAACTCAGCCGGGGGCTGAGAGCCATTCTCTGGGAGAATGGAGGCACCTGGTCAGTTACCAGGATATTGACCCAGTCTGGGACTGGGAACTCAGCCTGGGGCTGAGAGCCATTCCTTGAGAATGGAGGCACTTGGTCAGTTACCAAGAATGGAGGCCTGGGGATGTGTGATGTCCTCTTCTCCTAGGTCTTAGAGATGGTTGAGTTGGTTGGTCTTCTCAAGGGACTGGCCACCCCTTGTGGAAGCTACTAACATTTGACCTAAGGAGCAGTTGAGAGGACCACATGATCACATCATCTGTGTGAACCCTTCCTTATACAATGATGATGGACTTTCAGTAGTATATGGAACTTTTGTACATTTGAAAGAGAGATGACTGGTTGAACCTTTCCACCTTGGATGATTTACTTTTGGTCTTTTAGTGTTGTGGTACCCTGTCTTTGATTTGTGGTAATTAGGGTCATTGACCCACCTCTTATTTATACCACTCTTATTGTTTTTGATCTTATGGGTACTTTAGATGTTTGACCACTTTTTGAGGTTCTTTTATTATTTATTTTATATTTATATTTTTATCTTTTATTTATTTTTATTTTTATATATTCTATTTTTTATTTTTTATCTTTTATTATTTTTATTTATTTTTATCTTTTATTTATTTATCTTTTATTTTATTTATCTTTTATTTTATTTTAAAGTGACCTCTCCCTAATTTAATGAAATAATATATATATATATATATATATATATATTTTCTCCTAATTCTATGGTTTCCTAATTTAAAGGATTATTTTAATAATCCTTTTATCCTATATATTGAAGTCCTATGTTCCTCATTTGGTAAGTGAACAAAAAAAAATAACAACTCTGCTGCTTGACGTCAAGGGTACTAAGAGATTATTGCTGCTGGTTATTTTTACCTGTTGAGGCCGCCTAATTGCTGAAGCTTCTACTCATCTCAGATTTGATTTTTTTTTTTTTTGTTTTTTTTTGTTTTTCTGCCTGTCATCAACTGTTTGAGGTGTACTTTTGCTGTTGTTTAGGCCGCCCACCTGCTATAGTCCCATATCTGATTGGACTGCTTATTTGAGGGTTGACGTGAAGGCTTGTATGCTGCCACTACCCTATCCTTGACCCTGTAGAAGTCCGATCTGCTAACTTCAAGTCTGATCTGTCCTTATAAGAGCTCGATCCATCTGCTGAAGGTTTGTTAGGATCCGATCTGTTCATTTAGGGTTTGGTTGAAGCCTAATTTGCCTGCTGTGAGAC
The DNA here is from genome assembly GCA_027924585.1 of Larix kaempferi. NCBI lineage: Eukaryota > Viridiplantae > Streptophyta > Pinopsida > Pinales > Pinaceae > Larix > Larix kaempferi. The sequence goes on from BSBM01000289.1 coordinate 21,515,317, forward strand.
CCGGTCTGCTATGTAAGGTCTATTTGGGGTTCAACCTGATTGGTGAGAGGTCCGATATGATTAATGTGGGGTCTGTTCTGTTTATTGTGATTTTATTGAAGTTCGTTCAGCCTTTGCATGACTCAGCCATGAGCTCTAGAGTTCTGTCCATCTCAGCCATGAAGCCCTAGGGCTTGGTTAACCCTGCTGTGTACTCACTTGAGGAGGCCGTGAGTCTCTTTGGTCTTGATCTGACTGCTGACTGTTCATTGGTGAGGGCTTCAGCTTGTATGGACAACTTGGACTGAGTTCTTAAGTTATTTGTTGATGCCAAGTCTTATTTTGCCTAGATCTAATTGTTAAGAACTTACCTATGGTTCAGATTGTTTATTTTGCTGCCAGATCTATTTGTTTATGTTTGTCATTAATCACCGGTGAACAGATCTGGTGTGCTGAGAGTTACTTATGGTCATTTCTCTTGTACTGAGATTTTCTTGAGTTCATATCTTTTGTGACCTTGTTGACCTCTATTGTGTTGAGTCTTGATAGAGACTGTAACTGTGCTTTTGATTGTCATTGACTACCACTACTGTTGCCTACAACCTTTCATCTCTCTCTTTCTGGTTTGTACTACCCTCTTGTAGGGTCTGATAGTTTCCAGTTTTGACTGGCCTCTCTGAGGCACATTGTTTACTGAAATTAAGTAACTCTTCTGAGTATTTTATAGGAAGGGTTCCACACACAGGAAAGTATCTTCTCTTTTATTATTTATTCTACGTTACATGTTGCTGAAGATTAACTTAGCACAGTGACCTAATGGGTAGTGTTAAAAGTACTTTAACACAGTGACTTGTGAGTGCTAAAGTCATGAAATTTATGTTATGATAGTTTTTACTACTGCACTGTTTAATATTCGATATTTGTAAATGTTTATTAAATGTATTTTCTGCATTAGAATACGATGAATTGTTATTTTTCTGTACAAAACCCTAACTTGATGAAATTTCAACACCAAGAGCCTCCCCTATTTAGAGTGTAAATTTTTTGTGTTATTTCAGCTTGTTGGTTTATGTCACGTTTTCATGGTTTTCATCCCCAACCGGTTTTGCATTGGCTGGAAATTACTTATAAAAATTTCAGATAGTTAAACACACTGTAAACACACCATCAACAGGCAGTAAGCTAATTTAACATGCACACCATGAAATAAATCAGACTCGGGAATTTTTGGCCAATAGCCCTAGAAAAACCCCCATGGGGAAAACCAGTCAGAGAGAGAGAGATTTATTTCTTCAGCAAAATATAGAACAACATTACAGTAGAAAATACAACTTATCTCCATTGCAATAAATGTACCCAGCAGCTTCTTCGATTTTTGTGCCTCTTCTCGATCCCTGTGCTTCTGCCTGATTTCTGTGTCAAATGCAGAATTTTTGTTTTAACACAGAATCACGTTTTCTGTCTGCTGCCTCAAAAACAGTGCAGAAAACTGAACCTCGAAAAATGTGCAGAAAGTACAGTCTACAGATTGTATGGCCCTCGAAAAATGTGCCTGAAATCTTTCTTGAAAACTGTGCTGAGAACAACCTTGGTTTTTGTGCCAGCAAACTCGAGATTTGTGCCTTGAATCTCCTCGAAATTTGTGCCCAGAATTAAGGCTGTGTTCTCTCCTTGGAATGGGTGCTGTTTCTAAAACCTTGCTGCATCGATTTCAGTGTTGTTCATAAATGCCCTGAACCTGCTCCTTGAAAATTGTGCTGCTCAGAAACTTGCTCTTTAGAGCTCCTCGATTTTTGTGCCCTCTTTCAACTCCCTTCTCTTCACTCTCATCTCAAAAGTGAATGCTGCTTGCATCCCTTTTCCTTTTTGATCAAAACCTTAGGTGAGTGAGGGGCCCATTCAAATCAATCGCTGAGATTGGCCAAGATGAATGGGTGAGATTAAATGCTCACTTTAATATTTAAAAATAATTAAATTCACTCACTTAAATTTTATCAAAAGTGACTAAATGTTATAAAGTCACATTAAATGCTTTTTACAATTCATATAATGCATGGGTCACTTTTATCCATTTTTAAGTGACTTAGACAAAAGTCACTAGGGGAACACTTCTCTAGGTACAAAAACTAACATCCCTCTTACCAAGGAAGGTGTTCTGTACCACTCCCAACTTGTCTCTGAAGAAAACAAACTTGCTCCTCCCCAAAGATTTCATCAGGATATTTGTTGCCTGCTCATCAGTGGATATGTACTGCAACTCAACAGCTCCTCTCTGAATGTAGTCACGGATGAAATGGTACTTGATCTCAATATACTTTGACCTGTCATGGAACACTGGATTCTCAGAGAGTTGAATGCAACTCTGATTGTCACAATAGATCACCGTAGGCTTAAGCTCTTGATCAAGTAAGTCTACCAATAACTTGCGAAGCCACAATGCTTCACAAGTAGCCTGACTAGTTGCCATATACTCAGCCTCGACGAAGCTCAATGCAACGGACTTCTGTTTCTGACTGAACCACGACACTGCTGTCAAGCCCAAACTGAAACAACAACTAGAAGTGCTCTTTCGATCCCTCACACTGCCTGCCCAGTTTGAATCTGTGAAACCAACCAAACTGATTCCACCTGAACCCCTGTAATCCAAACCATAGTCCACTGTACCTGCAAGATATCTTAGCACATGTTTTGCGGCAGTCCAATGTACACTCCTAGGCTCCACCATGAACTAGCTAAGAGTGTTCACCGCAAAACACAAGTCTGGCTTGGTGTTGACCAGATACATCAACGACCCAATGAGCTGACGGTAAAGTGTAGGATCCACCAACTTACCCTCAGAAGCATGAAGTTGCTTCAAGTTGGTGATCATAGGTGTAGACATCGGCCTGCAATCCTCTATCAGAAATCTCCTTAGAATATCGATTGCATACTTCCCCTGTTCCAGGAAAATATGTCCAGGCTCCTGCCAAACCTCCATCCCCAAATAGTAATGCATCAAGCCAATGTCAGTGATCTCATACTCAGTAGCAAGGTCTCTCTTACAATGTGCAATGAGACGCTCCTCTCCAGTGATAAAAAAGTCATCAACATATAACAAAAGAATGAGAGGATCTCCATCAACTTCTGAAAACCCATCGAAGTCAAGTACGCATCGATCCTGGAGTACCAAGCTCTAGGAGCTTGCTTCAATCCATACAAGGCTTTCCTCAGCTTGCTCACAAGAGAATCTCTCCCATGAATCTCGAATCCCTGTTGTTGCTCTAAGTACACCTCCTCCTGCAGAAGACCATTGAGAAATGTGGTCTTCACATCCATCTGGTGGATCTTCCAACCCATCTCTGCTGCTATAGAAATCATTTCTCTGATGGAAGAATACAGAGCCACTGGCGCAAAGGTCTCATCATAATCAACTCCCTCAACCTGTCAAAACCCCCGTGCCACAAGCTGAGCCTTTTACTTCTCCACACTGCCATCTGCAGCATGCTTCACCTTGTGGATCCACTTAGAAGTCACAACAGACTTCTCCTTTGTTCTCGGCACTATCTCCCAAGCATCTTTCTTCATGATGGAATGGTACTCTTCCATCATGGCATCTCTCCAAACCTGATGCTGAGAAGCCTCCTCAAATGTGGAAGACTCTGAATCATGAAGACTCGCAACAAGAGCCATACCCAATCTATCTGGCATCACTACTGTCTTGATCTCCTCCTGGGGTCTACCAAATGCCTCTGCCTCCTTCAAGGTCTCCTGAAGCCATTTAGGCTTCCTCTTCCTTGAAGGCTCTTCCCATACTGGTCTATCCTCATCTGAAGAACTCCCAGAAGCAGAAGGTCCAACACCCCGAGGACCAGTGACTGATGAACCAGTCCCTGAAGAACCTGTAACCTGAGAACCAGAACCTGAACCTATCCCTAAAGTACCTGTCACCTGAACCACTGAAACTGTAGAAGCTGTGCCTGTACTCTGTGATCCAGTCACTTCGGAAACCCGTGGACGTGAGATCTGTATCGAAGAAGCCTAAGTCACCTGAGGTGTGGAAGCCAGTAGCTCCCCCTGCTCTATCTCTCTGGACTTCCCGAAGGCTCTCTCCTCATCAAACTTCACCTCCCGCCTAACAACAACCTTCTTCTGTCCAGGAAGGTAAATCCGATAAGCCTTCGAAGTCTCATCATATCCCACAAAGATGCCTCTCTCTGCAGTGGGATCAAACTTCGTCCTCTTCTCAGAAGGGACGTGAGAGTAAGTCAAAGAACCAAATATGCGAAAACGACTCACCTTAGGCTTCTTGCCTGTGTACATCTCCTCAGGAGTCTTCCTCCCCAAAGCATGATGAGGACTCCTGTTCTGCAGATAAACTGCAGTGCTGCATGCCTATGCCCATAGAAAGAACGATAAACTACGATCATGGAGCATCGCTCTCGCTGCTCCCACAATCGACCTGTTCTTCCTCTCTGCTACTCCATTCTGCTCAAGAGTGTAGGGAACTATCAACTGTCTCTGTATACCCTCCTGTGTGCAAAAACCATCGAACTCCTTGGAGGTATACTCACCCCCATTGTCCGATCTCAACATCTGAATCTTCCTCCTTGTCTGCTTCTCCACAAGGGTTTTGAACCCTTGGAAGACACTCAATACTAAGGGTGACTTCTTGCTCCTCAAGAAGTAGATCCAGGTCTTCCTGGAGTAGTCATCAATGAAGGTGATATAGTACTCAAATCCAGTCAAAGAGATTGATGACATAGGACCACAAATATCAGAATGGATCAAGTCAAGTACTCCTGTTGCTTTGCTGTCACTACTTGGAAAAGCAGTCTTGGTGTACTTTCCCAAAGCACACCCCCTACACACATCACTCTGCTCAGTGTTGAACTCGAGTAAACCTGTAACCATGCTCCTCAACAATCTTAGAGCTGGGTGATGTAAGTGGGCCATCCTCCGATGCCATAGCTCACAAAGTTCACTGTTGCTGCTGTGTGCTAGAGCGTGTTGCGGCTGAAACAAGAGCTTGTACAACTTTCCACATCTAACCCCAATGTCCATGGAGGTAGATAATCCTGTAGTCTTAGGGAATACCTGCACTCTCCCATTCGAGAAACATACCCCAAGATCCCTGTCCTCAATGGTGGAAACTGATATAAGGTTCTTCTTCAGCTCAGGGACATATAACACATCCCTCAGAATCATGGGACTCATAGACTCCCTCTGAAATGTAATGGTCCCTCGATCAACTGCTCTAACAATGGTGTCGTCGCCTAGTACAACCTCCACATCTGTACCTGTCTGTGATAGCTCGAAGAACATCTCTCGAGCACCTGTCATGTGGCTCGAGGCTCCACTGTCAATATACCAAGTGCCAGTGGTGGATGCACTCATCTGATGGCCTGTCAATAAGGAATACTCCATCTCCATATCCACATCAGTGCTGGTAATTAAAGAGGCTCTCTCTCTCTCTCAATCTGTCCAGCACACAGAGACAACTCTCTCTGAAATCTGTCTCCAACGTCATCAACCTCCGCTGACGCTGCAGTCTGCTGTCCCTTCTTCTTCTTGTTTGGACACTGTGAAGCATAGTGCCCAAATGTCTGACAACCATAACACTTGATTTTACTCAAGTCCTTCTACCCACCTTGCTGCGGCTTGGCCCCACCCTTCTTGGGACCCTTCTTCTTCTTCCCTTTTGCTGTCAAAGTCACGTTCTCCTCGTCTTCCCTACCTTGTGACGAACTGCCCTGCACGAGACCTCTCTTGGTCTGCTCTTGCACAAAGTCATCCCACAGTCTCTCCCATGAAGGTAGGTTCTCTTTGCCCACTATAGCCTGCACAAATGCACCCCAGGGCTTTGAAGCCCCATTCACTGTTGTACGCACAAGCTCAGTAGCAGTGACCACCTCCCCAACTGCTGCTAGCTCACCTCTAACTGCAGATATCCTGGTAAGGTATGAAGTCACTCCCTCTCCACCATTCATCTTTACACTTTTCAGTTTTTCCTTGAGAACCATCTTCCGGTTCTCATTGGCACTCTCGTATAAACTGGTCAAAGCACTCCACATCAAATGTGCCCTAGCTTTACTTGAAATGTGAGGGATGATATGATCTTTAACTGCATCAAGGATTATTCTTCTAGCTTTACAGTCCTTCTTGTTCAAGGCTGATAATGCTGCTACATCTGTAGCAGCGGGAATTTGAACGGGGTTTGCTGTAGTATTTCTAACCACCTCCTCCCACATTTCATTTTTCTCTAAAACCAACAAAATTATAGCCTTCCATGGCACAATGTTTCCTGTCCCATCCAGCCTATCCTCCAACCTAAGTCCTGTAACCATCTCTACTGTCAACCCAACAATGTGCTGTTCACTAACAGAAAAAAATAATACCCAAATCTGGAAATTTCTCTGTGTGCAAATTTTTATTGTTTTCTGCCCCCAAGCTCTGATACCATGTAAATTTTTTGTGTTATTTCAGTTTGCTGGTTTATGTCATGTTTTCATGGTTTTCATCCCCAACCGGTTTTGCATTGGTTGGAAATTACTTATAAAAATTTCAGACAGTTAAACACACTGTAAAAACACTTATAACAGGCAGTAAGCTAATTTAACATGCACACCATGAAATAAATCAGACTCAGGAATTTTTGGCCAATAGCCCTGGAAAAACCTCCACGGGGAAAAACCAGTCAGAGAGAGTTTTATTTTTTCAGCAAAATTTAGAACAACAGTACAGTAGAAAATACAACTTATCTCCATCGCAATAAATGCACCCAGCAGCTTCCTCGATTTCTATGCCTATTTCTCGGTTTCTGTGTCTCTTCTCGATTTCTCTGCTTCTGCTCGATTTCTGTGTCAAATGCAGAATTTCTGTTTTAACACAGAATCACGTTTTCTATGCTTGTTGCCTCGAAAACAGTGCAGAAAACTGAACCTCGAAAAATGTGCAGAAAGTACAATCCATACAGAACTGTATGACCCTCAAAAAATGTGCCTGAAATCTTTCTCGAAAACTGTGCTGAGAACAGCCTCAGTTTCTGTGCCAACAAACTCGGGATTCGTGCCCTGAATCTCCTCGAAATTTGTGTCCAGAATTAATGCCGTGTTCTCTCCTCGGAATGTGTGTTGTTTTTAAAACCTTGCTGCCTCGATTTCAGTGCTGTTCATAAATGCCTTGAACCTGCTCCTCGAAAATTGTGTTGCTCAGAAACTTGCTCTTTAGAGCTCCTCGATTTTTGTGCCCTCTTTCAACTCTCTTCTCTTCACTCTCATCTCAAAAGTGAATGCTGCTTGCCTCCCTTTTCTTTTTTGATCAAAACCCTAGGTGAGTGAGGGGCCCATTCAAATCAATGGTTGAGATTGGCCAAGATGAATGGGTGAAATTAAATGTTCACTTTAATATTTAAAAATAATTAAATTCACTCACTTAAATTTTATCAAAAGTGACTTTATGTTATAAAGTCACATTAAATGCTTTTTACAAGTCATTTAATGCAAGAGTCACTTTCTCCTTTTTATGTGACTTAGGCAAAAGTCACTAGGGGAACACTTCCCTAGGTACAAAAACTAACATAGAGGGGGGATGTTCAGGAGTTTCCCACAAAAGGAAAGCACCCCTCCCTGTTTTCTCCCACCCAAAGAGGGATGTGGGAAATGTTCCCAATCAAGATTCCCTGAACGTGGGGAGCGCCCCAACCACATCCCCCTTGTAACATTGGTAACTATTGCTGAACTTTTCTGCTGTCAGGGCTCTAGAATTGGCTATCAAATGTACTTCTAAATGTTGATGGAATTTCTGCTGCAATTACTAAGTACCACTCTGGTGCTGAATTTATTGTCTTTTCTTTTAGACCCTGTATTAGTCTCAGATCTCACATTAGTTTCCACGTTCCAAATTTTTGTGCAAGTTTCCCTCAATTAAAAATTAAATTTTCAAGTTTGGTTCAAAACGGTTGACATGGGCTGGAACTATATTAAGGTATATCTTCATGTCTGCTTTAATATTCTTTGGCTTTTTGGCCAATAGCCCTGGAAAAACCTCCACGGGGAAAAACCAGTCAGAGAGAGTTTTATTTTTTCAGCAAAATTTAGAACAACAGTACAGTAGAAAATACAACTTATCTCCATCGCAATAAATGCACCCAGCAGCTTCCTCGATTTCTATGCCTATTTCTCGGTTTCTGTGTCTCTTCTCGATTTCTGTGCTTCTGCTTGATTTCTGTGTCAAATGCAGAATTTCTGTTTTAACACAGAATCACGTTTTCTATGCTTGTTGCCTCGAAAACAGTGCAGAAAACTGAACCTCAAAAAATGTGCAGAAAGTACAATCCATACAGACTGTATGACCCTCAAAAAATGTGCCTGAAATCTCTCTCGAAAACTGTGCTGAGAACAGCCTCAGTTTCTATGCCAACAAACTCGGGATTCGTGCCCTGAATCTCCTCGAAATTTGTGTCCAGAATTAATGCCGTGTTCTCTCCTCGGAATGTGTGTTGTTTTTAAAACCTTGCTGCCTCGATTTCAGTGCTGTTCATAAATGCCTTGAACCTGCTCCTCGAAAATTGTGTTGCTCAGAAACTTGCTCTTTAGAGCTCCTCGATTTTTGTGCCCTCTTTCAACTCTCTTCTCTTCACTCTCATCTCAAAAGTGAATGCTGCTTGCCTCCCTTTTCTTTTTTGATCAAAACCCTAGGTGAGTGAGGGGCCCATTCAAATCAATGGTTGAGATTGGCCAAGATGAATGGGTGAGATTAAATGTTCACTTTAATATTTAAAAATAATTAAATTCACTCACTTAAATTTTATCAAAAGTGACTTTATGTTATAAAGTCACATTAAATGCTTTTTACAAGTCATTTAATGCAAGAGTCACTTTCTCCTTTTTATGTGACTTAGGAAAAAGTCACTAGGGGAACACTTCCCTAGGCACAAAAACTAACATAGAGGGGGGATGTTCAGGAGTTTCCCACAAAAGGAAAGCACCCCTCCCTGTTTTCTCCCACCCAAAGAGGGATGTGGGAAATGTTCCCAATCAAGATTCCCTGAACGTGGGGAGCGCCCCAACCACATCCCCCTTGTAACATTGGTAACTATTGCTGAACTTTTCTGCTGTCAGGGCTCTAGAATTGGCTATCAAATGTACTTCTAAATGTTGATGGAATTTCTGCTGCAATTACTAAGTACCACTCTAGTGCTGAATTTATTGTCTTTTCTTTTAGACCCTGTATTAGTCTCAGATCTCACATTAGTTTCCACGTTCCAAATTTTTGTGCAAGTTTCCCTCAATTAAAAATTAAATTTCAAGTTTGGTTCAAAACGGTTGACATGGGTTGGAACTATATTAAGGTATATCTTCATGTCTGCTTTAATATTCTTTGGCTTTCCCCAAAAATGGTGCTCAACTGTTTCCTTTGTTTTCCTCTCAAGGCATATCTTCATGTCCGCTTTAATATTCTTGGGACTTTTTCCCCAAAATGGGGCTAGTCCTTTTCCTTTGTTTTTCTCTTTCTCCTATGCAAGAAAACTGAATCTTACATGGGAAACATTAACCAGACTGGATCTCTATAGATTGTTATGCTTCCCTTTTCCACGAATGCTAGAAGGGCAGTTTTCACTGGAATATGTGGCCACAATATACTTCCTAAGGAGAATGCACTTGGTACTAATCCTACTTGCTAGGTCGTCTTAAAACTAATGGTGATTCATTTTACAAAAGATATTTCTATATCCTTGGAAAGGTACCATTTATCTTACAGACCAAACAATTGATAGCAATAAGATAAGCTCAAACCAAAACCATCTCATTTTTTCTGACAGAAACTTTGGTCATCAAAGATTGCAGCTCTCTAATGGATAGGCCTCTCCAGGAGACCATGGACCTTTTGACCAATCTGTTTTGCATAGTTGTTTGGCAAAGTCAAAATCCTGGAAAATGTGTCCCGATGTCTTTTCTAGTTCCAGATTGAACGCCCATTAAGTTTTATTTATGAAGAAATCTGGATATCTTTTGTGGAGAATATACTTTGAAATAGTGATTAATAACCGTTTTCTGTCATTTGTTGGGAAAGTGATGCAAAGTAAATGGATTAGAATTTCTGTCAAACACCACCACTAGCTCTGTCAAACACCACCACTAGCTCCCTAGAAAACCTAAGTTACTGGAAACGCCCAAGCAACCTTGGTGAAACGCCATTCCTTGTTTCGGATCCTGAAACAGAGGGGATATGACCTTGAAACGTCACTGATAAGCATCAGATTGGTAGGGATACTTTTGCATGGTTTTGGATACGTTTCAGCCTAGAGGTGATATGTTTCAGGGAAATGGTAATATTAAGTTCTTAAAGTAAAAGGATAGAAAATGAAATACAAGGAGAATGTCTACAAGGAGAATGTCACTTTTACTTAAATTTTTAACATTACCATTAATTGTTTCAGGATGTTTGAGAGTGGTTCCAACCTCATCGGACTTCATATGCAAAAAGTAGAATTTTTAATCCCATTCAAATTCAACCGACTTAATAGTTTTCAGGGTTCCATGATTGCAACGTTGCCACAGGATTCTATCATATATGAGGGTATGGGATTGGCATTGAATCAGGCACATCAATCCCTCTATGTACCTTGATGTTGGTGGTGGTGATTGTTGAACTCCTCTGTCTTGGATGGACTTGGACCCACTTCCATAGCCAGAGGATGTGAACAGTAGTGCTAGACAGGTTCCTTCAAGCCAGGGTCAGGATCCCTATTTTCGATCTACTTTTGTTGAGGACATAGATGATGATTCTAACTTTGAGCATGAGGATTCAGATGATATTAGTTAAAAGTTTTCATAGTATCATGTGACATGTATGATTAATGATATTCGATAGTAGTGTCAGATGATGATGATGATGTACAATGATAATATTATGATGACAATGATAATATTTATGATGATGATGATATACATATATACATATATACATATATATATGTATATACATATATATACATATATATATGTATATATGTATATATATGTATATACATATATATATATGTTTTTTTTTCCTTGGAAAAAGTCGTAATTTTATTTCAAAAAGATGAACAAAATTACATTCTGCACATGTAATAGAATCACTGAGATCCCTACATTGTCACATATTTACAGTCCCATATTAATGTCATATCTAAAGTCCCATACAAAATAAAAAACGATGAATATGGCTGTCCATCTAGCCCGTATATATCCGACTACATATAACATATACTGTATCAAAGATGAAGACGGTGACCATCAAAGGTCAACAGTAGCTGAGCTATTGCTCCATCCGGTCCTCAAAAGCATCATAAAAAGGCCTGTGGTAATAACTGTAGGTGCCTCCAGTTGAGTGTATGGTAATCCTCCAAGTGCCAAATGTCATATGTTGCTGCGTCGCTTCTTTGGAAAGCTGATCGGCCATCCCATTTCTCTCCCTGTAGACATGTGTAAATGTAATATGATTAAATGTCTGCTTTAACTGTATTACCTCCTCCAGGATAGGTAAGAGTACCATCACATGACAATGTGTAAGCTCCTTTGCCCAATCGATAACTATCATGGAGTCGCCAAATATCTGTAGAGATAGACAACCTTGTTCAAGTGCAATAACATCAGCAACCTAAGAGACATAAGTTCAGCATAGTTATTTGATCCCCTCCCCAAACCAGCCACGATATGCAAGTAATGGGACTCAGATTTGTAAAGTACACCCCCCCCTCCACACACCAATTGATGGTCAAGTGAAGCACCATCGAAAAAAGCCCACGGCATGGATTTATCTACCAATTCCACATTCACAGGTCAAGATCTATTCGCTTTGATAGGAACCATGAAGTGTTGAATAACTGCCACAGCTTGTGCCACTACATTCTCCATCGGGACCCTACAATCCTGAAAAATGATCTTATTTCTGGTAATCCAAATGCCCCAGGCGAAGATACATGGGGCGGCCCGGATGGAAGAGGTATTTTGATATGAACACCACAATTGGAACGCGTCATGGACACTCGCTCCCCACCACCTCACATTGAAGTCCAAATATTTGCAAATATCAGCCCAAACAGCTTGAGAAAACCGACAGTGAACAAAAAGATGAGAAATGGTTTCTTCCGCATTCCTACAAAGTGGACAGTACCCTGGGCCCTGGATGAATCGTTTCTTCAGAATGTCCCAGGTTGGAGTCTTATTTTCCAGTATAGCCCAGAAGAGTAATTTTGCTTTACCCGGACACTTAAACTTCCACAAGTGTTTCCACCACCACACCAATTCCCTGTTATGTACTTCCACATTCAGCTGGATATATCCATTTTTTGGGGTGTATATTCCAGAGGGATGGTGATCCCAGATTAATTCATCGAGCCTATTAGTCAGTCGAATATTCGAATATCTTAAGTTCCGGATAAAATCCTCCCAAGCTCCAAGCATATCATCAGGAATCTCAAGACGTTGTGTAGAGGTCCACCCCTGATGCCATAGAGTGGATGATCCCGGATTCTCAATATCAGCCAGAAAATGACAACCTCTAGCTGCCAATAAAGTCCTTAAGTCCACAGGAAGGACATGACCACCCCTACATCCAACCCAAGGGTCCAGTCCAATACGTATAAATCGCCCATTTCCTATTCTCCACACTAATCCAGATCCAACCAAATGAAAATGCTGCACCACCGCTTTCCAGACCACAGAGCAATTTGCCCTCGACTTATTGCCCTGCCTTATCCAATCGAGTAGAGTTAGAGGAGCAATGTATTTATGATATACCACCCTAGTCCAGAGACTATGTGTATGGATAAGTCGCCACGCCACCTTGGCCCCCAAGGCTTTAGCAAAAAGAAAAATATTCTTTAACCCCCATCCTCCCAGTGCTTTTGGGACCGCAATCTTTTCCCATTTGACCCACACCAAAGCTCGATTATCACCCTTACCCTTCCAAAGAAAGGCAAAACACAACCTACGGATCTGCTCCAAGACTCCTTTGGGAATCCAAGCGAGTGACATCCAATACATTGGAATTGCTTCCAAAACAGATTTAACCAGTACCAGCCTCTCTGCTCGCGAGAGCCATTTATGACTCCATCCATGAAGTCGCTGTTCTAATTTTGCTATTAACCAGTGCCAATCTGCCTTCAAGTATGCATTTGGTTTCAAGTGAAAGCCAAGGTACTTTAAACCATCATCAATATCCAAGGTCCTGTAAGGTAGTCTGATAGCCAATCTGAGTATCTCATGCTCAGTTAAATGCGAGCATGTGATTGTAGATTTGTCAATATTCACTAACATACCCTCTGCAACTTGCAGTAAATTGAGTCCTTCAACCACCTTATCAATATCCTGTCTCGATCCATCACAAAATATCAGAATGTCATCAACAAAAAGGAGATGTGTAATATACAATACCTGAGAAATGGATATGCCTCGAAAGGAACCATCGACTTTTGCTTTCAGAATAAAACGACTGAGGCCTTCAGCAACAAGGAGAAACAACAGTGGAGAAAGGGGGCAACCTTGTCGTAGACCCCTTCCAGCATGGAAGAATGGACTAGCAGAACCATTGATCAGTACAGCAAAGCTCACCGTGGTGATGCAGGCCATAATCCATCGAATAAATTCATAGCAGAAGCCTAGGTGAGTTAGAAGCATCCGGATATAGAGCCAACTCACCCTATCAAATGCTTTAGAGAGATCAATCTTAATCACCGCACCCTTCTGCTTCTGCACCTTCAGAGTGTGTAATCCTTCCTGTGCAACTCCAATGGCCTCATGAATTTGACGACCTTCCAAGAAACCAAATTGTTCACAAGAAATATGCTGAGACAAAGATATTCTTGAGTCTACTCGCCATAACCTTAGAGATGATCTTATAGATGCAATTGTAGAGAGAGATAGGTCTGAATTCATCAAAGCTGTCAGGCTTGTCTGTTTTTGGAATGAGAGCTATAAAGGTCGAATTGAAGGGGCCATGTACAAACCCAGCCTTTCTCGATTCTTCCACCACATGCAATAATTCCTCCTCGAAGAAGTCATAGAATCCTAAGAAGAATTCTATAGGCCAACCATCGGGCCCCGGGCTTTTATCTTTCTGAAAGGAGTGCATAACCTGTGAGAGCTCAATCGGCAACACCTCCTCCATCAACAGTCTATTATCCTCCTCCCCCACAAAACGAGGGAAAAGCTGAGCCATCCTAATAACCTCAGCAATAGAGGCCCCAGGTTGAGCGGTGAATAAGTCTCCGAAGTGTCGAACACCCATCTCCGCCAATCCATCAAAACTGGAGACCAGTTCCCCTTCAGTAGAAGATAGTTCCCAAATAGAGTTAGTGAATTTTCTCCCCTTAGCATATGCTTGAAAAAATTTAGTGTTCTCATCCCCACACTGAAGCCAAATCGCCCCACTTTTCATTCTCCACATCTCTTCTCTCTCACACAGAATCACATTCCTGCATCGTTCCCACTCCATCAGCTCTCCTTTTAGCTGTTCATCCAGATAACCCATACCCTGACAATGTAAAAGTCTATCAATATTCATCTCAGCAGCCCGTAGATTCAGATCATCATTCACCCTCTTTTCATTAGCCCAGAGAATAGTGGCTTCCTTAATACGCTTGAGATTGAGATGAAAGTGTGCGCCCGCATGCTCCTGAGAATCCTGAGGTCGATGAACCCACTGAGCCTGTACCAATTTTAGGAAATCCTCCTCCTTCAGCCAGCTAGGATTGAACTTGAAAGGAATAGGGGGTTTATTTCTTCTACCTCTTAACTCCAGGAGGATGGGGCAGTGGTCAAATACCCCACCTGACCCTACCCATTGCTTGACAACATCAACCCCCAGTGCCAACACATCAGCCACCAGAAACCTATCCAGTCTTTTTGCCACCCTTTGTTCCCCTGTTCTCTTATTCCTCCAAGTTGGGGTTAACCTGGTTGGTAGAATGTCAAGAAGATCCTTCCTGGCGAAGGCTTGAATAAAATAATTAGCTAATGGATCCGGAGTAGCTGGAGGCCCCCAAACTTCAGAGGACCCCAGGGAAAGGTTGAAATCCCCACCCAAAATCACATCCCTTCCTTCAAAGAGATCCATACTTAACAAGGAGTCCCAGAATCCAACCCTATTTAAATAGGGCCCATAGATATTGAGAACCGTGATCATCCTGCCAATCGCTGCATCCCAAACTTCCAACCCGATACCAGAAGAGATGCCCCAAGAACTAGCATATCTACAACTCTTCACCTTCCACCCCGAGGCCAGCCCTCCAGAGCGTCCACGAGCATCCACGCCTACAAATTTCCAACCAGGTAGCAAAGTTTCCAAAGACCGAACAACCACCTCACGACCACCCAAAGTTTCTTGCAACAGTATAACATCCGGTTGATTTAAGTCCACCAACCTCCGAAGTGACGATTTTTTAATGGGACTCGCCAACCCACGACAGTTGAAGGACAATAATTTCATATGATACCCCCTTCCCGGGCGTTCACTGCTCTAAGTGCCCACTCAATAGAAGATTGTGTACCCATCACTAAATCAACTTTAGCCCGTTCTTGTGCTTTTGACAAAAGGGATTTTCGACCCCGACCTTTCCCCCCAGCACTACAAGCCAATTCAGGAAGTCCCTTACCCCCCGATCCATCAGCAGAGATCACCCGATTTCTAAGAGCATAACAGATACAACGACCCGCAGAACTGGGAGAGTGTATGGTGGATACAATGGACGGTGTGAATACACTATCCGCGACAGGCAACAGACAAGGAGCTACAGGGCATTGTAAAACAGTACAGACTGGAGGAGGAGACCCAAGACAACCCCCCCCAAATCATTAGAGACAGCAAATAATGAAACAACAGAAGAAATGAGGTGAGACATACCCGGGGGATTCGAAGATGAACCCCGACGAATAGTGGACTGCTCCTGTAGCTTCCTTGAGGTGGCCCGAGTCAAAGGTGTCGCGGTACACAATGAAGCCCCCACAACAACCGGATCCTTGCTCCCAAGAATTTCCATACCCAAGTTCACCGAAGGTGCCAAATGTGTCTCGGATCTCTGCATCCCACACTGGTCGGCTGGTACCACAGAATTATGGTCCACCCCGCTGTCAAAAGCAGGCGCGATACCTTCATCCCCCACCGCCTGTGGGTTCACCGTCATCATAGGATCTGTGCAATCAACAGCTTCATCAACGACCATCGGTTTACTAGCCCTAAACGGTAAAGGGCAACAGGCTACCAGGTGTCCATGAGCGTGGCAGCGGTGGCACCTAAACGACACACCCACATAGTCCAGAATTTGAACGAAGTCCCCTTCCTTTGATTGTACATTGATCTCAGCCGATAGCCCCAGTCAAAGATCGATTTTAACCAAAATCTTTGCCACCGTATAAATTCCTGTCTCAATATGGGAGTAATCAGAACACACATAATCGCCAAGGAAATTCCCAATCTCGGAAAACCGAGTTTCATTCCACAGATGCATCGGGAACCCAGGAAGCTTCACCCACAGGGGTTCTTTATCAATTTTCTCCGATTTAGAGTCGAAGAAAGGGGACCAGCGTTTCAGAACGATTGGGACTCCCAACATTGACCAATGGCGACATAAAACAGCATCAACCTCCCCTCTGTTCGTCAGAATGAATGAGAACCATCCTTTCGTCAATACCTGGATTTCAGGGGCAGTAGACACTAAATCCTTCCACTGCTCTGCCGCCCATCGCTGGAGGAATCCATGACCAAATCTCTTGCCTCAAACATGTCCAACCACTGCAGTGTGAGAGAAATCCTCCGCCTCCTCCATCGTAACATCCACTCCCAACACAAGCTTATCCTTCCTCTTCCGTTCCTTAACCTTCTTAGCAGTATTTTTATGTGAGTCGGCCTTCTCGGAAACCCCTGCTCGTGGAACAAGCAGTGATTCAACTTCTGGTAGAATGTCTCCACCGCCAGGGGCAGCCGCTACATGTCCACTGGAAGAATGTCCCGGTCCACCGCTACCCTGTCCCCGGTCATCAGATCCATGAAATTCCACCGACCTAACTAGATTTCCGACCGAGAAGGAAGCCAAACCGCCACCCTGATCCGACCGTCGTCTACTGCTCCCAGACAGAGGTTCGAGACCCTCCACATGCAAAGCATCCGAACTTAAGGGGAAGTTAGTGTATAACCCCTGTTGAGGTTGTAGAGTCCGCCCCAAAAGGCCAGCCAAGTCGGGCCTGTCAGTGTCCAATCCTGTAGATGACCGAAAGAACGCCAGTTCAGCCTCTAAATCCTCCATCCCCAGAGAGATGAACGGCGAAGAAACCCTGGCAGATGTAGGTAGTGCAATAAGATGACCGTCCAAGTCCATCGCACCCTCGGGCCCAGAAGAGACCTCTGGCCCCCCGCCTGTCATGAAGGGCCCAGGCAAAGCCCCTGACCCATACACCGCAGCAATGACATCTCCATTATCAATATTCCCTCTATCACAATCCCCATCCGAGGTGTATTCCACCTCCGTCTCCATGCCGCTCGCCATGCCGCCCTAGATGGTCCCTCAAATCAGCCAGATCTCCGAACCCAAACCAAACAAGCAACAATACTGACGGGGTAGAAACCCCAGAATAAAACCCAGAATGAAAGGGATCGGTCCCCTATCCGCCGTTCCAAGAAAACAACTATCGTCACCACGCAGTCCTCTGTGATCCCCACGCTTCCCCGTATAGCCCGTCACGCATCCACGGCAAGGGTTCAAGATCCGCCACCAGCAAACCCCGTTAAATACTCCACACAGCATCAAGAATCAACCAAAAAACTGCTAGACCAGCCGATTCACCAGAGTACCAAAGCCCGAAACCTCCATTGATCAGAAACCCTGGTTCCCCAAGCCGCCATCGCCCTTACGCTGCGTTCTCATCCTAATATCTCCGAAGTTTCTTGGAGCTCTGTATCTTCCTCGAGATCATATGTCTCCTCTCAATATATATGTTGTTTCCCTGTCATATCGTATTTGGCTTTTTTGAAAATTTGCCGTATCCGTATCCCCCCCCCCTATATATATATATATATATATGTTGTTTCCCTGTTGTATCGTATCTGGCTTTTTCGAAAATTTTCCGTATCCGTATTCCACCTATATATATATATATATGCTGTTTCCCTGTCGTATCGTATTTGGCTTTTTTGAAAATTTGCCGTATCTGTATCCGCTTCAGTGCAACTTAGTAGAAAACTTGTTAGGAAACCCCAACTTTGGATTGTTAAGTTGTGATCTAATACTATGTGATGTTGTTTGACTTAACTGTGATGCTTCATGGAAATGGTCAGAGGTTTTCTTGTTAAAGCGAGTTAATCTGTTTCTCTCTCCACTTATACATGCATTCATTTTGAACATATAGACTTGTTTGGCTTTTTTTCTTTATATTTTTCACATTATTCCATTGATAATTCTACCTCGTTTCTTTTTCATGAATCTTGTTGCTTCACACTCTGCAATTGTGCATATCTATCCAGGCTGTTTGTGTTAAAAAACTGCAGTACAAATCTTACATTCAACATTCTACATGTGGTTTTTTTATGTTACAAAAGGCATTGTAACCTGATATGTTCCTAAACCAATTTCTGTGCAGTTTAGATGTCCTATGAGATGCAGTTCAGTCAGAGGATAACATGTTTTGTGCTTGTGGCCATGTTGGCTGAAACCCATGCCCCATGAAATCTTATTCACGGAAAAAGACAGACAAGGACGTTTCATACTCTAAATATTCAAAATACATTTTGCCTTTTGCATCAACTAATTAGTTTTGTTTAAGTAGCCAAGTTTGCCATTGAATTTTTGGTTATTGACTTATTTTGTGTGTGTAGAAAGAGGCTTTGCCCTTTGAAACCAGTCAACTGCTCTTGGCTCTGTATGTCATGTCCCCCATTTTGACCCTAATAAAATTTTGGGCTATAATGTAAATATTGTATGCATATTATGTATGATTCATAGCGTGGAGTTCAAGGACAAGGCTCCGCTAGCGAACGCTCGACCAAGAAGAGGCAAGCATTTGAAATTATGCTACCCATGTGCTAGTGAACCATGGGAATTGTAAATATGCATCTTAATATAAATGCCCACAATTAGCTATGCAATGCAACAAGAGATGGGGGCAAGATGTTACAAGGAAAATTGGGAAGGAAATATTCAAACCCTTGAGCCAATCAAGTCAAGCCAAGTGTCAATGAGAGAATCCACAAAACCCTCAACTACCCATGCTGACTTTTGTACCCAATCATTTACTCTCCCAAGCGTTGGTTGAGGTAGTTAATGCCTTGGAGAATGGGAGGTATGGCTGTCCAAATTCGAGTATGGGAAAGCCACCCTGCATGGAAAAACGTGTTTGGCTTCTTGGGCAAGAAAAGAGCCATGAATTGTCCCCCAAGCCATTACCCATCAACCAACTTTGCTCTCCCACGCGTTTAGAGCTACCTGGGCGTTTTCTCCATGGTTTTTGGTGTGTTTCCTGCATTATCCTAGTTGGGAAGGGCATTTTTGTGTGGTATGACAGTGGGGAAGAAATGGAAATCGATTTGGGGACCATAGAGGTTGTTTTGGCCCACTGATTGCTTGTAGATCTATGGGAGAAATCGTTTTCTTCCCTATGGTCGATTTTCCCTCTCACAAATCCGTTTTTGGTGTGCTTACGTTTTTGGGAAAACCCATGTCCATCTAGCTTCTATGTCCCATTGCTGAAAGTGTGTTTCCAAGCCCATATTTCAGTTTTGTGTTCAAGAGAATTCTGGGTTGAGTTGGGTATCCATTGCTTAGACTGTGTTGAAGCTTGAGAGCCCCTTTTTCCTTGTAGATATCATGGCCAACTCGGGGGTGGTCTCTGAGTGCTGAAAAAATACAGGCTGGGTAGAAACCTATGGTTGAGTGGAACGTTGCAACGACATAGCTAGTTGCTTGGGACAACATTACATCAAGATGAGTAATTTATTGTGTTTTACTTCTGCAAATGTATTAATTTGTTGATTGTGTTAAATTGAATGACAGTCATGTAATATGTGTGTGGATGAGTTCATTTCCACTGTGCATGTTTGTTTGATTTCCATCTGCACACATCTCTTTTATGTGTATGAATCTAATGAATGGACTGATTTTATGTAAAAGCCCAGATTTTAGTGCCATGTTCCCTTCCTTGCATTGGATAGAAGGGTGGGTATGTGACAGATGGTATAAGAGCGAAGGTTGCAACATTTGGGCCTTCATGGGCTATCTATCACAGCTTGCAGGGGTAAGTATGCTTTCTGCTCATTATAGACCATTAAGAAAAATTTCAAACTTTCAAATTTTCAAAATTTTTTCTAAGTGTTTTTGAAAATTTTTCTAAGTCTGTATTGGAAAGAACTTACGAGTTTTCGCCTAAACAGCGGAAGGAACTGACGAGTTTTTGCCGAAATGGTCGACCGGAAATTTTTAAGCTCACCAAACCAGAAGAACTCGGCGAGTTCGTCCGCAAAGGCGGCGAAACTCGGCGAGTTCGTCCGCAACGGCAGAAAAAGTTGGCGAGTTTCCGCCGCAGTGTCGGAAGGAATTGGCGAGTCTCCGCCGTAGTGTCGGAAGGAATTGGCAGTTTCGCCGCAATTACGGAAGGAAAAGCTGAGTTTTCGACCGGAAGAACTCAACAAGTTTGTTCGCAACGGGTCGGAAGAGAATTGCTAAGTCCGCCGAAACAAAGAATTTCAGCTGTTTTCCAGGGTGAATTTCTGGTATCGAAAGTTGAAAAATCGCTTTGAACTCATGCGCCAGATTGCACGAAATTGAAGGATTTACAAAAAAAAAAAAACGAGGGTGCTGCCCTCGACCCGCCATGTAGTGGCGGGGAAGCCACAAGGGGGCAAGCCCTCTTGACCCTCATCGTCCCCCAGAGACAGTCGTTGAATGTATGAAAAATATTCTTTATGCTTGGGATGAGAAGCATGAATTGCATAGAAGGTGGTGGGGGCCTTATTAAGAGTAACCGGCTGTAATATGCATTGCGGAATGGGAGCAGCAAGGCAATGTCAATAAGAGGGAGATTCCTCACCTTAAACTATTTTTGTTATAGCATAAGAATTGCATATTTGGAAAATATCAAGAATGAATGCTTACACGTATGTATATGTTGAATTGCTAATTCATGAGAAGATCATAGCTAATGATTGCTTGTATGCTTGGTAGGGAAGCCAAGAAAGGGATCAGTTATGTTGTGGAGGAGGAACTCCATGTCATGAGGGGAAATGGGAAAGGGAGAATTCCTTAACTCCTCTCTTGCTATTATTTTTATATTTCCTGAGTTTTATATACTGAAAATTATGGCATAGGGATGCTGGAAATACAAAAGAGTAGCCGATTAAATGCATATGAATTAGTGGGCAGGATTAAAGAGTCATTGCATAATGCATGTGGATTTCTTACGCATGAGCACGATGTTGCACATAGGAGAAGGTAGCAAAGTTACACATGCAGTAGCCCATTAAGGGTATTGTCTATGGTTGATGACAATTAATGTGGTTGATATTGATTGTAGTAATCAGGCCATAGAAGCATGATTGAAAATGAAATACATTAGATAGATAAAATGAATATGCACTAGATGGCATATTAAGAAACATTGCACAGTGCCTGTGAAAATCTTCGTACATATATATGATATTGCATATTGGTAAAATAATGAGGTTTAGCATATGCAATGAGCCACTTAAGATGATTAGGGTGGTTGCTAATAATTAGTCGTGTTCGCATTGGTTATAGGACCAAAGACAACCAAAGCATGACTAAGGATGTGGATGATGTTGTTGCATATGACCAACAACCTTATGAAGAAATGATGGTGCAACAAGTCTATGATCATGAGGTTGGAAAAATGACCGTGAAGCCTTGGTAAGAGGCCAACTGATCAGATAACATCAAGCGATGTTAATGATAGCCATGCAGGTAATGGTTATTTGTTCTTAATGGCATGAATATTGAAAGACGATTTGGTAAGACCCCTTCAACTATGTTGATTTGGTTTTCATGTGGTACTGAATGCATGAATGCGAATATTAATCCATCAGATATGACAAGGTATGTGGTAGTAAGGGAAATGATTCTTACAACCTATAATTCCTTAAAAACCTCAATGCATTCATATGAAATTATAACACGTCAATCGGGTATGTCGGATTATAAGTTTAAATAATCAAGGAAAGTGAGGACTTATGGCCCTGTCATGGTAGTACATGGTTAGGCCATAATATGTTTGAATGCATAGTATTCATGAATTAATGCAAGATTGCATTGAGTGAATGCATATTAAAATATTATGAAAATGTTGTGAATGTGCATGCACATGTGTGGGTGCACATGTTGAGATGCTTTGTGTAAATGCATGGGTATGACATATATATGTTTCAATGCAGTTAGATAATAGATGAAATGGTGGACTATTGTTAATCCTAAGACCATTTCATGAGCTGCTGTGAATGCAAGAGAATGATTGCATGAAGAAGGTAGACATGTTGATGGGTTACCAAGAGTGCCCTGTAGAAATGACAGATTTGTACGGATACGAAGTAATGAGTATTTAAAGCTTCGTTTAAATTGCATAAATGATGTGACTGTGTCTTGCAATTTTATTATGATAAGGATGCATGCAAATATATTTGTATAAATATATATTTTATTAAATTTCAAATGTTAACAACTGGAAATGTTTGAATTATGGAGTGTTATAATTCTGAAAATGCTTCAGTGACTGTGGCAGCAATGAAATATTATATGCATAAGATACTTATAAAGCATTTGGCTGATTGAAGTTACAGATTTCAAGTAGATTGTCTTGGGCATGGCAAATGTGGGTAAGTCCATGATGAAAATTGGAATCTACCATGAGCAAGGGCCAAACGATATGAGAATAGACTCATGGCTAAGCAAATCAATTTATGTAGATGACAGAATTGCAAATTCATACTTGAATTTAATTATTAATGCCATTGAATGATTAGAGAAATCAGATTTGAATTTTATTGTTAGATGCTGCTGACTGTTTGGCTATTTGATAAATGTGCCAGGGAGACACATTGCAGGAAGACCATGTGTGATGACTTGCAGAAGCCAAAATACATGGGAAGGACCCCATGCTTTGGAAATGGGTTTCGGGTGAAACACCATTTCATATTTTAAGAATGACATCTCAGCTAAGCTGTATGTTGGAAAACCATGAGAGTGGGATGGTAAAGCTACGCTAAGAAGGCATGTGTGGATTATGGAACGTGGAAAGATTGGGATGGCAAACCGAAGAATTGTTGACTCAGAGAAGGGAGCCCCCATTCTTCGCAAATGAAGAAAATATACATCTACAAAATGAATGAGTATTATGTGACCCTAGATAAGAATATGCATGTCTAAATTATTAGGGTTAAAATGCAGAGCATGCTCTACTTTATTTATATCATTTCAGGCTGCTTGAGTATGACTAGGGCCTACATGGCTCACATTGGAAAGGGGGTGCACACCTTTTCTGGTGTCGAGTCCTGATAGGGTTGTCAATATTGACTACACCCTAAGGGAATGGACGCATTCCTGGTGTTTCAATACTTGATAGTGAATGTTATGGAATGTGGTTACGATTTTGAGCAACAATACTGATAAGCTTGCTTATCCTTCTTATGTTGTCAGCCTACACAGATGCCAATTGGTACTACACATTAAGAGGCAAAGTGAAGAAGGGTATGCAGAAGAACTGTATCGGAATTGGTAACCTTCCTACGCTCACACTAAATAATACTAGAAGGGATGGATAGACCTAAGGAGCTGTGTAGTGAAAAAGAGGTATCATCCTTGTGTGAGTGGGGCCATGCTAACTTGCAGTTAAGAAAGTCACCTATAAAGTTCCTAAAATGAACCACTGATTCGCACAAAAGAAGGAGTGACGTCCTTGTATGAATGAAGAGTTGATGTGTGTGTGAAGGGTTGTGGTGCGAGAAGGTGTGGTGGCATTGGTGAAGGCATAAAATATCTATTGGGTCAGCAGTAGGAGGGGGGCGCCAAGATTGACTGAAAACCTTGAGATTCCTAAGGCTCCATAGTAGAGCCTTGACCTATAATGGTCGGTGGCGCAGTTTCCTTCCATTGGTTGATGACCCAGACGAATGTGCTGGCTCTGCACTAGAGAAGGCCAACCAGGTATGGGACTGGTTGGGCAACACCAAATACTTGGTAAACCCAGTCGGCGTGAAGGTGTACTGGTTAAGCATTAATTACATCCAGGTCCATAGGCGATTCCAAGGCTTGCAAAGCGAAGCAGGACCCTGTGGACCAGAGAGGAAACGCACAATACAGATAAGTATTCGTTTTCATTTATGTCTTGTTTAGAATAATGAAGATTTCAGGTACAAGTCTTCTAACAGCTAAGCTGATACACTATTGTTTATTTGTTGGAAACCTTGGTCATTGCAGGAAAGCAAGACCCTGAAAGAACTATAAGTTATTGGTAAATCCAGAGAGTAAATGAGTGGGCGATATAAATTATTGGTAAAATCCAGAGAGTAAATGAGCGGGCAATATAAATTATGGAGAAATACAGGGAGTAACTGGTTGAACTCTATAAAGTTCTTGATAAGTCCAGAGAGTGACTAGTTGGGCATTAACTACTTGATATTGTAAAGCAACGTGTATGCTGGCCCAACATTCCTTAATTAATTAATAAAACCAGTCGGAGCACTGGCCTAGCATATTGCTAAATGAAATGATTGATAAACCCAGTCGGTGTACTGGCCTGACATTTCCTATTCGAATGATTGTGGAGTAGCTTACGTGTTGGCCCAACATTCATAAGTGTATTCACGGGAAATCCAAGGCTCGTAAAGCAAAGAAGGATCTCGTGGAATAAAGTGAAGACATCCAATACAGATAAGTATTCGGTTACCTTGCAGCTTCTTGCTTATGAATATACGTGTGTATCTGGTTTGGTTATGATTTCCTAAACTCTTGTTTAAGAGATAAACCATATGAAAATAAACTAAACATATGAATTGATTCAATGTTTGAGTGTAGGTATTGCTGGAAGCAAGGATTATGAAGGCATCATAGGGATGCAGATGGACATGTGACCGTCCTAAAGAGCTCAGTATGAGCAGTAATGAAAGATGGTGCTAGTGGACAGGAGTGGGTCCCAGCAACCAAAGGTCTGTAGGCCACAATGGAGAAGGGTTCCTTAGTTGAAAATCCTTAGACAGACCTTAGAAACTAAGTGTCATAGCCAAGAAAGGAAAGTCAAAGCATTCACGTTGAAGTGAAAGAGACTAAGGAGCATGAAACCACATCGATGGCGTAGCTCCATAATAGAACAAGACTAAGAGGGAGAAACTCCTACTCTTCTCTTTCCTTTCGATTGATGCATTTATAAAACAAAAGATTGTTGAGTGCATGTCATGGCTGAAAATAGATTGTGTTTAATTGCTTGAAATGAATTGTGAATGCTGAATGAATGAGTTCATGTGTATGTTTGGAAAGCATGAAAAGTGTGGAAGTCCCATGAATAAAGCGTGGACATTTCATGTCAATTGGGAAATTAATTGACTAATTTTAATGCTTATGTTATGCTTGCCCTAACAAAGGATTTTCATGATGAATTTCACAAGTAAGAAAGTGAAACAATTGGTTGCAGCCGACACAAGAAAGTGTTGCTAGTAAACAAAGTGTGGTCAGTTGTTCCCATTGACCATGGCAGCAAACCTAGGACTATTAGAGTTGGCTGAAAGTCTTCTTCAAACAATTGCTAGGACCCAAGAAAATCTTGGAGAGATGCTCAAGCTACAGAGCAACAGAATGAGATGAACCACAAGGTTTTGCAGGACTCTATTCGTCTGCAAAAAGAGGTAAAAAGCATTCTGGGAGCAATCAGTAAGGGAAAGAAAAGTGGATCCATGAAGAAGCATTCATCCAATCGGTCGATTAAGAAACGTTTAAGGTGGGAAGACTCAAATGAAACTGAGCAGGAAAACGTAAAGCCGCTAATGAAATGTTGGGGATGTGGAGGAAACCATTGCCTCCGTGACTGCCCAACAATGGAACATCAAGAGGGTAGCCTCCATAAAGTTTCCAGACGTGTAGATCAACGGGAAGGTAAAGAAAGGGAAGGGATTGTTTTGAAACATGCCCTCATGCAGAGCTAGAAGGTTCCAGCCCGCAGGAGCAGTTTGTGAAGGCCAATGACTTGGTCTTGAAAACCCAAGTAAATGGTGAAATGCAGGACAAACCTGGCATATTTTGTGAATTTTGGACATGTATATAGCGTGTATGTATTCCTAGGTATTGGAATACCGAGGACGATGTTATTCCAAGGGGAGGGGAATGTCACGTCTCCCATTTTGACCCTTATAAAATTTTGGGCTATAATGTAAATATTGTATGTATATTATGTATGATTCCTAGCGTGGAGCTCAAGGTCAAGGCCCCGCTAGCGAACGCTCGACCTAGAAGAGGCAAGTATTTGAAATTATGCTACCCATGTGCTAATGAACCATGGGAATTGTAAATATGCATCTTAATATAAATGCCCACAACTAGCTATGCAATGCAACAAGAGATGGGGGCATGATGTTACAAGGAAAATTGGGAGGGAAATATTCAAACCCTTGAGCCAATCAAGTCAAGCCAAGTGTCAATAAGAGAACCCTCAAAACCCTCAACTACCTATGCTGACTTTTGTACCCAATCATTTACTCTCCCAAGCGTTGGTTGAGGTAGTTAATGCCTTGGGGAATGGGAGGTATGGCTGTCCAAATTCGAGTATGGGCAAGCCACCCTGCATGGAAAAATGTGTTTGGCTTCTTGGGCAAGAAAAGAGCCATGAATTGTCCCCCAAGCCATTACCCATCAACCAGCTTTTCTCTCCCACGAGTTTAGAGCTACCCAGGCGTTTTTTCCATGGTTTTTGCTGTGTTTCCTTCATTATCCTAGCTGGGAAGGGCGTTTTTGTGTGGTATGACAGTGGGGAAGAAAGGGAAATCGATTTGGGGACCATAGAGGTTGTTTTGGCCCACTAATTGCTTGTAGATCTGTGGGAGAAATCGTTTTCTTCCCTATGGTTGATTTTTCCTCTCACAAATCTGTTTTTGGTATGCCTACGTTTTTGGGAAAACCCATGTCCATCTAGCTTCTATGTCCCATTGCTGAAAGTGTGTTTCCAAGCCCATATCTTAGTTTTGTGTTCAAGAGAATTCTGGGGTTGAGTTGGGTATCCATTGCTTGGGCTGTGTTGAAGCTTGAGAGCCCCCTTTTCCTTGTAGATATCATGCCCAGCTCGGGGGTGGTCTCTGAGTGCTGAAAGAATACAGGCTGGGAAGAGACCTATGGTTGGGTGGAACATTGCAACGACATAGCTAGTTGCTTGGGACAACATTACATCAAGATGAGTAATTTATTGTGTTTTACTTCTGCAAATGTATTAATTTGTTGACTGTGTTAAATTGAATGACAGTCATGTAATATGTGTGTGGATGAGTTCATTTCCGCTGTGCATGTTTGTTTGATTTCCATCTGCGCACATCTCTTTTATGTGTATGAACCTACTGAATGGACTGAGTTTATGTAAAAGCCTAGATTTTAGTGCCATGTTCCCTTCCTTGCATTGGATAGAAGGGTGGGTATGTGACACTGGATTTCTTACCAAACTTTCTATACATGCATTTTTTTATTGCTTTGGGCAGTAATCGGCCACTCCATTATTTGACACAGACCTCTGAGTATTTTCTGAAGCAAAATCATTATATCCTCTTGCAAGCAGCTTCCAGTCTGCATGCCTTCTTTGAAATGAGAAATTGGAAACATGAAGGGAACGAGTAAGCAAGTAAGTGCCACATTGCAGCTGAATATGTTTATTGCTGAGCTTTATGAATGTGAAAATGGCTTCAACAAAAGAATGTGGTGGGTAGCGGATAAACATCTTGCTCTAAGAATCTTTAAACGTGAACCTTCATTTAAAGTGATGACCTTTATTGATTGCATCCAATACAGCTAGACCCAGTTCCTCGTCCCACGCAATACACCTAGTTATCAAATCTATCCAAATTGTGAAGTGTTGCAATCCTGCATTTTATAACTGACTCTGGCTCATTTGCTGCTTTAAAAATGAACTTGTTAGTGCAGATGCTGCATGAATGTTCAAGAGAGAGATACAACAATAATTACGATCATGATACATAAGCTAACATTACAAGTTGAACTCCATGAAGGAGATAACACCCAAACGAGACAAATGCCAGTAAACTCTACTGCACAACTCTACTCGAATGAACTGGGTTAGACAATGCATGCACATGCACAAAACATGAACTGCAATGTCGAAGATAAAATAAGTAATTTTTGAATTACATAATAGATAAAACAGGGTTGCAGTCAAAATGTCTTAAAACTCCAAAAAGAGTGCTAAAAAATTGTTTGGACCTTCCTGCCCTTTGCCTACAATCGTTAACACGCCACACATATTGTTAGATACTCTGACTTTATTTTTAAACTAGCATACCCCCAAAGAGGGGGAAATGAAACGCCGAGAAGAACTTCAATATGTTGCAAAATGAGAGAAAGTTGTGTGTACGTAGAGAAGGGGTAATTTTTGTAACATATGGCAAGTTTCTTGAGCAGTGGTGTCTCGGTCAACAATTGCTTATGAGTTCGAACAATGATAGGCACATGAGGTAGGTCTTTGATTTTCCCTCTTCTTTGGAAGCATACTTGGATGTGTATTTCAAGAAAACATATTTGGTGATGTACATTTGCTCACCATGTTTGAAGTATGCTCAGATTATGGTTGTTCAGACAAGGGTCAGTGTGTGTTGGGCGATATTTGTTTTCCATAAATGTATAGAATGATGATTCATGTTGTACCTTCCAAGGGCATTTATATATGCATACAAGTGTATTCCCTTTTCTGTGTAAGACATGAATCTTCATTGCACTTTGTATGTCTTTCCAATAATTTTATGTGTATGTTGTTCCAATAACTTCTATTGTAGAAAGTTCTTCCATCTCATTTTTAAAAGTTGATAGAAGTGTGTGTGTCATGGAAAACCTTGTGTATTATTAATGAATCAATATGAAGACAATGTTGAAATGAGTTTCATATTATTTTCAAGTGATGTGTACACATAAAAATAACATTAGTGTTGTGATGTTGCATTATTCCAATTTTCAGTGTCGCCTTCATGTATCGACTACCCAAAACATTATGCAGAAACAACTATGTAGAGGACCATTCATACACGTCACTCTTTTAAGACTTGCAGTTAGAATAAAAAACATCCTTTGTTTTGTTATGCCACATAATTGTCTCGATGAAAGCAAAAGACAAAGTAATTGGACGCCTGGCTTGAGAGCCATGCAACAAGCCGTCCCCACAACTTGATGCCATGTTGCATTATTCATGGAGAATTGCGCCCCCACTTTGCTGAGTATGTCTGGGATGTCCACATTATCCACAACCTCTTGTCTATCTTCCTTTTGCCACATGCATGCCATGCAAATTTGTTACTACATGGAGACTGGCAGCGCATGTGAATTACACCTGGTAAGTGGAGGAACCTATAGGGAAAAGTCCCTCTTATGTTCTTATTCCTTCACCAGAATGCAATGCATATTTGTATTTATGAGCTTGGTTGATCTGGTATTTATTAGGAGGAAAAGGATAAGGAACGAAGGATGCTCTGGCCGATTTGTTGGCAAATATAAAATATATATCTATCATTTCTAGATGTGTAGCTAAAACCACATGCCAAGATGCAAAAAATTACGACACATGGCACCGTACCGTAGCAAAGCAAAAGAAATCCACGCTCTAGCACTTGAGGCCGTGGAGCAGCAGAAATGGACCACAACCATCGATACGTGGACACCATGAAAACCCTTCCAAAATATATCAATAATTACCACATGCCTACCTTAACGTGTGATTTTGGGCACACAACTACACCATAGCAACATCACAAGCTCATCATGGAAAAACATTTCTGCTCAAGCTAGCGTACCGTTGGGAAATGGAGGTGGTAGGGAAAGCAGAGCTCTTGG
Organism: Larix kaempferi; assembly: GCA_027924585.1. Lineage (NCBI taxonomy): Eukaryota > Viridiplantae > Streptophyta > Pinopsida > Pinales > Pinaceae > Larix > Larix kaempferi. The sequence continues at coordinate 21,545,336 of BSBM01000289.1, forward strand.
TGAAGCCAATCAAGTATATGCACATTTTTCACCCCTTAAACACTAAATCAGGGTCAACAATGCTTTGTCTCGGTACAAAATATGGATCTAATGGGAGAATGCTAGTGCAGCTAGGATGTTCGTACTCAAAATGGTTTGTTTTTGTTTTGTGTTTCGATTGTAAAGATGTTGTGAATTGTATTTGGTGTTAATTATGTTTTGGTGCAGATATGATGCCTTGAATCTGCTTTAGAGACTGAGTGGAAAGACGATTCCTAAGTGTTTGATCCACTTAGAATCTTGTGATCGGCTTTGCACAAAAGGGATGTTTCTTTTTTCCTTTGATTTTATAAAATTCCAATTTTATTCCATGTAAACATTGAGATAACGTGTCACGTTATGCGGGTGACGAGAGGGGTGCTGATACAGATGTTGATAGTCATGCATAACACACAAATGCTTTTAATGGAGGGGGGCGGAGTGTGTCATTTATGTATGCCATGCCGTGACCCTGGACAATTATTTTTACGAGAGGTGGAAAAAAGATGGAGGCTTGGTTCGAGAGTGTTTTTGGATTGCAGGTGGTCTCAAAGGCCTGTTTCAATGGTGTGAGAGGAGTTGCGACGTGATTTCTTAGCGGCTAAGGATTAGATAATACATTCTTCCATGAAGACTGGATTTTAGGAAGTTTGCGAATGCGAGAGATTATATTAGCACTGTGGTCAACAGTTTCGGCATAATAATCGTCATCCATGATATTAATGCGGCAACAATTTGGATTCAGAACCAACCTGTGGGATTTTATCTCATTGACAACATGGGTAAATCGCGTATATGGGTGTAGTTCCATGGAGCTCTGGGGTGGTTCTCATGGACTTCTTATCCGCTCTCATGGGACATTGATGGCCGTTGAGAGCGATGATTCCATTTTCTGGTAGAAACATAGTATCCAGGTATATCCTCGAACTTAACAAGAGTTGAGGTTAGTGTGATGGAATCAAAGGAGGATACGGTGAGGGGATTAAACTTCTGATTGCGGGTTATTAAGAGTAATTAATTTCTTGACTTGCAGAGAGTACCGTTGTTGGATTCCACATTGTACCCGTGGTTGGTTGTTGAACATTCTATTGGGGATTTTGATTTGCATTGCCTTCGTCAACCATGTCTTGCTTCCCAATATTGTGTATGATATCTTTTTGGGATTTCTTCTCAATATAAATAAATGTGTGCTCTGCTACTGGTTTACTTGGCTTCTTAGGCATCTTTGACAGGTGATCCTTAATCCATTTGCAAACCAAATCAAGAACCCATCTCCGTATCCATCTTTCAACACCAAATTTCTATCTCTGCGAAAAACCAACTTCGCATTGGTTGACACAGGCCTGTTCGTATTGGCAGACCAGACGGTGGTTTCATTATAGAGAAGATAGTCTATTGCCAACATAAAGTATTTTCCATTCAGGGAACGAAACTTAAGGCCGAATTCGCCTCCAAGAATCGCCTGGAGTGACGTATGCATTTTGCTCAAGTTGCTTCAATAACATATATCTTTATATGTATTCTCTATTCTCTGTATAAAGCTTACCAACCCGAAGCACTTACATGAAGCACAGGAAATCAGTTATTATAGGCATAGTCATTATAGGATTGTAGCAATATGTAAATAGAAAATGAAGGACATATACATAAAGGATAAGGTGTCTCCTATACACAGTTTTCTCCTCCAATCATCATAGTTCCGAAAATGCATATATCCTTGAATTCCTCTGATTTAGAAGCAACAGGGAGTCATCCATTCTACTTCTTCTAGTACTGGAATCCATGAATGTGGCTGGTAAGTCCTTGTTAATTAGGGATGTGATTTCCACTTCGTAGTCGTAAAATTGTTTTTGGTACTTCAGTTTTTGTTTCCCTTTACTGATTTATCACTACTTCTGTCGCCAGTCTACGCATTTCTTCAACATTCCTATCAATGCCCTTGATCCCAATAAATAATAGCTTCCCCATGGTTTCTCACATTCTAACCAGCAACGCTGCTAGATGAGCGATTTGCATTTCCTTTGCATGAATTTTCCTTCTTCCCCAATTCAGCATTCAATGTTCGTCTATATGTAAATTGGTGTGTGTATTTGGCTATAATTTGTTGGCATAAAGAGCTTAATCTATGCCAGGATGAAGATTGTCATTGTTCGGTAGAATCCTAAGCCTCAAAGTTACTAAATATAAATGCGTTCTATTTTCATTTTTGGGGAACCCCAAGGTTTTTCTACAGGTTTTCAAAGCGTGATTTTATTAGGCAAAGATAGGCATTTTGAGAATTCCTAATCTACGATAGAGTGATGGAAGGAAAAATGATTGCATTATCAATGTTATTATACGACGATACCATACGAAAAAAGACTTAGCTCCTCAAGGTGGAATAAAAAAAATCCATATCTTATGGGTACGTGACATTTATTATCCCTGGATGGGGGAGGATAGCTATATTCTCAAAAAAATAGAAAGAAAGCAAAGCCATATACAAAAACCCTTATATCAAACCTGTGTTGGCTATTGGTAATGCTCGGTTAGATTCCCCCATTAGCTTCATGGGTACCATAATATTCAAGTCCAAGGTCAAGGTGCGAAGCGAAAAACCTTATGAGGTGCATATATATATATATATATAATCCTTGTTTGTCGGGGTCTGCAGCATCATATTTCATCGAGGTTTTAAACTCACTTTTTCTATATGTAAATTGGTGTGTGTATTTGATTATAATAGCTCGGTGTATTTGGCATGGCTCTCTCTGCACACTACCCCACTAATGTGCACTATAACGATTTGGGCGTCTTCACATTTCCTTACTGTAGGCGACAATGGACACACAAATGGGGGAGAAAGCTTCAACAAAGTTAGAGTGGTTGGATAGTCAATCCTGGAGATCAGTCGTTTACGTCTCTTTTGGTAGCCAATGTTTAATCTCTGCTTCTTAGATCATTGAATTAGCGTTGGGTTTAGAGGCAAGCGGGAAGCCAGTTCTTTGTGTGCTGAAACTCTCAGCTTCTGATGAGAACAATCCCACCCCTGTAGGTGCACAGAGCAGCAAGGCCGAATAGTAAGCAGATGGACAGATAAGTTAGCCATCCTTTCTCACCTTTCAGTGGAAACCGAGGAGGGGGATAGAGGGGAGGCTAAGGATTCATCTATTGAGATCATATCACCCACACGAGACGAACTGGACATTCCATTTGTGGTTGATTTATACTCTGCTGGAGTCAAATTCGCTCTTATCGACAACGATCTCACCTCAATACAATTTGATGAGAAGGCAACCACGCTTTACCTTCCAAAAGTAAAGTTGGACAACAACACAAAGGTTATCCTCATAAATCTTGTGGCATTCGAAGCTTCGGCGGCACTGGGTGCCATGGTTTTCACACCAAATATAGATTTCATGAACGGGATGATCGACGTCGAAGAGGATGTGAGGTTGTTAAGACAACGTGGAATTATTTGCAACGACCTCCAAAGGGATGCAAAGGTTGCGAGCCTGTGGAGCAGCTTGGGTAAGTGCGTTAAGCTCACAAAGGTTCAATATCTGGACAATGTTATAGAGGATGTGAATAGATATTATAATAGAAAATGGAATGTTGCCGTGGTGGAGTTCGTAAACGGACATATATTTGGATCGTGGCAATTGCTATTTATGGTAGCTGCAACGATACTTTTGTTTTTTACTTGCTTGCAGGATTTCTGTTCTGTGTACGATTGCAAGAAGTGGTTAAGCAATGTGCAAAGCTAAAGGTACACGCGAGAATCTTATAACCTTATCAAGTTGAAACCTGTGTCATTCACCTGGCAGTTTTCGCATGTGGGTTGAGCTTCAGAAGAGCATTGTTGAGGCCTCGGGGTTGCAAGGTAAGTGCAAGGTGCTGGAATGGGTCCAAGGCTCCCAACAAAGGGTGAAAACCTAGACTGAAAGGCTTTGAAAAACCCTGCGCAAGGGCGGTTCTATCCCCAGCCTATTTGGTGTGGAATTCTCCCACGGATATTCGGCCTCCGCTGGCACTCTATGAGTCGATGAGTTCGATCGATTGATCAAAAAAAATTAATACGGAAAACATAAGCTTAAAACTAAGTCTGCTCTAACTTAACCTATTGAAGACAAAATGATCTATTCTGAGTTAGATCTTGTTGAAATACTGAGAGGGGGGTGAATCAGTATTTGCCAATTATCATTAAATTTTAATCAAGAGCAAGTTGCTAATCACCAATCATAGCAGCATATCATTAACATTCATGAAAAATAACAAGATGCACAGTACACAATATTTTTACATGGAAACCCAAGTCCTGGGGGTAAAACCACGGAAGCATTTTATGATAAAATTTGACCCAACAACAACTGGGGTTACAAATTTAATACAACTTCTCCAGCTACAACTGGAAGGGGCTACAACCCCTAGGCTTCGTCAGCTGCAATTGACGAGTTGCTACAACAGCTCAGCTCACAAAATTGTGAGCCCTAGCACCACCCTACCACATTGAAGAAAAAGACTACTGAACCTGTGGACCTGTCAAACACCAAACCCTGTACTTTCTGTTGCTGATAACCTCTGCTCTCTGATCACTGTCAATTCATTGTATATATATTACTGAAGTAATTCTGCTCTTCTTTTACCGAATATCATCATAGGTTATCTTCAACTAGGAACGTCATCATCAGCATCATGAAGTGTAGGAGTGCACCATCATCATTATACCAAGACATGTGTCATCACAATTTCATACTACAACTTTCACTTGCGCATTAATATTACTGTGCATACCACTTGTACCCTTACTCAAACATATACACATCTCTATGCACACCACTTGTACACTGTACACACTATACAACTTTACTACTGTACATATTTACACATTTCTATTGTACACTACTATTCACATACTTGTTCACTTCAACACATGTACATATGTACACACTCTGCACTTGTCTACTGTATTCATTTTCTTTACATACGAATTGTTTTTGCATATATTATTGTATTTACTGTTCAAGCATACCTCATTAATATACTGCTGTAGATGACCCAAAAACTTTGACAAGTCACTGTAAAAGAAGGGCTTGCATCTTAAGCTATATACACCCAACCTCGGATTGTGTGGATGGCTAAAAACCAGTCAGCAAAGACGGATCTGCACTTGTCTGTACAATCTTGGTTTTGTGACGGACTTCTTCAGACAGTGAGCAGGCCTTAAAGTCAGGTCTGTAAAAATGGCAGCAGCAAAGATAGTTTCAGAACTGTTCTTCTTGACAAACTCGGATTGTATATCCAAGGAGATAGTGCCTTAGTGGAAGAATTCGAGTGCTAATCAGAAATATCAGACTGCTGCCACTGTAAAATTCAGATGCCTGTCAGATATATCAGACTGCTGCCACTGTAAAATTCAGATGCCTGTCAGAAATATCAGACTGCTGCCACCCCGAAATTCCTCAGTAATTTAATCTGAAATCAGAGCTGTGTTCACCACGAAATTCACTGTAGCTACCTCAGGAAGATACCCAAAATTCAGAGAGGGAGAGTAAATTTCAACTTCAACTTTCTGCCGCATGACTTTCATTGAGATCAAGCCCGAAATTCAGCCTCAGAGCAATCCGAAAATCAGAAAGGAATCCTTCAAAGTTATGTTTTTAAATGAATGGAGGGAAGGTGTTATTTATATAGATCCAATTTGGATTTTTGCTGAGCCGACCTGCTAATTATATATATATATATATATATATATATATATATATATATATATATATATATATATATATATATGTTTGATATTTCTTCATTGTAAACTGGGCCGACTTCTAGGTGGAGGGTAAACACTTTTATTATTTTTAAAAATTGTTTTATCATTAAAGACACATGTTGGAGATGAAGGGTTTGAATAATAATTAAAATGTTTTATCATTCAACTTAATTATTATTTTAATTATGTTTTAGTTCTTATTAAATGTGGAGACAAGGCTTTAATGATTAGGGGTCACCATGAGGGCTTCAAGGGTTAGTGTAAAGGTGCAATGGGCATTATTATGCAATGTTAGGGTGTTATTAGTGTTTTAAGAGCAAGGCATACACCATAGGGTAGAATGTAGGCTTAGGGAACAAGGATAAGATTTTTTGGGTATTTTGTTAGGTCATTAGAGTCACCACAAGTTAAGACACATAACCATCAAGGTGTGGGGGTGCCTAGGCTTCTCCTAGGGTACCATGACCTCTATCAAACGTAACTGACCACTTGAAAGGGTCATTTGGACTCTTGTAACTTCTTCAACCCACCAAGGACACTTATTAGGGTACTAGGGTATATGTTGTGGTATTGGGGAACCAGAGAAACAACTTAGGGGTACCTAAACACTCTAAAGGGTCTTCAGGGCTTTTGCCATTGTCCAAAGGGCTCCAAGGGCTTCAGACTTGGGCTTGGACAAGGTCAAAAGGTATCCTTTGATGTTGACAACTACTTAACCCTCAGGGGCTCCTCAAGGGGCACCAAGACACACCAACACACACTTGTTGGCATCGATGACAATTTATTCAACAATCTCCCCCTTTGTCATTGATGACAACTTCAAAGCTCCCCCTTAGAATGAGATTCCTTTGTTCACAAATCTGCCCCTTAGAGCAGGCTTCCTTTACCTTCCTTGTTCAACTTTTTCTCCCCCTTTGGCATCAATGGCAAAGGGCACTCTTTGCAGTATTACTTCTCGCCCTATCATGCTGATGTGTTGTTGAAGATGGATCAATTCAATTAGGAGATAGTATGACTCCTAATTTTTCTCGGAGGTACTCAAAGGTCTCTCTTGGGAGAGGCTTAGTAAAGATGTCTACAATCTGTTCTTTTGTCCCAATATATTCCAACTTGATATTCTTTTCTGTGACTTGTTCCCGAAGAAAGTGAAACTTGATTGGAATGTGCTTGGTCTTGGAGTGCATAAATGGATTCTTGGAGATACTGATGGCACTCGTATTGTCACATAAAATTGGAATTGGCCCATCACATGTCACATGTATGTCTTGCAGAGTTTGCTTCATCCAGAGAATCTGAGTACAACAGGCTGTTGCTGCTATATATTCTGCTTCTGCAGTTGATAAGGACACTAAAGACTACTTTTTGCTCGACCAAGATACTAGACAATTGTCTAGAAATATTGTTGTTCCACCGGTGCTTCTTCTGTCGTCAACACATCTTGCCCAATTTGCGTTTGAATAAGCTATCAATGTTAGCTCATTTCCTTTTGGATACCAAAGTCCAAAGTCCATAGTCCATTTGAGATATCTGAAGATCCTTTTAACTGCTATAATATGAGTTTCCCTTGGAGCAGCTTGGAATTTGGCAACTTGTCCGACAGCTTGCATCACATCTGGCCTTGAGGTTGTTACGTATAGTAGACTACCAATCATTGATCTATAGAGCCTTTGATCAACTTCTTTAGATTCATCTTCCTTGCTCAGCTTGCAACCTGTGATCATAGGAGTACTTACAGGTTTACAATCTTCCATCTGGAATTTCTTTAACATTTCCTTGATGTATTTCGTCTGAGCAATAAAAATGCCTTTTGTTCATTGAGATATCTGAAGTCCCAAGAAGAAGGTTAATTCACCGAGCAAAGAAATTTCAAACTCTTTCTGCATGTCCTTAGCAAATTGTTGACTTAGTGAATCATCATCACTTCCAAAGATGATATCATCAACATACACTTCAATAATAAGTATGTTTTCATGGTCAATCTTGATATACATATTGCTGTCTGCAGTTCCCCTTTTGAAGCCTTGTTTCTGCAAGTAACTGTCCAATCTAGAGTACCAAGCTCTAGGAGCTTGCCTTAAACCATATAGAGCCCTTTTTAATCTGCACACATAGTCCCTGTTTGCTGATAGCTGGAATCCTTCTGGTTGTTCAATGTAGACTTCTTCTTCTAGTTTTCCATTCAAAAAGGATGATTTTACATCCATTTGATACACTTTAATGTTTTTAGCACAAGCATAGGCCAATATCATTCTTATAGCTTCCATTCGGGCTACTGGAGCAAATGTTTCTTCAAAATCTATTCCTTCGATTTGAGCATATCCTTTGCAAACCAATCTTGCCTTGTTTCTGATTACCTGTCCATCTTCATTTAGCTTATTTCTGAAAATCCATTTTGTGCCAATCAAATTTTTGTCCTTGGGTATAGGAACAAGTTCCCATGTTTCATTTTTCTCTATTTGATCAAGTTCTTCTCTCATGGCTCTGACCCAATGTTCATCTGTACTGGCTTCCACAAAGTTACTCGGCTCAACTGTAGATAGTAGTGAGAAATATACTTGTTTTGGTCTTCGGACTTGTCTTCGTTCTTTTCTGGTTTCTATGCCGGCATTTTTGTCTCCAATGATCAATTCCTGTGGATGATTCATTTGATACCAATTCTTAGGAGAGTTTTGTTGTTTTTGCTGTTGATCCTGTGCTTGATGTTCCTGTGTAACTTTTGGCTGAATTTTTCTCTGTTCTTCTTCTTCTTCTTCTTCTACTTCATCATCGTCATCATCTTCTTTATCTTCTTTTTCTTTATCATCGAGATCTTCTGAGTCTTCCTGACATTTTGGCAAGCTCGATTCATCAATATTTATATTGATGCTTTCCATTATCTTACCTAATCTCAGATTGTAACACTTGTAGGCCTTTCTTGTGGATGAGTACCCAACAAATATTCCTTTGTCTGCACGAGATTCGAATTTTCTAATCTTCTTATCATCTCTTTTGATGTAGCACCTGCTTCCCAACACTTTGAAGTGTTGAACAGTAGCTGTTCTTCCTGTCCATAGCTCATAAGGAGTTTTATCACCGTTTCTTCTGAGCAATCCTCTGTTCATAATGTGGACTGCTGTATGTACTGCCTGAGCCCAAAATTTTTCTCTTAGCTTAGCTTCATTCAACATAGTTCTGGCCATTTCTAACACTGATCTGTTTTTCCTTTCTGCTACTCCATTCTGTTGAGGTGTTCTGGCAACTGAAAATTGTCTTTTTATACCATTTTCTTCACAGTACTACTGATAAAATTCATTTGATGTAAATTCTCTGCCATTATCAGATCTGAGACACTTGATTCGTTTACCTGTTTCATTTTCAACCTGTTCTTTAAAGATCTTGAAGCATTCAAAGACTTCCGATTTCCTGTTAAGAAGGCATACCCATGTCATCCTGGAGTAGTCATCAATGAGCAGCATGAAGTATTCTTCACCATCCAATCCTTTATTCTTGGTTGGCCCACATAGATCAGTGTGGACAAGCTCTAAGGGTTTTGTAGAAGAGTATTCTTTTGTCTTGAAATTGGCTTTCGTATGTTTCCCATGTTGACAGTGCTTGCAGATAGTGTCGGAAGGCTTTGTAATCCGTGGCATGTTCCTTACGGCTTGCTTCTTGCTGATCTTGACCAGATTATCAAAATGTACGTGTCCCATTCTTCTATTCCATAACCAATTCTCATCTTCTTTTCCTAGGTGACATTTCTCTTCCTTGATCTCGTCCAGAACATATATGATGTTTGGAGTCCTGGTAGCTGTAGCCACTAACTTTCCTGATCCTTCTTTTCTTATCTTGCAGGACTTTGAGTTGAATGTAAGTTCATGTCCTTGATCACACATCTGGCTGACACTCAACAGATTATGCTCCATACTGTCGACAAACAACATATTTTCTGCTACTGTATCTTTGCCGCCAAGATTTACTGTACCTTTTCAAACAACTTTTTCTGATTTGTTATTTCCAAAAGAGACAGATCCTTTATCTTTTTCAAGAAAAATGTGTTGATGTATATGTAACTTCGGAATGTATTTCACATATATGTATATTGTATTCCTATAGAGATGGTATTATTCCTCTATAAGGAAGTGTCGTCATTTATATTGTAAGTGTCGTAACTTATACTTGATGGGTTATTAGACCACTTTGTTTGGGGTCGGCCCTGTATAAGTCATGTGGGTCAAAGGGTTATTAGACCACCCTATTGGGGGTCGGCCATGTGGGTCAAAGGGTTATTAGACCACCCTATTGGGGGTCGGCCCACTCAGCATTATGTTATGTGGTTAAGTTTGAGCCTACATGAGTTAGGTAAAAAAGCAAGTCAAGTCAAGTATAAATAGAGTGCGGGAGGCACTCTATTTGCTCACTCACTTCTCACTCATGCACTCAAGGAGGAGTGGCGCACTTATGGAGGAGGAGGATCTGCTGCTAGGTTGTGTCTATCTCTCATGGTTGGTTGTATCATTGCTCTATCTATCTCTGAGGAAGTTATTGGGGTTTTTCACCTTTATGGTTTTCCCCAAGTAAATCTTTGTGTCTCTTGTGTGCTTGCATTATTGTCTCCATGATTGCTATGCTGTAGATATGCTGTACATGTTGTTCTCTCAGTTAAGATCCTAAATCATATTGAAGTAAATTCTGAAAATTTAACATGGTATCAGAGCTAGCCTGAAAGAAGGCATGATATGGCATGTATGACACTTGTTGCACTTACGATGCTAGGGCTTGATATAGCAAAAACCAGTCATCGTAGCACTTTCGCTATAAATCCGTTTTGGCGAAGTTTTCGGATCTGAAATTGTTACAGGGCGAATATTAAATCTCCAGGTACCTTGTGTCCAAAGGACAACCTCTAATTCGTTGTACTTTGTGATTTATGATCTGTGCAATATAGGGTTTCTGCCTCTTCCAGATCGGAGTCAAAATCAGGTGACCTTGGGAAAAAGGTCATAACTTGGGATAGGAAGCTCCAAATTAAATTTTGTAAAAAGTGACAGGTAGTACACAAACTGTACTATCTCAGGAAATGTTTTCAGAGGCCGAAGTTGAAACAGTGACACGTGGCACGCCATACAAGTTAGCTCTCCTGTTTTATCCCATAAACAGGTCACGTTGCGACATTTGGCATAACTCTCTCTCAGAAAATCCAATTGAGGTCAGACCTATCAGGATGGAAAGCTAACAGGTCAGGCTATCTCAGGAAACTTTTTCAAACCCCGTGGATAAAAAATTTCAGAGTTACACCAGAAACAATCAGGTACATATTTCTGTCAAAACAGAATTATTTTTTGGTACCTTCATTCATGGCTTCCGGAATTTAGGGCTTTGGAGAAAGTTGAAATTTTTGTAATCGGAGACCACGGCTGAATTCTACTCATAAAAATAAAAATTTAGAGACCAAGATCAGAATTTTTGGTTGGGCAGAAGGCCGGGCTTGATCAGACCCTAGTTCGGGACCTTGATCAGGAAAGTGGAAAATTAGGGCTTCTGTAAAAATGGGAATTTTTGAAATCTGTGACCATGGCTGGAAGCTCCTCAGAAAAATAGAAGCTTAGAGCTTTGGATCAAACATTTTGATTGGGCAGAAGAGTGGGCTTCATCAAACCCCATTTCAGGGTCACGTCTAGTGAATCCGGAAGTTTCAAAGGCAAAATTGAGGAGTGAAACTTTGCAGTTTTCAAATTCTGAATATACCAGCTTGATCAGCTCATCAAGGCACATATTTCTATCCTGTCAGAAGTTTGAAATTCAAAGTTTGAATTTTTGGGGTTTCTCTGACAAACCCATATCCAGCTCGAAGTCCAGTTCTTGCAAATCAAGTGGATTGAGTTAATCCTAGAAGAAGATGGATTGGTCATCTGCATAAGTGAAGGAGTTCCTGTTTCAGAGGGAGATGAGGCTAAGGCTTTACATAAGGAGATTACAAGCGATCTCGACAGGTATGACTCATCGAGGTATGTTTTGAGATTTGTTCATGATTAAGTTTATGGTATATTTGTCTTCATGTTATTACGGTTAGTACAATCTTGATTTTAGATTTGTCGTATCACCTTAACAAAATTATGAATACATGATAGAAGATATTCATTGGTTAGGGTGTTGACACTTATGATTGTACTAATGCATTATGTTGTTGTATGAGGTTTATGTTGTCTACTAACATGAAAGGTACACCAAGAAAGACAAATCATGTTCCACTTCAAGAACATATGATCATGATGACATGAGGATAAAGACTCATCCATTGTCATGGATCTCATAGAAGATCCATTTACGAGGTATGTATAACTTGGTTTTATAATGGCTAACCTATGAGATATACAGGTTACTGGCACAAGTCATTGAAGAAGAACAAGAAGACATCATGTGAGTATGTTAGACATAAATAGCTAGCATGCTAATCCAGGTATGTTTTTCCTATATCAAGCTAGAATCCTACCTTGTGTTAGGATCTTATACTGTTGTTGATAATGATTATTCATGAAGTCATAGGTTTGAATAATCATGGTTGTATGCATATTATGTTTCTTACCATAATTGATGATATGACTAACCAGAAGAACCATGAAGGTATAGGTTTGAATAATCACAGGTTTTATGCATATTATATCTCTTATCTTGATTGATGATTCAACTAAAGATTCATAGGTTTGAGTAATTATAGGTTTAGACATGTTATGCTTCTTATGATTTGACTAACCATAAGAATCCTACATAAACCTTGAATGATAATGCTTATTATTTCTGTTTGAAATGATCGTGACTATACATGCTTGAGATTATTGTGTTTTAATAGTATGCTAATGAATGTATGATTTTATATGAGATCACAAGGATAACACAATCATGATACTAATAAGCATGCATAGGGACCAATGATGAATATGAGTTCAAGAACAGGTAATCCAGGAAGCAAAGATCAAGAGGGAGTACACTCCAGTGGTTTATGAAAGGATGCAGATATTCAGAGGGAGTTGACCATCTCTCTACATTCTACAACAGAAAGTTGTAGAAGAAGCTACTGCAGATTAGGACTCCAGCAGCTCCTGCAAGAAAGCGAAGACTCAGGGGGAGTCCACCCAACAAACAAACAAAGATAAGTGTTTTAATTATCATTTCTTGCATATATGTTTGTTTAAATAAAATTGTTCAATGATGTATATGCTCATGTTCCTAGACTTAGGATATGTATTGTGCATATTAGAATAGTTGCATTGATGAACAATATACTACTAATATACATGGGTAAGTGGCCTATGGCACTGTATAACATTCCATTGCTACTTATCTAGAATGAAACCTCTTTGCTGACATGTTGGGAGCTGTGCACACTCTTAACAATGTTCTGGTAGAGATTGGAAGGCATCTAGAAAGTTACGGGATATGGATAAATGTTGTATTGAAGCATTGGCTAAGATAATTGCATGACTGTATGACATATTTGTTTATGTGTAAGAATTTGTTCTGAAAATTATGAGATGTTTCTAATCATGCAATTTAACCTGTTTTGTAGGAAAGACTGTATATCTTCACCTACAAAAGGACTACAACATTTGTTCCAGCAACAAAGATATCTATTGAAGATATTGAAGTTCCCAGGATCTGGGATGAAGAAATGGAATGCCATGATCCGTCGATCATGAAGAATGATGTTTGGGATGTAGTCCCAAGACCTGAAGGGAAGTTTGTTATGACTTCCATATGGAACTATCAGATCAAGCATGTTGCAGATGGCAGCATTGAGAAATATAAAAATGATGAAATAGAAGATACACCAGATGGATTCAAGACAGCTTCCTTGAATGGTGTAGTTGAAGAAGAAGTGTATGTGGAGCAGCCACTTGGTTCTGAGACACATGATAGGAAATCATATATGTGTAGAACTTGGTATGGTGAAGATAGATTGATTGCCGACACGTAGCAGAAGCTTACTACAGAGTTCGAGATGAAGAACTTGGGGATGATGCACTATTTGTTTTTTTTTGGCATGGAGGTGTGGCAGAGTGATGGAATCTTCCTTGGACAAGGGAAGTATGCAGTAGAGATCCTGAAGAGGTTCAGGATGATGGATTGCAAGGCCATGGCCACACCTATGGCATCGAATCTGAAGCTTCTATGTGATGCTTCATCTGAGCTGGTTGATGTCTTTATGTATCGTCAGATGATTGGGTCATTGATGTACCTGACGAACACGAGACCAGACATTTGCTTTGCTGTGAACACATTGAGCCAGTTCCTGACGGATCCGAGGAGTGTTCACCTGGTTGCTGTAAAGCATGTTCTGAGGTACCTGAAGGGTACAGTGGATTATGGGCTCAAGTATGAGGCAAATCAAAAGTTTAACCTGCAGGGTTATGCTGATTCAGATTGGGCTGGCAGTGCTGTAGATAGGAAGAGCACATCTGGGTGCTGCTTCAGTATGGGATCAGGTGTGATCTCTTGGTTCAGCAGGAAGCAGTCCTGCGTAGCACTGAGTACAGCTGAGGCTGAGTATGTTGCAGCCTGTTCAACTAGTTGTGAGGCAGTATGGCTACGGAAGCTACTGTCTGAGTTATTTGATCTCCCGTTGGAGGATACTGGTATCTTCTGTGATAACCAGAGTTGTGTGAAGCTGTCCGAGAACCCAGTGTTTCATGACAGGTCGAAACACATAGAGATCAAATATCACTATATCAGGGATATGGTGCAGAGAGGAGCTGTGAAGCTTCTGTATGTTGCGACGAACGAGCAGATTGCAGATGTGCTGAAGAAGCCACTAGCCAGAGTGAAGTTCGAGTACTTCAGAGAGAGGCTTGGCGTTCTTCAGATCGAGGACACTTCGAGGAAGAAGTGATGGACACATTTGCTGAAGCCATTCCAAGCATGTTAGAAGGAGGATCCTTCACATGGCCGTGGATGTAAGCACTGGATGATGAGCATCAGGTTGATGTTCTGGCTTCTGCTGGATATGATCTGTTGGATCATTTTTATGTATGTATGTACGCATCATGTTGATGCTGGATATGATCTGTTGGATCATTTTTATGTATGTATGTACGCATCATGTTGATGCTGGATATGATCAGTTGGATCATTTATATGTACGCATCATGTTGGATGTTGGATATGATCAGTTGGATCATGTGTATGTATTTTGTATATGCATCATGTTGGATGCTTGGACCATGTATCTGTATATGTATCAGGTGGATACATTGTATGATCAGATGGATCATGTATGGTGATATGTATCATGTATTTATATTTGTATCAGGTGGATACATTGTATGATCAGGAGGATCATGGATGATGATATGTATCAGGTAGATACTTGGTATGCATCAGGTAGATGCATTGATGATCAGGTAGATCATGCAACAGGATGTTGCAGTGATGATCAGGATGATCATGGATGATGAGCTTCAGGATGTTGCTCCAGATGACATGCAGCAGGATGTTGCAGTGATTATTAGGATGATCATGGATGATGAGCTTCAGGATGTTGCTCCAGATGACATGCAACAGGACGTTGCAGTGATGATGATCAGGATGATCATGAGTACATCAGGATGATGTATGTTGAGTATCAGGTTGATACTCTGTGGCCGTGGATCAGGTTGTGCAGATGAGCATGTCTGGGAGATCCTATAGGTCAGAGTTGTGTACCCATAACAGCCTGGGATGCTCTTTCGAGACATTGCTCTGGGAGGACATGTAATTTGTGCCCTGGGAGATCCTTCAGGTCGGAGTTGTGTACCCGTAACATCCTGGGATGCTCTTGCGAGGTTTTGTCCTATGGCATGTAATTTGGGCCCTGGGAGATTTTAGGTCGGAGTTGTGTACCCGTAACATCCTGAGATGCTCTTTCGAGGTTTTTCCATGACCACATGTAATTTGTGCCCTGGGAGATTTCAGGTCAGAGTTGTGTACCCGTAACATCTTGAGATGCTCTTGCTAGGTTTTGTGGTGGACCACATGTAATTTGTGCCCTGGGAGATCCTACAGGTCGGAGTTGTGTACCCGTAACATCATGGGATGCTCTTTCGAGGTTTTGTGGTGGGGTCACATGTAATGGCGCCCTGGGAGATCCTACAGGTCGGAGTTGTGTACCCGTAACATCCTGGGATGCTCTTTCGAGGTTTTGTGATGCACGTAATAAGTCCTGAGGATTCCACAGTATGGCCAGTGATGATGAAGACCTGCAGGTGGTGGGCCTACATCCAGTATGAAAAAGGACTGGCTCTGTAGAACTTCCTATGACGAGTAGATTCAGAGATTGATTGAGATAGCAGCAGCAGTGACGATGATGATGACTCGATGACGATTATCCAGTGACGATGATCCAGAGAAGATGACTTGTGCTAAAAGAACTGTGCTGAGAAATACTTTCCTAGTTAATAGGGAGTGTTGATGTATATGTAACTTCGGAATGTATTTCACATATATCTATATTGTATTTCTATAGAGATGGTATTATTCCTCTATAAGGAAGTGTCGTCATTTATATTGTAAGTGTCGTAACTTATACTTGATGGGTTATTAGACCACCTTGTTTGGGGCCGGCCCTGTATAAGTCATGTGGGTCAAAGGGTTATTAGACCACCCTATTGGGGGTCGGCCATGTGGGTCAAAGGGTTATTAGACCACCCTATTGGGGGTCGGCCCACTCAGCATTATGTTATGTGGTTAAGTTCGAGCCTACATGAGTTAGGTAAAAAGGCAAGTCAAGTCAAGTATAAATAGAGTGCGGGAGGCACTCTATTTGCTCACTCACTTCTCACTCATGCACTCAAGGAGGAGTGGCGCACTTATGGAGGAGGAGGATCTGCTGCTAGGTTGTGTCTATCTCTCATGGTTGGTTGTATCATTGCTCTATCTATCTCTGAGGAAGTTATTGGGATTTTTCACCTTTATGGTTTTCCCCAAGTAAATCTTTGTGTCTCTTGTGTGCTTGCATTATTGTCTCCATGATTGCTATGCTGTAGATATGCTGTACATGTTGTTCTCTCAGTTAAGATCCTAAATCAGATTGAAGTAAATTCTGAAAATTTAACAAAATGAAAGCACCTTTGTTACCTGTCATATGCCTAGAACAACCACTGTCAACATACCATTTGCTGCTACCCGGTTTGAGCTTGAACTTGAAGAGCTATCCCACATTCATGAATATTCAGATTGTTCTTTTGTCTGATCCATACTTTTTCCTAGTCACCCGTTTGATTGGTTGATACTTGTTTAATGTCTGTAGGAGGGACTGCCATTCTGCAATTCCTGGCTATATGCCTGAAGTTGTTGCATTTCTGGCATTCGACTTCAGAATCCAAAGGAGAAAAACTGTTGTTGTTTTGTTGCCATCTAGAATTTTCATACCTGTTTCTGTTTTCTGCATATCTTCCTTTTAAACAATTCATAGCTTTATGCCCAAATATTCCGCAAGAAAAACAATAACCATAAAATGGATATTCATACCTGGGAACAAATGGTCTTCTTGGAGGTGTTGTCCTTCTGAAACTTCAATTTTCAACTGGAGTCCATTCTGAGGTTGGTTGTCTAGGTTGAAATGGTCTTCTTAGAGGTGATGTCAATTTAACATGTTGATTTTCAACTGGAGCCTGTTCTGGTTGTTGTTTTGGATGATATATGGGTACTTCCTGGATGACGGGGTCTTTGATAACTTCTGGTTTATCTTCAGCTGTCTTGGAACTTGAACCTTCATCATTATGCTTCTTATAACCAAGACCTGTTCTGTCGAGGTATGGATTTTGATTACTGATGATCTAATCAAGTATCTTGGAACTGTTATCATAGCCTTGACTCACATTTTTCTTTTGTAGTTGAGTTCTTAGAGTCACTATCTCCCCCATTAGTCTCTCACTTTCATTCATACTTTCTTCTAGTTGTTTTCTAAGATTGTCTTGAATTCTTTTAGCTTCTTCTAATTGAATAGTTAGATTTTGAATGAGTTGATCTGCTTCTTCAGATATCTGAGGTCTTTCTCGTAACTCCTGTATCTTCCCTTTAAGTAGTTTATTCTTTTTCCTTTCTCTTCTCAGCTCTTTCAAAGCACTTATCAATTCTTCCTCAAGGTCTACTTCACCTTCTGAATTGGATTCTTCTTTGTTTTCAGAGATCTCATTTGAATCTTTTGAATCAACAACCATGAAGAGTACCCTTTTTTATTCGTTATCACTACTGCTGTCCGAATCACTATCACTATCCGAGTCATTGTCAGAATCTTCATCTGATGAGCTGGTGTTTCTTTTAGAGTAGAGACTTTTCTTCTTTGCAAACCTTCCATTTTTATTTCCTTTGAAGTTCCTGTATTTCTTATGTTTCTTGAAACTGTCATCACTATCAGAGTCTTTTGCATAGGGACATTTTGAAGCAAACTGACCTATTTTACCACATGAAAAACACTTAAGAGGTAACTTACCTTTGTACTTACCTGTGCCTCTTTTGAGCTTTCTTACGAAGTTTGCTGTCTCCTCATCATCTGAATCATCACTGCAGTTGAAGTGGTATGCTGTCTTTGATTTGAATTTTATTTCTGAATTGTCCTTCTTGGCTTGTTTGTCTTTCATTGCTTGCTTGGAGAAAACTTTAAAGGCTGCTTCTTTTCTAGGTGAGTCTTCATCTTCTGATCTCATTTCATAAGCCACAAGTGTCCCATGTAGTTGGTCTACTGTCATGGTATCCTTTTCAGTCCTTTCTTCCAAGGCTGAGATTTTAGGATTGAATCTGTTGGGAAGCGTTCTTAGTATCTTTTGAACAACAACTAATTCTTCAACCCTTTCACCCAGGCCTCTGATAGTATTTTCAAGTTCATCAATTCGAAGAAAATAGGTTGCAATGTGCTCGTCATCCTTCATCTTTAGATGTTCGAATTGTCCTCTGTAGGTTTGGAGTTTGGCTTCTTTGACCTTTTTGTCACCTTCGTAGATGGTCTTGAGTTTGTCCCACATTTCCTTAGTAGAAGTACAATGCATGACTTTGAAAAAAACCAATTCATCTAATGCACTCGAAATATGGTTCGTGGATTTTGAATTCATATCATAGTGAGCTAAGTCAGCTGGATCTGTTGGTGGGGGTGTTGGTACTTTATATCCATTTTCAACTATTTGCCATACTTGTACTCCTTGAGCTAGCAGAAAAGATTTCATTCGTATACTCCAAAAGGTATAGCCCGTCCCATCAAACATGGGTATTCTATTTTTACTGTGCTTGGAAAACTTGCCCATAATTTCCTTCCAGTGATTAGACTGTTCTTGAACGAACATACTCTGATACCAAATGTTGAAATACTGAGAGGGGGGTGAATCAGTATTTGCCAATTATCATTAAATTTTAATCAAGAGTAAGTTGCTAATCACCAATCATAGCAGCATATCATTAACATTCATGAAAAATAACAAGATGCATAGTACACAATATTTTTACGTGGAAACCCAAGTCCTGGGGGTAAAACCACGGAAGCCTTTTATGATAAAATTTGACCCAACAACAATTGGGGTTACAAATTTAATACAACTTCTCCAACTACAACTGGAAGGGGTTACAACCCCTAGGCTTCGTCAGCTGCAACTGACGAGCTGCTACAACAGCTCAGCTCACAAAATTGTGATCCCTAGCACCACCCTACCACACTGAAGAAAAAGATTGCTGAACCTATGGACTTGTCAAACACCAAACCCTGTACTTTCTGTTGCTGATAACCTCTGCTCTCTGATCACTACCAATAATCACTGTATATATATTATTGAAGTAATTCTGCTCTTCTTTTACCGAATATCATCATAGGTTATCTTCAACTAGGAACGTCATCATCAGCATCATGAAGTGTAGGAGTACATCATCATCATTATACCAAGACATGTGTCATCACAATTTCATACTACAACTTTCACTTGCACATTAATATTACTGTGCATACCACTTGTACCCTTACTCATACATATACACATCTCTATGCACACCACTTGTACACTATACACACTATACAACTTTACTACTGCACATATTTACACATTTCTATTGTACACTACTGTTCACATGCTTGTTCACTTCAACACATGTACATATGTACACATACTGCACTTGTCTCCTGTATTCATTTTCTTTACATACGAATTAATTTTGCATATATTATTGTATTTACTGTTCAAGCATACCTCATTAATATACTGCTGTAGATGACCCAAAAACTTTGACAAGTCACTGTAAAAGAAGGGCTTGCATCTTAAGTTGTATACACCCAACCTCGGATTGTGTGGATGGCTAAAAACCAGTCATCAAAGTCGGATCTGCACTTGTTTGTACAACCTTGGTTCTGTGATGGACTTCTTCAGCCCGTGAGCAGGCCTTAAAGTCAGGTCTGTAAAAAGGGCAGTAGCAATGATAGTTTCAGAACTGTTCTTCTTGACAAAATCGGACTGTATATCCAAGTAGATAGTGCCTCAATGGAAGAATTCGGGTGCTAATCAGAAATATCAGACTGCTGCCACTGTAAAATTCAGATGCCTGTCAGAAATATCAGACTGCTGCCTGTTGCCGCCTGGTTCCATACCTGGGGGAAAACGCAGCAGAAGTCTTCAAGTTGCTGGTGTGGCCTTGGGGACAAGTCAGAGTCAAGTGCTGTCACTTGGGACTCGACTCCTCCGTCTAGGCTTTCCTAGCAAAGCCAAGAGGGGGTGGACCCTAAAAAATAAAACTAAGGTGTCTAATCTAGGAGTTAGAAAAAAATATTTTTTGATAACCAAGATAAAAGCAGCATATACTTATATAAAGCAAAACAATCATTCATCAATACATCATTTACTCCCATTCACTATTATCATCATTCATTCGCAACATTTGTCAATAACATGAAATAATATCAATATAGACCAGTGCCTTATAATGGAGTCGAAATAGATGCATGAGCAGAAAAGTAAATGTTGTGCCAGTGTTCTTGGTATATTTTAAGATTAATGTGAAAGTGATCTTTTTATTATGGCAGGTGGGTTCCCAATATACGCAAGGTACGAGGGAACATGTCCGAAATTTTGATGTGTGGCTTGCCTCTCAGACTTGGGCTGAATCGGAGTCTCAAGGAGGTGTTCAGATGCTGTACCAACGAGGGCAAGCCTAACGGTTTCCAAGAGGTCACTACTCAGTTTTGTCCCAAGCCTTCTGAGAAATTTCCCCACGATAACAAAATGTTCGCGATGTGTCGAATTTTCACATAAAGGTTTTTTTATTCAGGGCGGTGTTAGATCCTATTACTAGTCATCTCCCCCTTTTTGATGTGTACCAACTGGATCAGACTGAGTTGCAAGTCGGCCACAAAGCACACGGGAGAAGATCTTGGTATTTTTAGAAAATTTTTATGAACCAAATTTTTTATCTTTTTTAAACCCCAGGAGTCTCTTTTCAGGCACGTACTCGGGCAAGCCCTTGTACAGAAACCCTACTTTGGGAAAGCAAGGGGGGCGTTTTGAGTTTGTAAAAAAAATGATAAAACTATGTTTTGAATGAACTTGTGGCCCGCCAGTGGAACGGACCCACAAGGTTGATTTTAAGCCTAGTTTGTTTTTATTAAGTGCGCAAAAAGAAATCTAAACTAAAAAAATCGCAAACCACGAAATTTGAGTCGACACAGTTTTCCCCCTGGGGGGATGGGGTGTGGGCGCTTGGTTATCCCACTTGCTCTCGTTTGATACTTTAGTTACAATATGATAGAAATTCCCCAGTCTTAAATCGACTTAGTGTCTTACAAAATAGAAGAGGAAAAGTGACCGGTTCATAAAATTTTCAATCTAGATGCTCTGGATGCCCTGGATCCTCAGGATTTGGCCAGCAATTCTCTCTACCTGCTCTTTAAATGCTACAAACCAACAAGAAATATATCAGTAAGAGACGCCCAAAAACACTTTAAGAGTGTATTTCGGACATCTGCCTAAAAACCCAAAAATAATCTAAGTTAAAATCTAAGCTAAGACAACATAAATTAACCAAGTAAGACAAGCAATGGGGCTTGTTACTTGGGGTCTTTGCAAGCTTTTGATGGCTGCAAATTATATGCTCTTCAAACAGCTAGATAAAAATTTTATAACCAGAAAGCACTACTTGTTCAAGTTATTTAAAGTATGCATCAAAATTCCAACTTTCGGAAGTAGTAAGCTAAAGTTAGATCTAGATTTAGATATGACTTTGAGAACACATAAGATCCAAATACAATTCAGATCTACTTAAGGGATTTAAAGAGAAGCAAGATCTGAGAAATGCAAACCAAAGTGACCAAGAGAGTTTTGTTGAATTTTCAAACTTTGCTGAGAAGGATGAAGGAAACAGAATGGTTCTCCGAAATTGAAGACTTTGAAACTTAGAAGTGGGACACCGAGGGTAAGATCCACCAAAGCATGGACAGATGAGAAAAACGAGAGCAAACAAGCTATCTTTTCATCCACCTGTCAATCTGTAGCCAGCAAAACACTTGCAAAGCACCCATCAACTAGAAATGCATTGGGTCAGAAATCAAAATAACATGCACATAAGCAAATGATACATATTCATTTTTAAATCTCTAACACAATGACAAATAGAAAACTAATTAAATCAAACAAGAATAATTAGTTATCCTTACAAAACTATTACCAGTCCTTCAAGTGAGCTCAGTTGATGGCTGGAAAATTACTTGAACATAGATTGCTCTTGCCACAAATCACCTCATACACAGAGATCATGGAACCACTCACAAAGCACAACACCAATGGACCTCCAAAGTCTTTTATTCATTAAACAAATAGCATAAGCTTGTACAATTTCTGCTCCTCCTCCAACTAGCTCACCAAAGAGAGAAGCACCTAAATATATAGAGAAACCCAAGAGGAGGAAGGGCACACTTGCCTACAGAGAGTGGGGAAGCGTGGCGCAAATGGCGGAGAGGATATAGCTGCCCATCCCTTGCATTGGGCTATCATAAACCAGCATAAAACGTGCCCATTCAATCAGCTTGAAACATGCTGCAACATAAGCATAAAATGTGGGCCACTCTCTCAATAAATGCGCCCAAGAGAGAAGGAGATGCGCCCTCCCTAATGTGGGGAGTTATTCCCACCTTTCGAGCTTCCCACTAGTCATATCTTTCAGCCAAAAATGCTCCCCAATAGGTGCTGGTATAAATCAGATCTTTAATCACTCCAAAAATTAAATATTTTTAAAGTCATTTTTCCAATTTTTTGATTTTTTTATGACTTTTTTGGGTTTTTTGGTTTTTTGGATTTTTGTGGAAAAATAATCACCCAAACATTAGAAAAAGTGGGTTTAGGGGTTAAGGGGGTGCTCTGAGTTGGAAAACGAGCACCCCTAAGGAAAAAAATACCTCCAGATGCCACATCTAGGCCAATTACAAATTTTTTAATTGAACCATTAAAAAAATGGCTCAATTTACGGAAAAAATAAACTTCGCCGAAAAATAAAAAAAACCTAGGGGGACTTAGCATATGTCCATATGACTCAAAAATAATGCCTAGCATGTTCATATACATTGACCCATAGACTTTAACAACCCCCTAAGGCCCGTCAGCCTCCCCAGGCATTCTAGCTTTGGAGGAGCAGGAGAAAAACCCAAAAATTATGTTATGCACTAATGCAAGACATAATAACTAGGTGAAAAAACTCCTTGGAATACTTGACTTAGCCAAAACGTCCTAGGGAACCAAGTCTTTTACAAAACACCATGCTAGTACGTTTTATTACAAACCCCGCAGGGCCATGGACATGTGGAAAAAAGTTAAAACCGGGGTCCCTTAAAAGTCCAGCTGGATATCAAATCATCAAAAACGAACATGTACCCTGTTCAACTCTGCCCGCTCGCTTGATATTCCAACCAAGTACAACTTAGTTGGCAACATCTGGCTCCAACTGCGGGACGCGTGCTCAATCTGATTCTCTCAATCAAAGTGAGTATGCGAGAATCCAAGAATCTCTGGTTCTTGCCACAAAATTAAAATGCATCAGTCCCACATCTTTTGCCAAATGAAACATAAGTTGCAACATTTATTTCAAAGTAAAACTAAAGCAAGCAAATGAAACTAATATACATCAATAATATACAAAACATAATGTACAAAATGCAAGGCAAAGGTTTAGAGATGGCCCTGCTATCAATCTGCCCCCGTGGGCATTAGAAAATATTCATTGAAGAATAGCTCGAGATGTTGTCCATTGACTGGGAGAGTCAACCTTTCTCCATCCATAGTGCAGAGGAAGAAAGAATTAACCCCTGCTGGTTCAAATATAACATATGGTCCCAACCAGAGACTGTCAAACTTTCCATGCTTTCCTGGTTTATCCCTTCGTTTGTCCCATAAAAGAACCCAATCTCCTGGATGGAAATATTTTGGCTTAGCAGATATGTCAAAAGTCCTTTTAACCCTGTCCTGATTTCTGATACTTTGGTCTAAGGCCTTTCTTCTAGTCTCATCCAATTTCATAATATGCTCAATTCTATTCTGCATACCATCATCATTTGGATCATAATCATGCAACATCTGATACACTGGAAACTAAATATGAATGGGAATAGAAGCTTCTAAACCATAAACCAACTGGAAAGGGGTTTTCCCAGTAGCATGTTTCTGTGTTATTCTGTTAGCCCATATAGCAAATTTTATCTTAGAATCCCAAGACCTCTTGTTATCCCCAACAGTTTTATTTAAAATGTTCATTAAGGTCTTGTTGGTTGATTCAGCCAATCCATTTCCTTAGGGATACTAGTTGGATGAGTGGGAAAGGATTATACCATACTTGAAGCAAAATGCTGAAAAGGCCATGGAACTAAAACTAGGACCATTGTCAGTTGTTATCTTGGATGGCACCCCAAATCTAGTTATGATATGATTTTCAAGAAAGTCCATAACTACTTTATCTGTTGCATACTTAGTGGGGATTGCTTCCACCCACTTGGTGAAATAATCAGTGGCAGTTAGGATCCAGGTATAACCATTACTTGAGTTTTCCTTAAACTGACCGATAAAATCAAGACCCCATTGTTGGAAAGGGGCTTGAACAACTATTGGCTCAAGAGGTAAAGTTGCCAACTTCTGTTTCCCCGTGAACAACTGACATTGGGGACAAGATCTGACAAACTTATGCACATCAGAAAACAAAGTGGGCCAATAGTAACCTGATCTAAGGATCTTGTGGGTTGCGGTGTCTGCTGCATAATGCCCACCACAAAATCCTGTATGAAATTCAACCAGAAGCTTTTTGGAATTTGGTTCATCAACACATCTAAGAACTAAGCCATTAGGATTTCTCCAACCTAATCCATTTTGAGTTATGCAATACTCAGTGGCTTTAAGTCTTAGAGACCTTCTTTTGTGACCAACAAGATGTTCAGGGCAAGTAAAATTGTTAAGAAGGTAAATAATGTCGGAATACCATTGTGTTTGACTTAATTTTTGAAGCTCTTCAGGTATGACAGGTGCTGACTCATTATTTTGACAAATCATTCCTACAGCTTTCTCATTGCTTTCCGTCATCATGCGTGCAAGACCTTGACCTTTGATTAACTTGGTAGGTTTGAGCTCCAAGTCATATTCTTGTATTTTTGACACCCACTTTCCCCTTATACCAAGGCAATCCTGTTGATCTAATATATCTTTAACATCAATATGAGGAACATAACCCACAACCTTGGAATACCCAATATATATTCTGAAATGTTTCAAAGACTTAACAAGGGCATAAGATTGTTGCTCCATTATAGTATATTTAAGCTCTGAATTTTGCAAAGCTTTACTAAAGAATGCTATGGGTTGTTCTTGGCCTTAGTCATTTTTCTGAAGTAAAACTCCAGCAATAGTATGCTCAGAAGCAAAGGAAAAGATTTGGAATTCTTTTGAATAATCAGGGCTTATCAACACAGGGGCTCTAGATATGGCATCTTTGATACCTGCAAAAGCTTCTCTTCCTTGCTTGCTCCATTCAAACTTAGCGTCTTTTTTAAGTAAGAGTTGTAGAGGCTTCATTAGCTCAGCTAGATTTGGAATAAATCTTCTAATGAAATTAATTTGGCCATTGAAGGATTGGAGAGATTTGACATTGGTAGGGATAGGAACCCTTTTAATGGCCTCAACTCTTTCAGGATCAACTTTTACACCATCCTTAGTGATAATATGCCCCAATAGTTTTCCCTCATCAACACAAAACACAGACTTAGCTAGATTTAAAGATATTCCATACTTTCTGCATCTCTCAAATTTTTTTCTAAGATGGCCAACATGATCTAATCTTTCCTTAGAATATACCGTTAGATCATCCTGATATATTTCAATAATTTTACTAATCAACCCATTAAAAGCAACATCCATAGCACGTTGAAAGGTAGCACCAACATTAGTAAGACCAAAAGGCATTCTAAGGTACATGAAGGTGCCCCAAGGTGTAGTAAAAGTAGTTTTATGTTGATCTTCCTTGCTTACTAGCACCTGGTTATATCCAGAAAATCCATCAAGAAAAGACATCATACCTGATTCAGTTGCCTTCTGAAGTAAAGTGTCCATGCTTGGCAAAGGATAATTGACTTTTAGGCATGCCCAGTTCAAGTTTCTGAAGTCAATACACAATCTGATGTCCCCATTCTTTTTTCTAACAACAACCAAGTTAAAACACCAATTAGAGTGTCTTGTTGGAGCAATGATGCCTATTGCCAACATCTTTTGAAGTTCTTTGTAAACCATGGGGGCCAACTTGGGATTTATTCGCCTCAGTTTTTGACGAAAAGACTTAATGCCTGGTTTGAAAGGGATTGCATGTTGAAAAATATCCTCATGATAAGCTTTAAGTTCATCATAGCTGAAAGCAAATATATCCCTATATTCATAGATCAAGTCAATCAAGGCTTTTCTTTCTTCTTCAGATATTCCTTTTCCAATTTTTATCATTTTTGGTTCCTTTTCAGTTCCTATGTTTATTTCAATAAACTCCCCTGGTTTTATTGAATTCTTTTTCTTTTTATGGCCATCTTGTCTATCAAAAAGCTACTCTAACTGGGTGATGCCTTTGGGAATTTTGTTCCTCGGCTGATCCTCTTATTCTGGATACTCTTTGCCTTCTTCCTGATAGGTGATTTGACAATCAGAAAACTCTTGAAGATTATGGATGAAGTTGAGAATTTGCTTGTCACTATCAAACACTTGCCAATGATCTATGTTGTCAGGGACTAAAGGTATAAAGTTGATTTCAAATTTCCCATTACCGTTTAATAATTCCTCAGTTGGTTGAAGTGTAGAAGCTGCCACAACTAGTTGATCTGCCTCAATGTTTTCTTCTCTAGATATTTAAAGCATCAAACCATTCCATAGTGTCCCAGACAACATTCCTATATTGTTTCAACCTTCGACTTTTGCAAGCAAACACGTTTTTAACTTGGGCAACCACTAAGTCAGAATCACATTTAATAGATAAAATTTTAATCCCCATATCTTTGGCGATTTCTAACCCTTGCAAAAGGGCTTCATACTCAGCCACATTATTCGATGCATCAAACTCAAGTCTGAAAGCAAATTTGAAAGTTTTCTTAGAAGGATAAGTTGTGACAATTCCAGCTCCTTTTCCGTATCTTGAAGATGCCCCATCAAAACTCATCCTCCATACCTTATCTTTCTTTTCATCTTTGGATACTTGTTTAAAAGGTGCTATGAAATTTGATAAGATAGCATAGTTTCCAAAGTTGTCTGTTTCATGCACAAATTCATTAGCCAGATTCTCTGGGTCTTCAACATGGAGCTTTCTAGCTTGTTCATTGTATAACTTAACCATTGTATGTTTTGATGCAGAAATAGTAGCATATGACCAATCCATCCTTATGTCACCCCCTAAAGATGCAACCCACTTTCTTGATAAAAGCATTCCCCAATTGTCTGGCACATCAATAACTACGACATCCATGGTTAAATGGACATCGGGATACTTGGCCAACCTAACAGGTAGATTTATATGATACCAATAGTATCAACTTCCCTCGAATCCATGGCACACACATTGTGATAGGGTCTAGTTGTTTTTAAACCCAATTTATCCATAACCCTTTTGGTCATAACGTTTGAAGAAGCCCCATAATCCAACATGCAATTGTGCACAAGCATATTATTGACAAGCAAGGAGACATAGAAGGGAGGGTGATCTTCCTTTTGAGGATCCAAGCTATGCAAAATAATTGGATCATCTTTATGATTGACTATGTTTTGAAGCTTAGGCTCTTCTTTAGTTTGGCTAAGATTCACTCTCTCTGAGTCTATAGGGGCTTTTCCTTTTTCTTGTTGAGGATGATCTATCACTTTCATAAGATTTTCTTTTAAGCTTGGAATTTTGATAAGGTCAGTAACAAGAACAAGAATCTTTGCAGAAGATAACCATTGAGCCAAATCAACATGAACATTTTCAGAGTTGGGAGAAGGTGTTACCTTAGGAATATTCTGATTCGAGTTTGATGTTCCAATATTGTCCTTTCTCTGATATGTTAAACCTTTGAACTTTGACATTTCAACAATTTTCTCTGGTGGAGGCATCTCACCAAATATAAGGGTATCCTTATCTTGCAAGTATTGGCTGTAACGTCTAGCTTGTTCCCAAGTTTCTTTGGAGATAGGGTGAGTTTGACCCACAACATTGATATACTCAGGCTGGTTCTCAGGCTCGCTTGCTAATCTGACACTGCTACTGGCTTCTGACGGATTTTGTTCCATTGACCATTTAAATATAGCACAAGTAGAATCCTCATGGAAGCTATCACATGCCCTACAAAAGGGAGGATTTTCTTCTGAAAGAGCATTTACAGTTTCCAAAGGATTTGGGGTCCTCTGATCTTGAAAGGGAACTTTTCTCTGAAATTGAGGCCTAGGAGCATACGGAGGCTTAGGCACATACTGGCTTGAAACTTGGTGGTTTTGAGATCTTTCAATGGAGATCAACCTGTTCTGTATGGCAGTCATGTTGGAAGCTTGATTTGAAACAACCTCTTTTAAGAGTTGAGCGATTTATTTCAAAGGTTCCTTTGAAGGATCCTTAATCTCAGTGTTAATGGTCTTCTCTTTACTCTCATTTTGCTTCATAGGAACATTGGCCCTTGTGAAACCAGGAAGATGAGACTTGCCACAATTTAGGATATTCTTATCAATTTTCTCAGCCAATTCCATGGCCTTCTTTAGATCGGCAGGTTCTTTATCACTCAATTGATATTTCAGTTCTCCATCAAAAGCCTCCATGTAGTAAATGAGGATGGACTTATCAGGTGGCTTGATATCATCATGAAGTCTTGCCACAATTTCATTGAATTTTTTGTTAAATTCTTCCATTGTTTCATTTTCGTTCTTCTTAGTGTTGGTCAAGGTGGCTAGCAGGTAGCGGTCTTCTTTGATGTCCCCCCATTTGGCTAGGAAAGCAGTTTCAATTTCTTTATAGGTTTTGTACTTGTCAGCTTCCAACTTGTTAAACCACTCATAAGCTTCTTCTTCCAAAGATAAAGCAAACAACTTCATTTTTACATCTTCATGCTTGACACTCAAGCACCACTTGTCAAAACAATGGCAAAAATGAGTTATATGGGATTTAGCACTAATAGAATTATTTCCTTGAAAAGATGGCAACTTATCAATAGCTTTCTCAGGAATATCATGAGGGTAACCAACTATAGCAGTAAAATCATAAGGACCAAACTCAGCCATTTAAAGAGGAGGATTATTCAAATTATTTTCTGCAAATAAAAGGTGAATATAAGAAATTGACTGAGAACCAAGATCCTCAAGGGTTTTTCGAGAAGATAGCTTGCTTTTCCTTCTATGACAGACCTTTTCAGGCTCAAGAAAGAACTGAAGCAAGTTCTGAGGATTCCTTCTTGAAAAACGTCTTGGTAAATTTGTTGACAGTGGAGTCGCCATATGTTCTTAGTCAATTTAAAAAATTCACTACATACATCAAACAAAGCGAAAACAAAAAGGAAAACTCAAAAGTCGTATTCCGGGAATAGAAAGACTTATCCCCGGCAACGGCGCCAAAAATGTTGCCGCCTGGTTCCACACCTGGGGAAAAACGCAACAGAAGTCTTCAAGTTGCTGGTGTGGCCTTGGGGGCAAGTCAGAGTCAAGTGCTGTCACTTGGGACTCGAATCCTCCGTCTAGGCTTTCCTAGCGAAGCCAAGGGGGGTGGACCCTAAAAAATAAAACTAAGGTGTCTAATTTAGGAGTTAGAAAAAAATATTTTTTGATAACCAAGATAAAAGCAACATATACTTATATAAAGCAAAACAATCATTCATCAATACATCATTTTCTCCCATTCACTATTATCATCATTCATTCGCAACATTTGTCAATAACATGAAATAATATCAATATAGACCAGTGCCTTATAATGGAGTCGAAAAAGATGCATGCGCAGAAAAGTAAATGTTGTGCCAGTGTTCTTGGTATATTTTAAGATTAATGTGAAAGTGATCTTTTTATTATGGCAGGTGGGTTCCCAATATACGCAAGGTACGGGGAAACATGTCTGAAATTTTGATGTGTGGCTTGCCTCTCAGGCTTGGGCTGAATCGGAGTCTCAAGGAGGTGTTCAGATGCTGTACCAACGAGGGCAAGCCTAACGGTTTCCAAGAGGTCACTCCTCAGTTTTGTCCCAAGCCTTCTGAGAAATTTCCCCACGACAACAAAATGTTCGCGATGTGCTGGATTTTCACATAAAGGTTTTTTTATTCAGGGCAATGTTAGATCCTATTACTAGTCATCTCCCCCTTTCTGATGTGTACCAACTGGATCAAACTGAGCTGCAAGTCGGCCACAAAGCATATGGGAGAAGACCTTGGTATTTTTAGAAAAAATTTATGAACCAAAATTTTATCTTTTTTAAACCCCAGGAGTCTCTTTTCAAGCACGTACTCGGGCAAGCCCTTGTACAGAAACCCTACTTTGGGAAAACAAGGGGGGCGTTTTGAGTTTGTAAAAAAAATGATAAAACTATGTTTTGAGTGAACTTGTGGCCCGCTAGTGGAACGGACCGACAAGGTTGATTTTAAGCCTAGTTTGATTTTATTAAGTGCAGAAAAAGAAATCTAAACTAAAAATATCGCAAACCACGAAATTTGAGTCGACACAGTTTCCCCCCCTGGGGGGATGAGGTGTGGGCACTTGGTTAGCCCACTTGCTCTCGTTTGATACTTTAGTTACAATATGATAGAAATGCCCCAGTCTTAAATCAACTTAGTGTCTTACAAAATAGAAGAGGAAAAGTGACCGGTTCATAAAATTTTCAATCTAGATGCTCTGGATGGCCTGGATCCTCGGAATTTGGCCAGCAATTCTCTCTACCTGCTCTTTAAATGCTGCAAACCAGCAAGAAATATATCAGTAAGAGACGCCCAAAAACACTTTAAGAGTGTATTTGGGACATCTGCCTAAAAACCCAAAAAGAATCTAAGTTAAAATCTAAGCTAAGACAACATAAATTAACCAAGTAAGACAAGCAATGGGGCTTGTTACTTGGGGTCTTTGCAAGCTTTTGATGGCTGCAAATTATATGCTCTTGAAACAACTAGATAAAACTTTTATAACCAGAAAGCACTACTTGTTCAAGTTATTTAAAGTATGCATGAAAATTCTAACTTTCGGAAGTAGTAAGCTAAAGTTAGATATAGATTTAGATATGACTTTGAGAACACATAAGATCCAAATACAACTCAGATCTACTTAAGGTATTTAAAGAGAAGCAAGATCTGAGAAATGCAAACCAAAGTGACCAAGAGAGTTTTGTTGAATTTTCAAACTTTGCTGAGAAGGATGGAGGAAACAGAATGGTTCTCCGAAATTGAAGACTTTGAAACTTAGAAGTGGGACACCGAGGGTAAGATCCACCAAAGCATGGACAGATGAGAAAAACGAGAGCAAACAAGCTATCTTTTCATCCACCTGTCAACCTGTAGCTAGAAAAACACTTGCAAAGCACCCATCAACTAGAAATGCATTGGGTCAGAAATCAAAATAACATGCACATAAGCAAATGATACATAATCATTTTTAAATCTCTAACACAATGACAAATATAAAACTAATTAAATCAAACAAGAATAATTAGCTATCCTCACAAAACTGTTACCAGTCCTTCAAGTGAGCTCAGTTGATGGCTGAAAAATTACTTGAACACAGATTGCTCTTGCCACAAATCACCTCATACATAGAGATCATGGAACCACTCACAAAGCACAACACCAATGGACATCCAAAGTCTTTTATTCATTAAACAAATAGCATAAGCTTGTACAATTTCTACTCCTCCTCCAACTAGCTCACCAAAGAGAGAAGCACCTAAATATATAGAGAAACCCAAGAGGAGGAAGGGCGCACTTGCCTAAAGAGAGTGGGAAAGCGTGGCACAAATGGTGGAGAGGATATAGCTGCCTGTCCCTTGCATTGGGCTGTCATAAACCAGCATAAAACGTGCCCATTCAATCAGCTTGAAATAAGCTGCAACATAAGCATAAAACGTGGGCCACTCTCTCAATAAATGCGCCCAAGAGAGAAGGAGATGCGCCCTCCCTAATGTGGGGAGTTATTCCCACCTTTCGAGCTGCCCACTAGTTATATCTTTCAGCCAAAAATGCTCCCCAATAGGTGCTGATATAAATCAGACCTTTAATCACTCCAAAAATTAAATATTTTTTTAAGTCATTTTTCCCATTTTTTAAATTTTTTATGACTTTTTTGGGTTTTTTTTGGGTTTTTTGGATTTTTGTGGAAAAATAATCACCCAAACATTAGAAAAAGTGGGTTTAGGGTTAAGGGGGTGCTTTGAGTTGGAAAAAGAGCACCCCTAAGGAAACAAAGACCTCCAGACGCTACATCTAGGCTAATTAATTTTTTTTAATTGAACCATTAAAAAAATGGCCCAATTTACGGAAAAAATAAACTTCGCCGAAAAATAAAAAACAACTTAGGGGGACTTAGCACATGTCCATATGACTCAAAAATAACGCCTATCATGTTCATATACATTGACCCATAGACTTTAACAACCCCCTAAGGCCTGTCAACCTCCCCAGGCATTCTAGCTTTGGAGGAGCAGGAGAAAAACCCAAAAATTTATGTTATGCACTAATGCAAGACATAATAACTAGGTGAAAAAAATCCTTGGAATACTTGACTTAGCCAAAACCTCCTAGGGAACCAAGTCTTTTACAAAACACCATGCTAGTACATTTTATTACAAACCCTGCAGGGCCATGGACATGTGGAAAAAAGTTAAAACCGGGGCCCCTTCAAAGGCCAGCTGGATACCAAATCATCAAAAACGAACATGTACCATGTTCAACTCTTCCCGCTCGCGTGATAATCCAACCAAGTACAACTTAGTTGGCAACACTGCCACCCGAAATTCCTCAGTAATTTAATCCGAAATCAGAGCCGTGTTCACCACGAAATTCATTGTAGTTGCCTCAGGAAGATACCCAAAATTCAGAGAGGGAGAGTAAATTTCAACTTCAACTTTCTACTGCACGACTTTCACTGAGATCAAGCCCGAAATTCAGCCTCAGAGCAATCCGAAAATCAGAAAGGAATCCTTCAAAGTTATGTTTTTAAATGAATGGAGTGAAGGTGTTATTTATATAGATCCAATTTGGATTTTTGCTGAGCCGACCTGCTAATTATATATATATATGTTTTATATTTCTTCATTGTAAACTGGGCCGACTTCTAGGTGGAGGGTAAACACTTTTATTAATTTTAAAAATTGTTTTATCATTAAAAACACATGTTGGAGATGAAGGGTTTGAATAATAATTAAAATGTTTTATCATTCAACTTAATTATTATTTTAATTATGTTTTAGTTCTTATTAAATGTGGAGACAAGGCTTTAATGATTCGGGGTCACCATGAGGGCTTCAAGGGTTAGCGTAAAGGTGCAATGGGCATTATTATGCAATATTAGGGTGTTATTAGTGTTTTAAGAGCAAGGCATACACCATAGGGTAGAATGTAGGCTTAGGGAACAAGGATAAGATTTTTTGGGTATTTTGTTAGGTCATTAGAGTCACCACAAGTGAAGGCACATAACCATCAAGGTGTGGGGGTTGCCTAGGCTTCTCCTAGGGTACCATGACCTCTATCAAACGTAAATGACCACTTGAAAGGGTCATTTGGATTCTTGTAACTTCTTCAACCCACCAAGGACACTTCCTAGGGTACTAGGGTATATGTTGTGGTACTGGGGAACCAGAGAAACAACTTAGGGGTACTTAAACACTCTAAAGGGTGTTCAGGGCTTTTGCCATTGTCCAAAGGGCTCCAAGGGATTCAGACTTGGGCTTGGACAAGGTCAAAAGGTCTCCTTTGACGTTGACAACTACTTAACCCTCAGGGGCTCCTCAAGGGGCACCAAGACACACCGACACACACCTGTTGGCATCAATGACAATTTATTCAACAGATCTATGCTAAATAAAGACTTGTTTTTTGTGCAGATCAACCTTGGTGTGGAAAGAATAATTGTGTTTATCAACTTCAACACAAATGTTAATAAGGCATATACACTTACTCACTTAAACCATAATCCGTTAATGAAATTTAAAAGAAGATAATTCAAGAAATTTAAACTTGTCTAAGATCAACCTGTAATCACTGTGTTAATTGAAAAATTAACATTGATTGAGTAGCTGTGAATCGTTTGCAGAAATCGATAAAGAAAGTATCTTAATTAAAGAAATTTAACAAGATATCTTTATGCAAAGATCAGTCATAAGAGAAATCAATACAACAGATCTGTGCATTAATTTATTCGTGCAAAGGAAACACACCCTGTAGATGAAAATTTTGAAATTAGAAATCAGATACCGTCAAAGAAATTTGACAATAAACAAGAGATGATTCGAAAGATTACTTTACTGCATTAAGAAGTCTGTAAACAAAATTACAAGGCTCTGATAAAACATAGTATCTCCACGTCCTCTCCTTCTGATTTTTGACCCAAAAATTATCAACCCCTCTTCCCGAGAAGTATCCTTTCTTAAATAAGGTTTAAAATGGAGTACAAAAGAGAATCCCAAAAGATAGGGATTACAGAGTTTAAATCCTGTTATAAATCCAGGGAATCCAGCCATAATAATCTAAACAATTTAACTCAGCAAATTCCCTCTGCTTCGAGATGAAGTTTGAACAGGAGTCACCTTGTAATTTCGGGAGAATCCCGTAGCAAAATTATAGAATATGACAACAACTCAATAGCTGTCAACAACAGGGAAGAGCCGGTCCTCCAAACCTTCCTGTTGAGTTGCCGCGGAATCTCCCGGCTGATCCATAACGTTTTCAAAAACAAAAAAATAGACAACAGGTCTTGTTTCACGGGAGTTGGTGGCGTATCGGGTTCTTCATTAATTATGAAATCTTGGATAATAGAGTCATCTTGATCATACAGCTGCTCACTGCTTTCCTCGTCGTTCTTCTGAGGAGATGGTGAACAAACTGGTAGAATTTCAGAAACTTCTTCTCCACTACCATATTTGATATCAGGAACACCTGCATTAAATGGTGGCAACATAGGTTCAGGAAATAACAAAGAGTGAAGCTCTTCGTGCATGGAAGATTCATTGAAAGTTTCACAACCAGTCTGCATGTTATTCAACAAATTGTCAGAAGGAAAACTTGCAAAAACATGAAAAATTTCTAACAAATTCAAATGATGAGCTAAGTGCTTCATACCTGCGGCCATATTTAAGATAAGTTAAAGAGGATCAAAATGATTGAATGTGACGATCTGCAATGATTAAGATCATGCGAATTTGGGAT
The DNA here is from genome assembly GCA_027924585.1 of Larix kaempferi. Taxonomy (NCBI): domain Eukaryota; kingdom Viridiplantae; phylum Streptophyta; class Pinopsida; order Pinales; family Pinaceae; genus Larix; species Larix kaempferi. Next base: position 21,580,927 of record BSBM01000289.1, read on the forward strand.
TACAATAATTTGAACTAGAATGAAACGACGTCGCAGCATGTCAATCCCAAATGGATCATAATAAGTACAATTTCAACATAATGAAACATAATCCAATGTCGCATCTGAAAACTATCATTACAGGTCAATCTTATGAAGCAATCATGTCTTCAAGGATGATCGTGCAGTGCGAAGTGAAGTGAGAATCCCGACCATGATAACAACAAAAACAAGACATTACAACGTAAGTTGGAATAAGTGAATTTCATCCATTGGATCAACTGAACGGACGGTGAGGATTTAGTAATGTAGGATGCAGGATAAGACCTTGAGGAATTATTCCTAAACTTATTCATGATTCCCGAAAGCCGCAACCCGAAAATTGTGGGTTTCGGGATCGCACACATAAATAAAAACACAAAACGCGTTATCGAAAGCCGCAACCCGAAAATTGCGGCTTGCGGGATTTGGAATCATGTTACATAACTACGAGGAAAAACGGGAATCCGAAATCCGAAAGCCGCAACTGCGGGTTTTGGGTTTCGGGATGACGATTCCCAAATTTATTAACAAACAGTTCCCGCAATCTACACCTTTCGGGTTTGGGATTTCGGGTTGACCAAACTCAAATAACTGAAAATTGCTTTCCCACAACCCGCAACTGTCGGGTTTGAGATTTCGGGGTGTCGGAAAGTCGGGTTTCGGAAAGACAAAAAACAAACAAAGAAAAACTTGAAATTTGAACCTTTCTGCGACCAAAATACTCGAAAAAATTCTAAGGAAAGCAGTACGATCAAGCTAAACAGAGGCATAAGTACAAGATTGCAGAAACCAAGCTCAAAATTCATATTCACAAGAACAGTTGCACGAATATCTTTGCGCTAATTTAAAATCGGGGCTCTCATGCTTAACTGAAGCATGGGATCTGTTGTGGACACAACAAGTACCCAAGTTCTTAAGCAGCTTACGGTGGATTTCCCTGTTGATGGGTTTCACAACAGATTGAATTTCATCAGAATTCACAATCCTTGCCAGATCGGAATTGACCATATTCGCACGAGGGAGAACATATCCCTTCTTCTGCAGGGACTCCTTCTCAAAACCCCCAAAAGTACTATCAAGTTTCTCAAAAGCAAACTTCGTCCAAATTATAAAACGACCCAAATGCCCACCGGAAGCAAGCTTCAACAAATTCAATCTATCAACACAAGCGATCTCCACACCTGAAATATTCCTAAAAGCCTTAACAAGCTTGGCTCATTTAATGGCATAAAAAATCAGAGGACCCTTGCGTGAAACATAACGCCTATTCCTCATCTTACCCTTACCAACACGAAAACTACGACTCTTCTTGGCCTTTTCCATGTCAGCAAAAGCCCCCACCTTCTTCAAAACCTTCAGTGCAACAGAGGTTTTCTCGACTCCTTCAACGCCATCACTGAGAACGAGCGGAAACTCCGGGATGGATTCGATCCTGTGACCTCGGGCCATGACAAGGGCGGGGATCGCAGAGGCTTCCAGGGCAGAGACCACCGTGTGTCTTTTCTGGTTTAAGTTAATTTTTCGGTGCCATTTTCGCCAGATTTTCGTGGGGGCAAATCCTTGCATGGGACTGCAATTGCGATAGAAAAAGGAATAAAAAGGACATGGACAGAGCAAAGGCGCTATGCTGCAAATATGTGGATTGAAAAACGACGATGTTCAAAGTTGGAGACCGTTTAATCCAATGTTTCTCCAGTCGGATCAGGACCGTTCACTGCCATAACAGGCGGAACGGACTTTGTCTGCAGAATTACCCAGTTGAATCAGATCGTGCTATGCTGGGGAGGTAGTTTGGAGGTCCGTGCGACGAACCAGAGTACAAGATGTTTGTGACTCAGCTTGTCAACGTGTCAGGATCAGCTAATTCAATTCACACGGGGTGGCTCCTCATTCGCCGTCGACAGACGACGAAGGCCGGAGAGGAGCCATCCCCTTAGAATATGCCTTCGGCGTAATAACCCTACAAAACATAATTACTACTGATAATTAATGCAAAAATAAAGTTTCACCTTCTTCCTAAAGGTGTCTTGGATCTTAGTACTATAATTTCAGCCTTGGGACTGGGAAATTAAAGTGTGTATTGGATTTTAGTGCTATAATTTCAGCCTTGGGACTGGGAAATTAAAGTATAAAACAACAATTGAAAGATCACAATAATTCACTTCAAACACCTTAATTTTAATGGCAATTCAATGAGAAAAGATTCCAATCCATTTGATAAAGTTTCTACTCCCGGGGCAACTTATTAGTTAAATCAGATCTGAAAATGTACTTTATAACATAATAATAGCAGCAAATTCAATCCCTTGTATTCTTTATTAGAGGTTAATGCACTTAAGAGTTTGCCCTTTATGTTAAATCAGCAAGACAAACAACTATAAATAACAAATGCATAAAGTAGTCCATTCGTTGTAGCTTGGGTGGTTGGGAGAAATGATTGTTACTCTCCTCACCTAGGTTCAATTCTTGTAAGTGGCATGTTGCTTTCTCCTGAATTTATCATAAACATTTCGATCATATGATGGATTACTATGTTTCTCTTAGTAATTTGGGTTTGTATTTTTGGTTATTATCATGCCTTCATACTGTATAAGTCTTGATTATACATCGACTTATGTTTTTGTACTATTTGATTCACATCAATGAATACTAGTAGTACGGTTTTTTTTGCTGAAAAAAAAATGCATAAAGAACGTATATAGTGGAAATTCAAATATGGAAATTGCACAATATATCAAGCATTGTAAACTTCATATAAGATTAATATGAAGTATAAATACATATCATACCCTTTTTTGAGGGTTCATACAAAAACTGTCAAAAACACTCAAGTTAGGGTAAGTTAACAATAGCTCAACCAAGAACATCTAAGTGCAAGAATATCTTGAACACAAACCCAAGGAAAAACATCCTCTTCCTTTCACCAATTGGCCCTATGGGTTTCTCGAAAAACACTAATCTCTAGTGGATGAAACCTAACTTTAGAACTCCAAGATGTTAAAAAAAAACTCCAAAAAGATTAATAAATTCTTAGTGCTTCAAGAGAGAGAGAGAGAGAGAGGTACCAAGTACGAGTCAATACTCCAAGAGAGAGGGAGGGGGGGACAGGTGTGCTCTTCTTCTAGGTCACATTTTTATATAAGAGAGTAAAATTGAACACAAAAATGATATGAATGGAAAAACTCATTCTTTCCTTTATACGAGAAGTAAGGGAGACCAACAATACTATGCATGCCCAAGTCCTTACAAGCATCCTACATGGGCCTTTGTAGGCCACACAAGTGCGACATCCACTTTAGAGCATGTGTCATGCTCCAATGGCAATGTCGTGCACAATAATGTCTCCAAGTTGATGTGGCTACGCAAGAGAAGTCCAAACCACTCCATGAGCCTACATATACTCCATCAATCCTCCTACGCAATGTTCTCTATTGGTATAGCTAATCCCTGCAATAATAATGTTAAAGCCCCTTGCATCCTTGATCTATCTCCAATCCCTTGAACACGAATCCAAATTGCCACATGCCATTTAGGGCTTGAAGTCCTCTTGTATATTGCGAAACGCTCCTTATCCTGCATGGGGTGCACTCCAAGCAACTGGTTCATCTGTGGCCATCATGAAGGGTGTCCACCAATCAAGTAAGAGAACTCCAATGCCTAAGTGAAGAAAACCAAGCCAACCATATCAATTGTGCATATCCATCATGGACCATCTCTCATGTTGCAATACATCTCAAACCATCCAAGGGTTGATCATACCCCAAATATCATGAAGCACTTACAAACATGGTGTAAACACTTTGAGGAACTTGAAAATCTAACCCTCCCTCTTGTTGTAGGTACAACAGATCCCATGTTTTCATTAAAACATGGGATGAAAACGTTGGAGCACCAATTTTTTATTTACTAAGGTAATGTTTAAATTCCTTGTTCATTTTGGGGTTTTCATCATGCTTGTCATGCTTTTTATGTCTTTGTCATGATTTGATTCAGTTAATAATTTTAAAATTCATTCATTTTTGTGTGTTTTTGTGAGTTGCGGAATGCAGTAATTTTACCAAAAGTTTGTCCTTTCCGCAACCCGCAATCTACAATGCTGGTTGCGGAAGATTGGTTTTTTGGATTTGAAACTTTTTCTTTCCGCAACCCGCAATCCGCAATGCAGATTGCGGATGTGGAAATAATTTTCAATAAATGTGGTTTTTCTCTTCCCCAACCCGCAAATGCGGATTGCGGATGTGGAAATAATTTTCAATAAATGTGGTTTTTCTCTTCCCCAACCCGCAATTGCGGATTGCGGGAAGAGTTTCAAAATAAATTTGCACTTTGTGTTTCCACAACCTGCAATTGCGGAAAGTGTTTGAGGAATAAATCTACGTTTTGCTTTTCCGCAATTCGCAACCCGCAATTGCAAATTGCAGAATGCGGAAAGATCTGCGGGTTGCGGGCTGCGGAAAATGTTTAAGGAATAAATTTATGTTTTGATTTTCCGCAATCCGCAACTCGCAATTGTGGATTGTGGAATGCAGAAAGATCATTATTTTAAATTGCGCCGTTTACGTTTCCGCAACCCACAACCCGCAATTGCGGATGGTGGATTGCAGAAAATTTTGGCATTAATATTTAGATTTGTGTTTCCGCAACCCGCATTGCGGATTGCAGAAAGAATGTACATATTTGCAAAAAATAAAGTTCCACAACTCTTTTTCCGCATCCCACATGTTCGATCTTAGCCGTTGATTTTTGTTATCCTACGGTCCAGATTTCATTCGACGAAATTGTTAAATATGTTGAATTTTCAATTTTCTTTTACCATTTTTCAATTTCGAGAATTACCCGCGTCAAGGATTGTTACTGCAAATTTTTACCAAAGCTATTTTTCCGCTATTCTCGTCAACACAGGTCGGTCTTCTGTCCTTTCTTATTGGTTGTTTATGGTTTTTCGTCATTTTCAAACTGTTTTTGATTGGTTTTAATTTATTTTACCAGAAATTACCAATCCTTCACCATGTCGAGGGTTACTCGTTCTAAGACAGCACATAAACACCTGATAAACAAAGACCCCAGTTTTGGCATCCTCGCCGACACCAGTGACAGAGTCTTGGAAACCTATTAGATAAACTGGTAAAAAATTTATGCCATTTTCGATAACGACGACTTGTCGAAAATCCAAGATAACCAGTATGTCTATGAGAAAATTAGGGATTCTCAGTTTCATGCCATAACAGCTAGACTTGCCCTTCTCCCTTACACAGATGCAGTCAAGTGGATAATTGACCACGCGAACCCCAAAGACCGTTCCTTTAACAACAGTGCAGGGTCCCATTTGGCCTCTTTTCGTCCTGAAGTTTTCATTAGAGCTTATGCCCTTAAGCCGACTACCCATCTTCTTAATGCCGCTTTCCTGGATTCTGTCAAGACCAAGTTTAACTTCGACGAGATGATAAAGTCATGGATGAATAACCCGACCAAATTTATACCCAGAGTCGATAATGCATACCCTATCTCATGGTTTAAGGAACCCTTTTCCCTCTTAGCAACCATGCTTTGAAGGCTGTACGATCTACCCAACTGTTCTATGTTCAAAGCCGAATTGGCACCTTTGGCCCATCACGTCCTCACAACTGGGGAGTCATTCAATTGGGCTTCAATTCTGTCAATGGAGATAAAGACAACAATTGAGCGGTATTAGAAAACATCGGCTTCAAGGAAGCCTCCTTTCTTTTATTCGGCCTATGTTATTGATGTGTTCTGCTCAGAATTCCAGTACCCTTTCACGGGATGGAATTGGACCTCGTTAGCTCTTCCAGTTCACATATATTGTTTAGCATTGTGGGAAAAAAACTATGTGGCTTTACTATATGATATCTATGACCACTTCTTTGGGACTATTTATCATTAGTTACACCTCCAATTGATGGCCCCTCATTTCATCTTGTGCTTTGAAGAGAGTGGATAGTGTGGTCCAAAATTCATTTGGAGTCTTATTGGATTCAATGTGGTAGAGAAGTCTAGATAAAATAAATAACAAAGCAAACCATGTGCTTCATCCATTCATTTCAAGTATTTGGACTTTTCAACTGCTCCATTTGGTTCCACCTTGGTTCCCATTGTGATCCGGTAGAGCCCCTTCATCCTCAAGAGCATCTCTACTCTTGATTTCTATTCAAATTAGTTGAAGGGGGTTAGAATATGTTGGGGAGATATCTCCATGAATGCAAATGCACTATTTGATGGCTGCAAATGCACTTCTTTACCTTGCAATTTGAGCTTGATCATTGGAAAACAACTAGTATACTGACTTGTTTAGCACCCTTGCAACCCTGATACCATGAATAATTTGAGCATATAGATCTAGATATTAAACAAGATAGAAATACTATGAAAAGAGATCAATAATCGACAAATTCATGTAGCAAATGTGATAACATTAATCATTACACAAAAGAGATAGATCAAATAACAAGCGAGAATGCTCTATTACATCAAGCTTCAATGAATGAAGTGAGACAAAATAAATAGGAAAGACAATTCGAATAGGGTAGGAGGAAATTCGAATTTATCATGCAATGCATGAGATGCTAGTGAGGCTTAACTAGAGCTAGAGACCCTTAGTTATCCATGTACACTCTCCAAGATGAGTTACATTGACTCATAACTTCCTAAACACTAGTTCTAACTGAAAGATGTACATGCAATTGATTGGATGCACATGCACATCCCTAAAATAGCTCAACTGAGGTGCTAATGACTGAAGATAGACATCAAGGGTCAGTTAGGACAAAAATTAATGAAGTGCAACTAGTTCCTAACTGACCTTCTGACTTAGACATGCCTAAATTCAGGGAGAATGAACCCAAATAAGGTAATATGGATTCAAATCAAGGAATGCACCCAAGTCAACCAAAAATAGATATCAGGTGATGCTAAAAATGGCATTTAAGGTAGTTTAGGACTCTTAGAGTTTAGAAGTAAGCTCTAGGGTGACTTAGGTGGTCAAATTGAATGAGATTTGGACCACTAGAGTCATGAATTCATGGTCTAAGTGACTAGGTAGGAGAATGATGCTATGGAGAGGGTTATTTTGCTCTAACAAGTTCAAGGAGGAAAGATATTGACCAAGGATATTATTTTCAACTCTTTCTAGGGAAACTTATCAATTAATAACCATATTTGAAAATGTACTTTTACAATGGTAATTACAATAATATAACAATGAAATCAACACCCTGTATATATTTTCATTTAATGTTAATACATTTAAAAATTTACCCCTTTACTAAATCAACAAGACAAACAATTGTAAATAACAATGCATAAAGAACATATATAATTGAAATTAAAATCTAAAAATTGTACAATATATGGACAACTTAAATTTCATATATAAACTCAAAATGAAGTATAAATACGTACCATATCCTTCTCTCAAGGTTAGTACAAAAAAATGAACTATCCAAAAAACCTTAGCTAGGGTAAATCAACAAACCTTTTCTCAACCAAGAAGATCCATGTGCAATAATTTCTCCAACACAACCTCGAAGGAAAGGCATCTTCCTCTCCTCTTTTTCACAAATCCACCCTATGGTTTCTTTCAAAACCTTAATATTCAATATCCAAGGGATAAAATCTAACCATTGAACTCTGAAATTCTCTAAGAAACTCTAGCACAGAGAGAGAGAGAGAGAGAGAGAGAGAGAGAGAGAGAGAGAGAGAGATTCCAAGTGCAAGTGAATACTCCAAGAGAGAGAGGGAACATGTGTGGTCCTCTTCTAGGTCACATTTATATATAAGATTGAAAAAAAAATGATATGAATGGAAAGACTCTCTCATTCCTTTATTTATATGAGAGGTAAGGGAGACTAATAATACTATGTGGGCCTAAGTCCTTACAAGCAACCTAGAAGGGAATTTGTAGGTTACACAAGTGCAATGTCCACTCTAGAGTATGTGTGTCATGCTCCAATGACAATGTTGTGCACACCACTCAATCACAAGTCTCCATGGACTCCATCGATCCTCCTAAGAAATGTACTCTGTTGTGTTATCTAACCTCTACAAGAACATTTTTGAAGCTCCAAGCATCCTTGATCCATCTCCAATCCTCTGAACAAGAATCCAAGCCACCACATGTCATTTAGGGCTTGAAGCCCTCCTCTATGATGGAAAACATTCCTCATCATGAGTGGGGCGCTCTCCAAGCAAATGGTTCCTATATGCAGTTATCATGAAGGGTGCCCACCAATCAAGCAAGAGAACTCTAATGCTTAAGGGAAGAAGATGAAGCCAACACCATCTTGAGGTCAAGCATCCACTAAGAAAGAAATCTCAACTGTGCGTATTCATCATAGACATCTCTCATGCTGCAATCCATCTTAGACCATTTAGGGGTTGATCATATACCATGTACTCCAAATCTCATGAAGCATCCCCAAACATGGTGTAAACACTTTAGGAGTAACCCAAAAATCCAACAAACTTCCTTATGCCTATAACTATTAACATGACATGCAAAAAACCACTCTACATAATATAATTACAACTGACAATTACATAAAAATTGTCCCACTTGGAGCTTCTTCCTTGAAACTAACCTCAAATTTCACCCCCAAAGCCACTAATTGCTTAACCATCTCAACTAGGATTGTTGTGTTGACCGCTCCTAAGACAAGATTCTTAATTGACATATGGGAATTGAATCAACTTTGAAGGGATAGGATGAAATGAACATATAGAAAAATTTGGGATGTGGACAGAGGACTATATAGACTTGAATGATAAATTAATGCACTCTACAATTTTGGAGATTAAGGAGCATAGAGATTCTAGCTTGACTTCCATAACTTTGTATTTCTACCTATGAGTTTCCATGAACAAAGTGATTTCCTTTTCCTTATCTCTAATGGCACACAATTGAGTAGTAGTTTCTATTGTGTGACAGTATCGAGCTTGAGCTTCCATTGAGACCATGTACTTGTATTACTATTTCCATCTAGGCTATTTGTTAGTAGTGAAAGATAATACAACTTGTGCCTCAGTCACCTGATTCATGCAACTCCTAATGCCTCTTCTTCTAGCTCCCACCAAATACAACATCCATGGCGACATTGACACCCTTCCTTTCTTGCTTTTCCTCCAAACTAAGCACATTTCTCCTTTGGATTTGCTTTCCTTAGTGATTTCTATCCCAACCTATACCCGACAAAAGAGAATCCCCTAATGCTCCCAACTGAAAGGTAGAGGCCAACTCAAATTGTGAAACTAGGAGCCAAAACAACAATAACAAAACACCCACCCGCCTAGAAAACATAAAATATTCCCTTAACAAACTTTGAATTCTCCAAGGATTCCATAGTACATGCTTCGCTAAGCCCTAGCCCATTCTTTTCAATCCACATATCTTCAATTCCTTGGAGGAAAATATCATTGCTATGGAAGGCCTTGTTGTCGAGAGAGCTAACGCAACCTTTCAAAGAGGGCTATCAAAACCACATGCATGCTCCCCATTGGTCCCAAAGTGATTAAACCTCCCCATTGTAGCCAATATTGAATGAGGAAGGGGGCTTTAACTCCATTCCTATCATTGCATGGTTGAGGTGACATTTGTGAAATTTGAGCTTTGTCATGGATAAAAATACAAAATAAGAATCACTGGAGGGGATTTGAAACCATACCCTCTTAATTTTGCAAAGTCCTCCACCTAGACAACTGCTTCGTTTCCTTTGGCGTTGTTGTGTTGGTTGTGTTTTTGTAGCACCTAAAAGAATTCAATTACTTCAAAGTCCTCAACTAAAGCTTGAAATCTGTAAATGATCCTTGCTTGATGAATATCTTGAGGAGATGATAAAAAATGTAGGTGTCTAATAATAATGATGGAATCTTTGACCATTGTGACATGGTTTCCTCTAACCTTGAGTAACACTAATCCTTGATGCATCACCATCACTTTTGCTTCATTATTTGTCACTCACTCCCTAATTCCCAAGTAAAGTTAATTTCTTGATTTCCCTCCTAATTTAGGATAATCCCCTTGCTAGGATGACCGCCTTGCGTACCACCACTAAACATAATTGTTTTAATTGTTTTAAGACATATTTGATACAATTTATTTTTAAAACAGTTGATACCGACTCTCATCTCCACATATAAAAAGGACAGAGAGTTAATATTATGTACCACCACTAAACATAATTGTTTTAAGACATATTGGATACAATTTATTTTTAGGACGGTTGATAGCGACTCTCATCTCCACATATAAGAAGGATAAAGAGTTAATATATTATGGAATTCTCACTATCGTGTTTATATGTTAAATTTACCTCAATTTTAGGGTGAAACTATAGCAATACGTTTTATGTATTTTGCATGGTTGTCTTTCAAGAGGTTCAATAAAGAACATAGTTTAAATGATCAGTTATCTTAAATATTATCCATTGCTTGATTTTTCAAGAATTGATGTAATTTGGATGGCTTATGTGTTATTTTTATTGACACGGTGTGTTAGGATGATATACAAACGATTATGGGCATCCAATCATGAACATCAATTTGGATGGCTTATGTGTTATTTTTTATTAACACGGTGTGTTAGGATGATATACAAACGATTATGGGCATCCAATTATGAATTATATTTGCAATTTTTTCAAATGCATGCAACTTGTTTTTTTAAGGTGCTATGTCAAAGCTGGATTATTTGTTCCAACTATCTCATTTTATTGTTAGAGATATGACTTCCCATGGGCTCTTTTCAAATTGTTTGTTTGTTTGTTTGTTGTGTTTATTTTTGTTAATAGAAGTGTATGGTATTATGGTTATCATTAATGATTAAAATTGAATATTTTCCAATGCTTTTAAGGGGTTCAAACCTATTCTACAAGGGCAATTCAAAAACTTTCAATCCAAAAGATGTAAATTTTGGAATTCACTTTGTTATTTATGAAGTACAACAAATCTTGTAAAATTTCAAAAGAAATATTACATTTTTAACAACCCATGAAGTGTTGGACTCTTAAAGCTTGGATATTGAATGATCATTGTATCTTCATTTTAGATGAGGATGGATGTGAATCGTGATCAAGAGTTAGGTTTCAACACTCACAACTTGCGTTTTGACATCCAAAGGCTAAAATAATCCCTATTATCATTATTTCTCATCTATTTAATATGGTGTACTCTTCCACAAACATTACATCCATCACATAACTCACGCTCACAATCCACATCCACATAATCCTACCACCACATTGACATATTGACTATTTAAGTGTCACTTAATGAAGGGTTCTCAATTCTTGTCAATATGAGAATTGACATCACATTCACTATCCATACTTTAAATGTGTTTGGATCTGTAATGCCTGCCTCGGTACTTTAATTGATTAGACTAATGAGGATACTAGTTTTGAAATGAACTGGCTAAGTAAAACACGAACCATTTGAATTTACTTTGAAAATGCTTTAGAATGGAAAATGATGAAGGTTGAAATTACTTGAAATGAAAATGATGTATGCTCAATTGACAGAGATATAATGTTAAAATGATGAATGTTTAGTAGACTCAACTGACTGAGATACTGAAAAGAATGATACAAATGTTTTATAGTGCAACACTACTAATATGTGTTTGAGTGTGTGTGCAGTGGCAGGTAAGACGATTTACCGACTGACCCACAATGGAATTATCGGGGTCGTAAGGACGGAAAGAACACTTAAGGGTACGACGACTGACTGTCGACCCTGAATTAGCAATCCACGCACGGGTGAAGCCGTTTCAGCTCACCCTGGAAAGCATATGCCGTACAGGAAAGGACATAATGATTTGGTCGCGTACGATGAGTTAAGGGGCGCGCAATAAGGAGAACCTTATCCCTCAACATCCCTTAGTCTCCAAGGAGCGTAGTTGAGAGATCGCGGTAACGGTTCTCGGTCGCTACGCAGTACTCCCCATAAGAAGGAAGAAATGAAACTGTCAGAAGGGCCCGCCGAAGAGGTACCTAGACAAGAATGAGACGAAGAAAATTAATCAATGGTATAAATGAAAATTTCACATAAGATTTAAGAAATACTTTATTTCATTTTGTTCTGTTTTATTAATTTGAATAATTCTATTCAAGATTTTAGTTTTAATTGATTTCATTAATTTGAATTATTCGTTTTAATTGATTTTATTAACTTGAAAAAGAATTGAAGAGATTGATTTTATTCAATATTAAATTTGATTAATTTTATTATTGAGAAAAATTATTATTTATTCAAAAGATTTTATTATTTTAAATCATTCTATTAAAGATTCTATTTAATTGACTTCATTATTTTGAGAAAGAATTGAAATAGGTCATTAATAAAAGAATTTTTTTCCTTTTATTATTATTCAAGATTTTACTTTAATTAATTTTATTATTCATTTAAATTATTTTATAAAGAGGAAATTTAAAATAGATTATACTATTAGTAAAATGAATCATCTTTTAATTCAATCTTAATATTAGGAAAAGAAAGAAAAGTAGAAAGCAATAAGTCTAACTAAAAGATTGTTAAGTAAACTAAATGAGAACCAAAAGAGAAGTAGAACTCTTCTACACCTAACTCCCACTGATCTAGGGATTTAGGTGCACATTAAAGACATCAAGAAGACACATGTGTTTGAGAATATTGGAAATTAAAATATTAAATTAAATTAAATATGTGCATGGACAGACACATGGCACACAGGATTTTGCTATATAATGAGGGAGGAAAAGGAGAGAAAGACATCTCTTGCTCCCTAATGCTGGATGGTCATCATAATCTCGGATTATGTTATGATCCTTGGAGTTTGGGATTAGCTAAAACTGAGATTGGGAGATCCTTTTGGGAGGCTAGCTTGTGTGTTATTGCGATCTCATTTGCTCGGGGGGTTCGGGGTGAAGAAGAATAACCTCGATACGGTAGGGAGGTCAATCGAGGGGTCACTCGGTGCTTCGTCAGGAAATTTCATTGGATCGTGCGGGAACCACTTCGAGGACTCCATTGATTTGCTGGACCAACCGTCGAACATAGGTTTAAAGTATTTAGTTTATTTATTTTGCTAATTCTTGTGGTGGAATGAATAAATCTGGGTATATAGTTTTATTTATTTAACATTCATGTACTGCAATAGATAGAACTAGATATGTGGCCTCTATATCTTCTTCTAAAAAATCGTATTTCAAGTTCTGCAATTAATTCTACTTATATTTTCAAATTCCGTGGAAGTATTTTTGGGGAACATGAAATGGGGGTCCCTACAGGATCCCACCTTCACCATAATTCCATTCAATTTCTTATATTTTCCTCCACTCTTGGCTTTGTAAAACATCAAAACAACTAGTAATGAATTATGGGTGTAAATTGTAATGACATTGAAAACTTATTAGTAAGATTCATTGCAAATATGTTGCTCAATGATAGTTTTGAAGAGCAAAGAATAAACATCGAGCAAACCAAAGGAAATGATGTCATCCCTATTTTTGCTTGTTCACATATTTCATCTCTCTAAAGGTATCTAACGCGTTGGTTCAAATTTATTTTGTTGCATTGGTAATGCAATGTGTCTATTTGTTATTAGTGAATATGTGGTTATTATATCGTTAGTATTTGATAAATTTGATTATTATTTGAGCACATTTGGCATTGGAATTGACCACCTAGTATGTAATTCAAGGCATTCCCATTATTACAATAGATTCTTAATGATAATAAAACACATAATTAATACCAGTGAATGCAAATATTTCAATGACCCATCAAATCCTTAAGAAGTTTGGTCAAGCACATTGTAAGCATTGTTTTCTTTCTTTGTTTCACAGAAAAAGTGTGTTAATGATTTTGTTTGGGATAAAAAAATTATTAATCTTAGTGAAGTTTTTCTAACTTGTATGTTCTTGATTAAGATTAGATACGAACCTTGTAAGCACCTCAAAAACCTAAAACCGGGATTACAACAAATGAGAATTGTGAATCTATTCATTCATTTTTTTACATTATCAAACCTTCACTTCTTTGTTCTCTAGATTGGTATTCTTTTTTTTCTCGATTTGAGGCAATCCTTATCTATCACACTCTTAATTTTTTTTGTTTTTGTTTTCTAGCAACATTAGTATAGGTTGTAATGATACTTTGCATGTCAAATATATTGATAGTGTCCCATAGCTCTTTTTTCTTCATGCCTGAAGCCTAATATCTATGAGACATGTCATTTGCTAGAATTAATGATTGTAGTATTTTTTTTAATCTTGTGGTGATTCTTAAGCAAGTTACAAAGAATGTAGCAAAATCATTGTTATCATTAGATTTATGCATTAGGAATTATACACTTAACATCCATCTTAACATGCATTTTTGCATGGTTTTATAGATGAATTGAACAATCAATATCCTCAATAAGTAACATACATGGTGGTCTTCATGAATAATGTCATTTAAGGCTCCATTCTTCTATGAATATTAGGAAGCTTCTTATCATAGGACATTATAGCCTAAATAATAATAAATGAATGCAATCAAGCTAGATTTTTCGTTTTCCTAGAGGCCTATAAAGCAAGTAGGTTCTCTTCATGGCTCTTGTAGTGTTTGATAGAATTATCACCCAACAACGAAAGGCCTCAAGCTACGATTTCTTAATTTTTTTATTGACATCTACAACGAACAAATTGAATATGATTGGGAATTGAACAAGACGTTTGAATGCCATGGTTAAACATAATTATGATATTATTTTCAACATATGAATCCAAGTTTTACCCCTCAAGCATCACATGTATACATGAAAAAAAATCCTCTTATATGGGTGTCCACAAAAAATGTTTGATTCTGAAATTGTGTATGATGTTTTATATTCCCCTTTTCAACACTTTCAAAGAAAACAATAGTGACTCAATGTTTATGTAATTTATATACTTTTAATGTACATATAACGAGTCAGAAGGTTACACTTGAAATTACGAAGTATGCATATTTATAGTTTCTTTGAAATTACAATTTATTTATTTCATAGTTGGTTAGTTTTTAATATTGTAAAATTTTGGAAGGGATCATACACTGGGATCCTTCTGTAGCTTCCATACAAAAGTATATGATACATTGGGATCCTTTTGTAGCTTTTGAATGAGCGTCCACATAGATATGTCATTCTTACATTCTTCCCTTGCTGCTACTACCCAATTAGGTTGGATAATGGAAATAACACAAAGTAATGCCCCGAAATCCTCATCTTTTCTGGAGAGGGCATCTGCCACCACATTCCGTTTCCCTTTTTTATATATGATTTCAAAGTCATATCCCAACATCTTGGTTACCCATTTTTGTTGCTTTTTTGAAGCTATGATTTGTTCCAGGAAGTATTTAAGACTATCATGATCTGTTTTGACCTTGAAGTGCCTACCTATTAGGTAAGGATGCCATTGCTTAAGTGCATGTAGTATTTCCATCATTTCCTTCTCATAAATGGGTTTCTGTAAGTTATTTCCTTTGATTGGCCAACTTTCGAAACTAAGGGTGTGTCCTTCTTGCATTAGGACAACACCAATTCCATTTCCATTTCCCGAGGAATCACATTCCACAATAAATGTTTTTGAGAAGTCTAGTGTGGCCAAAACAAGAGCTTTACACATTGCCTCTTAAGTTCTTCAAAATCTTGAGTTGCCTCTGGAGTCTAAGAAAATGCCTCTTTCTTCAATAATGTTGTTAGAGGTGCTGCTATTCTTCCATAGTTCCGAAAAATCTTGTGGTAGTACCTTCTCAACCCTAAGAAGCCTAAAATATTCTTCAAGGTTTTAGGAATTAGCCAGTCCATCACGACTTTAATTTTGTTAGGATCTACATTGACACCTTCTTGAGATACAACATGACCCAAATACTCTACCTCCTTTACCCAAAAGGAACATTCGAAAGGTTTTGCATGTAGTTGTGGCTCCTTTAGTCTTTGTAGCACCCTGTCAACATGTTGAACATGTTCTTCCCAAGACTTGCTATAGATTAGTATATCATCGAAAAATACTAGCACAAATTTTCTAAGGAAGGGCTTGAAAATGGAATTTATCAAACCTTGAAATGTGGAAAGTGCATTTGTGAGATCAAATAGCATGACTGGAAATTCATAATGACCTTCATGAATTCTAAATGTTGTTTTGGGGATGTCCTCATCCTTCATTCTAATATGATGATACCCGAACCGCATATCCAACTTTGTGAAGAAAACTGCTCCATGTAATTCATCTAACAATTCATCAATGACTGGAATGGGAAACTTATCTTTAATGGTGCTCTTGTTGAGCTCTCTATAATCTGGACACATACACCATGATCTCTCCTTATCATGTACCATTACCATTGGTGCAAAGTAAGAACTTTGGCTAGGCCTAATTATTCCAGTTTCTAACATTTCTTCAACCATACGCTCAATTTCACTCTTATGGCTATAAGGGTATCTATAAGATTTGATGTTAGGAGGAACACTTCCTGGAATTAAGTGAATAACATGATAAAAAATATCGAGCATGTGGAATACCTTTTGGAATATCTTCAAATATCTTGGAATTCTTATTAATGACCCTTTGGAGTTCTGGGGAAATATGAGACTTAGATGTTTGAATATTTAATGAGCATAATTGTGCAATTACACCTTGATGCCCCTTTTTTAGCAATTTTTTCACACCATTAGATCTTATCACCTTGCTTGGCTTCCCTGTGCTACCATGTAACTCAAATTATTTTCCTTCCCATGAAAGTTTCATGAAAAGCTTCTGAAAATTAAAAGCCAATGTTCTCAATGATTGTAACCATTGAACCCCTAGGACAACATCAACACCACCCATTGGGATAACAATCATTGGACTATTCAATACATATTTTCCCATAGTAAGATTGATATTATGACATTTCCTTGAGAAATTGATAGTTCCTCTATCTGCAATCATTATTGAAACTCTAGTGTTGGATATAAAAAGCAATCAAGAACTTTGACTAATTTATAGTGAATGAAATCATGAGTACTACCCGAATCAATCAACATTGTTACCTTTTTCTTTTTGATATATCCTTCGATCTTGAGAGTTTGAGGAGTGATAATTATAACCCATGCATGACAAGATATGGTGGGAGTAATCTCTTCGGGAGTAGTCTCTTCTATTTCTTCAGCTTGATATGGTTCTTGTTCTTTTGGTTCTTGCTCTTCACAATACATGTAGAATAATTTATTTTCACCACACTTATGTTCCTTTCTACACTTGTTGTCATAATTAAAGCATATGCCTTTCGCTCTTCTTTCACCTAGTTGTTGAGGTGTCAACCTTTGAGGTGGGTTACAAGAAGGAACATTATTCTCTCTGTATGTGTTGAAGGTGGTCTTCCTAGTAGCTATCACCATATTTTTACTTTCAATCTTCCTTGCCACCATGAAAGCCTTCTCTAAGTATGGTGGTTCAAAGAGACGCACCTCATGTTGAATGTTATCCTTCAAGGTTCCAATAAAGAGATCCAACAAATTATCTTTTGAAATACTCTTCACTCTAAGACATAGCTTCTGAAACTGCTTAATGTGCTCTGTAACTGGGCCTTTTTTCCTGATATTTATCAGATGGCTAAAGGTGTTGCTATTAATATCCCCATAATGTGCAATCAATTATTCTGTGAATATAGACCAAGAGATAATAGAGTCCTTTTTACAATCACAAAGCCATTTGTACCATACAAATTGTTTAGGCTTTAAATATAATGATGCAATAGTTACCTTTTGCAAAGTTGGCACCTAGTGTAGATCGAAGAATTGATCCATTAGAGAAAATTTGGGGTCTAACATGGGCCTTATAAGAAAATGAGCCATTGATGCATTGGAATTTAAGAATCGATAGAATTTCAAGAAAATGAGTCAACCATAATGGTTGACTTGGCATATTTGTCATAAAAAAACTACTTTTTGTTTTCGTATTTTCAACTTATCTCCCCTTGGTTTTACTCAAATTCCAAGAGGGATCACTCGTTGGATGTGGAATGAAAATAACACATTTTTTTAAATGTATTTCTCATTCTTCATGGGGAGGGGTACATTAGAAGTATGTAGTGTGGGTACTTGTTGGATGCAGAATTAAATTCCACATCCAACGAGTGCTCCCGCTCGGAATTTGAGAAAAACCGCAAGGAGATAAGTTGAAAATACGAAAATAAAAAGTGTGTTTTGTGTCTTTTCCTTCAAAATTTATAATATTATTTTATTATTTTCCTTAGGAGGCCCATTTCAGACCTAAAATTTCCTCTAATGCATCTGGAATTTGCATGTTATTGGATCATTGCCATCAAAATTTCTCATGTCAATCTTGGGAATAAAGTAGTTCAATGGACCTAAGTTGAACCCATGATGATGTAGTGGGTCATCAAATTTCGGGGCCTCGATCCTCTTATTCTCCATCTGTTTTTCAATTTTCTCAATACGTGATTGGAATAAGTCCCTCTTTTCCTCCTTATCCTCTTCTTGAGTTGACAAATGAGGAATAAAGCTACGTTTTATACCATTCATTAGTTCCTTCAATTCTTGAAGATATTCTTTACTATCCATCTCCTTGGCCATTTTTATTAGATCCCCTTTGCTAGCCATTACCATTTTTATTAGATCCCCTTTGCTAGCCATTACCTTGAGATGCTCTTTGCTATCCATCCCCTTAAGATCTTCTTACTGGCCATCTTTTCTATAATATTTTTCAATTCCTTCTCTATATCACTTTTTTAGTTTATCAATTGAGTAGATGTCACTGCTCTTCTTCTCCATTCATCAAACTTTTCACTCCACTTGGTCAAGTCGTGTCTCAATTCTTCATTTTCTTCATACGTCGTGGATGAATCCTCAAGTTTTTAGAGTGGAGTGTGATTTTTTCCACTGCCTTTTGGTGGCACATTGAACAATATAAATATATATCACACCTTGGGGTACAACACATTTAGATTCGTCTACTCAAATTTATTCAAATTTAAAATGACGTACCTTTTTCAAACCCTGATTTGAAGACTGTTTTCTGGCCGACTTGGAATTGAGGTAAAGTTGAAATTTCGGTTCCTGTAAGTCCGAAAAATTGGATTGTTGTATCCTTATGTGTCCTCTTTGCAATTCCATACATATGACCTAATTCTGATGTTCCAATAAAAATTTATTGTGAATCTCCCAACACTTTTTATTTTTGGTCCTTCTAGAAGAGCAAATTTGTATGGTCTTCCACATGTCCAATATTTATGATATGAGGCTTAAAAAGATACCACATATCATATGGTCCTTCTTTTTGATGCGACATATCTCACTCAATTTGGATCTCGCATGCCCCTATGACCATTTTTCCTAGAACACCTGTTTTAGACTCGTTTTTGGACTAGTCATAAACCCTATATTCCACGGAAAATATCTACGAAAATGCAATGAATCAAGATCTAAAAATTGTACCACAGATAGTTAGGCCCTTTTTCTAGATGGGTTTTGAGTCTTGCTATCTGAAACATTGTAAAAAAACAGTTATAGCAAAAGTTCCAAGATGGCTTGTTTTGGAAGCGTCCAAGCTTTGATACCAAATGTTAAGTAACAAATTTACAAAAAGAGCATGAAAAGATAATAAATAGACAAGAAAGAGTAATCCATGCCTTTAATGAAGAAAATAGATGAATAGAAATCCTCTTCGAGGGGGAAACCTCTTAATACCATGTATTAAGTACACAATACAAGACAATACAAGACAAGATGATATGTTCAAAAGAAAAATATCTCCTTCCTATATATAGGAGACTAAGAGGTACAATTCCCATTAATTTAACCAAGCTGACAGAACTAATATAACCATACTAATGAAAAGTACAACTAATGGACCAAGCCGACATCAAAATTAAGGGGGAATGTGCCTACATTTAGGGCTTAACACACACACACACACACACACACATAAGTGTATACCTAATTATCACGAAAATTGAGCACATAAAGAAACCAAGAATAACTCTTCTATAACTCATACGATTTATTTTAATGTATTACATAGATGAAAAAGAGAAAAATTTCTTATATAAGATTATAATGAGTTCGAGTTGATCCACTTTATGAATGTGGGATAGACCATTAAATAAAATAGAGTGATATAAAGTATAAGCACATAAAATAACATAAAGTCAAAAGTGATGCCTAAGTGTAATATCTATTTGACCATTATATAAAATAAGTTTTACTTTAACACCCTCCCTTAATGGTCAATCTACTAACTACATCATGTTTATCCTAAAATTTTACATACTTTTAAAGACCCAAAGACTTGGTGAAAATGTTTATAGTTTGGTCCTCTATGGGACAAGATTGCAACTCAATAGTTCCATCTTATACAAGTTGTATTAAAGCAGTGGTAATGCATCTCAATATGCTTGGTATGCTCATGGAATATTGGATTCTTGGTTAGTTCGAGCACCCCTTGACTGCTAAAGCCAAGTGTTCCTTTCACATATCCCAACACCCTCTTCGCTATAGTATAATGCTTTGTTTTTGATGTTGTCATGAATCTAGAAATGAATCTAGAAATGAATCTCACAACATAACTCAAATCAGGCCCAATGGCCATGAGATATATCAAACTACCCACTAGTTGCTTATAGAATAACTTATTAATTGCCTCAAAGTTGGCCTTGGATAAAAGTTTCAACCTTTTCTCCATATGTGTAGATGAGATATTGCAATATATTATCATAAACTTGTCATGTCCTCGACGACCTCAGTGACCTGTCGAATGTGCAAGGTACTTTTTCAAGACATCCAATTCAACATTCATAATTAGTGGAATTGAATAAGTAATAATAGAACATCAAGTAGATACTTTCCTTGAATTTAACTACACTAGGAAACTAACTATTCAAGGGAAATGTTCCACCCTGTTGCCGCTCAAACTAGAATTCATTTCAATGAAGACTAAGTATGCTTTGTGCTAGTGACAATAAGCATATGAGAGGGGATAGATCTAATGTCACCACAACTTAAACTCTTGAATCTTTGGGTAACTCCTAAACCTAGGGGGAGTCCCTAATCAATGTAAGGTATCTACAATCACCAACAAACCACAAATACCTTCTACATAATCTTAATAACTATGATCAATGCCTTATCATAGTCCAATGATATAGAACAAAACACAATAATAATATATGGAGGTATTTATCACGAATCCTAGATAATATCATGCTTCCCAAAGAAACCTCACAGCCCCAAGACAATGCCACACTTCCCGAGGGAGTCACTCAAAAAGGTGCGCCCTTAAGGGAAGGAGGATAGTTAGGCTAGGGCGAAGCTATAGGATGAACAAAAACTACCAGAGGTCAAACATAACTTTACTTAAAACAATTTCATGTTTCCTAATGCACTAGGTTAAAGTTGGACGCCCTTAGAGATCTGTGGATAAATCCACTATGGCGAATTTGATGGGTGGACCTGAATGATCAAATTGCAAATATTTTTGAGCATTTGAAATTGTTTAGATTTTTAGGGTTTTTCTAGCTATATACTTTTTTTAATGTATTCTTGCACAAAATAAAATAAAAGACATGTACAATTTGATAAAAAGAGGATAGTTGAAGGATAGAGTATTAGATTATTGTCTCAAACCTTAGGGCTATGAGAGATCGAGGCTAACGTTCCCCCTCTTAAGATGGATTCCAATATTAGCACTTAGGGAAAAGCTAGCAACCATCTAGGATTAGGTAGCAAAAACCTACTTAGAGAAAATAGAGAATTTAAAGGCCCAATAGAAAATTGGGGAGCTCCTTGATAGGAAGGTATCCTCAAGCAAGTAGACATAATTTTACAAAACCAACCCTACCTTAGTCCAAAGCACTTCAAGAATGATGTTAAACTAGGGTTAGGAGATATGCTTACCAACATTAACCAAGGAGTGAGCAAGGAGATGCACCTTAGGTCACCCTTGAGCATGAGTTTTCACAACTATTATTAGCATCCACTTAACATGTAGAAAACCCTAGAAATTATTCCATTCACCATTCATACAAGAGAAAAAGACATCACAAGAGAAATGCACCTAGCTTCAAATGCTCTTATAAACCAAGAGAAAGTTAAAAGAATGCATACTATGAACCCTTCTCCATGTATTTACAATGAGGTTATGATGTCTTATTTATATGAGACTATCCTTAACCTATAGTACAATATTGAGCCTACAAGTTAATAACAAAACATACAAATTTGGGTTAGTGCCCCACAAATTTGGGGACTAAACCACACAATGACATAAAATAACAATAGAAATGTGAAAATGGGATCCACCAAGTGCAAGGTGAGCCAAAAGGAGGGCGTTGTGCCCGAACTAACCCCAACAAATGCTTGTCCCTCAAATCCCTCCTTTTTAACCATATAATCTTCTTCTTTAACGAATGACATCATTGGTCTGGAGAGCAGGAGGAGGGGTTTTCTCTCAAAAAAATATGTCCAAGTGGGAAAAATAAGGTGTGCTAAACTAGGTATAACAACCCTTACATGTGTTATAAACTTTACAAAGAAAAATATGAGTATGTCATGTTCCCTAACGGGCCCACTCCAAGAGGCACCAGACACCAACCCAGGGCCTAAATGGCCGGACAAGGGGCATTCAACAATGGAACTAAGCGACAACGTCCTCGAATGAAAACTAAGAGGACCTGTGATGACCTGATCAAGGGTATTTAGCCCCAAAATCATCACTCTACATAATATAGCCCCAAAATCTTGGCCTTTACAATAAAAAAGGAAACCCCTCACTTTGGTATATCTAGAAAGGATGTATCAAGCACTCTGAGGTATAACATACCCGATCGTAAGCTCTCTTCCCAACATATACTCTTTTTGTTGAGAGGCCACCCTCGAGATGGGAAGTGATTTCCACCGGGAAATGAACCCTCTCATCTCATTCACAACCATCCAACCCATTTCAATCCAAGCCAAGCCAACCCACATCTTGATTTATCAGGCTACCCACAATCACATAGACATAATCCCAAATCCAAACTAGCAAAAAACTAGGTTTATCAAGCTTCCCATTATCACACATACACAATTTTCCAAGCCAAGTTTATAATCACACATAGCTAGGTTTATCAGGATTCCAAATGGACCATGACTCCACCACATGACTACCCACAAGTCACCCTTGTTTAACACCCCATTTGAAGCACCCAAATTGAGCAATGTGACAAGAAATATAACTCGAGACAAGATGGCTTGATTGTTGGTTGAAATCATAACAACCGACCATGAGAATGAGTGTATAAGTCATATTAACAACTATTGGGTGATGAAAAACAAGTTCCATGGTGGACTTATAACAACTGGGAGCTAGAAAATGAAATATGGGCAAACACACAACTACTGGGCATGCAAAAAATACCCCTGGGCAAGTGCATAATAGCTAGGAAAAATAAAACTTGGGTTTTAACGACCAACCCAACAAGAGAAGCATTCAAATAATGTTTGAAATTCCAATTTCGAATCCCTTTCTCCACCTAGGGGACATCCAATAATAAAACAAATTTCTAAGATGAAAACTATGTGCAAACAATTCCTTGCAATGTAGTAAAATGCCTAGAATAGCAAGCAATGCGTGAAGAATGAAAAATGACTCCCCACTAGGATGATCCGGCTCCCATTTCGTGGCTCCTTTCTTTCCCAAAAGAAATCACCCCCCATTTCCCAAAATCGAGGGAAACTGCACTTGAAAGCAAACCCATGCTTTCCTTTCCTAGAGGCATTAACTACATTTTGCAACTGCAACCTGATCCCCAAAATTTTTGTAAAATTATAGGGCCCCTCATGATAGTTTAATTATGTTGTGCATGTTTATTTTGAATGGCATCTGCACACATGCATTTTATTTGTTTATATGAATTTGATGAATGGGACTGAGTGAGTTTGTTGAAAATCCCATAATGTTAGACATGTTCCCTTCCTTCCGTTGGATCGACGGGAGGGGATGTGACATAATGGTATCAGAGCACGAGGTTTCAACATTGGGCCTACATGGGCTATATATGATCACTTGCATAGGTAAGACTCCTTCCTGATCACTACTAGTCATCAGAGAAAGAAAGAAAAATTTCAATTTTTTTTTTCTAAGTTTTTGAGTTTTCTGCTAAGTATGTATTAGAGAAAACTTAAGGGAGCGTCGAAACTATCGGCGAGAAATAGGAAGAGTTGCCGATACGTTTCGACTAGAAAGTAAAAAGCTTGCCGAAAGTGTTTCAGCGAAAAACTGAAAAGTCCACCGAAACTGCCGGAAAAAATAAGAAAAGTTGCCGAAAGGAGGCGTTTCAGTGAAAAATGAAATTTGTGTCGATCGACGACAAATTGAAAGGTTCACTGAAACAGTCGGTGCAAAAGTTAAAATCCTGCCAATTAGAAAGAAATTGGAAAATCGGCAAAATGGTTGGCGAAAAAGTGAAAACTCCGTCGATCGGCGACGAAGCGGAAAGTGCGTCGAAACAGGCCGACGCAAAACTGAAAAGTATGCTGAAATGGATCGGTGAGAAACAAGAATTGCGCCGATCGGAGGAAAATTGAAAGTGCGTTAATCGGCGACAAAATGAAAATTGTGCCGAAATGGGTCGGCGACAAATTGACAAGTGCATTGATCGACGACAAATTGAAAGGTGTGCCGAAACGAATCGGCAAGAAATGGGAATTGCACCAATCAGAGGAAAACTGAATTTTGCTCTGAAATAGGTTGGTGTCAAATTAGAAAGTGTGCTGATTGGAGACAAAAGGCTAAGTACGTCGAAACAGGTAGGGGAAAAATGGAAAATTCCACCGAAACAGGGAAATTGGACATTTTTCCAGGGATATTTTCAAGTGCTAGGAAGGGAAAAATGTCATAGAACTTATGTGCTAGATTGTGCGAAATCGAAAGTTTTACAAAAAAAAAAAAACAAGGGGCAAGCCCCCTTGACCCCCGTCGTCCCCCTGAGACGTCATCGATGGTGAGAAAAAATTATGGTGATGATAGGACTCATGGAAATGGAAATGTTGCACATTGATATTAGTGTAGGGAAGAATTGTGCACAATTATACTTTGAAGGGGGCGATTCAAATATTTATGTAGCTTGACATAAATTGTCAATTTGGGTATAAGTCCCCGAAATACATGAAATTTTTTTATTTTGTGCATCTCTGAGAATGCAATGAGGCTAAAATGTAGAAGAATCAACATAAGGATTCTCATTTTGAAACGGGTTTCCATTTGTTTCAAATATCAGGTAGAGAAAAGCTTCTAGGCTTGATTGAGCAAGAAATTCTCATTATGGGTGACCTCTAAAGCAGACAAATTTTTGGAAAGGCCTTATATGATGGTGCAGGAGTACTAGATATGAAAGTAACTCTAGGTGAGTAAATTTTATGATATCAACATCATGGTAATGGTGCTATAAAAATAAAGTGGAGGCACATTTGGGATCATGATCATGGTGAAATTGCTTGTTAGCTAGCAATGTGAAGAATTGAAGCAAGCCTGGTTGGATGCTTAGTGAAAAGGTAGTTCCACTAATGAGCAAGTATACTCAATTGAGAGTATTATGGTAATTCATGTTAACATGTGGAAAAACATGTTGAACATATAAGAATATATTGTTGCAGATTGTATTTTATAAGCACGAGATGGAATAAGGGAACTAAAAGGAAGTGATGGTTCCTTATACAGAATGGATGAAATGCATTCTCTATATGGATATTGTATTCCCGGAAAGAATGTTCAACAAGTAATGGAATAGGTTATCGAGTAAGGGACATGTAAGTTGTAAAGATGATGGGTAAATCATCCTTGTGGGAAAGTGCATGCATGATCAGAGAAGTTGCAAGATATGAGTAAGTAATGAGAATGGATAAGTCAATTCCATTATCCCAAAAGTTGTCACTCATAGGAATAAGACATCCTTGTATGTGGAATTGGCATGTAGCTCATGATATTGACATAGTGGCCATGCAAAGGCTGCTAATTGGGGAATGATGAATTCCCATGTGTGAATCAATTGTATGGTTCAACACTGTGGCAAATATTTCCATGAGAAATGAGAGAAAGTATCATAATTGAATGAGGTACAAGGGCATGTAATGGAACTTGGAAAAGACTCCTTGTGGAGTTGATATTGAATCAAATTGCAGTGCTCATAAGTGCAGGGAAGTTAAGAAAGGTCAAGTTGAACTTGGACATAGTTTCTGAAAGCAAATGGAGCAATAATGCAATGTTGTTAAAGAGGGAAAATTTTCACCTTAAACTATTTATGTTTATAACATAAGAATTGCATGCTTGGAAAGTAGCAAGTAGGAATGTTATACACGTGTATATATATTGAATTGCTACTTGGTGAGAAGATCATAGATAATAATTGCTTGTGTGCTTGGTAGAGAGGCCATCATAATTGGATCAAATATGATGTGGAAGAGGAAATTCCATGCTATGATGAGGGATTGGAAAGAGAAAATTCCTTAACTCATTTCTTTCTATTGTATTTATATTTTATGAGCTTTATTTACAGAAATTTATGGAATATAAATGTTGAAAATGCAAGAGATTAGATAGATGAAATGAATACGCACTAGTGGGCATATTGCCAAATATTGCATAGTGCATGTGAAGATGTTTGTGCATGTGTATGATGTTGCGTGTTTGTAAAGTTAGCGAAGTTTTACATATGCAATGAGCCACTTAAGATAATTATTGTGGTTGTTAATAATTAGTGGTGTTCGCATTGGTTGTAGGACCAAAGACGACCGAGCATGGATAAAGATGTTTATGATGTTGTCGCATGTGACCAACAACCTAATAAAGAAAGGTTGGGGCAACAAATATATAATCACGAGGTTGGTGGAAGGATGGTGTAATCCTTTGCAGGAGACCAACTGATCAGGTAACATCAAAGATGTTAATGGAAGCCATGCAGGTAATGGTTTATTTATGATTGCATACAAAAAGGAGATTGAGTAAGAATCCCTTTAGCCATACTTAGTAATCGCAAATTGGTATGTATGTGATGATGAATGCATTTATGCGAACATTATCCCACCGGGTACGGTGAGGTATGTGGCAGTAAGGGAAGGGGTCCTTATACCATCTAGCTGTTTTGAATTGTAAATGCATTCATATGAAAATATATCATGCCATTTGTAAATGTTGGTTATGATTTAATAACCAAAGCAAGTGAGACTTATGGTCCTATTGTGATGATGCACGCCATAGGAGATACTCATGGTTAAGGCCATAATGTGGTTGGAATGGTAATGCTATAGTGCTACACAAGTATCCCATGAACCCCACTATTGGTGTTAATTTGGGATGAAACCTCTTTGCCGACAACCAAGGAGTGAGTAAATTCCTGACGTGTTGTTCGGGTGGAGAAGGAAGGCACCCAAATAAGTTAACCAAGTGACCGGGGAGATGTGTCAAGGCATTAGCTAGACCTTCCAACACATCATGGTGGAATGCATGACATAGCATTATGGTATTCATGAATCAATGCAAGGATGCATTGAGTGTATATACATTAAAATATTATGTCTACCTTTTGATTGTTTATGCATATGTGAGGGTACACATGTTAAGATGCATTGTGCGAAAGCATGGTTGTGATATATATGTTTCATTGCAAGTAGATAATAGATGAAATGATGAATTGTTGGCAATTATGAGATCATTTCATGAGCTGCCATGGATGCATGAAAATGATTGCATGAAGAGGGTAGTCATGTTTGATTGCCTACCAAGAAGGCTCTGCTGGGAGGACAAAGTTGCCTGAATGAATACGATTATGTAATCATGAGAATTGGAAGTTTTATTTAAATTGCATAGATAATGTGATTGTATCCTGCAATTTTATTGTGATAATGATGCACATAAAGTAACTGCATTTCATTGTCTTTGAGATAATAACAGCTGATAGTGTTTGAATTATTGAGAATTATAATTCTGAGATCACTTCTATGACTGTTGTAACAATGAAAAGATTATTTGCATGGATACTCACCAAGTGTTTGGCTGATTGAAATTTTTAGATTTCAGGTAGAAATGTCTTGGGTATGGCAATGTGGGTAAGTCCATAATAAAGACTGGAATCTACCCTGTGCAAAAGCCAAAAAATATGAGAAGGGTCTCATGGTTGTGAAATTTAACTTATGTACGGAACATATTGTAAATTTCAGATTTGAAATTGAGCTAATAATTACTAATAGTTGTTTGAATTCTCTAGAATTGTGTCAAGCAGATGTGTTGTAGGTGGATGTTCATGTTATGGTAGCAAGTGTAAAACCATAATGGACAGAGTGATACCACTTACAAGAGCCAAACAATATGAGGATGGCCTCATGGTTAAAA
This sequence comes from Larix kaempferi, assembly GCA_027924585.1. Lineage (NCBI taxonomy): Eukaryota > Viridiplantae > Streptophyta > Pinopsida > Pinales > Pinaceae > Larix > Larix kaempferi. The sequence goes on from BSBM01000289.1 coordinate 21,609,321, forward strand.
AATCTAATTTCTGTAGGAGACATAATTGTAAATTCATATTTGAATTTGATTATTAATGTCATTGATTGGTTGATTGTTTGTGAATTGTGTCAAAAAGACACAATGCAGGAAGACCATGTGTTATGACCTGCAAGAGCTAAACATCATGAGAAGTACCTCATGTTTTGGAAATCTAGTTTTCGTATGAAACATATTTGAAAATTCTAATTGAAATTGTTGTGATGACATCTCACGTGAACTGCATGATTGTATGTAATGCAGGTGAGATGGTGGAAATATGACATTGGGGAAGATGTCGGCTGTTAAGGCCAACAATGTAAAAGAATGCCAAGAGTGGCTTGGGTTTGAGAAACCCTGTAAAAAAAAAATCCCTTACATGTGCTTGTCTCTTTGCAGTGCTGTTAAACCTAATAAGAGCATGGGTACTCAGGAATATTGCATGGGCATTGGTAGCCTTTCTACGCTCACACTGAAGAGCACTAGAGGGATGGGTACGCCCGAGGGACTGTGAAGTAGAGAAGGGGTACCATCCTTGTGTTGTGTTAATGGGTATCGTGGGGCCATGCTAGCCTACAGTCAAGTGAGTTACCTATGGAGTTCTTGGAGGGACCACTGGTTTGCATAGGAGAAGGAGCCACGTGATTGTATTCTGTTGTTTTATTGCCTGGCAAACCCAATAGAGACACTGGCTTGGAAATGGTTGATTGTATGCTTGATAAACCTAGTTGGATAACCAACTTAGCATACTGGTTAATGGTTGTTGTATGCTTGATAAACCCAATCGGAGAACTGGCTTGGCATACTGGTCAATGGTTGTTGTATGCTTGATAAACCCAGTCGGAAAACTGGCTTAGCATACTGGTTAATGGAATGCCTGATAAACCCAGCCGGCGTAATGGATTGGCATTGGTTATTTGAATGATGTGGTGCAACCGGTGTGCTGGCATAATTTTTTTTTTATACATATGCACAGGTGATCTGAGGCTTGCAAAAACTTGGTTACTTTTTGATGCACAACCTAAAGAGCATTGGAAGGGGTGGGTACGCTCGAGTGACTGTGTAACAGAGAACAGGTACCATCCTTGTGTTGGGTGGGGCAGGTCTTGTGGCTGCCATAGTTGTCTGAAGTCAATGCGGGATACCCGTGGAGCTAAAGGAAGATGCTCATGTAGATAAGTATTTGGTTTATATTGCATCTTCTTGTTGATTTAATGTGAATATACATGTGTATATGATTCGTCTATGGTTTTTAAACTCTTGTTAAGAGATGAATCCTATGAGAATGGATTTGACGTATGAATTGACTCATTGTTTGATTATACTGGTATTGCTAGATGCAATGACCTTGAAGGATTTTTAACGATGTAATGGACATGTGGTTGTCCTAAAAGGCTTAGTATGAGCAACGAAAGATTGGAAAGAGATCCAATGGACGTTGATGAAGAGAGAGAAAGGAATTTTAGTTGCAACTGAAAAGAAAGACATGGAACCTTGCTAAAAATAAAGAGAACACTAAGGACGATGTTATTCCAAGGGGGAGGGGATTGTAATATCCCGATTTTGACCCCATTACATTAAAAATATAAATAATGTAATATCATTATTAAATCATGGTGATTGGGAACTCAAGGCCAAGGTCTCGCCATTGATTTATCGTTTTATGTATCGGCAATTAAAAATCGATGCATATGGTTCTCATGTTAGCCAGGCACAATAGAAATTAAGACATCATGTAAATATGAATTTTAATGAAATACCCACAACTAGCTATGCAATGCAACAAAAGATGGGGGCATGGTTTTTACATGGAATAGGGAGGGAAAATATTCAAACCCTTGAGGTATAGTGTTAAACCAAATGTCAATGAGAGAACCCATAAACCCTCAACTACCCATTTTGACTTATGCACCCAATCATTTAATTCTTCCAAGAGTTGGTTGAGATAGTTAATGCATTGGGAATGGAGAGGTATGGTTGTCCAAAATTCGGGTATGAGAAAGCCACCATTTTGGGAAAAAACGTGTTTTGCTTCCTTGGCAAGAAAAGAGCCACGAAATTGATCCCCAAGCCATTATTCATGAACCAGTTGTGCTCTCTCACGAGTTTGAAGCTACCTGGGCATTTTTCCCCATGATTTTCTGAGTTTTCCTCCATTTTTATCTAGTTGGGAGGGCGTTTTTGTGATATAGAACATTGAGAAAGAAGAGGAATCTGATTTGGGTTCCTTGGGGTTTCATTGAGGCCGTTTTTTTCCATTTGGATGCTCAAATACCCATGGAAAAATCATTTTTCTCCTTGTGGTCGATTTTCCCCTTCCCACAATCTGTTTTTGACGGACTACGATTTGGGGAAAACCCTTGGACATATTATTTGTGAATCTCACAGTAAAAATGTGTATCCATGCCAACAATTGTGCTTGTTGTGTGTAGGAAGAGTATGCTGGGGCATGATTGATGGGTATCCATTGCTTTGGCTTGAGTGATTGTAAGCATCCGAAAATAGAGGGTTCAGATCCGGCTTGATAAACCCAACTATGGGTTGGCTTGGCTTAGATCTGATATGTAGTTTGTTGTGCATGAGTTTGAGTGTTCCCACTCCTTGGGGAAATCATGCCCAGCTCGGGGGTGGCAACTATGCTGAGAGATTGATGAGCATAGTTGGCCTATGGCTGGGTGGAACGTTGCAGCTGCACAGCTAGTTGCTTGGGACAACTTCACCAGCAAGATAAGTATTCTATATGTGTTTTACTTCTGCAATGATTTGATTATTTGATGATTGTTATTGATATGCTGAATGCATGTGAAATGTTTGTGGATAGTTTAATTCCGTCGTGCATGTTTATTTTGAATGGCATCTGCACACATGCATTTTATTTGTTTATATGAATTTGATGAATGGGGTTGTGTGAGTTTATTGAAAAGCCTAGAATGTTAGTCATGTTGTTCTATTCGTTGCGTTGGATCCACGGGAGGTGGATAACATACAAATTAAGAGGTTGTGTAGTAATATTTTATTGCTCCTAGTTTTTATGGTGTGGTATGAGAGCGGCATATGAGCCATGGTCCATAGTTGAGAAAATGCATGAATGGTGAAGAAGGAATAGCGTAGGGAGTTGGCATTTGGGAGGGTTGGATCTTGCTCTAATAGCTTCTCACGTATTGGAGGTTTGCTCAGTTTATAATATTTTGATTGTGGTCTAAAATGTAGATACATTATCAGGTCACACAATGATGGTTATTGCAAATAGAAAGAGTGTTCTCTTGCAGAGAAAATATAGTTTAGGGTTTACTCCCTCTTCGTGCAATTTATTCTTAAATTTGGTTAGAGGAGTACTTCAAGAGGTATGATTTGAAAGGGATCGGGTGGACTGTGCCTTCATTTTTGTATTTAAAGTTTTGGGATCTTCTTGGGAATATTTGGTGCTTCTTCCGCCTCTTCTCCAAATCAGTATCAAGAGTCTCCCTGGTTCATGAAAAATGTCTGCGTCCACGCTCGCTCCAATAGCGGCCTCCATAACCTATGCATCATCTCCTGCGTAAATGCGGGTGGCTTGAATACTGACCCTCAAAGGGGATATTCATAGTCCCAACCAAAGTGTTATGGCGCTGCCATGTTAACACAATTTATGCATTCCAATGATTCAATAACAACCAAATAATGACGGGCAGCAACAACAACTTACTAAATAACAAGGTTTAGTTCGTTCTCAATCTGCTCGAGGCGTTTGCATCAACGAGATTGTTTAGTTATCTCTGTAAAGCCGCAACAATTGCCATATCCGTTTCAAATTGAAAGGGACCGCTGGTATGTATGTGATTCTTTCGTTCATCATTCTCTGCAAATTAATGTATCACGGATTGAAACATGCGGAATCTCTCGAACTACATTGCAGAGATTCATTGTAAACAGAGAACTATATTAAAACATGTGGAAGTTCAACGTAGGAAGTAAAGATTCATTTGTATTTTGCTCACTCCAAGAAAAGAAACAGTGTGAGGAGGACGTCGTGAGAGCCGCAGTTATCGAGTGAACAATATCCAGTATTGAGTGAAAAATATCCAATTTGATGCATGCCATTCAATGTGGCGGTAGCAGGCTGGTTAACCATTGGATAACCACATGTCAAACTATTTGAAATTCAATGGCCAACCAACCTGTTTAAATAACCTGCAGCAAGCTCAATAATGTTCGCCCAGCTAGCATGTAGGGAAAAAGCAAATACCATCCAATGTAAACGTAATGAAGCAAAGAATCCCTTGAATCGATTAAGTCAAATGACTAAAAACACTTGTTTTGAAAATATCTAATCAATGGTGTGAGACGTTATGTTAAAAGGAGAGGTAATTTGTTTTATGTCCATTGGTTCATTGGTTCATGAAATGTATTTTAATAAAATTCCTTTTTAAAAAGATTAGTGGAATTATAATGAAGGGAGTTACCTTGTGAATGAAAGGTTTCTTTATGAGTGTATGAAGATCACGAATTTGGGAGTTTATATTATGGTGTTTTTTTTTTAAATTAAAGTGAAACGAATTTGAGAAGAATCATAAGGTGTAAGTGCACTCAGCACAATTTGTAAGTGCGACCTTTAAAAAGGTATAAGGTGGCACCATGGAGTTATAAATGGATGTTTTTTTGGAGTTATAAAGGGAATTAATTTTTTTAAGGAGTTAAAAGGTGTATATAACTTTTTGTAAAAGGTGTTATAAGGTGTCTTTAGGGAATTATAAAATTAAAGTTTTTCTTAGTGTGTTTTAAGATCGGTTCAAAATTGAATAAGGATGTTTAGGATCTTTTGCATGTGTAGTCTTGTGATCATTGATACCATTGATATTGATACATGATGGATTTCACCCAAATGTAGGGACCCCCTTCCGGGTCTTACTTAGAAAATTATTAGAAACTTAAAAACACAATATAAGCATTTTGATGCATAATCATTTATATAACTTATCAAATTTAAGAACTAACAAAAACACAAAACCTATTACTGTAGGTTGAATCTGTTGCTGGAGGAGTAGTCGTCGTCATCAATCCGATCCCGCTTTCCCTTGCCGTCCGCTTCATTCATTGTGTCCCTCCAGCAGAAGCTCGTTTAACCATAGGTGAAGCAACCGTTAGCTTCGCCACCCAACTGTTGGCTTATGCTTTCAGTCGCATAGCCGCCCTCGAGCTTCGGGTTCGTAGAGCTCACACACACCAAAACTAGAAACTCAGAAATGGGTTTCCCCCCAACCAGAATCCCTTGCCAAACTCCAAGAGCAGCAAGTCACTCTCTTTACAAAAATTACGATAACCATCGTCACATAAATCATTCTCTTTTTTTAAGACAATTAATTCAAATAACACAAACACATGAAATTGGCTACAAATTGGCACGAGTAACCGGATAAAGAATTTTGTGGCACAAGCAAGCGCATAACGCTTGTTATCAAATCACATAATTTTCACACTTTTATTCAAGGGGCATGTTTTGGTGGTATAAGGATCTTTATTTTAATGTGGTGAAATAAGGATTCTTTCATTATCTTTTGGAGATATAAGGTTTATATTGTTGCATTCTTGGGAGTTATAAGATGTTTTGGCCATTGCAGATGTTTTAATTGGAGTATTGTATCTTTTGGTGCAATTGTATGGTATTTTTCTAACGACAACATTGAGTTGTGTTCATTGAGGAATAAGTGGGTTCAAAATAGAGCTTGTGACTTTTGGTGTTTTGTACATTTTCCACTACAAGAATGGCTCACATTGAAGAACTGTTCAAAAAGTTACACGCATTGATCATAACCGCTCTAGACTCTCAAATTTGTATGAGAAAATGCACAATTACAAATGTTCTTACATGTTTACACGTAATGAACACGAAGGCGGATCTGCATAAAGCACAAACAAAGTTGTTGAATAAAAAGTTGAAGTCACTTCGGGATTACATCAGGGAATTGGAAAATATAATTGTACATGATGATTATGAGTTAGAATCTTTTTCTTTTGACAAAACCAAAGTTACTACAACATTGAAGGAAGGTGAACTTAAATAGAAAGAAGATGAGTTGAATGAAGCCACTTTCACAATAACAACTGACATCAAGGCATCTAAGGATAAGTCAGTTAAAATCGTTCGACCTTGGGAAGCATTGGAGTTTAAACAAAATAGATTTGGCTTGGGATATGTAAAGAACCATGATAGCTTCTTTCATATTCCTAATTATAGAAAACCGGTCACATTTGTTAGTAGAGGTTTTCTGAAAAATATTGATTGGAAGAGAGCACATGGTGATCATGATAAGAAACATGTAGAAAATGATGTTGCGATTAGAGATGATCATGCTAATGATGTAAATGAAAATGTTGATGCATTCAAGGAAGATATTGATGCGGATGTAGTTGCTGCGGATATTGATGTTGCTATAGGTATTGCAAATTTGTTTGTTCATGATGATCAATTGGACAAAGACCCCATACAGTGCCAACATTGTCACTGCTTTGGCCATGAGGAGTCAAAGTGTTTTGATATTCACCCATGTAGTTTTTGTGGGAAGACCAATCATCTTTCAAGCAAGTGCCAAAAGAGGAATAAAATTTGAAGAAACATATACATTTTGAATGGTTAGGGAATTGGTGTTGGATTTTAGAAGTCAATATATTCGATTGGTATCCCTTTCCTCTTTTAGGGGGGGTTGCTTCAAGATTTCTCACCTTTCAGTTGACAAGGGGGAATATTGATGAGGTTGTCGACTTCAAGTTTCGAAGTCCACTTTTGAGGATTGATTGCACAGGTTATTATGATTGCCGATGGATTATGGCTTCGGGATGATGGATTTAGGATATAGTTTTGGAGATTTTTGGAATTAATTCTATAGGATTGATGTTTGATGCTTTGGTTGGTCAGTTTGACCTTCATTGGACTTTTTCCAAGACATTTCAGCACTTGGTAGTTTTGATAGATTCAGGATTTTGATGGATATAGATTATTTGCCACATTTTGGTATTTTATGGATTTCAGTCACTTTGTGACTTTGATGGTTGTTTGACGGTTCGATCAACAGTTTAACAGTTTTGGATTTTGTATTTGAGGCAGTACCAATGATTCACTTGGTTTACTACCCATGGTTTTTTTATGGACATGGGATTTTATGGATATAGGTTTTGGATGTCATTCGACACTTTTTTCTGTCAACCTATTTTTGGCAGTTTTTTATGTGTCATTCTCTGAGATCTTTTTTGTGAACTTATTTGTTCACTTACAGGGATGATCTTCGGATCTTGCAGAGGACAAATGATTATTTTGCATCTTTGCTTGATGTATTCATATTTTTCAAGCATTTTCAAATTATGAGATGCGTTGGACTTTGTAATACCCCATTTTTCCCTTGATGTTTATTGGATTCAATGTAACTACTGTGTATATGCAGTGTATGTATTCGCCCTAGTGTGGAGCTCAAGGCCAAGGCCCCACTAGAGGATGTTTAAGGTTATTGCATAGGAAAGTATTTGATAGTTTGATTATTCATGGGCTTTTAAGCCATGAAGAAATGTAAATGATGTAATTATTTATTAATGAAATAAAATACCCAAGAAGTTGGTTAAGGGGGAAACCAATGAGAAGGGACCATGTGTATCCATTAGGGATAGGTGAGGGGGTTATGGGATTGGTACCCATGTTTCCACATGTCCAACTGTGAACCCTTTTGAACTCCTTGCTGACAATAATTCGGTTGCATAGGGTGGTTGAGAACCCTGTTGCTGAAGCCGATGGAGTATGGAGCATGCCTGCGATTTCGTATGGCAGGGTATGGATCTAGCTACTTGTACTCAAAGACACTCAAACGCCTGGGAGCTCGTAGAACCTGTTTTGAATACCCATGGGGGAAGGGAACATTATTCATTCACTTAGAATTCCATCATCCATCCATTCATCGAGAGAGAGAACTCGTTCAAACATTCATGCATATGCAGACTCGTAGAGCCCAACCGTGAGGAAGCTTGAAGCTAATCGTGTTTTCTTGTGAAAGAGGAAAAATACCATAGCGTCCATAGCCATAGAAGGCGTGTGTACGAACCCAGTCTACTCATGACAGGAGTGGTAAAAAACCTAAGAAGAATTACATGCTTAAACAACATAGAGAAATTAACTGTGGGAACATGGGATCTGGTCACACAGAGTAGATTGTGGAACAGAGGTCAGTTCGCAAGTCTGAGAGGAACGAGCTTGTTTAATTGTGGTAGAAGGTTGGGTTTCTTGATAAACCCAGTGAAGGTTTTAATCTCATAGAACTAGCGATTGGACCTTTATATGCCCACCTTGAATAGCATTGGAAGGGAAGAGGCCTTGAGGGACTGTGCAATAGAGAAGAGGGTCTTCCTTGTGTTGGGTGAGGTAGGTAATGTGGGTGCCATGTCTGCTGAGTGTTTAGATGCATGTAGCTCTATGGTTGAGCTCACTGGATTAGCAATACTGTGATGAACCTGCAATAAGTAATTAATGAAAACACACGAAATAACAGAAATAACATAACTTAGAATCACTTTTATATTGACCGCAGGCCACTTCGAGGGGGCAACCTCCTTTGAGCAAGCTCAATACAAATAACTTCACGGTACCTTCATTGGTATCAACAAAAACTTATATACTAAGTCTAGGCACCAATACCATGGGTCAATACAAACCATGGGCCAATACAAAATATGGATCAACAATTACTACAGGACGACTTACAAAGCATATGCGTCCAACAACAATAATACAAACTATGGATCAACAAATACTACGGGACGAATTAAAAATCATATGCATCCAACAACAATATACTAACAAAGTAAATAGAAGGGTTGACATGGGTTCCTAACATCCCCTCTCCCTTAGAAAAAGCTTTGTCCTCAAAGCTTTAGATGTGGAAATTGATGCAAAATCTAAAGGAGTGGTTCCCCTGTAGCATCCTCGGGTTGCATTGCGTCCCACTGACGCCTGTTGAGTTTCAGGGAGGATTGCTTGGAAGGCTGTAGACGAAGAAGGACCATATCAGCTGCGTGAAAGTGCACTCAGAACGGTGTTGATTGGCTTGTTGTTTCAGTCAAATTCTTTCCATGTGAAGATTGTCCTACAGAATGAGAAGAATTTGATCGTGGTTTCGAAGAACCGAGTCAATTTCTTGAATTGGGGAGCTGCTGTGTGTGTATGGAAGAAGAAATGACGGTGCCTGTCCATAAAATGATTCATATGGTGTCCTTTTAGATGTGGTATTGCACCACTGGAGCGCTTCTAGGAAATCCATAGAAATAGTTGTCCACATTTGTGTAGGGATGGGAAAGGGTTTGAGCAGTCTCGAAAGGAGTGTCGTTTCACCCTTGTTGACCTGGCAAGTATCACACTCAACCACCATCTTGTGAATTTTCATTTTCAATCCCTGCCAAAAGAAGTTACATTGTTCCCAGTCATAGGTTTTGAGGAACCCAGAGTGCCCTGCCGATGAAGAAGCTTGGAGTTCATAGAAGAGATAGCCCTGTTGAACAGATTGCAACCAATTTGGAACAAGCAGAGAAATAGTTGTAAGAGAAACTGGGTCATCAAATTGGCGAGAAGGAGCATCTGCTACCATATTATCCTTACCCTTCTTGTAAGTGATCACATAGTCATAACCCATGAGTTGGATAACCCATTTCCGGTGTGCTGGTGAGGAGACCCGTTGTTCCAGAAAATGTTCCAGACTCTGGAGACCAGTCTTGAGGCAGAAATAATTTCCTAATAGGGATGGCTGCCACTTCTGTACTGCATCCAAAATAGCCATCATTTTCTGCTGATATGTAGATGCGGCTAAAGGCTTACCGGAAAGGTCTCTTGAAGGCGGTAAGACCACTGGTGCAACAAAGACACCTGCATATCTATACAAGGAATTAGTGGAGACCATTGGTGGTTGCATCTGAATGGAATAGAGCTGAGCGATGACACCATGTGAATTCTTCTTAAGGATATTTTCCAGGCAATGTGAACTGATGACACAGAGAGACCCCTGTTGTAAGCCCATAAATTTGTGTTGTGTCCCATTGACTGAAAACTACATCTAAAGTTCAGCAAAATCCCATAAGATGGGGCCAAGTGTGCGTAACCATTGAATGCCCAAAACCATATCACATCTGCCTAGGGACAAGGCAAACATGTCAGAGCGCAGGTTATAATCTTCCAGAGAGATACGCACATTGTGACACTTCCCCTTGCAAGGTAAGGTGCCCCCATTAGCAACCATGACTTCAAAGTTGGAGCAAGGATGGACAAAACAATCGGCCTGTTTGGCGATTCGAGGGTCAATGAAGTTATGAATGCTGCCAGAATCAATGAGTATTGTAAGAGGAAGCTTCTTGAAGTAATCCCTAATCCACATTGTTTGGGGGGTGGTGACGCCGGATAAAGCATGGAGAGATATCTCTAGGTGGTCGTCTTGAGATGGAAGGTCAATAGGTGGCTCCTGAATGTCGACCTGATCATCCGGTGTATCTGGAGCCTCTTCATCAACTTCAGAGGCAGGTGGAGAATCTACATCCAAGAGATAAATCTTTTGTTGAACACATCTATGTCCGCGAGTGAATTTTTCATCACAATTATAACAAAGCCCTTTTTCTCTGCATGCCTGCATCTCTGTTTCGGACAAATGCTTGATAGGAGTTGGTAGAGGAGCTGGAGGGATGGGAGGTCGTTGAGAATCCATATTTCAGAAGGGAACAAAAGTGGTGGAGCATTGCTGGGAAACAATCTTGTCTTCTTCCAATTTATCCAACCCCAGGGCTTCCATCATTGTGTTGGGACAGAACATTTTGACCTCTGGGCGGATTTCATCCTTAAGACCACTGATAAAACAACTCCTGTAGAAGTCATCAGACAATCCTTCTGTGTGGTTGGCTAGTTTCTCAAATTCTATCTGATACTCTCTTATAGTGCCAATTTGACGAAGTTTAGTGAGTGCTCCGGTGAAGTCATCAAAAGCACTAGGACCAAATCGTTGCAAAAGGAGTTGGCAAAAATATGTCCATTTTGGCTCGTCATGAGCCTTGATGTACCAATGGTACCATTGAAGGGCTTCTTGTTCCAAATGAAAGGATGCAAGTGGAAATTTTTGGACATCAAAAGTATTATGCAGACTGAAATACTGTTTTGCACGAGAGATCCATCCAGTTGGATCAGTACCATTGAAGCGAGGAAATTCAAGCTTCGGACCACGGAAAGTGCTGGAAGAAGAGAACCCATTGGCTGCAGAAGATTCTGGTTGTCAGTTATTGTTCATGGCTGAATGCTGAAGATGGAGGCTGAGAAATTTTTCATCCAGATCTTGGAGTTTGGTTTGGATGGCTGCAAGTGCTTCCTCCATGGTTTTTGCTCCTGCGCGGGTGACAACCATAAACAAGAGTTTTTTTTGGGGGGGAATGGATAGAAAAGCACATACAAAAGCTTGTTTAGTAAAGGAAAATTTGGATTTGGGAAAAACTCGGATGGGTAATTGGGGTTTGACTAGGTTTTGGACACTGTCAAAAGGACAGGGAAGCAGAAAAGGAGGATTTCAGAAGCGAGGTGAAAGAATGGGAAAATTTGGCAGAGAGGGACAAAGAAGCAGAATTAGGAAAGGAACTATGTGGTAAAATTTGAAGGTGATTGGGTAAAATATGAGGAAGTTATGGAAAACCCTAAAAATAGACAAATGTGGGATTTCGGGCTTTGGGGAGTGGAATTTGGGATAGGGTCCTCAGGAATGAAATATGCAGAATGGGATTACAGGGGTTCGAGCGAAGTTTCAAGGGAAATGGAGTGAAAACAATAGAGATTTTTTTTAGAATGGAGCTGCTACGACGCGGAAGGGATCTGAAACAGATAGATCTGCAACGGCGCGAAAGGGATCTGAAACAGATAGATCTGCAACGGTGCGGAAGTGATCGGAAACAGAGGGATCTGAAACGGCGCCGAATGGATCGAAAACGGCTGGATCTGAAATAGATCTGAAACGACTGGATCTGGAATGGCTTTCAGAATGGCTCTAAAACGGCTGGATCTAAAATAGATCTGAAACGGCGCCGAATGGATCGAAAACGGCTGGATCTGAAATAGATCTGAAACGACTGGATCTGGAATGGCTTTCAGAATGGCTCTAAAACGGCTGGATCTAAAATAGATCTGAAACGGTTGGATCTGGAACGGCTTTAAGAATGGATCTAAAACGGCTGGATCTGAAACGGCGTGACAGTGATCGACAACAATTCAGCTGAAAATAGATATGGACCCCAGGTATGTGTGGCTTCCTAACAGTTCAGGGGTTTCACTCGACCACCAATGCTGTCTAACGGCTTGCGTATTGGGGCAATACCCCTCACTCCATGGCTCAGGTAAAACTGATAACCGCATTGCCACAAACGACAGCTCTTGGTTTACCTCACGATTAGGAACTAGTCAATTAGGTAGGGGTCATTGCCTTTTTCGTTGGAAATTCCTCTCAATGGGCCAACTACTTTGGGGTTCCTGTGGTACTCCTCACAATGAGTTTTAGGGCTTATGCCCAAGTAATTCCCACAATTAAGCGGATAGGGATTATTCCCAAATCCGAAGCTGCAACAGATGCGATTTTTTTTTTTTTTGGCAGAAATTCCACTCAACGAGCCCAAGAAAGTGCTCTGATACTAGATGTGATGAACCTGCAATAAGTAATTAATGAAAACACACAAAATAGAAGAAATAAAAGAACTCATAATCAATTTTATATTGATCGCAGGCCACTTCGAGGGAGCAACCTCCTTTGAGCAAGCTTAATACAAATAACTTCACGGTACCTTCATTGGTCTCAACACAAACTTATATACTAAGTCTAGGCGCCAATACCATGGGCCAATACAAAATATGGATCAACAATTACTACAGGTCGACTTACAAAGCATATGCGTCCAACAACAATAATACAAATTATGGATCAACAAATACTACGGGACGACTTACAAAGCATATGCGTCCAACAACAATATACTAACAAAGTAAATAGAAGAGTTGACATGGGTTCCTAACAAATACCTTCCTTTTTATCCTTATATGCATGATAAACCCACTGTAGGTTGTCTTAGCATGATCAACTTGCCTGGTATGCTTGATAAACCCAACTATAGGCTGGCTTGGCATGATTATGTTGTTTGGTATGCTTGATAAACCCAACTGGAAGTTGGATTAGCATGACCAATATATCCTTATATGCATGATAAACCCAACTACAGGTTGGCTTAACATGATCAGCTTTCCTAGTATGCTTGATAGACCCAACTGCAGGATGGCTTGGCATGGTTGTGTTGTTTGGTATGCTTGATAAACCCAACTGGAAGTTGGATTAGCATGACCAATATATCCCTATATGCTTGATGAACCCACTGTAGGTTGGCTTAGCATGGGTAGATGCCCTGGAATGCTTGATAAACCCAATTGTAGATTGGCTTAGCATTGGGATGGAACCTTGACTATGAGAGAACCTGATAGCCCTCCTTAGTGGATACATAGCCCAGCTCAGGGATGATCTCTCAGGTGAAAGAGTACAGGTTGGATAGAGATCTAAGGTTGGGTGGAATGTTGCTCTCACTTAGCCAGTTGCTTGGTAGCTTCGGAAAGTTAAAAGATAAGTACTTCTTTGTTATGTTAAATGATGATGTTCCTTTGATATGATATGGTTGTTTATGTTCTGTTATGGAATGTATGCTTATATGAATTTGATTGATAGGAATATTATGTGCAAGCTTGAGTAGAAGGCTGAGTTCATTGTTAAATACATCATTTTATTGCATGAGTTTAATGCATTATAAGTCTTGCATGTGATAAACGTATTGGTTAGACCTAACTTTATGCACCTTACATGTTGTGATGTATTGATTAACCTTGTGAATGAGTTGTATGACTACACCTGATATTGGGAAAAGGAAAGGGATACCCTGAGGTGTTTTAGAACCCCTCTATGGATCAAGTGGAGGGAAAATTCATAGGAGGAAGGTTAAAGTCATTTAAGTGGAGTTATGGACATAGCTTCAGTGGGAAATTTAGCAGGGCATGAGTGCTCAGATGGGGCGAGGATTTCACCATTGGTTAGAGATCTCCAAGAGCTTTCCAACAGTACCGCCCTTGTCTCATTTGGACCAAATATGAGGAAGTTATGCCCCTCAGAAGTTGCTCGAGAAGTTATCGTTGCAGGGGTGTGGTTCTGCATGCCCGCATCCGCAATTGCAGATTGCGGATTGCAGAATGGTAAGTTTCCCAGTGGGAAAATCCCGCATTTCCGCATCCGCAATGAGGATTGTGGATTGCATATTGCAGATGGCAATTGCGGATTGTGGATCCGAGCTACTTCGATTGTGTGGGTGTACTCAGTTGAATTTGGAAGAAAAAATATATCAGGGTCTCCCATGGCCTTTGAATGTCGTGGGGACGTGACAGACTTTGAATCCAATTCATTTCTCATCAGGTTTTGGCTTCACTTTAGTGAACATTTACAGGATGTATAACTTATCGTTATTATTAGGTGGTTATCATTGCATGTACTATAAATATGTACATTGTGTTAATACAAGTGATGGGCTCCAGTGCCTTTTCTGCCATAGTCTGACTTCTTTATGTTCTTCATTATATTTTCTTGTTCCTAGTTTTATTCAAACTTTTCTCTAGATTTCTCTCTAATAAATGCATGTCCATGGCCGCTTCCTTTTATAGGCCAAATTGAGGTATTGAAACATCTATCCCAATGTGAATGATATAACTCATCAAGTGGTCCTCCAAGTATAAGAAGGGGTCTATTGAATGCTCCCAAGCATGTGAAGAATCCAATTTGAATTTTGGAGCCAAGAATGTTATTGTGAGGCTTGAATGTACCAATGGAGGGAAGGTAGTCCCGTCATTGGTACAACCGCATGGGTCTTGAAGAATAATTCGCACTAATTTGAGTGGGTTTCGAGACAAAGTTCATGCAGTTGTCCAGAATTGATGACTTTATCATTCTAAGGTCCAATTCTCATTGTGAATTTGATGAGGATATCTTTAATGAGTTGCATGTTGTATGTTGATGATGTCCTTCTACAATATTAGTCAAAATGTTGCATGTGTGCAAGATTTAAGTGATAACACTTCTTCCTTAAGAGAGTTCCCGTTATTAGAACCAAGGTGATGACCCCGTTGGGTGACACGAGGACTCCATAGATGAAAAGATGAGCCGATCTAATGGCTTGTCTAGGAGGGGGACCGTTTATGAACACCTTTGGCTAGGGCTTCTTTGAATGGAAGGACAACCAAATAGTGGTCAACGAAGATTATCTATATGCCAAAATGGATTTTCGACATGAACTAGACCTAGTGCTACCTATAAGGACTCAATGGTGTGCAATTGGTAAGAAACGACACTTTATGAAACCATTTTGTTTTTATAGTTTTTTGACATTTTCAATTTTTATGGCTTTTTATATATCTGAAAAAATGAAAAAAGAAAGATTATTCTATTATTTTTTGTATGTGCAAGGTAACTAGCAAACTTTGTAATGTGGTTGATGCAAATGTTGGACCGGTGCACCCAATGGGTATGCATCTAATCTATTTTTGAGAAGTAGCAAGGGATGATGACGAGGAAGTAGGTAAAGTAGATGAAGATCTCTAAGAGGTTCATAGGAATCTTGAATGGCTAATGATGGTTTTCTTGATGAAACAGATTGATAATGTCCCATGGTGCATTCAATGCCATGTGGTGGGAGTGCCCTCGCGGTTTGTACTTCTATTGTGACGTGTTTCCACAGTAGTAGTATGCTACCATGAGACGCATCACCCATGTCGCTCATCAGAGGAGACATAAGGAAAATCCACTGCTGGTTTGTTTTAGCAGATGCTATATATTATTTTTTGTTATAGACAATATGGACCATCCATGGCTATATAGCCGAAATTTTGTATCTTGAAACCTTACACATTTTTGGGTCATGATATGGTTTTTTTTTCTATTTATAAATATGTATGTTATTTTGGCACTTGTGTTTTAAATGGTGTATGCAATTAAAGTTCATGATAAATTATATATGCTTGCTTCTATCGGATTGTTGTTACGATATATATGCCAATTGAGTATATAATTAGCTAACGAATCATCCAATTGATTGAATCTTTGTGGAATATGAATATAATGAATAAATTCAAATTGTCATTCTAGAAGATGCACTCGTAAAATTTTTCTAAATAGTGTAGGATCTTGAACATGATAATCATTGTTCAACTAAGATACAACCAACTGAGAGTCTAGTTTAACGACAATGTGACTAATGCCAAGGATGATGACTTCAACAAGAAGCTCAATGACAACACTATAATCAACAACATTGTTGGTTGCATGACCAAGGAAATTTCCTCCTGAACTTATAAGTTGGTTGGTAGGTGAAAATACCACCCATGTAGTAGAAGCAATATTCCAAGTACTATGGTTGGCATCGCCCACACAAACTAAATAAGTGAAAGTCTATGATGACATCTGCAAAGCAAAAACACTAAGCAATATAAGCTCGTCATCAAAACAACTAATGTACATATGTGAAATAAATATAGTACAAACAATACAACATGATACAACAAAAGTTGTGAGGCATCAACGCCTACACAAAGTGTTTCCTTAGATAGAGCCCATTCCGGGTCTCAAGGAGCAAGTGTCCCTCATAGTTAACCAACTCAGTTGAGAAAAAATTTAACAATAAAGGGCCATGCCACATGGGTTCAAAATTTCATTCCCCTATTTTACCATGGCCTTAGTCATAAACCAAAACCAAATCGCCTTCATAAAAGATACGGGGATGAACATTTTTATCATAGTGGTGCTTGACTCATTTCTTATGAACTTCGTCAATAAGAGTGGCCTCTCACCAATTTTCATCAAGATGTTGCAAATAGAGGGGACGTTCTTATTTGGAAGAGGTGTCAGGAAGGATCCCAATTGTGAATTTTAACGATGGAATCTTGCATTCAATCAACAATATTGCTTCAACTTTGTATACTAGTTGGAAAGAAGTGAAACCAATCGCGGTCTTCACCAAGGTTCGGTATTCCCAAAGAGTGAAAAACAACATGAGATGACTCAGCAGGAAGATCATCGAAATTTATCAAGATGACTTTATTGTAGTATCAAGTGTTATACCTCAATCTTACACAATAAACCTTAGCGTCGCATACTTACACCAAGTGACCCAAACGACACTTCCCCCTTAATGGTCATTATACATTACTAGTACCCTCCTTGGTCTCATCTGGACACCCAGGAGTGAAGTCTATTACCTGAATACTAAATACAACGTATTACCTGCCACGTGTCACCCAATCTGACCCAATATGCACTAATTATCGCGCTTTGCACATCTATTGGGGTGCGATAATTAGGGTTGCCGTGCTATGCTATGACCCTGGGGCGCGATAATTCCGTGTTATGCTTAGACCCAGGGGAACGACAATCCTCTTTTATCCTTTTTTCCATGGATCTTGGGATCTCACATTTCGAGATATTTTCTTGGGATTACCAACTTTGATTCGATCCCAACCCTTCTCTTTGTTTAGTAGGCCTAATCCACTAAACACTCATTAGATCCATTTTACTCTCCTTTTGGTTAACCCTTAACACTATAAAGGAGAGGCCTTCCATGGGCCAAAGGGAGGACTTTTGGGGCATCCAACCTATGATCTTGAGACTTTTGCAGAGATAGATAGAGGAAGGACTTGGAGCTAAAAGTTGGCTTGGACATCAAGCAAAATTTGTAATCATCTTCAAGTTGTAATAAAGTAACTTGTCTTGTTTCCAAACTCATGTGTGTTGATTGTGTTTCAATATCATGATTTGTATTTAATTAGATTTGGATTCTAACTTGTGATTCAAAGATCTTGGAGAATTGTATATGCTTGCACATTGTTTGATATTAATAGGTTCATCGCGAGGACTTCGAGATCTAAACGACAAGCGGGACAAATCTCAAGGGTGAAAAGTAATTTACTTTCTCTCATTCTCCTCAATACAAAAACTCTGAAATACTTGTTTAATCTAGGATTCAAGATCGCATTTGTTTCATTTTTGTCTTAGTATAGAGTTATTCTATCATGCTTTATCCTAAGAGGGCTTATTTCTATTCGTAGGAAGAAATCTCTACGACAAAAACTGGCGACTCCGCTGGTTTGAACCCCTTTTTTTTTTAGTTCTTTTACTTTCATTCATCTTTGATTGTGAATTTGCTCTTCTTTCAAACCAGTTGTGAAAGTTGGTCTCTTTGATCTTCATTCACTCTCCTCCCCTCTACATCAGAGCTCTGTCAATGATCAATGAGTCCTCTGGGTTGGCAAACCCTTGAAAAGTCAACAACTTTTCTCAAATTCCCGCCCTTTTCCTCTTTCTGGGAATTATCGCGCACCTACCATTTCTTACAGAGCGATAATTACTAATTTATCGCTACCCACACTCTTTCCAGAACGCGATAATTCATAATTATCGCACCTGGGCTGATTACAGACACGCGATAATCTCTGCAAAAAGGATTTTTTCTCAGTTTGCTTGGTTACTTTTGGTCAATTTTTACTTCTCTGCTTTTGGTTATTGCTCTGATATTTATTAGACCTTGGTAACATGCCCACCTGCAGTACAGTGCTTGCATTTCATTTTTTGAAGTTTTGTAGACACCTTGGCCATCTTTGGGTTCGTGGTCATTGTCATTTCCATACCTACTTACTCATTACTTGTTGCCTCTTGTCTACATACCTTATCACTTTTCAATAAGTTGCAAGTCTTTTGTGGTTTGTTTTTATTCTGTTTCGAGCTTGGATCTCATGAGTTAGTAGCACCATACCCATATTGATCACCTCCTCATTATTCTTGCATTGGCTTGGTCCTTTCATGATAATCAAGTTTTGCTATTGTTTGTCTTTCCTTGATTATATGGTTTTCAAGACTACATTGTTCTTATAGCAATAACTTTCCATTCTTGTTATCAAAATCAATATTGGAAGATTTGTTTTGGAACATTGTCTTGCTTTTGTTGAAAAGATCAAGTTTATAATTTTGCACATTAGGAAGTGAATCACTTATCATTTCTTGTCACATAATCTTACTCATTTTGAAGCGCCATTAGTTGTAGATCAGTTTCATTTTGAAGGTAGTTTCATTAGTTTGGCTTATTAAAAAAGAAAACAAAAAGTTTGTTTCTGGAGTGGTTTCTTCATTTATTTTGAAAAAGTTCATGCATTGTGATCGAAGAACTCTCCCTTTACTTTAGATAGCATTCATTGAACAGAAGGGCTCATTTCGACTCATCTTCATTTGCATGGTTTGAGTCGTCATAACACCACAAGTTTCACTTCCATTACCCTATTGAGTAATACAACCATTAAAATTTACACTCCCTAACTCAACACACTATAACCTCACTTGAGGAGAAAAATAATTTGTTAGTTAGGTAGGACACCGGGGATAGGCATCCAAATAATTCCCCCTTGTCATTTTCATTTGAGACATAGTTGTTGTCCTCTAGGGTGCTAAAATACTCTAGTATTTATTGACACGGTCATCAACTAGTTTGTGGAGAGGGCCTCCCATCGTTTCAGGGGTAAGCCGTGAGGATTGGTTCCGTATGGACTTTGTGGAATACCGCACTCCACTTAGTGCCTAAGGCATATCGATCCATTTCCTTCCTTGTACTCTACCGCATAGGTGATACATGGGTGATAAGGCAAAAGTGCCAGTATCCTTCTCCAACGTGCCATGAATGAGGTAGCTTAGTGACTTTTCTTCTAGGGATCTTTACATAGGATCCCTTTCGGTAGAGGGATATCCTTCCATTATTGGTCTCTCATTTTGTATTGTTCGACTTGGATTTCATCACCTTGCGAAGGATACAACTTGTTGAGGTCTCCAACTCTTAGTTAGGAGGTTTTGCTTGCTATTTCATCTTATTATAGGGTCATTTTTATTTTTAGTGTTTCCTGTTGGCATTCTGGCCACCTTTGTTCGAGCTCGCTTATTGTGACGTCGATCTCAGTATAGTTTTTTTAGCTTTCTTTTTGGCCTGTGAGCCTTGCCTTTTTCTAGCTCCCCTTTTGCACACTCGGCTGCTTTAGGTTTTTTGAGTTCTTTTCTACGAGACTATCCCCAGAACTTGTATTCTCATATTTATGGTTGATCAACGAAGATCACGGAGGATACAGGGATGAAGCCCACCACCAGCACGAAATTCTGGTCCACCTGCATCATGTATTCCTACCCCTGCCGACCGCGGGGATGGCAGGGGGAATGTTCCACCACCTATCTGTACTACATCTTCAATTCCTTCAGTACCTATAACTCACAGCACTGTCTCAAAACCTCTTACAGTTCCTGAAACCAGTAACATACCTGAGATTTCGGCTGTCCCACAACCCACTGTTATTCCAAAAATTTCTCCCATAGTGGACAACACATTAGCCGTTGAATTTAGTACTACACATGATGTTATACCAGAGGTCATCACCCTCCCAGAGGCTAGCACTACCCCAGCAACAGACACTTTATACGCTGTTCCTGAAGGATCTGTTGGAACTATTGAAGGATCCGACAAAGACACGTCTGAGTTGATTCTAGTCTCGGACGGATACGTTGAAATTATTGAAGAAACTGAACTACCTACCACATCATTTCAACCTGAGTTTGACTATTTTACCTCCCAGGAGGAACCTCTTCCTGCCACCACGACACCATTAGAGGTTCACACTAGTGAAACGGGTTCTTCTAGCAATATACCATTCACCGTGTCCCTCCTCGATCTCCCCTCAAGACAAGAGATTATGGCGTCTATCCGATCCAGTATGGTTAGTTTGGCTAATTCTCCTTTAGCATCATAACAATTCAAACATGATACGGAGAAAATTCTCTCATCGGCTTCCCGATACCCCCTGCCACTCGTCCTCCTGATTACCAAGCTCCCCATATTCCGTCTAGCATAGAGTTTCATCACTCCTATGCTGATGGATCCGGACCCTGAGATTTCACTATACCAGACCTCTTCCCATACCCCGATCAGCCAGCTCGCATTTTTTACCCCGCCTCC
Source organism: Larix kaempferi (assembly GCA_027924585.1). Classification (NCBI taxonomy): domain Eukaryota; kingdom Viridiplantae; phylum Streptophyta; class Pinopsida; order Pinales; family Pinaceae; genus Larix; species Larix kaempferi. Next base: position 21,630,399 of record BSBM01000289.1, read on the forward strand.
ACGGTACAGGATACAAATCCGGGCCCAACCCTCGATGATCTTCCTATTTTTCAAGACTCCATGGAAGTGACGCCTAATACGCCTCAGTTATATTCCCCACACTTGCAGTCACACAATATGTTCGGCATACCTTCGGGGGACACACCCCTTATGAGGGATAACCCAATGTTCTCACCATCCCCACTTGAAACGTATGGAAGACCCCCCCCCAAAAATCGGCACCTTCGGTGCTATGGGCCAATCGACACTACCCCACTTTGCTAGCATCGAAAGAACTGCCACTCGACCAGAGGTACACCTTCGGCCACCATTTATACCATTTCATGAGGACAACCGTCTACTGGAACCTTTGATCCCAATAACTAACCCCCTCCGGGCGGACCATCAAACCCACCCGCAGGAGGACAACCATCTCTTGGGAACATTGGCCCCAGTAACCAACCTCCTCCAACCAGACCATCCAATCTATCTGCTAGAGGGAAACCCCTTGGTACCATTCAAAGCGGGGCCACTCAACAAACACCTCCTTCTTTTCCATCGGCTCAATAAGGCCCTTCATTTGGAGGAATACCACTTGTTAACGCCCCCATTGGTACCATTCAACAACCCTCTCTGTCATATCCTCTCCCATCTCTTAACGCAAGGAAGGGAACATGATACCCAAAACCTGGGCTTTTAAAAAAATTAGCCTATTTCAACATTCATGATTCATATAAATATAAACAATTTCCCATAAATCAGGCAAACATGCACAGTGGAATAAAACATCATCCACACACATTATATATGCATTCAACAAATCAATAATGACCATCAAATTAAACACTGCAGAAGACGTCCATGCTTTATTCATGAGACTTCCACACTTTTCATGCTTTCCCAACATACATATGAACTCATTCATGTTCATCCTTTCACAGGGAATTAGCTTTTTCAACATTCACAATTTATTTTAAGCAAATAAACACAATAGAATTTCAGTCATGACATGCATTCAACAATTTTATGTTTCTAAGATGCATTAGTCAAAAGGAAAGAGAAGAGTAAGAGTTTCCCCCTCTTATTCTTGTTCCAATCCAGAGCCACTCCATCACTGTGGTTCTATGCTCCTTAGCCTCTTTCACTTTAATGTGAATGCTTGACTTTCCCTTTCTTGGCTATGACACTTAGTGTCTAAGGCCTATCTAAGGCTTTTCTCCATAAGGGAATCTCCTCCCCATGTTTTTTTTTTCTACAGAACCTTTGGCTGCTAGGACTCCCACACATTTCCACTAGCATCATTCTTATCATTGTTGCTCATACTGAGCTTTCTAGGACAGTCATGTGTCCATATGTATCCCTAGGATGCCTTCAGGGCTTCTTGCTTTCCTATAAAGACCAAAGTTTCCAACAAAGAAACAACAGTGTATCAACTTGGCTGTCATAAGACTTTTTCATGAAATTTTCATTATCAAAAAATGAATGAAAATCAAATACTTATATGTATTGGGTAGTTCCTTGCTACTCCACAGGTTTCCTTCTCTGCTTTACAAGCCTTGGATCACCTGTGGGGTGGATGTTTAATTCCCAACCAGTACACCTTCACGCCGACTGGGTTTACCAAGCATTTGTGGTGCCCAACCAGTCCCATACCTGGTTGGCCCTCTCCATTGCCGAGCCAACACATTCGTCTGGGTCATCGACCAATGGAAGGAAACTGCGCCACCGACCATTATAGGTCAAATCTCTACTACGAAGCCATAGGTATATAACAACCTTTCACTAATACCTCCACAACACCCACAACATCCAAGCAAATAATGCCAAACCAGTGCACCGACTGGGTTTATTAGGCATGCAACAACCCTTCACAATACCTCCACAACACCCACAACATCCAAGCAAATAATGCCAAACCAGTGCACCGACTAGGTTTATTAGGCATGCAACAACCCTTCATAACGACCTTCACAACACCAACAACATCCAAACAAATAATTCCAAACCAGTGCACCGACTGGGTTTATTAGGCATGCAACAACCCTTCATAACAACCTTGCATTATGCTTCTTTTGTGTGCAGCCCCAAATCGCATCTATTTTAGCTGTCAAAACAAGATGGATAAGCAAACTCATTAGTATTGCTGCTCTAAAATTGAAGCATAATTCATAACATCCGCTATCAAGTATTGAAACACTAGGAATGCGTCCATTCCCTTAGGGTGTAGTCAATATTGAAAACCCTATCATAACCCAACACCCGAAAGGTGTGCACCCCTTTCTGATGTGAACCAAGTAGGTCATAATCTCACTCAAGCAGTCTGAAATAATAATGAAATAATAAAACATGCTTTGTATATTAAATCTAATAACCAGATATGTATATCCTTAGTTAGGGTTACATAATACTTATCCTTTTTCAGATATATTCTCTCTTCATTGCGAAGAATGGGGGCTCCCTTCTCTGAGTCAATAGTACTTCGGTTTTCCACCCCATTCGTTTCACGTTCCATAACCTACACATGCCTTCTTGGAATAGCTTCACCATCTCACTCATATGGCTTTCCAACATGCAGTTCAGTGGAGATGTCATCCTTAAAAATATGCAATGGCGTTTCACCCGAAACCCATTCCCAAAGCATGGGGTCCTTCCCATGAAGTCTGGCTTCTACAGGACATCACACATGGTCTTCCTCCAATGTGTCTTCCTGGAACACTTATCAAATAGCCAAACAATCAGCAATATTTAACAATAAAATTCAAATTTGATTGTCTCATAGCCAATCAATGGCATTAAGAATTAAATTCAATTAGAAATTTGCAATTCTGCCTACTACAGAAATTGACTTGCTTAGTCATGAGGTTATCCTCATATTGCTTGTTCCTTGCAAGTGGCACCCATTCTCCCATTAGGGTTTTACACTTTCTACTATAACATGAAAATCCACTTGCACACGTCCTCCTGACACAGTTCTATGCAAGCCAACTGTGATTAGCAATTATAAGCAAATTCTCAAATCTGAAATATACAAGTCCAAAATTGACAACATGTTCTACACATAAACTATTTTTACAACCATGAGACCCTTCTCATGAGGTTTTGGAGCTTGCACATGCTAGATTCCAATCTTCATCATGGACTTATCCACATTGCCATGCCCAAAACAATCGACCTGGAATCTGGAACTTCAATCGGCCAAACACTTTGTAAGTCTTTATGCATATAATATTTCATTGTTGCAACAGTCATTGAAGTGATCTCAGAATTATAACACTCAATAACTCAAACACCCTCAGCTGTTAACATTGGAAATGCAATGAAATATATATATGTATATTTATATATGCATCATCATCATAATAAAATTGCAAGACACAGTCACATCATTTATGCAATTTAAATGAAGCTTTAGATACTCATTACTTCACATTCCATGCAACTCTGTCCTTCCAACGGAGTGCTCTGGTAGCCCATCACATGTCTACCTTCTTTATGCAGTATTTCTCCTGCAATCATATCAGCTCATGAAATGGTCTCAGGATTAGCAATAGTCCACCACTTCATCTATTATCTAACTGCATTGAAACATGTATTTGTTGCACCCATGCATTCACACAATGCATCTCAACATGTGCACCCACACATATGCATGCACATTCACAACATTTACATAATCTTTTAATGTGCATTCACTCAATGCATACCCCTCAATACAACCTTGCATTAATCCATGAATACTATGCATTCCAACATATTATGGCCTAACCATGCCTATCTCATATGGCATACACTACAACAAGACCATAAGTCATCACTTGCTTTGGTTTTTAAACTCACAACCAACATACACAAATGGCATGATATAGTTTCATATGAATGCATTGAGGTTTTTAAGAAACTATAGGGTGTAAGGCTTCCTGCCTTCACTTACCCACACCTCACCATCCTTAGTAGGTTGACATTCACATTCTGACACTCAATACCACATGCAAACCAAATCAACATAGTTTAAACATAGTTGAAGGGATCTTACCAAATCCTCTTTCAACATTCATGCAATGAAGCACAAATAACCATTACCTGCATGGCTGTCATTATCATCGCTGGATGTTACCTGATTAGTTAGCCTCTTACCAAGGCTTCATAGTCCTTTTCTAAACCTCATGATCATAGGTTTGTTGCCACAACCTTTCTTCATAATGTTGTTGGTCATATGCAACAACATCAACCACATCTTAGCTATGCTTCAGTTGTCTTTGGTCCTACAACCAATGCGAGCACAACTAATTATTAGGAATCACAATAATTATCTTAAGTGTCTCATTGCATATGTAAAACCTCACTATTTTACTAATATGCAATATCATATATATATGCACAAACATTTCACATGCACTATGCAATGTTTCTTAATATGCCGCCTAGTGCATAGTCATATCATCTATCTAATCTCTTGCATTTTCAGTCATGCTTCTATGGTCTGATTCATACAACCATTATCAACAACATTAATTGGCATCAACCATAGACAATACCATTAATGGGCCACTGCATGTGTAACCTTACTACCTTTACCCCTATGCAACATCATGCTCAAGCATAATCAATTCACATGCACTATGCAATGATTCTTTAATCATGCTCACTAATTTATATTTAATTTGCTATTCTCTTGCATTTCAGCATTCCTATGCCATAATTTATATGCTCGACTACTTCATAATTATAAATACAATATCAAGAGGGTAGTGGAGGAATTCTCCCTTCTGATTCCTCATTGTAGCATGGAATTTCCTCTTCCACATCATAGCTGATCCAATTTCATGGGCTTTCTACCATGCACACAAGCAATTATTAGTTATGATCTTCTCACAAAGTAGAAATTCAATATATGTATGCACGTGTATAACATTCATTCTTGATATTTTCCAAGCATACAATTATTATGTTATAAACATAAATGGTTTAAGGTGAGAGATTTCCCTTTCATCGACGTTGCCTTACTACTCCCATTGCTTTTCCGCAATGCATTTCCACAAACTTTCTATGCAATTCCTGCTTCTCATTTCAAGCATAGAAACTCCACTTCATACTTTCAACGATTGTCTCCGGGGGACGATGGGGGTCAAGGGGGCTTGCCCCCTTGTTACTGAAAAGTTGTTGTAATTTCCCTGCTTGGTGGACTTATCGGATTCTCCTCCGTCCATGTCGCGACAATTTATGCTAAAATCTCTGACTATCGCTCTCCGGTTGGCGACTTAACTTTTCCACTGCGACCGTGGAGCGGCAATTTACACTAAAAATTGCCGACCGTCACGGAAATTTAGACTAAAAATCACCGACCCTGTTACGAAAATTTAGGCTAAAAATTGCCGACCGTGCCGCGAAAATTTAGGCTAAAAATCACCGACCATGTCGCGAAAATTTAGGCTAAAAATCGTCGACCGTGTCACAAAAATTTAGGTTAAAAATCGTGGACCATGTCGTGGAAATTTAGCTTAAAACGCGCCGACCGCGTCGCGGCATTTAATCCTAAAATCACTGCCTGCGTCACAGCTTTTAAGCCTAAAATCGCCGCCTGCGTTGTAGCTTTAAAGCCTAAAATCGCCGCCCACGACGCAGCTTTTAAGGATGTAAGAAATTGCTCCTCTTCATGTCAAAATAAAACAACAAAATAATATACAGATAGCAAGAGGTTGCACCTCCTTTCTCTCCTCCATGAAGGCAAACAACAAATACAAAAACAAATTGCTATTGCATTAGAAACAATGTAAAGTAAGCATTCAACCTGAAAAGGGATTTTCTCCCTCCTTCCTCAATTTCATAGAATGAAATCAATGCAAGTAGTTTTGAAATAATCCCCAAAACAGTCATGGCAATTATTTCCCATCCTAATCAAATAGAAGCTATGAGATCTTCAGGTTTCTTTAATTCATTTTAATTCCAAATACTAAATACATATACACGCAATGATTTATATCTCTATGAAGGACCCAACAGCCGTAGTGTTGAACCATAAGCTATGATACCATCTGTCATATCCCCTCCCATCTCTTAACGCGAGGAAAGGAACATGATACCCAAAACCCGGGCTTTTATAAAACTTATCCCATTTCAACATTCATGATTCATATAAATATAAACAATTGCCCATAAATCAGGCAAACATGCACAGTGCAATAAAACATCATCCACACACATTATATATGCATTCAACAAATCAATAATGATCATCAAACTAAACACTGCAGAAGTAAATACACATAGAGAATATACTTATCTCACTGTAATGTTGTCCCAAGCAACCAGCTATGTCATTGCAACGTTGCACCCAACCATAGGTCTCTGCCCAGCCTATATTCTTTCAGCACTCAGAGACCACCCCCGAGCTGGGCATGATATCTACAAGGAAAAGGGGACTCTCAAGCTCAGCACAGCCCAAAGCAATGGATACCCATCTCAATCCCAACATTCTTTTACACACACAACAACTCAAAACTGGGCATGGGTACACATTTCAGCAATGGGATTCATAGAATAGGGTCTATGGGTTTTCCCCAAATCGTTGCACACCCAACACAGATTGTGGGAAGAGGGAATCAACCCCAGGGAAGAAAATCGATTTCTCCCACAGATGTATGAGCATTCAGTGGGCCAAAACAGCCTCTATAAAACCCCAAATCGTTTCCTCTTCTTCCCCACTGTTATACAACATAAAAACGCCCTTCCCATCTAGGAAAATGAAGGAAAACACAGGAAATTCATGGAGGAAAACGCCTAGGTAGCTCCAAACTCGTGAGAGAGAAAAACTGATGGGTGAATAATGGCTTGGGGGCAATTTCGTGGCTCTTTTCTTGCTCAAGAAGCCAAGCACGAAATTCTAGGAAGGGTGGCTTGCCCATACTCGAATTTGGACAACCATACCTCTCCATTCCCCAAGGCATTAACTCCTCAACCAACTCTTGGGAGAAATGAATGATTGGGCACAAAAGTCAACATGGGTAGTTGAGGGTTCATGGGTTTTCTCATTGACACTTGGCTTGAGTTGATTGGCTCAAGGGTTTGAATATTTCCCTCCCAATTCCTTGTAAACATCATGCCCCCGTCTCTTGTTGCATTGCATAGCTAGTTGTGGGCATTTATATTAAAAATGCATATTTACAATCCCCATGGTTCACTAGCACATGGGTAGCATAATATCCAATACTTGCCTCTTCAAGGTCGAGCGTTCACTAGTGGGGCCTTGTCCTTGAGCTCCACTCTAGGAATCATATATTATATGCATACAATATTTACATTATAGCCCAAAATATTACAAGGGTTAAAATGGCGATGTGACACTCTCAATCAACACCATCTGCTCAGTTGGGAACGTATAATTCACCTGGCAGTGGACAACCTCATGCCGGTATCCCAACCGGACCCCATTTTCAACATCCATCGTCAGGCACTCTTCCTTCTTGGGGATCCCAAATCCCATAGAGTGGGGGATACTCTTTGTTCGAAAACTGGAATCACGCTGGGGGGAAACCTACTCAACCTTTCATCTCCCCCAACTTGAACTCCAGCATTCCTTATCCTTTAGCCGCGAATAGTAGAATACTCCATGGAACCCACCTCTTCAGCCTACACCTCTTCATCAAGGTGGAACCAATATTCCATGGACACCATTCTTTCAGGCATCCCCTAACCCTGGTATAGGAAATCCTCCACCCAATCAAGGTGTTGGAAACATTCCCGGGACGCAACAATCCCAGGGTACTATACCCCAACAAGGAACAGGAAACATTCCTGGGACACAACAACCCCAAGCTACTATACCTGTCATCCCTACTCAGCAGAACGTTCAACAACCGACCACTACCGTGATTCTGAATCAAATGGTGAACCCCATGATTTCGAACACACAACCGGTTAACCAGATGGTCTACTATTCTCAGAAATTCCAACAGTATCCTGCAGGAAACATGTATGGGTACAATACGCAGCATTATGTTGTGCAAGGCCCTACGGGCATCCCTACACCATACAATTACTACTCGTACTCACAGCCCAATCGTCAACTTCCCTTCTTGGCTACGCTAGACTTGCTTGATTTGTCGAGGCTTATTAACGATCCCATATGGCATGAACCACATTGGCCATCCATCCCATCCAAAATACAATCGGACATTCCCAAGTTCGATGCCAAACCCGGGGAAGACCCCAAGAACCACGTAATGACCTTCCATCCTTGGTGTTCTTCGACCTCATTGATGCACGACTCCATTCGGTTACGGCTCTTCCAGCGTACGCTCACCGGCACGGCAGCAAAATGATATATCGAGATGCCACAACACTACTTTCACAATTTCAATACCTTGGCCATGCAGTTTCTGACATATTTCCAGCTCCCCATCCGGTATGAGACTGGAACAGACCTGTTGACCTCATCACATCAAACCACTTCTACACATATCTCAGATCACATTCATGAGTGGTGTCGACACCGGAGGTTAATCAAGGCACCCATTCCGGACTAGTTACTCGTTGATTGGTTCACAAAGACATTTCTGCCTCCCATTGCCAGGGATATTTCCATGGGCGGACCTGTCATGGAGGAACAAGTGATTTCTCGCACTCAGTATATGGATTTGGTATATACCCAATCCAGAACTTTATACAAGCTTATTCCCCATGCCTCCTGCACCACTACTAATCCAACCAAGCCCACCATTGAACCCCCCATTGACGGTATCGTCGGTTCAGTTAAGGCTTATCCCGCACCCAAACCGAGTGGGAAACAAGATACTGTTACCCCCCTCTCCATCCCAGGTTGCTCCCAAAGCTTCTACCTCTCCTGCTCCTTCCTCCGAGGTGAATGAAGTTCAATCCGGGGGAAAGAAGAAGAATAATCGTGGAAAATCCAAGAAAACTTCTAACCAACAGGAGAACCCCAAGCCGCAACCAACCAACAATGATACCAAACCACGTCGGAAAGCAAAGTTCCCCTGCCTGATTTTCCAGGAAGATCACTACACACAAGACTATCCTTACAAGGACGAAGTCAACAAATTTGTTAAAGGATCCTCCCGCTCGGAAGTGTTAACCGATCCTTTCCCCCACCAGCAACAACAGATGGTTACTCACGATCCCCCAAAAGGGGGCAATCCGAACAACCCACCCCGTGGAGAAACGTCCGCAAACCGCGAAGTTTTGATGACGAGTAACGAAGAGATTCATATATCCACTCGAGCAAGGACATATGATACCCCTCCAAGTTCAAACAAACTGGAGATAACCAATAGAAAGTCCCCTTCTGAAGATCCTTCTATAATCCCTCCCCCCGACGGTCATATCCACATTGAGAGACCTGTCACAGACACAGTGCTACGCCCACCCAAGGGCACCATCCGAAAGGTGACATTTAATCCTAACGCGCGAGCATCCCCAAATTACAATATTGTTGAGGACCTAGCTCAAGCACCATGCGCGATGTTGACTCTCAAGGTTCTCCAACACTGCTCCATGCAGCGCAGGACCTTACTTTCAGCACTGGGGGCAGTGGACCCGGATACTTCGAACACGATTATGTTTAACTTGGAATATTTTAAACCTAGGCTTTCTCACCAGTTAGCCTTCCAGATCCAACAAAGATCCGTGGAAACAACATTCATTGCATTGTCTTAGATGAAGGTGCTTCCACGTCATTCATCTTCTTGACTTGTTGGAGAGCCATAGGCTTACTTGAAGTTACACCTTCTCCCACTACTCTCAAAGCATTTGACGGACATGGTTTTCAACCATACGGACTCATTCTTGCGATTGGCGTTGAACTAGGGGGAAAGACAACATCTATACACATCAAAGTCGTAGATGCACCATTGGATTATAATCTTCTACTCGGCCGGAATTGGTTCTACGCCATGACCTCCGTTGCATCTTCCATCTTTCGACTAGTACAATTTCCTCATCAAGGGAATATTTGTCACTATAGATCAGTTAGACTTCTATACTCCATAAATTCATTCAAACTCCGCCCACAATGTCCCGTTGCTAGGTCAATCCCAGTACCATTTCGAAGATGTTGGCGTTGGTCTTATGAAGGATTCCTCCCTCATCGAAGTATTCCGGGATCTCAGATCCCCTATACATGCCATCAACATGATATCGTCAAGCATCACCCCATCCAATGGATCTGCTAATTATTGGGTGATACCGGGTCCTACAGAGTTTCAAACCTACGACTATTCCATGCCTTTAAACAAGAACCTCGCAACTTATCAGGCAATCCAGTCAGCCACAGATTGGGTCGATCCTACTACGCATCACACCGTGGCACAACTCTCGTCTGAGGCTGGCTCATCGTCGCCACTTATCTATCCTCTCACACTAATTTTTCCTTATGACGAGTCGATTATGAAGGTTCTGTGCGTCGATGAACTGCCTTGGGAAGATTACCATCATTGGTCTTCTTTCCCTACTATCCAGGCGATCGAGTAAGACACCAAACCCAGCAGTTCACTTGAAATTTTTAAACCCAAGCTTCCCACTTCATCCGACGATATATTCTCTGAAGGAAACTTGGCCAACATCATGGCAACTACTCCTATTAACATTTCAGTGAAACCTGGTGTTGTGGAAAATATTCACATAGACAAGACATGTACTCCCACCGAGGTGGAGTTCTACACTGCCTTATTCAAAGAATTTCGTGACGTTTTTGCTTGGAGTCATGAAGAAATGCCAGGAATAGACCCTTCCATCGTGGTCCACAAGATCCAAACTTTTCCTGGTGCCCGACCAGTTCGACAGAAACTTCAGCCCATTCATCCCCGCAAGGCAGCGACTATCAAAGCAGAAATTGAAAAACATTTGCATGTTGGTTTTATTTATCCTATCCCGTTGACAGAATGGGTGTCCAACATAGTTCCCGTGGCAAAGAAACAGGGTACGATTAGAGTCTGTGTCGATTACCGATATTTGAACAAAGCTTGTCCAAAAGACAACTATCCAACTCTGTTTATTGACCAGATTATCGATAACTATGCCGGGAGTGACATATTTTCATTCATGGATGGCTTCTCCGGCTATAATCAGATAGAGATACTCCCTGCTGACTAGCATAAGACAACCTTCATTTTCCCATGGGGGACCTCTGCGTACCGAAAGCTACCCTTTGGCCTCAAGAATGTCGGGACAACTTTCCAACGGGCAATGTCATACGCATTTCACGACATTAAACATATTGTAGAACCATATCTTGATGACCTCCCCGCCCATTCTCAGGCTCGGGAGTATCACCCAGATCATTTAAGCGCCACCTTTTCCAGGTGCCACCACTACAATATTTGTTTAAATCCACACAAGTGCATCTTTTGTGTCGAAGCCGAAAACTATTGGGATTCATAATCTCCAAGGACGGTATACATTTAGATCCAGCGAAGGTAGAAGCCATTTTAGTTCTGCCTTCACCCACAGACATACCAACACTTCAAAGTTTGCAAGGGCATGCAAACTTTCTACGCCGTTTCATGTGCAATTTTGCCGAGATCACCAAAGGCTACATGAGGCTTATGAAAAAGAACATCCCCTTTTTCTAGGACAAGGAATCCCAATGATCTTTTGATAACCTAAAGACAACCCTCACTAAGGATCCTGTAATTCAACCCCCCAATTACACACGGGATTACATCTTATATCTCGCAGCTTCCACTTCCACCATTGGCATGGTGTTAGTCGAGGAAGATGCCAACGGCATAGAAGATGTAGTTTATTATCTTAGTAAGAGTCTCCTTGACTCCGAAACCTGCTACTCACATGTTGAAAAGTTGGCTCTGGCTAGAGTTTTTGTTGTCCAGAGGTTTCGCCATAACATTCTACTCCGCCAAACCACTGTCATAGCTGATTTCAATCCAATGTACTACATCCTCACACGTCAAGTGCTTGGGGGGAAATACTCTCGTTGGATTGTTGTCCTTCAAGAATTTGACTTGGAATTTGCCAAAGCAAAATACAAGAAATCTTTGGTCTTCGCAGAGCTGATTTGTTCTTTGCCCCATGTCACTGAGCAACCAGAGCCCATCGATTCTCTCCCTGATGAATTGTTGTTCCTCATTGGCACGTCTGATCCATGGTATGGGGATATCATACTCTATCTCCAAACCCAACGTTTTTGGCCCGAACTCAACCGCGATGAACGTCGATGCATCTGACATCATGCCAAGTACTACCTCATCATTAACGATACCCTTTATCGTCGTGGTGTCGACACTGTTCTTCGATGTTGTTTAACTTTGGGCGAGGCTGAACACGTTCTTAATGACTGCCACTTTGGAGCATGTGGTGGTCATCTCTCTGGGATGGCTACGGCCCAGAAGATTTTACGAGCAGGATATTTCTGGCCCTCGATTTTCAAAGACTGCATTGAAACGGTCAAGAAATGTCCACACTGTCAATTTTTTCATAACAATAAACGCTCACATCCTGCTCCACTTCACCTTGTTGTTGCCGTCGCCCCCATCGCCAAATGGGGCATCGATTTCACGCATTGTAATCCCACTTCAGCCAGGGGGCATAGCTATGTCATAGTAGTTGTTGATTATTTCACAAAATGGGCTGAAGCGATGCCTACTTTTGCGGAAGACGGTAAAACAGTAGCACAATTCATATTCAACCACATCATAGCTAGGTTCGGAGTTCCGCAGTCTATTGTAACCGATCACGGTTCCCACGTTAGGAACCATATGATTGAAGAATTGAGTGCCAAGTTGGGTTTTCGTCATGAAAAATCAACCCCATACTACCCACAGGCCAACGACCAAGTCGAATCCATAAACAAAGTTTTGAAGCGCATGATTCAGCGCATTGTGGGTACCCATAAGTCCAATTAGCACTTAGCTCTCTTTTCGGCATTATGGGCCTACTGAACCTTAGTTAAAAGCGCTACTGGGTTCACACCATTCCAACTGGTATGGCCTGGAAGCCATTTTTCCAATTGAATGTGAAATCCTGTCACTGAAGATAGTCGTAGAGCTACTTCCCAATACAACTTCTGAAGTGGAATGGTTTATGTATCTAGCCAAGCTGGATGAAACCCGCCGCGACGCTACTTTAGCTAACGAAGCCCACAAGAAACGCGTCAAAGCACAGTATGACAAATCCGTTCAACCTCGGATTTTTAACGAAGGTGACCTTGTACTCACATACTATCAAATGCATGACAAACTAGGAAAAGGTAAGCTAGAGTCGATGTGGTACGGTCCCTTTACTATAAAACGTGTATTGGAAAAAGGAGCTTACGAGCTTGTCGACTCTGATGGAACACCTTTGGCGCGGCCCCGCAATGGGCTGTACCTAAAATGTTTCTACGCATAGGTTTATCCTGTGCGAGACATTTTGTACATAACGTACTTAGCTTGTTTTCAGTTATTTATTTTGTGTGTGTGTTCATGGATTTTATTTCATGTATCCTTATTTACCTCGACTTGTGATTCTATGCGCAGATGCCTGCCTACTACGGATTTGAGGATGGTGCTAGCTGACACACCTGGAACCTTGCTTCCACAGCATGGGTTATCTATTCTCTTGCTGGCGAGTTGATTTCCTCAGGAGGCACTTGCTTGGGCTCCGCAACCAACAATATTGCAGAGTACCATGCAATCATCGGACTCTTAACTGAAGTTGCTTCCCTTGAAATCTACTTCTTATCAGTATTTCTAGACTCCCAACTCGTGGTGTCCCATCTGAACCGTGTCTACATTGTTCGCGATCCTATATTACTTCGCTTATTTAGAAGGGTAGGCCTCTTGGAACGATCTTTTGATTGTATTCCATATCAACATATACCAAAAGAATTCAATTTTGTAGCTGATTCATTGGTTAACTACATTTTGGATTGGCATCTAGCTCATACGTAAAAAATACATCATAAATCAAACACACAAGCCATTGTAAATGAATAAATCATAGAAATAAGTCCACATGTATATAATCGCATATAAAGTGTTTTTTCTAAATACATATGATAAAGTTGTGTCTAAAGAAAAAATTTGGGATTCCATCCCATACAAAATTTGGCGCTCTGGCCTACATATCGTGTACATGCCGCAAAAAGAAGATACTACTATCTAAGGAGACTAATTGCAATCCTTGCGCTCCTCACGCTACTCATGCTAGCATACCACAGCTCTAGCCACCCTATGGAGGAGTTGGCTGATACGCCCAGGCACACCCACAGTATGCCACTGGAGATGGAGAGGGACGTCGTTTATCCTCATAGCAGGAACTCCAAAGGTCAAACCCTCAAGATTCCGCTCTACATTGTAGATACCTCCTGCTTCTTCATCCTCCTCTTTCTCCTCAGCAGCGACCTGATGCTAGACCCCACCTCAACGCAGCGGCAAGTATCCCGCTAGTCTCCTTGGTCCACGATCTGCGACATGCACATGTACATACATTAAATCTTTTTACACATTAAAAAATCACTAAAAATTATATATATTTAAAAAAGTTAAAAACACATTGGTGAAGGTCATATACTTGAGTTGTCCCAGTCCTCATCATCGGGCAGTGCCAAGTCAATGTCCTCTCGAAACTCCACCCCTGCATAGGGGTAGTCCTCGATCATGATGATTTGCCTCGATCCACGAGAAGAAATCCTCACCGAAGGCTAATACTTGTGGTCCCTCGAGTCGTCCTGCGTAGTCACTCCATCGAACCATCCGAGGCTCGGTCACAGGGTGGATAGGCATGGATATCTGTGGACGCAGCAATGGCACCCTCCCCAAAAAGAAGGTGACTAAGATACTCCCATACCCAAATTGGCGAGTATCTCCATTTTTGCACTTGGTTACTTGTTCCTTGAGGTTGGATAACACCCTCTCACACCAGTTGAACAAAGTCGGTGCCATGCACTCTACGGTGAGAGTCATTTGCACTCGGGATGCCTAATGAGGGCTCACACTACCCTCCGCTCGTGTTATGATGAATAATATAGTTCTCATCGGAAGCTCTATCACATCCTTGATGGCCACTTTCCCATTTTTCTTTGAAGAACCCTGTCGGCAGTAACGAACAATCAAGTCACTTATACTTTCTTCTGAGGCCCTATGCCCAGTCAGGTTCATCCGTGCCCTTCTCTCAGAGAGGCTAGTGAGAAAGTAGATATCCTCGAGTTCAATCTCGAGAGTATTCTCTCCGACTCGGAAATCCTGAATGTCAGTATCCCACAATTGTATTATGTGAGTCAGGAGTTTTCCATGTTTTCGGATGCCCTTGGTTTTAAAGAACTTCAACAACCCACATGCCCGCGGTGCATTTAGTGTCATTTGGTCATCTGTAGCCAACCGATCATCAGCTTCATGTTCCCTTTCCTTCCAATCAACCATTTTGCCTCAAATGAGATGTAAAATCCTGTAAAAAGCCAAATAAAGCATTCATGAGCAAGCTGGAAGACTGATCTCATGCCAAACATGAGGAAACACCAAGAAATTTTTCCTTTTTCCGCAATTATTGCGCCTGGGCATTGTCTGGCTACACGGAAATTGCAAATTACTGTGCCCCTACATAAGGCCACAGAGCGATAATCAGGAGATTACCGTGTTTCCCGACAGAGGGAAGCCGCGATAATTCCAGGCGTGGAAAAAGCGCCCTAGGGCTTCCTCAAAAAATTACAAAACTGATGTGAAATCAAAAAATAAGGACATGAATTGAAAGAGGAGCTTAAGAACTCTTACCTGGTGCAGACGGTTGTCAGAATGGTGCCTCAGATCTCCAGATATGGTCACTTGAATTTTTGCCTTGTAATAGGTAAAATCCCTCTATGAGAAAAAATAGCCAAGTTAAAATGGTAACTTTCTATTTTTACCTCTTGTTTATATAAGTTGCATGAATATATTTTTGCTCATTATTTTATTTAAAATATCTTTTTAGGTCAAATTTTTCACATTACTAATGTCTTTTTCCAAGGTTTCACAAACCATTTTTTATAGGATCTCTATACTTTGTTCACACTGGCGATATATCATTGTTTTGACCTTCATTTGAGCTAACTTTATCTTTTTCGTGCTTTGGATTAAAACCTGAAAAAGATTCCAAGCACTTTTTCACACCCGTGTCGTGCTTGTTAAAATTAAGTAAACGGTGTCGAGCTTAGTCGACTTTACTCGTGCTCGTAAAATGACGAGGAAAGTATCATTTTGGTATTATTTTATTCTTTTTTCGGACCAAAATGATTAAAAAATTACGAAAAAGACCATCAAAGTCCTCTTTAAGCTCTTTTCGAAAAGATTGCCAAGTACGCTTGTCTCTTTCACACTTGTAAAAGTATTTGAAAGGTGGTCTATTCAGTGATAGGTTAACCCTTTTTCGAACCGTCTAGACTATTTACGAGAAAGGTATACCTCAGTCAACTTTTGACTAGGAGAGTTTTCTCAGGAATTGTTTTACACTTTTTCGGGACTGAGGGACTAAAATTATGAAAAAGTACATTCTGGAGCCTTCTTTAAGTTTTTCAAGCTCTCTAAATGTGAAAAGCTGTCGAGTTTTCCTTCCTTGGACTCATTAAAATTCAATATCGAAGGGCTTGCTTTGGGATGAACCCCTCATTTCTCAGGTTCGTAAAACATGTGAGATCAGACTCATCTATGAGATGGGCTATACCGAGCATCTGTTATCCTCTTCAAGCTTGTAAAACAACAAAGAGGTACTCGTCCATCATGTCGGGGGAAAATGGGAAATGAGTCAAGTTTACCTTGTTGGTAGCTTGTCAGTCACCTTTGAACATGGCATGCGTCTATCCCTGGTATCCTTTTAGGTATTTATCTGTTCTTGCTGAGTTATGGTCATCATCTCGAGTTGTCTCGTTGGCCACGAGCCTACTTGTTGTGTATTTATTCTCTGCTATCTGTAATCCCTGCTGCCAAGTTTTGCTTCATGCCGTTATATGTTCAAAGGGGTTTGCGTTGCTCTAAGTCGTCTACTATGTCAAGTCTTCCGTTGTGTTAGTACATGTTCTTTTGTTCCATTGTTACATACTATCTCTCGTTCCGATTTCGTGTCGATGATGTGGGAATCATTATGGCCCACCTTCGACAAGTCTATTCCTGTCGACGCCAAATCACTATCCAAGAATTAGGCTTAGGAGTCAACCATTAGTACCTTGGTACCTGCATGCCTCAATGGAAGGTTTCCTCGTGTTCGACAGTAGGTTTCCATCATTGACCTCTGATCGAATAATCTCACAAGTGCTCGACCTCAACTCATCTATTCGCATTTCGTTGAGATGTACTACAGATACCTTGGGGATCATTGTCATCATTGGTGATTACCCTCGCATTTGTTAACGGTTCACATCATTGACCGGTAATCAAATGGTTTCTACCATGTTCGACTTCAACACCTTGTAATCACATGGCTAGATTCGTATCGTTTGGGATCGGGTAGAAGACCCTGGACACTTTTTTATATATTGATTACGTCCAAGCTGCGATGGCGATTCTCTGATCAGGTTTCCACCTAATCATTACGTGGAAGACCTCACTCTTGTATTGTCACACAGATCCACTTATGTATTGTTCGTGGTTGTGTCATTATTGTCTCATGGATCTACGATTGTTTACAGTAGCCATGATTTGTCTACAGTTTATATCATCTCAGTACTCATGGATCTGCAATGTATTGGTCGGTAGCCATGCTTTGAGTCAATTGTTTCCGAGCATGGGAATGCTCGCCTCGGTGGTATATTTGACATTTTGTTTCTGTTGTAGCTCCTCATTGCTCCCCTCAATGCTATCTCCGTGAGTATTTGTAAAGTCTTTCAGCCATCAGTCTCTTATGACCTCACACTTTAGGGGGCATCTGTTATACCTCAATATTACACACTAAACCTTAGTGTCGCATACTTAAATCAAGTGACCCAAATGACACTTCCCCTTAATGGTCATTATACATTACTGGTACCCTCCTTGGTCTCATATGGACACCCAGGAGTGAAGTCTATTACCTGAATACCGAAGACAACATCTTGTAAAATTAGTCACAGCAGATCTATTGAACAAGAATATCAATCACAAAGATGTAAAACAATTCGGAGTAAAAACTGTGCAAGAGAGATGCATCAGTGCTCTATAATCCAGAATGGTAGAATTACAATACAATACTGTCACAATGAGTGAGAAATTCGAATTAGCCAAGGAGGTCATTCGAATATACTGCATAGCATAGCTTGGTTGCAACTAGGAGTCCTCATCATCAATCAGTGGTGGTCATCAATGCACAAGTAACTGTCAAACAGGTGTCAAACTGAGTCTAACTGAGTGTAATAAGTGTAACTGATGGTAAGTGGCACTAATCTAGGGATGGAGACTCAGTGGAGGGTGCATGAGGGGTTAACTGCACTCAGAATAGGTAGTCAAGACTCATCGGAGGTCAATCAGAGTGGTAATAACAGTTAGGAGTCAGTCTAGCCTCAAATCAAGGAAAGACAACTAACTAACTGAAGTGAAACTGACTAGTAGGTGAGAAAAGGCGCCCTTCTGCAGTGGAAGGTGAGAAGTGGGCGCCTCCCTGGCTAGGAGGGCTAAATCTGAGTGGAAAGTAGCTCCCGAGTGCTGGAAGACTAGGGACTAGGTGCTGGAGGCATCAAACTGGTGACTGGGCAGCATGCAGGTGCATGCAATGCATGCAAAGTACATACTGAATGATGAGATATCCTAACACCCCCCTCAAGCTATACTATGATGTAAAAAATAAAATGTAGGGCCCTAGTTACTGAGACCAAAGGTCACCCCAATACAATAATCCAAAAAATGTTGAAAATGAGTTAAGTGAGGAAAGAGGGAAAACCCAGTGAAAAGAAAGCCCCCCCTCAAGCTAAACATAAAAATGGATCTAATTTGTCTCCACCATGATGGAACTCACCCCCAACAATGAACGGAGGTAAGAGAACTTCTTCTCAGTGAAGCTCTTGGTGAAGATGTTTGCAATTTGCTCATCAGTAGGGCAATATTGCAGAATGATGGTACGATCATGCACCAACTCTCGGATGTAGTGCATATGAATCTCAATGTGCTTGGTCCTCTGCTGCTGAACTGGATCGGTGCAGATCTTAATAGCACTTTGATTGTCACAAAATAGGACATTCGAAGTAGTGCTACCAAAATCAAACTCGGAAAGAATACCCTGCAACCAAACTACCTGAATGCAGGCATTGACCGCCCCTCAATACTCTACCTCTGCTGAAGAAAGTGCAATGGCTTCCTGCTTTTTGCTGGACCAGCAAATAGGGCCATGGCCAATCATTAAAACATATCTAGAAGTGGACTTTCGATCTATGCTATCACCTTCCCAATCTGAATCAGTAAAACCAATGAAATCTAGCTCAGAATCTGCAGCATAATGTATGCCAAAATGTCTCATACCTTGCACATACTGCAAGATCCGCTTGGATGCTCGCCAATGAAGCTCATGGGGCTGCTACATATACCTTGATACATCACTCACAGCATATGAAATATCAGGCCTTGAGTGTGTCAAATAGAGTAGTGAACCAATCAATTGTCGATACATAGTGCAATCTGCAAGCGGTGTGGAATTTCCCTCTTCAAGACTGAGTCCTGAGAGGAATGGAAACGGAGCAGCCTTACATTCTGCCATATTAAACTTTAATAGCAGGTCTTTAGCATACTTTTTCTGAGATAATGTGATCCCATCAAAGTTTTGAGCTATCTCCAAGCCCAAAAATTGCTTAAGCAAGCCCAAATCTCTCATATCAAAAGCTAGATTTAAAGCGGTTTTTAGCTTGTTAATTGTAAGGAGAGTACTACCAGTAATGAGAAGATCATCAACATATTAAAAAACAATAAGAAAATTACCTTTAACTTGTTGTAGGTAAACATTCGGATCAGATTTGCATCTTTTGAAATTCTGAGAAAGAAGGAAGGAGTCCACCTTTACGTACCAAGCTCTGGGGGCCTGTTTCAATCCATACAAAGATTTCTTCAACCTGCAAACTATTGATGGATCTGATATGTATCCTTCTAACTGCTTCATATATAATTATTCATCAAGATCTCCATGTAAAAAAACACTCTTCACATCCATATGGTGCACTTCCCAGTGCTTGGATGCGGAAATGGCCAAAACTAGGCGGATGGAATCCATCTTTGCAACCGGTGCAAAAGTCTCAGTGTAGTCCACTCCTTGAACTTGGGAGAAACCTTTCGCCACCAACCTAGATTTGTATTTGTTAATAGAGCCATCAGTAGCAACTTTTGTGTGGTAGATCCACTTACATTGGACCAATTTTCTTCCATGTGGAAGAGAAACTAGCTCCCATGTATTGTTCTTTTGAAGAGAACTGTACTCTTCATCCATGGCGGTTTGCCATCGTGGATCTCGGTGGGCATGATAGTATGATTTGGGATCTAAACCAATCATCAAATAACATTTCTCAGATAATAATGGATCAGAAAATGAAAGAGCCATCTCTTCTCTTTAATAGTCTGCTCTTGTTCTCCTTGGATCAACAGGATTTCCAATGTTTGGAGCAGCAAATTGTAGAGTGTTTTGGGCTCACTTTGGTAACTGAGGAGGATCATTATGGTTAGATTATGAACCTGATATTTCATGGCCATCAAATTCTGATAAAATATCAGAAATATCAATCCCAATGCTTTCTTAATATTCTCTTGAATCTTCTTCTTGTGGAGGCTACGGATCGACAATATTTTCCTCAACTAGTTTCAGATCTGGCAGCGGTTCTTCAAACTTCACACTTCGCTCTATGAATATATTTTTGGATCTGATATTCATGAGTTTATATGCTTTTGATTCTTCCCCATATCCTATTAGGATACATTCAATACTTTGTGGATCCAAAGCCTTTATCTTATCAGAAGGAATTCTAGCCCATGCAGTGGAGCCAAAAACCCTCAAATTGGACACATCCGGTTTGCGACCAGTGAATGCTTCGAAAGGAGTTTTACCTTTCACGGATGAATGTGGAACTCGGTTCTAAATATATGCAGCAACATTAATGGCTTCAGCCCAAATATTTTCAGCCAAACCTTTTGACTCAAGCATGCAGGTAGCCATCTCTTTCAGTGACCGATTCTTCCTTTCCGCTACACCGTTCTGTTGGGGTGTGTAGGGAACTGTATATTGGATCTGAATTCCGCTTTCAGCACAAAGTTGCAGCAAGTCAGTCTTGATATATTCTCTGCCATTATCATATCTAAGAGATTTGATCTTGCTCTCAGTGGTAGTCTCAACAAAAGCCTTAAAATCCTTGAATTTTCCAAGCACTTCTTACTTGTTTTTGAAAAAAAATATCCAAGTAAAACGGGAGAAGTCATCGATGAATGTCAAAACATACCTTAAACCATTCATGGACATATTTGGTAGCGGACCACTGATATTAGAATGTATGAGGCCCAAAATAGTAGAAGCTCTGCTAGCTTTGTCGTGGTCGAACTTGTGCTCAGGGTGCTTCCCAACAATGCAACCGGGGCAAAGTCCCTTCGAGGAACGGAGTTGCAGAAGACCATCAATCATGGATTTCTGTTGTAAAAGCAGCAATTACTTGTAATTAAGGTGTCTAAACCTTTCATGCCAAAGCCTACTAACCTTGTTTCCATGAGTGAGGAGAGCAATGGGCTTTTCAAGCGGCACAAAGTGAGAAAACTCATAGTATTTTGCAGTGTGGTTTGCCTTTCCGACTGCAATAAGTCTTCCACTTTTGATATCATAAATTTCAACTTTGTTAGGGCTGAATGTAACTTTCTTCGGTTCACCAGTGTGTGTCATTTGATACACAAAAAGTAGATTTGAAACCAAGGCACATAGAGAACATTCTGAAAACTTCCATGCTCTAAATGGATGGTACCTTTACCCTTTGAATAAATTTTTGAGTCATCTCCCAAATGGATGAGGATGGAGCTGTTTGGATCGAATGAAGAGAAGGAGTCAATATTTGCAGCCATATGATTCGAGGCACCGGAATCTATTAGTAGAGTGGTGGGTTTCGAAACAGTTGTCATGAGTGCTTGACCTCTTTCATGATCATCATTTCTATCCTTCTTCCTTGCACCGTCGAGAAGACATATGTTATTCTTTTCCAAAAGGAGGGCCATTTGATTTATTGTTTTCTTCATGCATGAACTTTCAGGATGAAAACCACGGTTACAATATGAACACTTAGATTTTTATTTACCCTCTTTAACCTTTTGCTTGTTCCTTGAACCGGATGGTGCATCTGATTGCTTGTCTTTCTCTCTCTACTTGTTTGGTTCGAATTTTGGCTTCTCTTTCTTTTGCTTCCCTTTGCCATTCGAATTCTTGGATCCTTGAACAAATAGGGTTGAATCTTTGGAGCTTATGGATCCCATTTGAACCAACTTGTCATGCTCTTTGGTAACGGATTCAATGAAGGAATTCAAGGTAGGCATCTTCCAATTCGGGGTAGTTAGCCGACCAAAATTGAAAGTAGAGACAAATATTGAGAAATCTTTACCAAGCTTTGAAAGAATGGAGAGGATCAATTGCTTATCCTCTTTCACAACACCACTGTTCTTCAACTGCAATGCCAAGTGCTTGAATTTTGTGAAAAACTCATTGATGGTCTCGAAATTCTCAGGACTAAGAGCAATCAATTCATTTTCCAATTGAAAATCCCTAAGCTCGTCATGCCTGCCAAAAAGTTTGTCAAGTTGCTCCCATACCTCCTTTGGAGAGTTCAATCTGTTGAGATGGAAGTGAAGATCCTTGGAGATGGCAAGGCAAAGAAGACCATAAGCTTCATCAAGCTTATTGAAGTGTTTTGTTTTCTCAAGCAATGTGTTTGGCTCCAATTCGAGGCCCATGGTGACTCTATAGAACCCTTTAGAGCGCAATATGATCTCCATGTCTCATTTCCAATCAAAATAATTGAAAGGAGTTAGCATATGCTTTGAAGAAGAGTATTCCATCACTGATGGCAAGTGTAATTGATAGTGAAGAACCTACAAATCACAAGATAGCGAATGCACTTGATGGAGATGATAAACCTGCAAATCACAATCAAAACAAGAACAGTAAGGTCGAACAATCCACCCTTTTAGAATTGCATCACACCTGGGATTGGAGATCAAGCAAGCTTGAATGGATCCAATGTATCAAATCCAGGAATTATGTGGAAAACTCAATCTTCTGGAGTGGATTGGAGTGTATTTTCTGCTTTGCATGCACATGAGATTTTGCATGCCAAAACTTCAGTAATTTTGAGCAAATTCACTCAATTATTCATGTAGAACACCTGTAGGAGAGAGATCTTGTCCTTGCAATGGATCTGATACCATGTAAAATTAGTCACAATAGATCTATAGAACAAGAATATCAATCACAAAGATGTAAAACAATTTGGAGTAAAAATTGTGCAAGAGAGATGCATCAGTGCTCTATAATCCATAATGGTAGAATTACAATACAATACTGTCACAATGAGTGAGCAATTTGAATTAGCCAAGGAGGTCATTCGAATATACTACATGGCATAGCTTGGCTCCAACTAGGAGTCCTCATCATCAATCAGTGGTGGTCATCAATGCACAAGTAACTGTCAGACAGGTGTCAAACTGAGTCTAGCTGAGTCTAACTGAGTGTAATAAGTGTAACTGATGGTAAGTGGCACTAATCTAGGGATGGAGGCTCAGTGGATGGCGCATGAGAGGTTAACTGCACTCAGAATAGGTAGTCAAGGCTCATCGGAGGTTAATCGGAGTGGTAACAACAGTTAAGAGTCAGTCTAGCCTCAAATCAAGGAAAGACAACTAACTAACTGAAGTGAAACTGACTGATAGGTGAGAAAAGGCGCCCTTCTGCAGTGGAAGGTGAGAAGTGGGCGCCTCCCTGGTTAGGAGGGCTAAATCTGAGTGGAAAGTAGCTCCCGAGTGCTGGAATACTAGGGACTAGGTGCTGGAGGCATCAAACTGGTGACTGGGAAGCATGCGGGTGCATGCAGAATGCATGCATGCATGCAAAGTACATATTGAATGATGAGATATCCTAACACATCTTACCTGCCACGTGTCACCCAATCTGACCCAATCTACACTAATTACAGCGCTTTGCACATATGTTGGGGCGCGATAATTAGTGTTATCGTGCTTTACACATATGTTGGGGCGCGATAATTAGTGTTATCGCGCTATGCTCCGACCCTGGGGCGCGATAATGTCACGTTATGCTAAGACCCAGGGGAGCGACAATCCTCTTTTAGCCTTTTTTCCATGGATCTTGGGATCTCACATTTCGAGAGATTTTCTTGGGATTACCAACTTTGATTCGATCCCAACCCCTCTCTCTGTTTAGTAGGCCTGATCCACTAAACACTCATTAGATCCATTTTACTCTCCTTTTGGTTAACCCTTCCAAACACTATAAAGGAGAGGCCTTCCATGGGCCAAAGGGAGGACTTTTGGGTCATCCAACCTATGATCTTGAAACTTTTGCAGAGATAGCTAGAGGAAGGACTTGGAGCTGAAAGTTGGCTTGGACATCAAGCAACCTTTGTAAGCATCTTCAAGTTGTAATAAAGTAACTTGTCTTGTTTCCCAATTCATGTGTGTTGATTGTGTTTCAATTTCATGATTTATATCTAGCTAGATTTGGATTCTAACTTGTGATTCAGAGATCTTG
This sequence comes from Larix kaempferi, assembly GCA_027924585.1. NCBI lineage: Eukaryota > Viridiplantae > Streptophyta > Pinopsida > Pinales > Pinaceae > Larix > Larix kaempferi. The sequence continues at coordinate 21,655,032 of BSBM01000289.1, forward strand.
GAGAATTGTATATGCTTGCACATTGTTTGATCTTAACAGGTTCATCGCGAGGACTTTGGGATCTAAACGACAAGCGGGACAAACGTCAAGGGTGAAAAGTAAGTTACTTTCTCTCATTCTCCTCAATATAGAAACTCTAAAATACTTGTTTAATCTAGGATTCAAGATCGCATTTGTTTCATTTTTGTCTTAGTATAGAGTTAGTCTATCTTGCTTTATCCTAAGAGAGCTTCTTTCTATCTGTAGGAAGAAATCTCTACAACATCAAGGGAACGCAAGGATCATGTGAGTCATCTTAAGAAAGTTTTCGGGAGGTTCAGGAAATACTAAATATCTTTGAACCCTAAGAAGTCAAATTTTGGAGTTGATGAAGCTAAACTCTTGGGACACATTATGTCCAAAGAAGGAATCAAAATCAACCCTTCAAGAATTGAAGTAATCTAGAAAGTTCATTTTATTGTTAACAAGAAAGTGGTCCAATCCTTCTTCGAAAAAATAAACTTTATTAGACGATTTATCCCCAACTTCGTTGAAATTACGAAACCGATCTCAAACCTCCTTAAAGAGGATCAGTATTTCAAATGTAATGAGGATATCAAGAAATATTTTGAATTAATCAAACAAGCCATTGCCTCAACCCCTGTCTTAATTAGCCATGATTATTCTAAAGACTTCTAAGTTTTCTCTTTCACCTCCAAGGACACAATAGTTGGGGTCTTGTTGCAAAATAACGATGAAAACTTAGAGTAACCCATAGGTTTTACTTAGAGATGTCGAATTCAAGTACATGCCATAATGGAAAATCAAGCTTATGCTATGTTCCAATCATTGAAACAATTTAGAAGTTGTCGGTTACTCTAAAGTAATAGCCTATGTACCCCATTCTATTGTCAAGAACATCCTAACTCAGCATGATTGTCTAGGAGTTAGAGGAGAATGGGTGACTCAAATCCAAGAATATGACCTAGAGATAAGACCCACTAAGTTGATCAAAGGATAAGGTTTGGCCCAAATGCTAAATAAAGGAAACGAGAAGGCTTTGAACTTAAGTAATGAACCCCTTGAGATGATTTTTGTTGTATTAGACATGCTCTAGAACAACATGAGTGGTACTCAGACATCATTTATTATTTGAATAATCTTACTTGTCCAGACCACTTAGTTGACCATAAGCGACGGCCCTTCAGAATTAAAGCATCTAAGTATTGTGTCATGCAGGGGGGACTAGGTTGGATAAACCCAAATGGATTGGTCCTACGGTGTGTCAATGATGTTGAATCCAAATAGATCATGACTGATTTGCATGAAGGATTATGTGGTGGACATTATGCCACGAGAACGATTACTCATAATATTTTGAGGGTCGGTTACTATTGGCCCACAATATTTGAAGATGTTCACAAATTCATGAGGAATTGCTAACCTTGCTAGCTATTTGCAAGTAGACAAAATTTTGCATCCCTTCCTTTAAATCTAGTCATAGTTGAGGCTCATTTCAAGCAATGGGGGTTAGATTTTATCAGAGAGTTCAAGGATAACTCAAGTAATGGCCATAAATGGATCCTCGTGACGATGGATTACTTCACGAGGTGGGTCAATGCCATTCCCACCAAGAGAGCAACTAATAGTGTGGTGATTGAGTTCCTTAAAGATAAGATCATTACTAGGTTCGGCATTCCTACTAAGATCACCATCGATATTGCCAAGGCTTTTAACTTAGTCGAGATGTCAACATTCAGTTTCAAGTATGGCATCGTCCTATACCATTCTTCGAACTATCCCTTAAGGAAAAGGTCTGACAGAATCTAGCAACCAGAATCTGATGACCATCTTGAAGTGAACTATGGGTGATAACAAGAAGAATTGGGATGGAAAGATCAAATATTATTCCTTATGGGATAATATGATAACCAAGAAAGAGTCCACTAGAAAGAGCCCTTTTGAGTTAGTATACGGGGTAGATGTCACTTTTCCCATCCATTTGAAAATTCCCATGTACCAAATCATGAAGCAATTTACCTCCAACCAAGATGCTCTACAAGAAAGGATAAATCAATTAGTTGAGCTTGACAAGACTAGAAGGAAAGCTTTCAACCATCTTGTAAAATCCCAAGGGAGATTCAAGACTATATTTGATAGGAAGTGTCGTAATAGGGATTTGCATAAAGATGACGTAATGCTAATGTGGAACAAACATAGTGACAAACTAGGGAAGCACGAGAAGTTCAAGAGTTTATGGTCAAGACCCTTTAGAATTACTGATCTCGCGGCTAGCAACTCCTTTTAGCTTAGTCATTTGGATGGAGAGAGATTACCCTTGCCTGTTAATGGGGAAATCTTGAAGTTGTACTATCACAATGGGATTTGATGCCATGGGGCATCCTCTGTAGGGTAGGATTGCATTTCATTTTATTGGCTGCATCTCATTTGCATGTGAATACAATTGGCATTTTGCTTTACTCATATTGATGGTATGCCTCCATTATATTTTGATTTACATGATGTTTGTTTGCATTTGATTGACTTTGCATCTCATGTCATATGATGTTATTTCATTTCATGCACTTTATTTTATTTCGCTGAATAAAATGATCTATTGGTTCATTTATGTAAATAGGGGCAAGGCACTTGTGTCTTGAACCCTCAATAGGATTTGATATGCACTTTGATTTTTGTACAGGGGAAAGGTTGACATTTTGGAGTTCTCATGCACTCCCACGCAAATCACATGTCTCGCAGTTGGAGCCAAATGTTATCCCCTTTTCAGCAGGGGTGACTTTGGTTAGAGTTTTTGATGTGAGATTGTGGTTTCACCACTAATCATGTGTCCAAGATCCTCCAGCTTTGTTAGATGGTTCATATGCCTTGATATGCCCAGCCATAGACAATGCCTGATCCTCTGGTGATGTGACATCCTCTAACCTTCATTTACTCTTTAACATGTTTTCTAGTATGGTGATATGTTACCAGGAGATGTTACACGTATACTTTACACTAGATCAAGTGCTTTAAATTGTTGCTTGTCTCTTAGTCTAACCTTAGTGTGGTTCTTCTAATTTATAAGTGTGCTAGTGCGAGGTTGATTTGCACCTTGGTGAACTAAGTCAAATGATTTTCATACATGTCATCATATTTTTCCTAGCCATTTTTCACCCCACTAGTCAATTCATCCATCCCCCTCATATTTCACCTTCGTGAATGATCTATCTTTAGAAATAATGCATGGTCTCATTACTACTCCAATGTATAAATACCTCAAATAAGGCTAAAAGAGTCTCTTTCTTTTCCTGCGAATGGTGCTATGACAAGCGCTGCTTCTGGCTCTAAACGCTGCAACGATGCTTGCTTAATTATACTTACTAGGCATTGCTCATAGATTGCTAGCTTGGTCTTGCTGGCTGGGAACATGCATACTCTCCAAAGATGGATTTGTTAAATATAAATGGAACATATCATGGGAGATACTCCCCATCGCAAAAGCAATGTTCCCTTGTCCCGGGTAGTTTAAACCATATCTAAAGAAAATGGGCTAAGCCACATGATGGGGTTGTCCCCTCTTTAGCACATAATTGATGGATCGTTGGACCTTTTGATGAGGGTGCTCCACCTTTTGACCTGTGTTAAGCCCTTATTCGCCTATTTGGAGGCTAGCGTTCCACCATTTAATGAATTCATTACACATTTGAAGCCTATTTTATTGAGGATGTCCCACTTGGAGGTCATTTATGCCACATGTGTGATGGTTTTAGTCCGTCCTTGCTTGAGAACCTTCCTTAATTGGCTATTTTATGGACCATTCTTCACTCTTAGACCATTTTGGATGAGGGCGTCCCCTTTTATTGAGCATTTGATGATTATTTTATGTATTGGGAGGATTCATAGATTGGATCTAGAGATTTGGACACATTTATTATTATTTTATTGTAGAGAAGGTTGAGTCTCTCTCCTATATAAAGAGCTCACCTCTCATTCTCATTTGTTGTTAAGCATTGGAGAGAAATACTATCACTTTGCATCTAAAGGTTTTGTCTCTTGGTCTTCTTCTATGGTTGGCACTATTTGGTGATTCTTCTTGTTGAGGTAACATATTATCTTCTTCATGGTAAGGTTTATGCTCCTACTTCATTGAAAGAGTATGTTTGCTTCAATGGTATCATCTTATCATTTTGTGGTTTAGTTTGTTGTTGGTTTGTAGTTTGTCTATCTTTGTAGAGGTTGCAAATTCGGTGGCATAAGCTAAGGTACACGTTAAGGCATGAGTTGAAGGTGTGTTGTTTTAGTGACCACTCTTCCTTGATGAGGGTTTGCATGAAGCTCCAATAATTTGGGATAGAAAATTATTTTGTGTTATGTAGGGATTTTAGCCAAGCATTTACGCAAGGCCACTTAGAGGATTTGATCCCAAGACCTGATAGCCCAAAGGTTTGAAGGCACTAGTCTCACTTCCATTTCTTCAACCAAAACATACCAAAATCATCATTTCTCTTATTTTTCTTAGGGTATAATTTATTTCAAAAAATCAGGGTAATTTAGGGTAAATTTAGGGCAAAATTAACTCCACAAAGCTTACAAAAATATTTTCCAAAATTTTCAAGTTAGTGTAGAAATGTTTCTTTGATTTGAATTAACTTAAATTTAATTTCTACACTTAGGTCTAATTTATGCATTATATTTTTGGAAAAATCAACCTTAAAATTTTATCATTTGCACAAATTTCTAGGGGTTTTATGCTGGATCAAGATTGCTAGACATTTCCAGGTATTAATCTTGCATATTTATGTTATTTTCCAACAAGTTTTATGGCTAAAATTGCTCAATTTTGAATTCTGTAAATTATAGCAGCAAACAAAAAAATTCTGGAAACAATTTTAAGGGCATATCTAGCATACAAATTTCATATTTCTGGGTTAAAAATTTCTGCGATAAATTTATGGGTAGAAATCTGAAAAAAAAATAGTTTCTTGTTGATTTTGTAGCTGAAAATGATTTAAGACAATAGCAGTTTAATTCTGAAAATTATTCAGTGCTTAAAAGTTTGATCTAACACTTCAGATACGTTAAATCTATGATCTAAGTGTGATCTTGAAGTACTGGAATTTTTCTAGGTTTTGTCCTATTTAGTAAGTCCATAAACAGCGAGATAAGTTGGTATCTCATGCTTGGTTAATGTTCAATTTAACAGTGCATAGATTATTGACACGTTGAGCAAACAGTGAACAAAAATTATTGAAAAATCTCAAATTTTGAATTCTGAAATTTTCTGCAACCTGCTATTTTTATTGAAAGTGTGTTACAGCAGAGACATTTAAAGTTTATTTGGTTGATAATGAATGAATTGAACATGTCATATGAAGTAGATCCTTTATGACAATTCTATAAAGTTTATGTTGGTGAATGATTAAATAATAATTCTAAAATCATACAACACTAATCAAGTGATAATAATTTCCAGAATCTCGCTTTCTCATGAGTTTGTTTATTTTTCATGGATCAACGAAATGAATGATGTTGATGATTTTTAGTGTTTTATGGTTACAGTTCATAGTTCATTTCATCTTCACATTCTTAAGAAGAATCTAAGTAAGTGATCTATTGAATATGCACATCATGAATGGTTAATTGCTTATTGGAAAGTCAACTACATAACTCAACATATGCACATCATAATTCAGTTGATCCCTAATTCATTAGCTCTCCTTAAAATCAGATATAATCTAACCTATAGGAAATCCTCCCTTGGCCTTGAGAATTGGCCTAAAAGTGGAAAATTAACACTAGTGACGATGGTGCTTCCTTCCAAAGTTGCCCTTGATAGCACTAGTGAATTGGAACTTCCTCACTTAGGTGTTAAATCAATCCATAACAAGGCCTTTTACAGCTTCAATGTTTTATGTATTTTCTTAGTTTCAATTATATGCACCACAAAGCTTATATATCCATAGCATTTTGGTATATTCATACTTGAATGTTATATACATTAGCAAATTTTGCTTTTTTGGTGGGTTTGCATAAATGCATATGAATATATTATTAATTTTATCAAAATCTGAATATTTTATGTACCTTTTATTCATCCAGTTCTTAAGCCCATTTCTTCAACCAATTCTGCTCAAGTTTAGGTTCAATTCATGATTTTGGGAATTCTGGTTCAGTTTGTAGTTTTGCAAATCCCAGTTTGATTCAGTTCCAATTCTGACCACCATGGTCAAAGACTCAAGGTGGATAAAGAAAGAAAAAAATGAATCTGCGGAAAGAAAGGAGAAGTGTATGACTTGAGAGGGGGATCAGCTGCTGGTCAGGTTCTACAGTGGGTACTGTTATCACACCATAGTAGATGGGCTATTATTCTTGCTAAGCAGATATCTGCACTTTTTAGAGCTTTGCCTTTACAGAGATCAGTCATGATGAGCAGCACTATTTGAGATCACTTATAGATCAGAGCAGTGTATATCAGACATTGAGTAGACCTTGTGCCAAGGCTGAGCCTTGAGAGCTTAGATTTGATGACCGATATGACCTTTTGTTCCATTCAGTTTTCAGTTCAGTGCCTAGAGTTCTGGATGTTATTATTGCAGCAGTGTTTCACTTGGTTCTAGATGATGATTATTGATATGCAGTGATATGACCTATAGACTCGTGATTGTTAGCATGGATTATTATCTTGTTGCTTTAGTCATCTTCATAGCATTGACTTGGTATTTAACTTATGATGTGGCAATATTATTTAATAAATGAAATGAAATATCTTGGTTGGATTTAAATGATGAATTGGATGTATTACTTGCACTTAAAGGTTCACTGACTATACTCATTGGTTTCACTACCCTCCTATGAGCATGGACATGGTTTTTCCTGACATTTATGTCTGCTAGCTTAGGCACCACATTCATTTGACTCCATCCATCCATGACCTTCCTTATTTTGGCTTTCTCTCTGACTTGCCTTTTTGACTTTTGATATGGAGGACTTCCCTATTTATACCGTTGTGTTGGATTGCATCCATGTTTGTTTTGTGTCTCGGCTCTGAGTTGGTGACAAAAATTGCCCCTGGTGAGTTGTATTTTATGCCTAGATCATTCTAGTCGATTGCCCCAATGTGTGGCTTAGCATGGAATTCCCTCTAGTCACATGAGATGTTGGCAAAAACCTGAAGCACATGTACTACTTGTATGGAAATTATTGGAAATCTCTTATGAAAGCCTATGAAATTAAAATTCTAAGAATGTGTTTTTTAAACACACGATGAATTAAAGGCTAAAGCAATGAAATGCTAAAGTACCCCATGAAGGGTCCCAAAAGGTCTAAAAAACAATGGTGAAATAAATGTTATATCTAAAGATTGTTGACCTCATAAATGTAAATATACCCCCGATGCAAGCTGCGATTAGTTGTGCTTTTAAGCGTATGCAAAATCCCAGAGGGGTCATATAGGCCAAAAAGGCCATGGAAATTAAATGAATGATCCTATTGAACTTGGATCGACTTGATGTAGACATGATGCCAAGGTTGAATAAGCACTCTCTAAACAACTTATCAATTTGTGAGGCACTGCCATTCCCTTTGTTTATCTTGTCCAGCACAGTGTATAGATTCCCTCTTTCCCTGTCCAAAGTATCACTTAGTTATGTTGGTCAAGTCATCCCTTTACCTAACCATGTCCTTAGCCTTCACCCTATCCTAGTAGTTAGACCATGTCCATTGGATGAGTATACCTTTAAAGATTTGGTGCAAGTAAATTATAAATAACATTTAAATATCTATGTATTAACTGCCACTCGATTGATGTTTATACTTTAAGTTAAGCTGTGAATATGGTTAAAGGAACATGTCTTAGTCATTTGTTATAATCTAGTTTGGTTGTGTATTGACCTAGTCAAACATAGTTTGACCATGGTCATTCTTGGGATTTGTGATGAGATGGACCACTTATGGCCTGTTGAAGTTCTTCTCTAAAGGAAAAGTGATTTATGTTATGTCCATGCCCTCTATGGAACTACCCTTTATTTGATCCTCAAAGTTTACCATTGGGGCTTGAGAAACAGTCAGGAATTGGATGATTTGAGCATCATCATCAAAAACTTGCCAGTAATCTTGGTTATCGGGGACCAAGGGTCTGAATAAAACTTAAACCTTGCAATTTCTTTGCTTTAAAGACTCAGAGTCTTAAGGGTACTGGATATGACAAACAATTCATCAGCCAAAGTGTTTTTCTCACATGGTACTGCCTTCATTTCGAAGGCATCAAAGCACTCAATGGTATCCCAATCTGCATTTCTGTAATCTCTAAGTCTATTGTTCTTAGCGGAAAACTGATTCTTAACTTGGGATACAATGAGGTCAGGGTCACCTATGATGGATAAAAACTTGATGTTCCTTTCTCTAGCAATTTCTTAACCCAAAAGTAAAGCCTCATATTCAGCTACGTTATTAGTGCAATCAAACTCCAAGGGAAACGAGAATAAGCTCTCTTCTCTGGATGGTGAAGTTAAAACAATCCCAGCCCCTGCAACATGTCCAAATTTGATCAAGTGGGAAAGGGTGTTTCTTAACTTCCTCCCAATAATTTGCCAAAACCATGAAGTTCCCAATTTCATCGCTTGAATACATTGCCTCAGTAAACAAGTGTTTTGGTGTCTCTACATGCTCTTGCATAGGTGGCTCATTTAACAGGGTTATGGATGAACCCTTTCCAATTGGGGTTGTAGCATATGTGAGATCCATCTGCACACTTCCACCTAGTCTTGTTGACCATTCCCTAGACAACAGCATTCCCCAGACATCAGGGACATCTAATACTAAGATGTTCATTGAAAGTTCAATATCGGAACAGGCAGCCAGCCTAATAGGCAAATTTTCTATTATCCCAATAGCTTTCACTGTTCTGGAATCCATTCCACATACATTCCTGTAAGGTCTTGTGGGCACGAGCTCAAGTTGTTCCATGACTCTTAGGGGCATGACGTTTACCTCGGCTCCTGAATCTAATATGCAATTATGTAATATCAACCCATTTACTTCCAAAGCTATATAAAAGGGAGGGCAACCCCCAAAGTTATCACCAGACACACTCTAGATCATGACAGGGGAATCCTTAGGTTCTATAGAAACTTGTTTTGTCATTTGCTTCCTTGTTTGGATTCCTAGATGGGTGGTAGCTCTCTTATGGAAAGAGGGGATTTTGAAAATTTCACAGAAAGGGATAGGCATGTTCATCTTTGCTAGGAACCCCGTGACATCGATGTTTAAGTTGTAGGGGTTTACTTATCTTTTTCATTCACATTCAAACCCAAAAACTTCATAATGTCATACTTCGCAAACGGGATTTTGATTGAATCCTTAAGAGGGACTAAGGCAAAGGAATTGGTTAACTTGCTAGGAACATTTGTTCTTGGAGGCTCTTGATGATTAGGCTTTAAAGTCATGGGAGGCTTTTTTTTCATAGGCCCAGGTTGTTTTCAACAAAGAGTTGCTTTGGGCACATTAGCTTTACAAGGAAGATCAATATTAATCTCTTGATCTGGCTTTTGATTTGCAGGAGGGGTTCAACTAGCATTGGGCATAGTTCCACTTTTTGTAATTACTTCGGATGAAGGTTTTGAAGTTTTGGACATGATTCTCCGCACAAGTTGACTGTTAGGATACACTGCCTTGCTAGGTTGCGAATCAACTGGCTTATGCTATTGATGTCACGTCCCCACGACCTTCTGAGACCATGGGAGACCCTGATACATTTTTTTTCTTCCAAATTCAACTGAGTACACACACACAGTCGAAGTAGCTCGGATCCGCAATCCGCAATTGCAATCCGCAATCGCAGATGCGAAAATGCGGAATTTTCCAACCAGGAAACCTACCATTCTGCAATCCGCAATCCGCAATTGGGGATGCAGAAGTGCGAGACTTCCCATTGGAAAACTTTCCATTCTGCAATCCGCAATCCGCATTGCGGATGCGGGCATGCGGAACCACACCCCTGCAACGGTAACTTCCCGAGTAACTTTTGAGGGGCATAACTTCCTCGTCTTTGGTCCAAATGAGACAAGGTCGGTACCGTTAGAAAGCTCTTGGAGAGCTATATCCAATGGTGAAATCCTTGCCCCATCTGAGCACTCATACCATGCTAAATTTCCCATTGAAGCTCTGTCCATAACCCCACTTAAATGACTTTAACCGTCTTCCTGCCATGGCTTTCCCCTTCACCTAACCCACAGAGGGGTTCTGAAACACAACAGGGTACCCCCCCTCCCTTCCCAAAGATCAGGTGTAGTCATACAACTCATTCACAAAGTTAATCAATACATTTGAACATGTAAGGTGAATAAAGTTAGGTCAAACCATTACATTTATGACATGCAAGACTTATAATGCATTAAACTCATGCAATAAAATGATGTATTTAACAATGAACTCAACCGTCTACTCAGTCTTGTACATAATCTTCCTATCAATCAAATTCATATAAACATACATTCCATAATTGAACATAAGCAACCATATCATAGCAATGGAGCATCATCATTTAACATAACAAAGAAGTACTTATCTTTTAACTTTATGACGCTGCCAAGCAACTGGATAAGTGAGAGCAGTGTTCCACCCAACCTTAGATCTCTATCCATCCTGTACTCTTTCAGCTAAGAGATCACCCCTGAGCTGGGTTGTGTATCCACTAAGTAGGGCTATCAATTTCTCTCACAGTCGGGTTCCATTCCAATGCTAATTAGCCAATCTGTAGTTGGGTTTATCAAGCATTCCAGGGCATATACCCATGCTAAGCCATCCTACAGTGGGTTTATCAAACACATAGGGATATACTGGTCATGCTAAGCCAACTTCCAGTTGGGTTTATCAAGCATACCAAACAACACAATCATGCCAAGCCAGCCTACGGTTGGGTTTATCAAGCATACCAAGCAAGATGATCATGCTAAGCCAACTTGCAGTGGGTTTATCAGGCATATAAGGATAACAAGGAAGGTATTGCTAAGCCAGTGAGCTCAACCAAAGAGCTACAAGCATCTCAACACTCAGCAAACATGGCACCACATTACCTACCTCACCCAACACAAGGAAGACCCTCTTCTCTACTACACAGTCCCTCAAGGCCTCTTCCCTTCCAGTGCTATTCAGGGTGGGCATAGAAAGGTCCAGTCGCTAGTTCTATGAGATTACAGCCTTCACTGGGTTTATCAAGCAACCCAACCTTCTACCACAGTTAAACAAGTTGATTCCTCTCAGACATGCAGACTGAGCTCTGTTCCGCAATCTCCTCTCTGCAACCCAATCTCGTGCTCTCCCTGGTTTCTCGATGCTGTTTTAATCTTTGTAATTCCTCTTAGGGTTCTTACCACTCTTGTCACGAGTAGATTGGGTTCGCACACACACCTTCTATGGCTATGGGCTCTTTGGTATTTTCCTCTTTTTTTGAGGAAACATGATTAGCTTCAAGCTTCCTCACGGTTGGGCTCTACGAGTCTGCGTATGCATGAATGTATGAACGAGTTCTCTCTCTCGATGAATGAATGGATGATGGAATTTTGAGTGAATGAATAATGATTGTGTGTATCACGTTCCCTTCCCCCATGGGTAGTCAAAATAGGTTCTGCGAGTTCCCATGCACTTGAGTGTCTTCCAGGACAAGTAACCAGAACCATGCCCTACCATACGAAATCGCAGGCATGCTCCATACTCCATCGGCTTCAGCAACAGGACTCTCAACCACCCTCTGCAACCGAATTAATGTCAACAGGGAGGTCAAAAGGCCTCACAGTTGGACATGTGGCAACATGGGTACCAATCCCATAACCCCCTCACCTCTCCCTAGTGGATACACATGGCCCCTTCTCATTGGTTGCCTCCTTAGCCAGATTCTTGGATATTTTATTCATTAATAAATAATTACATCATTTACATTTTTCATGTCTTAACAACCCATGGATAATCAAACTATCAAATACTTGCCTTTGCAATAACCTTAAACATCCTCTGGTGGGGCCTTGGCCTTAAGCTCCACACTAGGGCGAATACACGCACTACATATACACAATATTTGCATTGAGGCCAATAAACATCAAGGGCAAAATGGAGTATTATAGTTGAGGCCTAGGGGAACTAGCCTTAGGAGGAACCGAATTGCTACAAATAGACTTTAACATTTCTTTAGTTTGTTGATCACGTCTTTGAAGATCCTCATCTTGATTTTTAAGATACATAGCAATGTTGGTGACCATTTCACACATGTTTGACATGAATTCCATGGTCATCTTATGAGTGATATTGTTTTGAGAAGACATTTTTTATGGGTTCGTTTCTCAACGGAGTCACGAATTGGAGTCACCAGGTAGACTTTAACTCTCTTCTACCAAGATATATGTTGTTTAAAGAGCAGGGAGAGATGAGTGACAAATAGATGGCTATGTTTAATTAAGATTTGAAATCATAACCATCTAGATTAAACCAGATGCGATAAGATATGAATTATGCATGGGTACTCCCAGACACTTGAGGTAAGCCTTTACCTCCCTGGCAACGACGCCAAAAATGTTATCACACAACTTGTAGTTGTCCCTAAGGGTATCCCATCCAAGATGGTAGAGGTGTCGGACAACAAAAGAGGTGACCCAAGAGATGCCACGGTTCCCAATGCAAGCTGGGAGTCACGTCAACCGAAGCACTCTTCACTTTAGATCAAGACTAATCAAGATCAAGGGGGAGACCCTAGCCAATCAATGAAGACTAGCTAATCCAAAGATTCCTAGGGAAATGTTTAAAATGACACAAGGAGATCAATAGTGGTTGATTTTAGATCTAAGAAGGTTAAGTGGACCCAAGGGTTAAGATATGGTTGAAGAGGCTTAAGAAGTGACAAATGGTTCAACCAATGAATGATAAGGGCCACTTATGAGGCTCAATTATTAGATCTAAAGAGATATAATGTCATGTAGATTATGCCAAGTGAGACCCACTCCTTTAAAAGTGGAAAATGGTCCAAGTTGGCCCCACAAAGTCAAAGTTAAAATGAAATGGCACTAGGGGTATGCTATGACATGGATATAGAGGTTTGATGAAGAAATAGCAAAATACCCCAAGTATGGGATCTAGCAAAAGCCCACCTACACAAGGAGTGCGAATTGCCTCAAGGAGGACTATTGCCTTGGATGAAGGGGCAAATGGAGTCGGATGTCCACCAAATTATAGATCGGGATAGTTGAGGTAAATATCAAGGTGGGTTTTCAATGTCAAGTACATGCCATGGCTAGATCTCCATAGATCTAATGCATCACCAAGTGACCCAAGTGGGGCACAACCCTCAAAATGAGGAATGGGGCCCACAAGGTGAAAATCAACAAGGTGAAGCACTAGAGGTAGGTTTTGAGGGGTGATCTATCCAATGAAGCAACAAACTCACCTACCCAAGTCTTGGAAGTAGCAAAAAGACACCATCCCAAGGAGTGCGACTTCCCTTAGAGAGACTAAGTGCCTTGGAAAATGGGGCAAATGAAGGCCAGACACCACCAAACTATAGATCCGAATTGCCGCGGATGTTATAGAGGTGGGTTCTAAGTATCATTCCCAAAAGCATGCTAGATCCAAGTAGATCTAAAAAAAGGGAAAATGAGGGTTTTTAATTTTAAGGGTTTTATGACCAATGAAGAAGAAAGAATGGATCTAGGCACATACCTTGTAGAACATACCTCTAATGCTTGTGGCCACTTTGCAAATTGATAACCTTCTCCTTGTGTATATATTCAAGAGTGAGATCTTGAGTCTCGAAGCCAAATTGTCCTCCCTCAAAGATGACCAAATCGTCCTCCTCCTGCAAGACAAGATCTAATGAGAAACAATGCCTAGCTAAAGAATTATGAAAATGATGAAAATATGAAATAGAAAGCATCAACTATGTCACAAGGATACAATAATGATACTCCTTTCAACGAAAGACCAAACCAAAGCAAGATATGGGGTTTCCCCACAATAGCCTCCCTTGAAATCGTCCTCCTCTCCACGAATTCGGCCTTCGCTGTAGAAAATGACTTGAAGCCCCAAGAACCACAATGATACATAAGAACAAGATTGTATATTCAACTTGCAAAATAATCCATCAAGACAAAAGAAGTAGATCCACAAAATAGTTTCTTTATTCCAATCTTCAAGAGCTCCAAAGGTGCCTTTACAATGAGGGGGTCTTCTCTTTTTATAAGAGAGAGAGACCAAAACCCTAAACCACTTTTGAAAACTAGTGGTTGAGATCAAAAGTTATAACAACATAATCAATGGCTAAGATGAGCCAATAGAATATAACACATGGATCACTCAACTAAGTGATGACGTCATAGCCTAAATAGCTCTATGGAGGGTGACGTCATACATGGGGGTGGCTAAATAGCATGGAGCCACAACATAAAACATGGACAAGTGACTAGGAGCACATGGTGGGGCTAGGAGGTATTACTTCCCTTCACTAGCATGTCCCCATGGCACAATAATATAACACATGACTCAATGACATGTCCAAGTATACAAATGATCAAATCCTGTCCCCATAATCAGAGAGAGAAATACAATAAATGAGCTCTTGTAGCCCATGTGGACCCCACTAACTGGTGCCAACTGATCTGGAAGAAGGGGGATACACCATGGATGACTTATGAGCAGACCAAGTGCCAAAATCTTGCCACAATTACCCAAATCGAATTCCTCAATGACCTTTTTATTCCATTTTTTTAATCCTCTGAAAAACCTTAAAAGTGCCCAAAACTGCCTCTCAGGTGCCTGCACTATCAAACTGAGTGTACTATGATGTCTGGAAGGGGGGAATAATGGTAAAAACAAGTGGCTGGACCACCCCCTTCCTCTGTAGCGCCCTAGGAAACGACTAGCCTCCAAGGATACTACTGGACAGACCACATTAGCATGGCCAATCTGGTCAACAGGTGGAAAACTGCTAGTATCATGCTCAGGAGTGCCCGAAACTGAAAGATAAATGTCTCAGTGGATCCAGAAGACCCAAATCCATTAGAGATGAGTACTCATACACCTCATGATAACCTGTAGAATCATCTGTATGGTCCACCATACCCAGACAGTGTAAAATATGATGATTTGGAGATAATGATGATTCCCAAAGAACCATGAATGAGATGCACTCTGGATTGTGCGGAGCACATTATGCACCTAGAACTACAACTGCTAAAATCATGCGAGTTGGGTACTATTGGCCATCCCTTTTCAAGGATGTTCATGCTTTTCTCAAAACTTGCCAAGAATGTCAATTCTATTCAGGAAAGCCTAGATTACTAGCCCTACCATTGACCCCAGTCATCGTAGAAACGCCTTTCCAACAATGGGGAATGAATTTCGTGAGACCTATAGACCCTAGTTCATCTGGCGGATATAAATACATCTTGACCTGCACAGATTATTTTACCCGCTGGGTTGAGGCCATCCCTACTAAAAGAGCAACTGCGGAAGTTGTGGTTAAGTTTTTGGAAGAAAACATAGTCTCTAGATATGGTTTCCCCTTAAATATCACAACAGATAATGCAAAAGCATTTGGTAAAGAAGAAATGTCAACTTTTTGCTCTAGTCATGGAATCACCTTGTCCCATTCTTCAAACTATTATCCTCAAGGAAACGGATTGGCAGAATCAAGCAACAAGAACTTAATCTGACTTTTGAAGAGAATGATTGGTGAAAACAAAAGAACTTGGGATAGCAAGCTAAAGTATGCCCTATGGACAGATCGAACAATGGTTAAAAGAATAACGGGTAAGGCCCCTTTTGAAATAGTATATGGGAAAAACTGTAGGCTTCCCATAAATCTTCAGATCCATGTTTTTGAACTTTTGCAACAATGTTCCTCGGACCAAGAAGCCATGCAAGCAAGAATTGATAGATTAGTGGAACTAGACGAAGCTAGAAGAGAAGCATGGAATAAAATGGTTCTAGAGAAAGAAAGGGTGAAAGGAACTTTCGATCAAAGAAGTAGAAATGTGAATTTTGGGATAGGTGATATAGTCTTACTATGGGACAAGAATAAAGAGAAACCAAGAAACCATGGCAAGTTTGAAAAGTTGTGGATGGGTCCTTAACGAATAAACAGAATAGCTGGAAAAAGCTCTTTTTGGTTGGAAACATTGGATGGGGATGAGTTAGAGTTGCCAGTAAATGGGGTATTGTTGAAACATTACTACCCCCTTGTCCCTGACTCAACTTGAGTTAGGGATCCTCTTGCCTGTTTAGAGTAGGTAGGTCTTCGAATAAGCTCGTTTGAGAAGTAGGATTTGTGTTCTTCTAGCTTTTCTGTGTGCGAAGTATTGCAGGTTTTCTTTTCTTTTGCTTTTGATGATCCTTTGAGTCTTTCTTCTGAGTGCTCTTCCTTTTGTTGAGCTGTTTGATTGAGTTGATTTTTGCTCCTTCCTAAGCTTTTCTCATCTCTTGCATGCATGTTAATAAGACTTAAAAGTGGTTAAAGTCTCTTTGAGTCTTGACTGTTTTCCTTTTCTTGAGTGTTTTTCTTCTGTGACAAGTGAGTTGAG
This sequence comes from Larix kaempferi, assembly GCA_027924585.1. NCBI lineage: Eukaryota > Viridiplantae > Streptophyta > Pinopsida > Pinales > Pinaceae > Larix > Larix kaempferi. The sequence goes on from BSBM01000289.1 coordinate 21,671,570, forward strand.
TTTGCCTTTTCAAAAGTTCTCCTTCCTCCTGCACAGTAAGACTAATAAAATTCACATGTTATGTTAGATTAGTATTTCCTTTATGCATTTCAGTTTTTGCTATAGATTAGAATTTCATTTATGCGGTTTATTTTGGTTTATTTTATCCCATACATGCATCACGCAGTATTCTAGTGGCCATGAATGCAGATAGAGGTGCAAAAAAAAAGCTAAAAGCAAAAGATGGTGAGTGTTGGATTGAAGATTGATGCAGAGAAGTTTGAGAACAGATATTCTGAAATTCTCAAGCATTCTCTCCCTTAGAGCACTTGTCCCAGCTGGAGCCAGATGTTATCACACCATAGTAGCTGGGCTACAATTCTTGCTGAGCAGATATCTGCACTTTTCAGAGCTTTGCCTTTACAGAGATCAGTCATGATGAGCAGCACTATTTGAGATCACTTATAGATCATAGCAGTGTATATCAGACATTGAGTAGACCTTGTGCCAAGGTTGAGCCTTGAGAGCTTAAATTTGATGGCCGATATGACCTTTTGTTACATTCAGTTTTCAGTTCAGTGCCTAGAGTTCCGGATGTTATTATTGCAGCAGTGTTTCAATTGGTTCTAGATGATGATTATTGATATGCGGTGATATGACCTATAGACTCGTGACTGTTAGCATGGATTATTATATTGTTGCTTTAGTCATCTTCATAGCATTGACTTGGTATTTAACTCATGATGTGGTAGTATTATTTAATAAATGAAATGAAATATCTTGGTTAGATTTAAATGATGAATTGGATGTATTACTTGCACTTAAAGGTTCACTGACTATACTCATTGGTTTCACTACCCTCCTATGAGCATGGACATGGTTTTTCCTGACATTTATCTCTGCTAGCTTAGGCACCACATTCACTTGACTCCATCCATCCATGACCTTCCTTATTTTGGTTTTCTCCCTGACTTGCCTTTTTTACTTTTGATATGGAGGACTTCCCTATTTCTATCGCTGTGTTGGATTGCATCCATGTTTGTTTTGTGTCTCGGCTCTAAGTTGGTGACAAAACTTAGCCCTGATGAGTTGGATTTTATGCCTAGATCATTCTAGTCGGTTGCCTCGATGTGTAGCTTAGCGCGGAATTCCCTCCAGTCACATGAGATGTTGTTGGCAAAAACCTGAAGCACATGTACTACTTGTATGGAAATTATTAGAAATCTCTTATGAAAACCTATGAAATTAAAATTCTAAGAATGTGTTTTTAAACACACGATGAATTAAAGGCTAAAGCAATGAAATGCTAAAGTACCCCATGGAGGGTCCCAAAAGGTCTAAAAAGCAATGGTGAAATAAATGCTATATCCAAAGATTGTTGACTTCATAAATGTAAATATACCCCGGATGCAAGCTGCGAGTAGTTGTGCTTTTAAGCGCATGCAAAATTCCAGGGGGGTCTTATAGGCCAAAAAGGCCATGGAAATTAAATGAATGATCCTAATGAACTTGGTTCGACTTGATGTAGACATGATGCCAAGGTTGAATAAGCACTCTCTAAACAACTTATCCATTTGTGAGGCACAGTCATTCCCTTTGTTTGTCTTGTCCTGCACAGTGTGTAGCTTCCCCCCTTCCCCGTTTAAAGTATCACTTAGTTAAGTTGGTCAATTCATCCCTTTACCTAACCTTGTCCTTAGCCTTCACCCTATCCTAGCAGTTAGACCATGTTCATTGGATGAGTATGTCTTTAAAGCTTTGGTGCAAGTAAATTATAAATAACATGTAAATATCTATATATTAACTACCACTTGATTGATGTTTATACTTTAAGTTAAGCTGTAAATATGGTTAAAGGAACATGTCTTAGTCATTTGTTATAATCTAGTCTTTGGTTGTGTTTTGACCTAGTCAAACATAGTTTGACCATGGTCATTCTTGGGATCCGTGATGAGATGGACCACTTATGCTTTATGATGTTGATCTATGGTCCCACATGCACCTATTGATGATGATTCAATATGTTGGACATATGCTCCAAATGATGATTGATGCAGTTGGTCTTTTTTATTATTATCTCCAGATCATCATATTTTACATTGTCTGGGTATGGTGGACCCTACAGATGACTCTACAGGTTATCATGAGGTGTATGAGTACTCATCTCTAATGGATTTGGGTCTTCTGGATCTATTGAGACACTTATCTTTTAGTTCCGGGCACTCATGGACATGATACTAGCAGTTTTCCACCTGTTGACCAGATTGGCCATGTTGATTGGCCATGTTGATGTGGCCTGTCCAACAGTGTCCTTGGAGGCTAATCGTTGCCTAGGGCGCTATGGAGGAAGGGGGTGGTCCAGACACTTTTATTTACCATTATACCCCCTTCCAGACAACATGATACACTCAGTTTGACAGCGCAAGCACCTGAGAGGCAGTTTTGGGCACTTTTAGGGTTTTTCAGAGGATTAAAAAAATGGAATAAAAAGGTCATTGAGGAATTTGATTTGGGCAATTGAGGCAAGGTTTTGGCACTTGGTCTGCTCATAAGTCATCCATGGTGTATCCCCCTTCTTCCAGATCAGTTGGCACTAGCCAGTGGGGTCCACATGGGCTACAAGAGCTCATTTATTGTATTTCTCTCTCTGATTATGGGGACAAGATTTGATCATTTGTATACTTGGACATGTCATTGAGTCGTGTGTTATATTATTGTGCCATGGGGACATGCTAGTGAAGGGAAGTAATACCTCCTAGCCCCACCATGTGCTCCTAGTCACTTGTCCATGTTTTATGGTGTGGCTCCATGCTATTTAGCCACCCCCATGTATGATGTCACCCTCCATAGAGCATTTTAGGCTATGACATCATCACTTAGTTGAGTGATCCATGTGTTATATTGTATTGGCTCATCTTAGCCATTGATTATGTTGTTATAACTTTTGATTTCAACCACTAGTTTTCAAAAGTGGTTTAGGGTTTTGGTCTCTCTCTATCTCTTATAAAAAGAGAAGACCCCCTCATTGTAAAGGCACCTTTGGAGCTCTTGAAGGTTGGAATAAAGAAACTATTTTGTGGATCTACTTCTCTTGTCTTGATGGATTCTTTTGCAAGTTGAATATACAATCTTTTTCATGTGTATCATTGTGGTTCTTAGGCCTTCAAGTCATTTTCTACAGGGAAGGCCGAATTGGTGGAGAGGAGGACGATTTCAAGGGAGGCTATTGTGGGGAAACCCCATATCTTGCTTTGGTTTGGTCTTTGCTTGAAGGGAGTATCATTATTGTATCCTTGTGACATAGTTGATGCTTTCTACTTCATCTTTTCATCATTTTCATAATTCTTTTGCTAGGCATTGTTTCTCATTAGATCTTGTCTTGCAGGAGGAGAATGATTTGGTCATCTTTGAGGGAGGACGATTTGGCTTGGAGACTCAAGATCTCACTCTTGAATATACACACAAGGAGAAGGTTATCAATCTGCAAAGTGGCCACAAGCATTAGAGGTATGTTCTACAAGGTATGTGCCTAGATCCATTCTTTCTTCTTCATTGGTCATAAAACCCTTAAAATTTAAAACCCTCATTTTTCCTTTTTTTAGATCTACTTGGATCTAGCATGCTTTTGGGAATAATACTTAGAACCCACCTCTATAGCATCCACGGCAATTCGGATCTATGGTTTGGTGGTGTTTGGCCTTCATTTGACCCATTTCCCAAGGCACTTAGTCTCTCTAAGGGAAGTCGCACTCCTTGGGATGGTGGCTTTTTGCTACTTCCAAGACTTGGGTAGGTGAGTTTGTTGCTTCATTGGATAGATCACCCCTCAAAACCTACCTCCAGTGCTTCACCTTGTTGATTTTCACCTTGTGGGCCCCATTCCTCATTTTGAGGGTTGTGCCCCACTTGGGTCACTTGGTGATGCATTAGATATATGGAGATCTAGCCATAGCATGTACTTGATATTGAAAATCCACCTTGATATTTACCTCAACTATCACGATCTATAATTTGGTGGACATCCGACTCCATTTGCCCCTTCATCCAAGGCACTAGTCCTCCTTGAGGCAATTCACACTCCTTGGGTAGGTGGACTTTTGCTAGATCCCATACTTGGGTATTGCTATTTCTTCATCAAACCTCTAGATCCATGTCATATCATACCCCTAGTGCCATTTTATTTTAACTTTGACTTTTTGGGCCCAACTTGGACCATTTTCCACTTTTTAAGGAGTGGGTCCCACTTGGCATAATCTACATGGCATTATATCTCTTTAGATCTAATAATTGAGCCTCATAAGTGGCCCTTATCATTCATTGGTTGAACCATTTGTCACTTCTTAAGTCTCTTCAACCATATCTTAACCCTTGGGTCCACTTAACCTTCTTAGATCTAAAATCAACCACCATTGATCTCCTTGTTTCATTTTACACATTTCCCTAGGAATCTTTGGATTAGCTAGTCTTCATTGATTGGCTAGGGTCTCCCCCTTGATCTTGATTAGTCTTGATCTAAAGTGAAGAGTGCCTCGGTCGACGTGACTCCCAGCTTGCATTGGGAACCGTGGCATCTCTTGGGTCACCTCTTTAGTTGCCCGACGCCTTTACTATCCTGGATGGGATACCTTTAGGGACAACTACAAGTTGTGTGATAACAGGTACACAACATTAAAATGCAAGCATGTGGTCTTGTGAAGTGAATGCAGACCCTGCCATCAGCAACAAGACCCCCAAATGATCAACAAGGCAAGTGACATGATCATGAACCAATGTGTGCTTCAGTAAAGACCAAAGTAAATTTGTGGGTCAATAAAGACCAAAATAAATTTGTGGGATTCACACTAGAATTATTTACATGGATACAACCTTAGGGGATGGGGAAAGGTATCATCTTATCATTTCCCCTCCCCTTGAATTTACATATCTGCATAGTGACTGTTAATTATGAGGGAACCGTGTATATTGTTAGAAAAGGGACTTGAGAAAAATGGAAATCTTATCAGGATAGGAGGAAAAGAGATAAAGCAAAATGCTACAACCCTTTGGAAAATTTCGGCAAATGCCCATCATTTGTCTAAGGAAAACAAAAGAGTTTGGGAGAAAAGAAAGATGCAAGTAAATGTGTGGATTTTTGAATCGCAGTGCAGAATTATGGTATTCAGATCGAAAGAATCTCCCACTCAACTCAACCGTCTGCACCATGACGTTGTTCACAATTGATAGTACAAACAACATGCTCTATGATATCAATATATCCTGAAAGTATTTTTAGCACAACAGTTCCTCCAACCATGTCTTGGGAATTGTCCATGCTTCTTTGATACACTTCCATTCTGTATTTGTGTCAAGACTTGAGGCTTTTGTACACCTATTAAATAGGCGGTTCATTTATTGCTTGTTTCAGAGTCATAATATGTCTAGTAGCATTCCATTTTCCTGGTTAAGGTTGCTTTCCAAATCAATTTTCTGTAAATTGGGGTACTGCTTGGCTATTTTCAAGCAACAATCTTCTTGAATCTTCATACCGTACCCAGATTTGGAATTTTCCATCCAGTTGGATCATTAATCGTGAAAATTCTTATTATTTGCTATTTCTCTCGAGTAGTCAGTTTTCTCCTGTAGACACAAGTTTAAATCTGCAGATAATATGCTTATTTGGCTTCTATTTCCATAACATATATAAATGCATTTTGCTAGTAGCATCTCCTAGGGGAGTGTACATTTCACTTTCATGTTCCTAGTGAAAACTCTCTCTCGGACTCTTTAAGAAGTGTTATCACATATATAGTAGTCGGGCTACCATATTCTATTTTTCAGATTCCAGTACACTTTTCAGCCAGTTCCCTTAAATTGAGATGCCGAGATGAGCATCTATTATGGATCACTATTTGATATTGGACAGCAGTGTTATTCCCATGCCATGACTGAGTCTCAGAACACTCAGATTTGAGGACTGATGTAGCCATTTAGCCATTTACAGAGCAGTCAGTATTGCCCAGAGTTGCAGCAGCAGGTTTTCAGTGGACAGATGTTGGTTCAGATTGTGTACATTCAGGTATATGACTCGGCATGTATTATCTTGTGTTTTGGTTATATTGCTTTTATACTCATTCTTGTGACATGTCTTAACATTTAGTATCATGATCCGGCGATCATATAGATATGTGGACCTAGTTGTATCTTTATATTATATATATTGTCCCTACTCAAACTTAGAAGTTCTTGACCTATACTCATTGGTTTTACTCTCCTTAGAGAGAATAGAGGTGATCATTCCCACCATCTTTTGGCTTGCTAGTGTTGGTATCATTATTCATTGTCTCCACCCATCCATTACCTTCCAGTTTGTTTATTACCCTGACTTACTACTTGACTAGTGGCATGGAGGACCTTCCCCCACTATAGCCTCTTTGTTGGATGAGCTTCCCTTGTTTATTGTGTCTCAGCTCTGAGTTGCCTAGGTTGTGTTGGCTAAACCTTAAACAGATAGTACTGCCATCAATACAATATATGGAAATAAAATGTATATCTTATGTGAAAGGCCGTTCTTGAAAGTGTTTTTCAACACTCGTGAACGAAAGGCAAGCCAAATGAAACTGGCTTTGGAAATCAAATGTATATCTATTGAAAGGCCCATTCATGTAACAAGTGTTTCTGAACACACGTGAATGCAAGGCAAACCTAATGAAATTGGCTATGAAATGTGAAATGAAAGCCTTATATAAATGTAAATCTATGCAATGGGTTTCTAAACACACATAGATCAAAGGCTATGGAAACTCAAAGGCCCAAAAAGCAATGGTTCTTCAACTCTATATCTAAACAATTGCTGGCCTCATTTGTATTGACATGGATTGTGAGCATTTGCTAAGGTGAATAAGCACCTCTGAAAGTAACTTACCCATTTGTGAGACACGGCCATCCCCTGTGTTATTGCTTGTCCAGCATACGCTAGAGTGTGTATTCCCTCTCTATATCCAAAGTGTCATAGTGTCAAGTTAGTAGTCATCCCTTGGCCTAGCCTATTCAGTTTTAGCCTTCACCCTTCACTAGCAAAATGGTCACAACTAGGAAGTGAGTATGGTCTTGAAAGTCTAGTCTGAGTCATAAATAATATTTAAAAATCTTTATAATTGGTTATTAGATCGCTAGAGAAATGATTACTTCTTGTTATAATTGTTACTTGAATGAGTTGTAGAGCATGCTTTAACCTTTGACACTTGCAGCAGTTTGATGACAGCTTCGGTCATATTATTGGTCATGTTGACTTGGTCAAACCTAGTTTGACTAAGGTCAACTAAAGGACATGAGGTGGATAGACCTCAGATGATGCAGAGATATGATATATGGTCTAGTGCAGGTCATCAGATGGTTCTATGCAGTGGTTTCAGGCTTATGATGATGATTTGTGTTTTTCAACACTTTTACAGATTATTATTATTGGATCTGTTTGGGCATGTTGGATATTTTATATGATCATGCAAAGATCCATAGGGTGTATGAGTACACACCTTAGATGGATTTGGGCTCTCTAAGTCCAATGAGACAGACTGTTTTCAATTGCGGGCAGTTACAGTGATGATTGGCCTCAGTTGGCTATCCTGGTACAATTTTGCCATGTTAAATGGCCTGTCAGAGCAGAGGGATGACTTGATTGGTTCACCTAGGGCGATGTATTTGGAGGGAGTGGTCCAGCCACTTGTTTTTACCATATTACCCCCCTCCCAGAGAGCCTGGTGGGATCACCTTGACAACGCAGGCACTCCAGGAGGCAGTTTGGGCAGGTTCATATTTCCCGAGGCAGATTAAAAATGGCAAAAATGGCTATTGAGGAATTCGATTTGGGTTATTGAGGCAAGGAAATGGTAGGTGATGATCTTTGATGATGAGTCTGATGTCTTCCACACCTTCCACAGCAGTTTCAGCATTCAGTGGGACCCACACCCATCTCTCTGGCACTTTTGATGATTTTCTGGAGCCTTTGGAGGTTCACGACTTTCCCAGGGAGGCACGATTTGGTGTCTAGCTTGGTCATAGGATGTCACTGTGCCATGGGAACACACTAGGGGTGTTAGGCATTACCCCCTAGACCCACCACTGGTTTTAGTCATGTTTATTTTATCACTTTGATTGGATCCCCTCTCCTAGGGGCAATTTGTCCATTGATATGTTATATTTTATTGTTGATCCATGTACTTTATTGTTGAGCTCATCTCAACCATTGATTAGACATTTTGATGTTTTAATCTTAGCCATCCATTCAAAAGGTGGTTTGGGTTTTGGTATCTCTCCATCCTATTTAAAGGAGAGAGCTTCTCATTGTAAAGGGTCTTTGGCTCTTGGAATCTTGATAACCGAAAAACTCTCTTGTGGAAATTCTTGGGTCTCCTTTGCATCTGGTGTTCTTAGATGGTGATTGTAAAGTCTATTGCATCCTAGCATTTGGGTATTTGTGGTGAGATCTATACTTTGTGGAAACTTTGTCTTGTTTACAGGAGGGCGACTTCACTTGGGCGTTTTTGTAGGGCTTCCTCAACTCGCTTGTTTGGCATTGCTTGTATCAGGGGGTTATCATTAGTATCATTGTGATCTATGCTATCTTCTTGTTATTTCTCTTGCAGCATTTGTCTTTTTCTCTTGATGCATCAAATCTGATATTGTTGACGTTTGTTGTGCAGGAGGGAGGGCATATTGGCTTGCTTGGGCAAAGCGATCTCATAGAAAACTCATCCAAATCTTCTCAAATTGATCGAGAAAGAATAGATCATCATCATCAAGGCATATACAAGGTTATCCAGGTAAGATCCACAGGTTTGCTCTCCATTTCTTGGTTCCAATCTATTGGCATAATTATTTCATTGTTAAAACCCTCACTCAAAATAGTCGAAAAATTCCAGAGATCAAATCCCTTGATCAATTGGCAAACTACTTCTAGGTATTGTAGATCGGGTCAAACCCAAAGTGGGTTCTCCTGGGCGTCATACTTGGGTGACTCCACAAGGCCCAAACCCCAAGGCACTAATCCCTCAAACCTAGCGCACTTCCTCACTTGGCCAATTTTTCAGTGTTTTGATCTTTTCTCTCAAACTTGGGTGCATTGATACTATCATACCTGTTAAACAAGTCTATCCATTGGTATTGGTTAGCCCCAATCCTGTTCTTAACCTCCATGCATTGGACACGGTTCCCAAGGCAGTGGATTTTTATATCATTTGTTGGTACCTTGATTATGGATCTAGTAATTAATCTCATAAGTCACTTGCATAACCAAGTTGGATCAAATTTATATTGCTTAAGTCTCTTGATCCAATCCATTACTCACCTTGTGACTTCATCTATAGATCTAGGGTTTACTTCACCTTACACCTTACGTACTTCATCCTCCATTGATTTGATCTGGTGTGTGGGTTTGATCTCTCCTGTCAGGAGTAGATCCGGGTCTCCCCCATTGTTGACTTGGGCTAAGATAACATCATGTGAAGATTGCCTCGATTGACGTGACAACCATCCATTGGGAGTCGAGGCTATCTTGGTTTCACCTCTTTGGTTGCCCATCCCCTCTACCATCCTTACGAATCTACCTTTTAGGGGCAACTACAAGTTTGGTGATAACATTTTTGGCGCCATTTCCAGGGAGGTAGAGGCTTACCTTTGGTGTCTGCGAGTGTCCATGCGTTAATCCATATCTTATCGCATCGGTATTTTGCCTTCGTGATTGCATTCTTGATTCCATAATTACTTCAATCACCATTCTAATTCACTCATCTCACCTCTCCTACGACATATTTCATTTCGGTGAATTACCTATGTGGTTCACCTGGCGACTCCACCCCGCGACTCTACTGAGAACCGAACCCAACATATTAATCTTAAGTTCTTAGGACGTCCTAATCCTGAAGGAATCCCTACAACCTATACTCGGAGTCGAAGACAAATTAAAGAGAATTCATCCAATTTCTTTTGGAAGATTTATAATCCTCCTTCTTCACGGAGTCATCTTTTTGGATCTCCTTCAACTTCATCTAATCCAATGGCCGGAACAAACGTTGGTGGAAACTAGAATGTTCCTCCTCCGTAGAACCCTCAGATTTTTGGAAGGAAGGCTAAGCCATCTCCTTTAGATTTTTCCCAGATCCAGGGGGCCCCTCATGACATGCCTGAGAAGTATTTTGAGAAAGTTCCCAAATTTGATGGAGTGTCTACTATCTCCATTGAAGATCATATTGATAAAGTCTGGGAACACATGGAAGCATATGGAGCATCTGATGAAGATGTCTTCATGAAGGGCCTTATGGCATCTTTGGAAGGAGATGTCCGGAAGTGGTTTGATAGATAGGCTGCTGCATCCATCAATGGGTATGACAATTTTGTCGTAAAGCTGAATAGTGAGTGGTCCCGAAAGTTAGATGGGAAATTTCTCTTACATCAACTGTTTGACATTAAGAAAAAAGAGAATGAAACGGTCCATGAGTTCAACATAAGATTTGATAAGACTGTAGCCAATATCCCTGAAGAAATCAAACCGAAAGATCAAGCAATTGTCATTCATTATTTGAATGCATTTGAAGGATGGCTCGATTATCACTTAAAGGATAAAAACCCAAATGACTTAAAGACTGCTCAGTTCAATGCAAAAATGGCTAAGCAGAATGCAGCATCTATGGGCAAGCAAAAAAAATTTCAATCACTTTGCCCCATCCACTTCTAGATCTGATCCTAAGCTTCAAAAACCTAAGGAACCTGTGAGTGGGCCAAAGGAATCAAAGGACACATTAGAAACCATGCAAGAGATGATGAGACAACTAACTGTCCTGATTAAGAGTGTCGCTAGTTTTCATGATCCTGAGAGATATAGGAACCCTTATGGCCCTAAACCTTATTGGAACAATAATAGGAGGCCTGAGAGAGATAACAACGGACGACAACCTGAATATCCAGAAAATTCTGAGAAGAAGAATGTAAATTGGTGTGATGAAGCAGAAGGAGAACCTTCTGACACCAACTATCCTGATGACCAGCCTAATAACATCAACTTTATTAATGATCTATCCTTTGATGAGGATTTTGGAAGAATCCTTCTAGAAGAAGAGCCATGGGAGCAAGAAGAAGTTAATGATGAACCTAGCTCCTCATGTTGTGCCATAAATCTCCCGGAACCAAAAGAACAACCAAAGATTCAAATTTATAAACAAAGAAATAATTCCCAACCTTCTTTCCTCGATAAACGCAAAGAGATTAATGAAGATAAAAAGGAAGAAGAAGATTTTGCCATTGATGACTATGATTTAAAAATTGATATGAAGAAAGAGTTAGGCAAAATAATGTGTAATATCCCTGTCACTGAGTTGATGAAAGTGCCCTCCGTCAGAAGCCAAGTGAGGAGTTCTTTAATGGTATCGGCCAAGAGAGGACTCCTGAGGTGGTCTTAGAATCCTGTCATATACAGAGCCTTAGTGGAACACAACCTAGCAAAATTGAAAAGGATCCACCAATAAACATCCATTCGGCCATTTATGAAAGAAAGAACGGTGGTCACCCTCCCTTTTACCTCACTTTGCAGATTCAAAACATACTCCTCCATAATTGCATGTTGGATTCCGGAGCAGCTATGAATGTCATGCCTTTACATGTTATGAAGGAAATGGGATTAGAAGTGACTAGACCGTATGGAAATGTTTGTGGTATAGATTCCCGTCGCGTACAGTCTTATGGTTTGATCAAGAACCTTAGGGCTGATCTGTTTGCTATGAAATTGCCCACATAAGATCCAAAGAGATGATGTAAACCTCACAATGAAAGATTTTAGGAATAATAGAAGAAGAGACAAGCAATAGAACTTAGATCCAAAGAAACTCTGATTGGGGCAGAATAATTACACATGTTACATTAAACTGAATAGTGAACAGGTAAATATACAATGTTGAGTACGAGGATTCGAATTCACTAGGAGGAATTCGAATTGGCCTTCATGCACAGATCCATAATCAGTGGAGAGTCATCAATGCCTAACTAGGAGTCCACCTTCTCATCAGTGAAGTCATCAATGCACAAGTAATGATCAACCGGGAGTCAAACTGAGTCTAACTGAATGTGGTTGGTGTAACTGGCACATGGAAGCACTAATATAGTGAAGGAGGCTCAGTGGAGGGAGCCATAGGAGTTAACTGGAGTCAGAACGGTCAATCTAGTCTCATTGGAGGTCCAACAGAGTGATAAACTCAGTAAAGAGTCAGTTAATCCTTAAATCAAGGAAATAACTGAAGATAACTCAATATAACTGAATATAACTGGACTGGTAGGTGAAGAAGGCGCCCTTGTCATGCAATGGAGCAAAGGAGGGCGCATTAGTCACTGGGAGGGCTAGAAATGATCTGAAAGAAGCTCCAGGGGCTAGTTTGCTAAGGCCTAGGTGCTGGGACTGATGACCTAGAATGCATGCAAAATGCATGCAAACCCTAATTGCATGCAAACCCTAATTTTGCATGCATGACGAAAATGAAAATGACTGGAAAGCTAGTAGGACTAGGATGGAGTATAGGAATATCCTAACACCCCCCCTTAATCCATCCTGGGCCCTGGTAACTAGGACCAAAGGTCGCCCATACAATAGATGAAATGATAATAAAATACATAACTGTCCATAAACTGAGGAAATGGGGAAAACCTCATGGAAAAAATACCCCCCCTCAAAAGAACAGTAAATAACTCAAAGAACCATCATGCAAACAAAAAAAATCTTTCATCAATGAAAACTTTTGCAAAAGACTTGGCAAGCTGATCCCATGTAGGAAGGTCTCCCACTGTGTGGAGGATGAAGCAAGTCTTTCAGGAACTTTTTCTGTATCTGGAGCAAATGGAACATGAGTAGTCTTCCCAAAAGATGGAAGAGAGAACCCCATCATCATGCTGCATCTCTCATGGAGAGATGGATGGCATAATGCAAGGTTGGCATGATGCTGAAGTCTAGTAGTTCTGTAAGCAAATAAATCATCAACTGTGTTCTTAGTGGTAGCAAGGACTGTGTGAGAACATATTTCTCTTGAATCTGGACTGAAAATAGGTGTTGGTTCTGAATCTTCTTGAACCATGATCTCAACATCAAAATCTTGATCTTCTTCTTCACTAGAAGAGGAGTCACTGGAAGAGGAGTCACTGTGATCTTCATCAGAATCTGAAGGAATAGTTGGAGAGAAAGGCATGAAGTGTGAGAACTCATATGCCTTTGAGGCATGATTAGCAATCCCATTCACTATAACCTTTCCAGTGGAGGTTTCTGTAATCTCTATTGTGTTTGGACCAAAAATTACTTGTTTTGGAGATCCTGTATGAGTCATTTGATATACTGACAACAAATTAGCTGTAAGAGAAGGAACAAATACGACATTTTTGAATTTACCATGCTACATATGAACTGTACCCAAACCTTTGGCAGAAATCTGAGAGTTGTCTCCCATGTGAATGGTAGGCCCATCATGGAGATCCAAAGAGGAGAAGGATTCTTCTTGTGCAATCATGTGGTTGGAGGCTCCAGAATCTATGAGGAGGGCTTTTGTCTTTGAAAAACCAGCCATCAATGCATGGCAATCATCAGATCCACTTCTAGAATCAGTGATCTTTGCTTCTTTTGGAACAACAATTTGGTTTTGTTCAAGAAGCTTGGTTAGAAGATCAATCTTCTTGTGCATGCAGGCATGCTCAGGATGGTTTCCTCTCTTGCAGTAGGTACAATTAGGTCTCTTTTGTTTGTCATTCTTGGATCTTGAAGGTTTCTTGCCTTTGCCTTTTTGTCCCCCTTTTGCATTCGCTCCACTTGATTCACCAGCTAAAAGAGCTAGATCTCTGGAGGTTTTGATGGCACCCATTTGAATCAATTTGTCCTCTTCTTGAATGAGAGCAATAGTAAATTTTTCTAAGGTAGGAAACTTCCATCCAGGAATTGACATTCGCCCTGAATGGAAAGTAGAGACAAAAACAGAAAATTGAGATCCAAGTTTGCTCAAAATGGAGGGCACTAATTGTTCATCACTTTTGGTGATGCCACAGTGCTTGCATTGAGTAACCAATTTCTGAAATTTTGAGATGAATGTTTGAATGCTCTCGAAATTGCTAGGTTGCAGAGAAGCGAATTCATTTTCAAGAGTGTAGCCTCTCATCCCATCTTGTTTGCCAAAGAGATTTCCCAATTTTGTCCATAACTCATTGGGAGACTTAATTCCTTCAACATGGAACAGTAGATCTTCTGACATATGGAGGCATATGAATCCAAGAGCTTCATCCATTTTATTTAGATGCTTGGTTCTCTCAACAGCATGATGAGGTATAGCATCTTTTTCAAATACTATTCGATTCAGACTTTTGTGATACAAGTGAAATATAATCCTATCCTTCCATTCGAAGTAGTTGAATGGAGTGAGGATCATAGGAGCAGGAGAAGAAGGAGAAGCATTCGAAATGCTCATCTTGACTACTGGAACAAGTGCAAAATATAAACTACTGAATCTGCTGCTGGAACTTCGAAATACCTACAAAAAACTCTCAAGAATGGAGGTAGAATATACTCTCAAATGGCTCTAATACCATGTGAAATTGCCCACATAAGATCCAAAGAGATGATGTAAACCTCACAATGAAAGATTTTAGGAATAATAGAAGAAGAGACAAGCAATAGAACTTAGATCCAAAGAAACTCTGATTGGGGCAGAATAATCACACATGTTACATTAAACTGAATAGTGAACAAGTAAATATACAATGTTGAGTACGAGGATTTGAATTCACTAGGAGGAATTCGAATTGGCCTTCATGCACAGATCCATAATTAGTGGAGAGTCATCAATGCCTAACTAGGAGTCCACCTTCTCATCAGTGAAGTCATCAATGCACAAGTAATGGTCAACCGGGAGTCAAACTGAGTCTAACTGAATGTGGTTGGTGTAACTGGCACATGGAAGCACTAATATAGTGAAGGAGGCTTAGTGGAGGGCGCCATAGGAGTTAACTGGAGTCAGAATGGTCAATCTAGTCCCAATGGAGGTCCAACAGAGTGATAAACTCAGTAAAGAGTCAGTTAATCCTTAAATCAAGGAAATAACTGAAGATAACTCAATATAACTGAATATAACTGGACTGGTAGGTGAAGAAGGCGCCCTTGTCATGCAGTGGAGCAAAGGAGGGCGCATTAGTCACTGGGAGGGCTAGAAATGATTTGAAAGAAGCTCCGGGGGCTAGTTTGCTGAGGACTAGGTGCTGGGACTGATGACCTAGAATGCATGCAAACCCTAATTGCATGCAAACCCTAATTTTGCATGCATGACTGAAAATGAAAATGACTGGAAAGCTAGTAGGACTAGGATGGAGTATAGGAATATCCTAACATTTGCATATTCAGATATTTCCACTATGATGGATGTAGTTGTCATTGATTTGCCCCTAGCATATGGAATGCTTCTATCTAGGAAATGGGCAGCTGGTCTAGGTGGTTACCTTATGATGGACCTTTCATATATCTGTGTTCCAAACTCTGGCGGAGCTTTAATTAGGGTAAACAAAGAACCTTGCTATGATAAGCATTTGGAAGCTTTTGATGAAGGGATTAAAAACACATAAGGGGATGAATTGCTAAATAATGCTAAAGCTAATGTGGTTGAAGATGAAAATGAACTTTGGGGAAATGATCAAATAGAAAATATGTTCATGGTAATGGAAGATTTTGATTCCTCTTTTGAAGAAGATCAGATAGCTGAAATTACTAGAAGAATCAATTTGGAAATGCTTAGGAATGAGTTTTCGGAAGAATTGGAAGAATTGAGAAGAAATGAAAATCAACCTCAAGGTCAAGAGCCAAATAATGAAGTAATTCAAGAACAAGCTAATGAAGTAATTCAAGAGCAAGTCAATGAAAACCCTGTGATTGAAGTTGATGAGTTTTATGACATTAGGCGTGGTGAAAGAATTCCTTATACAGTAAATGAGTGGTTTGCTTTAATTGACCATATTAGAGAGAGGGAAAGCCAAGGGCTTGAACCCATTCACCCATGGGCAAATCGTCTTGAGTTAGCTGCTGTAGTAGAAGCAAATGATGAATCTGATGTATCCCACTATTCTGATGTTGATGATTCCTTGTCTCACTTATCCTTAGAAGATGGTAATTAAATCGAATTCATGATAATTCTTTAAGTTAGGAAGAGGATGCCTTAATTAATAATGCACCTGAAGGAGATTTTAACCTAAACAATCTTGCTATTTTTCAAACTCCTTCAGATTCTCAAAACAATGTTTTATCTGCATATCCTCTTGTCCCTGATTTTCTTCTACCACCTGAGTCATCTAGTCATCATAGTCATGATCCTTCTCACATTCCTAGTTCTTCAGTATCTCATTCTGAGGTAGTTTCCACCAGGTTGGAAAATATGCACATTCCAGTTCCTTCAGGGGAAGGCTTTAGCCGTACTACTATCATATTACATGAGCCACCTCCCTTAGAAGAGCACGGAGATTTCTGGATTGTAGGTGAAGTTGTCAAAAGTGTAGTGTCTCCTCATGAGGATGAGCGAAGTGAAAGAGTCCAAGAGACGAGAAGAGAGATTAGAGAAGTTCTTATTGGTAGGATAGCCATTTCTATTGATGGTGGTCTACCCAAAGTTGATGCAATTCCTCCTAGGAGGAGCTCAAGGATTCTCACACCGCAACCGCAAAACCTTGCTGAAATCCAACCTATGCCTATTCGTAACATCGGAGTTGTTCCTGAGTCTGTCAATAGGAATAGATTTCCTACGAGAAGTCAAGTCATCATTCCAAATCACTTATTGCATATCAGATCTGGACAAGCTGATGATCTTTGGGTTGGACCCTTCACGGTAGAGCAATGTTTCGGTGACATGTGCTTCTTAACTACTGGTAGTGGACGACGTATATTACTTCCTATTAACCAAAGGGAGTTAAGGGATTACATCCCTAACCTCACCTAGTGTGGACTTCTGTGCTTGCCTTGCCTGGTAGGTTAGAGTAGGTAGGAACCAAATAAGCCTGCTTGGGTAGTGGTTAGTTTTTCAGCCATTGAGTCTGGCGCTTTTTGTCTTTTCCCTAAGCTTACTTTTGAAGCTCTTAGTGTAGTCTCGAGTACTTGCCATTTTCTTTTCCTACACAGTAAAATAAAACTTTTTCAAGTTATGTTGGTAAATTAGGTTTACTTTCTGCTTTTAAGTTTCATGCATTTCAGTTTCAGTATTATTTTATTTTTGAGATTATGTATATACATGCATTGATCTGACGAACGGTCTGTGAGTTTGGTATAGCTCTGGACATTTTGCAGATAGCAAGTGTCATTTTGGTAGCTGATGCAGAGCCAGAGTGCTGGATTGAGGATACAAGTAGCAGAGTGGGAGGACCAGAGATTCTGAGGTTCTCAAGCGCTCTTTTCAGCAAAGCACTTGTCCCAGCTGGAGCCAGATGTTATCACATATATAGTAGTCGGGCTACCATATTCTATTTTTCAGATTCCAGTACAGTTTTTAGCCAGTTCCCTTACATTGAGATGCCGAGATGAGCATCTATTATGGATCACTATTTGATATTGGACAGCAGTGTTATTCCCATGCCATGACTGAGTCTCAGGACACTCAGATTTGAGGACTGATGTAGCCATTTAGCCATTTACAGAGCAGTCAGTATTGCCCAGAGTTGCAGCAGCAGGTTTTCAGTGGACAGATGTTGGTTCAGATTGTGTACATTCAGGTATATGACTCAACATGTACTATCTTGTGTTTTGGTTATATTGCTTTTATACTCATTCTTGTGACATGTCTTAGCATTTAGTATCATGATCTGGCGATCATATAGATATGTGGACCTAGTTATATCTTTATATTATATATATTGTCCCTACTCAGACTTAGAAGTTCTTGACCTATACTCATCGATTTTACCCTCCTTAGAGAGAATAGAGGTGATTATTCCCACCATATTTTGGCTTGCTAGTGTTGGTATCATTATTCATTGTCTCCACCCATCCATTACCTTCCAGTTTGTTTATTACCCTAACTTACTACTTGACTAGTGGCATGGAGGACCTTCCCCCACTATAGCCTCTTTATTGGATGAGCTTCCCTTGTTTATTGTGTCTCGGCTCTGAGTTGCCTAGGTTGTGTTGGCTAAACCTGAAACAGATAGTACTGCCATCAATACAATATATGGAAATGAAATGTATATCTTATGTGAAAGCCCGTTCTTGAAAGTGTTTTTCAACACTCGTGAACGAAAGGCAAGCCAAATGAAACGGGCTTTGGAAATCAAATGTATATCTATTGAAAGGCCCATTCATGTAACAAGTGTTTCTGAACACATGTGAATGCAAGGCAAGCCTAATGAAATTGGCTATGAAATGTGAAATGAAAGCCTTAGATAAATGTAAATCTATGCGATGCGTTTCTAAACACACATAGATCAAAGGCTATGGAAACTCAAAGGCCCAAAAAGCAATGGTTCTTAAACTCTATATCTAAATGATTGTTGGCCTCATTTGTATTGACATGGATTGTGAGCATTTGATAAGGTGAATAAGCACCTCCGAAAGTAACTTACCCATTTGTGAGACACGGCCATCCCCTGTGTTATTACTTGTCCAGCATACGCTAGAGTGGGTATTCCCTCTCCATATCCAAAGTGTCACAGTGTCAAGTTAGTAGTCATCCCTTGGCCTAGCCTATTCAGTTTTAGCCTTCACCCTTCACTAGCAAAATGGTCACAACTAGGAAGTGAGTATGGTCTTGAAAGTCTAGTCTGAGTCATAAATAATATTTAAAACTCTTTATAATTGGTTATTAGATCGCTAAAGAAATGATTACTTCTTGTTATAATTGTTACTTGAATGAGTTGTAGAGCATGATTTAACCTTCGACACTTGCAACAGTTTCATGACAACTTGGGTCATATTATTGGTCATGTTAACTTGGTCAAACCTAGTTTGACCAAGGTCAACTACAGGACATGAGGTGGATAGACCTCAGATAATGCAGCGATATGATATATGGTCTAGTACAGGTCACCAGATGGTTCTATGCAGTGGTTTCAGGCTTATGATGATGATTTGTGTTTTTCAGCACCTTTACAGATTATTATTATTTGATCTATTTGGGCATGTTGGATATTTTATATGATCATGTAGAGATCCATAAGTGTATGAGTACACACCTTAGATGGATTTGGGCTCTCTGAGTCCAATGAGACAGTCTGTTTTCAGTTTCAGGCAGTTACAGTGATGATTGGCCTCAGTTGGCCATCCTGGTACAGTTTTGCCATGTTAGATGGCTTGTCAGAGCAGAGGGATGACTTGATTGGTTCACCTAGGGTGCTGTATCTAGAGGGGGTGGTCCAACCACTTGTTTTTACCATATTACCCCCCTCCCAGAGAGCCTGGTGGGATCAACTTGACAGCGCAGGCACTCTAGGAGGCAGTTTGGGCAGGTTCATATTTCCTGAGGCAGATTAAAAATGGAAAAAATGGCTACTGAGGAATTCGATTTGGGTTACTGAGGCAAGGAAATGGAAAGGGATGATCTTTGATGATGAGTGTGATGTCTTCCACACCTTCCACAGCAATTTCAGCATTCAGTGCGACCCACACCCATCTCTCCGGCACTTTTGATGATTTTCTGGAGCCTTTGGAGGCTCACAACTTTCCCAGGGAGGCACGATTTGGTGTCTAGCTTGGTCATAGGATGTCATTGTGCCATGGGGACACACTAGGGGTGTTAGGCATTACCCCTAGACCCACCATTGGTTTTAGTCATGTTTATTTTATCACTTTGATTGGACCCCCTCTCCTAGGGACGATTTGTCCATTGATATGTTATATTTTATTGTTGATCCATGTACTTTATTGTTGAGCTCATCTCAACCATTGATTAGACATTTTGATCTTTTAATCTTAGCCATCCATTCAAAAGGTGGTTAGGGTTTTGGTATCTCTCCATCCTTTTAAAGGAGAGAGCTTCTCATTGTAAAGGGTCTTTGGCTCTTGGAATCTTGATAATAGAAAAACTCTCTTGTGGAAATTCTTGGGTCTCCTTTGCATCTGGTGTTCTTAGATGGTGATTGTAAAGTCTATTGCATCCTAGCATTTGGGTATTTGTGGTGAGATCTATATTTTGTGGAAACTTTGTCTTGTTTACAGGAGGGCAACTTCATTTGGACGTTTTTGTAGGGCTTCCTCAACTCGCTTGTTTGGCATCACTTGTATCAGGGGGTTATCATTAGTATCATTGTGATCTATGCTATCTTCTTGTTATTTCTCTTGCAGCATTTGTCTTTTTCTCTTGATGCATCAAATCTGATATTGTTGACGTTTGTTGTGCAGAAGGGAGGGTGCATTGGCTTCCTTGGACAAATCAATCTCATAGAAAACTCATCCAAATCTTCTCAAATTGATCGGGAAAGCATAGATCATCATCATCAAGGCATCTACAAGGTTATCCAAGTAAGATCCACAGGCTTGTTCTCCATTTCTGGGTTCCAATCCATTGGCATAATTATTTCACTGTTAAAACCCTCACTCAAAATAATCGAAAAAATTCCACAGATCAAATCCCTTGATTAATTGGCAAGCTACTTCTAGGTATTGTAGATCGGGTCAAACCCAAAGTGGGTTCTCCTAGGAGTCATGCGTGGGTGACTCCACAAGGCCCAAACACCAAGGCACTAATCCCTCAAACCTAGCACACTTCCTCACTTGGCCAATTTTTCAGTGTTTTGATCTTTTCTCTGAGACTTGGGTGCATTGATACTGTCATACATGTCAAACAAGTCTATCCATTGGTAATGGTTAGCCCCAATCCTGTTCTTAACCTCCTTGCATTGGACACGGTTCCCAAGGCAATGGATTTTTATATCATTTGTTGGTACCTTGATTCTGGATCTAGTAATTAATCTCATAAGTCACTTGCATAACCAAGTTGGATCAAATTTATATTGCTTAAGCCTCTTGATCCAATCCATTACTCACCTTGTGACTTCATCTATAGATCTAGGGTTTACTTCACCTTACACCTTATGTACTTCATCCTCCATTGATTTGATATGGTGTGTGGGTTTGATCTCTCCTGTCGGGAGTAGATCTGGGTCTCCCCCATTGTTGTCTTGGGCTAAGATAACATCAAGTGAAGATTGCCTCGATTGGCGTGACAACCATCCATTGGGAGTCGAGGCTATGGTTTCACCTCTTTGGTTGCCCATCCCCTCTACCATCCTTACGGATCTACCTTTTAGGGGCACTACAAGTTTGGTGATAACAAGAACATCTCCATTTTTAGATGGTGAGGTCCCCATCCATTTATGCATGCCACAATAACTAGGGGTGCAAAGGCTTGCAGCTTTTTCTCTAGTCCAAAAGTTGTTGTTCACTAGTTTTTTACCTATGGATACTGAACTTTCCATCTTACTCCAGTCTCATAAGACTGTTAATCTTTGTCTATAGTTGTAAAATATAAGTATTTTTGTACCTAAACAACTGCTGAAGGTTACAGTGTTCATAAATTGCCTCGGGTGACTGTTTTGATGCTGATCTTTGGTTCTGTCAATATTTACTTAAGATGGAAGGATGTTCCTAAAAATATACTATAAATAACTCAAGTTAAAAATATTGTGCACTAGAAACACTTTGCCCTTCCAACTCAAGATTGTGCATATTTACTCACTACTATTTAAACAGTTCTGTCACATATGTGAGTTGATTTATGCTATCACTGAGCAATTTACATGAGGATATAGACAGCTTAGCATAGACTTCTCAACGTGAAAAACTTAATGCATTCACCATTGAGAAGAATCAATCATTACAAGCACAACAAAATACATTCACATGCACACATTCGTGTGTGTACAGAAAAGACATGAGAATTATTAAAGGGACTAGTCCAAGATTCATTTTCAATACTATTATATTTAACTGTATTTTAACTGGACGTACTTTATATCATAGTGTGAAATGAATTTCACATCCCTAAAGGGGCAGTCAATTTGGAGAAGATTAGTCACTTCCACCATGTGGCATGAGATCAAACTTATATGGGATGTAGCAAGAATGTGAACTAGTTTTAGAAGAACATACTTAAAGAAAGAGTTACCTGACAAAATTTGAAGAGGCCATACTCTTTTCAATTGCTGATGGAAAGAAACATTTTAAGACTGAGAAAAATACCAAGCAAAGAAAAGCAAAACCACAATTCAATTTGTAATTGTATTTGCAGGTCTCTTTATTTTTTCCAAAACTCCTTTGAGCACCTATTCCTACTTGGAAGACCTATTTGCTTTCTAATTTGACCCAACACAGCTCTCCTCTCTCTTTTACTTTTTAATGTGCGATTTAGATCCAGAACAGCTTTCATCTTTGCATATGACATGGAATCAGAAACTTGATTGTTTTTAATCATCTCTTTATGATAGTAAAAAGCTTTCCTGAAATCATTGACTCGGAAGAAAGCATAGATAAGAGTGGAATACGTGTAAGCATCTGGCTTCAATCCAGCAGCATCCATCTCTTTTAAAACTTGTGGGCACTTTGAGAGCCTTCCACCACGTGCATATGCATTGATGAGCATGTTATATGTCATTACATGTGGCTTTAGACCCATCTTTCCAAATTCAAGTATCACATTCCTAGCTTCATAGTAGCGCCCTTTCTTAGCAAATCCATCAACAAGGATATTAAATGTTACTCTTGTCCCTTTGATGCCATCCTTCATCATCATTTTCCATATCTCCATTAGTTTCTGAGTATCACCTGCCCGCCTATAACAATCTAGTAAAGTTGTATATGTTTCTATTGAGGGTTTTAGTCCTTCCCTTGTCATATTCTCAAACGTATTATACATCTTTTCATGCCAGCCACACAAAGAATAGACATGAATGAGAGCAGTATATGATTGAGAAGTAGGAAGTAAACCTTGCTTTCTCATTCTTAAGAAAGCATCTGTAGCCTTATCACCCATTTTTTTCTGCCTCCCATAAGCACTTAGTAAATAAGTAAATGTCCAAACATCAGGTTTCAATCCTGATTGCTCCATCTCCTCCATTAGCTCTTCCACGACTTCGTGACGACCTTTCTTACTATAGGCATCAATAAAGGTATTATAAGTAGAAACTGTTGGATGTAGATCTCTCTCCTTCATTTCAAGAAACAACCCTTCGGCTTCTTCTAGTTGATTCATTTTAGCATAAGTATCAATTAAGGTGTTGTAAATGATGTCATTAGGCTTGAAGCCACACTTCTCCATCTCAGATAAAATGATAAGGGCTTCTTTTGTAAGGCCCTCATTGCAAAAGGATTTGATAAGAGAGCCAAATATCTCAGAGCTCAGCTTCACTCCACTTTTGGACATCCTGTCAAAAAATTGCCAAGCTTTTTTAGCATTTTGACCACTTTCCCTCATAATAGTTATGAGGGAAGAGCAAGTTACAGAATCAGGTCCAATATCCTTTTCCATCTCCTTGAGGACCTGCCATGCATCATCATATCTGCAAAACAGAGAAAAGCTAAATATTAACTGTCAACCCACAAGATCCTGATTACAACACCACATATCAATTAGATGTTAAAACTTAAAATAACGTTTAGAGTTCACTTGAATGTAGTATAAGGCGTGCTGCTAAATGAATATTAAAACAAAATCTTCTATTCTCATTTTTCTATGGAAGTAAGTTGTTTAAAATGCTCTTTTTATTTCAACAGTGCCTTGCCAGGTCGGTGAGAGAAGGGTGGCTAGTATAGCCTCCACCAGGGTTCAGGTCTCGCCAAGTGATATGCTAGTGCTTATGCTCGTGCTTGTGGATGTGGGCCAGCACAAACAATGGATGGGGCCAGGTGTGAATCCTAGGAGACTTTGGCGGAACAGATACCTCCGACTTGCTTAGCCAAAGGTAACCAAATTGAATGTTGCCAATGGCTCCCCCGTAATGCTAAATCAGGGCACATTCACCTCATCATGATAAGAGGAAGTGAATTCAAAAATAGAAAAATTCTCTTGTTATGGATCACATAAAAGGATCCATTATTTAAGTGAATCAATTTATGACACTTTGATTTATGACACTTTGAAATATAGAAGGCACTGAGTTATTCTCATCAGAGGTTATCATAAATAAGGCAATTTTTTTAGTTGTATTGGCTATTATGATTTCTAAATTGCCCATCAAAGAGGATCTGAATTTGTACGTTGTGTTCTCCTTATCCAGCATGCAGGTATAGTGGTAGCCATCATTAATGTCATTTTAAGCATGCTAATATGCGTTTTCCAAATAACAAATCATAACAACTATAATTAATAATGGTATCACACTACACAATTTAGAAAGGGATCAATTGCAAGAGTGATGGTAAAGATTCAATCCACTGATGTTGGCTGTCGATTGATTTTCAACTATCCTAAACTGTATGGGCATGGATGAGATTATGGGGGAAGCTAGCAAGAAGTGCTGAACTTCAGAATTATCATTTTTTTCATAATGTTGTCACCAAAATGCATTTAAATAAGCAGGCCTTTTTGGGTGAATAGGACCTTCTTATGAGTCCAATATCACTTTTGAGTGGCAAGGACTGGTTGTGTGGAATATTGGAATCATAAACCAAAGTAGTCTGATTCAGACTCAGCTTGGACTTAGTGAGCCCTGTTACCCTCCAATTTTATAAGAGGGTAATCCAGTTGCAGGTCTTTCCAAAGCAGATGATTGTGAAAACTTCATTCAAATTCCGGATCCAGACAAACTATGATCAGTTGTACAAGAATTAGAGTTCCTTGAAGTGTTTTCACTTTGTCAAAAAAACACTTTAGTGTATGAGTGGAGCACCCCTTCACTTCCTAAAAAATGGTGGGCAAACTTCACTTTTCACTCACGTGGCAATCACCTCCTTAAAAAATGGTGGGTGCACTTTCCTAAAAATTTGGTAGGCAGACTCTCGCATGTGTGGCATTATCCCTAAGATTAAGGTGGGCACATCTCTCTTCCCAAGTTCCCACATGTGGCATCTCTTCACAAGATGGGCACACTTCCCTCTTTCACACATGTGATAGCTGTGAAAAATTGAAACTTAATGCAGATTAGTGTTCTTTTAACTCCCTTTTCTTTTATTTAACTTAGATCTGAAATTCTTCAATCACAAATACGCAAATAGAACGCATCAGAACAATAGAGAGTGCAGTAGAACACAAAATAAGTTAATAACACAAGCACACAAGATTTATCCTAGGGAAACCCAAATAGGGAGAAAACCCCAGCAAAAGACCTTCTTTATTGTGTATGAACTGATATCCAGGTATAAACCCTTGACAAGGTGCTACAGTACAAAAATACCAGGGAGAGTGGATGACTGGGGACAAGGAGCCTTGATACTGACTGAAACTTGACTGCATGCAATTGCTAGGAGTTGCACAAGATTTATCCTGGGGAAACCCAAATAGGGAGAAAACCCCAGCAAAAGACCTTCTTTATTGTGTATGAACCAAAGTTACAAATGTAGTGTCGGCGAATATATCGCCGAGGGTCCAAAAAGAAATTATCGGATTTATCGGCGAAAATGTCGGCAAACATCGGCAATATATCGGCAAAATTAAAAAAATACAAAAATATTCATTTTTTTTCAATTTTCTAAACATCTAAAGCAACAAGAACATCAAATAAACACATTGCCACATGCATATGGAAAGAAAACTGATATATAAGATGTATAAGACGTATTGCTAGACATCACACATCAAAAATGAATCGTGTCCTTCATTTTTTTTCAATTTTCTAAACATCTAAAGCAACAAGAACATCAAATAAAGTTTAAACACATTGCCACGTGCATATGGAAAGAAAACTGATATATAAGATGCATAAATAATAAGACGTGTCGCTAGAGTCTAGACATCACACATCAAAAATGAATCGTGTCCAGGATCTTGAGTCCCTGACTCATGAATCACCAAAAAAATACAATCAATGTATCTCATAGAGTCAACTGTCATATGCAATAAAATAAACTAAATAAAGTAAACTATGGATTCCCTCTACCCCTTCTACGGGTAAAGGTAATCGCTCTAGTAATGGCTCTGCCTCTAGAGCTAGAAATCCCAGGTGCTCGTGGGGGTCGTCGTGGACTATGGCGTCCTCTGCCTCTAGAAGTGCCTGGTCTCTGATGTGATATAGAAGATCTAGAAGATTGATAAGGTACTACTACGTCACGCTCATCAAGTCCTCTACCACTGCTACTGCTACCACTGCCCTTATATCTGGGTCCCTCTGGCTGAGACGGTGGTCGTGACACCGGTGGCCGTGAAACCGGTGGTTGTACAACTGGACAGTCTACTGGTGGCTCTGCTACTGGTGGCTGTACAACTGGACAATCTACTGGTGGTGGCACACTCTCAAAGCCAAACCCCTCATCCTCCCATATCTCACTCTGGGGATC
This sequence comes from Larix kaempferi, assembly GCA_027924585.1. Taxonomy (NCBI): domain Eukaryota; kingdom Viridiplantae; phylum Streptophyta; class Pinopsida; order Pinales; family Pinaceae; genus Larix; species Larix kaempferi. The sequence goes on from BSBM01000289.1 coordinate 21,697,989, forward strand.
CTGTGTATCATGATCATCCTCTAACCAATCAGGGGCTGCCTCCATAACAGGTTCCTCAATCTCCACTCTCCACGCAGTAGTGGTGTCAATGTCATCCAATGAAATGGCCTCCACATCAGGTTTTTTCTGAAGCTGCTTCACCTACAACCTGAGATTGTAGGAGACGTACACTAGATCATTCAGGCGTTGGGTATCCAACCTGTATGAGGACAGTGAATTTATTAAATTAGAATCTAGAATACATAAATTATAATTACCCATGGGACATAAATTACAGTAGATAATGAATTTCGAATTTAATTTCAAATTCTCTAACCTGTTGCGCTTCTTGGTGTGTATTTTTTCAAATACACTCCAGTTGCGCTCACAACCAGAGGAGCTGCATGTCTGGCTAAGGATCCGAACAACAAGACTTTGGAGATGGGGTACTCGTGCACCATAGGTTTCCCACCAATGATCTACAATGAATTGGAGAAAGTTAGAAACATAAGAGAAGACATTGAAAATTTAAAATTTAAAACAAAGAAATAAATAAATTGAATTTTTTTCATTCTTGAAAGTTGAACTTGAAACAAGGTGAAGCTTACTTGGCATTTTGTTCTTCTTGTCCCTGATAGCCATAGCAAACCCAAATGTTCCCATGGCCCTCTCATAGATTTCCAACTCTTTGGAAATCTCTGAACGATCATCTTCACTTGGCACCATCCTCTCGACACATTCCAAGAACCCATCCACTACCTCTCCATCAAACCGGAAGCCACAGGAGTAAGAGAATGCGGGGTTGAGGAATAGCCCTGCAACATGAATGGGGCGATGAAGTGTGTTGTTCCATCGCTGATCAATCACCGCCCATATCAATTGTTGCTTCGCTTGCCCATCCTCTCCCCTGTCCTCACAGTAGGCACGAATGGCCTCTTTGGCCCTATCCATGGCCTCATATAGGTAGCCCATTGCGGGCTTGTCTCCATCAACCAAGCGAAGAACCCTTACCAAAGGTTCACAGATGGCACACACTTCCTTCACCCCATCCCAGAAGCTCTCCTGGTATGACACTAGTCTGGATATGGCAAGTCCCTCCGCTTTAGTGCTAATCGATAAAGCACGCCACTCAGCTGAAAGGAACATAGTCTACAAGTCCCACTTAGAAGTATGGAGAGACTGAAGAGAGATGAAACAAGTGGCAAAGCGAGTGATGGCGGGACGAACCAACTCCCTGTCATGAGTAAATTGCCTCATCAAGCTAAGCACAGAAGCATGATTGTATATAAATTTGGTGATGCTTCTTGCTGGATCAATGACATCCCTGATAAACTCAATCTTTCCCATATCCTCTAAGATCAAGTCGATACAGTGTGCAGCACAAGGGGTCCAAAACAAAGAAGGATACATGTCCATACGAATCCTGCCAGCTGCCACATAATTCGCAGCATTGTCCGTTATAACTTGGACAACATGCTGCGGTCCTACCTCCTGGATGAACCCATCCAACAACTCACATAGTAATGCTGCATCTTTGATATGTGCAGATGCATCCACAGATTTTATAAACATTATGCCCCTGGGACAATGAACCAAGAAATTGAGAAGGGTCCTACCCTTCGTATCGGTCCAACCATCTGACATCACTGTGCATCCCGTGAACTCCCATGAACCTCGAAGCTCCTCCAACCTAGTAGTGCAATCAACCTTTTCATTATCAAGAAGGGGCCCTCTCAGCTCCTCATAAGTGGGGGGCTTATACCCCGGCCCAACAGTAGCAATGGCATCAAACATAGGAACGTAGAATGGGTTCCTCGCAAAGTGGAATGGTATATCACTCCATAAAAGGCACCGACTCACAAGTTTGTCTGCTTCCTTTTTCTCATTTATCTTGAACATTGACTTTATACCTGGTTGTGCACCAGGCCCGGATCTCGGAACATAGTAATTAGATGTTGTTGAAGGCATGGCGGAAGATGAGGAAAAGGTCTCACTCCCCACTCCCCCTAAAGTGTGTCCGGCTGTCCCGGATCCTAATGACACTCTCATTCCAAGTTCCTGCCTGAGAGCTTCCCTTTCATCTTTCTTCTTGCCAATACTTTCAATTGCGAGTTTGGCCCTATGAATAATTTCAGGTGTGGAGTTTTTGCAAATATCCACCTCATGCCCTGAAAGTAGTGCGAGGTGGTATTTGAGCCTACTTATCCCCCCCGTCATCTCCTTGCCACACAAATTGCATTTTAGCTTTTGGCGATTTTGTAGATCAAGAGGCTCTCCGTATCTGTATCCGTATCTGCTGTTGCTGTTGCTGTTGCTTTTGTTGCTGTAGCCGTTGGTATCCTGGTTCCACCTCACCAATATGATCTCTGGGTATTCCCGTGTGAAAGGTACTAATTAGTAATGTTTCCTGTCTAAAGCATAATGTGTAAGATGCTTATATTGCCTGGATGCCATATCTGTCTAAGTCCGAGGTATAGGGTAAACCCAACCAAGTGTAGGTCAACCGAAGTCAAGCGAACCGCCAACCAGCTAATTGAAAGGGAGGCGAGCGTAGACTGAAGTAATCCCGGCTCGTGCTATCCCAAGTGTCCTTTTTTATTCCAGTTTATTTTGATTTCCGGAGGTAGAGTTTATAGGTTCGGCATGTTGCTATAATGTTGATCATTCAGGTCCTAGTCCAGTATATAGGTTTAAAGGGTAACAGGTCTGTTGCAAAATAAAGGTGCAGAGAGGTTCGTTCATGGGTCATATAGGGAGTCAGTAAGTATGAGGGTAAGGTAAAAAGGATGCGTTAAAGGTTCCAAGAAGGTTCCAAGGTCTATTTCCAAGTCTGAATACCCAAGGCTGTATGGATGAGGTTTCCGATAGTTAAAACAAAGTAGGGTTAATAGGCATAGGTTCAAAAGGATAGTCAGTCTGTAGGGCTGTAAAGGCAGGGGGCATAGGGCCGTCAGTGTAGAGGGTCTAGGGCCTATTCCGAAGGAGGTCAAGTTTCAAAGAGGGTAGTATATGTATGATAGTTTCCAAGGATGAGGTAAATATGTAGAGTTGATGTCTGAGTAAATTGCTAGGAAAAGGAGTTTACTGGTAATAAGTGTTAAGCTGTGACCCGCGTTCATTCATTGTAAACACATAAAAGTATTGTTGATTCGTTAAATTGGTGAGCTAACTCACAAAACTTTCTATATTGCGCATTATAGATTTTAAAAGAAAAAAACACGAAAATCACGCGCCAACCTATCTATTTCTAACACACTTGGAGTTCTTTTTTTACAACTTCTACGTCTTCACGCGGTATAGGTTTCGAGTCTATCTGTTGGGTTCTGGCACATGTGTCCTGTGTCTCACCGCCTTGCTGGGTATACGTGTCTTGGGTGTTATAATCCTTCCTTCCACGTACTGTTTAACCTAATTCCAGGGTTTATTCGTTCTCTCGTCGTCAGTGGGTAACGCGTATGTATTTGAACGTTTCCTCTCGTCGTCAAGGGGGGGTGTTTGCGATCAACCACGCACCAGAAACAAGTCTCGATCCACCTTCGCAGACAAAACCTCATCTACTGATCCCGGCCAGCATTAAAATACCGGCACCAATATACTTATTTATTGGTCCTCCACCTAACATGGCTCACTACATAATCTGTCCGTAGTCGCGCCTCACCTCCAACAATGTGATCCCTCCTAAAAAAAAGTATTATACATAAATTAATTGGATGGGGCTGGAGTAATCCATAGAGCTTAATGTAGTATTGGGAATATAGGCTGAATGTGTGTAAGAACTGAAAGCGTAATATGGGAGATTGTATCCTTAAGGCAAGTACTACGCACGCTTGGCATCAATGCTTGGCAAAATATAGGTTATCCTGGAGAAACGCTCTCAAGGGGTATAGTTTATAGAAAAGAAAATCCAATTTAAGTCCCCAGATAACACACTAATTGTACCCCCTCTCCCTAAAATAAGATATTTTACTAGGAGAAAACTGTGAATTATAAATTCTCGTTAAATCTGTTTTCCAAGTAAACTTGGTGCCTGGTCCGAATCTGGTAGGCCCTAAATAAAGAACTATCCGGGCATCACCCTCCTTCCCTTACCGGCACAACCTTACTAGGTTGAAAGATACGATGTGTATGGGGAGGAACTTAAAACGGGTGAATTGTAAGTAAGTATCATCTCCATCGGTTCGGAAACAGAGAATAATAAATCGACTTGTGGCATCGACCGCATCGACTCTTAGATCTATTAACGGCTACACGAGTCCTGGCGCCACCTGGATTGAGATTTGAGGTTGTTGGCAGACCTCCCCCTAACTTTCTAAGAATAAACGCGTTCTATCTCCTTTTGGGGGGAACTATACCCCCCATTCAAATGGTTATCCAAAAGGTAGTTTTTATTAGGTAAAGATAGCATTTCCTGAAGCCCTACTCTAAAATTGAGTGCATTTACTCAGCTACCTAGATCGACTAGCGGATTGAGTCCTGGCATCTAAACCTACCTGATTTGAGTGAAACACCACCTGTCAATTATAGGTAAACATTCTGAAGGGGTATAGTTCGATAAATAGAAAATCCATTTCAGTGGTCCAATGAGGCCTTCCACTTTTCCTCTGAAGAAAAGCAATTTGATTATATAAAAGTTTAATTAGTTTGTTTTGTGAATTCATTTCCAAGTGACCACCTAATTTCCTGCTCCGATCCAGGTAGCCCAACCCAAGTAGTATCCAAGCCAAGCTGATTAGCGGTAGCCACAGTGGATTAGTCCAGCCGGATTTGAGCAGCCGAGTAACCAAGTTGAGTATCCTAGGAGCCGAGCCTTTTTGATAAGCAGCCACAGTGAAGTTATCCCCACTCAATTAGAAAAACCGAGTATCTCAGCCGAGTGTATCCCAGCTCAGCTATGGTTGTCATCGACTGCATCAACTATTGGCTATTGGCAGTGGCTATTGGCTATGCTTGGCTAATAGAGAAACGTCATGAAAGGGTATAGCTCATTAAGAATAAAATCCATTTTGGTGTCCCAATGAGGATTCCCCCCACCTTTGACCCCATCCAAACCAAAAGATGGAGCAGTATTCCCTTGCCCTCCCGCCTCCTATATTTTTTAAGGCTACTTATCCCCCGGTTGGGTGGGAATATATAAGAAGGGGAGCTGGCACTCATGCATCTCTTATCTGCGTAGACCAATTGCTGAGCGTTTCTACTTGCATTTCTATAAGTTGACCTTCCGGTTTAAGTTGTTAATAAGGGCAGGTTCTTATGAGGTACTTCAGCCACCCTCTTTTTAAACTACTAGTTCCCTTCCCCCAGAAAAAGTACTTACACAGCCATACTTCAATAGATCCGGGCCTGCCTATAAAAAGAGGTACGGAAATAACACACCCTGTCAATAGAAACGGGAAAAAATATAAGGTATCATCCCGATCTATGACAAGTATAGCCTAGCAAAGAGAATCAGGTCAAGCTATCTTTTTATATGGCAAGTCTAGCAAGTCAGACCTAGCAATAAAGTTTTTCCAAGTCAGGTCAAGCCCGTATCTCTCCATAAGGCATAATCCTGGTATATCTCTAGTCTCAGGGTAAGGGGTGGGTCTCAATCACCCTCATTCTGTTATTATAAATTGTAGTTGCCATTTTAATGAGTCTAAGTCAGTATTATTCGCCGAAAAAGAAAATAAGTGGAAAGGCTTGCTTGACCAAAGGGAGGGCAAGGTATAATAGCTATACTTTTTGTACCGAATCATTGTTGGGTGCATTTTAACAAGGATAAGTCAGTTTTATTTGCCGTAAATATATAGGTTTTAGTCAATTTAGAGCTTAGCACCTTATCATTAGCCGAAAGATAGCGGGGGTACTCGCTAGCAAAGTTTTGAAAAGTTAGGATCGAGCAAGTAAGAACTCAAAAGCTCTCGGACTTCCTGCCCTTCTCCTATGAGCTAAGGGACCTTTATGCCCCGGTCTCTGGGCAGCTCGCTATCGCTCAACGGAATCCTGCCCAGTATACCTTAGACCACCCTCTTTTCTCTGCAATCTATCCCGTTATTACATATAATAATGAATCGTCCATGGAGCAAAGGAAACAGGGAACTCATCTGTTAATTACCCGAATCACAACTTTCACATAATGGATGCCGACTCCCCAGGAAACGTCGTGTTTAAATCTCATCATAGATTGATTAAGTTCTCCATTTACTTCAACCTATTATTTTTTTAGGGGCCAAAGCCCCTAAAAATAGGGGGCGAAAGGTATAACCTTCTTCATTTTCTTTAAGGAGTATGGGTGGGGAGGAGACGGGTCGCTGCTGGGAGGTCCAACCCTAAGCTTCTCTCTGCGACCATAATTCATAGAATATATAATGGATTTTATCTTCCGTTCAGTTGCTAAAAGAGTTATGATGACGTTGACAAACGATATTGAGTTCCACAAATAGAAGGCTAGATATAACCTACAGCCAACCTATATATACGTAAATATCTATAGCCTAGCCGGCAGCCTATAGATATAGATAGATGTCCGGACAGGATTCTGAGTTCGCCGTACCCCACTGGGTACTTTTTACCAGAGGGGACCACTTGTTTCCCCTTCCTAATTCGATCCCGCTCTGATAAGTGTGAACCTTTTGAAAATAACTTATTGATCCCATGCATGCCCAATGGATTTATCGCCCAAGGAAGCACTTCTTTTCCCCAACTCGTTGGTGCGTACACCTATAAAGGTACAAAACTTTTGGTCGGAACTGCAAGTGACAGAAGAGGCCTGGTCGGGATAGAATCCCTTAGATAAAACAGATACTGAGTCTCGAGTCCCTTTCCATGCCAGGGAATCCTCAACAGCAAGACAGGACATGGATGCAATCCTGACACTACACACACATTGGATTTATTCCGGACAAGCAGCGATTCAGAGACATACTAGCAGCCGAGGCAATCCTTCACATCACAGCAATATATAATAGAGCATCTGACTACCATCGGATTGATTCCTTCCTAACACCCACCCATTTAGTTTTCCCACCCCATACAAGCTGGGCGGACAATCCAGACTCGCCCGCCATCATCGAGGCAGAGAGACATATAGACAGAGAGAATAACTCCCAGTAAATACTGAGACTGATACCTACCATACAGAGACTGATAACATCCTTCCTACCATCTGAAACAGGTACAGTCTATAGGCTATAACACAGGGGATTTACTTCTACCTTCCAGGGGAATAAAGCATTGGAAGGAAGGAGGGAATACCAGCTAGCCACGGATTGAGATTACATCTACTCACAGAGGATTTAATGACATCTAGCAGGGGAAGCAATGAAGGACATATACTACCAGGGATCATCGGAGGGAGGGTATCACATCCATCCACTACCAGTGATAGATAGACTGTTACTACTGATTTAATGACATTTAGCAAGGGAATTCTGGGAATAATAAACATAAAATACCCTTTCTTTCATCATTATTGTATACAATATTATTGAACCTAAACATGTGAGTGTGGTAGCCATGAGTTTATAGTTACTAAATGCTTGATACGCATCGGCATCGACCCACCCCTGCTAGTTTATTTGTTCGTTAAACCCTTCTTCTCTGGCTCCCACTCTATCTATCGATCTATGAAACACCTATCTTCGTTTTTCTATATAATAAGAGAGCGAGCGATAAGTAAATGAAATGTTTAATAGGGCTCGATAAACCTGAGAGCCAATTGAGTGATACCGGGAGAGGTTTACTATATAAGGGCACATTATAAAAGCTGCTCAACCAGGTTGCTTTCCCCGTCCCCCCCGTTCTAGCAATGCGCTGGAAATCGAATCGTTCTTGATGCTGGCTCGCCTCCGAAATAAATTGAATTGTTCTCGTTCATGTCCTCCGTTGAACCCCCGGCCGGTTCTTCACCGCATGTGATAGAGAAGAGATAACTAAACCTGCAAGCCTGAATGAGTGGAAGGCAGGAGAAAGCTGCACTCGTAGGGAATAAATCTATCGTTTTATGTTGTTTCCTAAAGATACCCTTCTGGTCGTAGTTGATGGAATTGGTATCCACCCATCTCGCTTCTCACTCGAGTTTCGGGGATGCAGTGAGTTACCTAGCTATGGCAGTTAGTCCTAACTGCAGAGCCCAGTCTTTCTTATAGCAGGAGTTTTTAGCATTAACGCAGTCGAGCCTTTCTTGAGAAGTAAGGCGAGTGGCCCGAAGTGACAGGCGTCCCTGCATGCAGGTTTTTTAGGCGGATGGTATAAAAAAAAAAGTTTTGATAAGCATCAATTATTACTATATAAAAGTTCCCCGCCGCGAATTCACCAATTGTGAATGTCCGAGGTATTATTAGTTATACGTAGATAGAGTACGGAGGCTTTTATTCAGTTACGAAGGGTAGGCTTTTGTACCAGCCCGTGGTCCCTCTCATTACAGTGTATAAGTGTGTGGTCCTCCCCATTACGCTAGAAACAACTATAAGTCTGTCGTCCTCCCCATTATAGTCCATCTCTCTACTCATTACAATCGGAATCTCTCTCTACTCCAGATATGGAACTTTCTATTCACCCTCAACAGTTAATGAAGGTTTCAACTTCCTATTAAAAATGCGTATCCAAATAGTAAGACCTACCTGAATAAGGGTCGAAGTGCTCCTCCCGTTTTATCTATTAAGGGTCTCTCAAGTGTCCAGCCCGTTTTATTTATTTATTAGTGGGTAGCGGCGCTATTGTTTCAGGGTGGGAGAAAAAAGCCTTGCTTATATCCTTAATAGGTGGTATAGGGATAAGATGGGGCAAAATAAGATAGTGACGAGAAGATTGGTTCGTGCCGAGCGGGTATCCAGTGCTATACTGTATATGATGCTCGTCCGTGCCGCTCGGAGAATGGGGGATTGGGAGTAGCGGGGCACCTTTGATCACTGGGAATAGTGAGAGGAGAGACGCCTTGTTAATTTGGTTGTGATTTAACTCGTTAATTCGTAATTGAAGTGGTTGTTCATTCGCTTCTAAAAACAAACTTGGTTGTTCCTTAAAGAATTGAGAGCTTTTTTGCACCTATGTTGGGGCGGCCCTTGTCCCGTCCTTTCTTTGGAATTGATTTCCCCTGTAAATCCCCAGCTGCGACCGACAGCTCAAGCGAAGTTGTGTTTGTGCCAGTATAGGTAGTGTATAAGTAGTGGCCGATTTGCCTGATGTATCCTTCCCCGAAACCGTGATCAATGCTGGCTGATTCACCGAGAGTAAATTGGTGCCGTCTGCCGCCCCTACCACAGCTACTCCCCAATTTGGGCCAATATGACTATTTTTGTTTTGAAATAAGTGCCCATTTGTAAGAAGGGGGAGAATGGAAATAGATAGGGTACCCGGAAGGGGAAAAAGCTATATTTACAGATAAGCTCACACCTTACATAGTAGTTTAGGTGGCCCTTTCTTTCCACGGACTATATTCTATCTCGTTTGTCGATCCGGCAACATCGACATTGGAATTGGTTATGCAATACCTTTATTCAGTTCAGATGCCAACCAACCATGAAGAAGGTGGCGACCTTAATATCTCGTTTCCCCAAGTCGACTACGACCATTCCGAACTCAGCAATTCAGTATTAAGCTAGTAATAGAGGCAGCCGCAAAACACCAATTGATGTTAGCAGCTAGCATATATATATGTGGTTATTTATTTATACTACCTTATTTGTATGCCATCTGGAAATGGCTAATTGAAAGCAAGCATGCAATCATGCACCTTATCTTATTATTTACGTTACCGTTGAGACCCAGCGGGAAGGGCACGTATCCCCATCCGCATGCCACATAATTTACTTTACTTCGATGTTGAAGCGCCTCTAGAGCTCATTTCCATGGTAGAATCGAGGGATATAGCACCTGTGGTATGAATTTCCTTAAGGGAGCATAGCCTAGTTTTCCTCTACTTTGGCTGGGTTTCAATCCTTGTTTCCAATGAATGAATCCCAATCATGGATAGTGGTTTACCTATCTTTTCACTTCCGGGTATTCCTTGTATCCCAAATAAAAGGCAGGGGGCTATATAGATGTGCCCGGAAGGATAGTATCAATCCGTCTTTTAACCCACCCCTTTCTTTATATCAATTTTCCGAGATCTTAAATAAGCTGGGTGGCAAGCCCCCAAGACCCCCCAGGGAGCCATATATTTAGATATTTATTCTTGACTGTCGGAGCCCCCAAGCATGGGTCGAATAATGAAGAACAAAGGATGTTTATTAGGGTTGGGAGGGAAATCAACGGCACCAACCTTTGCTGAATCAGGGGTAGCCAAGCCCGAGCTCTCTAGCTTTCTTTTTTCCGGGGTGGCCAAGCCTAAGCTAGTTAGCTTGGTTTCCTTCCCCTCCTTTCAAGTTGAAAAGAAGACTCATCTTTTCATGACTAGTTCTTTTCTATAGCTAGCTTTTTCTCCTCGAAGTCAGGAATGGTCAATCAATTTTATTTTGGGAAGAGCTTTTCGGTGAGTCCTTAAGTAGGGATCGAGTCCTAGCTTCTATCCTTTCTAGTTTCGTTCAGAGCAGGAAAATAGCGTAGGAACTTTTTTGAAAACAAGTAAAAGTTCTCCCCTTTAGTGTTCTGTGTTGGCTCAATGAACTAGAAATTGGATATAGAAGGAGATCAAATTTTCCCTCGGCTTTGGGAAGATTGACTCGAATCATCCTGAAAGCACCAACCTTTTTATCCTTTCTGAGTACCGAGAAAAGGAGGGCAGATTATAGAACTTTAATTATAGAAAGAAATTAGCTCTTTCCCGTAGCTCCCCTCATCTTATATATTATCACCTAACTAGCTCCTTCCCTCGTTTTGAGGAGTAAGTACTTTATTCCTCTTTGAGTGGTTTGCTCTCTTAATTTGAATGGGATTTGAGACCGAATCATAATCTTTGCCTCCACTCCTGGAATGTGCGCTTGAAAGAAGTAGGCTAGTACGACTTCGTAGGTCGCAACTACAGAATTGAATCCCGTTTCAAAAATGAATACGAATCTTTGACTCGCTTTCTTTTTTAGTAAGTCTTTCTTTCTCCCTTAGGGTTTTGTATTTATGAACTGGAACTTTCCTCTGATTGCAGAACCAGCTCTTTGAGGTATACTGAATAAGAACTTTCCCTATTTTGAGACAGTATAGTATTAGCTTTTTCCAATTTATGTACAGAAATGAAGTTTCTTTGACTCGCTTTGTGTAAAGACTCTTTATATGGGCAACCTGTCCTTTTCACTTCAATTTCATTTTAGACTGAATAAATATATTTTACTTTCTTTTGTTTTGTGCATGACTTCTGCTATGGTTGCAAATATGAACTTAGGTTTTTGAAAGTATATAGCAAGTACTTAATTGTAAGCGCATCTATAAAAAAGTAGTAGAATTTACTCGGCTTTAGTAAGATATCCTCGTATTGGCTTTAAGGTCGGATCAAGTTGCCAGTTCCAGCTCTCGAGATCGAAGGTCGGAAGTACGCTTAAAATATATAATAGTTCTCAGCCGGAGACGCAATAGGTAGGGCGCGTGGAAATATAAAAGCAGCAGTCCAACTCAATGTTGGGAAGAGCTCCTCGCTCGAGCTGGAAAAAAGTAGGCAAGTTCCACTTCCAGCTTTCGAGTTCAACAAGCCGATGGAACCGGACATAGATAAATAAAGATGCAATAGTCTCTCGAGTTCGGGAAGCCTTTATCGCTAAACCAGTAATGAGCAATTGAGTTCGAGCTTCCTTCTTTAAATAATAGAGCAGTAAACCAGCTCTTTTACTCCCCTTTAGTGGTTTAGGGATGTATTCTTTCCAGCTTTGCCAGTTCTTAGGTAGCGCTTTCCTTTTTGTGAGCAAGCAACTAATTCTTATGGAGGGTGTGCGCTTTGGAACTGTAAGTTCGTTTCAATAAAAAAGCATCAGTTTCTCGAGTTAAGAAAGCACTCCTTGGTTTGGCTTTAAGGAACCATCAAGTTTGCACTTCCTTCTTTCTAAAATAGGGAATACCAATTTCTTCTTTTCGTGCCATATATAGTTGCTCGTTCCACGAGGCTCCACAAGCAGAACTGGCTGAATGCAGAATGAATGTGCGCTCCATTTATAGCTTCTAGCTTTTGAAAACAGTTCGATGGAGCAGAAAGTAAATTGATGGAGGAGAACAGGCATCTTTATCCTGTTTTATCCTAGTGGAATAAGTCGGAGCTAGTTTTTATCTTATCTCTATTTTGCAGGCTACCAGTTATTGTTACCCGGACAGTCAGCTTGTTCTTCTATAGGAATGTCAGCTCAACTTTTTATAGTAGTTATTCTATTGAGATCTATTTTTTCTATTTCAATTTCAGAGCAAGAGTTGGAAACAGTAGTTTTTTTCTCTTCAATTAAGTAGTGGCTTTCTTCTATTATATTAGGAAGCCATAGTTGAAGGAAAGCTCTCTGAACCAGAATGAGCTAACTACCGATCTGATCTAATAGGAATAGGAAGCATCCCTTTTTTTTAAGTACTCATTCTATTGACGTAATAAGTTTCAATTTATTCCACAAGCTCCTCTTCTATTAGTTTTCTAGTAGGAAAGTCTGTAGTCCAAACGCACTAAGAACTCATACCTGTATAATATATATATATCTATATTATACCTATAAGCTATATTAATGATGTTACTTTACAGCTGTAAGTTAAGTTGCTCAACTTTGAGTCCCGATTGTTGCAATTAAGTAATTCAATCTTAGTTCTTATAATTAGTTGTTCGTAGTTAAGCCTGAGCTCACACTATCATCAAGGCGAAGCAGCCTTCACATTAACTATAACTAAAACTATGAAACATAGCCAGTTGTCTCATCTGCCAGCGGGTCATAGCAGCCGATCCATTGTCAGTAGTCTCACTGCCAGCCCCAGTCATTATTAGAAGGAAAGAGGCATAGAGCTGAGCGTAAGTGAAAGTCCCCTGAGCGTCAGCTATAAGTTGTCTACGTTATATTGAAAATAAAGAGGCACTTCTGAGCGAAAGCGAAGTATGCCATTATATGTAGTAATATTGCCCCTTATTCTTTATTATTAGGAAGAAAGAGCACGTATAAAGCAGAGCGTAAGTGAAAAGCTATGCATTTATATTATATCTCTTCCTATTTGATTATTGGAAATAAAAAGGCACTACTTAGCTGAGCTAAAGCGAAGAATAAGTTGTATACATATGAACAACCTTACTCTACAGACAAGCAGTCTTTCAAGCTAGTGTAGTAATTATGAAAAGAATGGAGACTTTCACTTGGCTCGAACGCTCTATGGCGGCCTTAGTGCATGTGGACTTACAGCTACTCTACAAACTACTACAGCTAATAGTATTGAGTGCCAGTAGTATGGCTACTCTAAAGATGAAAGCAAGTAGTCTAAATGAAGTGCTTGTACTTACTGCTATGGAGGGGAGGGTGCCACAGATAATAACCCCTACGGAGAGCAGGGGGAGGAGACTTACATGTTTCCGGGAAGGGGCAGCAGGGCGGGGCTTACCTATATAGAGAAAAAAAACAGCGGGTTCCTACAGCACTGGATGCAATAACGATGCTTATTACTTACTTATGTTTCAACAACATTAAGTTAACTTAAATAGGCCATTTCCTGAAGTTTCCCTACATGGGGGGCAGGATTTTTCGATTGAGGATTGACCAAACTTGCATATCTAAGTTTCACTTGGACTCGCATCTCTATAAACAGGCCCACTTCGCCGAGAGGAAGGAGAATCTATGAATAAGGGTAATAATCCTCACGGGTGCATGGAGGAAGGAGAATCTCAGGTTCCCCATATAAACCTGAAGACATACATTATTGGAGCCATCCATATCCATGTTGGTTACTTTATGAGATAAGCTATAGGGCCATCGTTGAGAAGTTGTTGAGGAGTATAATGAAAAAAAAATTACTAATTCACTAGTTTTGGATAAGCAAATTGCATCTTTTGATGGGGTCAGACTAAAAAAACTCTATCCATCAGTGTCTTTTTTTTCAAATAAAAATATACCCTTTCATAATGTTTCTCTCCGGGATTCATTAAGAAGGTGCTATAAGTCTTAAGGTGCTATAAGTGTTGCTCCAAGCCCGGGTGTTGCTGCTCTACAAACAAGTGTTGCTACAGGTGCTCTAAGTGCTCCAAGTGTTCCAATGATGGCCGCACCACATAGTTTGAGGTTAAATCAATAGCAGCCATTAGCAGCCAACAGACGATATGTTGACGGGAAGGCTTTGATTGCTCCATGGCCAACATAAACAGTTTGTGAGAGGAGAGAGTGTGGACTACAGCTGCTCATCAAGAAGTTTCTCTCTGCCAGGATTCCTCAGTGCCAGGGTTTTGAGCTTCCCCCCCTAGTATATGCCTCCCTAGTCGTTGCTCCTGTTGATTCCCTTGTTTCTTTGGGTTGCCCAGTGCTAACATATACGTCTGTCAATTTGCTAGATCAGGCTTAGTTCTAAGCTTACATATGCACATGTGTCTCTTCCTTTTCCTTGTCAAGTAGCTTAGTTGGGTGAAGAGTGTTTGGACTTTATATATTTGCATGTGTCCCTTCCTCAGCAGGCCCAATAAGACATCGTCGGTGAAGAGCAGTCTATGAATGAATACGTGGCAAGCTCGCTTTTACTCAAGGTCACCAATTCACGAATTTCAACCTTTCAATGCGATCCTCTGCTGCGGGCATCAGCCCATCTTAATTAAAGGAACCGAGAGTCAGTAATTCACTTGGCCAATTCATGAATCACCAGCCAAAAGCAACACTTTGCTTGAGGCTGCGTAACCATAAGATTTTGCAAAGTTGATCGTATTAGAATAGCAGGGCACCGTAGCATTCTTATGAGTTAACTTGATCACTTTTATTCCAGCAGCTAATTCTATTGACTAAGCATACTATATAGATCGTCTTGATCTCTACATCCTAGTTTTAATCTCAGTCCCACACACGGGCAACATCCCCACACAGCTTACCCCTAAGGAACAGGAGTGCCTACCTTGGCTGGGATACTAAACTGGGCTACTTCACTTGGATGGTGCGCTATTCAACTGTGCTACTCGGCTTGGCTTAACGGTTCGGAACAGTGCTAAGAATGAAGATTCTTTACTTACAATGCACCTGTTTAGGATGATCATCGACAGACACCATGGTTTCATTCACGCTTGTCAGGGAATGCCAGTCAGCAATGGGGAGTAGCACCGGTTGTTAGTGAGACTGAAGGTCCAAGTGCCCAAGCCCTCCCATCTCATATCCAGGTGCTGTAAGTGAATAGGCCAAGAAGACCGGATTGAGGGTTAAAGGGATAACTGGTAATATAAAAAAAAAACTGGTATCCGTATCTGTATCCAAAGTCTTCGGCATGTTTGCAACTTTGTAAACTAGTTTTTAACTTTGAAAGTTTGAACCTGCAAGTTTGCAACATAAAAAAAAAATGATTTTTAGCATAAAATGATAAACAGAAAATGAAAACATGAAAATTAATTAATAATTATTAATTATTAATAATTTAATTTATTAACTTATTAAACCTCAAAATTTTCAAAAAAATTGCAATTTCATCATGGCTGTAATTTTTATTTTTTATTTTTTATTATGAAATCTGTTGATGGAAATTTTGCATTTGTCCAATTCAAAATTTTGATAGGCAAAATTTGTCGTATTTTTCAAGTGTTTGTCTTTACTATTTAGCTTATGTATTTGCCAATTTGGACATTTAATTTTTGGCAAAACACTTGTAAGGTTAATTAAATCTGCAAAATACACTCAGCAATCTAAATCAAATTTAATCAACCATTTAAGCTCTCATTAACTAAAGAATAATTTAAAATCAGTGGATAGTAGTGACTATTAACAAAAACTTTAAAAATTAAAAAATGATGTTCGGGTTTAATACTTTAATTTTTTTTTAAACTTAAATTTAAAACACAGGCCATCCAAGAAAAGTGTTCCAGCAAAAAGAGTTGCAAAGCTTGATGCCACTGCTGTGAAGTTCGTGGTAAAAAGTATACTATGATTGGGGCAATAACAACCAAAAATTCTGAAAATGAGTTAATAGCATGGAAAAAGAAATCAAAAGAATTTTGTCAGTAGCAAGACGAGTCCGGCATTATTATCATTCTTTGCTTATATTCCAGACCCACTACGAACACTTTCTTCAATGCATATTCTCACGGCTTTAGGCTACCATTTTGATATACTTGGAAATAGTTTTGCTAGGCACCCCAGTATTGTCTTCCAATAAGTTCTGTAGATACTTTTCCTCGGAACTCCTAGCCTGGCTAACTTAGGAGTTTAAAAGTTTGAGATTTGACTCTTCAGAATTTTGGCTAGTTTATGATTCTGTTGGTTGAAGGCTGTCCTTTCTCCTTCTGCACATAACACTTATCTGATGGGACATTTTTCTCATTCTTCCCATCTACCTGCTCATCATTTTGTTCCTAATTTCCTCTTTCCTCTCTGTTCTTGTGGGACACAATAGATGGCTGCAACAACAAAGTTTAACTAGTCATACTAAAAAGTTTCATATTTATTTCACAACAAAGCATCTGCTACCAGAGAGTTTAAAATATCTTAACACTTATTCAGATACCAACATTGTCTAGAACACAGACATTTTGCTGGAAGACGGTGCCAAAGAATTTGAACAAACAATAAATTGTCAATGAAGTGAAGACACCTAACAATTTAGAATAGTTGTTGAAAATGCTTTTTTCCAAGGAATGTGGGGTTTTAGCATTTGCATCAATCTGGAAACAAAACAGATACTTCGTAAGTGTTTCAGTAGGGAGATTTTTGACCTGTATGATGGAGAGAGTCAATGGGCTTTGATCACAGGCACAGAAGAGAGTTATATACGAACTAGGGGAAATCAGATTTTTGGGAGCATTCAACAAACCCTGTGATAAAGCATAACCATAGCTGGTTTATCAAGTTAGAAATAAAAAAATTCATATGATTTTAGACTCAAATGTGTTTTTTACCTTCTTTGTAAATTAAAACTTTAAACTTTAGGGTTTAATTTTTTTAATTTTTAAATTTTTAAAACTTCAAGGCTCAAGCAGTGACTGTAGGCCTTAGGGCGCAACCGCACAGAAGTTCGGGAGGACTTACTTTAGCTCCGCGGACAACTCCAGTAACAACTCGGACTTCAAATTCTCCTCCACGATTGTCTTCTCTAGCAGTAGCTCGGGCCTTCTCCGAGTCTGAATCTCCACGATGGCACGATGGCAGGAACTCGGGCCTCACTCAGCAGGAACTCGGGCCTCACTCAGTAGGAACTCGAGCCTCACTCACGATGGCAGTAACTCGGGCCTCACTCAGCAGGAACTCGGGCCTCACTCAGCAGCAGCTCGGGCTTCACTCGCTCACGAAATGCAACGGCAGCAACAACTCTCACTTCACTCACGAAGCGTCGAAGACCAAAAAACCCAAAAAAAAATGTTAAACGAAGTTTTTAAACCCGCGGAATGCCGGCGATGTCTGCCCATCAACTCGTGATTTTTCCTAAAATATCGCGAAACATCGTTTTAAAAATCGCCCCGATATTTTCGGCGATTTTTCCCGATAATATCACCGCAGAGTAAATTTCGCGATATATCGTGACATCGGCGATATATCGCCGATGTTTGTAACTTTGGTATGAACTGATATCCAAGTATAAACCCTTGACAAGGTGCTACAGTACAAAAATACCAGGGAGAGTGGATGATTGGGGACAAGGAGCCTTGATACTGACTGAAACTTGACTGCATGCAATTGCTAGGAGTTGGATCTGAAGCGCCTTCAGCTGAAGAACATAGATCTAATGAGCACTTGACTGATCTGGACCTGAAGGAGGCTAGATCTGAACTTTACTGCAATTTTCTGTAGAATTCTGACGTGATAATCTTTTGCTAGATCCCTCTAGATATGTGCTCAGATCACTGAATGTTCTTGAGAGAATGATGCGCCCAGGAGAGGCGCACTAAATGGTACTAGAATCACTTCATTTGGATACGAGATGGAGGAGTTATGAGCTCACAAAGATCTTGATGTAGAAATCTTTGTGCTGGAAAATTTGCTGCAGAAATAGAACTGATGATGTGAAATGTTCTTCTTTCGTCTTTTTATGCTTTTGGCCCATATCTTCTAGAAGGCTCCAATCCTTATCTTCTTTTGGCTTAGTCAATCTTTTAGAAGGCTCCAATCCTTATCTTCTTTTGGCTTAGTCAATCTTCTAGAACCCTCAAGGGGTCATTACCTCAAGTTGTTAACTTGTCTAGGCTAGGAAATTTGTACCCCTAGTTCTAATTACTCATTGACACTTTAATACATTAATGCCTTTATAAACTTAGGCTTTTAGCCTTAATAATACATCATTACATTTCAACTAGTCTCTAGGACTAAGAACATCACATGACAACACTTGACAAGACTCAACAAAGGCTCCACAAGACTCTTACAAGGACATCTTATCACTCTCTCAACCTGCATGGTCCACATACCTGCTTTTACATCATATACTTTACATTCAATACATTAATAAGAAGAAGGTCTTTCCCATGTGGTCATTTGGCTCTACAACTTGTTCAGTTACTAGAGTAAATCAAGCTAGGAGGGGCCAGGTCCTAGGAGATCACATCACAGCAAGACAAGGAGGCCATCACACATACCAGTCTAGCTCACAAGACTTTTACTTTCGTCCAAACTCTTGCTAGATTGTGCCTTGACTGTTGCTATAAAGCTCACAAGGCTTTGCCTTGGATTTTGCTCATGGCTCACCATCCTTGGATTTTGCACATGGCTCACTAGACATTTAATCAGCAGCTCGTTCATCCTAACTCTTGTCAAGGCTCACAAGGCTTTTACTTTCACCTTGACTTTTGCCATGACTCATAGGATTTGTTGATTCTCCAAATATTCTTGGCTAGCCTTAGGGTGGCCATTTAAGGCCTCTCATTGGAGAATGACTTCTGATGCTGCTATTTTCAACAATAACACCCTCTTGCATGTAGCATCTCCATACACTTGACTAGGGCGCATTTTCCCATGCAAATGTAATCGTCGGGTTATGTATTATAAAAAAAGAGGTAACTTTTCATTGTAATGTTGTTGATGGAATAAAGAACACACTTTCTCTTTGGTTTTGTCTATGCTCATGTTCTTGAATGGTTATGAAATTATGAGACTTTCTTATGTGTTGGTTGCTCATCTTAGTCAAATTGCTAGTTGATATAGTTGGATCTTTCATTTCATTGCAGCTAGAATAAAAGTTTCAAGCTAAGGGTAGTCTTATTTCTTAAAGAAACCTATTGAACAAGGTGCCTCTTTTTCAATCTTGTTATTTCTATTACTAGTTGAAATGTCTATGTGGTGCCATAGTAATAATAGGTTGCATGATCATTTCAGCCAGTTTGTAGGATCACTCTTTAGTTGAGTTTGCAAGGACATGCACATCATCTTTGTTAAGGGAATTGCATGCAGATTTTTCCAGCCTTATAAATCAACCTTCACTTTTTCTTTTATGCATGTTTATAACAGCCTTAAGCAAATCCATTCACCCTCTTTTCTTAGCCGATCCCTGATCTTTTAGTGACCACATTAACCCATGGAATATTGGCACTAGTCTTGCCCCATTAACCAACCAAAAAATATTTTATTTTCACCCTTTTAATTTTCTGTTTACAAACCTGAAATATATATCAAATAAAATCATAAAAATTAGATTTGTTTCTAACCCTCTTTGAGCATCCTAAATTAGACTCCGTTTTGGTCTAAAATCCTTTGCACTTTATCATCTCTAGCTAGACCAAAACTCTGTTTGTAAATATGCCCATACAGCTGTGATTTTTATCTCTAAAACAGATTTATGAATTGAATTTCAAACTAAGTAAGCCTCCTCCCTTTTTCTTATTTTTTGATAGACTTTGTTTGTTTTAGGGAAGCCCCCCTTGTGATAGTATTTGGCTGGCTAAAGTGAGAAAATTGTTGCTGGGGTGACTGGTAAAAATTCCAGGTTCCCTTGAAGTTTCACCCAGGTGATTAGGACTTCTTCACCTCGAGAAAAAGTTTATGCAGTAACAAGCCCTTCAACTCATGGTCGACATGTAAAATTTTAAAAATGCATACAATATTCACAAATTAATAATAATAAAATGTGTGTTCATGCACATAAATGTAAATATGAACAATTAGACACCAAATATAAAAGTTTGTTGATTTATATTGCATACAAGGTGCAAAATTGCAAATAGGAAAAATACCATTGAGATGGATAAACTTTAAGTTGAGGTACATTGAAGTTCTAAAAATGTAATCGATATACTGAGAACATGATACATAACATTGAGGTTATAAATACAGGAGTATTTAGCAATCACAAATGGATCCCTCTAAAAGTTTTCTAAGCTAGTGACAAATTAGCTACAACAGGAGGCTGCCAAGCAAGCTTTTCTTAAGCTCCAAATAGTCCAAATGCAAGGTTTTTGATAATGCTAATGAGGTAAGAAAGATAAGGGGGCTTTTAGGAAGATAAGATTAGGGTTTACTTAGGTTAGTTTTATTTCTTTTTTCTAGATCAGTTTTTTTTGCCTAGCCCTATCTACAGGCTGACGTGTCTACGCAAAAGTGAGTCGACGGTCAGCTGCTGACTCAAGGCTTAATGAACACGTCAACTGCTGACCCATCACATTTTTGGACTGAGCCGAATCAAACTTGGTCGAGTCAGACTACACAATTCTAGAATATTATTGGTCATTCATTTTTTCTTCTTCAATCTTATCATTCAGTTACTAGTGTGAAACTTCCAACTCTTTTGTGCAATGTATTTGTCATTAGTGTGATGGGAAAAGTTATAACAGTTAAAAAAAATTTGAGGTTGATAGAGACATTCAGAAGGACAAGTATAAGAGCTGAGAGAAAACTCCCCTTTGGGACTGTTATCACATACTTAGTATCTGGGAGCTATTACCATTCTCCAGAGTAGATGTCGGTACCTAGCCAGTCCTTTACATTTGAGATGAGCATTCATGAGGCAACTAGACTACTTGGAGCAGCAGTGTCAGAGTTACCCTTGTCATTTCTGAGTCCTCTTCATGACATCCTGCAGGATACTTGTTCATGCTTTGGTTCACTTTAGCAGAGCAGCAGAGCAGCCAGTTGTTGATTGTTTCTTCCTTGCCATCCAGTTCTCAGAGTGATTCAGATGCAGGTGACTGAGCAGGTATATGGCATAGATGCAGGTGACTGAGCAGGTATATGGCATGAGGTTTGCATTCATTGTCTTTCTTACTTGTATTAGTAGATGTGACTGGGTTGTATTAGTAGATGTGACTGGGTACATGTAGTGTTGACATTGGTGATCTTTTATTTGGATGTTTTAGTGGACTGATAATTGAAAAGGTTAAATGATATCAGTGTTAAGTCCTTGCTATATGCTCATAAGTAGGGTTAGCCTTTGTACAACTTAGATCATTTTTCATTACTCCTGGCACCATTATCACTTGTCCTCCATCCATTTGTAATTCCATGCTTGAAACAATCCCTTGACTTGGATAAGACTTGGGAACTTGAAGACATTCCCCCTTTGTGACCTCTGTCTAGATAGGCCCCCATGTTTATCTGTGTCCCAGCTCTAAAGTGTGTGACTATGCTCTCAGCCCTGTTGATCTCTTTCCTATCTGTTACCCCAGATGTCTGAGTGCAGTTTATGATTGTATATGTCACCGGAAGTGTCTCTAATAGTCTCGAAGCAAGTATTCCTCATCTTATGAAATCAAAAGCATAGTCTCGCATAAATGCTATATCTAAAAGCATGCAAAGGCCAAAATGTCAGGCCAGGAAATAAAAAGCCAAAGTATTAGGCTATGAAAATAAAATAAAATGTGTTTCTCAACACAAAATTATGAAATCAAAGGCTATCAAATCAAAAATCCTGCAGAAAGTCAACACTTGCGATGAACAGCAAGAAATAATTATGAAGTCTCACAATGAAATGAAAGTAGTGTTATAAAAGGATGCTTGTTAGAGTCTAGAGGATCCTTCTAAGCATTTTACCCATCTGTGAGAGACCTGCTTCCCCTAGTGTTTGCCTATCTAACACATGTCACATTGGTTTCCCTGATTCCCATGATCTCTTAAAGTGCATTAAGTCTGTCCAATTAGTCAAACCCTCACTTAACCAAGCCTTGTTTTATTTCATCTCACCCAAGATACTGAGGAATGATCTATTTTGTATATTGGAGTGAATGTGAAAATGAACATATGGTTGGGACTTCACTTTTGCTATGCAACCAATTCAGTTAAAAGTCTTGTTTATGAGCTTATTGAGTTGATCACCATTGTTAAACATTGCTAATGCTTTTAGTCTGCTACTAAAGCATTTAAAAAAGTACTACTAACAGATCATGCATGCAGAGATCTTCAATTTGAGCTCGGTTACGGTTTTTATCAGTTTTGACCTAGTCAACTCTTTACTTGGTCAACAAGCGGGGCCCTTAACCGGATTTCACTACAAGTGTTCAATTGTCCATTTTAATGCCTTTGGAGGATAACCAGATCATTCCATGCTTCAATTTATATAAAAAATCCCATTATCATCATTTTTATAAAGTCAGCGAGCAATTTTTTAATTAAAAATGGTGGAAAATGTTCACAGATGATATATTACAGGTTGATCCATGGTGTATTTGTAGTGAGTCTTAGTGCATTTGGCATTTCTATGTTCATTGGTGCATTTAGATATTCATTTTGGGCAAGGGAAGAAGTTATTTTGGGCATATTGAATATTTACAGAGCATTTCAGCAGTTTAATTAAAATAATTAAAGTGACCATGGCATGGCAAGTAAAACAGAGGACTAGTGAATGGAAAAGATGTGACTTGGGTATTTCCAATTGAGCTCCAGAGATTCTCCAAACACACTTCCACATGGGTTCTTCATCATCGGATTTCACACTTCATTTTTGCCTCTCCAAGCAATTCGCATTCTCTAGGAGGGGCGCACTTTTGGATGATGTACTTAGTATTATGTATCTAGAACCATGTGTAAAGTGTTGTTAACTTGGCCCCTAGGTGACTTTTATGATCTATTCTCATGTTATATCATTACATCATGTCCTGCGGCGTTAGAGGCAATTAGCCCCCCTCATGTGTCTAGTTGATCCATGTGAGTGAGAAATTATAATCTCCACCGTTGATTATCATTGTATTATCTTTTAATCTCAACCATTGATTAAAAAGTTGGTTAGGGATTTGGTCTCTCTCAAATCTATTTAAGAGAGGAGACCCCTCATTGTAAAGGGACTTTGGCTTTTAGATTGAAGATAATAGAAATTCATTGTTGGGCAAAACACCTGTAGCTTGTAGACGAGTTCGGATCTTGTTGTTTCTATTTCACTTTCACACAAGAGATTCATCTTTTGTTTTTTCGGCAAAATCTTGGTGAATACATTTGCTTGCAGGATAGTGCGACTTGGTGGAGGGAGAAGTGGTGGAGAGATCTACTCTCTCCCTCTCAAATTGTTGAGTAACAGGGAGTGATTTGTGCATTTTTGCTAGTCACTTTGATCATTGTCTCTCTTTGATATTCTTTGTATGCAAATTGTTTTCTTGAAGAATCAAATTAAACTCAAGATAATTCTTGGTTGTTTGGATTTTCAGAGGGCGCACTTGTGCAAATTGGAAGCAAGCTAGGGGCACAAAAATTTATCTCCAAGTTGGAAACGTTGGAAGCAAGGCATCAAATCTTGGCATCTCTCAAGATCCGGGTAAGTCCTATCCATCTCTTTCTCTTGTTTTCATTCTATTCCATTGTCAGAATAATAAAAGTTTGAAGCAAAACCCTCACTAAAAATTATAAAAATTCCTCCAATCACAATAATCAAAATTTTGGATTTCTACCACTTGGGTATTTTTCTTTGGCCTCGAAAATACCAAAATACCCCTAGGGCGTCATCTTTAGGGACCCCATAGCCCATCTCTCGAGGCACTGATCTAAACAACCAATTTGCACTTGTGGAAGAGAAGCCACTTTCTTGGTTGTGTGACTGTGATTTTGCTCATGGTCTTTTCTAGTGTCTTCACCTGTCATCCAAGAAATCAAATAAGTGTTAGGAAGCATTAATCTCCTATCAAATCCACTATCTCGGGCATTCCCCGTTGTCATAAGCTCAAACCCCCTAGGATAGTGATTTGGCCATTTTCGACCTAACACTTTCATCCTAGATCACCATAACTAATTCAAGTTACTAATAAATCATTACCAAGATTGCATTTTAATCATTTAACAAATCTTCATCAGTCCTCTAAAGCTCACTCAGCTGCAAATCCATTTTGGTCTAGGATCCATATATAGGGTATCTTACGCTAAATTGATATATTGAGCTCTAGTACCCTGTTATCAAGTCTTTCCCACAAGGTTAGGCTAGGGTCTCCCCCTTAGCTCTCTTAGGGATTAAAGTGAAGAGAATATTGTTCAGCGTGACAACTTATCCTTATTTGGGGAGCAAGATCCTCTATAGTCACCTCTTTAGCTTCCTATCCCCTCTGTTAGAATATTAAAAACCCACTTTAGACTTAGGATATAATGTATTAATCATTTTTTATGCATTCCTAGGTGTTGACTAGGTAGTTGGCCCCAACTTGTCTCTTTTGGCTCATCACTTGCCATCATTATCCATAGGAGCCAACTTAGAAAGATTCTGGATAAGATTTTGTTGCTTTTATGACTGTCCTGAATCAGTAAGAGCGCTTTCCTACCTCACACAGTTTTGTCCTGCTTTTTTTGCTTTTCAATGGATAAGGATAAAACTAGGTGCCCTCTTCGACTTGGCAAGTTGTCTTCTTTTTGGCCAACTCACCCTCCATCTTTTTCTCTCCAAAAGCCATGATCTGATTGCTTTTCCATCACTCATTAGATGCCATAATTGCTTTTTCCCATTCGTGAGCCTCTTGACTGATTTGGAAGGTGATTTTGCCACCTTGGGGGGTTTTTAGATTTTAGTAAGCCTGTTTTTTCTGTGAGCTTTTCGAATTGCCTTTAGTGCATTCTATTTTCTCTCAAGAGGTGTATTATTTATTATACTCTTATTTTCGATAATACCATGAAGGAGTTTTACACAATTGAGTTTCTTTTTCTCATGTGTTATGCTCAAATTTTCTTCCTTCTCTGTATTCTTGCAAAACTAATTGTGAGGTTTCTTCAGTGAACTAGATTCAGGCTATGACAAATTCTCACATGGTATCAAAGCCATAGAATTCCTTCATGGTATCAGAGCCACAGAATCCTACATGGTATCAGAGTCTTGTGCTTACTGAATTTCCTCCTAAGTGTTTTTTTGGGGGTTTTTATGCAGGTACAACTTCATGGATTCGAAAATTGTTCCTCCTCTTACTCCATACAATTATGTTGAGTGGAAGCCAAAGATGGTTGCATCTCTAAAGAGACAATGTCTCTATGATGTGTCTATTGGTGTTGTGAACGAGCCAAAGTCCTTTGGAGAGAAAGAAGAATGAATGGTTGAATGACTGTGATAGAGCATTCAGAGTTATGTGTCTAGCAATGTCTTCAGATATACACTACCTCATTGGTTCCGCGAACTATCCTTTTGAACTATCCTTTTGAGCTATCGTCCAAATTAGGCAGGGCTCTAGATAAGCAGAAGATTGGTACATGGAACGAGCCTATGGACACCTCCTCATGTGTTCTCCCTCCTGATGTCTCGGCCTCAACTCTCTCTGAAGAAGTTGTTCAAAGAAAAGAAGAAGAAATTGCAGAAATTTCTTCAATACATACAGTTGTTGAAGATGAAGACTTCCATCTCTCGCTCATGTTCTCCTATGAGTCTTCTATTTTGAATTTTGAGCAAGATAAGCCAGTTCATGCTCTAGAAGTTGAAAAGGAATTTGATTCCTCTCTTTCACATGAGTCTACTAGTGTGCAAAATGATGATCTACTGAATGTTTTGGAGGTTAGATCAGAATCTGGAGGTGATGCATTCGCCCTCCTTGATCACATGCTTCCTATGTACTTCTATTTGATCATTGGCACATGTTCTCAGAGTTGCCCTGAAGATGGAGGACACTACCATTCGCTTGGTTCAAGTCTTAGGCATATTTTGGTGATTTTGGTTCTGATCTCACCCCTATTGGTTCAAAGGAGATCTCAAGGAACCATCTATCAATTCTTGGAGCTGATTTAACTTCCACTGATCAGAAGTTCGAGTTTCAAGAGCAATCAGATCTAATTGGAGCTGATCCTGCCTCATGTGGTTCGAAATTCAAGTTCCAGAATGGTCTGCATATTCATGGATTTGTTCTGATCAAGTTTGATTCAAAGAGCAAGTTCAAAGAGCTTCCAAATTCACTTGCATCCACTGATGGAGAATTCAAGCACATGTTTTTGGAGCATGATCCACTTCTTCCCAAAAGGAAGATACCTCCAGACATCTAATCAAGTTCACACCTACTTGAGTTTGGAGCAGCAATTTTGGTGTGCACATGTCCATTTTTTAGGGAGGTTTTTGTTCCCATGAGGTTTTCCCTATTTCCTCAGTTCACATGAGCATAATAATTGTAATGGGGTGAACATAAGCCTTGTTGCTTGGGCCCTAATTAGATTTTACTCAGTCTAAGTCAAGCTTAAGGGGGGGTGTTAGAATATTAAAAACCCACTTTAGACTTCGGATATAATGTATTAATCATTTTTTATGCATTCCTAGGTGTTGACTAGGTAGTTGGCCCCAACTTGCCTCTTTTGGCTAATCACTTGCCATCATTATCCACATGAGCCAACTTAGAAAGATTCTGGATAAGATTTTGTTGCTTTTATGACTGTCCTGAATTAGTAAGAGCACTTTCCTGCCTTACACAGTTTTGTCCTGCTTTTTCTGCTTTTCAGTGGATAAGGATAAAGCTAGGCGCCCTCTTTGACTTGGCAAGCTATCTTCTTTTTGGCCAACTAACCCTCCATTTTTTCTCTCCACAATACATGATCTGATTGCTCTTAAATCACTCATTAGCTACCATAATTGCTTTTTCCAATTCGTGAGCCTCTTGACTGATTTGGAAGATGATTTTGCCACCTTAGGGGGTTTTTAGCTTTTAGTAAGCCTGCTTTTCTGTGAGCTTTTTGAATTGCCTTTAGTGCATTCGATTTTCTCTCATGAGGTGTATTATTTATTGTATTCTTATTGTTCAATAATATCATGACGGAGTTTTACTCAATTAAGTTTCTTTTTCTCATATGTTATGCTCAAATTTTCTTCCTTCTCTGCATTCTTGCAAAACTAATTGTGAGGTTTCTTCAGTGAACTAGATTCAAACTGTGACAAATTCTCACATGGTATCAGAGCCATAGAATTCCTACATGGTATCAGAGCCATAGAATTCCTACACCCTCTACCGTCCTGGATAGGATATCTTTTTGGGAAACTACAAGCTGTGTGATAACATTTTTAGCATCATTGTCAAGGAGGTAGAGGCTTCCCTCGGGTGTATGCGAGTGTACCCCTTGCGTTTATAATCCATCATATCGCATCTAGTTTTAAATTGGGTGGTTATATTTTACATTGCTAGACTTTACATAACCATCATTTGTCACTCATTTCTATCTCTCCCCGCTACTATAACGACATATATTTCGGTGAGCTTCCAATTTTGTTCACCTGGCGACTCCACAACGCGACTGTACTGGTGAAGCTGTATAAAGACTCCACTAGGGAATCTTAAAGTTATAAATCATAATGGACCCAGATGTATTCCTTGACTTTTCACAAGCCATAAAAGAATTAACTAAATATGTGAATAGGCCTAGAAAGAGACAAGAGGCAATTAATGAATGGGATTCACAATCTCGGTATGAGGATGATTTTGTATATGAATATCATGATCCTTACGATACCTGAAATATTCCTCATATGTCCAATGTCAAAATAGGTGTCTCAATCACCCCAAGTAAATCAGAAAGTAAGCATAAAACCCAGCCAAGGCTTTGTAGCCAAAGTAGTCGGTTGAATGATTCTCGTAATTCAGTTAGACTTCCAAATCAAATAACCAGAGCTGTTAGGAAAGCCAAACCATCTCCTTTTAACTTTTCTGAAATATATGGGGCACCTCATCCTATGCCGGATAAATATTTTGAAAGGTTTCCTCGTTTCTATGGAAACAATGCCATATCAATCAAAGATCATTTGGATGTCCTTTGGAATTATATGGAAGGACGAGGTGCAGCTGATGAAGATGTTTATATGCAAGCCCTTGGTGCATCTTTAAAGGGGAATGCTCAGTTATGGTTTAATCATTTAGTACCAGGATCCATCACTGGGCATGACATGTTCACAAAGATGCTACTAGATAAATGGGATGAGAACATTGATGATTCTTTAGAGTGTCAGTCTGGTAATGATTGTATTGTTGAGGATCAATATATTGATGATTTGCTTTCTCAAATGGATCATTCCTCTCCTAAGGTGTTCCAAATTATGAGTGTGCCTACAATCCATAGGAATATCACAGAGTACTTTAAGAATAATAGTTCAAAACCTCATGATCAAATTAAAAATGATATCAATAAAATCATACGAGATACATTGTTATTATTACCCGAAGCAGTCGTAGGCCACATTTTAGATCTAATTTGCGAAGGGGAGCCTAACGATCACCATCAAGATACATATATAGTTGATCCTTCCATTTGCGAGTCCATTAAACCGCCTTTAGAAGAGCAACTCCATAATCATTGCGTGGTTGACGATAATTCGAGTCAAAGTTCAAGCCATCCGAATCTCGATTTAGACTTTGATCATATCTCTGCAAAAGAAGAAAAAGTTGAAAATAATCAAACTTCTATTGAGGGGCAATCATGTGATCATCCAATCTGTGAGGATGATAGGGAGGTTAAAAATGAGCTTGTTGATATTTTTCCTTATCTAATGGATGATTTAATCATTCATTCTCAGTTGAGCGTAATGAGAAATCTAAAGAAGAACAATCACATGATGATGATATGGTTGTAAGTCAACTTGACCAAGAGCCTTCTTTGTTACAACTTTCAAGATGGAATCAATGTCCAACTAGTCATGAAGAGCCTTCAAGGAAAGAGTCCCTTAATGTCGATAGTATTCCCCGTCAGATCCTTGGTCAAGATGATTTGGTTGGATGTATAGATGAGAATAATCATAATGAGTCTTGTTCTTGGGAGGTTAGTATTAACCCCGGTGATTTCCTTGACAAATGTCTCTTATCTCATGCGGGATTGGGGTTAGCACCTTTAGATAATGCGATTCAAGCTTCTATTTTTCAATCCACCCTCCCCTCCAAACTTTTGGAGTCTTCTTGTATGGTTTCATGTTCAAATCAAGCTTTTGCTTTCAAGAGTTTCAGTCAGGAGTCTAAAGAATGCCAAGTGGTCAGTGGTAAAACATTTCATCTCCTTTCCCAGTCATCCTTGATGAATAGCATTTTCCAATTTTATAATCCTATTGACTGCTTGATTGAAAAGCTTTATAAAGATTAGTTTCATCTCTTCTCAATCTTTAAGCAACAAATGGGGTTAATCTCGATTTCTGGTTTATTAATTTCCAACTTATCCCCATTTCGTTCTACCATCGACATTAAAATGAACAGAATTGAGCTTGTTATCCTGTTGAATGAGGAAAACAAGGATAGCTAAGGAAAGCTAGATCAAGTATTATATCCTTTTCTTCCATCACTTTCAAAAGACAATTTGCGTTATGTTAATCCCATTGACATCTAGATGGAAGAAATTTGTAGAAATTAGTTTCAACCTTGGCATGATCTCATGTTGCATTTTTTTTATCTTTCTCTAACGCTCAAGTGGCAAGTCAAAGTGGCCTTGACATTCATGTGTGGTATTGCTAAACCATCTTTGGCTTGTCTTATCATTCACTGTAAGGAAAGACAAATTGATCTGTTCGGCAAGTGGCTACATTGGATTTATGATTATACTTAGCACTTCTCTAAATTATTAAGTAGGGTAGTGTTATCACATCCATAGTAGCAGGGGCTGCCATGTCTTCACACCAGTTTTGAGCATATTTCTGAGCCAGTCCATTACTATGATATTCTGAGATCAACAGTTGATGAGCAGTTCATTGATGATCACTCCTATTATCAGCGAACCCAGAGCATACATATTTTCAGTTTCATGCTAGGACTGAGCCTCATGACCCCTGATTTGATGACTGAGTTAGACATTTTCTTCCATATAGAGCAGATGCGATGACAGTGCCCATGGTTAGTACAACAGTAGTGTTCCAGTGACAGTCAGTGGTTCAGTCTGTTCAGATTGTGGATACAGGTATATGACCCACCAGGTATATGGTTTGTGCATTTAAATATTTCATATTATGCTCGTTTACTTATCTTGGTAGCTTGACTGGGTATGGGGTGATCATGATCTGGCAATATTTTATGTGGTTCTTGTTGATTGTTTAGAGTAGAAGTGATTCAGTTACTTTAGATTAGAGATTCTTGTGTATATTGGTTGGTCATGCCCTCATTGTACTTGGTCATTGCCCATAGGGCATTTGCTAGTCATGGCTTCATGTTGTCACTTTCCCCATCCGTCTGTTATCATCCATTTTTATTGCATCGTGACTTACACCTTAACTAGTGATCTTGAGGACTTCCCCCACTTATGCCTCTATGTTGGATAGACTCCATGTTTACCTTGTGTCTCGGCTCTAGAGTGTGTGATTCTAGTCACAATGATTGTTATCCTTTAGTCCTCGAAACCAAGTATGCCTAACAAAAAGTGTTGCTAAACACTAAAGCATCATAACTTAAGTGTGTCGTATTCTAAACGGATGCTAAGTCAAAAAAACAGTGTTGTTAAACACTATGAAGTAAATTGAATATATCTATAATAGCTAGTCAGTGGCCAAGGGAAGAGCACTCATCCTTTGTATGATGTAAGGTCGTCTATCTCTACAGGGCAATAGGGTGGTCACTCCATCGCACCTACGGACGGTGGCGGGCAATGGAGGTCATACCGAGTCATTATCTGAGGCCCGCAAGGCTATTCAGGGCACCTGCTCTTGGAGGATGGCTAGTGAAAATCTTTATAAATGGAAGAAATGTTAAATCTCAAAGTGTAAAGCTAACAATAAATCAAATTGCTATAAAGGTTGCTTGTTTAGAGTCTACTAGAAGTAGTCTCATCACTCTACCCATTTGTGAGACACCGCCATCCCCTTTGTGTTTCTCTATCCAGCATATGTGTAGGTGGTTTTCCCTTACTCCTTTATCCGAGAGGTCACAATGTTAAGGTTGTTAAGTCATACCCTTTAGCCTAGCCTTGTTTCATTCACCTTCACCTATTTCTAGCAAAATGACCACGTCCATAAATGAGTATACACTTGAGGTTCTTCTTTTGAGTAGTTGGTTACTTTGATCTGGACTTATTATTGATGATTTTTATGTATAATCGCTAGTTAAATGACACTTTATGCTTTAGTCTTGCTATCAATATAATTAAGGGAGTGTATCTTATCCATTTGTGCTTACAACATCAGCTATTTGCAGCCTGGGTCATTATTTTGATCAATCTTGACCTGGTCAACCTAGTTTGACCAAGTCAACGGCAGGATCCGGGATGAGTTGGGCCAATGATGTTCGAGATTGATTATTCATGGTCCTTTAGTGCCCATTAGATGGTTCTATGCATCAGACAGAGGTCTTATACGATGGTTTGTGAGATCTTTATTATTATCAACAGTTACAACCATTATTTTTATTTATCCGAGCATGGATGAGCTTACAAATGATTATCTTGATGGTCACGTGGTGTATGAGTACTCATTCCTACTTGATTTGGACTTTTTGAGTACATTGGGACACTCAGTTTTCAGTTCCGGGCACATACAGTTGATGTTGTGGTCAGTTCATCACTTTGCAACAAATTGCCATATAAAAATGGCCTATACAACACTTACAGAGATCATTTTATTTCTCCTAGGGCGCTACAGAGGAGATATAGGGTGCAGCCACTCGTTTTTACCATATTCCCATAACCCCAGACACATTGGTACAGTCAAATGGATGCTTGGAGCACTTGGCAGTGAGTTACAGGCATTTTTATCTTTTCCAGGTGATGTTCCGGCAGTTAAAAATGGAAGAAATGGCTAGCAAAGAAATCGATTTGGCTTAGTGAGGCAAGGAAATGGCATGGGTATGATCTGAGACTTGTTGTGATGCATTCTACAACTTCTGGCATAGTCTTCATCTTTAGTGGGGTCCACACATCCTCCCAGTATTCTCACAAGGGCGTCTTCCTATGTATTGGGTGTTGATTTTTAGTGCAGCTGCGAGACCCATTCTCAGAGAGAATGGTACCCTAGTCATTTGACTAGGGTTCCTGGTCAAGTTAACCAGGCAGAGTATGAGTAAGACCCTAGAAGGTACCCTAGGGCCCCCAGCTGTCTCCTGGGGTTCTTGGTCTAGGACCAAGCAGATTTGATGCCATGGCAAAGTCCCTAGCATGTGGCTAGGGCCCCTATTTGTCTCTAGGGTATTCTGGTCTAGAACCAGACGGTTTCTTGGTCATGATGACCAAGCAGATCCTGCAGGTTGAGACAGAGACTTCCTAGGTCCTGCAGATGGTTGATCAACATTCAGCCTAGGACTGAATGCTCAGCTTGAGGCTGAGGAACATTCTCTGGGAGAATGGAGATCCTGGTCATGGACCAGATGGTTGATCAACATGTCCCAGTCTAGGACTGAGGTTCAGCCTTGAGCTGAAAGCCATTCATTGAGAATGGAAGATATTATTGTCCCCTCTCCTAATCGGTTATTGCTAGGTTGCTTCTCAAGGGACTGGCCACCCCTTGGCGATGTCTCTAGCACCTAACCCTTAGGAGCAGCGTTAAGGACAAAAGGATTACACCATCCATTTGGATCTTCTCCCTTATACAGTGATGACAAAAATATATAAACTATGTATCTTAAGAGAGAAAAGTTTTTGGTCTTGATGGTTCTATTTGATTGCATGCCCACCTTGGTCTTGTGATTGTTGACTCATGGTCTTTTTCTTACTTGGTCCTAGCACTCTCACTTATGTGCATTCTTGACCATGTTGACTCCTACTTTATGGAGTGTATTTAAATATTAATTTATTAAAAGTTTATTGGACCATGTATTATTATGTTTTGATATAGGGCCTTGGCCCACTTATATTTTTGATCTAGTTACTTTATGTTGGACCTTTGTTTTTTTTACTTTATGATAATTTCATTGATTATTTATTTTAGTCTTATTAATAAAATCTTTATGATTTTATTAATTAAGACTTTGTGATTTTATTAATAAAGTTTTATTTTATTTTATTTTAAAGTCTTACTTTTATTTATTATTTATTTAACCCTTGGACCATTGGTCCCTACTTTTATTTTATTTATTATTTACTTATTCCTTATTTTATTTTATCCTAAGTTTTCATTATTATTTTATTCCTAAGATTTCTAAAATCTAAATCTATATAAACCTTACAAACTTACGATTCTCAAATATCTTACACATATCTTACGGGAGATAAAACTTCACTTTTCGTTTTTGTCTTCTCGGGTAATTTTATCGGATCTGCTCCTAATCGGTTTTATCTCCACGGCTTTCCTTCACGGGTTCTCTGTCACGGTTTTATCTCCACGGCTTTCTCTTTATGGTATCTCTGTCACGAGTTTATCTTCTCGGCTGGGTTTATCCTCTCGGCTGTATTTCACCACACGGCCTTACCTTCTCGGGTTTATTCCTACGCTGCTTCATCCCTGTCACGGGTTTATTTTTCTTACGTGATCTCCCTCACGTTGCTTCATCCCTATCACGGGTTTATCTTTCCACGTGATCTCCTTCACGTTGCTTCATTCTTGTCACGGGTTTATCTGGTTGCTCCTACGACTGTTGCTCTCACGGGCTATCTCTCCTTCTCGGCTGTATTCCACGATTATCTCTCACGGCTGTATCTGTGGTTGTCTCTCTCCTCGGCTGTCTTCACGGCTGTCTATCTTCACGTGCCTATCTTCACGGCTTCTCTTTTCTGCATGTGACTGTTTTATAGTTTCCTCATTCGGGCTGTCTCACGATTCAGCATTCAGGTGACAGTTAGGTTGTCTCACGGTTTCCTTCTTTTTCTCAGCTGTTGTTATTTTGTGACTGTCTCATGGCTTTTCTAATTTTGCTGTAGCATTTTATTTCGGCTGTAGCATGTGACTGTCTCACAGCTTCTCGATTTTTGATATGGCAATTGATTGTCTCCATAGCATTTGATTGACTCACAGTTTCTCTATTCTTCCTGTAGCATTCAGTATTGAACTCTAAGTGAGTGTTTGCTTACGTACTTGACCTTTGTAGTCTGCAGTACCTGTGTGTCTTTTTTTACTACTGTCTTTTTAATTGAAGAACTTGAGGTCTGTTTTATTCTACCTGAGCCTTCTCTCTCTTAAGGTACGTATATGGTTTATCTAGTTTGACTTGTCCTTTCAGTGACAAGATCAAAACTATCTGAGTATAAGGCTGATCCAAATATTGGTTATAATCCGTTAATGCTACTTCTCATGTACATGACATTTGAAATTTAGTTTATTATTCATGTCACTTGAAATTTATTTTATATATTGTGCATTTGATGATTCTCGATGACCAACTCTAATGCAGTGACCAAATGGAGCATTAAGTTGAAAGAGATGAAAATTATGTTTTAAATCAGTTTAAATTTAAATATTGCAGTACATTTGTTTACATATTCTTGTATCAAGTTTTATATATGTGTTAAAATGTACTTAACCTGGATTTTCAACATGGTATCAGAGCATTAGGGTGTAGCTAATTCTGTTTTGCAGCCAACAGAAACTACATCGATCCTAAGACAAGATCTTTACTTCACAGAAGCTTACTTGGCAAGTTGACTGTAAGGGGTTAAAATGGCTTCTAACTCTGTAAAGGCAGAAGATAGGCTTGAAGGAGCCTCAAACTTTAATGCATGGAAGGCCAGGGTCTTAAATATTTTGGAGGAAAATGATTTGGATGAATTAGTCACTACTGTTGTAGAAGAACCCACAACAGCTCAAGGAAGAGCAGCATTCAAGAAAAAACAAGCTAAAACAAAGAGGGTGATCTTTGACTCAGTCAAAGATAATCTGATGCCTATAATAGCTCCTCTGAGGACAGCCAAGGAATGTTTTGATGCCCTAGCTAATCTCTATGAAAAGAAGGCACCTACTCAGAAGAGGGCCTTGAAAAAGCAACTCCGTTCATTAAAGATGGAGGATAAAGAAACAGTTGCCTCCTTCTTCTCAAAGATTGCTCAGTTAAAAGATCAACTCATGGCAATTGGAGTGGAAGTAGATGATGATGATCTTGTGCAAACAGCTGTAGATGGCCTCCCGACATCTTGGGAGACATTCCTTTCAGCAGTGAATGGAAGAGAAACTCAACCAAGCTTTGATAGATTATGGCATGATTGCCTAGAAGAAGAAGGCAGAATCCAGAGTAGGTCTGGACCTCAAACTGAAAAGAACCTTGCTCTTACTGCCAGAACAAGGAGAGAAAGAAGTTTCCCTCAGCACCAGAACAAAGGTAAGAAACCTCAAGGTAATCACTCTCATAAGTCAAAAGTAAGATGTTTTAAATGTAACAAGCTCGGTCATTATGCCAATGTTTGTAGAAACCCTCCTAAGAAGAATTGGCATAAAGGAAAGCACCATGCTTCAACTGCTATAGAAGAAGAAGAGCCTCAACAAAAGAAATCCAAAGTTGAGACCAAAGAAAAAGATCAAAAGGAGTACTACCTTATTTCAGCGCTCTCAAGTTCCATCTCCAACTCATCAGACTCATGGTGGATTGACAGTGGGGCCACCAAGCATATGACTGGATACAAACAGGCACTTGTAGGCTACAAGGCCAAGAAGTTTAATGCAAAGGTGGAGATGGGAAACAAAAGTACCCTTGAAATAAAAGGAGTTGGTTCAACAGCCTTAAAACTCGATTCAGGTACGTTAATTCATGTTGAAGAAATTTTATATGTTCCTGGTTTAAAGAGGAATGTTCTTTCAGTGGCAATTTTAGAAGACAAGGGGTTCTCTATAGCCTTCTCAGAAGGAAAAGCTTTAGTATGGACTAAAGGTGGAAATATGAGCTCAGCTTTTGAAATTGGTGTCCGTGAAGGAGACCTTTACAAGGTTTCAGGACACGTTGTTGAAGCTCTATTGAATAACCCTTGTCAAGTTTCAGAGATCAAGAGGGAGTCTTACATTGACTCAAACATAGAAGTCCATGAGACTTCTCATTCAAAGAAACAGAGGGAGAAGGCCAAGAAGCCTTCAGTTGATCTCACTAAGGAACCTTTTGTGGGGTTTCAAGGTTGCTCCAGTAGGAGCCATGTCACTGATTCAAGTTCAACCACAAAAGTCGAGTTAGCCAAACTTCAAGTTTGGAACAATGTTTTTCAGTTGAAATTGGATAATGATATATGGAAAGTGATTCTCAGTCAACAAGGGAAGTCAAGTGTAACTTCCATTTGGATCTTTAAGATCAAAATGTTTGCTGACATTCAGAGTTCTTTGAAGCTCTCAGAATTTCCTGTATTCTATGACAGGTTGTTTCACCATGACAAGGACATGGTGCAGTTGTCAGTTATGTGGACTAAGCCTCTGTCCTTGACAAGCTTAGCGTTGCTGAGAATGCCTCTCTTGCTGAGAGGGAGTGTTGATTTTTAGTGCAGCTGCGAGACCCATTCTCAGAGAGAATGGTACCCTAGTCATTTGACTAGGGTTCCTGGTCAAGTTAACCAGGCAGAGTATGAGTAAGACCCTAGAAGGTACCCTAGGGCCCCCAGCTGTCTCCTGGGGTTCTTGGTCTAGGACCAAGCAGATTTGATGCCATGGCAAAGTCCCTAGCATGTGGCTAGGGCCCCTATTTGTCTCTAGGGTATTCTGGTCTAGAACCAGACGGTTTCTTGGTCATGATGACCAAGCAGATCCTGCAGGTTGAGACAGAGACTTCCTAGGTCCTGCAGATGGTTGATCAACATTCAGCCTAGGACTGAATGCTCAGCTTGAGGCTGAGGAACATTCTCTGGGAGAATGGAGATCCTGGTCATGGACCAGATGGTTGATCAACATGTCCCAGTCTAGGACTGAGGTTCAGCCTTGAGCTGAAAGCCATTCATTGAGAATGGAAGATATTATTGTCCCCTCTCCTAATCGGTTATTGCTAGGTTGCTTCTCAAGGGACTGGCCACCCCTTGGCGATGTCTCTAGCACCTAACCCTTAGGAGCAGCGTTAAGGACAAAAGGATTACACCATCCATTTGGATCTTCTCCCTTATACAGTGATGACAAAAATATATAAACTATGTATCTTAAGAGAGAAAAGTTTTTGGTCTTGATGGTTCTATTTGATTGCATGCCCACCTTGGTCTTGTGATTGTTGACTCATGGTCTTTTTCTTACTTGGTCCTAGCACTCTCACTTATGTGCATTCTTGACCATGTTGACTCCTACTTTATGGAGTGTATTTAAATATTAATTTATTAAAAGTTTATTGGACCATGTATTATTATGTTTTGATATAGGGCCTTGGCCCACTTATATTTTTGATCTAGTTACTTTATGTTGGACCTTTGTTTTTTTTACTTTATGATAATTTCATTGATTATTTATTTTAGTCTTATTAATAAAATCTTTATGATTTTATTAATTAAGACTTTGTGATTTTATTAATAAAGTTTTATTTTATTTTATTTTAAAGTCTTACTTTTATTTATTATTTATTTAACCCTTGGACCATTGGTCCCTACTTTTATTTTATTTATTATTTACTTATTCCTTATTTTATTTTATCCTAAGTTTTCATTATTATTTTATTCCTAAGATTTCTAAAATCTAAATCTATATAAACCTTACAAACTTACGATTCTCAAATATCTTACACATATCTTACGGGAGATAAAACTTCACTTTTCGTTTTTGTCTTCTCGGGTAATTTTATCGGATCTGCTCCTAATCGGTTTTATCTCCACGGCTTTCCTTCACGGGTTCTCTGTCACGGTTTTATCTCCACGGCTTTCTCTTTATGGTATCTCTGTCACGAGTTTATCTTCTCGGCTGGGTTTATCCTCTCGGCTGTATTTCACCACACGGCCTTACCTTCTCGGGTTTATTCCTACGCTGCTTCATCCCTGTCACGGGTTTATTTTTCTTACGTGATCTCCCTCACGTTGCTTCATCCCTATCACGGGTTTATCTTTCCACGTGATCTCCTTCACGTTGCTTCATTCCTGTCACGGGTTTATCTGGTTGCTCCTACGACTGTTGCTCTCACGGGCTATCTCTCCTTCTCGGCTGTATTCCACGATTATCTCTCACGGCTGTATCTGTGGTTGTCTCTCTCCTCGGCTGTCTTCACGGCTGTCTATCTTCACGTGCCTATCTTCACGGCTTCTCTTTTCTGCATGTGACTGTTTTATAGTTTCCTCATTCGGGCTGTCTCACGATTCAGCATTCAGGTGACAGTTAGGCTGTCTCACGGTTTCCTTCTTTTTCTCAGCTGTTGTTATTTTGTGACTGTCTCATGGCTTTTCTAATTTTGCTGTAGCATTTTATTTCGGCTGTAGCATGTGACTGTCTCACAGCTTCTCGATTTTTGATATGGCAATTGATTGTCTCCATAGCATTTGATTGACTCACAGTTTCTCTATTCTTCCTGTAGCATTCAGTATTGAACTCTAAGTGAGTGTTTGCTTACGTACTTGACCTTTGTAGTCTGCAGTACCTGTGTGTCTTTTTTTACTACTGTCTTTTTAATTGAAGAACTTGAGGTCTGTTTTATTCTACCTGAGCCTTCTCTCTCTTAAGGTACGTATATGGTTTATCTAGTTTGACTTGTCCTTTCAGTGACAAGATCAAAACTATCTGAGTATAAGGCTGATCCAAATATTGGTTATAATCCGTTAATGCTACTTCTCATGTACATGACATTTGAAATTTAGTTTATTATTCATGTCACTTGAAATTTATTTTATATATTGTGCATTTGATGATTCTCGATGACCAACTCTAATGCAGTGACCAAATGGAGCATTAAGTTGAAAGAGATGAAAATTATGTTTTAAATCAGTTTAAATTTAAATATTGCAGTACATTTGTTTACATATTCTTGTATCAAGTTTTATATATGTGTTAAAATGTACTTAACCTGGATTTTCAACATTGGGGACATGCGTCCTAGTGACTTTAGTCACTTTATGATGTATCTTGTACTTATTATATATGGGACTTGGTCTAGTGAAGATGTAATTACCTCCTAGCCACTCAAACATGATGTTATGTTGTTCCTAGTCACATGTTATGTCATACGTCCCCCTAGGGCGTCATTGAGGGAACACGTCCCCCTCCTTTTGAGTGATCCATGTATATTGTTTCCAGCTCTTATTAGCCGTTGATCTCATTGTATTATCTTATGATCTCAACCACTCATTTAAAAAGTGGTTAGGGTTTTGGTCTCTCCCGATTCTATTTAAGAGAGAGAACCCCCTCATTGGAAAGGGACTTTTAGCTCTGGATTTTTGGCAATAAAGAAATATTTTGGGAGAAATCTTGTCTCTTTGTTATAGATAGTTCTTGTGCTTGATTGTAGCTCTAATAGCCTATCGCGTCCATGTTGTTTGATGAGATATCCATGCCATACATATTAGTTTAGTGTGTGCACTGCAAGAGGGTGATTTCATTGGAGGATTTCGTGGGGCATTTCCGGATCCATCTACTGGATGAGTAATAATCAGGGAGTAGTTTGCATTGTATCTTTGATCTATGTTTATTCTTTTCGATTCTTCTTGCACCATTTAATTTCTCTTTCTGTAAATCAAGTCTCATAGAGCTTGTCATCTGCAGGAAAACAATTTCATCTTTTGGAGTTCATCATCTCAACTTGGAATTGCTTCGAGGGGGTCGGAACATCATTGCACTTGGCATCTGCAAGCCACAAGAGGTAAGTCCCATTGTTTTTCTTGAGTTATTGATCTATTCCATTCGTCTGCAGTTATATTTACTTCAAACCCTAAACATCTAAAAATTATAAAAATTCTCTAGCTCAAATAGCATTAAATATTGGCAAACGATTTCAGGGTTTTCATCTTAAGGCCTAGCCCTAAGTGGGTCTCCTAGGGCGTCACCCCTAAGGGACTCCTTCTTGCCCAATTCCCCAGGCACTGGCTTGAATGGCTTACCCCCTCCTTGATTTAGCCAATTTTTTAGTTGTTTGGGATCTAGTTTGTGCTTGTATGCTTAGATTCTATCAAATCATCTACCAAG
Source organism: Larix kaempferi (assembly GCA_027924585.1). Classification (NCBI taxonomy): domain Eukaryota; kingdom Viridiplantae; phylum Streptophyta; class Pinopsida; order Pinales; family Pinaceae; genus Larix; species Larix kaempferi. The sequence goes on from BSBM01000289.1 coordinate 21,738,216, forward strand.
CCTCATCCAAAAGGTACTAGAAAGCCTCATCTTGACCTTAAGCCTTCTACCTTGGTCACGTTTCCCAAGGCAGTAAGAATCATTATCATTTGCTAGTGCCTTGATCCTAGATCTATTTCTTAAGCCCATAAGTCACTTGTCCAATCCTCATTGGGTCAATATTTTACATCTCATAAGCCCCTTGATCCAAATATAACTCATCTTGTGACTTCATCTTTAGATCCGGGGTTCCATACACCTGTCACCTTACCTACTCTAGTCTTTTGGTTTGATCTGGTGATTGGGTTAGATCTCTCCTGTCGGGAGTAGATCAGGGTCTCCCCCTTTGTTATCTAGGGCTTTGATAGCATAAAGCGAAGAGTGCCTCGGTTGGCATGACAACCAATCTATCTGGGGACCGAGGCCCTCTTAGGTCACCTCTTCAGTTGCCTAGCTCCTCTACCGTCCTTGATAGGATCATCTAATAGGGGCAACTACGAGTTGTGATAACAGGTAGTTAGGATTAATAAGCTCCATTTTGAGCAGTAGGAATTGAGTTCCTTGTTCCTTTTTCTTTTGAGTTCAATCTTTGAGTTCCTTGTCTTCTTTTTGAGTTATGTTGGTGTGCCTACATGTGTGTGTTTTCCTTTTTAGTTAAATAAATAAAAATTGTCATTTCAATCCTAGATTAGAGTTTACTTTTAGTCATTTCCTTTCAGCATTTTCATTCCAATATTTCACTTTCCAATATGATTTTTTGTATGTATGCGACCTAGTGACTTCTAGTCTACGAGATTGGTATAATGTCTATGTGGTGTAGGAACAGGTACATGATGGATGATGACGCAAAGATGTTCCAAGTGCATGTTTGTTGGATGCATGAGAGTTTCTACAAACCAGAGATTATAAGGTTCTCAAGCGCTCTCTCCCTAGAGCACTTGTCCCAGTTGGGGGCATGATGATCAGCGGTTGGTACATATAGAGGCAACTAGACTACTTGAAGCGACAATGTCAGAGTTACCCTTGTCATTTTCGAGTCCTCTTCATGACATCCTGAGGGGTACTTGTTCATGCTTTGGTTCACTTTAGTAGAGCAGCAGAGCAGTTCTCAGAGTGATTCAGATGCAGGTGACGGAGCAAGTATATGGCATGAGGTTTGCATTCATTGTCTTTCTTACCTGTATTAGTAGATGTGACTGGGTACATGTAGTGTTGACATTGGTGATCTTTTATTTGGATGTTTTAGTGGACTGATAATTGAAAAGGTTAAATGATATTAGCATTAAGTCCTTGCTATATGCTCATAAGTAGGGTTAGCCTTTGTACAACTTAGATCATTTTTCATTACTCCTAGCACCATTTTCACTTGTCCTCCATCCATCCGTAATTCCATACTTGAAACAAATCCCGTGATTTGGATAAGACTTGTGAACTTGAAGACATTCCCCCTTTGTGACCTCTATGTTTGAATAGGCCCCCATGTTTATCTATGTCTCGGCTCTAAAGTGTGTGACTATGCTCTCGACCCTGTTGATCTCTTTCCTGTCCATTACCCCGGATGTCTAAGTGAAGTTTAGGATTGTATCTCAGCGGAAGTGTCTCTAATAGTCTATGTTATCACATTTACAGTAGTCGGGGCTACCATATCTTCAGACCAGATTCCAGTACTTTTCCAAGCCAATCCTTTGCTATGAGATACTTGAGATCGACAAATGATGAGCATTTATGCCAGGATCACTCATACTTTCAGTAGCCCAGAGCAGACATTACAGCCTTATGGCATGGTTGAGCCTCATGACCTCAGATTTGATGACTGATGTGGCCATTTCTTTCCATACAGAGCAGTGTGATAGTGCCCAAAGTTATACAACAGCAGTGTTCCAATGATAGAGGATGGTTCAGATGGTATATACAAGTATATGACCCAACAGGTATATGGATGTGCATTGGATACCATCTTTTTGCTCTTTTACTTATCTTGGTAGCCTGATTAGGTATCTAATGGTCATGATCTGGCGATATTATATGTATAGATTTGGTTATTGGTTGACTGTTTGGAATTGAAGTAATCTAATCACTTGGACTAAGGAATTTCTTGTGTATACTAGTTGGTCTCACCCTCTCTAGTAGTGTGGACTTGGTCATTCACACTATTTTATGGCTTGCTAGTTATGGCATCACTTGTCACCTTTCCCCATCCATCCGTTCTCTTCCATACTTGGTTTTATCCCAACCTAGACTTCAACTTGTGATATTGAAGACTTCCCCACTTATGCCTCTATGTTGGATAGACTCCTTGTTGTTTTGTGTCTCAGTTCTGAGTTGTGCAGCAAAACTTACTAAAGCCTTGATCCTTCTGGGCTAGGAGAACCCGTTGGTGTTGGTTCCTGATCTTAGGTGAGTTGGATTTGAAGCCTTGACCTCTCTGGTCGGTTGCCCCCAATGTTTGAGTCCTGATTGTGGATAGTCCCCCTAGTTGCCTGAGTTGTGTCGACTAAACTTGAAGCAAATTGTACTACCATCATTACATGCATATATTATTGATTGTTATATCTTCTATGCAAGCCCATGATTACAAAATAAAATGTGTTTTTAAGCACAATAAAAGAGGGCTATGAAATTAAATGAAAAACACCCTTGATGAAAGCTGCGATTAGTTGTGCTTCTAAGCACATGCAAAATCCAAAGGGACATAAGGCCTAAAAAAAGCAGTGGTTAAACATATGCTAAATCTAAAGAATGCTGGCCATAATAAAATGTAATGATTAATTCCTCATGGAACCAACAGGCTGGGATGTGAGATGGAGTAAGGGACAGCTAATTCTAAGTGTCCCCTAGAACCTCCAGTTACGGTTAGTTGTGCAACCAGTCACGGTGGTTCTAGAAAAGATCCTCACAAAGTTGATTCAAGCTTGGATGTGAGTTGTAGACAATTTGTTAAAGTGAATAGGCACTCCTCAAATCAGCTTATCCCATTTGTGAGACACCGCCATTCCTTGTGTGTTTTCTGTCCAACATATGCTTAGGTGATTTCCCTTTTCCTTTATCTGAAGTGTCATAGTGTTGAAGTTTGTAAAGTCATTCCCTTGACCTAGCCTTGCCTTTTCCACCTTCACCCATTCCTAGAAAAATGGTCAAGTCCATAAATTGAGAATGCACTTGAGGGTCTTCTTCTTAGTGATTGATTGTTTTAAATCCAGAGTTATGTTTGATGTGTTATTGCTTATTCGCCAGTAAAATGCCACTTTGTACTTCAGTCTTGCTATTGAAATAATTAGAAGAGAATATCTTATCCATTTGCACTTGCAGCATCAGTCAGATTGAGCCTGGGTCATTATTTTGATTAGTTTTGACTTGGTCAACCCAGTTTGACCAAGTCAACCGTAGGATCTGAGATGAGTTGGGCCTATGATGTTCAAGATTGATTATTTATGGCCCTATGATGCCCACTTGATGTTTCCATGCAGTAGACACAGATTTTATATGATGGTTTGATGGATTTTTATTACTATTATTATTTACGAACCATTATTTTTGTGTTCAGGCATGGTTGAGCTTACAGATGATTATCCAAGTGGTCATATGGTGTATAAGTACTCATCTCTACCACATTTGGACCTTCTGAGTCCATTGGTACACTCAGATATCAATTTCAGGCACTTTCAGATGAGATCATGATCAGATTATCACTTTACTGCATTTTTGCCATATAAAATGGCCTAACACAATTTGAGATTATTTTGGTTCACCTAGGGCGCTACAGAGGGAGTATGGGGTCTAGCCACTCGATATTACCATATTACCAATGCTCCCGGACATTTTGGTGCAGTCAGATTTGTGCCCGGGGCACCAGGAAGAGAGGTACAGGCATTTTATTCTTTTACAGGTGATTTTCTGAGGATAAAAAATGAAAGAAATGGCTATTGAGGAAATCAATTTGGGTAATTGAGGCAAAGAATTGGCATGAGGTTTGTTCAGAGGATTTTTGTGATGCATCCCACACCTTCCGGCATAGCTTGCAGCATTCAGTGTGGTCCATGCATACTCCAGGCCATTATTTGGGGATTTTATTATGTCATTGAGGGGGCATGATTTAGCCATGTGATCACAGTATGATGTTATCTTTGTTATTGTGACATGGGATCATGCTAGAGAAGGATATGTTACACCTCCTAGCCCCACCATGTGCTTATGTTATGAGTTCTAGTCACTTTTTATGCAGTGCGTCCCCCTAGGGCGACTTAGTGAGTGTGCCCCCTCTATTATGGAGTTGATCCATGTGTATTGTATTTGGGCTCATCTTAGCCATCGATTATCATTGATGTATCTTTTAATCTCAACCACTCATTCAAAAAGTGGTTAGGGTTTTGGTCTCTCTCATTCCTATTTAAAGTAGAGACCCTCCTCATTGTAGAGGGACTTTTGGCTCTTGGCTACTGGAATATAAAATATATTTTGCGGGAAACTCTTGTGACCTTGGTCTGGATGTTTGGCTATCTCAATTGAAACTGTTTTTCCATTGCATTGAAAATATTGGTGAATATTTTGCACATCTTTCGATCCACATTTTACTTGCAGATGAAGAGGACGACATGGAGGAGGGTCACACTGGCTGAGGAGACTTACCTTGTCTCTCTTTCCAATCGGTTTGATTCAGGGAGTAATTGTGTCTTTGTACTACTTATTCTCTGTGTTTACTTCTTCGTTTGCATTTACCTTCATTGTTGCTTGCTAACTAAGTTTTTATCTCTTTGGTTTTGCAGGAAGAGAGGGGCGCATTAGTGGATTTGGGAAAACTTGTGGAGGCAAGAAAACACATCAAATCTTCACTTGATCTTTGCAGGAGCAATCCTTGACATACCATCATCTACTCTCATGATCCAGGTAGGCTTGCAAGGTACGTATTTTATTCTTTTAACTTACCCATCTGTCATCTAGATTTAAACCCTAACTGCAAATTATTCGGAACATTCTCTGGGTTTGATTATTTGGTTTACTGGAAAACCATTTCTGGGTTTTTACCTTAAGGCCTATCCCCAAGTGGGTTCTCAAGGGCGTCATGCTCTGAGGACTCCATCTGCCCCTTTACCCTAGGCACTGATCTTTAACCCTTGCGCCCTCCTTGGTTTGCCCGTCTTTCGGGTTGTTAAACCCTTGTTTGTTGAGCTTGTGTGCTTCGATACTATCAGATCTACTTGCAAGCCGTGCTAGAAAGCCCTAACTCTTTAGATCTACTGCTTGGGACCATTTTCCCTGTTTTAAGGTTCACGTTTCCCAAGGCAGTTGAATTTGATCATTTTCCCTAGCACTAAAATCCTAGATCCACTCTTAATCTCCAAGTCACTGTGTCTAAACACTCAAAGTATAATCTTATCTTTCCTAAGCCTCCATAGTGACCTTGTTCATTAAATCTAGGGTTCTTCACCCCTCACCTTACGTACCCTATTTTCATAGCTTGATCCGGTGATTGGGTTAGATCTCTCCTGTCGAGAGTAGATCAGGGTCTCCCCCTTTGCTATCTGTGGCTTGGATAGTAAAAAGCAAAGAGTGCCTCGATTGGCGTGACAACCAATCCAACTTGGGAATCGAGGCCCTCTTATGTCACCTCTTTAGTTGCCCGTCTCCTCTGCCATCCTGTATCGGATCACCTTCAAGGGCATCTACAAGTTGTGTGATAACAATATCGAAGCAAGTATTCCTCATCTTATGAAATCAAAAGCATCGGCTCGCATAAATGCTATATCTAAAAGGATGCAAAGGCCTAAATGTCAGGCCATGAAATAAAAATCCAAACTGTCAGGCTATGAAAAGAAAATAAAATGTGTTTCTCAACACAAAATTATGAAATCAAAGGCTATCAAATCAAAAATCCTACAAAAAGTCAACACTTGCGATGAACAGCAAGAAATAATTATGAAGTCTCGCAATGAAAGGAAAGTAGTGTTATAAAAGGATGCTTGTTAGAGTCTAGAGGAGCCTTCTAAGTACTTTATCCATCTATGAGACACCTCCTTCCCCTAATGTTTTCCTATCCAACACATGTCACATTGGTTTCCCTGATTCCCATGATCTCTTAAAGTGCATTAAGTCTGTCCAATAAGTCAAACCTTTACTTAAGCAAGCCTTGTTTTATTTCATCTCACCCAGAATAGTGAGGAATGATCTATTTTGTATATTGGAGTGAATGTGAAAATGAGCATATGGTTGGGACTTCACTTTTGCTATGCGACCAATTCAGTTAAAAGTCTTGTTTATGAGCTCATTGAGTTGATCACCATTGTTAAACATTGCTAATGCTTTTAGTCTACTACTAATGCATTTAAGAAAGTACTACTAATACCTCATGCATGCAGAGATCTTCAGTTTCAGCTCGGTTATAGTTTTTTATCAGTTTTGACCTGGTCAACTCTTTGACTTGGTCAACGGGTGGGGCTCGTGCCCATATTTCACTACAGGTGTTCGATTGTCAATTTCAATGCCTTTGGAGGCTAAACAGATCATTCCATGCTTCATTTTATAAAAATTTGCCCACTATCATCATTTTTATAGAGTTAGGGGGCAAATTTTTAATTAAAAATGGTGGAAAATGTACAAATGATATTACAGGTTGATCCATGGTGTATTTGTAGTGTGTCCTAGTGGATTTGGCATGTTTTAGTTCATTGGTGCATTTAGATATTCATTTTGGGCAAGGTAAGAAGCTATTTTGGGCATATTGAATACTTACAAAGCATTTGAGCAGTTTAATTAAAATAATTAAAGTGACCATGGCACGGCAAGTAGAACAAAGGACTAGTGAATGGCAAAGATGTGACTTGGGTATTTCCAGTTGAGCTCCAGAGACTCTCCAAACACACTTCCACATGGGTTCTTCATCATCGAGCTTCACACTTCATTTTTGCCTCTCCAGGCAATTCGCACTCTCTAGGAGGGGCGCACTTTTGGATGATGTACTTGGTATTATGCATCTAGCACCATGTGTAAAGTGTTAACTTGACCCATAGGTGACTTTATGCTGTATTCTCATGTTATATCAATATATCATGTCCTAGGGTGTTGGAGGCAATTCGCCCCCCCTCATGTATCTAGTTGATCCATGCGAGTGAGAGATTAGAATCTCCACCCTTGATTATCATTGTATTATCTTTTAATCTCAACCATCGATTGAAAAGTTGGTTAGGGATTTGGTCTCTCTCGAATCTATTTAAGAGGAGACCCCTCATTGTAAAGGGACTTTGGCTCTTAGATTGAAGATAACAAAAATTCATTGTTGGGAAAAACACTTATGTATCTTGTAGACGAGTTTGGGTTCTTGTTTTTTCTATTTCCCTCTGACACTGGAGATTCATCTTTTGTTTTTCTGGCAAAATCATGGTGTTTACATTTGCTTGCAAGATAGTGCGACTTGGTGGAGGGCAAAGCGATGGAGAGATCTACTCTCTCTCTCCCTCTCTCTCTCTCTCTCAAATCGTTGAGTAACAAGGAGTGATTTGTGTATTTTTGCTAGTCATTTTGATCATTGTCTCTCTTTGATATTATTTATATGCAAATTGTTTTCTTGAAGAATCAAATTAAACTCAAGCTAATTCTTGGATGTTTGGATTTTCAGGAGGGCACACTTGTGCAAATTGGAAGCAAGCTAGGGGCAGAAAAATTTATCTCCAAGTTGGAAATGTTGGAAGCAGGGCATCAAATCTTGGCATCTTTCAAGATTTGGGTTAGTCCAATCCATCTCTTTCTCTTATTTTCATTATATTCCATTGCCGGCATAATAAAAATTCAAAGCAAAACCCTCACTAAAAATTATAAAACTTCCTTCGGCCACAATAATCAAAATTTTGGATTTCTACCACTTGGGTATTTTTCTTTGACCCCGAGAACAATAAAATGCCCCTAGGGGATCATCTTTAGGGATCCCATATCCCATCTCTCGAGGCACTAATCTAAACAACCAATCCGCACTTGTGGAAGAGAAGTCACTTTCTTGGTTGTGTGACTGTGATTTTGCTTGTGATCTTTTCCAGTGTCTTCATATGTCATCCAAGCAATCAAATAAGTGTTAGGAAGCATTAATCTCCTATCAAATCCACTATCTCGGGCATTCCCCATTGTCATAAGCTCAAACCCCTAGGGTAGTGATTTGGACATTTTCAACCTAACACTTTCATCCTAGATCACCATAACTAATTCAAGCTATTGATAAATCATTACCGAGATTGCATTTTAATCATTTAACAAATCTTCATCAGTCCCCTAAACCTCACTTAGTTGCAAATCCATTTTGGTCTAGGATCCATATATATGGTATCTTATGGTAAATTGATATATTGAGTTCTGGTACCTTGTTATCAAGTCTTTCCCACAAGGTTAGGCTAGGGTCTCCCCCCTAGTTCTCTTACGGCTTAAAGTGAAGAGAATCATGTTCGGCATGACAACCTATCCTTATTTGGGGAGCAGGATCCTCTATAGTCACCTCTTTAGCTACCTATCCCCTCTACCATCCTAGATAGGATATCTTTTTGGGCAGCTACAAGTTGTGTGATAACAGGGACCCAATGTTTGTTTTTGTTGAGGTTGTTGTGCTTTTGACATCTCCTTTTACTACTTGCCTTCAAATCCACCTTCTTCAATTCTTGTGTAAGTTGCATGTCCCTACATAAATAGATGTTATCCCTTCAGCATACTCTTCTTCCTTGTACAATTAAGCTATTTTCCTAGAGGTGCTTTTATTCTCATGGTAATCTCTATGACATTAAAGAGGGGTCTGTTATCACACAACTTGTAGTTGCCCCTAGAGGTATCCCATCCGGGACGGTAGAGGAGTCAGGCAACTAAAGAGGTGACCCAAGAGATGCCACGGTTCCCAATGCAATGTGGGAGTCACGTCAACCGAGGCACTCTTCGCTTTAGGTCAAGGTGTAACTAGACCAAGGGGGAGACCCTATACCCCAATCACAGTTGATTGGACCCAAACAAAGGTTTCTAAGGGTAGGTAAGCAGTGAGTTACGGAAACCAATGCAAGGCTAAGTGGACCTAAGGGTCAAGGTATGGTTGAGGGAGATGTAAGAGGTTGTTAATGTTTCAACCTATGTATGGTTTAGGCCACATGATGGGGTATGATGACTAGGTATAGTACCATGTGTTTACACAAGTGGGTCTAGTTTTCTTGGGAAGTGTGAAATGATTCTAGGTAGGCCCACAAGGTGAAGTTAGGTGTAAGGTTGGTACTATAGGTTAGATATAGACTAGATCTATGAGTTTAAGTTGATTATAGGAATACCCATGTACTAGATCTAGGGTTTGACACAAATCCCAAGGAATGCGACTTGCTTAGTGATGGACTAGTGCCTTGTTAAGTGGGCTAATGGGGTCAAGAAGTATGTCAAAGTGTAGATCGGGACACCTAGAAGCCAAGTTAAGTTGGTTGAATGAAATCCAATGGTTGGATCTTACTAGATCTAGGTTTTTAAGTGATTACCCCAAGTGGGCCACAATCCCTTGAAACAAGGAATGCTACCCCCAAGGCGGATCGTGATAAAAAGACAGTCTAGACCTAGGTTTCAAGGTATGGGCGTTCCAAATCCACAAAAATCTCAAACACCCACCTCCTAGAAGTGGACAAACTCAAATTTTCAAGGGGGTGCGATTTGCTCAAGGAAGGCCAAAAAGTGGGTTTGGTGGGCCAAATCAAGTCCAATGGCCACCAAACTGTAGATCCGGGTTGCTAGTACCCCGATCTATATATGTCCAAAAGATCAAGTCAATCCAAGGGCTAGATCTTAGTAGATCTAAGTTTTAAAGTGCCAAGAAAATCAAAAGGGGGTTTTGACCCCTTAAAACATGGAGAGATGTCCACAGGTAGTTTTCACCAAAGTAAAGATGTGGGGATAGGTTATCAAGTGTCTAGATTTCAAATCAAGTGGGATCTCACCTACCCATGTGCTAGATCTAACCAAACAAGCCTCTTACAAGGGAATGCGATTTGGGTCAAAGAGGGCTTTTTGCCTTGAAATATGTGTTAATTTTAAGCCAATCACCACCAAACTATAGATCCAACTAGGGGTGGATGCTATAGAGGTGGGTTTTCAATATTTTCTCAAGAGCAAGGCTAGATCTAAGTAGATCTAAGAAATACCAAAAACAAGGGTTTTAATTTGATTAGGGTTTTATGACCAATGAAGATAGAATGGATGAAAGAGACACATACCTTGTAGATCTTACCTCAATTGCTTATGGCCACCTTGCAAATTGATAGCATTCTCCTATGTGTATATTCAAGAGTGAGATCCAAGTGCTCCAACCAAAACGTCCTTCTCCAAGATAGCCAAATCGTCCTCCTCCTACAAGACAAGATCAAAGAAACAAGTCAAGCAAGATGATTATGAAAATGGTAGAAAGATGTAATAGAAAGCATCAACTATGTCACGAAGATACAATAATGATACTCCCTGTCACAAGATCAACCCAAGAGAGAATATGTGGATCCCTCCAACAATAACCCTCATGAAGTCGCCCTCCTCTCACCAATTCGACTTTCCTGTCAAAAGATTAGTAAAAGCACCAAAATCCACAATGATACATAGAAGAGATACTGTATATTCAATATGCAAGAGAATCCACCAAGCAAGAGAGATGTGCTCCACAAAAAATCTTCTATTCCAATATTCCAGAGCTCCAAAGGTGAGCTTTACACTGGGGGGTCTCCTCCTTATATAGGATAATAAAGACCAAAACCCTATACCACTCTACAATACTACATCAAATCAGTGGTTGAGATTATAAGATCTCATCATACAATCAATGGCTAGGATGAACCATAACATAATATCACTTGGATCACCCAATATAACAAAAGCGCCCTCACTAAATGGTACAATGGAGGGTGACGTCATCCCACTAGAGGGGTAAAAAGTACAATGGTCCATCTCATGATGACTAGGACATGATAAAATAAGCACATGGTGGGGCTAGGAGGCATCAATCCTTACTAGCTCATCCCCAAGGCACAATAAAATAATAAAATATGTCCAATATAATAAAAATGACCAAAACTGTCCTCAGAATACATGACAGTCAAGCAGTAAATGTCCTCCTGTGATCAATCCGGGCATACCCACATGGTGAAAACTGACTGGAAGATAGTGATGCCACCCTGGAAGACCTCTGTGAAGACCAAATGCCAAAACCTTGCCTCAGTTGCCCAAATCGATTTCCTCAGTGACCACTTTATCCCATTTTTTAACTGCCTCGGGAACTGTGAAAGTGCCAAAACTGCCTCCTAGGGTGCTAGCGCTATCCATCTGAGCCCACCAGGCTCTCCGGAAGGGGGGATAAATGGTAATAACAAGTGGCTGGACCACCCCCCCCATCATCAGTGCCCTAGGTGAACTGGCCTCTCGGGGCCCCTGCTGCTCAGGCTGGGAAATCAACCCCCAATCTGGTCAACAAGTGTAAAACTGCATCAATCACTGTCAGAAGTGCCTGGAACTGAAAGATAAGTGTCTCAATGGATTCAGAAGACCCAAATCCACTAGGAATGAGTACTCATACACCCTGGGTTGCCCTAATGGGCCTACTGTAGGGTCCACCATTTATGGACAATGTATAATCTGCTGATCTGAAGTAATAATAAACCTGCTGAACTGGATCAAACATCATCTGCATCATATGTCCATCATATGATATCATCATCAAACATGTGGGCCCATAAATCATCATCAATAATCATCCATACATGGTCCACATCATCACGGATCCCAAGAATATATAATCAAGGATAAATCACATCAGTAGACTAAGACAATGCTTCTCTAATCATTCCCACAGCTAAGCTCAAAGTATAAATTCCATTCAGTGGCATTAATCAAGTTAACATATTCCGTTGTTATATAAAATTACTTGCACAATAGTTCAAATGACAAACTCACCCATTGGATATGGTCAAACTGCTAGTGAAGGATGAAGGCTAGGAGCAAGGTTGGGCCAAGGGTTTGACTTGTCTAATCTTAACTCAAAAATACTTTGGACTGGGAGAAGGGGGAAGCTACAAACTCTGTGCCGGACAAAAGAACACGGGGAATGGCTGTGCCTCACAAATGGATAAGTTGTTTAGAGAGTGCTTATTCAACTTAGGCATCATGTCTACATCAAGTTGATCCAGGTTCATTAGGATCATTCAATTTATTCCATGGCCTTTTTGGCCTACATAACCCTTCGGATTTCAGATGTGCTGAGAAGCACAACTAGTTGCAGCTTGCATCCACGGCATGTTTTTCACATATTTATAAGGTCAGCAATTGTTTAGATATAGCTTTTAAGAACTATTGCTTTTTGGACCTTTCTTATACTCTTCGAGGAGTATTTTTAGCTTTTCATTGCTCTTGCCCCTTTTTTTTTTGTTTCCATGGGCGAATTTTCAAGTTTCCATAGGTAGAACATGAGCTTTCAGTTTTAGCCAACAACTTCTCAAGTGACTAGGGGGAGTTCGAGCCAATGCCAAACATCGGGACAACCGACCAGAATGATTTAGGCCTACAATCCAACTCACCAAAGGCAAGTTCTGTCACCAACTCAGAGCCGAGACACTGAATAAACAGGGATGCGGTCCAAACACAGAGGTAGAAAAATGGGGAAGTCCTCAGTATCAGAAAGTCAAATGAGACCAGTCAGGGTTTAAAGTCAAACAGGAAGGTCATGTATGGATGGAGATAAGTGAATATGGAGCCTACACTAGCAGACAACTGGTGTCGGGAAAGACCATATCTATGTAAGGTGAAAAACCAGTGAGTTTTGTTAAATGACCTAAATGTGCTAGCAATTGTCCATTTTAAGATTTACAGTTCATTTTAAATAGTTTGCCACATCAAGAATAATATACCAAGCACACGCTATGATCATGACTAAATCAACAAGATAATAAATCCACAGTCAGTGAGGACATATCCATAGATCATACAACATCATCATAATAATAATCATCCAGTATCATCTGAAACACTGCTGTAATACATCTCTAGGCACTGAACTGAAACTGTATGGGATAAGTGGTCACATCAGTCATCAAATCTGAACTCTCAAGGCTCAGCCTTGACACAAGGTCATATACAAATCTGAATAATGTACTGCTCTCATCATGAGTGATCCAAAATATATAGCCATGCTCTGGAAAAATGTAAGCTCTGGAATGTGCAGATATCTGCTGTACAAGAATAGTAGCCCTGCTACTATGGTGTGATAACAGGGTCATTTTAGCATCCTCAAGGGTCTCCTAATGTTCCCTTGAAAGTGATTATGAAAAAAATTCTTATTGGGCCTAGAGTCATAAAGATTTTGCGTCTAGGAAGGTCCATTAATGGTAAAGCAAGGCCTTTATTTTACATCATAAATTTCTTTTGTAAAAAAAGGAATATAGCCTTAAGCCCCACAAGGTAGGCATACCCCTTAAAGTCTATACATAGATACAACGCAGGCATACCCCTTAAAGTCTATACATAGATACAACGCAGGCATACTCCTTTAAGATCATAAATTTGTTTTTTGTGAAGAAGGCATATAACCCTAGGCCCCAGAAGGGAGGCGTACCCATTAAAGTCAATGCATATATATATATATATATATATATATATATATATATTTGTTAGAATTTTAACTTAAGAGCAATTATGTTAGTCTTTCCTTCAATTTAATATATCACATCATAATAATTGCATGCATAAGGATCACTAAAAGAAATGCATTCATTATTCAACAATAGACACAAAGATTTATCCTAGGAAAACCCTCTCATGGGAAAATCCCAGCAGAACTTCTCAGTATAGATTCGTAAACAAAGTCCAATGTCAATACAACAAAGAGCAAAATCTCTCTCACAAAAAAATACACAAGAAGCAAAGATAAGATAACCCCAAGAATATGTCTTCCTCCAGCTGCTGCTACTCTCTCCCTCTTGCGCACTTGTCTCTCTCTTTCTTTAGCAAACTTGTGTGATGTCCCCAAATGAGGAATTCGACCCCCTTATTTATACTCTTTTCTGGCGGACTTTTTCACTATAGGGTCGACTTCACTGGGGCAGTTTTGCCCATTGTTTGGGACAGTTTGACCCATTGATTTCTCTGGGGCCGACTTGTCTATTTTCACTTGATTTCTTGAGAGTATATCTTTAGCATTATTCTTTTAGGGTTTTACATTAGGGTTTATGCAATACAAGAATATCTTTCGCAACTGCATATTATTTCAACACTCCCTCTCAAGAAGGAAGGTATTCCTCTAACATAATCTTTAGCACTGCTTCTGTTGACTTGTACTTGACCATTTACTTGTTGACCTTTCACAAATCTCTCTCTCACTACAATTTATGTACGAGCAAGCCCTTCATCATGCATTCAAGATCTCAGCATAGCATCTCACTAGTGAGTGTAGCCTCATCATCCTTTTAGACCTTATGGGTCTTGGCGTCCCGTCGAACGTCATGTCATTACGCGACTTTTCCTAGCTCACATAGAATCTAGGAAACTAATCCATGAATGAATACCCGCTACTACCACAGTTAGTAAGCTACTGCCTCCTGAAATATCATATGTAACTCAACACTCACTCTCATGAGGGAAGTCCCGTCGGACCACTCCAAGCTTCTCCCTGAAGTATTCAAACTTTACCCTTGACAGAGTCTTGGTCAACACATCGGCTCTCTGCTCGTCTGTCGCAACATACTAGAGCTTCATAGTTCCTTTTTGTACCATGTCTCAAATATAATGGTACTTGATCTCGACGTGCTTGGACTTGTCATGAAACACAGGGTTCTCTGACAACTTTATGCAACTCTAGTTGTCACAGAAGATGCAAGTCACCTCTAACTCGAGATCAAACAAGCCTGCAAGCAACTTTCGAAGCCACATAGCTTCACTACAGGATGAACATGTTGCAATATACTTTGCCTCAGCCGTACCGAGTGCCACACTAGTTTGCTTCCTTCTGAGCCACGAAATCATAGTTGACCCCAGACTGAAGCAACATCCTAATGTACTCTTCCGATCTGTGACACTACCGACCCAATCTAAATCAGTATAGCCATGCAGTCTTATCTCACAATCTGAAACATATCTGAGTCCATAGTCCATTGTAACTTTCAGGTACCTCATCACATGCTTTGTCGCAATGAAGTGAACACGTCTCAGCTCAACCATATACTGACTCAAAGTGTTCACCGCAAAGCATATATATGGCCTCGTGTTCGTCAAGTACATAAATGAACCAATCATCTCTTTATACATGGTGGCATCCATTGTCTCTGATGAAGTATCACTCAATAACTTCATGTTTGTCACCATCGGTGTAGGCATGGCTTTACAATCCATCATCCTGAATCTCTTCAGGAACTCTATAGCATATTTTCCTTGGTTACGGAAAATCTCGTCCGCTTTCTGCCACACCTCTAGACCCAAGAAATAGTGCATCATACCCAGGTCTTTCATCTCGAACTCTGCAGCAAGCTTCCTCTTGCATTCAATGATGAGTTGCCCATCCCCTATTAGAAACAGGTCATCCACATATAACAGTAGTATCACTGGTCCACCATTCACAACCTTGTAGTGAAGGTTGGAATCTGCTTTACTCTTGGTAAATCCCAATCTCATCATAAAGTTGTCAATTATGCCATACCATGCCCTGGGTGCTTGCTTTAATCCATACAAGGCCTTCTTCAATCTGCACACATGTGTCTGTCTATCATGTGTCTCAAATCCTTGTGGCTGCTCCACATACACTTCCTCTTCCACTACACCATTCAGAAAAGTTGTTTTCATGTCCATCTGGTGTACCTTCCATTTTATTTTTGCAACTATAGCAAGTATAGCTCTAATCGAAGTGTATCTTGCTACTGGAGCAAAAGTCTCCTTGTGATCTATTCCTTCTTTCTGGGAGAAGCCACGTGCCACGAATCTTGCCTTATACTTCTCGATACTGCCATCTGTTGAATGCTTCGTCTTGAAGATCCACTTTGACAATACCACTAACTTATCTTTCGGTCTCAGCACCACATCCCAAACATCATTCTTTATAATGGACTGGTATTCTTCAATCATGGCATCCTTCCATACTTTCTTTTTTGCAGCCTCCTCATAACAGGTAGGCTCTTCATCAATGATATCACATAACAATGCCACATAGATGGAATATGGTCTCGGTTTCTTGCTTTCTCTGACAGTTCCATCCGGAGCACCATACTTCTCAGCACCCTGAATAATCTCATGAGCCCAAGTTGGTCTCCTCTTATGTATAATCATCTCTCGAGGTGGCTCTACAAATCTCTGAGGTTTTGTCATGCCACGATCCTCCAATACATACTCTTATGTTGTAACCTTGTCATTTATGTTTGTTTCTGCAACTCTAGGAGCTTCAAGCTCCTCATCATGGACCTCATATGAATGATTCTGTTTGGTTTTGCT
Organism: Larix kaempferi; assembly: GCA_027924585.1. NCBI lineage: Eukaryota > Viridiplantae > Streptophyta > Pinopsida > Pinales > Pinaceae > Larix > Larix kaempferi. Next base: position 21,754,638 of record BSBM01000289.1, read on the forward strand.
GAAAGTTGCATCTTCATCGAAGGTAACATCTCTGCTAATCTCAATCTGTCTGTAACCAGGGATGTAGACTCTGTATACCTTCAATGTCTCACTATATCCAACAAATATACCCTTCTTTCCTGAAGGATCCAACTTCGATCTTTTCTCCATGGGAACATGCACATACACTGGACAACCAAACATCTTCAAGTGGCTGACCTCTGACTTTTCTCCTGTAAACATTTATTTTGGTGTCTTGTTCCCAAGTGCACTATGAGAAATTCTATTCTCTACATATACAGCAGTCCTCGCTACTTCTGCCCATAAGTGCATCAATAAGTCTTGATCATGTATCATGGCCTTCACTGCTTCCATTATTGTCCGGTTCTTTCTTTCTGCTACGCCATTCTGTTGCGAGAATAATCATCAATAAAAGAAACATAATATACATACCCGCTTAATGAAGTAGTTGACCTTGGTCCACATACGTCTGAATGTACGATGTCCAAGATTCCTTTGGCTTTGTTGTCACTGCTTGGAAACAGGTTCTTCACATTCTTTCCTTGTGCACATCCTTTGCAAACACCATCATGATCTACCTGGATCTCTAGCAAACCTGTTACCACCTTGCTCACGATCGGCAATACTTTGAAATTCAAATGAGCAAGTCTTCTATGTCATAGCTCACTTGGGTTCATGGTACTATGTGCTAGAGTTGAATCTTAGTGTCCCTTCAACTTGTATAGTCCTCCTCCTTCAATACCAATCACAACTGCATCATCAATGGTCTTTCCTTTTGGCCACATGAGAACTTCTCCATCCACGAAGGCAACTCTGAATCGTTTCTTATCCAATGCTGAAATGGATAGAAGATTCTTCTTCAAGCCAGGTACATATAACACATCCTTCATCTTTATAGGCCTTCCGGAATCTAACCTGTAGGAGGCTTCTCCTACTCCTTTAATAGGACACTGATAATCATCTCCAAGCATCACCTTTTGAGGTGAATCCTTCTGAATCAAACTTGTGAGAGAATCCTTGTAGCCAGTCATGAGCTTAGAGGCACCACTATCAACAAGCCATGTGTCACTTCCATGAGTGATTGTCCATGTAAGAGCTGATATCAAAACATATTCTTCACTTGAATCATCTTCTCTTGTTTTCTTTTGAACAAGTTCATCATCTTCTATGCTAAGTAACCTGACACGAGGACACAAGACACGGAGGACACGAAAATACGAGTGTCCGACACAGACACGGCAACCCCCAGAATCAGGACACAGAGGACACGTTTTATATATATATATATATATATATTAAAAATATAAACATATAGATCCAAATTTTTTTAGGAATTAGAACATTTACAAATATTCAGTAGAAATTAGAATCAATGCACATTACACATTCACAAATCACAATGAGACACATAGATGATAGTCATAGATCAAGATGTCGGAACCATATTTCTCATTAAGTCATCAAAATCCTAACCCTAAAATATACCCTCAAATGACTTGGAAACCCTTGGAAATCCTTCAAATGCTATTCACCTATAAGAAAAAACACTCTCAACCCTTGCTCTTCACTTGCAAATGAAAAAAAGACAAGAAAAATCACTTTTAAGTGGCCCGCAACCCTCTTTCACGCACTTTTCGTGTCCTATTTTTCAGACACAGCACACAGGTCCGAACACAATGCAAAACCGTGTCCGACACGTGTTTTGATCGTGTCCCGAAAATGGACATGACCAAAACACGTGTCATATACGTGTGATTCCCATATTCGTGTCCAACACGATGACACAAGACACGGAGGCATGTTTGGACGTGTCCGGTTTCTTAGCTTCTGTGGTATGAGTATGATGTCTTTTTCCTCTTTTGATTTGATCTTTTACTTGAGGACAATTTCTTGCAATATGACCCATCTTCTGACAGCTGTAGCATCTGAAGTTTGAGTAATCCCTTTGAGCCTTTTGAGACTTCTGTAACTTTTGAGACTTCTTTGAAGGATGAACTTCTTTCCTACTCTTTTCTTTCTTTGAGTGTACTGCTAGTGCTTGATCTTCATCATTACCCAACTTCTCTTCTCTTGCTACCAATCTAGCTTCTTCTTGTGTACATTCTTCCCAAAGTCTACTGAACTTTGTTAACTTCTTTCTAGAACATATTCCCTGGATGAAAGATTCCCATGACCTTGGAAGGCCATTCAAAGTGGTCATAACTACTTCTGCTTCCTCAACCATGTCCCCAATAGCTTCAAGTTGTTCCTTGATCTGAGATACCCTTGTGAAGTAGGATTGAATGGATTCTGCCACCTACATCTTCACATTCTTGAGTTGAGTTCTAAGGGTCATCTTTCGGTTGATGTTTTTGCCTTCAAACAAACTGGGCAAGGCAACAAACATTTTCTTCAGAGTCTTCTATGATGAGACATGAGGGATCAAATGATCCTTGATAGAATCAACAATGATCCTCTTTTCCCTAACCATGTTCTTCTTGTGCCTTACCTTAGCCTCATCTCCCTCTAGCTCCGCAACCTCTTCTTGAACAAACTTTTCCAAGTCATTTTCTTCTAGGATGAGGAGCATCCTATACTTCCATGCTCTGAAGTTATCATCCCCTTCAAGCTTCTCATCAAGCTTGGTGTTGTTTGTCATCTTGCCAAATCTAGTTCTGGAAACCCTGGCAGGAGGAGGGACAAAATTGAAAGTTCTTCAATGGATAATCTTATCCACTGGAGAGATGCACCCTCCAAGGCAAGTTGATCAAACCTCCTTTTAACTCAAATCTTTGGACAAAACAGGAAAAAATTGGAAACCCAAATTTCTACAATTTCTGTAGTTTTTGCAGAATTTAGGTCAAAACTGAAAATTCTCAGATCTAAGATCTGACTTCACAGATGGATGCGCCCTCCTAGGGCGATTTCAAGATTGCTAAGGTCGAGCTTGATCTGTGGATGGAAACCCTAGAAACAAGAAGCCCTAGTTTCCAACTTTCGCAATTGTCACAATGCTTTCTTTCAACCTCGCTCTGATACCATGTTAGAATTTTAACTTAAGAGCAATTATGTTTGTCTTTCATTCAATTTAATATATCACATCATAATAATTGCATGCATAAGGATCACTAAAACAAATACATTCAACAATAGACACAAATATTTATCCTAGGAAAACCATCTCATGGGAAAAACCCAGTAGAACTTCTCAGTATAGATTCGTCAACAAAGTACAATGTCAATACAAGGAAGAGCTAAAGCTCTCTCACAGAAAAATACACAAGAAGCAAAGATAAGATAACCCCAAAAATATGTCTTCCTCCAGCTGCTGCTACTCTCTTCCTCTTGTGCACTTGTCTCTCTCTTGCTTTAGCGAACTTGTGTGATGTCCCCAAATGAGGAATTCAACCCCCTTATTTATACTCTTTTCTGGCTGACTTTTTCACTATAGGGTCGACTTCACTAGGGCAGGTTTGCCCATTGTTTGGGGCAGTTTGACCCATTGATTTCTATGGGGCCGACTTGTCTATTTTCACTTGATTTCTTGAGAGTATATCTTTAGCATTATTATTTTAGGTTTTTACATTAGGGTTTATGCAATACAAGAATACCTTCTATAGCTGCATATTATTTCAACATATATATATATATATAAGCGCCCACGGGGGATAGAATAGACGGTGAATGGGTGTATTGTTAAGGCACTCCTTGTGATAGGTCACTGGTTCGAAACTCCATGGGTACTAGCGTACAAACATATATATATATATATATATATATATATATATAAGATAATTAATAATATGGTCCACAACAACATCACCAAACACTCAAACACAAAATGGCTTGGCAAAGTCAAAATGTAGTCAACTCGGCAAATCAGTAAAACTCAACAAAACTAGATATATAAAAAATACATAAAATCTTTAAAACTTCCCAACAAAAATTAAGGAGTTTCCAATTCATAATGAAACCATAAAAATAGATTGTACAACATAGACACATGCCTACAAGAGTTTTTGTTAGGGCTCTTCTAATGCTGAATTATTTCCTAATGTAACTCCGTTGCCAAAAAAAAAAATGATTCACAAATGAAGCTATGGAGAAAAAGAGAAAATACGAAGAATGTAATATATATATATATATAGAGAGAGAGAGAGAGAGAGAGAGAGAGAGCAACTAAGCTAGCGATATGGACTCTATGAGTTTTATGAAACTTACCAAGTCTCTGCCAAACTTGAAAAGTTCAACAAAACTCATCAAGTTTGGATAGAAGTTCAAACTCAATTCACCAAAACCGACTAGCAGAGTTGATTCACTGCAAATCACTAAGTTTTGGCGAGTCCAATTTTTCTAGTCCATAAACACTCATTAATCAAGGATAAACAAAAGAAATAGCATATGACATAGAATCCCAATACATCTCATGAAATTCAAGAACCCACCTTCAAAATGGACACGAAGATTGTTCTCTCTTATTTTAATGACACAAGTGATGTTATGAAGTAAGATGCATGGCTTCATAATTGGGAAACCTAATTTCAGGCACAAAATTTGACCGATGCAAAAAGGTCATGCTTGCAAAGGTTCATATGGAAAACTTAACATTAACAAGGTGGCAAACATATACACAAAACCTGGCAGCCAATAATCAACCATCTATTAAAAGATTGGATGGATTAAAAGCATTCATTAAAGATAGATTCTACCCTCATGGGTACAAACAAGAACTGCTCAAAGTAGCTTTATCTCCAACATGCCAGTCAACCTATTAAACAATATAATAATATATGGAGCAATTCAATCCAATGTCCATTAAGCTCAAGGTGCAAGATTCATATGAACTTCTTCAACTAAAGTTTACTAGAGGGCTCGTTTTCTCATCTCCAGCTGAAGATGAGCCTTTTGAACATCCTCTCTTTGGAGCAAGCTTTCCCAACGGCATTAAAAACTAAAAGCAAGCTGCAAAAGGGGACTTAAAGTATACCAATCTCAAAAGCAACAAACATATGGGAAAATTTCTCTTGCAAACCCTTTCAACCTCAAGGGGATTCCCTTCACATGGAGATTCTAGATCTTAAAAACAAGCATGAGGAAATATGTTCCCGACAGGCTCTATTTAAACAAGAAAAAACTCAAGAAGAAACCCTCAAATCTTGGGTTTGAGTTGTCAGTGGGAAGGATAAGACCCCTCCTCGTGCCAAGGTTGAGGAAGTTGTTCAATGTAAAATCATAGGGGAGCACACCAGGAAGGCTTATGAACTAAATATGAAGGTGCAAGGACTTCCCCCACCCTCGACTCCTGTAGACCCCATGCAAGCAAGGGTTTCTTTTCTTCAGGACACCTTGGATCTTCACGACCTTGGCCTTGACAAAGCATGGTATGGTTCTAATTTTACTCTTTTCCTTAGGTTCCAGACTTTGGGGGACACGTTGTTGGCTCTCTAGGCCAAGAAAAGACTCTTCTCGCTTTCCCATAGGGTTTTACTCAGCACTGACCTTAAACAATCCCAAGTTGTCGAGCTCAAAAAGTTCAATGATTGGCTGTTCATCTTTTGTACATAGTCCTACATAAAAGAAGGAAAAAATAGAATGTAAAAGTCACAAATATATTTTTGTTGGGTATAATGAAAAGTCGAAAACTTATAGGTTGTATAATCCAATAGCAAAAATGTATTTTGGAGATGTTTTCTTTAGTGATCTTCCATACAGCAATACACTAGTTTAGAGTTGTCTAAACTTGAAGGTGCTCCTACTTATAACAATCTTGAAGTAAATGGTAGAAAAAAACCACTTATTGAAAGAGCACATGAAGGGCCTAGTGCTTCATTGTGAAGCGAGTACTAGCAAAAAGATACCAAAATGGCATCATGACACCATTCAAGTTGATGATTGAAGATGAGAAAGATCTTTTGAGCCTAGAAACTTTTTGCAAGCAAACCATGAATTAACAAGTCAGTTAATGAGTTTGAAGGAACTCACTTCCTATGTCGAGGTGAAACAAAACCAGGAGAGCGTGGATGCAAAGCAGGTGGAATATGATGATTTTCCTTAAGGCAAGAAATTGGTTGTGAGTGGCTCTAGAGGACGAAATACAGATCTGACAGAACCATTCAATTGTACAAGGTGAGGCCAATAGCCAAAGGTTTCATATTGTGGGAAGAAATTGGTTATGAGGGGATGTTTACTCCAACAGCCATGCTGGTCCAAATCAAGTTAGTTATTTCTCTTGCTAATCAATTTGATTGGACATCAAATGGAAGGTAGATTTCTTTCCTAGATGATGATCTGGTTGAAGAAGTTTATATGTAGAACCAGAAGACTTTATCATCAAAACAAAAGAAAAATAGATGCGTGGGCTTATCAAACTTATATGGCTAAAGACAAAGTCTAAGAGTTCAATACATAAAAATTGATCATCTTCAAAATGATAGTTTTCAAAGAAAGGTAAGAGATTGTCAAATCGTAGTCATTGTAAAGATGATTCTATGATTATTATAAGTAGTCAAAATTCATTAATTGAAGAAGTTGAGAGTCGGTTGAATAAGAAGTTTGTGATGATAAATCTTGAGCTTCTCCATTGCTGTCTTGGTTTAGAAGTTTGGCACACACATTTGGGAAATTTCCTTTCCCAGACAAACTATGCAGCTGAACAACTGAAAACGTTCAAGATGAGTGAATGTAGGACTTCAACCACTCCCCATGAAGTTGATTTAAAGTTGACTACCAATAGTTATCTGCCCTCTATGGATGTTACATTGTATAGGAAGTTGGTAGGTAGTTTGATTTATCTCACCAACACCAAGTCAAATTATTGTTTTGTGGTTGGATTCATTGCTTGTTTTATGAATGAACCAAAATGAATCCACTAAAATGCAGCAAAAAGAATTCTAAAGTAAATGCAGGTTTCAATATTAACTTGATTCACCAAGATAGATAGTTTGCAGTTGATTGGTTTCAGAAATTCAAATTAGGCAGGCGATGTAGACAATAGGGAGTTCACTACCGGTTATGTGTTTAGCGTCCCAGTGCTGCAAATATCACAAAAATATCACCGACATCGCAATATATCACAATTCTCCCATCTCAGTGATATTATCACCTAAAAAATAATGATTTTTTCAAATTTTGAAAATATCATGATATATCAGCAAAATGTCAGGAGAAATTGGAAAATCTTGCCCGAGTCTGGAGATTTTTTTTTTTTTTTTGCTTAGTTTGAAGAGGAAAAGTAGGGGATTGAGAAAAAAGGGGTTATTCATTATTACATTTGCCCATAAAAGGGCTAGAGGGAGGGGGATGCTTCAGATGTTTAAAATTTTGAAAATAAATTAATAGTTTTTTTAAGTATGTCGATATTTACTGATATTTTCCTCGATGTTGTCAATAAGTTTCTTTCTGGACCCTCGACAATATATTCACCAACACAATGTTTACAACATTAGTTTAGCCTTGGTTCAATATCAGTTTCATGGTTCAACAATACATATCCCATATTTGCACTTTCTTTCAAAAAGGTGGAGTCCAAAGTTGTAGTCAGTGCAACGAATGGGATGGTATGGTTAAGGATGTCTTGACCCCTCAACACATCCATATGTGCATATGGGCCCCCCTTTTTTTTGTGTTTTATTCCTTGGCTGCCCCTAAGGGTTAACTTGTCAATGCTTAGTGCTATGGGTTAAGGATCATTCACTTTCCATTCATTGAAGTTAATATCCATAGGAGCTGGAACCCTCGGGATTTCATGATTTAAGATGGGCATATCATAGCGGTTAATTTTCCTCTCATCTATCTTTGCCTCCAAAAGTAGATAGCAATGCAATATTTGAGAATCGAGAGAGTTTCGCTATTTGGAAAAGGAAATCCTTAGGCAGCTCCATACATTGCTAATCTTCCAAGACCCAAGTCTAGCTACCTTCTAGATCAAGATGGAATTGTAATCTAAGTTGGGATAAACCAAATATTGGATTAGGTTGAATAAGAATGGGATCAAAATGTTGATTTCTTACCTCATCAATTAACAACCTATTTTGAATTTGAAGTAGATCAATCTTTTTGTGCATGATGTGCATACATGTAGCCACATGACTTAGTGAAGTTTTGCTTATTTGAATAGTTGATCCTAGTGCAGCATGAATTAAAGTTTGTTGAAGACTAAACAAGTCTTAGATACTTTCGATCCCGATCCAAAGAAGTGCTTCAAGTGTCACAATGCCAAAAACAATGTTTTGTGATGAAAAACAATAGACACCTTTGATCCCCCTATTCAATTTCAGGCAAATCAAGATTACCAAGCAAATGACTCCAAATACAAATTCCAAAGTGCGATAGACACACCAAATTGTTGGACCTTCAAGACTTCATAAGGGCTTCTTGCAACTCCACCCTTATACTTATAATTCTTCTTAGGTCAAAAACAATACTCAAAACCAATCATATACTAAACAAAGCAAGATCACAACATTGAGTGTGTGTCGTGCTTTGATACCAGACTGGCCCAAGCTCTCAAGTCGAGTTACATATATTCAAATCCTCTCACAGTTCTTTGGACCAGTGTTACCAGAAGCATCCCCCTAGGGAATAATCCACCCTCAAAACCACGCTTCGAACAAGAATGCCTAGGGAGCGCACTCCCTAAAACACTCTTGTCGAGAGCGTTTAAGGGAGCATACTCCCATGCCATTTTACACACTCCCTGGACCTGTTAAGAGAATTATGCTCTCTCAGGCGCTCCCGGGACTCAGAGCGTGCTCCCTCGACACTCCCTCAAGCACTCCCCCAAAGCTCCCAACACTCCATGATTTTCCTAAAACACTCCCAAATTTATTTATATTTACTTTTTTTCTCTCTTAAAGGTTAGTGGTTGGGTTAGTGGTTAGGTTAAGGCTAGCTTTTATGGAAAAGAGGAAACAATAGCACATTCCCCCTCTTTATTTCCTCATTACATTCATGATTTCATCTTTAAGAGCTTGAGCTTGGAGTGGGCAACTTGATCTTGGAGTGATTAGCAAATTTGTGAGAGCTTGGAGGAGAGAACAAAGGCCATCATAGTCACATTCCACTATTGCAAATAGTTAGAGAGCTAAAGAGGTAAGCCCAAAGCCCATTCTTAGTAGTTTTTCTTTTATTTCCTTGTATCGTTTGGTTGTGGATTTTTCCTCTTCTCCCACTCTTTCCCATTCCTTCTTCCCCCTCATTCTATTGTAGGTTGCTCATCTAATACTTGAGGAAAATGCTCTTCTTGTGGTTTATGGTTCCTATTTTGATTCTTGTGGTGTTAGTGGGGAATAGGCATGAGATGGTAGAAGACAATGGTCATAGCATAGTGACCCATTATATGAACATGAAGGTTTGAAAGGGGATGAAGATGATACTAGCTATGGCACTGAAGTTGGAAGCAAAAGTAAAGCTTCATTAACACCCTTATGGAATTATGTGACAAAACTTGAAGATGGGAGAGGAGGTGGAACCACTAAATTTTTATGTAGGCATGATTGTCATCAAGTAAAACCTTACACCGGTTTATATACCTATGTGAGGAGGCATCTTTGTGGGGTATTGGAGAGTGATGATAATGAGGGGGGCATTGGGATCTCAATTTTCCCTAAGATATCAAAGGAAGATAGAAAAATACATCAAGATAGAGCTAGTTGCACAAAGAATGCATGGTAAAAAACAAAAGGTTCAATCTAACATATCATCTAGATTTGGTGGCCATGGCTCCACATCTACATCCCCCCATGCTAGTGGATCCTCAAGGGGATCTAGAAGAACAATAGCATATTTCCTTGATGTTGGTGGTAAGGATGAAGTGGATGCAAAAGTAGTGTGTTTTCTCTATGCATGTGGTATATCGTCCAATGTTCTTCACTCACCCTATTGGCATGATATGGTTACGGCCATCAACAAAGCCGCCCAAGGATACAAGAGCCCCGAGTATGAGAAAGCTAGAACTAAATTACTAGACAAGGAGAGAGAAAAAATCAAAAGATCTCTATCACAATTTACAGATGAATGGGCAGATAGTGGGATATCCATTGTATATAACAATTGGACAAATATTAGAAATCAACATTTGATAAATGTTCTTGGTGTTTTAGCTAGTAGTGTAGTGTTTCTTGAAGCACATGACTCATCAATCACTTCATCTGCTCAAAACATTTCAAAGCTCCTACTAAAAACAATTAATGATTTCATTCCTTCTAATGTGGTTCAAGTAATCACTGATAATGTAGCAAATTGTAAGGGAGCAAGAAAGCTCATTAAGTAGGCATATCCTCACATCTTTTGGTATGGGTGTTTGGTGCACACATTGAACCTTTTGATGCATGATATTGTCAAGAATAGAGAATGTAGATGGATTAATGTCTTGTACAAGAGAGGAAAGAAGCTCATCAAATTTGTCACTAGACATACAAGGGTCCATTACTTTTATAGCCCTTACTCTAAGTTGCAACTACTTAAGGTTTCAAAGACTAAATTGGGTAGCTATTTCCTCACCTTCAAGCACCTATTGAGGGTAAGACAAGCTTTGGGTGAGATGGCGATGAGTGATGAGTGGGATGACTTGAGCACTAACAGAGATGGTGCTAAAGCTATGAAGGACACTATTCTTGATAGCCAATTTTGGTCATAGGTGAGGTATGTTTTGCAGTTCTCCAAACCAATTTATTGCGTGATTCGGTTCGCAGATTCAGATTGGCCAATCACTGGGGAGGTGTATGAGTAAATGGACTACATGCTAAGACAAATTAAGGACATTGTTCAACCTAGAGATGTGAACTTGTATAATCAAATTCATATAGAGGTGGAAAAACAGTGGGAAAAGTTAAATATTCCAATACATGCCTTAGCATATCTGCTTACACCAAAATACTATCATATATCATGGCTGCAAGCACCAACACCTTGTGGTGTGATGAAGAGAAAACCAGACCAAGATCCAAAGGTTCAGACCGGTTATATGAAAGCATTAGAGAAACTAGTCCCTAATGAGGAGTGTGATACTATATGGCAACAATTGAGCCACTACATCAATGGCATGATATGACAAAATCATTTGAAGATGCATTTGTCTTTTGGATGAAGTAGGTAAGGAGGTGAGGGTGAAGAACATTGTACAAATCATCATGGACAATGCCTCCAACTATGTTTTGGTGGGAAAGATGTTGGAGACCAAACACCCCACCATTTGGTGGACTCCATGTAAAGTGCAATGTTTGGACCTCATGCTTGAAGACATTTGGCAAAATTGAACAGGTGAAGAGGTGTGTCGAACAAGCAAAAACCAAAACAAAATACATCTACAACCACATATGGGTCTTGAACCTCATGAGGAAAAACACTTGAGGCAAAGAGCTTGTTTGATCAACCATTACATGATCTACAACGAACTTTCCTACATTGCAATCCATGCTTGAACAAAGAGCCCATATGCGGAAGAGGTATTTTGTGATGAGTGGAATGCATCTCAATGGAACAAAAACACTTGAGGGAAAGAAATCGTTGACAATGTTTATGAAAACACTTTTTGGAAAGGACAAAAGAGATAGTCAAGTTCAGTGAACCTCTTATGGAAGTGTTGTGAATGGTGGATGGTGATAAATTTGGCATGGGTATTATTTATGAGACCATGGATCAAGCCAAAGAGGCAATAAAGGCAGCAAGAGGTGATAAGAGACAAAATATCTTTCTCTTTGGAAAATCATTGATGATAGATGGAACAAGCAACTCTATCAACCTTTACATGCAATGGGCTATTACTTCAACCCAACGTACCATTATACAAAAGCTTTTGAATCAGATGGGGAGGTAAAAGAAGGATTGAACAAATGCATCTTAGCACACAGTCCCTAATGCAAAGATAGATGGTAAGCTCCTGCATTTTAATGACAATATTGGTACCCTCTGCATGGGTATGCCTATCCGAAGCAGAACCAAGAACCCACCAAGTAAGCAATTTCAAATTCAAAGTTCTTAAGTTATATTATTCATTATTTTACGCCTTGCAAAAGTTTGGTCAAAATTCTAAACTCATTTTATGAAGCTTCTTTGTCTTCAACTGTTATTGCAACCTATTGGTGGAAATAGTTTGGATGATGATGCCTTGATTTGCAAAAGTTTGCATTTTGAATCTTGTACAAGACATGTAGTGCTTCTGGGTGCGAATGCAATGGAGTTGTTTTTGAGAGCATTCACACCAAGAAGTAAAATCGTTTGGAACAAAAATTGTGGAATGATATGGTTTATTGTTAGTACAAGCTTAGATTGAGGCGCAACGAGTCATTGAACAAGGCCCCTGATTCAAGCACCATAGTATTGGATGATATCAATCCCTCAAAGTGGGTTTGGAGACTCAACCAGCAGCATCTGACTTTAACCAACCTCCACGAGAAAAGGATTTAGACATTGATGTTGGACCCGCAAGTCCAAGGGAATCCAGTCACAATCCCATTTTAGAGTCTACTTACACTAAGGATGTAAAGGATGAGGAATCTTCAAATGATTCTCTCATATGATTAGATTGGAGTCTAGTAGTTATTAGTTAAAACTTAATACTATGCTTGCTTTTGGATTCTAGAGGCCATTTAGAGCCTCTTTGTCTATATATTTTTGTTTAGATATGGATTGCACTCTATGTTATTTTGTTATATGCACTCTTGTTTTCTATATACATGAGAAAATTTTGCATATTTGTGTCTAATGGTTTCGATTCACATGGATGTACATGAATATATTATTTATAATCAAAATTTGAATATTTTATGAATTTTGGGTCGACTAGTTTTTGTTTCTGGTTTTTTATGCTTTCGGTTTTTGGAGTTGAACAACTCAAACACCAGTCCAATCCTGATAACAATGTTATCCCTTAAAATTAGCTAAAATATTTAATTATTGCCTAGAACAGTCACTTCCTCTATCTACTCACATAAAATATTTTTTGAACATATGCAATTAGTGCATTCATATGATTTCTCTCTCATTTGTTGGAGTAAATTTTTTGTCATTGTTGTATGCATTTAATAACATGGTATCAAAGCCATGGTACGGGTTGGAATCCAAGACACAATAAAGGTCATAGAAATGAGATTAAAGCATTGTTGTAGCAAATCAACAAAAAATCGTGGCCAAGGAATTCAATATCCATCACCTATTGGCAATGATGTGAGCAAAGATAGAGTGGAGAGGCACAAAAGCTCTCCAAACAAGTGAAAATAAAAGATAAATCAGCCATATATATATAGAAGAGATTCTCATGTGTTCAGGTTGAAGAAGGCATTATATGGACTCAAGCAGGCATCGAGGGAATGGTACTCAAGGATTGATGGATATCTGTTAGCTATGGGCTTCATCAAGAGTGAGGCAGATCCCAACTTGTATTATACACTTGTTGGCGAAGATTAATTCATCTTGGTACTTTATGTAGACGACATGTTCCTTACCAGGCCAAAGAAGCTCAAAGATGTGCAAGCGAGATCTAGCTTCAAAGTTCGAGATGAATGACATCGGCATGATGCACTACTTTTTAGGATTGGAGGTGTGGTAGCAAACAGGTGAGATTTTCCTAGGACAAGGAAAAAATGCAGTTGATATTCTGAAGAGATTCGGGATGGTGGATTGCATGCCTATGTCTACACCTATGATCACCAATCTAAAGAAGCAAGATGCTTCCAAGTCAAAGTTGGTGGACCCTACATTGTATAGGCATCTAATTGGGTCCTTGATATATTTGGTCAACACTAGGCCAAATATATGCTTTGATGTGAGTACCCTGAGCCAATTTATGGTGGAGCCGAGGAGGGTGCATTAGGTTGCAGCAAAGCATGTGCTCAAGTATCTACAAGGTACTGTGGAGTATGGTCTAAGGTATGTCGGAAGTGGTGGAGTGCAGTTACAGGGCTATACAGCCTCAGACTGGGTTGGGAGTGCAGTGGATAGGAAAAGCACCTCAAGGTGCTGCTTCAGTTTGGGATTAGCAGTGATTTCATGGTTTAGCAAGAAGTAGGCATCAATGGCACTTAGTTTAGTAGAGGCTGAGTACATGGTAGCAAGTTTGGTGAGTTGTGAAGCCATTTGGCTTTGTAAGACGCTCACAGGTTTATTTGGTCTGGAGTTGGATCCCACAGTGATCCATTGTGACAATCAAAGTTGCATAAAACTCTCAGAGGATCCAGTGTTTCATGACAGGTCCAAACACCTAGAGATAAGATATCACTTCATCAGGGATAGTGTTCAAAAGGGAGAAGCCACAGATGAGCAAGATGCAGATATTCTCACCGAGGCTTTGATGAAGGGCAAGTTTGTTTACTTCAGGGATAAGCTGGGAGTGGTGCAGAACGCCTTTCTCGCTAGAAGGGAGTGTTGATTATTATAGCTCGGATAGGTGCTTCTGCATAGGTTAGGTGTCAAGCGTGCAGGAGTTGTCCATTACCTCTCTAAGTACTTGCTCAATTTATTGAGTAAGTGACTTTTATGTTTCTTTCCTAAGTCTAACTTAGGAAAAGCACATTAATTAATTTAATGTTGGCTAATGACTAAAATTGAACTTTTAATTAAGTCACAGTCGTTGATCTTAAGTGAGGCTTGAGATTTAATCTTATCCATTCACCACTTTGGAGATTGAGGGTTAGGGTTTTGGTCATTGAAATGTTATAAAAGAAAGCCTAAAGAGAGGAGAAAGACACACAACACAAGATCATTTGCGATAGTGATTTTCTCCAAAGAAGAGTGAGAGACTCGGTGAGTGAGAGACTCAATGGCTAAAGAGAAAGAGAGAAAAGTGATTTTGCAGCAGGAAGATCAAGAGGAGAAGACAAAGGCCAATTTAGCAGGTTGTACCAGCTGATCCGAGAAAAGGGTCGATTCGTACAGTTGCGGGGAGTGTTAATTTTTCAGTGCAGCTGCGAGACCCATTCTAAGAGAGAATGGTACCCTAGTCAGTTAGCTAGGGTTCCTGGTCAAGTTAACCAGGGAGTGTAATGAGTAAGACCCTAGAAGGTACCCTAGGGCCCCCAGCTGTCTCCTGGGGTTCTTGGTCGAGGACCAAGCAGATGGATCCCATGGCAAAGTCCCTAGCATGTAGCTAGGGCCCCTATTTGTCTCTAGGGTATTCTGGTCTGGGACCAGACAGTTTCTTGGTCACGAGGACCAAGCAGATCCTGCAGGTTGAGACAGAGACATCCTAGGTCCTGCAGATGGTTGATCAACATTCAGTCTAGGACTGAATGCTCAGCTTGAGGCTGAGGACCATTCTCTGGGAGAATGGAGAACCTGGTCATGGACCAGATGGTTGATCAACATATCCCAGTCTAGGGCTGAGGCTCAGCCGTGGGTTGAGAAGCCATTCCTTGAGAATGGAGGCACTTGGTCAGTTACCAAGATTATGATGTGTGATGTCCTCTTCTCCTAGGTCTTCGAGATGGATGAGTTGGTTGGTCTTCCCAAGGGACTAGCCACCTCTTGTGGAAGCTACTAACATTTGACCTAAGGAGCAGTTGAGAGGACCACATGATCACATCATCTGTGTGAACCCTTCCTTATACAATGATGATGAACTTTCAGGTTATATGGAACATTTGTACATTTGAGAGAGAGATGACTGGTTGCACCTTTCCACCTTGGGTGATCTACTTTTGGTCCTTGCACCTTGTTGTTTATTAGTCTTGTGGTACCCTGTCTTTGATTTGTGGTAAATAGGGTCATTGACCCACCTTTTATTTATACCACCCTTCTTGTTTTGATCTTACGGGTACTTTAGATGTTTGTCCACTTTATGAGGTTCTTTTATTTTTTATTTTTTTATTTTTTATATATTTTTTAGTTTTTAGTTTTATCTTTTATTTTATATTTTTTTTATATATACTTTTTTTATCTTTTATTTTTTATTTATTTTTATCTTTTATTTTTTGTTTATTTTTATCTTTTATTTATTTATCTTTTATTTTTATTTTTAAAGTGGCCTTTCCCTAATTTAATGAGATCCTAATTTTTTATTTTTTATTTTTTATTTTTTTATTTTATTTTAACTTTTAATTTTTTAATCTTTCCTAATTCTAAGGAATCCTAATTTAAAGGATTATTTTAATAATCCAAATACTATTTAATGAAGTCCTATTCTTTCATTTTCTATCATCCTATCTTCATATATCTCAGCTCTGTTTCTTTTGAAGTTGACGTCAAGGGTTCCAAAGTTTTTTTTTATGCTGCTGAATATCCTTGCATTTGATATAGGGTCAGCATGAAAGCTTGTATGCTGCTACTGTTTCAGCTGTAACCCTGTAGAAGGCTCGATCTGCCCTAACTGAGACCCGATCTGCCATGTCAGCCTGCTGAAAGATCCTTTATGGAAACCGTGAGCTCTTGGAGTATGTCACAGCCACCCGTGAACTTGTTTTAAGTAAGCAGTGACCTTTTGTGAAGACTGTGAGTCTGCTGTTCACTCTGTGAAGAACACATGCCTTATAAAAGACACATCAGTTTGCTATAAGCCTCGATCTGCTGATTAAGAGGTTTGATATTTCTTTTATTAGTGGTGGCTGTAAGACTCCAGAGTCTATTTCAGGTTGACAGTGGGAAACTTGTGAAGGCCGTTGGTTCTTGTGGTCTGATCTAACCCTACTGTGTACACCCCTGTGGAGGGCGTAATCCTCTGTGATCTATTTTTGTTTCCTGACAGTTCATTGGTGAAAGTCACAGTTTGTTTAGTCTGTTTGTCTGCTTATTGATGCTTAGACTTGCTGAGAGTTATTGAGACTTGCCTTTGACCAAATCTTTATTTGATCTATGTGCTGAGAACTTTTTAGGATTTGTCTTTGAGCAAAAGTTTAACTATGATCTGATTTCTTGTGTTACTTGTATGAACCCTGATTATTTTGTTTTGAGCTCAAACCTCTTGTAGTGAGTCTTGTACTGTGTTCTAACTCTCTTTGTCCATCCCTGTTCGACTGTACTTCAACCTTTCTCTCTCTCTCTCTGGTTTGTACTACCCTCTTGTAGGGTCTGATAGTTTCCAGATTTGACTGTCCTCTCTGAGGCACAGCCTTTACTGAAGGTAAGTAACTCTTCTGAGTATTCTTATAGGAAGGGTCCCACACACAATATCTCCTTTATTATTATGTGGTTGAATTAATTATTCTACGTTACATGTTGCTGGAGATTAACTTAGCACAGTGACCTAACTGGTAGTGTTAAAAGTATTTTAACACAGTGACCAACCTGAGAGTGCTAAAGATATGAAATTTATGTTATGATAGATTTTACTACTGCACTATTTAATATTCAAGATTTGTAAATGTTTATTAATTGTATTTTCTGCATTAAAGTATGATGAATTGTTATTTTTCTGTATATAACCCTAACTTGATGAAAATTCAACAGGGAGAGATCTGTATGATACCCATACGAGTGACGCAAGGTGACGCGAGGCCGATTTGATAGGGGTTGATTTTTCCTTGTGGGTCGATTTCTCTAGAGGGGTCGATTTTCCCAAGAGGGTCGATTTTTCAGAGGACTGAGTTACTAGTTCTATTGTTGTAAAATTTCAAATATCTCTATGAGCCAAGAAATAATAAAAGAAACATTGATTGTTGGTTTTTTCCCATTGGGGTTTTCCAGAGTAAACACTTGTGTCATTGTGGTTGATTTCTTGTTTTATTCTACTGCATTTTATTGGTTAAAATATCAATGTATTTATGTTTATAATTTCAGCAATAAGCTACAGCAGTATTTTATTTCTGGGCATAAAAATTATTGAGAACAGAAATCAAATCTGGTATTGAAAAATTAACAACCCTTGCTGGGTCCTTTACTTCTGCCCCTCTTTGTTCGAAGAATTAGGGCATGGCCATTGTCACCTCCCTACCTGTTGGCCTTGGACTGCATCCAAGTTTCCTCATGGATACAGTCATCCCACAAAATTTCCCAGGAGGAAAGGTTTTCCCAAGCAGAAACACCCTGGACAAATGTTTCCCATTGAGGTGGGAACCCATTCAATGCCTCGTTTACTAGCTCTTTGTCTTCAACCTTCTTCCCAACTGCAGCAAGTTGATGACAAATTTGCATGGCCTTCATCAAGTAACCGGTGATGATCTATGATCTAGTCATCTCAACAGATCTGAGTCTGTTATGCAATATTATCTTTCAATTAACATTCTCACTTTGGTAAAGGCTAACCAGGGCATTGAACATCTCCTTCGTCATTTTCTTCTAGGATATATGATGGATCAGATGATCCTTTATAGCATCCATGATCATCTACTTAGCTTTCACTTCTTTCTTCTTGTGAGCTGCCAAAAGTTGGGGATTTGTTGGCAAAGTCATTGCATCCTTAACGATATCTCGGAGATCATTCTCTTCTAATAGAAGGGTTACCGTGACTTTCCATGATAGGGAAATCGAGGCACCATCCAATATGTCCTTGAACTTGAGGTTAGCTGATGTCATCTTTGATCTGCACACAAACTCCTACGCTTCTAATCCTCTCAAGCAGAGTAGCTATGATACCATGTGAAATTTTTCAAACCCTAGATGACTGCTGTCCTTATGTTCTCAAATAAATAAATTGTTATTTAAATTGCAGAAATTAAATTCTTCACATAGCAGTAATCCCAGATATAGCTAGAAAATGAACAGTGGAACCATACAGTACACAAATAATTTACTCCTTTCAGATTAGCTTTTCACTAATAAATCAAAGCTTAGAAGGAAACCTCCACGAGCTATAAAAACTAACAGTTGTACGGTACACTCAATCGAAGGAAATCCGCACACCTTACTGAGGAAAACTACCTGCCAGAAACCGAGAAATACCTTGTTGGTCACTACTTGCGTTGCAAGTCATCCGTACATTTTGTACAGATATGTACAATTGTACGGACCTCTGTTGCTGCTGCATACTCGCAAAATTTTGCCTGTTGTTGAATCAAGCTCCTCTCCGGTGCTCTAACTTTGCTCATCGAATGAGTTTCTTCACTTTTCGACCAAACTGTCTTTGAGTGAATAATGAATGTGTCTTTCCCCTCTACTTTGACCTGCCTTTTATACTTGCCTTTATACTTGAGTTGAAAACCTAGTCTACCAAAAACCTAATCTCACAGTGAGATGTACGATTGAAATTAGTCTAAATCACTAGTGTATTGAAATACACTTTATTAAACTCAACAGCTAAATAAAAGACTTTCACTCTATTAATAAAGTGTATTACAAAATAGATTTGACTCCAACGGCTTCCTACACGTTTGCCACTAAACCTGTGCAGAAGTTTCTGTCCAAGCTACAAACATCGACATGGAAAGAAGTAGCCACACATAAATTCGGACTGTAAAGACCATTAAGCATTCGGAAAAGCCCCACCGGGGACTTTGAATTCTTGGGCATTGTTTATGTGTGCGTATGGGATGTCTACGTGGTCTGCTTGTCTATCTTTATCTATCTATGTCTTAGAGTACCCTGTCCTTCTGCCCCAGTCTACCTTGAGGTCTGGTTTAAAGAGCAGTGTCTGGTATGCATGTTTTCTTAAGGCATTTTGGTTTTTTGGATGACAGAGCCTCCGGTTTTTTGATACTCAGACTATGGATGTGTTATGGATGTGTTGCCTGTGTGTAAATTGGCTGTGGCCATATAGATGACAAAATATTTTAACTAGTCCATCCAAGGAGCCTTAACTATTCATTTCAGAAGAAAAGAAAAAGAAAAGACTGCAAGAGTCTTCTAACCTGGCACACCGTGAAAAGCCTGAAATCATTGCATTATAAACGTTGACAGAGTGAAATTCTCTTCCTTCGGGCATATTCCTGTACAGAACCCACAACTCTTCGGCCATTCCAGCTTTACCGAGAAGGAGAAAAATGCGGGAATATGTTCTGGGAGTAACCAGAGATGGGTCGTTCACCCGCATCCATTGTAGAAGATGCAAAGCCTGCAAATATAAACCCTCTTCTCCGAGCAATTGTAGCAATAAATTGCAATCTCTGTGGCTTATTCTTCCAATGTAAGGGTCCAGAAAATCAGCCACCATGGTGTTCCCTGGAAGAATCTTGGCGATATTTATAATGGACGTCAATAAATCTACTACTTCATCAGTAGGGCTTAAGCCAGTAATGGGTTCATTCTGTATCTCGCCTGCCTGACTGCAGTCAGGCGGTCTTCTTCGGTGCGAATTGAAACTGGGACGTGCCGATTGGTAGAATGCATGAATGAGGTCTGGTTCTGGGTTTTCTTCATCCATGCCCAGATTTTTATATTGTTCTGCGATTGATTCTTCGTCATCGGGACCGAAAATTTTTGTGGGGATTTCTTTATCGAGAAAACGAAGGAACAGGGAATCGAACTCCCACCGTATGCTGTCGATTTGGCTGGTGGGATCGTCGGGATTCTGTTGGTGTTGGTGAACAAGTAGGGAGTTGGACTCCAGGTGGCAGAGGTTCAGTTTGTGGTATTTGGTGAAGAGGACGAGAGGAAATGCAGATGCATATGGAGAATGCGGGAAATGACGAATCAGAACGGATGAAGTAATGGAGTTTGATGGGTATACGGATTTAATAGAAGGATATGACCTGTTAACAGGTAAGAGATGAAAAATACTGGATATATGGATCATCATCGTCTTCAGTGGATAGGGAGTTCAGTCACAGCTGAAA
Source organism: Larix kaempferi (assembly GCA_027924585.1). Taxonomy (NCBI): domain Eukaryota; kingdom Viridiplantae; phylum Streptophyta; class Pinopsida; order Pinales; family Pinaceae; genus Larix; species Larix kaempferi. The sequence continues at coordinate 21,775,253 of BSBM01000289.1, forward strand.
GTTCAGTGCCATTTGAGATGCGTGTCCATGCAATGCACATGTTTTTGACAGCATAATTAGCATAACCACTTTCTATGTGATTGGTGAAGGCCAATAGGGTTATCTCGTTTGTATAGTTTTTTGTCAAATAAATATAAAATCAATGGAAATAATATACTAACGTAATCGTAATCAAGAGATGAGATGACATATTAATGGAAATAATATACATCTAACCTAATCAAGAGAACTTATCGCAGCAATTATTATTCTTAAAAAAAATTACAATTTATTTTGTAAAAAAAGTGGTTGGTGAACATCTTATCCTGTTTGTATAGTTAGTTAAATATAAAATTAATGAAAATAACAGAGTTTTTTATTTGTATAATTTGTTAAACATAAAATAAAATTAATGAAAATAACATATATCTAATGTAATCAAGAGATACAGCAGTTTTTATTATTTAAAAGAAAGTAAGAAATTTTATATATGGATATCATTTTATTATTCCCAAAAAAAATTATACTGGTAAAGATTTTTATATATTGATCATTAAAAATGAAATTTATGAAACAAAAGTATATTAAATAAAACAATTTCTATTTACAAATGCTAAATAATATTATTGATTTGTTGTAATTACATACTTTCACCTATATGAAAGGGAAGAAAATATTTTTTGAGAATTGCAAACTCTATATGTTCCTTTATATACATTAACAAAATTTAATTATAACTTATATATTTTCACTCATTGTATCAAGTGAAAGTAGGTGCTCTATAGCTCAATATAGGGGAGATGTTGTAATGTGATGTAACGTTTGTAACAAAATAATTAAAAAAATTCATGTCGGTTCATAAAATAAATTGTGGAATGTATTTAAAAAAAAATACATATTGGTTTATAAAATAAAATATTATGAAAAGTAATTAAAAAATAAATGTTCGTTTATAAAAACGAGGATCTATCAATCAAGAGAGATCAAATTTCTTGAGTTTAAATTTAAAAAAAAGAAATACACCTCAAGAAATTGGATCCCTGTGGGTGCATGATAGATACAGGTTTAAGATGGAACTATGCTAGTTTCATATGCAATGAAAGCAAATAGATTTTGGAAGTTACAAACCTTATATACATAAACAACACTAACTACATATAAAAAGGAAATGGCTCTTCCTCTAAATCCAAACCATTTTATTAAAACACTTTTTTGGTATTTCCAATAATGACTATATATAAACTATTAATATTTTAGAGGATCTCTAAAGCTACATATTGGTATTTTCAAAAAGTATTATATATAAACTTAGTATTGGTAATACTATCAAAATTATTATAGTATTTTCCAACATCTTAAATCCACTTAACCTATTAAAATTGTAATTATTCCCAAATCTTGGATTTACCAAATTCTAATAAAAGTGACAAAAATAAGACCACCATTCAATTAACAATGAGAAGACGTTAAAACTATAACAGCTTCATTAACAAAACCAGTTGGGTATATTACATTCTTTGCAAGTAAACCGATAGTCAAAATCGATAGTTGATTGGTTAACAAGTTGACTAGAATTGAAGTCGACATACAATGAAAGTCTAATCAACTGACCAATTAAAATAGTCAACTAGTCAACGACCATGATTGGTTGAAAGGAAGTCGACGAGCATAAAGCTGGCACGAATTCGATGAACACTTGGATGATAAGAAGCTCAACTGGCGATCGACTAAGTTTGACTCATTCAAGTCAACGTAACATAAAAATGGTATTCAGTTATGAATTATGGATCACCATTAATGGAGCAATTAGTTGTAACTAACTCGAGAATCACGAGCTAGTGTATGTGTTGCATCTATAAATATGATGTAATGTAAAAGGCTGAATATACTTGTATGAGTTGAGAAGTAGAGTATACTGAATTCACGCTTGCGCTATTGCGATCTAGTAAATCACTGTTGTAAACACTCGTTAAGAGTGTTGATAATAGATGAATGGTAAAGCTCACTGGTTTGTTGGGATTTCCCCTTAAAGGGTTTTCCAAGATAAATTTATGTGTGTTATGTGAGTGTGTTCGTGCCATTGTTAAATTTTGTTATATCTAACTGTTAGGATCATTATGCAAAATAGTTATAAAAAGTATTGAATCATTGACATGGTATTAGAGATATTTTGCTTCAAGAGGATACCTTTGATGACGAGGGCTTTTAGTTTCATCCTGGATCTAGAGAGTACCTAGTTTCAATGGGAGTTCTAGAACATTGATTCTTAGTTAGAATGGCCAATAGTTCAAGGATAGAAATTCAAAAGTTTAATGGACAGAATTGTGAGCTTTGGAAACTCAAAATGGAGGATCTCCTTGTAGATGGAGAGCAATGGGTTGTTGTCAGCCCCTGAACAACTCCGACATGTATGATGTCGGAATATTGGCAGAAACTAAACAAAAAAACAAGGAGTACAATTCAACTTTGTTTAGCGGGTTCTGTATTGTTGAATGTCTCAAGAGAAAACATTGCAAAGAAACTGTGGGATAAGTTGGGGAACTTGTACTAGTCAAAATCTCTAGTTAACAAGTTGTTTCTTCGGAAGAATCTATATCTTCTAAGGATGAATAAGGGTGACTTAGTAGCAAAGCACCTGAATGCGTTCAACACGGTTGTCATTCAATTGTTGTTTGTGTATACCCAAATCACAAAGGAGGAGAAATGTATCAGTCTATTGTATTCTTTGCTAGACTCATGGGATATCCTGGTCATGGCTATTGGAAGCAATAATACCACATTAAATATTGATGATGCAGTTAGATCTCTACTATCATAACATATGAGATGGAAGAACATGGAAGGATCGACCCACGATGCCCCGATGGTAAGAGGTCGACTAGTAGACATAGGAAAAGGTAAAACCTCTAGTAGAAAATCAAAGTCGAGGGGTAGATCTAAGACCATATCTAAATCCCCTGGTCAAACAACAAGAAAATGCTAGCAATGTGGTAAATTTGAGCATTTTAAGTGAGATTGTAAGTTGGCAGGAGTCGAGAAGAGAAAAGGATCTGAGGAAGCATATTCGACTCAAGATAATCCTTTGACTAAAGAAAAAGGGGATGTGTATTTGCAATCGACAAGTACACAGTCAGATCATGACTCTTGCATGATTGAATTTGGTGCATCATATCAAATGACACAACGTAGAGAGTGGTTCTGTGAATATGAGAAATTTGATGGCGATGGCGTTCTTCTAAGAGATGAATCGATGATTCACTTACTAGGATTGTCCTATGAGGTAAAGTTCAATTGTCATTAAAAGATGGAAGGAGAGACGAACCCTTCCAAGGGTATTGCATATCCTAGATTTGTATCGAAACTTGATATATGTCAACAAGATGGTAAATGTAGGTGTGCGGTCTGTATTTGAGAAAGATTTGTGTAAAATGGTGCAAGGAGAGATGGTACTGATGAGAGGTGTTTGGACTAGAACATTGTACAAGATATTGGGAAGAACATATACTAATGAATGTGCGAATACAATCTTTCATGAATTTGACATCACATCTTCTTGTCTAGTCGACTCAACCATGTTGCGACATCAACAAATGGGACATATTGGTGAGCAAGATCTCTGTCCTATGCACAACAAATTTATGGTCAAAGGTATCCCTGGTTTTTCTTTAGAAGTAGACTTATGTGCACATTGTATTTATGGTAAATATAGGCATGTAAGTTTCCCATCTAGGGCCACACGGGCCAAGGAAATACTAGAGTTAATACATAGTGATGTGTTTGGACCAATACTGGTCCCATCACTAGGGGGATCCTAGTATTACGTCTATTTCACATATGATTTCTCTAAAATGACATGGTTGTATCTTATGAGGAAGAAATATGAGGTTTTTGAAAGGTTCCAAGAGTTTAAATCTCTTGTAAAAAATCATTTTGGCAGAAAGATCAAGGTGCTGAGAACTGATAACAAAAAAGAATTTTGTAGCGAGGCGTTCGACTAATTCTGCGAACAATACGATATAGCTCAAAATAACACAACTCCATAAACACCTCAACATAATGAAGTTGTTGAAAAAATTAACAAAACATTGATAGAAAAAACAAGAAACATGCTTTAATGATACAGGTAGTGCACACAGAGAAAATTACATATTATTACATCCATCTAAAATTGAAAAAACATGTCTTTTAAGGGCCACACTTCCTCAAAACATATACTGGAACATGCAAAAAAAAATCCTCTTAACACGTATACTCGTCATTTGTATTTACCAAGGTCTAATAATTAATTCTCTTCATCACTATTATATTGGCACACATTTCGAAGGAAATTTTATTTGTTAACAATACTTTTTCAACCCAAATCAAGAAACTAGTTGAAATCTTCTTTGCACATGGAAGCTATGTGGCCCGTAAAGAAATTCAAACCTGTTCCTCTGGGATTTGTAATTTAGTTTGCTTTATTTTTCATTATAAATTTTGCACACGACATGATATCTGAATTCAAAGGCTAAAGGTGTGGTACTCAAAGACTAGGAGATGGTCGGGTTTCGCTCTCATCATATATATTTTTATCAACGTCAAATTTAGTAGGAAGGGTTGATTGATGCGATTGAATTTAGTCTTTTTGTGTTTAATTTTGATTTCATATTACTACTACTAAAGGGGCCATATCAAAACATAAGGAGAAAAATACACATGATAAAACCATGCAAATATATTAAATAAAACCATTGATCCATCTCATCAAAACAAAAACTTCTACTTTTATCCATATATATATATATATATATTTTAAAAAAAATTGACCAAGGGACATGCTTGCCAAAGTAAGATGTAGGCTAGTCACATGGATCAATTTTGGTCTTTTTATTCATACATTATCAATTTCTACATATTATGAGTTAAATCCATGGAATCCTCATTAAGGGCCTCTCATAAAATTAATTCTTTTAATATCAAAAGAGTAAGCATTTAATGGATTCAATTTCTTACTCAATTAATTCCCAATTTAAAGTAGTGATTAACTTACCCTCAATTGGAACACTACTATTCTTGGGTATTTACAACTAAACTCTATTAGTGGAGACTTGGATCTCTTCCTTTTCACAAGTATCCTGCTTCCATTGAGGTGACTTTAAGAGCTTGAAAGTGTTGGCGACAAGAAGGGTCTAACTCATCCTTCTCTAAATTACATGGGGTACTCTATGCTTGTATCCACAATATGTTCACCAGCTTACTCTTTTTATACGAACTGGTAATTGCATGATACAAGATAACAAGTATAAGACTAACTGGGAGGACCTGCATAAAGAAGTGGCCACCTTCTTTGCTTGTTTAAAATATATAAAATTTCAAAAAAAAATATAGTGGTAATATTATAAGTGTTTTTTCAATCCACCTAATAACTTATAATATAATTTACTTTTTCAAACTTTTCAATGGTAGAATCAATTTGTTTCAAAACAAACTAGTAGTGATCAAAATTTCACTTTTTTCTCCCCTGGGATAGGAAAATATTGATCATCATCCACATTTAGACTTGTTAGGTACCAACCTTGTTGATGGAAATGCAAATTATCATTTCAAATAAGAGGATAAACCACTAACACAACTAAATAAAGGGCTTCCATAAATTTACAACACTCATAAATTTAATTTCTAGCTCCTAATGATCCCACGTCAATAAGAAAATAGATATTTAATTTTATGAGTACTTTTTCTAGTCCATATACACATTTTATAACATTTGTAGCAGCCTATTAGAGGGTTTATTTGGATTTATAGATTCAATTGTTTTCACTCATCCTTGATCTACCTTGCTTAGTTAACTTTTTGAGCAAATTTTGGCTTGTTTATCGACCTTTTAAGTGTGAAAAAATTGTTGTTTGCCACTTTTGTTTTCTGTTCTCAATTTCCATCCACATTAAGTGAAAAGTGTGTGGGATTAAAAGGTTTTTTTAACTCATTATCTATCCATACTTACAAAAGACAATTTGCCTGATTAGTTGTTTTAAACTTTGGTTTACCCCAAAAGCTAGTTTAGATTGTTTTTTTATCATTTTAAGAGTGTTAACACATTCTTGTTCAATATTTAGAGTTTCATCATCTAAAAATTAATGATGTAATCATCTCCTTACCATGCACACATTCATCTCTCTTTGACCTATTTTACTCTTAAGGGAGCTAAGGGATAACAACACCCAAATCGGGTGGTCCAAAGAGAGCTTGCATGCAAGTCCCTTGCTTTTCCTTATTCCATATTTCACTTCCTTGGGAACTATACTATCTAAGGTGTGTGTCAAATTTTCCTTGTAACTAGCTACCAAGAGGTGGGTAACTAGCTTGACCACATGATAGGTAGGATTTATCCCTACAAACAAATTTTTCTTATAACACGCCCTTTTCTGGAAACTCTAATGGAGACACTTGCAAATATATTTTTATGTCCAACTATCCTAAAACTCACACTGAGGATCAAACTCATATTCTTTGGTTTTAATTTTTTAGGCCTCTTATCCTAGTCACTTCCCCCATCTCATGAGCATAAACAATATCACAAAATTATTTCCTCAATTTATTTGGTAGGTGTTATAGTCCAACCAATCCCAGGGGTTAGCTAAAGTGGCCATGAAATATATGTGAGATCCCCCCCCCCCAAATTTTGGGTGGTTATGGGTTTGACTCTCTTGATCCCCTTGGTGTTAAGCTCAATAATCAGGGCCAACAATTCACCTTGTTTACCATCCATGGATCATGGGAAATACTCATAATGGTTTTCATCATATGCTTTTCATCGAAAAAAAAACAAAACAAAAAAAAACAAAAAACAAAAACAAAAACAACTTGTCATAGTCTAGTTCCCTTTTCCAATTTCCACTAGATTAGGTAGTCATATTTCCCATCAAGATTTATCTCTTCTACATTTTTCAAGTTTTAATTCTACTTTCAACCTCGATTGAAAGAGTTACACATTTCCATATCTTTACTTTTTGTCGAGGGAAGTTGTTAAATAACTAATTGTTTAGTTGGGTTACTTTAAAACATTGTAAAAAAGAGTAAGAGTTCCAATTGCGATTTCCTCTTACAGTCAACAATATTTTACTTAATTTCCTCGCAACCCTCTGAACACTAGGTAAATAGAATCCCCCCATAAGTACAAGAATCCATTGCATGCTAAAAAATAAGTAATAATGTACATACATATGTGAAACTAGAGAAATTTGCTGCACCTATCATACAATAAGAGTCACACTCTTCCTCTTCGCATGTTTATAACACCATGCTAAAACAAACTCTATTAAACCCATCAATCGTTGCAAGCCCTTAGGTTATTCATATAAAAATTGTAACAAGTATTGTTCTCGATTCAACATCCACTATGATAGTGGTTCCTTGGCTAACTAGGACCCTGAGTTTCCGTTGAATCCTCCTTTACATGGCATACTTACTGATGGACCAAATCAAGTTCCTAAGTCCAATTGTGGTGGTCCATTGAATGAAAGGAGTACATATACAACTTCTATGATGTAATCATGGATATCACAACTCCCAATTCCATTATAAGACTATTTGTGAGAGCCTTTGAAGGTAAGGAGACAAGATGGTATCAATTTATTCCTCATGATAGTATTCCAGATTTGAATACTATGGTATAAGAATTCAAGAAATGCTATAAAGGATCATATGATGTGGGTACTCTACTCAGGGACTTCAAAATCGTATTAATTCATGATGGGAATCCAATCTGTATGTTCAATGGATGCTCTACCTCCACCTTTGACATAATCCCACATGCCTGAAAACCATCCAAAAACAACTTGATTCATTACTACATGAATGTACTGAATCCAATTGCAAAGTACATGCTAAAAGATAAATCATTTACCAAATTATATTGGACCAAGGCAAGTGCCCTTGCAATTGAAAAAACATGGATGAATATGATGTGTCTTATTCTTGTAGTGCATCCCTGTTTTGATGGGAGACTTTGGAGTGAATTGTGGTTTTTTTCACTTGCAAAGCAAAGACCTCCTCTTCTTCCTCCTCTTCCAAGACATACTTCCATTGAGGTATATTGGTGCCACTTTTTCCAAGTCTTTCATGATGCCAATTACTATTAATAATATACATGTTACTTGGAACTATCCAAGGTAAGTAAGACATATTTACCTCTAGTTAACAACAATATCACCTCCACTTCTCAGAATAGTCATGTTAACATGCAAGTGGCCACACCTTATGGAGAGGACTCATAGTCTTTTAGAAGCTTTTTTGTATAAACTAGGAATCGAACCTCTAGACCAACTCCATAGGGAGTGGATGAGGCCAAAACCAATGCTAAAGACAATAACAAAAGTAAATCAACCATGAGTGGTAAATATCCTTCCCCTTCGAGGAGCAAAGTTCCATGGGTTCCAAGCAAGGTAAGCTATTTAATGATCTACCTCCTCCACGCTTCCCAATACCAAATCCTTACAATGTAGTTGACGATCTAGTGATGGATTTCTCCCATATGACATTATTAGATTCCCTTTGGACACTTGCTCAACTTGAAAATCTCTCTCATGTTCTACAAGATCTCCCTCCTCCATAATTATAACACAGGGTTCACCTTCCAAAGAGGCCTCCTCTCAACCAAATGAGGCATATGATGTCACCAAATTAGACCCTTGAGTTCGTCCCTTGTATGTTTCAATGAATAATTTATTATTATGTACTACGTAGCCATGTCATAGACATAGGAGTAAGGCATAAAGTCATGCATCTTCAATTTATGAGGAGATTGTAATGTACCTAAGGAAGGTAATATGGGGTACCTAGGGAGATACCAAAGGGGATAATGAATGTAATGTGGCTATAATTATCAAATAGGCCCACTATGTAGTTAGAGGAAATAACATAATAATAAGGGTAGTTGGCATAGACCCCTCGGGAATACTCATGAGAAATTATAAATACATTTGAGTATCATTGTATTGGGATATGTTGCATATTATTGTATTGAAGTAAGCATGTCTTGTGGAGAGATTCCTTCCATAAGGAGTATTTGATGTTGTAACTTGTTACCCTACCTTAAGGGTTCGCTTTACATTCTTGTGTTGTTTATGGTGTGATTTCATTTTGGATTTTTATGAAGTTTAATAATTCTATATTATTTATGATTCAATTTCAAGGTTAACTGATCAATACAAGTGGTATTAAAGCTCTTTCTTGGGCCAAAAACATGAATATTTTTCTTCTTTTTTTGCAAAATTTTCAGGGGAAAAAAAGGATACAAACATTTAGATCAATTTCTACAAAATATTGTGCATACTATGAAGAAACTAACTAAGGTTCGAGTTTCTTGAAAAAATACCCAATTTCAAAAAAATCATCCAAATCAAAGTACGAGAAGAAATGTTATCGTTTTTTTAAAATAAGTTATTTTATGGTTTTTCCTGTGATAACCACACATATTGTATAGCATATCTCTTTTGATAGAGCCCTTATATTTCTGCAAAACTAATGCTAGGGTAATGATATGATTTTGATTTTGATTCTACGGAATAACAAGTGTTGCCATATTTCCCAGTGAATATATTATAAGTTTCAATATTTATTTTCGGGGTGGCAGGTGCGGGTGGGGTCCTTTTTTACCCCGAAGGAAGCATCATGGAATAATTCGAATGGATACTTGGTGTGGAAACAAATAATCAAGCATAAATGTTAGCCCTTTTGATGGGCACCAAAGTGCTTCTAGAAAGAATAATTAATTAAGTTGTTATTTTGGGAGACTCTCAAACTATGATTCGTGCTATAAGAGTTCAGACTCCGCTTACAAATAATGCCTTAGCAAGAATTCAATAAAGAATATGGATAAATCTGACGTCTATTAGTTCGGTTGATTGCTTTTATATCCTCCGACGATAGAACTCCTTTTTCGACAAGTTGGCTAGTCATGCAACTTCCCGAAATGAAGGAGACGTTCATTTTCAAGGTAGAAAGGTTCACCGTGTGGAAATTTCCTAAGGTTCTCAATATAAACATTGGTGGGGGAGACTTCATCCCGCCTCACCTCCCCCAACTTTGGACTCATTACAAGATTGTAATCAATCCCTATGCTAACACCATGATAAAAGGTTTAGGACGCATGGAGATTACGCATGTTTCCAGCGATGGAAAGGCGGCTTTCCATGTAATCATATATCTCCCATTTCGTATCATCATCAATATACAGACTTCAAGCAATCTTTGGTACTAGAATATGGATCCGACTCTTGGGAATGTTGATAGACGACTATGCATTTATTCCCTCAACTTCTCCTACGAGTGCTCAAGACCTGGGCTGCATCATCATCCATGGGAGTTGGATATTAGGATCAAGTCATCGTATGCTAAGTTTTCATGGGAAATGATGGCCATAAATGGAAATAGTGTCAATGGCAGAGGAATGAACTTGAATTATAAAGCTTTCACCATAGATTCGTATGCTTTATGCATTGGTTTTCCTCAAGTCATTCTCTAGTGTTCTCTTAGTCGTGGATTTATCAATCGGAGGGAAGAAGGTGCACAAGTGACTATGAGTCAAGACGAGGACAAATGACAGTCGTTCTGTTGTGCGGAATGCGGGGTCAGGAAGCTAAAATATGGCTTTTGCAGACTGAGTCAGAGAGTGGACTCGGTAGAACGAGACAGAAGCAACAAATATTGTCACTGGGAAGAATGGCATGAGGAAGAAGACCGACATCGATTGGATGAGCGCAGTAACTTCCAGCTTCAATTGGACTTTATGGAAGACATATTGGACCAACAACAAGACAAAATGGAGGACTTTAAATCTAAAGTGGAGTCCCTGGAGAAAGAAATTGTTGATCTCCATAAGAAGCAAAAGGAAAAGGAGGAGGTAGAAGCTTCATCAGCTGCTCCTCCCCCAATCAAGCAAGAGGACCAGGTTCCATGGGTTCTATTTTATTTAGACATCATGCAGTGTTTTTTTGTAATTTTGTTAGGCCAGTATGTAGGGCAGTATAATTTATTCTATATAGTATTAGAGGGTTTCTCTCAAGCTAGGAAATTTGAACAAGGCATAGACATATCTGGTTCCTTTTTGGACTTTCAGACAGAAAGACTCCTTATGGTTTTATGTAATTTTGTTTACTGGGGATTTATCCTCTTCCCTTTTTAATAAAATCTACTTCGTTTCAGTAAAAAAAAATTATATAATTTTGAGCAATATTAACGGAGTTATGATAATTTCATATTTGTCAACTCAAAAACTTAGCTGCATAAAGGATCTCCAACGAAAAGTAGGTTTTTTTCTCCAAAATCCTAGTTCTATTTTTGGGTTTTCAGAAGGAGGATGTATTTTACAGGGAAACCTAATGGTCCTAGTATTGAATAATATAGAAAATGGAGGAAGTGAAAATATATAGGGTATTAGAAACACAATATGTACCTTTATTTATGGTATGAAGCTAATGTATGGGTTGAGTCATTTTACTAGCCATAACTATTGAAACTTACAAATGAAGAATATGAGAAAAATGTATTTATATAGTTGGTTTTGGGTTGTAAAAAGGGATAAGGAGAGCACCAAGGGTGTATTTTCATGTGAAAACTTCCTATTACAGGTTCATGGATGTATTCAAAAGGAGAAGGTAGTTATTTCTATAAATCCCAATATTAAGTATAATTTCATCAATGTTGATGTTATTCCTTAGGATATTTTTGACTAGGGAATAGTGTCAAGATATCCAAAACCTGCTTTAGGATTAACATGTAAAATACAAAAGCCATAGAGGGTAATTTTCATGCGTAAAATATTCAATATGCCTCCGTGTCTAAAAATAATAAAAATAGAAATAAAAAGGAAGTATCACGCAAAAGTAAAAATAAGGATAAGAAAAAACACCACATAGCTTATCAAATTTAAGTGGGAACCTTAACCATGCATTCCAAGATATCAAACTTAAAGAAATGGCAAAAATAAAGAAGCTACTTCAAATACTGGAAAGCAATATCTAGAACAAAACAAATGAAGCTGCAATGCCAATGGAGGAGGGAAGTCCAAGGCATCAATAACTTTAGAAGAAAATATTGTGAACATCAACCCAATATGACAATTATTGATATTGTTGAAAAGTTACCTAGGAAGTGTTTGTCCATTCATTAGTGCCTTGGGGTGGACAAGGACACTTAAAATGTGGTCCCTAACATATTTTATAAAGTGAGATTGACTTTATAATTATAAAGTCACTTTATAAAATAAAGCTGAGTTATAAAGTTTTAAATGTGACTTTAATGAAAATTAAAAGGTGGGTGCGTATTAATGTCTCATTTAATATTTAAAAAGTGAGTAAATGCTTTTTAATGAGAAAAGTGAGATTTAATCTTGGCCCTAGATATCATCTAGTTATGTTTTAATATTGGCCATTCGATTTGAATATGGAGGTTACTCAAACAAAAAGGCTAGGGAAAGGCAAACCTTATTCATTATTCACTTTTGCTTCCATGAGTTTTGGAGAGGAGAAGAGCAAGAGAGGAGAGGTTGATTTTTGAGAGAGAGAAGTATATATATCTATATGTGTGTGTGAAGTATATGCATTTTGGGGTTTGGGCATTAAACTACATGCAGAGAAGTTGAACAACTTGAAACCGGGTTGGGGTTCTAAAACTTCCAGATACATGCATCAAAGAAACTATAAGAAATCAATGTCCAAGATCATGTATAGTGAAATGAAGTACTATATACTGAATCACTGTTAAAACATTCACTAATGAACACACTGCTTATATTTTCATTCAAGGTTCAATTGATATAACACCATGAGATCAAATATTTAATTCATCAGTGAAGCATACACCATATGAACTTCAAATAAATTGGAAATAAAATATGTGATGAAATACTTAGCAAGTCGAGTATTTATAAATCATAAACCCTCAAATGGGCTTCTTAGAACACAATTAAACAAATGGGAAAATGATTATTGATAAACAAAAGATGATTTAGAAACTTGAAATAATAGAGGGATGTATCCTATTTTCATTCTCTAAATTGGGCATAAATGTCTTTACAAATCCATCATAACTTAATACAGACTATCAAAAAACTAAGAATAACCTCTAGTCCTTCCTAAGCTTACCCTTTCTTCTGATATACATTCTAGACTAAATAGTATGAGATTCTAACTTTCGTTCAGTTAGGGTATGATAACTATATGCCTTAAAAATAGACAATTTAAACTAAATCTCCTTATCCAACCTAAAAAATAAATATTCTTTACTCATATTTCATATAGAGATTTTTGGTTCCAATTGTCCTCCTTTTATTGGTCTTCATCTCTCTTAGTGTTAAAATATCCATTTTGTAGACTAATGATCTTCATTCCATGCCAAATTTCTTCCTCGGAATTAAAATGATGTCTTCATTTTGCTTTTTATTTGTCTTTTTCTTTTCTTTTTATCCCCCTTCCTTATAGCAGTAAGTTCATTTTCTATGCCATCTTCAATCTGGAACCACTTACCTCTCTCAACTTCTTTCTCATTAACTAATCAATCCCACACAAAGTTAAAACAAACAAAGCAAATGGAATATTCTTGATAAATATTTAAAATACCTCATGATAAGGGTTACATGGTCAAACTGATCGCCTTTGGTTTTCAATTTTGAACAAAAACGATAAGACTTATGTAATAATATCATAAAAAGAAAACCCTTAAATAGTACAACTAGCCTTTTTCATATGAAAACTCAAAATATTCTAGGATTTATTGATGGATCTCAATTAGGTAGAAAAATGTCTACCCATTTATCTCTTCAAAGACCCATTAAAGAGTATACCACCAAATCTTGGTGGAATTGTATCCATAAAATGGGATCAATGCAAATATTAAAATTTCTAAGCTTTTCACAGAAACTAGGGTTTCCAAAAATTATCATATTTTATCAAGTCGTTAAAGAAAATATAAGATTTTAGCTATAAGGAATGATCAAACTAACAAAGACAATGGACCTTCTTTTTTAGGATCACTACTTATTTGGAAGGTTCACTCTTCTTCACATTTTACTATCAAACTCAAAATAAAACAACATAGCAAAATATACTACTTGTGGCATGCCCTTTCCCTCACACAAACCTCATATGCTTCAATTTTGTGCGTATTCCCTATATGAGAGTTCCTCTACCACCATTTTCATTTCTTAGATAGAGAGTGGTATACATTGTGGACTAAATTCAAATATGTTTGAACTTCTAGTGAACATTTAAATTAAATTGATAAATCATTTATTACTTTGTACAATAATACAAATGTTAGTTGTTGATTCAAGCACATGTTGACACATAATTCCCCACTACTTTGAGTGGGCCCACAAAAAATATGGGTTTTAATTGGTATTTTCAATAATAAGGAGCGATTCTTTTAGTTTGCTAATTAGTACATCCGTAAAATCACTTTATTTCCATGTGCCATCATCATATTCATTTCGGATCCATATTTATTGTTAACCTTCAAACTATTTCGCCACCCGAAATGAACATATGTTATCAAATCAAATCTTTATCATCCGCCTAATATTTTAGGTGCAAACACCCTTGTTAAACTTCATTCAATTGTTATCCCAAAATCACATTCCTGCCAGCTCAAACTATCTAACATTGTTGGATAGCGCAACTATGATTTTTTTAAACAAGGCTTCACTTATCATTATTTAGAGAGTTATAAATAATTAGGTAGGCACATTTTTTGTTACAACATCTGGATCCAACTCGAGGGTTGTGTCTCTCTATAGAATTTTGCCTTATCCATTTGGTATGGATTCATTTCCTCTAGGCATCGATTTTTTACTTTATCAATCCACTTGGGAGCGATAATCATTTTATACAAACCTTCCAAAAATATGGACAAACCTCATTCACCAACCCCTTTATTGTACAATGTAACTTTACTTAATGATTATGTGATGTGGGAGAATGTTTCAATCAATGTAACATCTGGAAACATGGACCTATGTTTTCAATCTATTGGGCTAATAGAGTTGATAAGCTAGCAAGATGCTCTATAATACTTTTGAAATGTGTTCCGTACTCTGAATTTATACTTTGTTGTACAAATAACGACTCCTAATATTATGGAAAAACACCATCTTACCTCTATCTCCATATGATAACATGTCTGTTCCCTTGGGAGTTGTCAAGATGCCAATGTATACTTCTCAGTCCACATCATGTCAAATGCATTAAATTGTCCTTTCACTTTTTCGTCTCTATGTTTCAAGTCTTGTCAGTAGGCCATATTTTGTCCTTGGAAGATCAACAATTTGGACAGTTAGGGGCTTATTGTTTGATCTTATGTATTCAAATTACTAACTTCGGCCTCTTTTCTTTGTCTTTTTGTTGCAATGTTCAATTTCTAAAAACTATTTATAGCATTTTATCTAGCTTGCTTCTTGGTATAACATTCGTCTTTGAGTCTCGTTTTCTTGAAGATTTTAGATTTCAAATAGTCTGTAAGATTTTGAAGAGATGGATGCAAGCTCATACCATAATGAATTTGTGGAAAATAATTCGTCCCCTCCTCTAATACATTTCTTGTTAGGGTTGATTAGTCCTTATCAACGTCCTTCTCTTGCATGTGATTCTTCACACGTTGAAGGAGATTTGAAGCTTGAATCATCAATGAGCCGTTGGATAGAAATATCTCCCAAGCTTTATGACTTTTTCCCAAGTGCACCATCTCTAACCCTGCCTCTAAATAAACCTTTTCCAATAGGGGGGTCAAATAATTCATCTTTATCTCACCTTAAGCATGAGATAAATAATTCAAATTTCCTGAATCTAAGCTTAGAAACATATTGATCCAACCCCTCTAGAAAAGGTTGTTGTCCTAGCTCCTTTGTAACCTGTGTTGGTGCTATCTCTAGCATAAATTTTCCATTCGAGAAGGACCTCGAGGAAGATATGTGATGGGTCCCTAAAATTGCACCTTTCTCGACTATATTACACTCTCTTGGCAATACATTTTACAACAATTTAATACATTTATCATTAAAATGAGTCTCTTTTACTTTAATTTGATAATTAAAATTAATAAAAGTAAAGGATGCCCAATTCATTATTTTTAATGTATTAAATGCAGTTTTGACGATGATAAATTGATTCTCGTGCTAGTGGGTCTTATACTTAGAATATTATCAAACATGGGGTCCAAGTCTTTTGGTTATCCATATTCTTCTGCACAAATAAAATGCAATACCTTTGGTATTCTTGCACTCATTTCGACACTAGTCTCAGTACTTAGTTCTATACTAATTTTCCTATCAAGAAACTGGGACATGTGTAATCTAATTCAACAATCTAATGTCAGAACTATAGATCTAGCTAAACTAACTTACCTATCTTAGCAATAAATAACATATCACAATAAATAAGAATAGAAAGAGAACAAGGAAAAGAGTACACCGGATATATTTGGTTCACCCAATTGGGCTACGTCCACGGGAAGGTTGTCTTCTACTATCTCCAGAAATCTCCTTCAATCTTACAAGAGAGAACTTCTCTATTACCCCAATACAAATATAGTTGAGCTTGAGATCACAAAACCATGTGTCAATACTATCTATGAGCATATACCACTTTATCACTTGTTGTATCTCAGTACTTGTGATGTGACTCCCTTGACCCTATTATATACCAAGAGATGTGGAGGAATTACTCTTACATATTGCATGTGGGATATGTTAATTTTCGAGCATTAATTCAATATACTCTAGGATCTTTACTGAGAGAATAACATGTACAATATATCAATGCATATCAATCATCACAAGATGCAAACATAAGAGATAATAGACACACATAGTTTCCGTGGGGAAAACCCTAAGGTGAAAAACCCTACAACTTCCTCAGAGATAGATAGAGCAATAATACAACCAAAGTACAACCCAAGCACACAGAGATAGTCTCCTCCTAACAGTTGATCCTCCTCCTCACATGTGAGCCACTTTCCGAGTGATGTAGAGTGAGATAATGAGATGATCAAAATAGAGATCTCCCGATCTCTATTTATACTTGTCCTGACTGCCCAATAAACTTATGGGGCGGACTTGTCTAGCTTAGCATAATAACCCATGGTTAACTTACTCAGGGATGACCCCACACATGGTGGTCTAATAACCCATCGGCAAGTTGCGACACTTTTCAATACAAATGACGACACTTCCTTATAGAGGAATAACACATCTCTATAGGAGTACAATATACATAAATGAAATACATAGGTGAAATACATTCCGAAGTTACATATACATCAACACTCCCTCTTAACTAGGAAGGTATTTCTCGACACAGATCTACTAGCACAAGTCTTCTTCTCTGGATCATCATCAGCGAATCATCGTCATCATCACTGGTGCTGCTATCTCAATCAATCTCTGAATCTACTCGTCATAGGAAGTTCTACAGAGCCAGTCCTTTTTCATACTGGATGTAGACCCACCACCTGCAGGTCTTCATCATCATTGGCCATACTGTGGAATCCTCAGGACTTATTACGTGCATCACAAAACCTCGCAAGAGCATCCCGGGACTTATTACGGGCACACAGCCCAACCTAACGGATCTCCTAGGGAGCTATTACATGTGACCCCACCACAAAACCTCGAAAGAGAATCCCAAGACTGATTACGAGCACACAGCTCAACCTATCGGATATCCCAAGGCGTTATTATATGTGGTCACCACAAAACCTCGCAAGAGCATTCCAGGACTTATTACGGGAACACATCCCAACCTATTGGATCTCCCAGGGCGATATTACATGTGGTCATGGAAAAACCTCGAAAGAGAATCCCAGGACTTATTACGGGAACACATCCCAACCTATCGGATCTCCCAGGGTGCTATTATATGCCATAGGAAAAAACCTCGAAAGAGCGTTTGCCAGATCTCCCAGGGAGCTATTATATTCCAGCGGCAAAACCTAGTAAGAGAATCTGTAAACCTCCCATGGCGCTATTATATGTCCTCCCAAAGTAAAACCTCGAAAGAGAATCCCAGGACTTATTACGGGAACACATCCCAACCTATCGGATCTCCTAGGGTGCTATTATATGCCATAGGAAAAAACCTCGAAAGAGCGTTTGCCAGATCTCCCAGGGAGCTATTATATTCCAGCAGCAAAACCTAGTAAGAGAATCTGTAAACCTCCCAGGGCGCTATTATATGTCCTCCCAAAGTAAAACCTCGAAAGAGCATTTGCCAGATCTCCCAGGGAGCTATTATATGCCAGCGACAAAACCTAGCAAGAGAATCTGCAAACCTCCCAGGGCGCTATTATATGCTTATCTGCACAACCTGTCCACGGCCACAGAGTATCAACCTGATACTCACCATACATCATATTGATGTACACATGATCATCCGGATCATCAACACTGCATCGTCCTGACGCATGTCATCTGGAGCAACATCCTGAAGCTCATCATCCATGATCATCCTGATCATACAATGCATCCACCTGATGCATACACAGTATCTTCCTGATGCATATAATCATACATGATCTACCTGATCATACAATGTATCCACCTGATACATATATAAATACATGATCCACCTGATTATACTTGATACATATCAACATACATGATCTGCCTGATCATACAATGTATCCACCTGATACATCTACAGATACATACACATGATCCAACTGATCATATCCAACATCCAACATGATGCATACATACATATAAATGATCCAACTGATCATATCCAGCATCCAACATGATGCGTACATACATATAAATGATCCAACTGATCATATCCAGCATCCAACATGATGCATACATACATATAAATGATCCAACTGATCATATCCAGCATCCAACATGATGCATATACAGAGTAGTAACTGGAGCATCGTCCTGATGCTCATCATCCAGCGCTTACATCCATAGCCATGGAAGGATCCTCCTCTCACCATGCTTGGAATGGCTTCAGCAAATGTGTCCGTCACTTCTTCCTCGAAGTGTCGTCAATCTGAAGAACACCAAGCCTCTCTCTGAAGTACTCGAACTTCACTCTGGCTAGTGGTTTCGTCAGTACATCTACAATCTGCTCATCCGTTGCAACATACATGAGCTTCACTGCTCCTCTCTGCACCATATCCCTGATATAGTGATATTTGATCTCAATGTGTTTCGACCTGTCGTGAAACACCAGGTTCTCAGACAACTTCACACAACTCTGGTTATCACAGAAGATACCAGTAGCCTCCAAAGGTAGATCAAATAACTCAGACAGTAGCTTCCTCAACCATACTGCCTCACAAATAGCCGAACAAGCTGCAACATACTCTGCTTCGGTTGTACTCAGTGCTACACAGGACTGCTTCCTGCTAAACCAAGAGATCACACTTGATCCCATACTGAAGCAACACCCAGAAGTGCTCTCCCTATCTGCAGCACTGCCTGCCAATCTGAATCAACATAACCCTGCAGGTTAAAATTTTGATTCGCATCATACTTGAGCCCATAGTCAACCGTACCCTTTAGGTACCTCAGAATATGATTTAAAGCAACCAGGTGAACACCTCTGGGATCTATTAGGAACTGGCTCAATGTGTTCACCGCAAAGCAGATATCTGGTCTCGTGTTCGTCAGGTACATCAAGGACCCAATCATCTGACGATATATAGTGACATAACCGAATCAAATGAAGCATCACACAGAAGCTTCAGGTTCGATGCCATAGGTTTGGCCATGGCCTTGTAGTCCATCATCCTGAACCTCTTCAAGATCTCTACTGCATACTTCCCTTGTCCAAGGAAGATCCCATTTACACTCTGCCACACCTCCATGCCTAGAAAATAGTGCATCATACCCAAGTCCTTCATCTCGAACTCGACAGCAAGCTTCCTCTTGGTATCAACAATCAAACTATCATTACTTGTAACAAACAGGTCATCCACATACAAGAGTAGTATCACAGGATTGCCTTCCTCAACCTTGTATTAAAGGTTGGAATCCGCTTGACTCTTGGTAAAGCCCAAACTAGATAGGAAACTATCCATCCTGCCATACCAAGTCTTAGGATCTTGCTTCAAGCCATACAAGGCTTTCTTCAACCTGCACACATATGACTTCCTGTCATGTGTCTCAAAACCAAGTGGCTGCTCCACATACACTTCTTCCTCGACTACACCATTCAAGAAAGCAGTCTTGACATCCATCTGGTGTATCTTCCATTTCATCACTGTAGCCAAAGAAAGTATTGATCTAATGGAAGTGTATCTGGCTACAGGAGCAAAAGTTTCTTCATAGTCGATTCCTTCTTTCTGTGAGAAGCCACGAGCTACAAATCTCGCTTTGTATTTCTCTATGCTGCCATCTGCAGCATGCTTAATCTTGTAGATCCATTTGGAAGTCACAACAGACTTCCCTTCAGGTCTTGGGACCACATCCCAAACATCATTCTTCATGATCGACTGATATTCATCAACCATGGAATCCTTCCATTCTTTCTTTTCCGCTGCCTCTTCATAACTGGAAGGTTCTTTGTTCATAATATCACAGAGTAAAGCAACATAGCTGGCATGTGATCTAGTTCTTTTCTTCTGGAATGCCATACCTTTCTGCATCTTGAATGAGCTCTCTAGCACATGTAGGTTTCCTCTTGTGAGAGTCCTTCTCATGAGGTGGATCTACAGGTTCTTGCGGATCTTCAATTTCACGATCAACATCTGGAATTGCTTCAGTCATAGTAGTGTCTTGAAATCTGGTTTCCTTTGGTTCTTCATGATCTTCAACAGGTGTCTTTCTTGATTTGATGAATGCTGAATTTTCATCAAATGTTACATCCCTGCTGACATCAATCTTCTTGAACCTTGGAAAGTATATTCTGTAAGCCTTAAAGCTTTCACTGTAACCCACAAAGATACCCTTCTTTCCTGAAGGATCTAGCTTAGTCCTCTTTTCCTTTGGGACATGAGTGTATACTGGACAACCAAATATTCTGAGATGGCTAACTTCAGGTTTCTTACCAGAGAAGACCTTTTCTGGTGTCTTGTTGTCTAATATCTTGTGGGGTGTTCTGTTCTGCACATATACAACTATCCTAGCTGCTTCTGCCCATAGATGCATAGGCATATCCTGGTCATGTAGCATTTCCCGTGCTGCTTCCATGATTGTTCTATTCTTTCTTTCTGCAACTCCATTCTGTTGTGGATTGTAGGGAGCAACCAACTCCCTCTTAATACCTAAATCACTGCATATTTTTTTGAAATCACATGAAGTGAATTCTCCGCCATTGTCGGATCTGAATGTCTTGATCTTTTTATCAGTTTGATTTTCCATCAATGCTTTGAATTCCTTGAACTTATCAAATACTTCATCTTTGTTCTTCAAGAAGTAAATCCAAGTTTTTCTAGAGAAATCATCAATGAAAGAGACATAGTAAACATACCCACTTAGAGAACTGGATGACATCGGAACGCATACATCAGAGTGGATGATTTCCAAGATTCCTTTTGCTTTGCTTTCACTGCTTGGAAATGCCTTCTTTATGTTCTTTCTTTTTGCACATCCTTTGCAAACACCTTCATGCTTTGTCTTGATTTCAAGAAGACCTTCTACAACTTTACTTGCAATTGGTAGTGCTCTATAGTGCACATGTGCAAGTCTTCTATGCCAAAGTTCACTTGGCTCCATGGATTCATATACCATGGCATGTTTAGGTTGTCCCTTCAATTTGTACAATCCTCCCTCTTGCTCTCCAATCACAACTGCATCATCTATGGTCTTACCTTTTGACCACATGAGTACTTGGCCATCTACAAATGCAACCCTCATGCCTTTTGCATCCAATGCAGATATGGAGAGTAGGTTCTTCTTGAACCCAGGTACAAATAATACATCTTTCATCTTCAAGGACTTTCCAGAGTCTAGGTTGATGGAGGCTACACCACTTCCTTTGATAGGATATTGGTAGTCATCCCCAAGTTTCACCTTATGGGTTGACTCATGTTCAGATAGATTAGCAAAGGATTCTTTGAACCCAGTCATGTGCTTTGAAGCCCCACTGTCAATAAGCCAATCATTACAACCATGAGAGATAGTACCTGTGAGAGTAGATATTAGAACATATTCATCTTCACTTGATGAGTCATCCTCATCACTTTCTGCTCTAGCCTTCTTCTTGGGAGGTTCATCATCCTCAGCAGCATGAGCATGATATCTTCTTTTGTTGTTGTTCTTCTTCTTGTTGAAGTTGTAGTTGTTGTCTTTCTTCTTCTTGGGACAATCTGCAGCAAAGTGTCCCTTCTCATTGCATGTGAAGCACCTG
The DNA here is from genome assembly GCA_027924585.1 of Larix kaempferi. Taxonomy (NCBI): domain Eukaryota; kingdom Viridiplantae; phylum Streptophyta; class Pinopsida; order Pinales; family Pinaceae; genus Larix; species Larix kaempferi. The sequence continues at coordinate 21,797,554 of BSBM01000289.1, forward strand.
AGATCTTTCTTATCTTTATGGTAATGGTGGTGTGAAGATATTTTGTTATGAGATGGCTCTCTCTTAGGCTTGCTTCTTTTGGTGTGAGCTGCGAGAGCTTGGTCTTCATTTTCCATATTTTCTTCTTGGGCTACAAGCCTAGCCTTTTCTTGTGAACACTCCTCCCACAGTCTATTGAAGGAGATCAATTTCTTTCTTGCACAGATTCCTTGAATAAAGGAATCCCATGACCTAGGTAGGCCATTCAGAGTGGTCATAACAACTTCACCATTGTCCACTACTTCATCCACAGCTTCAAGTTGTTCCTTGATCTGAGAGACCTTGGAGAAATAAGATTGAATGGTCTCTCCATTCAACAACTTGACCCCTTTCAATTGATTCCGCAGAGTCATCTTCCAATTTATGTTCTTCCCTTCAAATAGCTTGGTCAGAGAGTCAAACATCTCCTTGGGTGTCTTTAGAGATGACACATGTGGTATGAGATGGTCTTTGATAGAATCATCAATGATACTCTTTGCCTTGACCAAGCTTTTCTTATGTAAGGCCTTAGCCTCTTCTCCCTCTGGGACAGGGACCTCTTCACTTATGTAAGTATCCAATTCATTTTCTTCCAGGATTAACCCAATCCTACACTTCCATGCTTGAAAGTTATCAGCCCCTTCAAGCTTATCCTCAAGCTTGGTGTGGTGAGACATTTTAAAGATTACTTCAAATGAAAATAGAAAAGATTTAGGTCTTACCACTTGATTTGCATAAATCTGGATCTGGAGCTGAGTTAGGGTTTGACAAAGAAACCCTAAAAATTCAAAATGTGAATTTCAACTTTATGAAAGGATAGAAAGATGCGCCTTGATGAGTTGATCATCCTGGTGTATTCAGAATTTGAGTTCTGCAAATTTTCACCCTTCATAAATGCCTTTTAGACTTCCCAGATTTACTGGGGAGGACCCTGAATTAGGGTTTGAGTTTCTCGGAGTTTTACCCAGCCAAAAATCTCGATCCAAAGCTCTAAACTTCGATTTTTCCAAGGAGCTTTCAGCTGTGTCTTCAGATTTCAAAAATTCCTATTTTTGTGAAAACCCTAATTTTTTAGGGCCAAACCTGAAAGTGCTCAGAATTGAATTATGATTGGATAGAAAGATTCACCTTGCTGAGGAGAGTCAGTCTATCATATTGCTTTTCCAAAATATGTGGAGAGAAACCCAAAAACAAGAAGCCCTAGCTTCCGCAACTGCATAGTGTCTTCTTCTCAGGTTAGCTCTGATACCATGTTAATTTTTGAGCATTAATTCAATATACTCTAGGATCTTTACTGAGAGAATAACATGTACAATATATCAATGCATATCAATCATAGCAAGCATATCAATCATCACAAGATGCAAACATAAGAGACAATAGACACACAGAGTTTCCGTGGGGAAAACCCTAATGTGAAAAACCCCACAACTTCCTCAGATATAGATAGAGCAATAATACAACTAAAGTACAACCCAAGTACACAGAGATAGTCTCCTCCTAGCAGTTGATCCTCCTCCTCACATGTGCGTCACTTTCCGAGTGATATAGAGTGAGATAATGAGATGATCAAAATAGAGATCTCCCGATCTCTATTTATACCTGTCCTGACTGCCCAATAAACTTATGGGGCGGACTTGTCTAGCTTAGCATAATAACCCATGGTTAACTTAATTAGGGCTGACCCCACACATGGTGGTCTAACAATCCATCGGCAAGTTACGACACTTGTGACACTTGTCAATACAAATGACGACACTTCCTTATAGAGGAATAACACATCTCTATAGGAGTACAATATACATAAATGAAATACATAGGTGAAATACATTCCGAAGTTACATATACATCAATAGGATAATATAATTCTCCATAATAACATCTCTTTATATAATGATGGATATCAAGAGTATATTTTACCATAATTAATATGAGATATAATGTATTACTCTTTTACATAAGATTGTGGATAACTTCCGACATAATACAAATACATTATTACCTTCCAAGGAATATAATTAATATATTCCAACACTCCCCCTTAATAATGGCTGGGAGAAAATCCCACACTAACATTAAGGAAGGAAGGAGTCATTATTGCTCCCCCTTGATGACAACTTCCCTCATCCCAAGTAAAGAATGAAGATGCACATACTTTGTTGCTGTTAAGGATTTGGTGAAGATACCGACTGCCTACTGCTCGGTAGGACAATACTCAAGAGAAAGAATACCATCTGCGACGAGACCTCAAATGTAATGAGCATCAAGTTCGAGATGCTTTGTTTTGGAGTGATATACTAGATAATAAACAAGCTAAATTGCACCCTGATTATCACATTTCAACATAGTGGATGATTTCGGAACCAGACCAAACTTAGTGAGAACATGCTCTAACCAAACTGCTTCTTTAGATGCTTCTTTGGATGCTCTATACTCTGCTTCACATGATGATAAGGAAAGATTCTTCACCTTCTTGCTGGACCAAGAAATTAGACCTAAACCAAGTTGAAATATATAACTAGGATTTGACCATCGATCATAACTGTCACCTGCCCATTCAAAATCTATATATCCAGAAAGTGAAACTGTAGCACCGCTCAAATAAAAAACACCATAGTGCAATGTCCCCTGTAAATATCTCAGAATTCTCTTTGCTGCTTGCCAATGACTTTCACGAGGTTGCTACATGAACAGTGAAACCATAATGACGGCAAAAGAGAGATCTGGTCCGCTGTAAGTTAAATATATCAAACTTCCCATGAGCTGATGATAAAGAGTAGCATCAACAAAAGGAGTAGTACACTCAACAGTTAACTTTACACTGGACTAAAAAGGCGTAGGAACAGGTTTACAATCACTCATATGGAAACGAGCCAATAAATCTGTAGCATACTTCGGCTGAGAGAGAAGAATACCATCTGCCATATGTCAAGTTTGAAGACCCAAGAGATACTGCAATATACCGAGATCAATCATTTCAAAATGATTTTGAAGATCACTTTTCATATTTTGAATTAAAACAAGTTGGATACCAGTTATAATAAGATCATCCACGTATAACACAATAATGAGGATATGATCACCAAAGTTCTTAACATACAGATTAGGATCATATATACAACGCTTAAAACCATTATTCAAGAAATAAGTATCAATTTTTTCAAACCAAACCCTAAGTGCTTGTTTGAGACCATATAAAGACTTGTGTAATTTGCATACCAAACTTGAAGATTCCGCATTAATAAAGCCAGGAGGTTGTTGCATATAAATGTCTTCATTAAGATTACCATTTAAAAAAGCACTTTTAACATCCATTTGGTGTATTTCCCACTTATAAGATGAAGCAAGAGATAAGATGGTTCTTATTGTATCCATTTCAGCAACAAGAGCAAACTTTTCATTATAATCAATACCTTCAAGTTGATTAAAACCTTTTGCAACTAAACAAGCTTTATATTTTTCAATCTATCCTTCTGCAGTAAACTTAGTTTTATAAATCCATTTACAACCAACTAAATTCTTTCCTGAAGGAAGAGGAACACGAGACCAAGTCTTTTTCTTCATAAGAGAATCATACTCAGCATACATAGCTTGTTCCCAATGAGGTTTACCCTTAGCTTGAGCATAAGAGGTAGGATCATCTGTGGAAAAAACTTTGGTCATAAGAGAAAAGTTAGATCTAGTTCTACAAGTATCGGAAGAGTTACCAACCTCACTACCTGTAGATTCAAGAGTTTTCCTAGCCTAAACAGGAAGGTTAGAAGGAACAAAAGTCACTTCAGGAGCTTCGAGACTTTCAGGCAGAACACTTGAAGAAGAGGAGGAATTAAGATCAATGACAGGCACAGTACTGGAAGGAGTAACAGATATTGGAGTAACATGAGACAATGGAATATTCAGGGTAACATGAGGTTCTATAGACTCAGGTGGAGGAGAGACTTCACTAAACTGAATATCTCTTCGGATTATGACACTCTGATTAGGAAGGATCAAATAACCTGTAAGCCTTGGAATCTTAAGCATAACCAATGAATATACACTTGTAAGACTTGGGGTTCTAACTTTTTCCATTTTTCATCAGGAATATGAGCCCAACATTCACAACCAAACACCTGAAAGTTACTAATATCTGGTTTTCTACCATTCCATTTTTCCTCAAGGGTAACATGCTTAACAGCTTTTGTAGGAACTCCATTTAAGATAAAGTTAGCACAACTTATGGCTTTGGCCCAAAATTTCTTGTGTAACTCTTTAAAATAAAGCATACATCTAGCCATTTCAACTAAAATTCTGTTTTTCCTGTCAGCAACACCATTTTGTTAAGGTGTGTAAGAAACAGTTTTTTGATGTTGAATTCCATGTTTAGATAAAAATACTTCAAATTATTTCTTAACAAATTCCCCCCCATTATCAGTTTTTAAAGTCTTAATTCTTTTACCAAATTCATTTTCAACCAAGTATTTAAATACTTGAAATTTAGAAAAAGTGTCACTTTTATGTTTAAAAAAATAAACGCACGATTTTCTACTAAAGTCATTAATAAAAGTAAGAAAATAAACTGCATTAAAGATAGAAGGAACTTCAAGAATTAATTGCAAAGGTTTTTTAGCACGCCAAGCTTTACCTTTATCAAACATTTCTCTATGATGTTTACCAAGAACACAACCTTTACAAACACCATTAGTAGACGAAATATTAGGCAAGCCAAGTACCATTTTAGTTAACATTTGCATTTTACCATAATTCAAATGACCCAATATTTCATTCCTTAATTTACTTAATTCATCAGTATGAACAACATAGGAATAAAAAGGTTGCCTTTTAGTTGAATTAAAACCCATGGATTTATATAAACCAATAGTATGATCAACAGGACCAAAAGAAACTACTTTGAAATTTTGATTGATATCTTTAAGAACATATTGATCAGGCCAAGCTTCAAATTTATATCCTTTTTGACATGCACGATAAATAGAAAGTAAGTTGATGGGCATGTGTTCAACATGAAAAACATCTTCTAATTGACCATTAGCAACATTAACAGTACCAGAACCAATTACGGAAAGTTGTTTACCATCACCTATAGATACTTTCTGAGATGTGTTTTTATTATTGTCATAAGATGTAAATAAAGAAGCATTACCAGTCATATGTTTAGAAACACCATAATCCATTATCCATTCCACATTAGAAGAAGAACTACTAGACGAAACAACAGAAGCACACAAAGCTACTTGTGATTCATCAGAACCATTCTTTTTAGCCTTAGCCTTTAAACGTTTCGCTTTAAAGCAATTCTTTTCAGGATGGTTAGTTTTACTGCAATGTTTACAAGGAGGATACACTTTCTTCTTATTACTATTTTCATGATGTGCACTGGAAGCATTATCAGAGTTATTAGTCGAATTTGAAGTGTGTGAATTAGAACCTTTAACATTATTAAAACCTTTCTTAGGATTCTTATTATGTGTCACAAGAGCCTTATTAGGTGAGAGTTGTCCTGAAACAATTAACCTTTCTTGCTCATTTATCAACCCTTTACAAAAATCATCAAAAGTAGGTTTCGTGGTATTTGAAGACAATTCAAGAGCCCTATTCCTACTTTGGATGAACATATCAAAACAAGATGACAATTTTGTTCTACAAGAATGATAAGAGCAGTGTCTGTTTTCTTGTAATATTTACCACAATTATTTAATTTTTCATTTAAAGTTTTCACTTCAACAAGATATAATTCTACTCTTTCAAAGTTAGTAGGATCTAGCTCATAAATCTTCTTTTCAAGGTAATAAGAAGAAACATCATCAGATTTATCAAATAAAGAAGCAAGAATTTTCCATACATCAACCGGATTGTCTTCTGCCTCAATACTTACCTGAATACTATCTGACACTGTTTTACCAATGAGTCCTCTTGCTTGATCACATTTATCTTCCCATATAGCCAAAGCTTGAGCATCAACAGGTTTTTGGTTTTCACCATTAACAATCCTCCATAGATTCTTACTCATGAGAACATCAATCATTTTTATTTTCCATGCAAGATAGTTAGGACCAACAAATTTAGGAACAAAAGCTACTTCTGAAGTCATAATAATAGAAATATTGACAAGAAACCCAAATGCTAGAAATGACAAGAGAAAAAAAATAATTGAATAACAGAAAACTGGTATACTTTATCGTACTAAGCTGCAGAAACACAGTAGAAAAAAAAGTAAAGGAAAAGAAACTTTTACTTACAACCCTTTTCAAAAGTGCCAAGAAAAGTCACTCGCGGGTCTGCCAACAGGAAACTAGCAAATAAAAATTGATACTCGCGGGTTCTGCATGGCAAGGTCGCGATTACTCATGGAATTACAGTAGAGTTAGCCACGGGTTTGCGGGTCTATAAGGGAAAAAGTTGCGGTTTTGATCGGGTGTTCGCGGGTGTCTGCGGAGTAAAGTCGCGACTATGCCGAAGCACTCGCGGGTCTTTGCATAGAAGGGTGGCGAGTATCCCGAAGTAAGCACAAGTTAACAATGAGAGCAGATGCGAGTATGCCGTAGCACACACGGGTCTGCACACTGGAAGTCGCGGGTCTGCAGTATACTCGTGGGTTCACAGTAGGGAAAGTCCCGGTTAACCACGGGTTATGTGAAGCAAAAGTCGCGAATGTCAAGTTTGAGGCCGAAAACAGTGCATAATCTGCCGAAGACGGAAACCTACACAAAGTCTACCAAAATTGGACGAAAACTGTCGATCTGTCAACTGGAAGATAGATCTCCTTGAGGAGAAACAAAAAATCATATACAAAAAAATTTTAAGAAACCCTTGAAAAATTTCTGCAAAAATCTACACAACACGGTTAGGGTTAGAAAAAAACTGCAGAAACATACCTAGATCTGAAGAGAATCCTAATGGCTATTAGATAGAAAGCGAATCTACAAAATAAATAATGCCCAAATGATACTAGTTATTGGTTGAAAGCTATAGAAGGTGCTAGATCATAGCAACCAACTCTGATACCATGTCATAACTATAGATCTAGCTAAACTAGCTTACCTATCTTAGCAATCAATAACATATCACAATAAGTAAGAATAGAAAGAGAACAAGGAAAATAGTACACCAGATATATGTGGTTCACCCAATTGGGCTATGTCCATGAGAAGGTTGTCTTCTATTATCTCCAGAAATCTCCTTCAATCTTACAAGAGAGCAACTATAAATAACCCCAATACAAATATAGTTGAGCTTGCGATCACAAAACCATGTGTCAATACTATTTATGAGCATATACCACTTTATTACTTGTTGTATCTCAGTACTTGTGATGTGACTCCCTTGACCCTATTATATACCAAGAGATATGGAGGAAGTGCTCTCACATATTGCATGTGGGATAATACAATTTTCCATAATAACATCTCGTTATATAATGATGGATATCAAGAATATACTTTACCATAATGAATATGGAATATAATGTATTACTCTTTTACATAAGATCGTGGATAACTTTCGACATAATACAAAAACATTATTACCTTCTAAGGAATATAATTAATATATTCCAACATCTAATTCATATTAAAAAATATAAAAATTAATTTTATTAAAATAACACAAACATTATTAAAACATATTAACAAAAAATAATTTAAAAACTTTTAACAATCTAACTTTATTCAAACAAAATAAACTTTAATACATTAATCTAAATAATCTATTAAATTTTTTAACATAACAATAATATTAAAACAAATTAAAACATTTCATACTGAACAATAATTAAATTACAACAAACTAAAACATTAGAACATAAAAGGAGTATGGAACTATATTCACGTTTATATCATTTTTATGGGTCTCGTTCCTGGTGATAGGTAAATGATCGACGCAAAGAGATATTACTCAATCTAGATGGCATCTTTCAAAAGTACAATCGTCGCTAGTGGATTTAATTCGTTCTCATCTCTTTCAAGCTATCATTCCATCAATTGTGTGCATGAGGATCGGATTGCAATAATGCCCAAATCTCTTTGCTAGAGATGGTAAAACGGTTACAAGTGCTAGCAATTCCAGTGAACGGAGGGTTAGGATGTTGATTGCATTGCATCCCTCTACTTGTCTAGAGCAATTGAAGGAGACACAAGCATTTAGTGTTTAAAACTGTGAAATGACTCGTTGCTCATGAATCATCACATTCTTATTAAATAAGATATTGTCGAAGTGATCGAATTAAAAGGATAGATTATCTATTCTTAGAAAGTTTGTTGAGCTTGAAAGTCTGGAATGACTCAGAAGACCAATGAAATTGGGAAATATTTTCCTTTATTTTTGTGTGCCTTTGATTTTCTTTTCTTTCTCAATGCGTATGATACATATAACTAATAGGCATTATGTCAAAAACTATTTGTTGTTTTATTTTGTGATAGTGAAAGTATGCCTTTTACTGTATCCATCCTTATTAATATATGTTACTATTAATGAAGAATTCCCATATCAATTCGTTTACACAAAATAAGTTGAATCACATTTTTGTTTCGTGTATTTGTACCTAGAAATATTTAATGTATTTTCCATAGATACTTATCTTTCATAAGTAAAAGATTTCTCATATTTGAGCTATACCATTTCTGTAAAACATTTGAATCAGATCAAACTTTATGATTTTCAATGAAAAGAACCCTTTTTTCCTTATAACTCACAAACTTCAAATTATCAATAGTAAAAATAGATAAATCCTAATGTATGTTGGTCAACCCCTTTCTCGCAATATTGTGGTAGACCTGTAACATGTAACATGAATGATAGATCTATGAGTAACAAAATATATTAGAATACTACTAATAATGAACTTGGTTATGATAAGATGTAAGATTCCTTTTTTCTTAACATACTCTGGAGTTACTTAAGGTAATCAAATAAATTTGTTAAGCTTGTGTGTCAATTTCTAACTCTTCTCTATCTTCACTCAGAGTTATGAATGATGGGTATTAATTTACGAATAAAATGGTCTAAATGTACTAAGATAGAGCTAATTCTGAGGAGGTTTTAATGATTGAATAATACTCTATAGATTCATATAAGCATTGATCTCTTGTCATCGTGTTGTTGCCATAACCCATGGTGTAGTATAACCCACACCACAAAACTTGTTCCATTGCCAGTGAACATCCATAGCCTCGATGAAGAGACATGCATTTCCCATTATATATTAAATTTCCTTTCACCATCCTTGAAGTTTTTGGGATGGGGGGAGTTAATGTGCTCTCATATGGATGATGCTTAGTTTTGAATATGAGTTATATATGCTCTCATAATAAAATATACCCATTACATATGCTCATCCCCCACAACATTAACTTTTTCCTTCCACATGAGGAGTCAATCTTTAATGTTATGTATGGATGGGGAACTTTGAGTAGATCAAGATAATTAGTTTTAAAATTTGACATTCTATCTATTTGCTAAGGCATGATTACCAGAAGAACATCACATTTCAGTTAAATCGTGCGAATTGAAAGCAATCTTTTTAGAAATGTTTTCCAATATCATCATGATAACATACTCAAGAAATAGTCACTAGTCAAGAATATCATTCCTAGTAAGGTGTTTTTAAGATGGTTAAGATATAAGAGATTTAATTTTCATTTCTCTTGAGGGATTTTTAAAGTTTCAAAGTCTAATAGTACCTACAAAAATAAATTTAGAGCCTTTAAAGTATATACAACATTAAAATGACTATGCTTCAATGACAAGCTTATTTTATACAAATCTTCCTACTCCAATTAGTAAAGGTAATCAAATTAGGTGAAATCACTTTTCCAATGCAACCAAGAAAGGATTTTACTAGTTGCATAAAATTTGGTCAAAAGCACAACTAGCGATATAAATAATTGTGAAATGATCTGAAATAAAAAATTTATAATTACAATCCAAGAAAAAATTCCTTAATAATTTAGAAACTATTAATGGTTTTAATAAAACGGACTTTAGCCAAGATTAAATTGGGTCTTCAAACTTGTCAAAGAAAGAGTCTTGACTTACTAGAATATATATAGACATATCACCTTTTTGAGCATGGGGTGATAAACTAGGTGTAATTATACATGTTTCGTCGTCATTTCTATCTCTTGTAACCTTTTCCTCCTCTTCAATGTTTTCAAGATCCTTAGATACTCTTTGATCCTTAATATGTTCTTCAACATTTTGCTTTACATCTATATCCGACTCAAAGCATAAGGAAACAATCTCCCTACCTTGATCGTACATACTACTAGAAGCCATGTTGATGATGAAAATTGGATAGTGCAATTTATGACTAGGCATAAAGAAACCCAATGGAGTATTTGGTGAAATTCTAAATGGTTTGGAGTTGGCAAGTAAAAAAAGGCCAAAAATCCACTATCAAGGGATACTTTTTAACCATTTTGAAAACCTCAAGGGATGAAAAGTGAGCCAAGAATTCAAAACTAGAAACAAATATTTACTCAACATTCTATCTTCCTAGTAATATTAAAAACTTTGTTCAAGTGAAAAGTATGGGAAAATGCAAATAGGACAAAGTAGTCAACTACAAAAATTTATAGAAAATGACTATATGGAAATTGCTAAGTACTCATTATAATGAGTATTATCAACACCCAATACACAAGATTTCTTTTCTCTCTATAGATTTCTTTTACATGTGGCAAAAGTTGGCCTTTGCGACTAAATACACCTACAAAAAAAGTGCAAAATTTGGGCAAACTAATAACTTTGGAGAGCTATAACTTTTATCCTCAAGCTTATAATTGAGCATGGTAACAGTCACTGGAAATATTATCAAGAGGAGAATGAAATTAAATAATTACATTATGAAGAAGTATTTCATATATTTCCGAAATTGAATAGAAAAGGAGCCTATAGCTTTGATTTGACAAAACATTTCAATATGGGTAGTTTCCATAATGCATGAAAATTAAATTTTATACTATCATGAAGATATGATGTAATAATATGAATAATTTTGTAGATACAATACCATATCAAGGACAATTAGAGACCAAAGCTCAAGATAATTGAGTTAGAAAACCCTTGGTCTTGGTTGGGATAAGAAAAACATAGTTATCAATGTTAGAAAAATATATGTATTAATAATTCACCTTGATCATTGAATTGACAAACGAGAGTATTGTAAACATAGAGGTGCAGGCACAAGAAATGTAGGATTAGTACCTAAGCTAACCTAATATAACAATTAATGCTGGCAAGCAAGTCAAATCCAGATTTCAATGCAAATGATGGAAGCAAATTAAATCAAAGTATCAAAGCAATCTAACACCTCAAGCCTAGCTTTGTCATTTGACCACAAGATCACATCTTCAGAGTTAGATCCCCGTCTTCAATGGCTTATTGCTGTAATGATCGGCTAAGCTAGAAGAAAACTAAAGCAAATTGTAAAAGGAAAGAAAAGGCAATATGAAAATGAGCAAACTACTGTCTCTATTGGTGAAGAATAATATATAAAACTATATCCTAATGCTAATGAACTTTGATAAAGCTAAATGCCTAAGTTTATGAAAGACAAATTCAAGTATCGAAATCAAGCAATCATGTATTCTAAGAATTGAGTTTACTCATGCAAATAAAAGACAAAATCTGGAAATGGTATCGAAAACTAATTATCGATCTCAAAAAGGTAAAATTTAATGGATAGATTAACTTAGAAAAAAAAATTGTTTATTTGCTCAAAACCAGCTCTGTTATGCTCCAAGGTTAATCAGATCTTCTATGTTCGGAGTTCTACAACTAGTAAAGTTCCTAATCCAACTCCGAGATTTAAATGTTTGATTATAATTTCAAAGTCAAAATACAATGTTCCTATGTTTTCTAAGATGAAGTATAACTTTGACCCTTATATTGATAAAATGATCTGAGAATGACACAAAAGCAGAGTATGTATTATAACTGATAAAGACATAGATAGATTTTAGGACTTTGTGTATATTCAAATGTTAACTTAAAGAATTTCTAGAGATCAAAAGTCTACCCTACAAATAATAATAATCTTATGCTTGAAAAGAATAACTTTAATCCTTACTCTAATCTAAATTAAAATATCTAATTTAATTAATTATTTAGCACACATACGATATAAAAGATGACAATCATGCAAGAAGGATGAACTAATGAGTGCAAAATATAAAACTATCCTACAACACACTCAAATTAAGAATACCCTGTTTAATTTTTGAAAGTAACAAATGTTTTTAAATCCCATTCATACTATATTCCAGGCTTACGATCCTTGTATAGTCATGTCTCTTAGTCAATCCCTGTTACTTAGATTTAAATCTAAATAGAGTTTTGAAATAGATAAAAAAAATATAAATGAAGTACTCAATTTAGATGTCAGTTTGTGAGTTTAGTTTCATTTATAGCTTGAGTACAATCTTTCACTTCTAGGAGAAGTGTTCCTATACCATATGATATGATTAATTCAATCTTTTACAAAGACTCCAATTGCTAAAATGATATGAGAAATCAACACATTTTGCTCATAAATAAAATATGATCAAAATAGAGTACCTAAGAACGTAAATTAACTTAGAAAACAATGATCAGTTCTTTAGGTTGATTCTCATTAACAAGCTCAAATCACAACCTTTATACATAGGATCAAATGTTCATGTGATCATAAATGATAAATAATTCAAGGAGTTTTGTTTTGTATTATAAGCTTAAAAACACGGTAATTATAAAAGATATCTACAAGAATCAAATATATAATTGAACATCTAATTTACTTATTTTACTTACTGATTCAAATCAACTCCCAAATTGCTACGTAAATCACTACTCAAATAACTTGTAGATCAAGCTAACGATTGTGTAAAATGTCCATAAAATTTGAGAACACTAATACTATTAAAATATACTATGTGCATCAACCTTAAATGTAAACTCCAAAATTAAAATTACTGTGGATGAAGCAAACAAAATGAAAAAATCAAACTAAACTAACCAAGGGTGTAGAAATACTCTTGAATCAAGGGGGGCCTCCTCTACCAAAATTATGCTACCAAAAAAATTATGAACTGTAAATAATCAACCCACCACATGCAACTGCAAACTCCTTAGTTCTTCATTAGTCCAACTCAGAAATTACAAATTTTGATCATAAGCTTCACCTCCTTACAAAAGAATGACAATGATAATGAGGATTTCCTCTCTCAATCCTATGGAGGTTTATTTATACATGAAAATTCAGCGGGAAAGGATAGAACCGAATCCCCAAATCCATGAGTTGTTAAAACAAATTTCTAATTTTGGAAAATCGCACATGCACAAAATCTGGGTTTTTACGCAATTTGGGAAGATTAGCCTTGAAGGACTGCCAATATCTCCCAAACCAGTTCGAATTTTCAAAAATCACTTGCTTAGAACTCAATTTTATATACTGGGAACAAAACCCATGTTTTACTTTCACGAGATTCACCTTCATATGTTTGGAAATCAAGGAAAGCCTTTGACCATGAGTTGGAAACTTATACGTGCGAATTGTGTGAGGTTTGATGGACACCTCATCATCTAGAAGTACCCAGAAGCTCATCTAAGTGGAAAAATTCAATTGGGAAGTGTGAAAGTATGCTAACCATGAAGTTGTGCCAAAATTGGTACATAAACTATACATAATTGCAGAAATAAAACTCACGCAACCATCATTAGTAAAACTTTAGTAAAAACATCTTTAATTGCTAAAAACATTAGAAAAGAAGATGTATTAACAATGGGGTCATGTTGATGCTTAGATAGAGGCTTGATGATGGAAAATGGTCTTATAATATGGACACAATGCAGGAAAATGGCTTATGAATAGGTGACTCATTATGCGGGAAATGTGGCAAAAATGGATCCCAAAGCTCCCCCACACCTAAGGATTGGAAACTCCCCATGCCAACTAAGTGAGGAGGCAATATTCTTTACTTGTGCAAATGAAGCTTGGGCACTTTATACTTGATCATATTTGTAATTTTAAGACCATCATTTGCTTGTGGTGATTATTTGTGGGACAACCATGACTTCATCCTTTTAGAGAACATTCAATGATCAATAAATGTATATGATGCATAAGGAGAAGAAATTTATATGTTTCTTAACTTTTATATGGATATACCATAATGAATTTTACTTTTATTTTCATATGCATGGCCTTTATGATCAAGGTTAATGAGTGGCGATGGTGTATGGAAGGTGGATTGAAAATGGAGGTTTTAATGAATGATGAGGATGATATATAAATGATGATGAATTCTATGGAATGTGGTTGTCCATCATATTTTCCAAATTCTTAGTGAATTAAAGAGCATTATACTAGTTTTACCTCAAGTTACATTTTGCTTTGAATTCTACCGTAGGTTGAAATAGAAGCTGTGTAGAACATGATGCAAGCTGGATGAATATTGAAGATGAGGCATGTCAAGGTTGAGACCTGCTAAAATTTGAGAGAGAGAGAGAGAGAGAGAGAGAGAGAGAGAGAGAGAGAGAGAGAGAGAGTGGAAGCTGAATCTGCTAACTGAATGGGGAACTAGATCATGCTAAAGAAAGGAAGAAAAACTAGCCGACTGAATAAAAAATGATGAAGAAAACTCTGAAGATGCTCTTCCCCCACACCTGAGGGTTTGCATGTCCTCATGCAAACAAAGTGAGAAACTGTGGAGGATGGTGAATGGCACCCATTATTGAAACAATACACACTGCTACAAGAAAACAAATTGCTGTGAACTTTGTTGATATCATAAAAACATATAGTCTTCATTAGCTAAAAAACCCGAGGTACAATTCTTACAATGTGAATGAATGTGCCTAAAGTTGAACATGGAAAGAAATTGTTTGATTACTGACCATTAAGGTATGTCGTTAACCAACATGAATGAATCAAATCACCTTTAATGATAATGAGTGCTAAAGTACATTAGTGCATCTTGACAGGTACGAATAAATGTGTTGAGGTTGAGTCACTTGCAAGATCTGTCAATCAAGATACATTGATGCATTCCCATATTTAAATTTATAAATGGTTATAGAACTTATGAACATATGACCACAATAATCTCTGCATTATGGTACTTAGAAATTAACATTAACCTCATAATCATATCCCTATTGAATCCACAACTATCCCCAAGTATTTACAATCGAGGAACCCATTCAATTTTTTTAACAAAATTCACCATTGGACTCTACCTTCATCTTATTTTCTCTTTAATACACATTTGGTGATTATACATTTTATTGATGTAATTTTTAAATGAGTGTATGTTTGACCCTTATACTTTTGAATGAAGTGTTGTTGGATTAATCAAAATTTGGATTGTAAGCTTTATTTCTCTCTAAAATTTCTAACTTTTTTCTTTATGCTCATTTAATAATCATTACATCTTATGGATTCAATTTTATTAAGTTTCTATGATTATCTTGATGTCCATGATGTGAAGGTATTTATGTAACCTTCTCATGGGATTGCTGATGGAAGAATAAGATAATCATTGAACCAATTACTAGAGAACCAATTTATAAGCGACAATCTATGAGCCAAACACATTGACGAGAAAGTGGATCAACATGACTGATGCAAGTGGAAGATTAACCACCTATCAACATCCCATTCTAATGACATGATAATGGATTATGGTTTTATGAAGTCAAAAACCAAGGGGTTTCACTAGTGTCCATTTTAATTAATTTATAGGGTTTGGCGAGTAATCGTTTGCTTCAATCTTGACACTATGGACGAGATGAATGTTTATAAAATGAATATAAAACCTTATTCGTACATAATTAAACCATGTTTTGATGTGCAGATGATAGTGAACATATGAGATCCTTAGTAACTTTTCATAGCTGTCAATGAGCCAAAGAAAGCTAATAACAAGCCAACTTTTCTCCATGATGATCGAAATTCAACACATGGAAGATAAAACCTTAGTGAACATTTGAAATATTGGCAAGGTTTTTTCATTGATTTATCGCTTCATTAAATGAGCCAAAGTGATAAATCACTATGTTTAGAGGCCTAACAAGCCTCTGAACCTAATGATTTTCCTTCTTTGCTCAAAAAACTAAGTTTAGAGTCTAGTTTCCTATTAAATCCAATGATACACCCTTAGAGACAAAACTAGATAAAATTTGATAAAAATAACTTGAGAAAATTACCAAGAAATGCTAATTTATACCCAAGTTAGCTCTCTGAAATCCAAATCATAGGTTTGGAGGTTTGTTTTCTTTTTGAACCAATAAAAATTACCAAATAAGGATTTGAAGAAAATCAATTTATTCCCTAAAGGAAAATCTCTCATTTCACTCACTTGTTTTCACTTCTAAGACAACGATTGAGCATTAAGAGTCCAGACTCAAGGATTTACACTCTTTCCCTTCCTATACTGGTTGTTTCCTCTTGTAACTCCCAATTCATCTTTGTGTGATTTTTTTTCCTTCTCTAGGATGGACACTACCTTTTCCTCTTCATTTTACCCCATAATCTCCCCCCTTTAACCTATAGTTGCTCATTGTTTTCTCCATTGCAATTTATTGGTTCAGTGAATTCTAAAGGCTTCCTAGCAAGCAATCTCACCCTATAGTGATGCATGATACTCCCCATTTCCCAAGCTATATGCCCTTAAAAAAATCAACGTGTAGAGTGCATGATCTCACTGAACAACATGTTAAGGAATTCTTGGATTCCTAGAGATAAATGGGAATCAATTTATGGAGTATTTTATATCATTGCTAGCATTTTTAACCTCAAAGGTGAGGGAGATAAGTATTGGGCTATTTGAAGCTCTTCCTTCACTATGAAAAAAGGATTGGCATTGCCATAAGTGCTAAGGTAGTGCAAAACAATGGTAATTTGGTGTGCAAGAGAGCATGTGAAGTTCCTTATTTTTAGATGGCGTGAGCAAACATTTGGTATAAAATATTTCCTTGGTGTTTTCATGATTTTTCTCTTTGATCGAATGCTCCTTTTAGCCTTCATTGGTGCTATAAATCTCTTGATGCTTATTATTTTTATCTAGATGGTAGTCGTTTTGTTTAATGAAATAAGAGATGTCATAGAATGGTTGGATGTAGCTTCATGATTTTGACAAGTTTCCTTGTGCCAAAGGAAAGGATGAGTAGGAAACCAAATCCATTTGATGAACTCTTTACATGTGTTCTCATTTCCATTGAAGGATAATTCTCAAAGTTGGCTTGAAAAGATTTATGAAAGAGCAGATGAAGGTTCTTGTTTCTATAAAATTATATGCTTTGATCTTGGATACTTGATGTTTCTGATACATATAGCTAGGCATTGATTATCATGTATTATATCTCGTAGGTGCTTATGAAATAAGGAAAACCTCATTTGAATTTCCACTACATCGAATTTATTGATTACATAATTATAGAAACAATTTGTTTGTGTTTTTCATATAAACTCATGTTGCCATAGTATTTTTTATAGTAAAAATGGAATCCAGTTAGAAATCTCTCGCCCTGTATTTTTCAATCTTACCTTTTGCATTTGTTCAGTGGATGTGAATGTTTTCTGAAAACTAATGAATCTCATATGCTGTAACGTCCCCGATCCCCTCAGTTCCCTTTAGAGTGATGGGGAACAACCTGATAATTTTTTTCTTTAAAACTTATCCGCAACTCTGCACTTTTACATAACCGCAATAACTTTAATCCGCAATCCGCAACCCGCAAGCAGCAATCCGCAAGCCGGGAGTCGGAAGTCGGATGTCAGAACACCAAAATCACAACGTCGAGGAAAATATGCCTCTGACTTCTGCATTCCGCAGTGTGGGAGTTGGATGGTCGGATCACCAACACACGACGTCGAATCAAAGGCGCCTTCGACTTCCGCATTATGCAGTGTAGGATTCGAAAGGTCAGAATGCCAATACACACCGTCGAAGAAAAGACGCCTCCGACTTTCGCATTTCGCAGTGCGGGAGTCGGAATGTCGGAATGCCAATACACAACATCGAAGAAAAGACGCATATGACTTCCACATTCTGCAGTGCGGGAGTCAGAAGGTCGGATTGCCAAATACACAGCGGCAAAGAAAAGACGCCTTTGACATCCGCATTCCACAATGCGAGATTCGGAAAGGCAGAATTCCAAACACACAATGGCAAAGAAAAGAGGCCTCCGACTTCCGCATTTCCCAGTGCGGAAGTCGGAAGGTTGGAAGTAAGCCATACCCCTGTTGCTGCCAACTTCTTAGGATGATATATTCCTCACCCTAAGCCCATTTTTGGCAAATCTGGTATCGTTGGAAATCTCTCGCCAAGCCCTATGCAACGGTGTGGTCCTCTACCACACCCGAGGACTCTGATTTTTTCATTTTCCCAACCAAAGTGTTACCCCTAAACCTCATCAATGCCTCTTTACTACTCTATAAAGAGATCTGATCCCACTATGTCATGGCCCCTCCCTTCATTTGACCCATAGAAGGATCATGAACACAACAGGGTGGTGTCTGATTCATCCCCTAAGCTCTAGTGATGAAATACAACCTTCTACAGGTGTGTGCAATGCATAATAACCTACACAGTGGAACTAAATCCGATTAATGCATTTACAACATACAAGGATAACACCATACTTAACATAGAAAAATGATGAAACAATCAAAGAATGAACCATCCTCATGTTCAGGCTTATACACAGATTTCCTACTGATTAATTCCATTGATCATTTCATTCAAATTGACTTGAAATAACAAATAAACACAACATAGGAAGTAGCATCATTAGGACCACAGAAAGCACTTATCTCTTAAGATGAAATTGGCCAAGCAATTGGCTATGTGAGAGCAACGTTCCACCCAACCATAGGTCTCTATCCAGCCTGTATTCTTTCAGCTGAGAGACCACCCCCGAGCTGGGCTATGTATCCACTAAAGAGGAAGTAAACAGGCTCACTCATAGCCATGGATTCACACAAACAAACATGCTAAGCCAACACACATTTGGGTTTATAAAGCATGTAAAATACAATGGAGGAGGATGCTAAGCTAATGAGCTCAACCCTAGAGATACACGCCTCTCAATTCTAACTCAGACAACCTTGGCACCCACAATACCTGCCACACCCAACACAAGGAAGGTCCCATTCTCTGCTGCACAGTCCCTCAGGTGCCCCTTCCCTACAGTGCTCTTCAAGGTGGGCATAGAAAGGTCCAAGATATTGATTCTTGAGACTCTATCCTTCACTGTGTTTATCAATAAATTCCACCTTCTCTTCTATTTCTTCTCTGTCATTCCCACTTGGGTTTTCTCAATTTCTGTGGCCAAAGCGACTCGATCCCGCAACTGGGTTCTCGGCTATCAACTCAGGGTTTTCTCATAGGTTTCTGAGCATATCACACTCTTTAAATTCACCCTAGGGTTCGGTCCGATGGATGCCCTGTTGGATTTAGCTTCCCACGTGAATTTCTTGGGTGAATTTGGCACTCCAAATCGGGGTTTTTCTCAGAATCGTGATTTTTCTTCCTTTCTTCACGGCTTGGCTCTCTCCTGATCTAAAATTCCTTCGTTGGTCAATTATGGAATGGGGATGAGGGAAGACGAATTCCTAGGAGGCAAAGTGACTTGTGGATCAAGAAAACAAAGCCCCATACCCTGCCATCCGAAATCTCAGGGCTGCCCATACTCCATCAACCTCATGAATAGTTTTCTTCAACCACTTCCTTCATCAGAATTAAATGTCAACAAGGATGGTCAAAGGGGTTCTCAAGATGACATTTGGCAGTCTATGGTTCAATCCCACAACCCCCTCACCTCTCCCTAGTGGATACACATGCCCTCTCTTATTAGTTGCCTCCATAGCCAGTTTTTTTAGTATTTTTATTGCAATATTAATATTTACATACTTTATAATGTCCCATGGCTTAATATCACATGGATAAAAAAAATCTAATACTTTCCTTTTACATAAAACTGAGCATCCACTAGCGGGGCCTTGGCCTTGAGCTCCACGCTAGGAAAACATACATCGCATGTATACAATATTTACATTGAAAGCTAATATGTCCTAAGGGTCAAAATGGGGGTATTGCATTTCCCTCCCCCTTAGAACAACACCGTCCTTGATGTTCTCAAAACTGAACAAAAATAGGAATGCCTCTCTCATGGCATCCTCCAGCTCCCATGTAGCCTCATCGGGACTAAGGTGCTTCCATTGCAACTTTACCTGTCCGATGGCTCGATTCCGGAGAATTGTGACCTTCTTGTCAAGGATGCGCATAGGCTCCACATGGAATTCTCCCTCGGGTTCCACATGTATCACATTCCAATCAATTATGTGATTAGGATGAGGTACATATTTCTTAAGCAAAGAAACATGGAAAACATTATGAGCTCTCATGTTAGCAAGCAATGCAATTCTATATGCAACTGGCCCTATCCTATCAAGGACTTCAAATGGCCCACAATATCTTGGTGCCAACTTGGCACAACTCCCCAACTTTAAGGAAATTTTCCTTCATTTCACTCTTAAATAAATATGATCCCCAATATTAAATTCCTTATGCACTCTTTTCAAATTTGCATAACTCTTTTGCCTGTCCTAAGCTGCCTTTAAATTCTGCCTGATTTAACAATTTCTTGTTCCATTTCCTTGATCATCTCTGACCCAAGCACTACCCTATTCACTGGACTATCCCAATTCACTGGAGTCTTGCATGCTTTGCCATACAATACCTCAAAAGGAATCATCCCCAATTCTGCTCGATGCCCATTATTGTATGCAAATTCTACCAAGTGTAGGTAGTCCTCCCACTTGGATGGTTTGTCCATCACATACATCCTCATCATGTCTTCAAGAACCTGATTCACCCTCTCAGTTTGACCATCTATTTGAGGATGATATGCTGTACTAAAATTTAGCTGAGTTCCCAATTCTTGAAATAGTCCGTTCCAAAAATTGGATGTGAAATTTACATCTCGATATGAAATTATTGCTTTGGGCAATCCATGCAATTTGAATATCTTCTTCATGAAAATATTTTCTATGTCACTTGTCTTATGAGTGGACTTGACTGGAATAAAGTGGGATACCTTTGATAACTTATCCAACACTACCATAATTGAATCATGCTTCCTCACTGTCATTGGAAAACTTGTTATAAAATCCATAGAAATTACTTCCCACTTCCATTCTGGAATGGGAAACAGCTGCAATAATCCCGCTGGATGTTGATGTTCTGCCTTGCCTTGTTGTCTTTTTTGACAATTAGAAATGTATTATGCTATGTCCTTCTTCATCCCATGCCAAAAGTATTGATTTCTTGTTGTTGTTATTATCTTTTGATATCTTGGATGTTCAGAGTATGGCATTTGATGTATTTCATCCATCACTAGCTTCTTTAAATTTGCACAATTGGGAGTATATAGTCTAGTACCTTGATAAAGGAGAATATCATCTTCACCAAGCTGATATCCGACACACTTTTCATCTATATCTCCCTAATGCAATTTTTCTTTAATTTGAAGGTAAGTTCCATCACTGGTTTGGGCTTCAAGAACCCTTGTATTCAAATTTGATTTGCACATACTTAATGCTGCACCATGAAATTTTATGCTAAGAGCATATGTAACCTTATTCTCTTTCCCATTTACATGCTTAATTTCAAAATCAAATTCACAGAGAACTTCCATCCACCTACATTTCCTAACATTCAAATGTGGTTGGTCGAACAAATTCTTCAAGCTCATGTGGTCTGTTCTAAGCTCGAATATTCTCCCCAATAAGTAATGTCTCCACTTATTGAGAGCATGTACTATGGATGCTAGTTCTAAATCATGCGTGGCATAATTATTTTCATGCTCTTTTAATTTCCTTGACTCATATCAACTCACAAATCCTTCTTGCATGAGCACTCCACCTAGCCCTTCAATGAAAGCATATGTGCACACTACAAAATCCTTTCTTGGATCTGCAATTTTCAAAACAGGAGCGCTGGTAAGTAACTTCTTTAACTGCTGAAATATTTTCTCACATTTTTCAAACCATACAAATTTGACATTCTTCCTTTGCAAGGATGTAATTGGATGAGCTATCTTGGAGAATCCTTCAATGAATCCTCTATAATAGCCTGCAAGACCCATACACGATCTAACATCTGTAACATTCTTTGGAGTAGGCCATTCCATTATGGATTCAATCTTTTATGGATCCACTTCAATTCCTTCTTCTGAGATGGCATGACCCAAATAATGTACCTTCCTTTGATAGAAATCACACTTGCTCAGCTTTGCATACAATTGGTGTTCTCTAAGAACTTGCAACACCATTCTTAGATGTTCATCATGCTCTTCTTCATTCTTTGAATAAACAAGAATGCCATCCAAGAACACTATCACAAACTTCTCCAAGTACTTGCTGAAGACACTATTCATGAGACACATGAATGTAGCAGGTGCATTGGTAAGACCAAATGGCACCACTGTGAACTCATAATGGCCATATCTTGTCCGAAAAGTTGTCTTGTGAATGTCTTCTTCTTTTATCCTCACTTGATGATATCCAAACCTTAAGTCAATCTTCGAAAACACTTTAGCTTCCTTCATTTGATCAAACCAATCCTCAATTCTTGGCAATGGGTACTTATTCTTGACTGTCACTTTATTTAGCTTCCTGTAATCAATGCACAGCCTTAAAGTCCCATCCTTTTTCTTGACAAATAACATTGGTGCTCCCCAAGGAGATACACTTGGCCTGATATACTTTTTGTCCATTAATTCTTGTAGCTGCATCTTTAACTCTATCAATTCTGGTGTTCTCATTCTATAAGGAGCTTTGGAAATTGGAAGCTCCCCTGGAACAAGATCAATGGTAAAATCAATATCCCTGTTTGGTGGCAGTCCGAGAACTTCATCCGGAAACACATCTTTGAACTCTTGCAACAACTGGAATTCTTCCATCCTTGGTCCTTTGTCCTCTGTGAATCTGATATGTGAATTGCATATAATTGGCAACCCTCCTTATAAGACTTTTTCAACTGTAGGGCTAATATTTGTCTTACTGAGACTTGCTTGGGAATTCCTCTTACCAATCTTGGTCTACCCTCTTCGTCAATGCATTCAAGTAACTTTTCATAGCAATCAATCTTGGATCTATGCCTTTCCAACCAATCCATACCAATTAGAGCATCATAAGATCCTATTGGTAGGACATTCAAATTTACTTTTGTGAGGAATCCATTCAACTCCATGGGGCACTCCATCACTACTTCACTCACTTTTCTCTTGGTCCCTGTGGCTAACTTAACTAGCCAAGACTTACTGTGTTTCATTTTCCTAAGAGAACAACCTTTAACCACTTTTCGAGAAACAAAACTATGAGTAGATCCTGGATCAATCAAAACAGAAATAGATTGCTTAGCAATCTTACCTTCAACTTTCACCACTGTTGATTGATGGTTTGCCTGATGATTATCCAACGCTGCATAAATTTGAGGCACTTCCCTTGCCATATCCTCCACTGTAGATTCTCCATTTAAGTTGTGCAAACTCTGGGGATTCTCCCTCCCCTGTGGACAATATTTAAGCATGTGGTTTCCTCCACATACCCAACATTGAAGTGGTCCTTTTAATTCTTTTTCTGCTACAACTGTTGGCTTGTTCTCACTTCGTGATTCCTGGCCCAGTGGAAAATTTCTTGGCTAATTATTGAATGGTGGCTTGAATCCACTTTGTGCTTGCTGGCCCTGTGGAAAATTTCTTGGTTGATTGTTGAATGGTGGCTTGAATCCACTTTTCCTTTGATCAAACCTCCCTCTTGGATTTCCTTTCCATGCTGGGTGAACCTATGATTTTCCTTTGCTCTGCTCATAGCAATGCATTTCCATACTAGTGGCTTCATCAAGACTTGGTGGATTAACAAACTCAATCCTATCTCTTAACTTTTGAGGAAGACTTTCAAGGAAGCATTGGATCTTCACCCTCTCGTCTTTGATATAGTCCACATACCTCAACAATTCCAAAAATTTATGGACATGTTCTTCCATAGATTTCTGTCCCAACTAGAATTCATTGAATTCTTTCCTTTTGCTATCATAATACCTACCAGAAAGGTATTTTCCCTTGAAATACTTCTTAAATCGCTCCTAGTTGATCCTCCTTTCACTGATCCCGTTTACTTGTATGAGGTGCTCCCACCAAATTGAAGCTCTGCCATTTAGGTTGTAAATGGCAATTCTGGCCTTTTCATTTCCTGAGTAATCATGAATCCTGAAATATTTCTTCATCCCAAGAATCCATGCCTCTGCTTCTTGGCCAATCTTACCTTCTCCATCAAAGGTGGGAGGCCTTGCCTTCCTAAATTCTCCCTGTGTTATTCCTTCGGATTTCTTTCTTCCTTCAAATCTGCTAGAAGTATGCCTTGGACTTCTTCAAGGGCCTCTTGAGTCGCACGACCTGTTGGAAGAAGATACTGAGGAGGGTGTTCTGCGCTTTTTGCTCATAGAACTCTTTCTTGGGCTTGGAGTCCTCTTCCTAGAACGACCTCTAGAGCGACTCTCTGCAACGCTTCCTTCTTGACCTACATTGCTTGGGTTGGACCCAAGGTTTACCCTCTGCTGCATATCAGTGAGGCTTTGCAAAATAGCAGCATTGAGATGGTTTTGTTCCTCCTGAGCCTTCATCAACCTTTCATTAAAGCTTATCATAGTTTCAACCAAATTATGTGGAGTTATTTTCTCCCTTCTCCCATTGGATTCAGTCTCAGCATGCTCTTCTTGCACATTTTTACCTAGCACATCTTCATCATGCTCGTAAGGATCCTAGGAGTAATTCATGGTTGCCATTTTCCTTTGGAGATCCCTTTCCCTTGCTTGCTGCTCTTTGCTACAACTATTCAAATTCTATCACCTGCAAACACTGTGCATTATAGAGATGTTTATTAGACATCTTAGGAATACATATAAAACATAAAACATCCATATTTAACAGAAGTAAACTCATGGAATAATTCACAGAGCTATTATGCCTTCTAATTTGGCCCAAGTAGCCCCAATGCTGCAACCTTGGGCTCTGATACCATTTGTAACGTCCCTGATCCCCTCAATGCCTTTTAGAGTGATGGGGGAACAATCTGACAATTTTTTCTTTAAAACCTATCCGCAACTCTGCACTTTTACACACCTGTAGTAAATTCAATCCGCAATCCGCAACCCGCAAGCAACAATCCGCAAGCCACAAGTCGGAATTTGGATGTCGAAACACCAAAATCACGATGATGAGGAAAATACGCCTCTGAGTTTCACATTCCGCAGTGTGGAAGTTGGAAGGTCAGAACGCCAACACAAGGCGTCGAAGAAAAGACGCCTCCAACTTCCACATTCCACAGTGCAAGATTCGGAAGGTCGGAACTCCAATACATGGCATCGAAGAAAAGACGCCTCTGAATTCCACATTTTGTAGTGCGGGAGTCAGAAGATCGGAACATGTAATGTCCCCATTCAAATAATTGCATAGTAAGACAATCCCATCAATCCTACTAGTTTCCTAGGTTGGATGGGCACGTGTGGAATTGTGATAAGGAATCTAATAAATGATGTTTAGACACTAGAAGGGTTCAAGTATTTAATAAATATGGTGAATAAATAAATTCAAGAGAAATTCTAGGTGGCAAGTGGTTTTGGAGACATATGGAGGATGTGGGACCCACACTAGCTTGATTTTTCAATGACACATGGCATCTCTCTCTTGCCAATTCGAATTCATGGGAAGGTGAACACTCTTGGGTGAGTTGATAAGTCATAACACATGGCATTGAGCATCTTAGGTCGAATTGGGATGGATTGGTAACTTCCATGGAAGATAAAGAGTCAAATTGGAAGTTTGTGGACACTTGGGCTAGATTTGCTAGCCCCTATGACACCAATGATGGAGAATCTATGAAAACTATGACAAATTTCAGAGCTGACCTTTGACATTTCACCATTATGACATGTCAGCCCCAAAAATAGGCTCAAGGAAGGCGCTCATGGGAGTGGAAGAAGCCAAAGAGACTCAAATTCGAATTTGGGAGAAGATGGAAGGTTGGAACCAGGAGACAAGTGGCAAATGTGGAATATTTCCTAAGTGTAAATATCTTGAAGCTATTGAGAGGGTTTTGACCCTTAGAAGGATAATGTTGGTTATAAAATGTAGAAATCAAGCATGAGAATGGATTTTGATGATTTGAGAAAAATTGCATTTGTGAAGAGAGAGCTAGTGGATGACTAGTTTCTTGCCTTAGCCAATTTCGAGGGTGAAAGATTCCCATCCAAGTTGGTGTTTGGAGAGGCCACTCAGGTATTTCATGGAGATTTAATGGAGTTTTATTTTCAGGTACCAGCTATAGGGCAGCTCGTGGTTTTTTTTAGTGCAGCACCATCTCTCAACCATCTCTAGTTTTGAAGGCATATTCATGCTCCTTGAGGGAGGACGTTTTTGGTGAGCTATTGTGCTTCTTGGGAGAGCTTATATTCATGTATTTATGATTGTAATAGAATTATATACTCTTTTCTTCACCTTCAGGAAGTCTCAGGTCGAAATACCATGTGGTTGTGTGTAAAAATGAAGATTAATGAGCAAACAATGTCCATTTCCCCACTACATTGATGTATGCCATTATAATGATGATGATTTCGAATAAATGAATGTTTCTTTGATATATTTGTGATGAATGGACTTCCACTAATGTGTATTACAAGTGTCATATTCAGTACTTGAGCATTTGAAGACATTATACTCAGTTTATTTGCATTTGAAGAAGATTTGGTGCCATTTCCCCAAGGGTCGAATTAGTGGTTTTTGCTGTTGTTTGGGAGAGGGTTGGAACATAACTTATAAGTAATGAATGATGCATTTGGGACCTTAATAAAATCCCTGAAACATCCCCTACCTCTATTCAGAAATTCAAGTGGGTTTGGAGGCATTTGGGAATCTCTTTTCAGTACTTACCCCAGGGGGATTTGAACCCCAAATTACTAGTAAAATTGTATACTTGAACCAGAATCTTAAGAGAGTTTGCTGAGGTCTTTTGGTGGCTATATATCATCCCTGAAAATCATATTTAAGTACTAATATTAACAATACATATTACTTGAATATTTGGGACCATTTGGACCAAAATTGGGACCTAGGCATCAAAACTAGTCAAAGGTTGAAATTGGGGAAAAAGTGGAAAATTGGGCATTTTCTTAAAATTTTAAAAAAGGGACATTACAGAACACCAATACACGACGTCGAAGAAAAGACACCTTTGATTTCCCCATTTTGCAATGTGAGAGTTGGAAGGTCGGGACGCCACATACACGACAACGAAGAAAGGACGTCTCCGACTTTCGCATTCCGCAGTGTGAGAGTCGAAAGGTCGGATCTCCAAATACACAACGACGAAGAAAAGACGCCTCCGACTTCTGCATTCTGCAGTGCGGGAATTGAAAGGTCGTATCACCAAATACACAGCAGCGAAGAAAATATGACTTTGACATCTGTATTCCACAGTGTGAGAGTTGGAAAGGTGGAACACCAAACACACGACATCGAAGAAAAGATGCCTCCGACTTCCGCATTCCGCAGTGTGGGAGTTGGAAGGTCAGAAGTCAACCATACCCCTGTTGCTTCCAACTTCTTAGGATGATAACTTCCTCATCCTAAGCCCATTTTCGGCAAATCTGGTGTTGTTGGAAAGCTATCAGCGAGACCTATGCAATGGTGTGGTCATCTGCCACACCTGAGGACTCTTATTTTCCATTTTTCCAACCAAAGTGTTACCCCCAAACCTCATCAATGCCTCTTTACTAATCTGTAAATAGCTCTGATCCGACTCTGTCATGGACCCTCCCTTCATTTGACCCACATAGGGATTGTGAACACAACAGGGTGGTGTCTGATTCATCCCCTAAGACCCAGTGATGAAATACAACCTTCTACAGGTGTGTGCAATGCATAATAACCTACATAATGGAACTAAATCTGATTAATGCATCTACAACATACAAGGCTAACATCATACTTAACATAGAAAAATGATGAAACGATCAAAGAATGAACCAACCTCATGTTCAGGCTTATACACAGATTTCCTACTGATTAATTCTATTGATCATTTCCTTCAAATTGACTTGAAATAAAAAATAAACACAACATAGGAAGTAACATCATTAGGACCACATAAAGCACTTATCTATTAAGATGAATATGTCCAAGCAAATGTCTATGTGAGAGCAACGTTCCACCCAACCATAGGTCTCTATCGAGCCTATATTCTTTTAGCTGAGAGGCCACCCCCGAGCTGGGCTGTGTATCCACTAAAGAGGAACTAAACAGGCTCACTCATAGCCATGGATTCACACAAACAAACATGCTAAGCCAACACACAGTTGGGTTTATAAAGCATGTAAAAGACAATGGAGGAGGATGCTAAGCCAGTGAGCTCAACCCCAGAGCTACAAGCCTCTCAATTCTAACTCAGACAGCCTTGGCACCCACAATACCTACCACACCCAACACAAGGAAGGTCCCCTTCTCTGCTGCATAGTCCCTCAGGTGACCCTTCCCTCCAGTGCTCTTCAGGGTGGGAATAGAAAGGTCCAAGTTGACGATTCTTTATAATCTAGCTTTCACTGTGTTTATCAAGCAATTCCACCTTTTGTTCTATTTCTTCTTTGTCATTCCCACTTGGGTTTTCTCAATTTTTGTGGCCAAAGCGACTTTGTCCTGCAACTGGGTTCTCGACGATCAACTCAGGGTTTTCTCACGGGTTTCTGAACATATCACACTCTTTAAATTCGCCCCAAGGTTCGGGCCGACGGATCCCATGTTGGATTTAGCTTCCCACGCAAATTTCTTGGGCGAATTTGGCACTCCAAATCGAGGTTTTTCTCATAATCGCGATTTTCCTTCCTTTCTTCATGGCTCGACTCTCTCCTACTCTAAAATTCTTTCGTTGGTCAATGATGGAATGGGGATGAGGGAAGACGAATTCCTAGGAGTCAGAGTAACTTTTGGATCAAGGAAACAAATCCCCATACCTTTCCATCCGAAATATCAGGGCTGCCCATACTCCATCGACCTCATGAACAATTTTCTTCAACCACTTGCTTCAATAGAGTTAAATTTCAGCAAGGAAGGTCAATGGGGTTCTCAAGATGAAATTTGGTAGTCTATGGTTCAATCCCACAACCCCCTCACCTCTCCCTAGTGGATACACATGCCCTTTCTTATTAGTTGCCTCCATAGCCATATTTTTTGGTATTTTTATTGCAATATTAATATTTACATCATTTACAATGTCCCATGGCTTGATAGCACATGGATAACAAAATATCTAATACTTGCCTTTTACATAAAACCGAGCATCCACTAGCGGGGCCTTGGACTTGAGCTCCACGCTAGGAAAACATACATCGCATGTATACAATATTTACATTGAAAACCAATATGTCCTAAGGGTAAAAAATGGGGGTATTACATATGCTCAAGATAAAATATAATATGCTTGAATGGTATACATTGGTGAAGCCAATATACAAAGCAATCATAAGACAATAGACATAACATTATACTTGAACCAAATTGTGAGATAATTGACAAGGAATGTGAGACTAGTTGCGATTATTGGGAGACGAAAATATTTATGTTTGTATCAAAAAATACATTGTAATCGAACCTTATAGCCTTGTAACATAAAATTTGACAAAGTTTAGTTGAAAGTTTATAGCTAGCTAGTGTCATGCAACCTATTCTATAGCTACTAATCCCTGCATTGTAAGTATATTTCCTTACATATTGTTTTAGAAGTAAAATAACATGATAATACATATATTAACATGTAAATGATTGCTAAAAAAGCATTCCCTTATTGTTATAGCACAAATTGACACTTGCAAGTTCTTGATGAAAATACCCCAAAGATGAAACCTAAGTGTCCTTGTCCGTCCACATAATGAACTTCTAAAGAATGTAAGAGCCCCGATTTTGACCATGTTTGATGGTCTAAGTTCACTAGAAGAGATTTCATCTCACCTCCCATTGAAAACACTAAATTTGGAGCATTTTTAGACCCCATGCTCCTCTGCTTCATGCAAGGAGTGTGCCATGCTAGCTTCTATTTAGAAATGTGCTTGGGCACTAAAAATCACTAAAAATATATAAAATTTCTTGAAAAATGGGCAGCTTTGGAAGCTGTAGGGTGGTTTGTCTTAGTTTCTAACTCACTAAACTACTAGGTAAACCCTCTAAATCCTAAACATTCATAAAAAAGGATAGGAGGGGCCAAGTATGGGAGGATCTCATAATATTGTTATGCTGAAGGATTTTCTATACCCTTCTTGAATTGATTCATTACATTCCCCTCAGTGATCCCTGTCCCTGAGCATTCCTTCCCTAAGTTGTTGAAGTCATCCATATCATATGACTTCTACCCTATACATATGTGGAAGATCAGGTGTGTGGAAGAGGGATTGCATGTGAATCAAGGGAAAATAAACCTAGTCATTGGATTTGAAAGGTGCAATAGTAGCAAGAAGCTAACCTATGTGTCATTAATATTGTTGCATCTTAATAGAAATTTCTAATCTTTCCCTCTCCTATATACATGTTTAACATTTGATGTGTTCTTACTTTTTGGTAGATGGAAAAGTATTAGTCTTTCGAAAGCATTTTTTACTGTAGGGTTGATTATTATATGTTCTTTATTTAGTTAATGTTTCTATTGCTTTCATAAGGATTATGAGGAGGGTTAGTGGCTCTTTTTGCAGGTTTCAAGATTATTGGAGTGAAGTGGATTAGAGTTGGAAAGCAGAGGTTGGGAGGATCACACTTCTAAACAAGTTTCTTTTTATTTCTATCACATCCTCCTAATTGCTTGTTGGTTTGTAACTTCTTGTATGAGTGATAAAACATATCCCTTGTGTTTGAATGATTGGTTTGAAGAGTCTTAAAGATTGATATTCTATATTTTTAGTATGTTGGTGACCAACCCTAGTCATTAGGATTAATTTTCGTACAATAGAATTGGTGACCATACTGGGGATAAGAGTTTATATAGGGCCTTGGTAAGTTTATATTCCAACTAATTTTGGGTTGGCTCCAATCCATTAGGTCTATATCACAACCTTCCTCCTTTGAATTTCTAGAAAAGAGTAAAAAAATCATTTGTTGACTATTTTAACGCTTCTCAAGTGTCCCACACTCCTTCCAACAGTGATAGGTGTGTGGGAGAGAGTTCCCATACATTTCTCTATGGATACAGTAGTGTGGCCACTCTCTTTGTACATTATACAGAAGTGTGTGGGTCAAAAAGTAGGGTTTCCCTATTTTGTGTTGATTTTTTTAGGGATGCATTTTTTTAAACAGAAACTGAAGAAGAGAGATATTTATAAAAGGGATGTGCACAACCATTCATTACAAAATGGAGAGCTTCATCCTGAGCTCTGAAATTTGTTGAAAATGTGAAAATAAAACTTGTTCCACTTCATATCTATCATTTTTTCTATTAGTCTTCCTACGAAATTCAAAAACATGAGAGGGATAAACCTTTACAAACTGTCTATTTAGCAGAGCACAAAAAAACATAGAACATAAAGAGGTAGAGCATCATTCCTGAATCCCATGTAGAACCTGGACTTGCTGTTTCACTGAGGCTTCATCCATTGGCAGAACAACTTCATCTAGAGACTCTTGGCAGTGGTTGCATTGGGTCATTTTGACCATTTTCAACACTTCATCCTTGATTACGTCCACAGTTCCCATGAGCTCGAAAAGATTTCTCTCCAGGTCATTTATGTGTGAGTATTGACAAGCAAGCTGTTGGGAAATATATTTCATGTCCTCCGCAGTTTCCTTGTTCGCCTTGAGACTAACATTAGCAATTGAAAACCTTTCTGAGATTCAGCTTGAAATCATCAACACTAGCTTTCAAATACGACATGGCCTCCCTAACCCCAGCCATATCGCTGGAGTGCAGGTAGATTCCTGCAGAAAAAATGACGTGTTTCAAGCTCTACTCCCTCCTGCAAACTTCCTCATGGTTCAGGGACATACCTCTCAAATGGTTCCCAATTTGCTGTAGCTGAGGATTAGCGAACCTCGTCGCCTCCTCCTTATCTGCAGACCTGAAGCGAAACATTATGTTCACGCGCGAGCCAGGAGGGGTAGAGTCTTTGGACAAGACTACCCATAAATGCTTATGCATGGTTCCCGTGTGAGGCCATGTGCTGCAAGGACAACCAACACGTGTCCATGCCATCCCAAGGGAGAGATTCTCGTTGTGTCTTAAATTCGAGTGGGTGGAGCAAAAAAGGGTGGGACTTGGAGTCCTAAGGAATTGGAAAATGTCAATGTAACCCATCTTCATAGACTAAAACTCCTAAACCAAGCTTGACTCCTTTATTTTCCATGTGGTTCGCTGATCTATTGTTCTCTTGAAGGATGTGAAGATAATTTGCCTCATGCGAGAAGTTGAGTAAGCCAATTATTTGGTTAATCCTTTTGCACCACGTAGATCCTTTGGTGTAACCATTCCTCATTTTTTGGAGGACTTGCCTTGAGTCTCCAAAAACTAAGAGCTTACAAATATTTAACTTGATGGCAATTTCCATACCGTGGAGTAAGGCGAGCCATTCAACAACATTGTTGGATTTCTCTCCTAGTCTCCAGGCGTAAGATTTAATTATTTTTCCTCTAGGGTCATAGATGACCCCCCCCCCCTCCCCCGCACCTGCCTCCCCTGGGTTACCTTTGGCTGCCCCATCAAAGAAAAAGGAGTGACTCTTTTGTGACATCCACCATTGATTGAATTCTTCTTTACTCATTCTTATCTCCCAATCATAATTGATCCTATTCTTGGGAATTTGGGAGATTTTCTTTTTTACAAAGTTTTGGGACCATGGGTCTTCCTTCAAGGAAAGATCTTCCGAGTTCTGGAGAGTAAGTCCTTTGGCATTGATTATTTCAACAATTAGATTGATGACTCTATAAGCTACTTTGTTTTGGTCTACCTTTTTTCCTTCAAATATGCTTCTGTTTCTAGCTAACAAAATTTGCCAAGAGATGTTCATTTGAACCATTTTACATATCCTGTTGAGGGTAGGTTTTTTGTGGATATTACCTGGGAACCAACGTTTCGAGTTTTTTTTTTATCATTTCTTCAACTTGTTCTAGAAAAGAGTAGTTATCACACAAAGGAACGATTACTATCTCCGACACTTGTTTGGTGAAAGCACATTCCAGAAAAAGGTGTTGGGAGTTTTTTTATAGAAGCTTTACATAACTCGCAATGGGAAGGGCCAACTATCCCTCATTTGAGCAGGTTATCAAAAGTGAGGAGCTTGTTATGGGAAAGGAACCAGAAGAAAAAATTTACCTTGGGAATGCAATCCGAGTTCCATCCCTTGGGACAGAATTTAGACGTAGGCTTCCTGTTGATATTCACTAAGGTGCTGTATCCTTCCTTGACTATGTAATGACCATCATGCCCCAAACCACGACTATCTTTGATATTTAGATGAAATGGAGATTTCCCGTTAAGTTGAATAAGAAGGAGTGTATAATACTGTTTAGGTTTTCTAGTGGGTCTAAGGGGAGCCATCCCTTCCAAGCTCTTGATCTTTTCCAAACAGAAATGTCCTTCAGGGTAGTAAACCCTGAGCTTTACATACAGTCCCCAATTCCAGCTAAGTCCGGATAGGAACCTAGAGGGAGGGAGCCAAGGATAGAATTTGTCCAGATTTTAATCTTCTTCCTATTCCCTGGAATCCAATAAATATTGTCTTTAATTAGAACAGAAGAGGCTTTGAAAATATTCCATATGTTGGTTCCTCTCCCTCTTAGCGGGGAATCTATGCTTCGCAGTCTAGCTTTTCTGATATACTTTCTCCTTATCACTTCTTTCCACCATTCCTTCTTACCAGATATCAATCTCCAGATTAGTTTGGCTCCCATAGATTTATTTGTCTGTCTAGGTTTCCTAATTACCATACCTCCTTCTCTCTTGGCCTCCTTTACTATGTTCCAGTTAACCAAATGGAATTTTTTCCCTTTGGTTCTCCCTCCTTGACAAAGGAATTTTCTGATATCGATACTGATGTTGTTCATCACATTTTTGGGGGCCAAAATCATAGCACTTATAAATACTGGGTAGGATGAAAGAAATGAGTTTATTAAATTGACTTTACCTACCAGATTTAGCCACTGCATTCCCCATGACTGAATCTTATTTTTTATTTTCTGGGTGACAGTTTTCCAAGGTGCACTATTCACATTGTCCCTGCTGATTGGAACTCCAATATACTTGAAGGAGGTCCAATATATGTTAGCCTTCACCCCTATAACCATTGTAATCTCCCTTAGGATATTGGGATTTCAATTCCATCCATGGAGATACTCTTGTTTTCGTTAGTTTTCCCTCCTTTAGCCTGAAAATAAAGATCCAGAGTGTTTTTTAACTTCGTGGCTATTTGGACTGAGGCATACCCCAACATAATGGTGTCATCTGTGAATTGAGAATGATTTATAGGTTGAGCTCTTCGTGCAATGATGATTCCTGGGATGCTTCCTTCTGCCATTAACCTGCTGAGTCTCCTGCTTAGAGTGTCTGCCACGAGGATATAAACAAAAGGCGACATGGGACATCCTTGTCGAAGACCCCTGGAGATTTTGAAAAAGGAAGTGGGCCTTCCATTAACAAGAGGGGCTATCCAAGGTGTCAGATGCAATATTTGGTCCACCTAATGAAGAGAGCAGCGAATCCAAACTTCCCAAGGACCATATAAAGGAAATCATGTCTAACCTGATTGAAGGCGTTGGAAAGATCAAGTTTGATTGTGATGCCTGCCTCTTTCCTTTTTTGACTGGAATGACTGACTTCTTGAATAAGCAAAATGTTGTCATCAATTTGGCGTGTAGAGACAAAACCCCCTTGATTAACAAAGATGGCCAATGGACGATACTTCTTGAACCTACCTGAGATTATTTTTGTGAGGATTTTTTAGGAAGCGTTACAGAGGGAAATGGAGCGATATATTTCTATGGAAGAGGGATTTTTTTCTTTGGGAATGAGGGAAATAAAAGAGGAGTTTGTGGATCCTCCTAAGCGGTCCCTGTTTCTCGTCCAATTCAACATTCTGATAAGATATGTTTTGATAAAGCCCCAACATTTTCGATAAAAGTGGATAGTGAAGCCATCAGGTCCTGGGGCTTTATCCGGATGAAGGGACCAGACTGCTTTCCTAGCTTATTCTTCAGATATCGGGGAACAAATGAGGTCATTTTCATCCTTTGATACGATGGAGGGCACATCCTCGCACATCTACTACATTTATTCCCTCATCACTTCTTCTTCTTCATTATAAATCCTTTCATAAAAGCTCTTGACCTCATTTTTAATTTCTAGTTTCTCTGTAATGTTTTCCCCATTATCCTTGTCCAGCTCTGTTATGTTGTTTTTCCTCTACCTTTCTTTGCACCGATTATGAAAAAAGGTGGTATTCCTGTCTCCTCCCTTTAACCATAAACTTCTCGATTACATAATCCATTCCTCTTCCTCTTTACTAGCAAGGTCTTGGATCTTTCTATCTAATTCTTTTTCTTTTACCAAGATTTCTTCAGTGACTGTGTTTTCTTACATGTTATCTTACAACTATTCCAAGGCTGCTTGAGCTTCTTTATTTTCCATCCCAATATCTTTATAATTTTCCACAGCCCACCTTTTGAGGGCTTGTTTAAAATTTTTTAGATTCATCTCCCATATGTAACTTGGAGAGCCAATTACAAACTGAGCCCATGCCTCTTTGATGATCTCCATACAAACCTCAGTTTTCAACCAGATTGGGTTGAACCTAAACGATAGCGGACGCAAATTTCCCATAGAAGTGAAGAAAAGAGCAATGGGACTATGATCAGAGATAGCGACCACCAAAATATTTACCTTTGGAATGCAGGGTTTGGAGAGAAAGGATGTACTTACCATGAATCTGTCGAGCCTGGAATCTATGTGACCAGGGCCAGGTCTGTTGTTG
The DNA here is from genome assembly GCA_027924585.1 of Larix kaempferi. Lineage (NCBI taxonomy): Eukaryota > Viridiplantae > Streptophyta > Pinopsida > Pinales > Pinaceae > Larix > Larix kaempferi. Next base: position 21,833,601 of record BSBM01000289.1, read on the forward strand.
TTCCAAGTGTATTTCCCTTTTTCTAGTTTGATGTCTGTTAATCTCCAGGAGTTTTGAAGGTATTCCAATATAACTCCAAAGGGATCTCTGACTTTGGTTCCTCCTTTCCTCCTCGGCCGATATTGTCGCATTGAATTCCCCTGCTATAATGCATTGGTTAGACAAAATCCTTTCTCGGTGTGCTGTTAGGGAGTTCCAAAATTCTTCTTTTTGTACTACAATAGTTGGTCCATACACGTTCCCTATCCAACTTATTTCATTATTCATTAGATCCTCAAGCTCAACCAATACCCAGGATCTATTGGTGATGGTGGATCGAAGCCTGAAGTGAGATTTATCCCACTAGGTGATAAACCCGCCTGAAGCGCCTTCTGCGCTGACTGCTTTACCTTCTCTGTTTGCCCCTATTTTACCAAAATCTTGAAGACACTCTTCAACTTGCAATTTGGTCTCCTGTATCAAGAGGATTATGGCATTCTCATTTCTCTTAATCCTTTTCATTGCTTCCATATTTTGTTTGCCTCCTAATCCTCTGCAATTCCAGGAGACCACTTTCATTATTTCCTGGGCTGGGGTGAGCTTTGTCCTTCTTTTTCTCTGTGGTTCCTTGAATCTAATTTCCTGTTGATATCCTCATGTGGTTGTCCAAGCTGGTCTTCTTACCCGCCTCTTTTTCTCTTGTTGCTTCTTGTTCACATAGAAATATGTTGGACTTCCGTCCTTTTTTTGCTTGAGGCCCCTCTTCTTCTTCTCTACTTTTCGATGTGTCTTCCATATTTTCCCTATATTTAGACATGGTCACCAAACCCCCGGAGCTTAGGGAGATATTAGGCATGATATCCTCACGATGTTGCATATGGATTCCTTCCTTATATATATTAGTCATCTCCGGGGTCTTTTCCTTGGCTCTTAGGGTTTCTTCTGGGTTTTTTCTTTCTTTGAGGTCGTCCTTGTTTTTTCCCCCTATTTTGTCTTGTTCTTCCTTATGATCCTTAGTATTGAGAGCTTGAAATTTGTTTGTACTGTTCTTCCTCTTATTTTGAGATTGTGATGGCTTGAGGGTTGTTTTGTTTCCTTTCTTTCTCGGGATTTTGTTCCATTCCTCTCCTTGTCCTTCTTCTAGCTCCTGCTTTTTTTTCTTAGGACACAATCTTGCAAAGTGGCCATACTCCTGGAATATGTTACACTTGAAGGGGATTTTCTCATAATATACTCTCTGAAGGTGAGTCCAACCATCCATTGAAAGATTGATAGCTTTTGGAAGACCCTTTTCTAGGTCTACTTCAATACATATTCATGCACATGAAAACATTGGCGGCTTAGGTTCGGATTTGTCTATGTATTTCCTAAGAGAGTTCCGTATTTCTCTCAAATCTTCATCGTTCCAGCAGTGGAGTGGAAGGTGGAGAAACTTCACCCAAACTGGAACTAGAGTGGGGATATCCTTCTCAGGGTCGAATGACAAGTCCAACTTGTTGATATACATCCCTCTTGGTCCCATGAAATAAGGCCCATTTCTGAAGATCAGGTCTCGATCTTCCTTTTTCTCAAACAAAAAGATGAAGAATCCTTTACCACAGAATATTTGTTGAACTTCTCCTAGGATTAATGGCCTCTAGTTCTTATTTAGCCAGATCTACGGGGATCTGGGAGAGGTCCAAAGGCCCGTGAAGTGGACAATTAATCCCTTTTCTGATAATGCAACAACTTTGCATTTGGCGACGACAGAGGAAATCTTAACTTCTGGTACATCAGTTTTCTTAACGAACTTGGATTTGAAAGCCGCAGGGGGTTTACTTAAAGCGGAATGAGCCACCGCAAGAAAATGAAAGCAGTCATCCAATAACTGGCGCTTGGATGCTGGATCCATATCTGGAGGAAGGGGAGGATCCATCCATCCGAGAGTAGATTGTCGCGCAGACTTGTGTTGAATTCTGCTCTAAACCCTAGCTCTCTGCTCTAGTGTTCTTGATGCCCTCTCTTGAGTATTCCTCCAATGGTTTTTTTAGGGATGTATGTTGTCTTAGGTTCCCAAGTCAATTTAGGAGGTTGAAATATGAAATTTGGAAACCTTTGATGATGTTTGGACGCTTGATCACCTTGGATTTATTTTCATTAGGAAAAGTTCAAGAGTTTTTATGTGCCTTGTTTCATCTTTTGCATTTATTGTTGTTCACTTTGACTTAAAAAAATAAGAGCATGACTACAATCTAGTACCTCTATTTTACCTCTTTGTTTAGGTGAAATAGGTCTTCAAAAGATTGCTTTCTTAGTATACCTAACCATACCTCTTGAGTCTAAGAGAAAACCCTAGGGAAATTCTTCTCAAGTTGCTTAGAACATGGTGGGTGAAAAGACAAGTTGGGTGTGTTTCTTTTTCACATTGTAGTGAATCAGTAGTTGTTTTTCCTTTTTGCATTATAGTTGGATTTGTGAGTTTCATTTTGCACTTAAGTATGTATGTCTTAGATTTCCTTCAATAGGAGACTACAAATTTTTGTCTTTTCATCTTGTTATCATTATGCATGAAAATAAGTTTCCTTTGATTTATTCTCAAATCTCATTAGCATTTGAATAATGTTGGAAGTTGTAATATGAATGATGAGCTCTCTTTTATGTTCATTTAATTTTGGATCACCATTGTTAATATTCTTCCACATCCCTCGGAGTAAACAACAATCTCTAAAAGCAACATAATTAAAATGAACTATACTTGTTTTTCTTCGATAGAAAACCAACAATGTTCTAGGTTATAGGGACTGGTTGTAGGATTGGAGAGTTGACTTATCCAAGGCCATGTAAAATGAAACTAGGAGTAATAAAGAGTGAAAAATCCATAATCATTGCAAAGTACTTATTAGGAAAGTGCCTCTAACACATGCATCAACCAATACGTTAAGCTAGTTCAAGTGATCAGATTGTCCCTGTCACTTGAGCTAGTGGGGTTATGCGAGTCTGGGAGTTGTTGAGTTGTGGAAAGTCCTCAGGGTGACACCACTACTGTACTAATAACTTTGGGTCTAGGACTTAGTCGTATGTTCCTTTCCCATTCGAAAAATCCATTTCCAATGATCGTTCCACCCGATTACATAACGTGAGGTGGTATCCATAATTTCTCTTCTTAGGTTTAACCTAGGTAACTTCAAGGGGGATATCTTGTGGTACCTAAGACAAATGTAGAAGCTGTGTCTCAAATACTTGGGAGGGTGTTCTCCTAAGGTGAGTACTTGTGCCCCTAGTGATTGTTGCGCGAGGATTAGCATAATTTTATATCACACCTTCGATGGTCATACTTGCACCCTAATCATTCCAGGATAACCTTCAGAAGGCCCAACGTCGACTCAACATTGATTTAAATAAGGATTCAATCACCCTAGTTTGATCTTTGGGAGAGTGAGTTTGCTTGGTTATATCTTAGAGAGTATTTTATATGAGTGTGTGGATTGCAATTTTTCAACCTCCATAGAAGGCCCCGAAGATTTCTTATTTTTGAATCAAAGAATATGGCTAAAGTTAATGAGGAGAGCAACCAAGGGAACCCTATGCAATGGTATACTTGTGTTATTTTATTTGTTGGATACATTGGTCCTCCCTTAGTGGCCACCTTGAATCTTTTGGGATTCACTATAGGGATGCTATTTTGGTTGTTTTCCACTCAGAATGTCCTATATGCTCTTGATGCTTATCAAGAAGACACGACATGTCAAGAGAATCAAAACCCTTTTCCTTCTTCGTCGATGACATCTTGTCCTCCTCCTTCTACCACATTTGTTGAAAGTTTATATCCTAGTAACCAAAGGTCTAGAAAGAATATAAAGAGGAAGGATAAGAAGAAGATGCAAAGACAAGAAGGCATGCCTTCGGCCATTGCAAGTCATGCTAGGGACAATTCCTCAGCCACTCCGAGTCATGTTGGTGGAAATTCCTCAGTCGCTGTGAGTTATGCTAGTGGAAATTCATCAGTCACTATGAGTTATGCTAGTGGAAATTCCTTAGTCACTATGAACCATTCTGAATGCAAACATCTAGTCGCTCCAAGTTATACTGGAAATAGGTCATTGACCACTGCTAGTCATGTTGAAGACACATCATTGACCACTGAAAGTCACGTCAATAGAGAGTCATCAGTAACTGCAAGTCATACTAGAGATGAGTCACCAGTCACTGCAAGTCATATTGGAGATAGGTCACTAGTCACTACTAGTCATACTAGAGACAAGCAACCGACCACAACAAGTCGTGTTAGGGATGAACAACCAGTCACTGCAAGTCATGCTATGTGTTACACCTAAAATATAATCATCATTAGATTCATTGTATACATCCCTGAAGTCACTTGGACTAAGTACTTTCATCTGGGAGGATTTTCACTTAATCCTGCAATATTTTGAGAGGTCGTCGCAGGTTGAACATTAGCAACATGTGATGTCACAGCTTGCTCCACTGCAGGGTGCGATGAGGTCTCTTAATGGGAAAAAATAGCCTATTCGAGATCCTTCTCGAAACTTTCTCATTTAGGGGCTTATACCTGACCTCTAGGAGAGCTGGTACTCGACCCCTAACTCTGTGGGAGGATCCCCTATATCTATCCTATCATCTGACAACCTATCCTATCCATATCCTATCCACTTAGTCCTATATAAGTGAGGCTCACTCCCATCCCAAAGGGAGGAAGACTATGGTATCTACATGCTGGTGAAATCTCTCTTAAGACACCTCCATTCACCTATTGGAGAGCTCATACTTCCTTGGAAGAACATGGCAATTGGCTTGGTCGGAGAAGGGCTACTGTGTTAAGTCTTTGGTTGTAGTTCTATATCTCTATCATGTACTCCTCTATTTACAATAATGCAAATGCTTTCCACCAATATTGTTCTCATGAGTAATGATATTGTGTAGTTTACCTAGTTAACTGTTTACTTAGATCGCTTCTGTATAGATGCTCTTTACTCGTTTCTCTTGTTTCTGTGTCTTGACAGGTCTTGCAGCTTGGATTTTACGACCGTGGGACGTGGATCAACATTCAGGAGAAAGGATTGCGTAGTAAAAAGGTAAGACATATAGTACTTGGTCCTTAAGTAGATCTAGGAAATGCACTTGTAGTCTGTTCTATTTGTTCTAGACTCACATTAAGCTAGGGAGATCCTGCTTGCGTCTGCTCGAGTGGATTATCCGGTAACAAATCTGGCGACCACACTGGGGAGTAGTGATGTTTGTCTTGTTTAGTGGTCATTAATCTGAGAGACGTTTTCAGTTGATTACTTGACACAAGCCTCTTTTATCAGTTTTTGCCATTTACTTCTTAGGATTGATTTCACTATCAGATCTTCACGTTGAAGACTCTGATTTGTTTCCTCTGAGTTTATACAACTCATTTTCAAGCCTGTTTTTGGTTCATTGTTGAGAGATCTAGTTCATTTTTTAATCTAGACCTCTCCTGTCGCACCTGGGCAGTGGAAACAGAGCGACACTGTGTCATTCTGAGCTTCTATTCTTCACCTATTAGTTTCCCGTCGCACCCTTTGCATTGGTATACTGCGACATCGTCGCACCCCCCGTGAAGGCAAACTGCGACGTCGCACTATGTGTGAAGACAGAGTGCGCCGATCTGTCAAAAGTTGGAATACTGGCATCCTTTCCCTCATCTGACAGTTTGAACCTTGGTTTGATGTATGAACTCTCTCTGTGCTGCAAGATCCAGCCAGAGACGCCATTTATGATTTGTGTGTTGAGAGTTTGGTTTCATTTGGATTGACTTTGGGTTTCGTCTTGGACAAGTTTGAGAGGGGTAGTGGTGGATACTCTAGTCTCCTCCACCTTCATCCGTTCACTCTTGCATTCCATTTCTTCCGTCCCTGATCTGATCATTGCATTGGATTAACTCCTAGACCTCATTTACATTTGTTTTGAGCTTTGCTTGCTTAGTTTGCTTGCTGCTGCTTGATTTTGAGTGAAGTGTGTTTTTCAGCTTGGTTGAGTGCTTGTCTTTTCTCGAGTTTTCTGAATGTATGAGTGCTGCAAGTAGTGTTTTCTTTTCAGTCATTTAGATCTGAGAACAAAGTTGTTATCAAGTTTATTCTTTGATACATCCATCGAAAAGATTAAGTATGCTTCTTTCCCATTGTTTCTCAAAAAATTATTGAAGAAAGATTATAGTGCATTGGAAAATTCTCATTTATGTTTTGGAAAAGTTGAATGAATGTATGATCTATTGTGTTTTTCTTGAATTATGAATCGCTCATCTTCTTGAAAGGCTCAAATTACGCTTCGATTTTTTGCAAAACTAGTTCCATGCTAAGGGAAGATAGATGCATTTTTCTTATTGCTCTTAGATCATTGAAATTGAAAAGCTTGCATTTCTCATTTCAGAATCCTCTCTTTTCATCATTTAGTGTCATTCTACTTTGAAAAGAAGAAGAAAAGAAAAAAGTTGTTTTTATTTGGTTTAGTTGTGTTGTGTACTTTTGTGTTTCGTTGAAAAGGAAAATAATACTTTCATTGTCAAGTTTGTTTGCATTGGGAATTGTGTTGCATTGAGTTTGTTTTGGCAATACCACTGGGAAAAAGATTTCTCCTTTCCATAGCTAGAATTCATCGAAAGAAAAGAACATTTTGTGCATGTAGTCAGGGCTTGCATTATGATTCCGATTATGTACTCACCTCATGCATTCACCTAACCGTCCAAGATAAAATTAACGGTAGAACTAGGTAAAATTTTTAGCAACTTGTGCGTAAGTTAGAGACGTGTTCCGACGTCATTAAGCATGGCAGCTGTCGTTATTTTCCAGCACTGTAGTTTGGGGGTATTGTAGTCTTCCATGTACATCAGTATATCGAGCTCCTTCACGTACCCATCAAGTACCATAATCCGTACTTGGCGTATATCGAAGGGTGTATCACGTACTCGACACGTATATTGGAAGGTCTCGTGCCAACGACTGTGCATTAGACAGCACCACTATGGATTTGAGCTCCCACGTACCTTGCGTATATCGGGAGACACCATTAGGATTCTTGAAACCAACCGAGTTAACCATTTGGCCATCTTGGCAAAGCAATACACCGAGAACAACACTCGGGGAGATTAGCACGCACGTACTGTCCAGGTAATCGGGTATGCAGGCAAGGGTACGGTCCCAATCCTCCTTGTCGCGTCATATTGTTGGACTCTGCAGTACATTACGATTTGCAATGCCTTGATAATCCCATGAGGTTCCAGACTTTTGAATCCACTCTGTCACATAAGTTTGCTTGTTGCCTTAGTTTGAGTAGGTTTTTCTTGGACTGCTTTTTTTTTAGCATACCCTTAGGAGAAACGCTGTTTCGGCCTTTCTGGCTGATTTTCTTGATACTCTAGCGGATTTTCCCTGAGAAGGTCCCGTAGGATCTTGAACTTACCACCCGAATATCCCCTTAATCTAGAGGTTATTTCGAGGGTAAGAATGGATCAGCGTAACGCGGTTGTAGTTACTGAAGTGGAGAACCCCACTTTGAATGTTGGCGGACTTTTGTTTCCACTAGATTCACCTCTCTCATCCCCCGCGGGATGAAGAAGCACACACCCCCACTTCACAAGGCCTTCCTCTCGTCATCCCGGGAGAACCTGGATTGTTGGAATGGATAAATCGACCCCAAGATGACCCTACATCAGCTGTTGGTCCTTCAGCAGCTTATTGGACATCTTCTATAGACCCCCCAGTGCCTCATTTTGCCATCTCATCCCCACCTAACTGGACCACTCCAGAGTTCTCTAGGCCTTACCATAGGCCTGACCTTGCCGAGACTTTCGGCCCCATTCATGAATGTTTGGAACAATTACGTGTCAAAGGTGATGAGCTTCGAAGACAAAGTCTCAGGCAACACTCTGAAGAGTTCCATAATCGCCATTTCCAAATAAGATTTGATGATGGAAACATCCCAGTTCATTCGTAATCTTTTGAATCACCTGAAGCACCCCACCACATGACCACTCCTAAGACTGGTCAACCCTCGCAAGAGTCCAGTCCTGCACCTCAAGTGAACCAACCGGTGGAAGGACAACAGTCCCACACACCTGTCACTACCACAGTTACTTTACCAGTTCCTCCCCCACCTCAGAATTCGTGGGGAGGATATTCCATTCCTACGGATTATCTTATTGGTAATGTTATTACCACAGTAGCCAGTCAACAACCTACGTTGGTTCAACCTTTGAATAGTGGTCAACCTATTGTGGCTGGGGGGCAACCCCCATTTCCTAACCAGAACGTAGGCGGTGGAGTCCCTAATGGACCTTCCGTTGGACCTTCCCAACCCGCAAGACCGTCCACCACAGGATTATATCATGTTGGAGAGCCGTCAAATGTAACTCAACCCTCATGGAGTCAAGCATATCCAGGTTCAGTTAACCTTGTGCCGGGCCAACCTAATCCTGGAAATGCACCATACGGGATACCTTATCCCGGGAATCCATACACTCTATGGGGGAAACAACCTGTGTTGTAACACGGACCCCAACCGACTATCCCTCAAGTACCACCACCCCCGATCGGTCCTCCCCCACCTCTTGTTGGAGGTGGCGGGCCTCCACCTAACACTGGTGGAGGCCCACCTCATTTTACCTACAACATCCCTCACCCCTCCGGCGATGGCGGGAATGGTCCACCACCTCCTCCAGGCGGAGGCGGCGGGGGACCAACCTACCATGGTGGAGGAGGACATTTCCCTTTGGGTGGCAGCGGTGGTCCACCACCCCCTCCAGGCGGAGGCGGTGGAGGACCTAATTACTATGGTGGTGGCGGTGGTGGTGGAAACTCTCATCCTTCTAGTAGCGAAGGTGGTGGGGGCCCCCATCCATCTGGAAGCGAAAGTGGTCCACCACCCCCTCTAGGAGGAGGCGGTGGTGGGCCACCTTATTACGGTTATGGACCCCCACCTCCTCCCAGTGGTGGCGACGGACCTCCAACCCCTCCTGGAGGTGGAGGTGGACCCCCACCTTATTGGAATGGACCACCTTATGGTGGCGGACCTCCTTACGGTCCAAGCGGCATACCCCCCTACGGTCAGTTTAGTCCTTACATGCCTTATCCGTATTATCAATACGTGCAACCTAATCCACAGCTGCCCTTTCTGGCTACTTTGGACCTTCCTGACCTCTCTCGTTTAACCAACGATCCTATTTACCATGGATCTAACTGGAGACCGATTCCAGTGAAGCTTTCGTCTGATATCCCCAAGTTTGACGTCAAGCCGGGTGAAGACCCTAAAAACCACGTGATGACATACCACTTATGGTGTTCATCTAATTCCTTAATGGATGATTCAATTCGCCTTAGATTGTTTCAAAGGAATCTCACCGGTTCGGCTTCCAAGTGGTACATTGAGTCGCCACCGCACTCTTTTCCTGATTTTGGCTCTCTTGCTATGAACTTTTTGATGCATTTCTAGCTTCCTATACGGTATGAGACTAGTACTGAGCTTTTAACCTCGTTCCATCAGAATATCGCCACTCACATTTCAGATCATATCCATGAGTGGCGAAGGAGACGACGTCTCATTAAAGCTCCAATTCCAGATCAGCTCCTAGCAGGCTGGTTTAGTAAATCGTTCATTCCCACCATAGCAAAAGATGTCGCCATGAGAGGTGCTGTCACCGAAGAACAAGCCATCGCGAGTGCCCATCTGCTAGACCTGGTCTACACTTAATCTGGCACTTTGTTCAATATTCTACCTGACGCACCCCGTGATGTTAATGATTCCATGAAATCACATAAGGGACCTCAAGCTGATGGAATCATTGGTTCCCTTAACACCCAGCCTACTGCTAGCACTATTGGATCATCCAACCTGGCTCAGGCTGGACACAGCACCACCACATCAACCACTCTTGCTGTAACTGAAGAGGTGAATTCTGTTCAATCAGCTTCATCTCAGAAGTTTAATGGCAAGAAGAAGAACAAGGGGAAACCCAAAAAGTCTTCTACCCAGCAGGAACCAAAGAGCACTCCTGACGATACTAAGCAGAAAAGGAAACTGAAGTATCCTTGTTTACTGTGTGGAGATGACCATTTCTCCAAAGAGTGTCCCCATAGAGACGAAGTGCAAAATTTTCTTAGGGGTAAACCGACTCCCACAGTCCTCAACGATCCATTTCCTGCTCAAAACCAACAGATGATTTCTCAAACTCCCCCAGCCCAAGGGGAACCATCCAATACCGCGCATGTTCTCATGTTGCGTAACGAGGTGATCAATTTGACTACTCGCTCGCGATCTTACGAACCGGTCCCTTCGAAGGAATCCGCTGGAAGTAATGCTGAAAAAGCTCCCGACTCCTTAATTGATGTCACTATACCATCGACTTCTCTCACCATTGAGAAGCCCTCCTTAGACTCGATATTGCGTCCGTCCAAGAGTACGATTCGAAAAGCTGTTTTCAATCCTAATGCTCTAGCGGCACAAAATTACAATATCGTAGAGGACTTGGCCCAAGCTCCTTGAACCATGTCTACCCTGGAAGTTTTGCAGAATTGTCCCAATCAATGCAAAACTCTCCTTGCAGCTATTGGTGCAGTTGACCCGGATTCCTTGAACACCATCATGTTCCAACTTGACAACTTCAAGTCGAGGCTCTCACACCAGCTTGCTTTCCAAGTTTCTGCGAAAATTGTTGGGAGGATTGTCCATCGTACCCTTTTGGACGAAGGAGCCTCCACTTCTGTCATGTCCATCGCTTGTTGGAGAGCCATTGGTTCCCCCGAATTGAATCGTTCTCCTACCACGTTGAAAGCATTCGACGGGCGTGGCTTTCAACCTCATGGGATCTTACAAGCTCTTGCAGTTGAGTTGGCCGGAAAGACCGTAACCATTAATGTGGAAGTGGTCTTAGCCCCGTTAGATTATAATCTCTTGCTTGGTCGCAATTGGTTTTACACCATGCAAGCGGTAGCCTCTTTAGTCTTCCGCATAGTACAATTCCCCCACCAAGGAAGAATTGTTACTATCGACCAGTTAGATTTTTGTACACCAGACACCACTACTCATCCTGGTGACCATGTTCCTTTCATTGGACAGATGTCAAAACAGTATGAGAGTGTAGGGGTTGTCCTTTTGAAAGATTCATCTCTCATGGGCGTTTTTCCAGCCGCGGACCCCCCTAATCATGTTGCTAAGGTGAACATGATCTCCACAGAGATTTTATATCACTCTAACGATGCTTGGATTGTACCAGATGAAGCCACAACACACCTGCATGGAGATATGATGCCTCTATCACCCGCAGAATGTATCTATGAGGCTATCCAATCAGCGTTGGAGGACCATTTAACCATGGCCTCCCCATCCTGTTCTCTACGATGGACGTCCTCTCTACCTGATCTCTTACTTCGTACTTTTCATTCAGACGAGTCCATCATGGAAGTAATGAATGTTGACGACAGTCCGTGGGATGATCTCCATCACAAGTCATCTTTTCTTCCTCCTTTGGAATACATAGAGAACAACATCCATACCCTCTTTTCACCAGATATCTACCCATCCCCTCAGTCCCCCATCCTTACATGTCTTACGAACACGGAGGGAAACTTGGCCAACATTGAGCCAACCACCCCGGTAGACATCTCGGTGAAACTTGGTATAGTGGAACACATTCGCATAGGCCAAAAGTGTTCCCCTGAAGAAATTGTTGTTAGCACGGCCTTGTTCAAGCAATTTCGAGACGTATTTGCTTGGTCCTATGAGGAGATGCCTGGGATAGACCCCACAATTGTTTCTCACGAAATAAAAACCTATCTCGACATCAAACCTGTACGTCAAAATGTTAGAAAAACAGGATCGCAGAGCAATAACAATAAACAAAAATGCAAATATAATCACACATACACATTACAAGAGAGACACAAATATATCGTGGTTCACCCAACTTGGGCTACGTCCACACTGAATTTTCCAGTCCTTATTATTATTACTGTCCAGCAAGTCGAAGGGATACAACCTGCAGCACAACCGGTGCACTTCCTCTTCTCTGTTTTACAGTCTCTCTCCTGATCTCAAAGATCTTTACAATGCATAAAACCTAATACATCAACAACCCTAGCCGTATTACAATGTCTTTCTTTTATAAGGGAAATACAATGGGAAAATACCACGGGATACCCAAAACCATGGGCCCGCAAAACAGCCGGCGAAAATAGCCCCAAAAATTTTCTTCGGGGGCGCTACCCCCGAACCCCCGCCGAGGGACCGCTGGCCCCCGGACCCCCCCTGGAACCCCGTGGGGGGGCGATGCCCCCCACACCCCCCCGCTGAGGTGAGTGTACAGTCCACCTACATATCATATAGAACTGGGGTACAAACACGGTTGATACAATATCATCTATGAGACTAGAAGATCTAGCTCCACAACCAACAATCTCCCACTTGGAGACTAATCACAGTAACTCCACCACTGCTGCACTTGCTGGACTTGGACTTGGAAAATTTCTCCTCTTCACCTTCATGCTAGAAGGCCAACTGAAACCGAGCACAAACTCAGTTTCTCTCTGGTCACTACCTTTGTGAACATGTCTGCAGGATTCTGGCTAGTATGTATCTTTTCCAGCTTCAACAGTTCATCTTCCAGAACAGAGCATATGAAATGGTACTTGAGCTGTATATGTTTAGTACGGGAATGGAATGTTGAGTTCTTTGCAAGGTGAATGGCACTCTGGCTGTCACTATACAATCTGCTATCCTTCTGCTTCTTACCCACTTCCTCCATAAACCTCTGCAACCAAATCATCTCTTTACTAGCCTCTGTAATGGCAACATACTCTGCTTCTGTTATTGAAAGTGCAACAACCTTCTGTAGTTTCGAAATCCAGCTTACTGCTGTTCCACCTACAGTAAACACATACCCTGTGGTACTCCTCCTACTATCCTTGTCACCTGCCATATCTGCATCAACATATCCCTGTAGAACAGTGTCTGAACCTCCAAAACATAATGCCTCAGTGGTAGCACCTCTCAAATACCTGAGAATCCACTGTACTGCCTTCCAATGTTCTTTACCTGGATTGTTCATATATCTGCTCACAACTCCCACTGCATGTGCAATATCTGGTCTTGTGCACACCATGGCATACATCAAGCTGCCAACTGCTGATTGATAGGGAACCTTGGACATGTAATCTGTCTCTTCTTGTGTCTTGGGACACATTTCCTTACTTAGACTGAAATGGCTAGCCAAAGGTGTACTTACAGGTTTTGCATTCTGCATTCTAAACCTCTCCAACACCTTTTGTATGTACTCACTTTGAGACAATGTCAATTTGCGATTTTTCCTGTCTCTCATTATTCTCATACCAAGGATTTGCTTTGCAGCACCCAAATCCTTCATTGCAAATGAATTAGCTAGCTTCCTTTTGAGTACATTTATATCCTGCATGTCAGACCCTGCAACAAGCATGTCATCCACATACAATAACAAGATAATATATCTTCCATTGTTTAGCTTCTTGAAATAAACATAGTGGTCAGAATGACATCTACTATAACCTTGTTCTGTCATAAACCTGTCAAACTTTAGATACCACTGCCTTGGAGCTTGCTTCAAACCATACAAGCTCTTTTTCAACCTGCATACCAGATCCTCCTTACCTTTGACCTCATACCTTTGTGGCTGCTGCATATATATTTCTTCCTCCAAATCCCCATGGAGGAAGGCTGTTTTTACATCTAACTGTTCAAGATGCAAATCTTCTATCGCCACTAGACTTAAGATAGTCCTAATTGAAGTCATCTTAACAACAGGAGAAAATATTTCATCAAAATCTATACCTTTCTTCTGTGCAAACCCCTTTACAACAAGTCTGGCTTTGTACCGCTTCTTACCTCCTTCTTCTTCCTTCAACCTGTAAATCCATTTGTTTTACAATGCTCTTTTACCAGCAGGCAACTTAACCAAATCCCAAGTCTGGTTTCCTACCAATGAGTCCATCTCCTCATTCATGCCTTGCTCCCACTTCTTTCTAGTTTCCACCTGCATTGCTTCTTCATAACATTCTGGTTCACCAGAATCAGTCATCAATAAATAATACATTGAAGGAGAGTATCGTTCAGGGAGTCTACTTAACCTGGTAGATCTTCTTACAGTTGCAGGAGTTTCAGGTACTTGCTGCTGCTCTTGATTTTCTGGCACCTTCGGAACTTCATTTTCTTTAACTTCATCAAGCACTATGTACTCTGTGCTTTCCTTTTCCTGTTTCTTTCCCTGCAACTGATCTTTATACATGACCTTTTCATTGAATATCACATCTCTACTCCTGATGATTTTGTTATTTTCATAATCCCATAAACGATAACCAAATTCATCAACTCCATATCCAATAAAGGTACATTTCTTGGATTTAGCTTCAAGCTTTGTTCTATTTTCTTTATCAATATGGACAAATGCTTCACAACCAAACATTCTCAGAAATGAGTAGTTTACCTTTTTATCTGTCCATGCTTCCTCTGGAATACCACCATCCAAAGCACTTGAAGGTCCTCTGTTTATTAAATAAACAACAGTATTTACAGCATCCGCCCAAAACTGTAAGGGCAACCCTGCATGCAGTCGCATACACCTTGCACGCTCCATGATCGTTCTGTTCATCCTTTCTGACACACCATTTTCTTGTGGTATTCCTGGGACTGTCTTCTCTCTACGAATCCCATGGTATGAACAGTAACTATCAAACTCCTTGCTGCAGTACTCACCTCCATTATCAGATATGAGACACTTCAACCTTTTTCCTGTCTCATTCTCAACCAAAGCTTTCCACTTCTTAAAAGTAGTAAACACATCAGATTTCTGTCTAATGCAATAAACCCAAGTTTTTCTAGTTGCATCATCGATAAATGTAACATAATAATGAGAGCCACCAAGAGATTGTACCTGAGCCGGTCCCCATATATCTGTATGCACAAGCTCTAATTTTTCATTCTTCTTCTGTTTCCCAACCCTGAGAAATCTGACTCTCTTCTGTTTTCCATAAACACAGTTTTCACATAATTCCAAACTTACCTGCTTCAAATTCGGCAGCAACTTCCTTGAGTGGAGAATCTGCATCCCCTTCTCACTCATGTGGCCAAGCCTATGATGCCACAATGCTGTATCTGTTCCTGTGGAAACTAAAGAGATAGAATGGTCAATATTATGAGGACATAAATACAACGTACCTACTCTGTCTCCTTTTGCTATCACCATTGATCCTTTAGTGATCTTCCACCACTTTCCTCCAAACGTAGATAGACAGCCGCCATCTCCCAATTGCCCTGTTGAGATCAGATTTCTTTTCATAGCAGGAATATGCCTAACATCTTTCAACAACCAATCAGTTCCATTCTTAACTTTTATCCATACCTTACCCATTCCAACAATTTTACATGGCTCATCATCACCCAATAAAACATGTCCAAAATCGCCAGGAACATCTCATGAAAGTATTTCCTATGGGGTGTAGCATGACATGAAGCTCCTGAATCTACTACCCAATAATCACTAGTATTATCTAATGCAAGAATCAAAGCATCTTGTAACACATCACCTGCTACATTTGCTTCCTGGGTAGTTTCCTTGTGTGCATCTCCTTTCTTCTTTAGAGATTTGCAGTCTTTCTTCAGATGTCCTTTCTTTCCACAGTTCCAGCACTCTATCTTTCCCAGTCTGGACTTGGATCTGCCCGTTTTAGAATTTCCACGATTATCTTGGCTCTTTCCTCTCTCCTTTTGTCTTCCTCTGCTCTCCATGGTCAACGCATTACCTGATGTCTCACCTGTGCTTTTTCTTCGCATTTCCTCGCTAAGAATAACACCAATAACATCATCAAATTTCAAAGTGTTTGAACCAGAGACATAGTTACTTATAGCCATGACCAAGCTATTCCAGCTTTCTGGCAATGAACACAAGATTAGAAGGGCCCTAACCTCATCATCAAAGTTCACACTTACAGAACTTAGTTGATTTGTAACCGTATTAAACTCATTTAAATGATCAGTAACAGATCCACCTTCAGACATCTTCATATTAAATAAACGCTTCATTAGAAATACCTTGTTGGAAGCCGAGGGTTTTTCATACAGCTTACCTAATGCTTTCATCAAACCCTCCGTTGTCGTTTCTTTTGAGATATTGAAAGCCACCGATGAAGCCAGGCTCAACCGTATTGTTCCCAGAGCCTTTCTGTCAAGAACCACCCATTCTTCGTCCTTCATAGTCGTCGGCTGCTTTGCTTTTCCTCCCAATGGTAGGAATAGATCCTTCTGGTACAGATAGTCCTCCATTTGCATCTTCCATAACCCAAAGTTTTGGTTGTTAAACTTCTCGACCTTAAACTTTCCTTCTTCTGCCATTGCTCCCACTCGAACCAGAAACCCTAGCTTCCTGCGGGTTTAGCTGCCAAATAGACCTTTGGCTCTGATACCAATTGTTAGAAAAACAGGATCACAGAGCAATAACAATAAACAGAAATGAAAATATAATCACACATACACATTACAAGAGAGACACAGATATATCGTGGTTCACCCAACTTGGGCTACGTCCACACTGAATTTGCCAGTCCTTATTATTATTACCGTCCAGCAAGTCAAAGGGATACAACCTGCAGCACAACCGCTGCACTTTCTCTTCTCTGTTTTACAGTCTCTCTCCTGATCTCAAAGATATTTACAATGCATAAAACCTAATACATCAACAACCCTAGCCGTATTACAATGTATTTATTTTATAAGGGAAATACAATGGGAAAATATCACGGGATACCCAAAACCATGGGCCCGTGGGGGGGCGATGCCCCCCCACACCCCCCCGCTGGGGTGAGTGTACAGTCCACCTACATATCATATAGAACTGGGGTACAAACACGGTTGATACAATATCATCTATGAGACTAGAAGATCTGGCTCCACAACCAACACAAAAGTTGCGACTGGTACACCCCCATAAGACTGCGGCAATAAAGACATAAATTGAAAAGCTCTTAAAGGCTGGTTTTATTTATCCTGTCCCATTGACGAATTGGGTCTCAAACGTCGTTCCTGTGAACAAAAAGCATGGCACCATTCACGTCTGTGTTGATTATCGAGACCTTAATTGGGCTTGTCCAAAAGACAACTACCCGACCCCCTTCATCGACTAGATCATCGAAAACTGTGTCGAAAGCATCATCTTCTCATTCATGGATGGCTTTTCTGGTTACAACCAAATTGAGATCAACCCAACCGACCAGCATAAGACATCTTTCATCTGCCCGTGGGGAACGTTTGCATACCGCAAACTCCCATTTGGCCTTAAAAATGCTGGCGCCACGTTTCAACGGGCTATGTCGTATGCCTTCCACGATATTAAGGACTTTGTGGAACCTTACTTGGATGATCTCCCTGCTCATTCAAAGCAGCGTGAGTTCCACATTGATCATCTGATGACCATTTTCCTCAGATGCAAATGGTACAATATCCGTCTGAATCCTCATAAGTGTATCTTTTGCGTTGAGTCCGGATGCCTCTTAGGATTTATCGTTTCGAAGGATGGGATCCGCATTGATCCCTTAAAGGTGGAGGCCATCATCAACCTGCCACCCCCAACTGATGTGACAGAACTTCAAAGTCTCCAAGGGAAGGCGACTTATTTACGACGTTTTGTTTGTAATTTCACGGAGAAGACTCAGGGCTATATGAGACTGCTCAAGAAGGACGTCTCGTTCATTTGGGACGATCAAGCTCAAAAATCCTTCGACAGTATCAAACATGCCATCACGCATGCCCCCGTGCTCCAACCGCCTAATTATTATCGAGATTACATCTTATATCTCGCCGCTTCTGCTACCACTATCGCCATGGTTTTGGTACAGGAGGATCAAAATGCACAGGAACATGTGATATACTATGCAAGTAAGGGTCTAACTGACGCTGAAACTAGATATTCACATGTCGAAAAACTCGCTTTCGCGGTGGTCATCACCGTTCAGAAGTTCCGCCACTACATCTTGATCCGCACCACCACCATCATTGCCGACTCGAACCCCTTGTACCACGTACTGATACATCAGGTGCTTGGGGGAAAGTATTCACGCTGGATTGTGATACTGCAAGAATTTGATCTTCTTTTCGAGAAATCCAAGTCTAAGAAGTCTTTGGTGTTTGCCGAGCTCATTTGCGACCTTCCCCGTCCTGATGCAGAAGTTGAGCACAATGACTCATTTCTAGATGAATCATTGTTTCTCATCAGTACGACTGACCAGTGGTATGGAGATATCTCATTGTATCTTCAAACCCAATGCTTCAACCCTCAACTTTCTCGCAACGACCGTCGTAAGATTCGTCACCATGCAAAGTATTATTTAATCATTAATGATACTTTGTATCGTCGTGGCATTGATTCAATTCTTCGACGATGTCTCACTCATGATGAGGCTGAATGCGTTCTGAATGACTGTCACGCTAGGGCATGTGGCGGTCACCTCTCTGGGATGGCTACAGCCCAGAAGATTTTGTGCGTAGGATATTTCTAGCCTACTATCTTCAAAGATTGTATTGAGGCCCTAAAAAAATGTCCTCCTTGCCAACACTTCCATATGAAGAAGCGCACTCATCCTGCCCCGTTTCATCCAGTTATTTCCATTGGCCCATTCACAAAATGGGGCATTTATTTTATGCATTGTAAGCCTACCTCGGCTGGGGGGCATAGTTACATCATCATAGCTTTGGATTACTTCACAAAGTGGGCCGAAGCTATGCCTACATACAAAAACAACGGCAAAACCGCCGCACTCTTCATGTTCAATCATGTAATAGCATGGTTCGGAGTTCCTCAGACAATTGTGACCGATCATGGTTCTCATTTTCAGAACCATATGGTTGATGAATTGAGTGTCAGGTTGAGTTTTCGCCATGAAAATTCAACACCCTACTACCCACAATCCAATGGACAGGTCGAGGCCATCAACAAGGTCTTGAAAAATATGGTCCAAAGGATGGTAGGGACACATAAGTCCAATTGGCACAACATGCTCTTTTCAGCGTTATGGGCCTACCGAAATTCCGTCAAAACCACCACAGGTTTCACTCATTTCCAATTGGTATATGGATTGGAGGCTGTTCTGCCGATAGAGTGCGAAATTCCGTCTCTACAGCTCGCTGTCGAACTTCTTCCTAACACTACTGCTGAGGAAGAACGTCTCTTGCACTTAGCAAAATTCGATGAGTCACGCCGAGATGCCGCTCTTGCTAATGAAGCACACAAGAAACACATCAAGGCCCAATACCATAAGTCAGTTGAACTTCGTATCTTTAACGAGGGTGACCTGGTCCTCACTTATGACCAGAAGCATGACAAACTAGGAGCAGGGAAGTTTGATTCCATTTGGCATGGACCTTACGTTGTAAAACGTGTGTTGGAAAAAGGTGCTTACGAGCTTGAAGATTATGACGGAATCTCTTTGGGTAAACCCCGCAATGGGATTTACCTGAAGAGATACTATGCTTGATCTCTCATGCATAGATTTGCTTGTATATACTATACATGGTGTGTTTTTGTGTGGTGTGACGCATTTTTGTTTGAGTGTCTTTTGATCTTGTTTCTGCTTCTTATACCATGTTATGTCTGCATGTGCAGATGGCAACGTGCTATGGATTTGTGGACGGCGCCAGCCAGCGTACCCGTAACCTTGCTTCGGCAACCTGGGTACTGTATTCCCCAACAGGTGAGCTCATTAGCTCAGGAGGAATTTGCCTAGGGTTTGCAACCAATAATGCCACAGAATATCAGGCAGTAATCAGAACCCTAGCTAACGATATTTCCTTGGGTATGAACCACAATGTCATCCACATGGATTCTCAATTAGTGGTTTCCCATCTGAACTGGGTGTATGCCATCCGTGATCCCATCTTACTCCGTCTCTTCAGATGAGTACATCTCCTGGAAAGGTCATTTGAATCCGTTCAATACCTGCACATTCCACGAGAGTTAACACAGTTGCTGACTCGATGGCCAACTTCATTTTGGATTGGTACATCACACACACATAATACTCATAATATGTAAAATCATTCACGACATGTAAATATAATGTATAAAAGCAAACATGTAAATAAGATCACATCACTAATCATTTTAAAAACACATAACGTATAAATCACCGGTAATGTCTGTATATATATATATATATCGCTCAAAAAGTGGTGCTGGTACAAAAATCTGAAGCACGATGGCTTTCAGTGAGTCTCTACAAAAATCTGAAGCATAATAGCTTTCAGTAAGTACAAAATCTAAGGCCTCTAAGCTCTCAGTACAAGTATAGTAGTGTCGTCAGGCTTGACGCCTGACCCTTACACCCCTAGCTCGAATGGCACGCTGCCGCTGGGTGAGAAAGCAGTCCACGGTTCGAGCCACCTTGCGGAGTAAGGCGTTGAAGCGCATAGATGCTCCAACCCCAAATCTCTGCATGGGCCTCGGTAAGTCATCGATAGCCAGCTCTGGTACCTCCACAGTTAGCTCGGATAGGTTCCTGTACACCTCCTCCATCTCCTCAATGGCAGCATGAGAACCCGCAGGAACGACTGCTTCCCCGCCTCTGTCTCTCCTCGCCAGAAGGGAGAGACCTATTGGTCACACGGTACCCACATCTGCACACACATATTACATACTTGTCAGCACTACATCAAAAAAATGATATAATACACAAAACTAAAAAATACAAGGGTTTTGTTTTCACGTATATCACCCCATGCTGCACCCTTTGGCAGTGCTAAGTCGGGATCCTCTTGGAAGTCCGTGCCGCTGTATGGAAAGTCCTCAACCATAAGTAACTGGTCCTCTAGCCAGCTGAAAAACTCAGGACCAAAGCTAATGATGGGCCCGCCTCCATGACGGGTCATGACCTCAGCCCATTTGAGCATATGGGGATCCCTGGGCTCCCTGTCATCAAGTACTAACTGCGGACATAGAAGAGGAATCCGCTCCAAGAGGAACGATACTATGATCGATCTATATCTAAACTGCTTGAGCTCCCCGCGCCGACACTTGGTCAGCTAAGCTCGGATGTTGGCGAGGAGACCCTTGCACCAGTTGAAAACTCTGGGAGACATACAATATTCCGCATATAGCATCTGGGTTCGAGTAGCCATGTATGGGGCTTGGCTACCCGACACCCTAGTAATGGTAAGCAATATGGTCCACAGTGGACGGCTCACCACATCCCTGATGAGTATCTTCCCGCTGGAAGGACGAGAAGTAGCAACATAGTGCTGTGACACCATGTCCTCAACTGTACGGTCATTGGCTCGTGTCCCAGTGAGTTGTACAGCGTCCCCCTTTCGGGACAAACTGGTCAGAAAGTAGATATCCTTAATGTCAATCATGAGGATATGCTCACCTATCACAAAGTATTGTTGGGCCGCATCCCAACTCTGGAGCATGTGTGTTAGTAGCGGGATCTGGGCTCTCATCCACTATATCTCAAAGAATTTTAGCAACCCGCAGTTTCTCAAAGCTCCCACGCATTGTGGATCGTTTGTAGCTTGTTCATCTTCTACTTCACGTTCTCTCTCTCGCCACTCCAATACCATTTTTTCTTGCTGATAGCTTGCCAAAAGGGACATTTAAACCCTGTTAGGTCCTTTCTCAACTTTCACAAACTCCTTTTTTGGATTATTTTTGATGTTTGAGTTTTGGGTTTCCGCCGTCGCACCGTACCTTTAGGTATAGGGCGACGTCGTCGCAGGTCTCATTTTCGAGGCTTGTGACGACTCGGTCTCATCGCAAGTCCCGAAAGGGCCACTTGCGACGAGCCGAGGGCGCAATGGCCCTTCCCCAAATCACCAAAAAACCCAAAAAATGAACAAGAAAGCAAAAAGTAAACCACTGGAAAGTTGCTGCATGAGATTTAGGCCTACCTGGTCCAGACAGTTGGTGAAATGGCGGATCGTAGCTCCCGAAATCGGCAAAGGAAGTTTTGGCTCCAAATTGGTACTTCTCCACCCAAATTGGCAATTTGAACAATGTTTCTATTTTTGGCCCATATTTCTATTTATAAATAGAATGGAATATTCCTTTTCAAATATTTTGATGCTTTTGGGCCATTTAATATAGTTTTGACAGTTTGTCATTATATTTGGGACTATTTGACACTTTCTCTAGTGTATAGGAGTTGTAAAGTGGTCTTTTGTGCCGTTTCTCACATTACCAACGGTAACCACAGGTATGAACACCCCTTTGAATGTTTTGTCATTATTTAGTCATAATTATTGCATGAGGATGAGTTTACTCTTCGTTTGTTCTCGTACTCACATAACTATGAGAACAAGTACCAAGTTATGATTTATCACTTTTCCGGGCTTGTTAAACTTCCACGGAAAAGGACACCCCCCGGAGTCTACCGTTAAGCTCTTTTCAGGCTCTCAAAAAATGAAAAGATTGCCAAGCGAACTTGTCGCATTCACGCTTGTTAAAGTATCTGAACGGTCATCTTCCTGGTGATAGTTTACCCCTTTTTCGGACCAGGAGGCACTAATTACGAAAAAGGAATACTCCAGCCAATCATGACTGGAAGAGTCCTCTCCCGCGTTGTTTTACCCTTTTTCGGGCGATGAGGCTAACTTTACGAAAAAGGACCGTTGGAGTCTTCTTTAGTTCTTTTCAGACTCTCTAAACATGAAATGACGACTGAGTTTACCTTCTATGGACTTGTTAAATTTTCACATTGAAGGGCCCATCATGGGATGAACCCCTCCTATCCCAGGTTTGGAAAATATTTGGGATTGGACTCATCTATGAGATGAGGTTTACCGAGCATCTAGTTACCCTCATGAAGCTCGTAAAAAATACATGAGGCACTCATCATTCATGATGGGGAAAAAGGAAAGTGTTTGTGTTACATACCTTAGTGGCAGTATATAGTCGTTCTTGAACATGGCACTCGTCTGCATTTGCATATAGTACTTGGGTCATCTGTTTGTCTATGACTCCCCACTTACTTTTTGAGTCTTGTTACTCCTCTGAGTCATTCAGATAAAGCTTCCATCATCAGTTGCATTAGAAGTTTGCGTCATTCTCATTGTGTCAATACTGCCAAGTCATGCCATGCCCATGTTCAAGAACACGTCCACTATCTATCATTTAAAGTCAGTATACACGTCATCATGCCGTTGTTACTTTGAGTCAGTCTTACATGTTACTGTACCATCCGATCCACTCTACACATCTTTTGTCGTGTTTCGTGTCGATTGATGGGGGATTCATCATGGCCCTCCTTCGATGGATTTATCCTTGTCGACTTCAACTCATCATCCAAGGATTGAATCTAGAAACCAACCAAGTACCTTGGCCCTGCATGCCTCAATGGCAGGTTACCTTGCTTTCATCATGAGTTTACATCATTAGCTCTTGATTGAAATATTTCATCATGCGTTCGACTTCAAATCATTTATTCACGCTTGATGATATGTACTATGATACCTTGGGAATCATTGACATTAATGGTGATCTCCCTCGCACTTGTTAATGCTTTACATCAATGGCCAGTAATCAAGTGGTTTCTACCATGTTCGACGTCAAGACATTTGTAATCACATGGATAGATTCGTATCATTGTGGGTTCAGCTTGAAGACCCTGGGGAGTTATGTTTTACCCAGGTTGCGACGGAGTTTGTATTGAGTCATATTACACGGATCCACTTTTGTATTGGTCGTGGCTGTGTTATCATCTCATCATGGATCTACGCTTGTGTCTAGTAGCCATGATTGTGTTCAGTCGGTCATTACTACCATGGATCTGCAATTTATTGGGCGGTAGCCATGTTGTACTTCATATGAGATTGTCCATTTAGAGTCAGTTGTACTGCATCAGTGTCCTTCGTCCTTCGAGCCTATTTCCATTATTTCTTTCAAAGCACTTCACCTGTACATCCTTAACAACTTCATGCTTTGGGGGGCATTCTGTTACACCTAAAATCTACTCATCATTAGATTCAGTGTATACATCCCTGAAGTCACCTGGACTAAGTACTTTCATCTGGGAGGATTTGCACTCAATCCTGCAATCTTTTGAGAGGTCGTCGAAGGTTGAACATTAGCAACATGCGATGTCGCAGCTTGCTCCACTGTAGAGTGCGACGAGGTCTGTTAATGGGAAAAAATAGCCTATTCGAGATCCTTCTCGAAACTTTCGCATTTAGGGGCTTATCCCTGACCTCTAGGAGAGCTGGTACTCGACCCCTAACTCTGTGGTGTTGATGTATATGTAACTTCGGAATGTATTTCATCTATGTATTTCATATATATTTATTGTACCCTTATTAGAGATGTGTTATTCCTCTATAAGGAAGTGTCGTCATGTGGATTGACAAGTGTCGCAAGTGTGTGTACTTTCCGATGGGTTATTAGATCACCATGTGTGGGGTCGGCCCTGAAATATATATTATATTGTGGATGTATCTAGATAGACAAGTCGGCCCCATAGTGTAACTAGGCAAACAGTTTAAGTATAAATAGAGATTGGGAGATCTCTATTTGGATCATTCAGAAAGTGGCGCACTAGTGAGGAGGAGGATCATCTGCTCTAGGAGACTATCTCAAGTGTATTTTGGTTGTACTTTGGTTGAGCCATTTCTCTCTTTATCTCTGAGGAAGTTGTGGGGTTTTTCACCTTAGGGTTTTCCCCATGGAAACTCTGTGTCTCTTGTCTCTCATGCTTTTGATTCTTGTGATGCTTGTCATGCTTATTGTGATTGTTATGCATTGACATACTGTATATATTATTCTCTCAGTAAAGATCCTAGAGTATTGTGAATTAATGCTCAAAATTTAACATGTGGGAGGATCCCCTATCTCTCTCCTATCATTTCGCAACCTATCCTATCCACTTAGTCCTATATAAGTGAGGCTCACTCCCATCCCAAAGGGAGGAAGACTATGGTATCTACATGCTGGTGAAATCTCCCTTAAGACACCTCCATTTACCTATTGGAGAGCTCATACTTCCTTGGAAGAACATGGCAATTGGCTTGGTCAGAAAAGGGCTACTGCGTTAAGTCTTTGGTTGTAGTTCTGTATCTCTATCATGTACTCCTCTATTTACAGTAATGCAAATACTTTCCACCAATATTGTTCTCATGTGTAATGATATTGTGTAGTTTACCTGCTTAACTGTTTACTTAGATCGCTTATTGTATAGATGCTCTTTACTCGTTTCTCTTGTTTATGTGTCTTGACAGGTCTTGCAGCTTGGATCTGACGACCGTGGGACGTGGATCAACATTCGGGAGAAAGGATTGCATAGTAAAAAGGTAAGACATCTAGTACTTGGTCCTTAAGTAGATCTAGGAAATGCACTTGTATTCTGTTCTATTTGTTCTAGACTCACATTGAGCTAGGGAGATCCTCTCACGTCCGCTCGAGTGGATTGTCCGGTAACACTATGAATGTTGACACAATCCACAAAACTAAAAAATAGAATCTTAAGTTCCCTTGTAAAATTTGCAAGGAAGGCCACCTTACTTATCTGTGCACTGAACTTCTAGAGGTATAAAGAGCGTGGAACCAGTCTCAAAAATATTCTATTTCTAAGCAACCAACCACTATAAATCATGTTGGGGGCAAGCTACTAGTCAATGGTATCCATGCTGAGAGCAATCATACTATGGAAAAATATAGATGAATAGGATGCAAGCCTAAGTTCCCTTGTAAGCTTTGCAAGGGAGACCAACTTACTCATCCATGCCCTATACTTCTAGAGGTACAAAGAATGTGGTCCAAGTCTCTAGGACCTTCGACTCTTGAGATAGCTATGGAATTTTTTAAACTAAAATCCCTTGAATCCTCTCCACTAAAACCTGGGTGGTGGATAAGATATGTTGATGATACTAATGCAAATTGGTTGCATGGAAGAGACAACCTTTACAAGCTTCTAGATCACTCGAATAGTTGATAAAATAAAATAAAATTCACAATTGACATTGAGGAAAACAATTGCATTCCTTATGTATATGTTCTCAGAATAAGAAATAATGGAAATTACGCTATGTGTATAGATAGAAGACTCATGCTAATAGGTATCTTCACATAGATTCACACAATTAACCAATTAAAAAAATGGTGTTAATAAACTCTTCTTACCCTTTCCATTAGGGTCTCTAATAATAATCATTTGGAGTAGGAAATAGACTATCTATGTACAATATTAAAAATGAATGGTCACAATGATAGATATATATAAAGTGTCATTAAATTTTTTTGGAGGGAACACATTGAAGACAAAATAACGATGACAAGGTTAACTAAACGACCTCACCACACATCAAGGTGTAATGTCCTCATCCAAATAAATCACATGAAAGAAAAATTCCACCAATCTACTAGTTCCCTAGGTTGGGGTGGAAACATTAGACTTGGAACAAGGGAGCTATAAGACCTCAAATGGACATTAGATTGAAAAATATATATTAAAATGGGACAAATAAATATTAATAATAAGAAAATAAGGTGGCACTTGTTCATGAGGGCGCATAGGTGGGGTGGGACCCACACAAGGCAAGATTCTCCATGCCACATGGCATCATATTCTAACCCATTCAAATCCAAGGTGAATTCTAACGTTATTGGGGGAGTTTGAGAGGAATTATACTTGGAATGAATCAATGAGGGTCGAATTTGAGTGGAAGAGTAACTCCCATGGAAGAGGAAGAGGCATCTTAGAGGTATTGTGACACTTGGGCTAGATTCCCTAGCTTCTATGACAACAATGATGAATATTATATGAAACTTATGACAAGGATCAGACCCGATTGATGAAATATGACCTATATGACATGTCAGGGCTAAAAATAGCCTCCAAGAGGGTGCAAAAGGGAGTTATGGGAGCCAAGATCCCCCCCATTCGAATTGATGGAAGAGGAAGGCTAGGAAATGTTGGACAAGTGGAACTCATGGGAATCTCTCCCTAATTCGAGTTGGGATGAAGCGCTTGGAGGGAATTCGAGCCATGGAGGCCTTTGGAGGTTAATGAAAGACAAGAATAAAGAAGGATACCAGCTTTTGATCATTTTCTCATTTGGTAAAAATTGGAGAGCTTAGCTTGTCCTTGCAAGGTGGATGCTTATCCTTCTTGTCTTAGAACCAATTTCAAGGGTGAAAGATTCCCATCCTAGTTGGTTTATGGAGAGGCCATTCAGAACTCTCATTAACATAGATTCATGGAGATGTTTTAATGCATGTTAAAACCCCAACTGATTTCGAGTTCATCTTCTCTCATTCTTCTCTATGTATATTCTACTATCTTTCTCTCAATGTGATGTAAATGTGCAAGGGTGCACTTGTTGTTGCATATAGTTAGTGAAGGACTGTTATTTAGAATTCATGGAAATATTATCTGATATTATATATATCTTTAATAATCATATCATCAGAGACACATCTTGAAACATTATGTATTTCAAGTGATATTTACATTCAAGGAAGAGATTCGATCCATTTCCCCCATAACATTTGCATAGTTATTTTGGAATGATATTGTACATGTTTTATAGCAGATTTTGATGAGTTATTTATCATATTATGAGTTGAGTATGAAGTTACGTTGATGTCACAAATTATGTGTTCATATCTCTGAAGTGTTACTATGGTTTGTGAAGAAATTCAAGACTCCTTTCCCACCCATTTCACCTCAAAAAATATACTCTAGAAGATTCTGTTCATTAGGATTCCTATTCGACCCTAAAACCAAATCTAATGCTGCACATATAATGTTCCCAATGTGCTCTAATAGAGCCAAGTCTCACACCAAGAATTAGTGAAGGCCGTACAATGTTTGGAAGAACATATAATGTCATACCAAGTGGGGGTCTCCACTTCTCAAATTAACTAGTCTTGTTCCGAAAGAAACTTCTTCCCATGCAATTTGAAGACCATGGATGGGTATATAAGTTGTTTGGATTCCTAATAGGTGTGTTAATATGTCCTATTCCCCATCAATACCTTCCTCCCCAAATTCGAAATCATTTGGAGGTGTTTGGAACCAGTTGTAAACAAAACCCTAGAGTAAAAACAAAGTGAATCCAAGGACTTTCATTTGAAGGGATATTACAATGGTATCAGAGCATGGTCCTTGCACCTGATTTGGGTGACCATTTATGAGGTCAATAAGTCATCCCCCAACCTTAGAAACCGAAACTGAAAGTACCTTTGGTGAAGAGGAAGAAGCAGGAGAAGAGGTGCACTCTATTGAGACTATGGCTAAGGATGAGAAAGGAACCTAAGAGATGGAGGAGAAATAGGAGTTTAGGAAATTCATGAAGCAATTTTTTGAAGACATGACAAGGAATATAATTCAAGGGTTTGAATTGATGGCTACTCAAATTGGAAGCAAATTGGCAATAGGAGACAACAATAGTTCCCCTTTCGAGAAAAATAAGGCATTTGGTGGAATCATTTTCTCAAAGACAGGGCCTCACAATCGACCCAATGAATTCCAAAGCTCAACAAGATCCACCACACCCAATTTTATTGAGACCAAAGAGGATCTTCACACCCAATATAGAATGCAAGAAGTTCTAGCAGAATGGAAACAGTTGAGTGAAGATTGTAGGAGGACCTTACCATTTGATCAATTCTTTACTGTCTCAAAAAAGCTCAAGATGAGGAGAGGCAACATAACTCCTTTCCAAAACAAAGAATTGAATTGTGCCATAGGTAAAATTCCCATTCCTACCTTTTATGGCTCATCTCAAAGTTCTGCAAATACTTGGATACAATCGTTAGATGTATATTTTCACCTGAATCCAATGGTTGAAGAGGATGCTTTAAAAATGGCTATTCTACATATTGAGGGAGAAGAAAATGCTTGTTGGTTCCATGGGCTTAAAACCTTGGGACATGATCAGGTCACATCATATGAAGAGTTTTTTAACAGGTTAATGGAAATATTTGAGCAAAAAGACCCTGAAATGCCTTTCAAGGAACTAGACAGTTGAAACAAACTGGAACCCTTGAGGAGTACATGTTGGAATTCCAAAAACTATCAGTTATGGTGGCTGATGTATCTATGGTTCGATTGGTATTTCTCTTTACTGAAGGATTGGATGAACCTTTTAAAGGTTTAATTAAGGCTCACAAACCTACTTCATTAAAATATGCCATGAACTTGGCAAGAGATTTGCAAAATGTGCTACCCAAGACAAAGTATCCTCCCAAGCCAAATTTTCCTTCCAAGTTCATATTTGTTAAGAGACAATGGCAAAAAGATTCATTTGGGAAGGAAAATAAATAGGGACCAAGCAAAGAAGAACTCAAAAGAAAGAAACTATGTTACACACGTTTTCAACCATGGGTACCACGATATAAATGTGCTAAGGGGAAAGCACAATTCATTGAAGTATTTTATGATGATGAAGGGGACATGGAGGAAGAAGAATAACTTTCATCCCAAGAAGAGGGATATGACACAACAGAAGAATATCATCCATCACTCGAAAAGGGAGAATGTCAATGCTTTCAAGAGTGCCTCGTTTTCACACCATCCGATGCAAGGGAGTGGTACAAGGGCAGAGAGTTTCGGTATTGGTAGATGGAGGAGCAAATCATAACTTCATTGATGCAACCTTGGTGGAGAGGAGAAAGTTACCCATTGAATCATTCGAAGGATTCACAGTCATCATTCCAGGTAACAATTCTATGGAATGCAACACATGGATTCCAAAGCTACAACTTACCATTGGAAATTACACATTTTCTAATAGCTTCTATGTGGTGGATGTTGCTGATACAAATGTGGTTTTGGGACTACAATGGTTGTAATCTATAGGAGAACATACAGTGAACTACCAAATACATGAAATGAAGTTTAAGGATTCGAAAGAAAACAAAGGGTAGTGAGAGGAATGCACACCTATCCGAACCAAGTGGTGTCTTCCCACAGTATGAGGTCCATATTGAGACATGGAGACATTGAATGGGCTGCAGAATGTTTCATCACTTCCACCAAACCAAACATAAATATTGCAGAACACCCAAGGGAGACAAGGCAACTACTACACAAGTATGAAAGGGTTTTTGGAGACCTCCCCTCTGGAAGGCCACCTAATAGATGAGTTGAGCATACCATTGTCTTGGAGGTGGGTACTTCACCTATCCAAATACCCCCATATAGACACCCAAAAAGGTTCAGTGATGAGATTGAGAAGGCTATTCAAGAACTCTTGGAATTGGGGCTCATTAGACCAAGCTCAAGTCCCTATGCTTCTTCAGGTGTCTCGGTGAAGAAAAAGGATGGAACCTTAAGGATGTGCATTGATTTTAGAGATTTAAACAAGAAGACAATAAATAATAGATATCCCATCCCTCAGATAGATGATCTCATGGATGAGCTATTTGGAGCAAATTTATTTTCCAAAATTGATCTTAGATCTGGTTACCATCAGATTAGAATGAAGGAGGATGCGCATAAAACTGCTTTTAGATGTCACTACGGTCATTTCGAATTTCTTGTCATGCCTTTTGGTTTGACCAATGCTCTAGCAACCTTCCAATCATGCATGAAAAAAATTCTTTTTCAAGTAGCTCCGTAAGTTTGTTTTGGTTTTCTTTGATGATATTTTGATTTACAGTAAGATATGGGAGGAACATTTGCACCATTTAGAATTTGTATTGAAAATATTGCATGAACAATCTTTGTTTGCTAAGTTGCCCAAGTGTGAGTTTGGGTTGAAAGAAATTTGTATCTTGGGCACATCATTGGGAAACATGGGGTAAAGGTGCACTTGGAGAAAATAAAGGCTATTCTTGAATGACCATCACCCAAGAACATCACTGAATTGAGAGGCTTTATTGGGATATGCACTTACTATAGGAAGTTTGTGAAGGTGTTTTCCAAACTAACTCCTCCCATTACTGATTTGACCAAAAAGGATGCTTTCAAATAGGATGAAGAGGCTGAAAATGATTTCCAAATAATTAAAGAGGTAATGAGTAGTTGTCTAGTACTTTCATTACCAGATTTTTCTAAACCATTTGTTTTGGAATGTGATGCATCGGGGGAAGGCATAAGGGCAGTTCTAAAGAAAAATCAACACCCCATAGCTTTTGAGAGCATAAAATTACAGCCACATGAGAGTCTCTACTCCATATATGACAAATAAATGTTAGCCATCATGCATTCCTTGGCCAAGTTTAGACAATATTTGGTGGGGAACAAGTTTGTGGTCAAAACTGATCATAACAATTTAAAGCATTTCCTTACACAAAAAGATCTCAATGAAAGGCAACAAAAATGGGTAAGTAAGGTCCAAGATTTTGATTTTGACATTGAATATGTAAAAGGGAAGAATAATATTGTAGGTGATGCATTGTCTAGGAGACCTTCATTTTCCCTTATGGACATTTCAAAAGATTGGAAATATGTGCTAATAGTAGAGTATGCCAAAGATATGCTTGCTTGTGATTTGTTGGATGGGGTCAAAGGATATGATAGATACAAGATATTGAATGGACTACCTTACTATAAAGACCAAATATACTTAGTTCATGGTTCTAACTTAAAGCACAAGATCTTGAAGGAAGCTCATGATTCTCCTTTAGCAGGCCATCCTGGTTTCTTTAAAACATATAGGCAATTAAGATAAAGGTTCTCTTGGAAAGGGTTGAAGGAATATGTTTTAAAGTATACGAATGAATGCAAGATATGTCATCAAAACAAAGTTGAACACACCCATCGTGCTGGTCTCTTACAACTATTTCCCATTCCAGAACAAAAATGGGAAAGCATCTCAATGGATTTCATCACAGGTTTGCCCAAGGCTTTTGGTAATGATTGTATTTATGTTGTGGTGGATAGAATCACCAAATTTACTCATTTATTTGCTATTACATCATATTTTAGTGCTGCACAAGTAGCTAAGCTATTCTTTAGAGATATTGTCAGATTGCATGGACTTCCCAAAAACATTGTAAGTGATAGGGATAGCATATTTATGAGTTCTTTTTGGCAAGACTTCTTCAAGTTGGTGGGTGATTAATTGACTCCTAGCACAAGCTATCATCCTCAAAATGATGGCCAAATAGAAAGGGTGAACCAATGGTTGGAGGGGTACTTGAGAAACTATGTTGGTGAGCATCAGAAAGCATGGGTTAAGTGGCTACATTTGGGTGAGTTTTGCTACAATCCTACTTTCCATATGGCCATTGGCATGTCTCCTTTCAAATAAATTTATGGTTATGAAGCACTCACCTTTGTTGATCAATTTTTTGGTGATAGTAGATCTCCAAAAGCTAAATATTGGGTTGAGGAAAGTCAAGAGGTTTTGAAGCTTTTAAAAGACAATTTGCAGTTTGCCCAAAATCAACAAAAATAGTATGTGGATCAACATAGGAAGGAAAGAACTTTTCAAGTGAATGATTGGTTTATTTGAGGCTGCATCCATATAATCAAACCACCTTAAAATGGAAAGGATAAGAAAATATTAAACCAATGTTTTATGGTCCATACAAGATAGTTCGAAAGGTTGGGGAGGTAGCTTATGAGATAGAACTTACGGAAGGTAGCAAAATCCACAATGTATTTCATGTTTAATGCCTTAAGAAGGCTGTTGGTCAGAAAATTTATATTTCAGAAACACTCCCTCCATTAGATGATGAAGGACAACTCATACTCATTCCAGAATTTTTTTTGAAGACAAGAGAAAGAAAATTGAGGAGCAGAACATACCATAAGAGAATATTTGGTACAATGGAAATATTTGCCAAGTGAGGATGCCACATGGGAGAGGAACAAATTTTGCAGCATCCCAATTTGGAATTTCTTGGGGGCAAGCAATCTTGGGTGGGGAGGACTGTAATGTCCCCATCCAAATAAATCACACGAAGGGAAAATTCCACCAATCTACTAGTTCCCTAGGTTGGGGTGGAAACATTAGACTTGGAATAAGGGATCTATGAGACCCAAAATGGACATTAGATTGAAAAATATATATTAAAAGGGGATAAATAAATATTAATAATAAGCAAATAAGGTGATATTTGGTCATGAGGGCGCATAGGTGTTGTGGGACCCACACAAGACAAGATTCTCCATGCCACATGGCATCCTATTCTCATCCATTCGAATCCAAGGTGGCGTCTAAAGTTCTTGGGGGAGTTGGAGAGACATTATACTTGGAATGAATCAATGAGGATCGAATTTGAGTGGAAGAGTAACTCCCATGGAAGAGGAAGAGGCATCTTAGAGGTATTGTGACACTTGGGCTAGATTCCCTAGCTTATATGACAACAATGATGAAGATTCTATGACACTTATGACAAGGATCAGAACTGATTGGTGACATCTGACCTATATGACATGTCAGGGCTAAAAATATCCTCCAATAGGGTGCACAAGGGAGTTATGGAAGCCAAGATTCCCCCCATTCGAATTGATGGAAGAGGAAGTCTAGGGAATGTTAGACAAGTGGCACTCATGGGAATCTCTCCCTAATTTGAGTTGGGATGAATATATTGGAGGGAATTTGAGCCATGTAGGCCTTGGGAGGTTAATAAAAGACAAGAATAAAGAAGGAGACCATATTTTGATAATTTTCTCATTTGGTAAAAATTGGAGAGCTTAGCTTGTCCTTGCAAGGTGGATGCTTATCCTTCTTGCCTTATAATCAATTTTGAGGGTGCAAGATTCCTATCCTAGTTGGTTGATGGAGATGCCATTAAGACCTCTCAAAAAATATTCATGGATATTTTTTTATATTGGTTAAAACCCCAAATGAGTTCGAGTTCATCTTCTCTCATTCTTCTCTATGCCTATTCTACTATCTTTCTCTCAATGTCATGTAAATGTGCAAGGGCGCACTTGTTGTTGCATATAGTTAGTGAAGAAATGTTATTTAAACTTCATGGAAATGTTAGATACTATATATATCTGTAATAATCATATCATCAGAGCTACAAATCGAAACATTATGTATTTCAAGTGATGTTTACATCCAAGGAAGAGATTCGTGCCATTCTCCCCATAGCATTTGCACAGTGATTTTGGAATGATATTGTACCTGTTTCATATCAGATTTTGCTGAGTTATTTATAATATTATGAGCTTAATATGAATTTAATTTGATTTCCCAAATGATGTGTGCATATCTTTGAAGTGCTACTATGGTTTATGAAGAAATTCGAGACTCCTTGCCCACCAATTTCACCTCAAAAACTAGACTCTAGAAGCTGCTGTTCATTAGGATGCTTATTCGACCCTAAAAACAAATATAATGTTGCACATATACTATTTCTAATGTCCTCTAACAGATCCAAGTCTCTTACCAAGAATTAGTGAAGGCCGTACAATGTTTGGAAGAGCATCTAATGTCAGACCTAGGGGGATCTCCACTTCTCAAATTAACTAGTCTTGTTCCGAAACTTCTTCCCATGCAATTTGCAGACCATGGATGGGTATATCAGTTGTTTGGATGCCTTATAGGTGTTTTAATATTTCCTATGACCCATCAAGATCTTCCTCCCCAAATTCGAAATCATTTGGAGGTGTTTGGAACCCATTGTAAACAAAACCCTAGAGTCAAAACAAGGTGAATCCAAGGACTTTCCTTTGAATGGATATTACACAAGGGAAAAACATACAGAATAGTGAGGATATTTAAAAAAGAAAAAAGGTGGTCACTTTTCCCTCTCCCAATACCATTAAATATAGATTCAACATTGTAAAAGACCCAAGAGATCCTAAACATAAAAAATGAGTCTACATTATTCGTTTCTCTTGCAATAAAATATACATTGGCAAAATAGGGTGTTCTATGCAGACTTAATTAAACTAGTACTGTGCATTTGTTATATAGAACCATACACAACAATTTTCCTTAGCTAAATATTCCAAACATGTGTACAAAATCTGCATTTAAGCACCACAATCCTTGCAAAATAAGAGCACTATACAAAAAGAAAATTTAGAGAATCTCTTGAAATAAAGAAAAATGAGAACAACTTGAAAAGAGATCGGGGGTTTGAACTTAGCATCAATTGGAAATAGGTTATCGACCTCTTAAAAACCAAAGTGAACCACAGGGTGTCTTAAATGCCTTATTCTGGTCATGTAGTTGCTTGTTGACTTTGTTTATTGACCTCTTGAAGCTAACCTTACCCTGCATGGATGTTGTTCTTGTATTTATATAATATTTTAGGGCTATCATACCTCAACACTTTGCTCTTGATAATGAGCACAACAAGGTGGCTCAAAATGTCAAGATATATAGAACACAATGTTAGTTTCTTTCTTCTAATTATGCTTGCATAAAGGATAAATAATGAAATATATATTTGTTCTCAAAAGAAAAAAGTGACAGTAACTTGTTATTAAAAAAACGAATCAAAGTTACAAAACTATACTTATTTGCATCATTCCTCTACAGAGGCATAACCCTTTCCAATAAGGCAGCAACATAACATAAACCAAAATGTGCCTTAAGCCTTTTCAAGAAGGCAACAAAATTTCATAAGTAAGGAACAAATGCTACACATCCAACTATCAAAAAATACAGATCCAATCTGAAGGGAAAAGCCTTATACAAAAAAGCCAGTGTAAAAAATTAAGGAAGGCATTTTTAAGTACGATGACATAGACAAAAGGATGATCTTCCTACATAACTAGTAGAGTTTCAATGATCCTGAGTTGATCAATATACATACTTTGTGTTCTTCAAATATAGCAGACCTTCAATATCACCTATAGCTTGCTTCGAATGATCGTCTGCCAAAACATTGAGTTCCCGAAAGATATACTTAATAGAAATCAAGCTCAACCTTCTCATAAGCATAATTGTCTTGTTGCACCAATGGTCTAATAAGGATACCTATAGGGAAGAGATGCCATTGGTCCAATCCACTACCACTTTAGAATCCCCAAAAATATGAATTTCTAGGATGTTCCTTAGAATGGCAAAGGTTAGAAGGCCCCACCGAGGTAATAGTTCACTCGAGTATTGCGCCCAAAATATATACAAAGCCAACATGCAAGATCCATCATGCAATTGTTTGAAGTTTCAATCACATGAAAAAGCACCTGAATCATGCTTCGGACTTGTGTGAGTCTCTCTAATGGCGCTTGTTAGGGTTTTGGCAGTGCTATGTCTCAGGATGGTGTGGGGTGGGACTGTTTTCACCAGACGTAGCTGATCTTTGGTATTTCCGACATGGAGTCAA
Source organism: Larix kaempferi (assembly GCA_027924585.1). Lineage (NCBI taxonomy): Eukaryota > Viridiplantae > Streptophyta > Pinopsida > Pinales > Pinaceae > Larix > Larix kaempferi. Next base: position 21,869,773 of record BSBM01000289.1, read on the forward strand.
GTTGGTTCCCTTCGAACCAACCTAGTACCAGCCATGTATAAAAATAAGTGGGAAGTTTTCAGTGTACGGGTGCTACCAATATTTGTTATTTCTGGGGTTATTTCAGTCTACCATATTTGGTGATTCCTATCTTTTTAGGAGCTATTCTTGTGACTGTTTTTGGGTGAGGTATTTTTTACTATTTTCAGGGTATTGTTTCTTGGGTAGACACGTGATTGTGGTCCGGATTGCCCTTGACAACTGCCGGTAACTACGGTTTGGATGGGTGACCCTTCTGTACTTCCGGGTTTGGATTCTCCTTTTGCCGCTCTGAGTGATCGATTACCATTCTCTACCGAAGCGAGAGGTGGACATTATTTCCATGTTCCTGATTGGGTTCCTCTGAAGGAATGATGCAATAATTCTGCTGTTCCTTGGCCTTCATGTTTTAGAGGGGAGAAGGCTCGAAATCGTCGATCAGCTAAAGCTATTAAGGTCCGTGAGGGTTTGGAGTGCTTCTAGATTCCGCAAGAAACAAACTTGGACCGTATCGACATGCTATCTGCGTGTGCAGTGGTGGGCAGGTTAGAATATGCTACAGGTGATCAGAAGGACTTGGTGGAGTGGGTTCGGAAACACTGGGTGCCGCTGGTTGGGGATATGCCGATTGTGATTCAACTGCTGAATGGTTGGATGATGTTTATCTTTTCTAAGGATGAACATGTGGGGATTATCCTGAAAATATTTTGGTGTTTCAAGGAGGGTTCCCTTTGGCTGAAGCACTGGTACTTGGCATTCGAACCATTAAAGGAGAAGCAACGCTTTCGACATCTGTGGCTCCTAATCCCTGGGTTGCCGATAGAATTATGGTCGGAGAACATTCTGATGGGTATTACTAATTCGGTGGGGCGTTTTGTGCGGCTTGATAATATTTCTCTCTTTGGGTTTGACCGTTGAGTGGCCAGGGTCATGGTGGAATTCGATATGTCGCGTGGGCTACCTGCAGAGATTGAATTGATTTGGGGGGCTCGGGTATGGCTGCAGAGGTTGGACTACTTTAAGATTCCTTTTAGGTGCTATCTGTGTCAGCAGACTGGACATACTAGGTCACATTGTCCTGCTGCTCTTTCTTCTTATCCTTCGACTCCATCGCCTTCACCTGAGCTAGTTTCGGAGACCCCTGCGAAGGAACGAGCCGATGTCCCTCTGAATTGTACTGGTAAGTCTAATATTCCTACTTTGCCTTTAAACCAGGTTATTTCAGATGTTGAATTTGTGGGAATGTGGGATGCGGCGGCATCATTAGATAATAGGATTACTGCTGGGGATTCTGAACATACTATTGTTATTTCTGAGTTGGGGTCTTTTGGTCACCAGGGTGTGGATTATTGTTCTGAGAAGAATGCTTGTCGGGATCTCATTGGGGAGAGTTCTAGTTTGGTGCCGACAGATACTACTTGTCTTTCTCCTATGGGACAGGGTGACTATTCTCCTGGGGTTTCTCCTATTATTGAGAGGGTTGCTGGTCTGAATGTATTGAAGGGGGGTCCTGACCTGTCAGGGGAGTCCTCGTCACGGGGGGCTACTGTTGATGTGATTAAGAATTGTGGTGGTTCGGTCACACCTTTACCTATCTGCTCAAACAACCCTAGCTCAAACCCGTTGGTGCAATCTATTAACTTTGAGAGATTCCGCAATGTTACTCTTCAGAAGGCTCGGAAAAAAGGTAAGATGTTTGGGGATACCTTTGAAGGGGAAGCACCTATATCTATTTCATCAAGAATTGATTTAGGGGTGGAGGGTTTGGATTCTTCGGGTTATTCTGGGAGCCTTAGAGCAGCATCCTCGCTTTCTAGGGTTTCTTAATGTCTATTTTCTCTCTAAATATCCGAGGTGTGGGAAGGGTGTCGTGGGTTAGGGACCTTTCCAACCTTATTTCTACAACCCGTCTTGGTGTTTTACTGTTGCAGGAGACTATGTGTTCTGATATCCAAGCGATTTCAAAGATTGTTGGTATTCTTGCTGGGTGGGAGGTCTCGGCCATTAGCTCATCAGGGATGTCGGGGGGTCTTCTGGTGGCATGGGACCCTCGATACTACTCTTTTTCTGTGTTTAATACTTCCTGGGGAATTCTGATGAAGGGTGTTTGTCGATTCAATGATTGTCCGTTATCTATCCTGAATTACTATGTCCCATATAAGTAGCGGGAGGCATTTTGGCTTGGTTTGCAAGCGTCTCATATCCTTGATTTGGATCATATTATTGTAGTGGGGGATTTAAACTTTACGAGGCTTGCCCAGGAAATTTGGGGACGGAATGCTCATATGGATGTTTTGGCATCTTTCTTCACAGAGCTGCTCATTTCTAATGAGTTGATTGATGTTTGTTCAGGGGACTCGGTGCCTACCTGGTTCAATGGCAGAGGCGGTGATGATGGTATTTATAAAAGATTGGACAAGTTTTTGGTGAAAGCTTCATTGTTGGATTCTTGTGCTCGGTATCGTTCTTGGGTGGGAGAAACGAAGATATCCGACCACTGGCCGGTCTTTCTGCAATTGGAGGATAGGTTTCAACATCACAATTACCCATTTAAATTTGACTGTTCGTGGCTGAAGCATCAGGAGTTTGAATTTTTATCAAGGATGTATGGCAGAAATGCATTTCTCCTCCGGAGCTTAATCCTGTCGATGGTTTGTGTTGTAAGTTAAATATTTTGAAAAATAAGGTCACAAATTGGATTCACAAGAGGAAATTGATGAATAAAAAGTCCTTACTTATGGTGGAACCTCAAATTCATGATCTATATGCTCAGAATGCTCATTGCCCATTAGATTGTAAGGGTTTGGAACTTCTTCGAAAGCTTGAGACTGAAAAGGAGGGTTACTACTTGAAAGAGGAGAAGGAGTGGCGACTGAAGAGTCGCGCTCTTTGGATTAACTAAGGAGATAAAAATACACACTTCTTTCATAAATTTGCTTCAGCTCGGCGAAATAATAATACTATCTGGCATATGTCAAATGAGGAAGGGCTGTTAATTTATGGTGAAAGTGATATTCAGGATTTAGCTCGGAAATATTTCAGCAAAATTGATGTGGATGATGCGGGATGTGACTTGATGTCTCAGCTTCAGGTGGCTCGTCTCTACCCTAGATTTTTTGATGAGATGGAAGCTGAGGAACTTTGTAAAGAGGTTACTTTAGATGAAGTGGAAGGGATCCTTAAATCCTTTGCTAAAGAGAAGAGTCCTGGCCCGGATGGCTGGACTGTCGAGTTGTTCTTGCATTTTTTTGAGCTTATGGGGGAGGACATTCTAAAAATGGTGGAATACACTCGACAGAGGGGTTATGTGTCGAGAGCTCTAAATTCTACCTTTATTACTCTCATGCCAAAGGTTGGTGACCCTAAGACTTTTGGGGACTTCCGTCCCATTGCACTTTGTAACCTGGTATATAAGATTGTTTCTAAGATTATTGCATGTCGACTGAAGCTGGTTTTATCCAAATTTATCTCGCCGGAACAGTTTGGTTTCTTGCAGGATTGTCAAATCCATGATGCTGTTGGCATTACTCAGGAAGTCTTACATTCTATTAAGTTTAGAAAGAGAAAAGCTATCTTGTTAAAAATGGACATGGAAAAAGCCTATGATCGGGTTAGTTGGGATTTCCTCAGGATTGTTCTGATTCAGATTGGTGTGCCTGCTCTTGCTATTAACTGGATCATGGCCTGTGTGTGTACTATGAGTATTGTTGTTCTTGTGAATGGGGCACCTACTTCCTTTTTAAATTGTTCGCGAGGTATCATACAAGGGTGCTCTATGTCGCCATTACTTTTTCTGTTGGTGATCGATGGCTTAAGCAGATTGATTACTTCGGCTCAGTCGGAAGGCAGGTTGAAGGGGCTGAAAATTACTAAGGATTTTTATCTTACTCATGTGCTATTTGTTGATGATGTCTTGATTATGGGCAATGACTCGGTTGAAGACTGGAGGGTCTATAAAGGTATTATTGAATTGTTCTGGAAGGCGTCGGGTATGCGGGTGAGATTGAGAAAGTCTTGCCTTTATGGGAACCTGGTGGATGGGCAAAGGATTTTGGACATTCAGGCTTTTATGCCATATCAATGTTTGGCTCTTATTGATGGCTTCCCTTACCTAGGTTTTAGACTTAAGCCTAATGGGTATCTTATCAGGGATTGGCAGTGATTGATTAAGAAATTTGAAGCTCGGATTTCGCATTGGACATATCGGTTATTATCCATTGGTGGCAAGCTCACTTTGGCAAAATCTGTGCTTGTTGGTACTCCGGTTTTCTGGTTTTCATTACTCCCTGTCCCTTGCTCTGTCATAAACTCATTAAGAATGTTACTATTTAATTTTCTATGGATGGGGGGATTTAAAAAAGCATGCTTAACGATGGTCGGCTTGGAGAAGATCTCACTTCCCTACTCCTCCGGTGGCTGGGGTATTCCGGATTTCTCTATTTTTAGTGAAGCTCTTCGTTTGAAGAGTTTCTGGAGGGCGATTACTGGTCACACATTATGGTCAAAAGTTATTTATGCTAAATATATTAAATGTGAGCTTTCCCACTGGTTTCGGAGCCCACAGAAGTGGTCTCGGGGGGTTTCCCCGATCTGGAAAGGCTTCTTGAAAGTCTACTGCTGGTTAGCATTGGAAATATGTTGGAAGATTGGGAATGGCCGGAATGTTGCCATTGGCATTGATCCTATTATGGGTCTTTCTGCAGAACATAATTTATCTATTAATCTTTTAGCAAAGTTGCATGATGACAAGATATTTACGTTAAATTCAATTGTGAAAGATGATCGATTGGGTTATTGGAAGGATGCTGTAGATCTTGGTTTGTCAACATCTGCTGCTATCAAATGGGACTCCTACTTGCAGGCATTGAATTCTGTGGGGATTCGTATTAATCTGGACAAAGATGAGCTCGTGTGGGCTGGGAATATGACTACGGGTAAGGTGACAGCAAGTTCTGCTTACAAGTGTATCATTAAGCGACGGTGTATCTTTCTAGCTCACTGGTGGTATCAGGCCATTTGGAAATGGTCTATCCCGTATAAATATAAGTGTTTCATTTGGTTCCTGTTGATGGATCGGCTGAAAACCTGGAACAATCTTCTTGTGATGGGATGGAATGAATCGGGACGCTGTATCCTGTGTAAATGTTCAGTGGAATTTGCAGTGCATCTATTTCTGGAATGTTCTTTTACATGCAGTCTGTGGGAGAAATTCTATTCTTCCCTTGGTATTTCAGGTAGTTGGGGGAATGGAAATGTGGACTCTTCTTTCAGATTCTGGCTTGAGAACCAGAAATCACATGCTACACTTCCCACCTTTGTGTGCTGGATTGTTTGGTGGACTAGGAATAAGGCGATCTTTGAAGAGATTTCTCCAAACTTGGATGGTGTTTTCAATTCTGCTCTTGGTCAATACTTGAATTTTCAGCTTGCTCCAGTAGCTATGGGATTGCGTAATATTGGGACTTTTCACTTTCAGTTTGATGATCCCATTCTCTTCTTTGATGGTGCGGCAAATTTGGGAGTATGTGGTATTGGGGGAGTAATTCATCTCAATTTTAACCATTATTTTACCTTGAGGATGAATTGTGGAAGGGGATCCAACATGAAGGCAAAACTCTTGGCGTTATGGTGTGTGGTGTGGGTGGTCAATTTGTTTGGTTGTGGTTCTGTGAAGATATTTGGTGACTCACGAGTCACTATCAAATGGGCTCAGGGTGAGTTTGCCATAAATGTTTTGAACTTGGCTGATTGGTGTGCTCGTATTAAATCGGAGCTTGGCATGTTTCTCTCTGTCACAATAGACCATATTTTCCGAGAGCATAATTCCTAGGCAGATTTGCTGTCAAAAGCAGCATTGGATAGTGATGATGGCATTTTATTTTGGGATGAGTACTTTGATAATCAGCTTGTAGATTCTGGACAATTATATTTTCTGGATTAGTTTTTGTATGCAACTCCTTGTTATAGGTTGCGGGTGATGTAATTTTGAGTTTTTATGTTGGGGAGAACTCTTGATGAGAGGCTCATGTAATTATCTTTGGGATGATAGTCTAATCGCTGATCATACTTTTGATCATATCATGTACTATTTGATTCAACTTTTTGAATATCAATAGTATGCTTTTTTTCGTGGGAAAAAAATTCTTTGAAGTTTCACCCAAATGTCTATGGAACACATGGTGACATGGACATATAAAACGTCAATGTGAAATAAAATAATCATATTGAATACATAATTATGATATACAAACTTATACAAGTTTAATATTTTTTTCCTTATTATTTGAAACCTTATGATAAAATTTTGGAGTGAGGTGGTGATTTTAATAGCGTTTTCTCCCCTAAGAGTATTTAGAACCTAGAGGAGACCTGGGACAAATAAGCTTCATACATAATTATATCAATAACATTAGTTATTTGCACTAAATTCTATATAACATATGAAGTACAACTGCGTAGAAAGATTTTGATTTAGCGAAGTCACACTCTGAACAAAGATTCAACATTAGCCTCCGAGAGTTGTTTAGGCACATTTTTGGTGTTAAAATGAAATGAATTAGAAAATTAGAAAATAAGTTACTTAGATGTTTTTGTCACCTACAAACTCAACACAATTCACAATTGATGAAAATCTTAGGCCCGCGGTAAAACACAACTTAAAAATTGCGTGTCAACTAAGGAATATTAATATTATATTTCTGCATTGTGAAGCCTATCGAACCACTTTGGAATCTCTACCTTGAACCTAACATCTCATTGACACTAGGTCGTGAGAGGAGTCATAGTTTTACAAAGTTGAAAATTCAAAGGGTTTCACCGGTGTCATTTTGATTAATTTTTAATCATTTAACATTTGCCGAACAATATTTCACTTCATTATTGATGTTATGGATGAATGAATATAGAGCCTCATTAGTAGTGAATTTCGTATCGCGTCAATGTGCAAAGGATATAATGAAATTATGAAAACCTTAGTGACTTGTTATGAACCTCGCAACAGCCCAAAATTTGTGAACCACTCATTTGTCTTGTAGGTTTAAATCATTAACTTTAGAGGTGTGTTGGTATAGTGAACTCAAATATTCATGCTTAGAGTTTAAGCGAGGTGAATTTTGTTAGGTTAATTTTGACTTTGGTTAAAAATAGGTGAATTTTGTTAGGCTAATCTTGACTTGGTAGAAAATAGGAGAATTTTGTTAGGTTAATCTTTACATGGTTAAAAAAAGGTAATTAAGATAACTTTACTTTGGTTATCAATGGGTCTATTGTTTGTGGTTTATAGGCCCATGGTTTAAATTGGGTAACCCATAGTATTAGTATGTGATGAAGTCTATATAAAGGCTTAAATAACTCCATTGTAAAATGCTTAATGTGGTTGGTGTTGGCTAGATTAGTCACGGCTTGGTCGGATTGACCAAGGGTAATGAAATATATATTTTGAACCCTGTAAAGGGTTATAAGATACAAATTGGTCATTATTATGTGAATGCGTATTATTGTATATTTTTTTTTCTTTACAATGCTCGGTTAATTTTAGTATGATTCAAAGCCATGTTTGGGTGAGTATTTCTCTTTCATGAGATAATCCCTAGATCATTGAATTTAATGAAAAAAGTAATCGGTTAACAAGTGCTTGATTTGGTTCATTAGATTTGACGTAGAGATGGATGTGGGTAAAGAAGCAAGTAGATGCTTTAAGCATTGCATGTTTGGGTATACACTTGTAAGTATTTTTATGGAGTTGGATTTAATCACACATATAAATGGGCATATGGTTGTAAGACCAATTTAGGCATGCGTACCTTGGTTTATTGGATCATTGGTGTAAAGTCTATATCTAAGCCTAGGTAATTATTAAGTTGGGGAATGTTGTATTCCAAGATACTAGTCATAAACTTTGAGGGGTGTAGGTGTTTACCCCAAGTCAAGTTTAAAGAGGGCAATGCTAGGTTAATATTGACTTGGTAAATAAAAAGGTAATTAAGGTAACCTTGATTTGGTCATTAATGGGTTTATTGTGTGTGGTTACGAGCCCATGGCTTTGGGTAACCCATGCTATTAGTACGTGATGAAGCCTATTTAAAGGCTTGAATAACTCCATTGTAAAATGCCTAATGTGGTCGTTGTTGGCCAGATTAGCCATGGCTTGATCAGATTGAACAACGATAATGGACGATATATTTTGAAGGTTGGATTTCTTGGTAAAGGGTTTCCAAGGTAAATATTTACCATTATTATGCGCATACCTATTATTGTGTATATTTATTTCTCCACAATGCTTGGTTAATTTTAATAAATTTTGCAAATACCTCAAGGAAAATGCAAGGAAATGTTATTTTTGGCCATGACACCTCTCTAAAAGCCAAACTATTGGGTTGAGAGGCTTGTTTTCTTTTGAAACTCATTGAAATCCTCAAATAACAGTAGATGAAATCTACTCACTTCCTCACATGTTTTCTCTCCAAAGCTAATGATTGAGCATTAAGGATCTAAACTCAATGATATACATTCTTTCCTTTCATATATTGATTGTTTCCTCATATAACTCCCAATTAATCTTTGCATGCAAAATACTTTCCCTTTTAAAGGATAAGTGTTGCCTTTTACTCTTTATTTTACACTACAGAGTCTTCTTATTTAACCTTTGGTTGCTCCTTCTCTTCTCCATTTCATTTTATAGGCTTAGTGTCCTTTAACGTCTTGCTAGAAAGCAAGAAAATGACCAAGATATCCACAAAGTGATTCATGCGACCCCCCATTTTTGGAGCTACATCCACCTTCAAAAATGTAATTTTAGAGTGGAAGAGCTCCTAGACTAGAATTCTCAATATTCCTCGGCTTCCTAATGATTGACATTAATTTATGATGTAGTTTATCTCATTGGAAAATTGCTCTAGGACCCCAAGGTGAGGACACGAAGTGTTAGGTTGTTTAAATCTATTCCTTCGCCACGAAAAATTGTTTTCCTTTGCTAAAAGTGTTGAGGAAGTACCAAACAATGGTATATTTTGTGTGCAAGAGAGTGTGTGGAGTTTTAGATTGTCGAATGGTGTGAGGACAAAGAGTAGAAAAGTCTTTGGTATAAACCAACTCATCAATTTCTGCATGCTTTTTTTTTTTATCTATGATAGAATGCTTGATTTAGCCTTTATTCATGCTTAAAATTTATTAATACTTAGAATGGTTGGATGTAGCTTCATGGTTTTTGACAAGTCTCACTATGCCAAAGGAAAGGTTAGCATTGGAATCCAAATCCATTTTATGAACTCTTTACTTGTTTTCATTGAAGGAGGGTTGTTGAAACAATGACTATCAGCAGGGGTTCATTGCACACTATCGTCAACAAACACCAACCCAAACTCCCTTATGCACCGGCCCAGAAGGGTGTTAACTCTTCCAACAACATTCGCAGAGCGAATGAAGTCTCACCCGATATGCACAAGGGGGCTGCAAGAACCAAGTTTCCGTAGTGGAGTTGAGGACATGCATCAAACATACATTGCACTCGCAGAAACTAGAGATTATGTCATTCGCACTATACTAACATTTCATTATTCGCAGATTCATCAACTGCAGCATCAACACATTACAAATATTCGCATTAACATGATCTGATTACTCATTAGCATAAACAACAATTACTAAACCCATAGAGCATTATTAGACATTCGCATCCATCATTCAACAGAAACAAAGACAGAGATAAAACCATAATCGAACATCTTCATGCATTCATTAAAACCTGCGGAATGACCTTCACAGAAACAATCAATACATCATATTGCAGATACAAAACATATCAAAACTCACAAAGTCTATAGCTCTATCCATCAACGGATCTTCAATTACATGTCATGCCCTTAGGCTTACAATCGTTCTCCTATTTATACAAAACTGCATGGTTACAAAATGATCCACATGACCCTTATCTAACAAACTAACTACTTCCGCGTTCTCCGCAAATGACCCTTTCTTCCGCGGATTCTTCCTTTTGCGGCTGTCGGCTTCCGCACTTCCTGCGGACTAATCCCATGCCAACATGCCCCCAACACAAACTTGTGGCTCGCCCTCGAGCCACCTCAGCTGGGCATCGTTGGTATTGGTCTCGTCTGTCACTGTGGTTAACTTTTGAAGCTGTTCTTGGCGTCTGGAACTCGCTGTCATGTACTTCTCAAACTCATCCTCCAGTCTCTTGCAACCTTGGTCATCTACCTTGAACTCATACTCCATTCGCTTGAAACTTTGATCATCTACCCCGTCTGCGCTTGCTCGGGCACTTTAGGCTTGCTGCGACCTAGGGATAAGTTCATTGTCGTTGCCAAATTATGAAACAGGCCAGCTGCTCTGGCACATATGTTTCGCACATTTAACAGTCCACTGCTGGAGCCAACGAGCCTCTGCCCCTGGTGTTCTGGTGGTCGGGGAAATCCCAGCCCTTCTAACTACTACCGCACTCTTATACATCTTAGGTGAGACCTCGTTTCTATTCCTCCCAAGTGTTCGCATTGCCTCCTTCGTTGGTTGTTCATGCACTGTCGTCGTTCTTGCTCTTAGCGCACCTGGGGTACTTCTGCTCGAAATGAAGTGCACCATTGAAACTATCTCACTACCCTTTTCCACAGTTTCCTTGGGATTTCCTATTGAACTTCTTAACATTCCGCATCTAACTTACAGACTCACATCAGACAACGCACTATTTCTTTTTTTGGATTTCCTATACTTCGACTTGCGTTCTTCAACCCTGACACCGATATTTATGCTTGCTTCTTGAAACTTTCTTATATTCTACAAAATCTTATCCACAACTTAGTCGAATCTTTCATCATACTCCTCCGCCGTCTTTAGGTGATGTCGATCTGCAGTAATCATACTCGGATTTGACTCCTGCGTGCTAAACCATGCGAAGCATCGGTGAGTGACCTGGATGGCCATGCCTCCCTCATGCTTCCTACTTTTTGCCTGGCTGGCCATGCCTCCGGCATGCTTCCCACTTTTTTTCATCATTTTTTTGTTTTTTGAACTACGCTTCTGAACTGTTATGCGCCCGATCATGGCGATAGTGTTTCAACCAATTTCCGTTTACTAGCTTAGGCAAAAACATGCCATCTAAGATCTTCAGCTGCACCGCACCTCCATTAATAAAAAAATATATAACATAGGGACCTAACCAATGCATCTGTAACTTACTTGTATGCTTAGAGAACATACTGTCGTATAGCAGAACTGTATCCCCGCGCTGAAAGTGATTTTGTTTAATATGGTGATCGTGCCAAGCCTTCCGTTGATCCTTTTCTACCTTTTGATGAAAGCCTCCGATGAACCTGTCCTCATCGAGCTGTACCGATTGGGCCAATCGTTCCTCCAGTGCTCCATCATCGCTCATGCTGTGACAACTGCAATCCGTAGACTGGGGAAAATATACTCTATCGGCATTATGGCTTCCTTCCCGTAGACGGATTTGAACAGTGTCTGGCCAGTCAAATGTTTGCACGTTGCGCGATACGCCAAAATTATCGCAGGGATCTTCAAATTCCAATAATCCCGATTTGTGTTGCATACCTTTGAGAGTGCATGCTCCAGGATTTTGTTAGAGGCTTCCATTGTTCCGTTTTCCTACGGATTGTAAGGGGTGCTCTTTCTGTGTTGTATCTGAAATTCCTCTATCATTGTTGCGATTGTCTGATTAACAAAGTGAGTCCCTTGGTCACTCATCAATACTTTTAGGCACCCGAACTTGGTGACCACATTGTCTAAGAGGAATCTTGCGGCCGTCGCAGCTGAGAAATCCTTCATTGGGCTTGATTCTTCCCATCGCGTCAAGTAGTCCGTTGCTATAATTATGTAGCGCGACCCTATTCTTTTTCCTGGTGGGTTTATGGGTCCCACGAAGTCAACTTCCCACTTGTCGAAAGCCTGCAATGTCAATTGTGGTACTAGTGGCATTTCATCCCTTCTTGACGGCTTCCCTGTCCGTTGACATACGTCGCAACTTTTAGCATAGTCCTCGGCATATCCATGTTGAGATATTGTAACTTCTAAGAATATTATATTTGTACTTTATTATTCCGAAGATGTTTCATTCCTCCGTGGAGACCCTATTGTATATTCCAGAGATGTTTTATTCCTCCGTGGAGAATGTGGTAATTTGGGTTATTAGACTTCCCTAGTGGGGTCGGCCCTATATGAATCATGTGGGTTAAAGGGTTATTAGACCACCCTAGTGGGGTCATCCCAGTCAGCATTATGTTAAGTGGTTAAGTTGGGGCCGACCTAGTTAGTGTAAAAGTCAAGTCGGAGTAGTGTATAAATAAAGGAGGTGTGTTCCTCATTTAACACACTCACACATTCATTCTCTCACTTGTGATTGGTGCATAGGAGAGAGAGATATATATGAAATAGGAGGAGAAGGAGATCATGTTTGGGGATTACATCTTTGTATTTGCTGGTCATCTATCTTGAGGAATCTTTGTTGGGTTTTCTACCCCATGAGGGTTTCCCAGGATAAATCTGTGTCTCTTGTGTTTATGCTGTGCTTGTTGTTCTTTCAGTGATCTTGTATATTCTATTGTGGTGAAATGGAATGTAATATTAATATTTTCTATCTTAGAATATTGAATATTAACATGGTATTAGAGCTAGCCTGAAGGAAGACAATGTATGGCACTTACGACACTTGTCTCACTTGCGACAATTTGAAAGTTAGGGTTTTGAATAGCAAAAACTAGTCATCGTGGCACTTTCGCTATAAATCCATTTTGGAAGAGGTTCAGGATCGAAAACTTGTATAGGATGAATATGACATCCCCCTGTACCTTGTTTCCGAAGCTCAGCCTTAGATTCGTTGTACTTTGTGATTTATTATCCGTACAAGTTAGGGTTTATGCCTCTTCCAGAATGCAGTCCTAAACAGGTGACCTAGGGAAAAAGGTCATATCTCGATCTAGGAAGCTCCAAATGAAATTATGTAAAAAGTGGAAGTAAGGGCATAGACTGCAGTTTCACAGGTCCACTTTTTAGAGGATAAAGTTGGAACAGTGACATGTGGCACTCCGTACAAGTTTGCTATGTTGTTTCATCCCATAAACAGGTCATGTTGCGACACTTGGAATAACTCTCTATCAGAGAATCCATTAAATCTCAGACCTGTGGAGTTGGAAATATGAAAGTTCAGGCTACCACAGGCCGAAGTTTTAGAACCTGCAGATCCGAAATTTCAGAGATACACCAGAAACAATACGACACATATGAAATGGCTCATCGGAGGAAATCTAAGAAGAGGAGGAAGAAGCTCTCACATAGGGTTTTCTGTTTTTAGGTCTAGAAGGACCTGATACAATGTCGGAGACACCTGATACAACATTGGAAGCTTTGATAATGGATTTGGAATCCATTCATCATATATATTGATCCTCCATCAAACTGTTGTGGGAGGAAGGAGAATGAAGATTAGGGTTTCCTAGTAAGAAGAAACCCTAGGAAAGTTGGGAGACTCATAGGGCAGTGATGAAGAAGGTTTAAATGGCACTGATATTCCATCATCCTAGCACCATGAACATATACAAGATGTTTTACACGTAATATACCTTGGATGGTTAGGGTTTTACCCCTATAGAGAAGACTACTCGTCAGGTATGATTTGAGAAGGCACATGTATGTTTTGAAATCTGATTCTTGATTAAGTTCATAATATGTTTGTCTTCATGTTATTGAGGTTAGTACAATTATGATTGTTTGATAATGAATGCATAGAAGGGATTCATTGATTAGGGTTATGACACTTATGATTGTACTAATGCACCTGTGGTGTTGTATGAGGATGATGTTGTCTGCTAACAAGATATAGGTACATCAAGAAATACAAATCAAGTTCTATGACCATGATGACATGAAGACAAAGACTCGTCCATAGTCTTTTACCACATAGAAGCTCTAATTACGAGGTATGTATGACTTTGTTTTACTATGCTTAACTTATGAGATATGTAGGTTCTAGCACAAGGTCTCTAAATCATTGAAGAGAACAAAGAAGATATTGTTTGGGTATGTTAAGACATAACCAAGCATGATAATCCAGGTATGTTTTCCTATATCAAGTTAGAATCCTACTTTGTGTTAGGATCTTAGGTAAGTATACCTGTGTATGAAATTATCATGACCATACATACTTAAGATTATTTAGAATCATAATGTTTTGATAGTATTGAGACTATACTAATGAATGTATGATTATGTATGAGATCATGAGGATGACACTAGTGCACACTTGAGCATGTATAGTGGACCTGGATGGATAAAAGTTCAAAGACAAATAATGATGCTATCATAGAGATCAAGCAGGAGACAACCACACAAACATAAAATATAAGTATTTGAGTTGTTATTTGAATATCTGAATAGTCAATGATATTGCTCGTAATAGTTGTATGCATACTTGTATTCCTAGAATATATCATGCAGAGTGTAAGCATTCATATAGCATTGAACAATATACTACTAATATGCATATGATGGGTAAGTTGGAAAAACATTCCATTGTTGCTTAATGAAACCTCTTTGCTAACATGCTGAAAGCTGTACATGCTCTTGATAGTATGTTCTGGTAGAGATGGAAGGCATCTAGATAACCACTGTATGCATACAAGATATGGAAAAGTGTTGTTCCAAAGTATTGGTCAAGATAGTTGCATGACTATGTGAATCATATCAGTATGCATGTCAACATGATTTGATGATTATGAAGTGTTACTAATCATGTAATTAACTTTGATTTGTAGGAAAGATCATGAAGAATGATGAACACCGAACAAGTGGTGGATGTTCAACAAGAAGACTTACAAATCAAACATACTATAGAAGGATCGTGGCTAGAATATTCTCTTTGAAAGAGGAAGAGGATCATGATGAGATGCTTGCTCCAAGTGGCTAGATAATACCGTGCTTTTAATGGTGTAATTGAAGAAGAAGTGCGAATCGAGAAAACTCCCAGGATTCAATTGAAGAAAGCTCTGTACGGGTACCCAGGATCGATAGTCATTTGATGAGCTTAATGATCACCATGGGTGATGCGGATTTCAAACTTTGCTACAAGGTTGAAGATGGTGTCTATATACAGATGAAATTCTTCTCTTAGATGGATGCAAGAAGGAACTCACCACAGAGTTCGAATGATCTTGAGGCTCATATCAGTAGACCCATATGACCGGAGATGGCACAGATAGATATGCAGAAGATCACTCAATGCAAAGTGTGAATGATGTTTAGTCACAGAGGGAGAATTGATAGCTTCTTGACAAGCTTGGGCTTTACCAAAAGTAAAGTTGATCCTAACCTTTACCTTAAGGTTATGGATGATGAACTTGTCATACTATTACTGTATGTGGATGATCTCTTTCTGACAAGTAATGAGAAACAGATCATGGAAAGCAAGAAGAAGCTAGCTACAAAATTTGAGATGAAAGATCTCGGATTGATGCGTTACTTCCTAGGTCTGGAAGTATGGAAAGGCCCAGAAGGAATATTTCTCAACCAGAGAAAGTATGCTGTGGAAATCTTGAGAATATTTGATATGTTGGAATGTAAATCCATGACCACTTCCATGGATTCCAACTTGAAGATGTTAGCTGATGAATCATCATAGTTAGTGGATGTGACTCTGTACAGATAGATTATTGGGTCATTGATGTATTTGACGAATACTAGGCCAGATATATGCTTTGTTGTGAATACCTTGAGACAATATCTAGTGGAACCTAGGCGTGTTCACCTGATAGTTGCAAATCATGTGATGAGGTACCTAAAGGGTATGATAGACTTTGGTCTATGTTATATTGGAGATCATGACTTCAGATTATATGGCTGCACAGATGCTGATTGGGCAGGAAGTGTATCAGACAGGAAAAGCACATCGGGCAGATGTTATTATCTGGAATATGCCATGATCTCATGGTTTAGAAGGAAGCAGTCTAGTGTGGCTCTTAGCATAGCCGAAGCGGAATATAGAGCTTCTTGCTCTGCTAGTTGTGAAGCAATATGGCTTCAGAAGTTGTTATCAGGACTGTTTGACTTAGAAATGGACTCCACTGTGATCCTGTGTGACAACAAGAGTTGTATCAAGATGACAAAGAATCTAGTATTCCATGATAAGTCAAAGCACATTGAAATACGGTATTTCCATATACGGGATATGGTGCAAAAAGGAACTATAAAGCTCAAGTATGTGAGCATTGATGAGCAAAGTTGCTGATGTATTGACCAAACCTCTGTATAGAGTAAAGTTTGAGTAATTCTGAGACAAGATTTGTGTAGTTTAGAAATACCCTCCTCGAAAGGGGGAGTGATATGGTCGATGATGATATTTGGATACTGGTATCGATGTGGATACTTGTATCGATGATGAGAATACTGTATCGATGATGAGGATACTGTATCGATGATATGGATACTGTATCGATGATGAGGATACTGTATCGATGGTATGGATACTTGTATCGATGATGAGGATACATGTATGGATGATGAGGATATTGTATCAATGACAAGGATACTTGTATCGATGATGTGGATACTTGTATTGATAATGAGGATACTTGTGTCAATGATGAGGTTACCTGTTCCGGCGATGAGGTCGATGCTGAGGTTGTCGGTTACGACGATGAGGTTGATGCATGGTCCTTAGACTTTGTCTCAGTGGACGAGGAGGGATTGTATCATCCCTGGACTTTGGTCCCTGAATAGATCCGTAGACATATGTCTTCAAGAAATGGTCCCCAGTGGACGAGGAGGGATTGTATCATCCTTGGACTTCGGTCCCTGAATAGATCCATAGACAGATGTCTACGAGAAGTGGTCCCTAGTGGACGAGAGGATTGTATTATCCCTGGACTTTGGTCCCCAAATTGATCCGTAGACAGATGTCTCCGAGAAGTGGTCCCTAGTGGACGAGAGGATTGTATCATCCCTGGACTTTGGTCCCTGAATTGATCCGTAGATAGACGTCTCCGAGAAGTGGTCCCTAGTGGACGAGAGGATTGTACCATCCTTGGACTTTGGTCCCTGAATTGATCCATAGATAGATGTATCTGAGAAGTGGTCCCTAGTGGATGAGAGGATTGTATCATCCTTGGACTTTGGTCTCTGAATTGATCTGTAGACAGATGTCTCCGAGAAGTGGTCCCTAGTGGATGAGAGGATTGTATCATCCCTGGAATCGGATCCCTGAATTGATCCGTAGACAAATGTCTCCGAGAAGTGGTCCCTAGTGGATGAGAGGGGATTGTATCATCCCCGAAATTCGGTCCCTGAATTGATCCATAGACATAAATCTTTGAAAAGAGGTCCATATACTTTGTCTAAGTGTACGTGATAGGACTGCATCGTCCTTGAACAGTTGGTTCAAAATGTACGTGATAGGACTGCATCATCCTTGAACAGTTGGTTCAAAATGTACGTGATAAGAATGCATCGTCCATAGACATGAGAGGTGTCTTAAATTGATCAGGATTGATCATCCTGTAAGTAGATCTGGACTACATCATCCCTAGACATGATATGGTGTCTTAAAAGGATAAGGATTGTATCATCCTTGGACTTATGTCCTAAAGTGAGTGGGATTGATCATCTTGTAATTGGATCACGTGTATTGCAGAGTATGCTGCTATGTTGATGCGTTTGATCAAGAGGATCCAGATTGTTGATGCTGTTGATCGAGAGGATCCATATGTTGATGTTGTTGATCGAGAGGATACAGATGTTGATGCCATTGATCGAGAGGATACAAATGTTGATGTTGTTGATTGAGAGGATCCAGATGTTGATGCTGTTGATAGAGAGGATCCAAATGTTGATGTTGTTGATTGAGAGATCCATATGATGATGTTGCTGTAGCTGTTCGAGTGCTGCAGAAGATGAATATCCAGTATTGAAGATATTGAATATGTTCCAGTAACTGTTTGAGTTACTGATGATGTACGAAGAAAGCTTCCAATGATTTATAGATGTATCATGTATTATGTAGTTGATGACTCCTTGCTCCTGCAGATGTTGTTATAATATCCTTCTCGTTAAGGGGGAGTGTTGAGATATTGTAACTTCTAAGAATATTATATTTGTACTTTATTATTCCGGAGATGTTTCATTCCTTTGTGAAGACCCTATTATATATTATGGAGATGTTTTATTCCTCCGTGGAGAATGTGGTAACTTGGGTTATTAGACTTCCCTAGTGGGGTCGGCCTTGTATGAATCATGTGGGTTAAAGGGTTATTAGACCACCCCAGTGGGGTCGTCCCAGTCAGCATTATGTTAAGTGGTTAAGTTGGGGCCGACCTAGTTAGTGTAAAAGTCAAGTCAGAGTAGTGTATAAATAAAGGAGGCGTGTTCCTCATTTAACACACTCACACATTCATTCTCTCACTTGTGATTGGCGCATAGGAGAGAGAGAGAGATCTGCAATAGGAGGAGAAGGAGCTCATGTTTGGGGATTACATATTTGTATTTGCTGGTCATCTATATTGAGGAAGCTTTGCTGGGTTTTCTACCCCATGAGGGTTTCCCAGGATAAATCTGTGTCTCTTGTGTTTATGTTGTGCTTGTTGTTCTTTCCATGATCCTGTATATGCTATTGTTGTGAAATGGAATGTAATATTGATATTTTATATCTTAGCATATTGAATATTAACATCCATGCATTGCCAGCTACCATAGTCCTACTTGCAAAATATTCCTCGCAGTGAAGCGTCCTCCATAATGTCCCCCGACGATCCCGTCATGGGATTCTGCAAGAATCCTCTCCTGTTCATGCGGAAGGACGTATCATCAAATTATCTCACATGGCCCCATGTTATACAATTGTCCTGCGATCAATTGAATGTCTACAACTCTAACGACTAGCTGCTTGTTTTGGTTGGTAGTGAAGCCTACTGGTACTTCCCCTGTTGCCAAAAAATGAATGATTTGTTTGTAATGGTTGTTGACCATTCCAACCCTGAACAACTGAGCATCAGGAAATCCCTTCGTCAATGCTCCTCGGCTCTTCCCCTGAATCAATTAGTGACAAGTGGTCTAGGCTTGCATTCTGTCGTTCTGGATTTACAATGATTTCAAAATCAAATTCCTGGAATAACAACAACCAGCGACAGATATTCCCCCCCAACATAGGCTTGTTCACCAGGTATTTTAATGTTGAGTGATTGAACATTTTAAAGTGCCCCCCTAGTAGGTAGTGTCGGAATTTCTATAAGGCATAGACCATCGCCAACCCTTATTGCTTCGTGGTGGTATAATTCTTCTCCGTAGTAGAAAACTTCCTACTTGCGAAGGCTATCGGGTGGTCGATGTTTCCTTCTTCTGGTTGGGCCAAGATGACTCCTAATGTGACTGATGACGCATCGACGTGAATGTGAAATTATTTCGTCCAATCTGGAAATGCCAATATAGGGGCAGAAACCCTCTTCGATTTTAATATGTCGAGACTCTTTTGGCACTCTTCATTCCATTCAAACTTGGCGTCTTTCTTCAACAACTTCTCCATTAGTGATGTGATTGCTGCATACCCTCTGATAAACTTCCGGTAGTAGCCTGTGTGGCCCAACGTTGCTCTCAAATGTTTGAATTTCGTTGGTGGTGGGAGGTCGACAATAATGGAAATCTTTGCTGGGTCTACCAGCATTCCTTCCCTGCAGACAATGTGCCCTAGCAAGATCCTGAATGGAACACAGAAGATGCACTTTTTCAGGTTCAATTAAATCTGGTACTATCAACACCTCTCCAACATCAATCGCAGATTTGCAACATGATCCTTGACCAACCCATACACCGTCCAATGGTCCATGTAGACCGCAAGAAACTTATGGATGTAGTTCTTAAATGCAACAACAACCAGTCTGGAGAAGATCGTTGGCGCATTCTTGAGGCTAAATGGCATCACTGTATACTGAAAACATCCCCATTTGGTAACAAAAGTTGTCTTGGGCCCATCTTCCTTCGCAATCTTTATTTGGTGGTAGCCTGAAAACCCATCTGTAAATGAGTAGATTTCTTGACCTTCTACTCCTTCAAGCACTTCATCCGTAAATGGCGTTGGGAACGGGTCATGTAAGCATGCATCGTTCAATTTCCATAATTTTTCGCAAATTCGAACTTCACCAGTTTTCTTGTCCTGGACCACCATCGGGATGATCCACTTAGATTCCTCTACGGTTTCTATGATGCCTTATTCTAGCATCCTTTCAATCTCGGCCTGCACTCTCTCCTTGTGCCTTGGGTTCAATCGGTAGGCCCGCTACTTGACTGGTTTTGCATCGGGTTTCAGGGGAATCTTCATTTCGCCTAAGTCGCCAGAAATTCCTTTCATCTCTAATAATTTCGTTGGGAATAGATCCTGAAACTCGTGCAGTAGATCCATCATCTTCGCAATGGTGGAATCATCCCAATAATCCCCAATGCTTGAAAACTTCGGGTTCTCCTCTGAACCAATGTTACTTTCTTGATCTTCAGCGGTTGCTGGAATTTGTCGGAAGGAATTTCTGGTGCCTCGACACTGCGAATTCCCTCTGATTCTAGTACATGCATGGCCCTTAGATCATCCTCATAATCCAGCTCTTTTATGATGTTATAGCACTCCATCATTGTTTCTAGTGTCGCAGTCCACCGAAGTTCTAATGGGTGCTCTGTCAGTACTACTTCAAATATCTTTTCGTGGATCACTTGTAGCGCACTATGGATGAAGGGGTTCTCATCTGAGAAACAAAACGTTTGTCTAAAGCCAAGTGTTAGCTACTCCCAAGAAGTCGTCCCATGTCGCAGTTCTGTTGCGACATACCAACTCCGCGGTACTTCATCTAATGTGTGAACGAATGCATGGACCCACTCCTATTTTGCTCGTAATCCCCATTTGCTTTCGCACTCATCCAAATGCACCTTTGGGTTGCTTCTGTCGTCAAAATTCCTTCCGCTATATCTTTCCGCATCGCTGAACCTAACTGTCATTAGGTGGTGACATAGTGGCTAGTCAGTGATATTAGACTTGTGCGCTTCCCACCAGCGCGCAGCAGTAGCCTTCAAGGATTCCTCCAAGGCCAATAGACGCTGCGGCTCCGCCACTTTCTCTTCAAACTCTGCGTGAAAGGTGCTCAAATTAGGAAATCCTTCATATGTTGGTAGCACATTCCTCTGTGGCTACCCATCGCAGTGACTGTGTGATCCTTGCGCATCTCATAAATGATACTTCATGCATCCGGTTCTGCCAATTCTCGAGTGCCTCATCCGAATCCGACGACGCTGAACTGACACTGCACCAACCCAATTCACCATCTGCGGTAGGATTAATGTAATCCTTAGATATATTGTATATAATATCCCATCCCTCTGTAAATTCATCTCTTTCCAGTTCAACGTATTGCTTCCCTTCCGCAAGATCCAAAGGTGCGATAACCTCTAGATTATTGATTTCCCACTCGATCCCTAGCAACGCTGGGTAGGGGCTGGTATTGTCCACAATTTCAATTACATCGAAATATGCATAATACTTGAGGCCCTCAATCTCAACGGCAAGTTGGTACACCCGACCAAGTGGAGTAATCTTACTCTGGTTCTCTAATCGCAACTATACTGGTGACCAGGCCAATTGCGGTTTCCCCATGGTCTCCGATGTCTGCTTGGTGAGAATGTTGACATCCGACCCTAGGTATAAGATAATTGAGTTGACATCAAAAGCTCCAATTTGTTCCAACATATGCATCTCTCTCCCTGTATTCCTCTTGTGTATGCGATTAAATCTTTGTTCCTGGTGTACACCCTCCCATCGAGTCAACAGATTGGATATCTCTTCCAATGCATCCTGATCCTTTTCCAAGTCCAAGAAACTCTTTAAGAAGGATTTTAAGTTATTAGCCTTTCCCTGCGACTTTGTCTTATCGAACGTCGGTGGCATATCGTAGATAACTTCTTCCTGAAGAGGTAATTTCCTCCTCTGCCTCATCGCCTCATGTGCTTCCAAGAAGATATCCCTTTCAACCTATGCATCGAAAGTGACATGTTTCCGTACTGTTGGTCGGATAGTAGTTCATGGCCCATTGGATCCTGTCATCGCTCCTCCTCGTGTCACCACTCCAATAGTCACATGTTGTTTTCGAGCCTCTGTCGATATCATCTGTACAACCGATGGATTCTGATTCTGGTTTTGTGGAGGTGGTGGCTGATTCTCGGTCTGCCATTTTGCGATGAGCTGCAGACAGTCTTCAACGCCATGATCCACAATGCTGCAATAAGTGCACTGCTGTGGTGTTGGATTCAGGCAATCCCTCTAATAGTGCCCTTGCTGCCCACAATTGTAGCATATAATTGGTCCTCGCCCTCATCCAACAGCTCCTCCTGGTCCTGCGCCAGCACCTCGACCTCCGCGAAATCCTCCTCTAGCCCCTCCACGCGGTGGGCCATATTGTGGGTACTATGGCTTCCCATACTGCGGTTGTTGTGGTGGTCCATATGGTGGGTACTACGGTGCTGGGTATTGCAGTGCCGGATACTGCATTTTCCCATACTGCGTTTGATCGTACTGCTACGGTTGGTGATTCTACTGGGCCGGTGGCTGGTTATACTGCTGTTGTTGCTAACTCGGTGCCTGTTCTTCTCCTGCAATAAAATATGCGGCTACAGTTCTATCCTGGAGTAGGCCATAAGCTCTATAGTTGTTGTCATCATGTCCAACCGATTTACAAAACTTGCAAAACAAGGTATCTGGTTTCGACACCATTTTCTGTAGATAGACACACTCTTCTAGTCGATGGCCTCTCGTTTGGCAGACACGACACCAAGGAAACCCTCCCTGGTTGAGGGGATTTGGTAAACCGGATTTCAAATAGTCTCGAAAGTCTGGGCACTGATCCTTGTGGTGTCCCTCCGTTCTACACCTAGTACACCAGATCTCTTTGCGAGCCTCTTTCCCTTTCTTCATGTCTTGCAATTGGATCGTCAAATTTTCCAGCTGTACTTGTATTCGATCCATACCCAACCCTGTTTCACCGATTGGTGAAGCCTCTAGCTTCATCGCAATCTCCAATGCTTCTACTTGGGTCGCAACCTTCTGTTGCATTAGTGGTCCGTGGATGTGTGGTGCCAGTCCTGCGATGAACCACTCCTTGTGCTGCATGTCATTTATCCCAAAGCTCACCTTCGCTATCAACGTCTTGTATCGCTGATCGAATTCCCAGACCGGCTGATTTGGGTATTGCTTGATTTCTTTGAGCTCAGTGACATACTACGATTCCGAATTTGGCTTCCTGAATTCATAGGTCATGCCTGATTTGATCTACGCCAACGTCTTGGCTGGTGTTCCCGTCGAAACCCTTGTAAACTTCATAAACCAATCCAGCGCACAACCCCTAAGGGTCGTCGCTAGCTATCCTTGTTTAATAGCTTCGTCCTGGACCTGCTTCATGGTCCATACTGCCTTGCATAGAAACCAAAACTGCTCGGGATCCTTGGTCCCGTTTCCCTGGAAAGTGGGCATTTTTGTGTCGTCTGCCATTCTAACGTTCCCACTATTATTGTTTACTGATGCGCTACTTTTACCACTGCATGTAGGGAAACTCTGCGAATAGCTTGGGTTTCCTCTTGTGAAATTCTGGGTAGTGCGCGGGGTTGCAGGTATGTTGTAACTTACGATCCGTGTCTCTTCTGCTTCTAGGGTAGCCTGGTCACTGTCTTCGTCGCAATAGGGTCGCTTTCTCCCTTGTAGTCTTGTTTCGTAGTCTTATGTTCCGTTCCTCTCAGTCCTCCTCTTCTTCTCAGAGCGCTGGAATATCGCTCCTCAAGGTACCACACTCTTCATCAACTTCCCATACAGACTTGTCATCGCTCATGTCCATCTACCCCACATCTTTCTATCATATCCGCATTCACACGACACCTACAACCTCCGCACACTGATATTTCTACTCGTCGGAAGTCATCCTCAAAATGCCCTTTTCGCACACGAGCATCTTAATCCACAGTTTTAGCAATAGCAAGAACCTTCCCCTTGGTCCCCTGAAGAAATTTCTCTCCGCGTCGCTGTATGACTTGATCATGTCTACTGTGAACTCAGTGATATATCTCTCTAGGATACTATCCACCCAGAAATCAACAGCCCTTAATACTGTGTTGTCGACACGTTTCAGTTGTCGAATCAGTTCTAGCGTCCAATGCTCAGGTTCAGTCTCTTGGAAATGGTGCTTCTGTAATGTTAGTTGCGCTAACCACTCGTGCAAAAGTACTGGGAATTTGCAGAAAAATATTTCGTGGATATTTGAAAAAATGTACTTCTGTAACCAACTTCTTACCGTCTGTCTGGGGTTTTTCTTTTCTCCTTCTGCAAATTTTTCTGTCTTTCTGTCAAACCACTCTTGGATCTCCGGTTTCATCAGGTGCCACAACATATCCTCTTCTTTTCCTCTTCAGGGTCCCGAAAACAGAACCATTTGTTGACACAACGACTGTCAACAGGGGTTCACTGCACACTGTCGTCAACAAACACCAACCCAAACTCCCTTACGCACTGGCCCAGAAGGGTGTTAACCCTTCCAGAAACACTCACAGAGCGAATGAAGTCTCACCCGAGATGCACAAAGGGGCTGCAGGAACCAAGTTTCTGCAGGGCTGCAGGAACCAAGTTTCCGTAGTGGAGTTGAGGACATTCATCAAACATACATTGCACTCGTAGAAACCAGAGATTATTTCATTCGCACTATACTAACATTTCATTATTCGCAGATTCAACAACCACAACATCAACACATTACATATATTCACATTAACATGATTTGATTACTCATTAGCATAAACAATGATTACTAAACCCTCAGAGCATTATTAGACATTCACATCCATCATTCAACATAAACAAAAACAAAGATAAAACCATAATCGAACATCTTCATGCATTCATTAAAACCTGCGGAATGACCTTTGCAGAAACAGTCAATACATCATATTGCGGATAAAAAACAGATAAAAAATCACAAAGTTGATAGCTCTATCCATCAACGGATCTTCAATTACATGCCATTCCCTTAGGCTTATAATCATTCTCCTATTTATACAAAACTACATGGTTACAAAATGGTCCACATGAACCTTATCTAACAAACTAACTACTTGCATGCTTCCGTGTTCTCCGCGAATGACCCTTTCTTCCGCGGATTCTTCCTTTCGCGGCTGTCGGCTTCCGCACTTTTTGCGGACTAATCTCGTGCCAACAAGGGCTCTCAAATTTGTCATGATTAGATTTTATGCCAACATGATGATGGTTGCATCTCTTAATGAGATTTCAGTTTAAAATTTGGCATTTATTGTAGTTACATAAGAGCCTTAAAAAAATGTTATGCTTACCTAAAAAATCTCTTACAATAATTTATTATTGAAAGCCACGTTTCATACAGAGCTTAGTTTATCACTTTCATATTTTATGAAAGATCATGGGAAGGATTCGTAATTGTGTAAAAACATGTGCATCAATCCCAGATACCTAAAGTTTCTTCTTGAAAATCCCAATATTTATTCACATGTATTATAGTTAGTAGGTGTTTATCAAATTTGCATATCAATAAAATGAGGAGGACCTCATCCAAATTACTAATAAGTTGAATTTATTAATTCCATTATTAATGGAACCTTGAGTTTGTGTCTTTTATCGAAACTCATCTTTCCATAATAGTTTCCATGCTTATTGATAGGAATAGAAGGCAAGGACGGAGCATAAATGGAAGCAAGTTAGAAATCTCTCACACAATTTTTTCCAACCTTAACTTTTTCACATATTTGGTGGATGCGAATGTTTTTAAAGACTAATGAATCTAATATGCTCAAGTTCGAATCTAATATGTTTGGAAGACACATATGGGTGAAGTCAATATAGCAATAAATGATAATATAATAGACATAGCATTATAGTTAAACCAAATTGCAAGATTAATTGACAGGGATTGTGTGGTAATATGCTTAACTTCGAATCTAATATGTTTGGAAGGCAAATATGGGTGAAGTCAAACCAAATTTCAAGATTAATTGACAAGGAATATGTGGTATGAAGAATTAATTTAAATTCAATTTCACATTGGTGATATTACTAAACGTATTAGATAGCTTTTCAATATTTAGGATTGTTCACATGTTATAAAATTTTGTGGTGTTAGTTGTAGTTTTCTAAGAATCCATGAAGAGACGTGGAGACTTAAAAGCAGAGCCATCTGGCTAAAGCAGGGTGACTCAAACACTAAGTTCTTTCATAAGCATGCTAATCAAAGAAGGAAATTCAATGCCATTTGGGATCTCAAAGACACTGAGGGGAAGGTCATTAATTCTGAAAAAGATATAGAATGCCATTTGGGATCTCAAGGACACTGAGGGGAAGGTCATTAATTCCCAAAAAGATTTAGAAAAAGTTGATGTGTCTCATTTTTCAAATATCTTTATGGATCCTAAATGCACCAATATCTTAGCCCAATTAAATTTGATTCAACATTATCCAGTGTTCTTCTCTGGTGAAGAAGGTTTTCATATTGGTAGAGAAGTCTCTCTGGAAGAATTAAAAGTGGTTTTAAAACAAATTTCCATGTCTAAAAGTCCTTTCCCTAATGGTTGGATAGTTGAGTTTTTATCTGAGCTTTTTTATTTGATGAAGTAGGAGGTTCTGGATGTGGTTGAAGAGTCTAGGGTGAATGGTTACATCTTAGGTGCCCTAGATTCTACCTTCATTGCTTTTATACCAAAGAAATCAAAGCCTAAATCCTTTGATGAGTATAAACCGACCGCACTATGTAATATGGCCTATAAAATTATTTCCAAGGTTATAACATATAGGATCAAACCAAGGCTATTTGAATGTATGTCTCAAGAACAATTTGGGTTCTTTAATAATAGGAAAATCCTAGATGCTATAGTGGTCACACAAGAATGCATACATTCCATCAAAACAAAGAAACTAGCTGCTCTTATTCTCAAAATGGACCCGATGAAAGCTTATGATAAAGTTGATTGGGTATTTCTCATATTGGCTCTTTTCCAAATTGGTCTCCCTCTGCTAGTGACAGACTGGATAATGTCTTGTGTCTCCTTTGCAATTTTTTTATTTTTTATTTTTTTTAATTTATTTTTAATTTCAGTAAATGGGTGTCCTTTAACCTTTTTCAGAAGCTCTAGGGGCCTCTGAAAAGGATGCCCCTTATCTCCATTATTATTCATACTTGTGGTGGAAGGTCTCAACAAACTAATTGGGAAGGCTAAGTAGGATAAGATATTGACTAGTGTTAAAGTGACTTCCGTTCACTTTATTACACATTTGTTGTTCGTGGATAATGTTTTATTATTTGGTATTGGGTTTTTTGAAGAGTGGAGATCCTTCCATGATATTATAAATCACTTTTGTGAGGCAACAAGGATGGAGGTCAACCTCCACAAATATTGTTTTATTCAACATGATGTGGATGCAGATACTCTAACATGGATCCATCTCTTGCTTCCATATAAAGTTGAGTCTCTTTTGGATGGCTTAAAATATTTGGGGTATTTCCTTAAGCCAAATCACCATGTCAAGTTAGATTGGTTGTGGCTTCTCAAAAAACTAGAAAAAAGGATCAATGGTTGGGATTCCAAATGGATTTCCTTGGGAGGAAGGCTTATTCTTGTGAATTTTGTGCTGGAAATATAACTGTGTATTGGATCTACCTTGCAAAACTTCTTGTGTCTATCATTCATAGTATGAGAAGGAATATGATGCACATTTTTATGGTTTGGTAATGTGGACAAGTGAAAGTTTCACTTAGCCAATTGGGAAAGAATTTTTTTACCAAAATATTTGGAGGGTCGGGCATCGAGAAATTATTATGGTTTAACACTTCCTTGAGTCTAAGAAGTATGTGGAGAGTCATTTTTGGGGAGGGTCTCTGTAAGAACATACTTCATGCTAAGTACCTAAAAAATATTCATATTGTATAGTGGATTAGATACAACAAAAAATCTGTGTCTCAAGCCTCAAACTTATGGTATGGTTTTATGAAGGCTACCCATGGATGGCTTCAGGGCTTTCCTAGAGGGTGGGGAATGGTTAACTGATCCATTTGGGGGTGGATAATTTTGTTGGTGGGGAGGATTTATACATACTTTCTTGGCCTCTTATTAATCAGTTAGCAGCTTGTGGTTGTTTCAGATTAGCACATGTTAGGAATTTGATACATGGCATCCATTATTATTGGTTTCCTGTAGGTGATCTGGGTTTATCAAGTGAATTGGAAAATGAATGGAATTAGTTTATAGCTAGATTAATTCATCTAGGTATTAGAATCACCAAGGAAGATGACAGTATGGTGTGGGACAAGAACAAAGTTGATGGGCAGATACATGCAAAATGTGTCTATAATATAGTATCGTGCATATTCTATTGATTCTACAAGAAAGTGGTGGTATAAAAATCTTTGGAAATGGAACATACCTCAAAAAATCAAATGTTTCATTTGGTTGTGTCTGGAATAGGATCAAGAATTGGGACAAACTCATTATCAAAGGTTTTGTTGGTCCAAACATTTGTTCTCTATGCAAACAAAATTCTTAGTTTGTTAACCATCTATTTGTAGACTATTTTTTCACTTGTTTTGTTTGGTCCGAGGTTCTTTCAGTATTACTTATTTTTCATGAATGGAAGGAATTAGCATTTGAATATAATCTAAGAGATTGGGTTTATCAATTTCCTCAGCATAAGGAACTTCTAGCCTTTTTGTGCTGGGTCATATGGATAGCCAAGAATCTTTGGATTTTTGAAGGCACTTTGATACATGCTCATGAATCTAGTATTAAAATTCTCAATTTATACAAAGAATACCATAGAAAACAGGGGAAAATAAAGCAAAGGTTTGTTTCAGAACCCATATTGCCAACTGAAGGTATTATTGGATTCTTTGATGGTGATTCTAGTGCTGGCCATGGTGGATGTGGTATGGTGATAAGAGTCTGAGAGTAAACAAATCTTATTATGGATGGGATGTGGGGTTGGTTCTAATACTCAAGCAGATTTGTTGGCTTTGTGGAGTTTCCTTATATTTTCTAAATACATGAATTTATCTTCACTTCAAATTTTTGGGGATTCCAAATTGGTGGTTGATTGGGTCAACAACAAGGCTACTCTTCATGTGGCGATACTTGATTAGTGTTGTGAAGGATAAAGCTCCTCATGGCTTAATTCTCTCATTTATCCTTCACACATATTTACAGGTCTTTCAACTAGCTAGTAGGCCAACTATAAAAAAGAGTTGTGAATGCAACAGAGGGTGTTAGTCCTAAAGTTTGTACTAGACTATGAGACTATAGAGTTTAGGCACCTCAAGGTTTGGGATTTGGATTTTTATACTGGTTATACAAGGGATCAAGGGACTTTTGGAAAAGGGGAGAGTACAAGACAACTGATAGCATTAGAATCTGATAATAATAAGAGCTAACAAAACATAAGTAAGAATAATACCAGAGATGATTTAGGTTTTAAGCTATTTCGTAATATGCAGATCTAACAGTTCATTTACATATCACTTTTATAATACCACATTTAGAAAATCATCCCAAACATGGACTCAAGAATATTAAAACACAACATGAGAATTTATAATGAAAACATCAGTATACAAGATTTCATAATAGTGATCAACTTAGACAAAACTGCAAAGTATTCAAATTCAAAGATAGCTAAAACCTGGCTCTTAATTGATACAATATCATCTTCAGTTTAACGGGTCTTCAAAATTAACAGATAATATGTCTATAACTCTCACAAAAAATACCTCTCAACCCTCATATCGCTAACCTCTTCTGACATATTACATTTTTCAATTTATAACAAAATCAAGCTTCTAAAACAGTTTCTCAGATCCAAAAACTCAGGATTTTAGATACATCCTGTAAGTGACTGCCAGTTGTATCTTTATAATTCATCTAAGGGCACTTGTTAACTTTATCAAAACGATATTCAGGAACCTCTACAGAATTCTCGAGCCTTCAATGTGGAGTCGCTACCCAAAATGACTTGGTCTTTGACATACCATCTTTTTGATCTGTTCATGACACCTCGACCAAACATGGAGCCTTGCAAAATTGAATGCTGACTAATCAAATTCGACGAGTTGCCTCTACTAGAACTACAAAGCCATCTAATGCCTGGGAATTCTTCTGCAATTGAGAGAACTCTTTTTTTGGAGCTCAAAGTCTCTTTAAAAGTTCTTCATTTTGTTAAGAAAGTTCCTCGTTTCTCTGCTGAGATGCTTTCCTACTGTTAACTGGTTCTTGAGCTAATTGACTCAACTATTCATACTTTGTATTTAGCTCCTGCAAATCTTGTCTTAGCATCTTATTGGCTTGCATAATTGTATCATTGGATTCATTCAGATGCTTGTTTTGTTCTTTGAATCGCTGAAGTTCTTTTTTAAGATATTCAACGTCCATCATGTCTTCAAAATATTCTTCATCAATGGACATTTTCATTGAATGGTCTGCTTCAGGCTCCATTTATTGTCTTTTAGAAGGTTCAATTTTTTCCTGTATATTTATTAATTTTTCTTTGTCACTTGAATCCACATGTTCTGGTAATACTTTATTTTTTGAATCTTCCATCCCAACTTTTTTTTTAATTGCATGAATTTCTTCCAAAAGATCTGGGAATGTTTCTAAACCCTGATCAGTTTTCTCTAGAACTTCAGTTACTAACTCCTCTGCAATTTTACTGTTATTGTCTTCTTCATATGAGGAATCTTCAATTGCAATTATAGTATCCTTTTTTAAATCTAGGGTTTAGTATGGACCTCATATTAAATCTTAATTGATTCGTGGCTCGAGTCTTGAGCCTTCTTATAGTAGTTTCGTTCATAACAAAATCATCAAGCTTTTCAAGATGAGAAGAAAAATACTCAGGCATACTCATACCTTGCTTTAATTTCTTCATGCTATGCTCCTTCTTAACATCCTCAATTACTTTGGCAGTGCTAATAGCTTTCTTTTCTTGTCTCCTGATCTGAACACTATCCTCAAGAAATTAAATTCCTTGACTCTGGGCATCTTTCAAGCTTTTTTCTGCTAATAATTTTTCCTCTGGAGGTGATCTTTCCTCATTAATTCCATCTAGAATCTGTGAACTTATTTCTTCTATTACAGTTTCATACTGAGAGTTATATTCTTCTTCATGTTCAGAAAATTTTCCTTGTACAACCCTTTCATCTTGGTTACCATTAAGAGGTTGTTCTGATATTCTCTTTGAAGTATTAGGTTTCTGATTAGCCACTGCCTCTTCATGCTTAAAGCCTAACCAAAACAAGAAATGGGACCAAGACCTATCTTGTTTCTTCAATTCTTCGAGCACAAGTAATTTCACCAGACCATGATGAAATACATTGTGACTAGTATGCTCAGGATGATTTTGAACCCTAGTAGCCATTTTAGTTAGACTCTCCAGAAGGTAATAAGGGAGATTGAGCTGTTTAATTCCCGCTATATGAACCAAGAACCTAATATGATACATAAAGACAGTTTCAAACCTCCCTTCTCAGGTGACATAACGTTGAACAATGGCCAAGATATCCCTCCATTCTTCTTTTAGGAAAAGTTTGTAAACACCCTTACTCCAATCGGGGTTTTGATGCTAAGGCAAGAGAAATTGGTTATATTCGATGTCTGTAGATTGTTTTTTAAACCATTTTTCACCCTTATTAGCCACACCAGTTGCAGTCGAGATGGACTCCTCAAAAACTTGGAATTCGAAGCCCTCAAAATTGACTGTTGAAACTTTGAAATGCAAAGCAAAATACTCTGTGACTTCAACATTATACCCCTGGATTCTCTCAAATAGTGAATACTAGACATATTCCTTTAGTATCTGTGCACAATGTGGGAGCGTTCTGGTCCACTCTGTATTTTTTTGCTCGAATCCATGCAATTTTCCACATGGGCCACTCTCTCTCTTCATCTCCACGGGCATTCGATCATTCAAACTGAGGAAGGCAATGTTGAACTAAAACACATTCAAGATAAGACCGGTCTCCTGATAAAGGATTAAACTGAAGCATAATACATGTATCTTGAACAACAATCCACAATATCCAAAACAATCAACATTTAGCGCAGGAAAGAGTTGTCATAGTTTGAAATGAAATAGAATCAAATCAGATAATGAATGAACAAGATATATGTTCTGGAACAATATTTAATAATTGAAACATTTCTCAAAACATCTCATACAATCATTATTTGAATACCTATTTAATTGACCTCTTTCATATAAGAGTTTTCCGACAGCATGAATGCAAATAGAAATCCCCATTTCTGCTGCCTGAATGTTTTGAACATCAAACCTTCATATTTAACATTTAAGACTTAACATTTGGGATAATTTAAGGCCTTCAAGGTTATTTTAAAAGAAATAAAGTTGCTCCAAAGAGATTAGCTAATAATTAGAGCTAGGTTAAACCATCTATTAAACTAAAATACAATGCAATTAAAAACAAGAATCACTCTAAAATTGGCAACTTGACTAACTCTAATAAATTCAAGGGGTAACTTGATTGAAAAGGAAAAAGATAAGGAAAATATTTGGGACGACAGGTCTAGGAATAACATCTAGCTTCATCTGGGGGTCGTATTCTCCTTGTGAGATACCAAGAACAATAGATCAAGTGCCTTCCAAAATCAATTGTCATCCTGACAAAAATGAAACTTTAAATGGAGAAAACCACAAGTTATCGAAGTTTCCATCTTTAGGCTTATCATCTCTTCGTGCATCCCATCTAAGAACCATGTCATTAGGAAGAAAATTGTCTTCTTTTGTCTTTTTATGAAACATTGCCTTAACTTTGTCCCCGCGTTCTTGAGCTTTTTCTGCCAACAACTCTCTTTCTTGTTGCACTTCAACCAATTGATAGATTCATCTATGAACTTCATTAGGTTCATTCGAATTATATTGCATCAAATTCATTATTGGTAAACCCAACTGCACTGGAAAGACAACATGAATACCATAAATCAATTGAAAAGGGGATGCGCCTTTAGCTTTCTTGGTAGTTACTCAATCTACCCAAAGAGCATATTTCAGTTTGGAATCCCAAGCTCTTTTATTTTAAAGCAAAAGTTTCTTAATGTTTTGAACAAGACTTTTATTGGTTGACTCTGCCAAACCATTACCCTGTGGGTAATAAGGTGTAGAGTGCTTCAACATTATGTTATGTCTTTCACAGAAGTGAACCGTAGCACCATATTTAAAGGATGGAACATTATTAGTTAAAATATTGCGGGGGAAACCGAATCTACTCAAAATATTTTCTTATAGGAAATTGATGATCACTTTATCAGTAGCATTTCTAGTAGGAATCACCTCTACCCATTTAGTAAAGAAATCAATAGCTGTTAAAATCCACTTCTGTTGTCCACTAGAGGGAGGATTAATTTTGCCTATGAAATCCAATCCCCACTGTTGGAAGGGTGCATCTGTTGTGATAGGATTTAAGGGAAGAGAAAGAATTTTCTGCTTACTGCAAACTTCTGACATTCAACACAAGCTCTTACTTTAGCATAAACATCAGAGAATAGTGAAGGCCAGTAATATCTCGCCCTTCAAATTTTGAAGGATGTGGCTTTCCAGTATCTTTGTCCTCCACAAACACTTTCATGCAAATATGTTGTTATTATATCAGCCTCATCTTAATCCACACATCTAAGCAGCATTCCCCCAGGGTCCTTCGAAAACAAAGTCTATCCAACTGTACAATATTTCATGGCTTTGAGTTGTAGTGATCTAGACTTCTTTTTGTGCAAATTTGGTGGGAAGTGTAAGTACAAAAGAAAGTAAATTATATCTCAATACCAAGATGAAGCATCATACTTGTTATAAACCTTTTCCTTTTTCTATTATGCTGGAAATTCAAATTGTGCTGATTGATTCAAAATATAATTCAAACCCAAAGCTTCACAATTTGAATATGCTATAATTACGGCAAGTCCTTGTCATTCGACCAATTTTTTGGGTCTTATTTCGAGATCATACTCCATGATCTTTTCAATCCAACGCCCTCTTTTACTTTCAGTATCAGGATATATAAGAACTTCCTTAACTACAACATTAGGCACATAAGCTATTATCGTATAGTGTAGAATGTAAATTATGAAGAACTTAAGTGCTTTAACTAAAGCATAAGCCTGTTTCTCAATTATATTATATTTAAGTTCAGAATCTCTAAGAGTATTATTGAAGAAAGAAATGGGTTGCTCTAAACCATTTGAATTCTTCTGTAACAGTACAATAGGCACAGTATCTTCAGAAGCAAAATAAAAAGTTAAAAACTCTTTAGAGAAATATGGACTTTCCAACACTGGGGATTCAACAAGAGCCTGCTTTATCTTTTCAAATGAAGACCTAGATTCAACTGTCCAGCTGACTTCTTGATCTTTCTTAAGCATCCCTATAATATTCTTAATGATTTTTGCAAAATTGGGAATGAACCATCTTAAAAAGTTAATTTTCCCAATGAAATATTGGATATCTTTTTTGTTTCTTGGGATACAGATTTTCTGAACAACTTTAACACGATCAAGATCAATTTTGATACCTTCAGCAGAGACTATATGGCCAAGAAGTTTACCTTCCTGCGTGGTGAAAGGAGACTTCTTTGGGTTTAAATATAACCCAAACTTCCTACACGTAAGAAAAGTCTAACGTAAATTCTTGAGATGTTCATCATCTGGTTTAGAAAATATAGTGATATCATCTAAATAAATAACCAAAAAACTTTCCTTTTCACCAACAAAATCTATATCCCTAGCCCTTTGAAAGGTTGCTCCTGCATTCATGAGACCGAAAGGCATCTTGTCATACATGAACGTTCCCCATGGGGTGGTAAAGGCTGTTTTTTATCTGTATTCTTCATGTACAACAATATGGTTATATCCAAAGAATCCATCAATCATGGATATCCTCTGAGAACCCACTAACCTTTGTAAAATATGATCAATCTTAGGCGCTTGATAGTTATCTTTAAGAGAACACATGCTTAAATTTCGGAAGTCCACATAGATTCTTATTTCTCCATTTTTCTTCCGTACCGACACTAAATTAGCTACCTAGGTAGAATATCAAGAGGCACTATGAACTTGGCATCCAAAAGTTTCTTTACCTCTGTTTCTATTACTAGCAGCAAAACTGGATTAATTCGTCTTAATTTTTTCCTGAAGGGTTTCATGCCTAGTTTCAGAGGAATCTTATGTTGGATAATACTGGTGTCATAGGTTCTCAAATCCTCATATGACCAAACAAATATATCCACAAAATATTTCATCAAATCTACATACCTTATTCTTTGTTCATATGAAAATGCCTTTGAGAGATTTATCATTTTAGGTTCTATGGCAATTCCTATATTGCAGCTCACTACATTCTCCTCAAAAGACTGTATAGCAGGCTTCAACAAAGTTTCATTATTAGAGAAAATCCTTTCTAAAGGTACCGAGCCTTTTGGAATGAAATTTCCCTTAAGTTCAATGATATCATGATTGGTAATTGACATTTTAAGACAAGAAGCACTATCACTTACCCCAGTATCTTCATCCCGATCTATTTGAGACGTAGAAAACTCACCAGTTAGTTCCAGAAATTTTTTGATTTCTTCATCATCATCAAATACTCTTGAGTGCTTAATATTATCCGAGACTAATGGTCTATATCTAATCTCAACCGGATATTTTAGCTGAGGTTGTGTGGGCACCTTAAAATTGTTTGCTGCTAATGCTAGAGAATCAACTGTTTGATTAAAATCTCTTACAATAAAAGAGATGTTAAATGCTGAAAACAAATTATCAATAAGGTCCCAAAATTCATTCTTGTAAACTTTTAGCAATTGTTGTTTTACCCGATACACATTTCTTACCTGCTGAACAACTAGTTCAAAATCACCAAAAATAACTAACTGCCGAATTTAGATTTTTTGCATCCCTCAAGCAAGTATCAATGCTTCATATTCAATAATATTATTGGTTGTTTGAAACTCCAACTTATACATTAAATTTATTACCTCATCTACTGGAGAAATCAAAACAATACCTGCCGCTGCTCCTTCTTTGGATGAAGAACCATCAAAATACATACGCCACAGTGTATCCTGCACTTCAACACATCGCTGCACTGGAAATTCCTTCTCCACTTGCACTGAGCCTATAATATGATCATTGAGATGTAACATACATGATCTGATATCTTCTTACATGGCATAAATTGGATGATTAGTTGGATTTCATGATCATTGACAAGATAAGCAAGTTGAATTTCTCTGTATAGTCTTCTCTGCTCCCCCCCAAACACTGGAAATGTTGCATAATAAATGTCCATTTGCAAGGTACCACCTATATTTTTAGTCCAAGACCTTGACAGAAGCATCCCAAATTTAGGTGGGATATCAACAACAACAATATCCATTAGGATGCTTTTCATGGGAAGTTGTGTAAGGTTGGAAACTAAATATTTTATCAGTCCTAAATATTTGATTTCCTTGGAATCAAAGTAATATAGATCATGGTAAGGCTTAGTGATATTCAAGCCTAATGCTTCCATGACTACTTTAGGAATTAAGTTATGAGAAGCACCAGAGTCTAAAAGGCAGTTATGTAGCATCTTGTCATGGACAGTTAGGGTGATAAAGAAAGGTGGAGGGAAATCAGACTTCCCCACTATTTTAGGACCAAAAATAATGGTAGGATGTTCATCTTGTAAGTTAATAGTGTATGTTGGGACTGAATTGGTCTGAGACTGCAGAAGTTTCAGACTAGGTTCCCTATAGGGCTGATTCTTCACGAGTTCTGTTAATCGGACATGTATTTTGATTTTGCTAATTTCATGCTCAAAATTAAACACATAAGAAAAATTTCCTACCTCTTATGTTTCTACAGGTTTATCTTTATTGATGTGTTGATTTTGCCTCTTTTCATGATTATTCACTGAAACTTGTTTAACAGGAGCAGTCACCTTCTTGCGTTGATTCTGTGAAACCTGATTGGACAAGGCATAGTTTCTTTGAGGAGTAGTTTGCAAAATGTCGGTTGAATATTCTAAATCTGAAATTTTTTGTTGAAAAATATCTTCATCCTCCTGATTTAAAGCCACAGATAGTTGATAATTAGACTTAGTTAAGTAACCAAGAGAAGAGTCACCTTCAAAATGATTCATTTCCCGATCCTGATCATCTATTTCAACTTCATCTACTTCTTCGGGCTCATCAACCAAATTATTCTGAAATGAAGGCTGCACTCTCTGATCATCATTATTTCTCCTTTCTCTAGGCATATACCTTGGATTAAAGGGTCTCCTAAACTGGTTTTGATTTCGATTGTCAACTTCTTGAGCAGGTCTATTGTGAGCTTTATTTTCCATTTCCAACCTAGAAATCTTTGAGGAAATATTTTTTATCACTTTATTCATCTCATTAATTTTGTTATCTGATGGTTTTGAACTTGAAGTGGAAGGTCCTATTTCTTTCTTTTTTCTCTTTTCTCCCTCTTGGTACTGTGGCTTAGCCCTGAGTTTATCTACAGCTAAAATATTTGACTCAACCTCCAAGGTAGCTTCTTGCATGTTTGTTAGGGTTTTAGCTCTTCTCTGTTTCAACAATAGGGAGAAATATGCATCAAATGCATTAGCAAAGGTGAGCTTTGCTGAAGTTTCAGTGGGATTTATCTCGGTAGGTACTTTACCGTACATCTTATTAAACGGATTAGTAAAATCTGCCACTGACTCTTCAAGATTTCTCTTAAGTGCTCCAAATTATGTGATGTAATAAATATAATCTTTTCTATCCCCCCATTGCTTCATAAAAACTTCTTCTAAAGCATCAATTCCATTGATAGAATTAGGGGTTAGCTCTCTGAACCATTTCCTAAATTCACCATCCAAGATTTGCACAAAGACCCTTATCCAGACATCCTCATTGTTAATATTTTGGTTATTAACATAGATATAGTAAGCATTCAAATGTTCTTTGGCTGTAACCTCACCCCATCCATTAAATCTAGGAAGATACTTGAGATAGTCACCACCAAGAAAATCATTCAAGGGATGTGGTAAAACCAAAGGGGCATACCTCATAGCCGCAATGGCATCCATCTTGTTAGGAGGTTGGCCAACCATTATTGATGTAGTGTGGGTTTGCAAAGAAGTTGGGGCTTTAACTTGAAGAGGAGAAAATGACTGTAAAATAGAGGTAGAAATATGTGGAGAAGGAGTCTTGATCTTCGGAGGATTAACAATGTCTTCCAAAATTTGTTCCACAAAAAAAGGATTAATAGAGATTTTAAATTTAGATGTACCTTCTTCATAAGGACTAACTTCAGGAGTAGGTAAGGAAGAAGTTAATACTTCTTGTTTGATTTTTTTTCAGAAATCTTGGGTAATAATTTCAATGGTGTACCTAAAAAGGTTATTTATTCCTCTTGTAGGTAAGGAGAATGCAAGGATTCATAGAAAGAAACTGTTTCTTGTGAAATAACAAGTTCAATGGTTTTTTGGAAACTAGCAAATTTAGAGGATGCATAATATTTTGAAATTTAAGCTTGCCTCAAAATTATTTATGAATATGGGATTATAGAGACTTTAGGAAATTCATATTTAACCTTAGACACTTCTCCAAAGGATGGCAAGACACTCAAAAAAGTACCTAGGAGAATCCCTTCTATTTCTGTATTTTATACCATAGGAGTTTGAATCTTTACATAACTGCTATAACATGCTTTCTATCAAGCTCTTGCTTCTCTGATTAGTTTCTCTAGATCTGACTGAGGTGGTATATTCAATGAATGAGGATTACCCCTAGTTCCAACCCCTCTTGAAGCTAGGACTTCTCTACTGAACTGTAGGTGAATGATATAGTCTATTTAAATGTATTGATATTGTTCATCATCAAAATCAGAATAAACTGTTGTAGATACCCAGGGAAAATATTTCACTTCGTGTCCCCGACAACGACACCGGAAGTTGTTAGTCCTAAAGTCTATAGTAGACTATGAGAATATAGAGTTTAAGCACCTCAAGGTTTTGGGATTTGGATTTTTATACTGGTTATACAAGGGATCAAGGGACTATTGGAAAAGGGTCAGTACAAGACAACTAATAACATCAGAATATGATAATAATAAGAGCTAACCAAACAAAAGTAAGAATAATATCAGAGATGATTCAGGTTTTAATCTATTTCGTAATATGGAGAGCTAATAGTTCATTTACATATCAATTTTATAATACCACATTTAGAAAAACATCCCAAACATGGATTCAAGAATATTAAAACACAACATGAGCATTTATAATGAAAACATCAGTATAAAGGATTTCATAACAGTGATCAACTTAGACAAAACTGCAAAATATTCAAATTCAAAGATAGCTAAAACCTGGCTCTTAATTGATATAATCTCATCTTCAGTTTAACAGGTCTTCAAAAATAACAGAGCATATGTCTATAACTCTCATAAAAAATACCTCTTGACCCTCATATCACTAACCTCTTCTGAAGTATTACATTTTTCAATTTATAACAAAATCAAGCTTCTAAAACAGTTTCTCAGATCCAAAAAATCAGGATCTGAGATCAATCCTATAAGTGACTTCCAATTGTGGCTTTATAATTCATCTAAGGGAACCTATTAACTTTATCAAAACGATATTCAGGAACCTTTACACAAATATCAAGACTTCAATGTGGAGACACTACCCAAAATGACTTGGTCTTTGATAAACCATCTTTCTGATACGTTCATGACACCTGGATCAAACGTAGAGCCTTGCAAAACTGAATTCTGATTGATCAAATTCGACAAGCTGCCTCTGCTAGAACTGCTAAGCAATCTAATGCTTGGGGCTTCTTCTGCAATTGCGAGCACTCTTTTTCTGAAGTTCAAAGTCTCTTTAAAATTTATTCATTCTATTTAGAAAGTTCCTCATTTCTCTGCTGAGCTGCTTTCCTCTTGTTAACTGTTTCTTGAGCTAATTGACTCAACTCTTCATACTTTGTATTTAGCTCATGCAAATCTTGTCTTAGCATTTGATTGGCTTGCATAATTATATCATTGGATTCATTCAGATGCTTGTTTTTTTCTTTGAATCACCAAAGTTTCTTTTTAATATATTCAACCTTCATCATGTCTTCAGAATAGTCTTCATTAATGGAAATTTTCATTGAACGGTCTGCTTCAGACTCCATTTCTTGTCTTTTAGAAGGTTCAACTTTTTCTTGTATATTCATTATTTTTTCTTTGTCACTTGAATAACTAGGTTCTGGTAATAAGTTATTTTTTGAATCTTCTATCCAACATTTTTTTTAATTTCATGACTTTCTTCCAAAATACCTGGGAATGTTTCTAAACCCTATTTAGTTTTCTCTAGAACTTCAGTTACTAAATCCTCTTCCCTTTTACCTTATTGTCTTCTTAATATGAGGAATATTCAATTGCAATTATAGTATCCTTTTTAAATCTAGGGTTTAGCATGTCCCTCATATTAAATCTTAATTGATTCATGGCTCGAGTCTTGGGCCTTCTTATAGTAGTTTCATTCATAACTTGGACAATGATCTACAATCTCCAAAACAATCAACATTTAGCGCAGGACAAAGTTGTCATAGTTTGAAATGAAATAGATTCAAATCAGATAATGAATGAACAAGAGATAGTTTATGGCACAATATCTAATAATTGAAACATTTCCTGAAACATCATCTACAATCATTATTTGAATACTGATTAATTGACCCTGCCATATCAGAGTTTTCCAACAACATGAATGCAAAGAGAAATCTCCATTTCTGCTGCCAGAATGTTTTGAACATCAAACCTTCATATTTAACATTTAAGACTCAACCTTTGGGCTAATTTAAGACCTGCAACGTTATTTAAAAAGAAATAAAGTTGCTCCAAAGAGATTAGCTAATAATTAGAGCCATGTTAAACCATATATTAAACTAAAGTACAATGCAATTAAAAACAAGAATCACTCTAAAATTGGCAACTTGACTAACTCTAATAAATTCA
This sequence comes from Larix kaempferi, assembly GCA_027924585.1. Classification (NCBI taxonomy): domain Eukaryota; kingdom Viridiplantae; phylum Streptophyta; class Pinopsida; order Pinales; family Pinaceae; genus Larix; species Larix kaempferi. The sequence continues at coordinate 21,910,849 of BSBM01000289.1, forward strand.
AGGGGTAACTTGATTGAAAAGGAAAAAGATAATGAAACTGATTTGGGATGAGAATCTAGGAGTAACAGAGGGCATTCTCTTTTATGAAGAATTGGAGGATTTCATTAAGGTTATTGAAGGTTCCCTCAAAGCTTACTAGATGGAAGGTGTTATATGTCCTAAATTGATGTTTTATTTTTCTCTCTATTGGACTATTTAGTATTGTATTTATGTTCTTGGTAGGGGGATTTGCTATTGTATTATGATTTTGACAGATTGTCATGAATTTTTGTATAGATTGTGGGCTAGTAATTGCTTTATGCTTTGCCTGAAGGGACGATACTTGAGATGTTTCAGATTTGTGTTGGTTTTGAATGACATACTTATGTATTTTGTAATTATAACTTTGATTCAAGCCTGAATATCGAGTTATAGATTTTTTCTATTGAAAACAAGGAAACCTGATTATGTTATATCATGAAAATCATCCACACTGAATATCTAAGGAAGGCTTCTTTTGTCATTTTGTATAACTATGGCGAGAGGGAAGAAAGCACCACCACCAAATCAAAGATATTTTGATTTAGAAAACTACAAATCCCTTGTACCAATGCTTCTTTATTAAATATTTTATGGTGAATGCAATTTGGTTAATGCTGGTTGGTTGGATATGAATGTGTATTAAAAAATTTAGTGCTTTAAGAAAGTGTTTGACTAACAAATGGATTCATATGTTAGATTATATGAAGATAAATGTTGCAAACTCAATCCAATACCAGTTTTATGGCCTTGGGAATGAGATACCAAAGTTTCCCCTCAAACTATATTGTTGTGTGAAGATTCATTTAGAAATAGCATGCAAGTCTACAAGGATCACAACTTTCCTTTCCCAAGATATATACCCTTTATCTCTCATCTTAAATATTTAATGGTGAAAGATACATACCTTAAATGGTTTGCATGAGCATAAGTATGAAGATCCATTAATTGGTAAAAAGAGGCATATTTATTGTGAATTAAAAAAATCCCTAAAAAAGGTTAATGTCCTTTTGATTGCAACTTCAAATAAGCATTGGGATATCAATCTCTTGCTAAAAATATAGAGTGAGAAAAAGCAAGGCATGATTATAACAATGTGAAGTTTCTTATATAGAATCTAAAATTTAATGCTTTAAATCGGTGGAGCATCCATATGCTCATACACATATAATATTACCATGATAAAATCAATCTTCAATGAGAAGAAATTAAGGCATATTTGTACACATTGAGGGAGGTTTTCTCTCAGGATCAATTGTCATGTCCCCATCCCATTAGAACCTTGGTCAAGTCACTAGCCCATTAGAACCTTGGTCCTAAGTTTTCCTAGCACCACATGGAAATAAATTATTAAAGGAAAATTAATCTAAGTCAACGAAGGAATCCTAAGAGAGGTTGGGGAGGATGAAATGGCATCATAGGAATCTTATCCAAGGTGTGGAAAGGTTCATTAAACATCAAGAAGATTAGTGGAATATTTTGAGCAAGTAATAATTTCCTAGTAATTAATTGCTCATGATGCTCATCAAATGTTGGACCAAGTCCCTAGACCATCCAGTCCCTATGGGTTTAGGAGAAGAAAACGTTAATTGTTGGGATGAATTTTGAACAAGGAATTAGTATCTAGGAAATTTAATCTTTCTAATGTTTGTGATGATCCATAGTTATTTTTATTTTCATGAATAAAGTGATGTTTGGATAAGTGTTAGTGATTATGTGGCTAGGAGGGCGCATAAGAGATAATATTTTGACGATAAGAAGCTTGAAAAAGAAGGAAGTTGGAAGAAAGCAGTCAAGGCTAGAAAGAAATGAAAAAGAGGGAAACTAGATAAGGCAAGGAGAAGATGGCATAAGGCAGAAAAGCAAAAAAAGTAGTGCAAATCAGAAAAACAATGGAAAGCATAATAAAGTAGTAAAAGCAAGAAAAGCAGGTTGAAAGCAGAAAAACAGTGGAAAAGTAGAATAAAGCAGTAAAAGCAAGAAAAGTAGACTAAAAGCATAAAAGCAGATAAGGAAGAAAAGAAAGCAAGATAAAGCAGTAAAGTAGTAAGCATGATAAATCAGGTAAAGCGGAAAGCAAAAAAGAAAATCTTCAAAAAGCAACAAGTCCTAAAATTGCTCATGAAAGCGCATTGGGATAGGTATCTTGCAAAAAATCCATTTAGCCTATAAATTCAAGGAAGAGTGCACTATTGACATCTTTTGGTTAATTATGTTTTGATTTTGATAGCTCTTGAGCTCTCAATTTGACTTGGGACATGTGCCCCTAGTCACAACTATGAGATGTTCCCCTGTTGCTTCAACTAGATGTTTGGATGATGGAATCCAGCCATTTTAATTGATTTTATTGGATGTCCTGAAGCTGATTCAATTCTGGTTCGAAACTCAGAGAAGGTGTCATGAAGTCTGTGATTCAAATTCTCAAGTATTATAGTGTTTTCCAATGATAATTGATTGTATTGAAATATTTAAAGTCTTAGGACTATTTTGAGAATCCTCTTGGATCCGATTTGATGTATTTACTATTATTTTGAACCTCTAATATCATTCATAAAATTTTATAATGCATAAGTCTAAATTATTATAATTTTTCTCCAACCCTTCTAGATTTGCATAGGTTTTAACTAGTTTTCAGTATTGCTTCAGTTTACCATCTTATGTTCAATGGATTTAGATTCTATTAGTTCCTAATGAAAACTAATATCCTAATGAACACAATACATGTCTGATTTTGAAAATTCGTTGGCCCTTTATGCAGTTTGGAATGTCCTAAATATTAACTAGTTGTGCGGTCCCAAAGTTTCTAAATCTTCTCCATGATCCAAAATTTCACCAAACCAAGTATGAACTCTATTTTTGAAGTCTGATAGAGGGATTGGGACCTATACACAATCCATCCACTTCCATCAAGCACCAGAATCCATTGAAGCTCCACAAAAGTCCTTGGGGCATGTGTATTGATAGCCTTGGGTGTGCCAAGGAAATCTTCCTAGGTGTGTTGAGCATCATATTTGAAGAAGGGAGCTTGTATAGGTTTTTTATACTATCATAAACCTACAATTTAACCTTTACCATATATTAAAAGGGTTTTTGGGTCCAATTTTAGTGTTTATACAAGTTTTCTTTAAAACTAGTCATTGTCTTTCCTTCAATATTCTTCCTAGTGTGCCTTACAAACATTAATGTACATTATAGTGGTATCAGAGAATGGTCCTCACACCTACTTGGGTTAATATTTGTAGCAAGGCCAAGTTTCTATGATTTATTGAAGAAATCACCATCATGTCTTTCCTTGGTTTTTTGATGGGAGGAATATAGATGAGATGCTCAAATCTATGAAAAGGTTTAATGACTGCATGGATTTGATTTTTGATTGCAAAAGGGACTTGTACTTAACAAAGTATTGTGTTTATAAAGACAATTTTGAATCAAGAAGGTCTGCTCAAAATTCGAATTCTTTCAAGAAGAACAAACCATCTATCTATGGGAGTTTCATGAGACAATTTACAACCAATGGTACCAAAAACTCTTGTGAATAAGATGTTTCAAGGAAGAGGGAAACTACAATCATGGAACAACCCTCAAATCAGACTACTCATAATGAAAATCCTCATACTACTCAAGATAGATAGGATTCAAGTTGAATGATGGAGGATAGAGAGGAAGCATATTCACTTGAGCATGAAGAAGGCTCTAATCAATCATCTTATGCCCAAGAAGAATCCATACCACTAGATTTGCTCATATTTGATGGCCAACTAGAGGAGTCTTAACCTTATGAATCTACTTTGAATATTATGGTGGAATCATAAGAGGAAGAGCAATATTTTTCTTCCAATCAAGGCATGGTATCATCAGATCTGCAGGAAGAGAGCTTCCTTGGTGAGTTTCCTCATTTGATGGACCCATTAGGGACAAACCAAGAGAAGGATGAATGCACACATGATGAGGATAAAGAACCTCATATGATGATGGGGTATGAAGAGGATAAAGATGAAGGATATTTCGAAGATGAAGATTGGATGACCTGTGGATTAGATTTGGAGGAGGAAGGTCATACTAATGAGGAGTTGAGCATGCCACATTTTCCTTCTTGCATGGAGCATGAGCATGAACACATGGCTGAATGGATTCCTGAGGAGAAGGAGGATTTTCTTGAGTTGATGGATCATGGAGATCTACATGTGCATGAAGGATATTCGGAGTTGCTTGTGTATGAGAAGAGGGATGACATGGAGGATGTGGACCAAGCACTTGTCTTGATCCCAAATGAGGATATACCATTCAAATATACATGCAAAGTTACTTGTTTGTACACGGATTGGACATATAAGTACATAGAAGAGATGGAGATCCAAGGGTGCATGAGACTTGCATATTTGGAAGAAGGAAATTTTGCATGTCTCTCAAAGACCCACCTAGTGAGCAAGAAAATCCACATGCATGGAATATGCATGAGGAGCATTCAAATATGCAAATGAAGAGGGTATATGCATGCATGATTATTGGATCAGCCAACAATGAATTATTTCCATTCACCATTTTGGTGGGTGTATATTGTAAAAAGTTTGGAGTTCAATGGATGCTATCCATTGGGGAGCCTACTTTGCACTACCAAGTTTCTAACTTGAGATCTTTTATCAGGTCTGAGTACATTGAGAGGGTTTCAAAATTCCTCATGACCATTCAAGGCACATCCATGAACATGTCTTATCATTTTGGAGACATCGGAGGTTTTCTACGAATGCATGAGAAGGCATTGGAAGGTCTCCCACCGGGTAGACTAGCTGACAAGGTGAAGAAGCATAAGGCCGAATTGAGGATGGATGTACAATCCATCAATATATTTCATTACAAGTATTTGAAAAGGTTCAAGGAGGGAAGAGAAAGGGACATCAAGAGTTCCTTTGAATTGGGACACATCAAACCAAGTCCTCTTGCATTTCTTATGGGCCTAGTGAAGTTGAAGATCAGAATAGATTGCATGTGCATAAGGAACAAAGTCCTTAACAAGGAGAACAAGGAGGATGAATACCCCACTCCAAGGATTGCTGCAATGGTGGAGGAGTTTCATGTAGCAAAGTTTTTCCCAAAGGAATACTTTCATCATCAAATTAGGAGGAAGAAAGAAGACATGTGGAGGCTAGTATTCAAGTACCATTGTGGGCATGTTGAGTTTATAGTCATGATCCTTGGCTTGAATCATACACCTACTACATTTCAGCCTTGCATGTACACCATGGTAGATGAACAAATTTGTAAGTATGTTTCCAAATTTTCTAATGATATGTTTGTTTGCAACAAGGGTTGGGAAGAATGCTTGGATATTGTGCTAACCCTTATGGCAGAGATACCTTTCCATGCAAATGGATCCAAGTATGAGAGGGGAGAGATTGAGTTCGTGGATCTTAATCATATGGATGTGCAAGTTAGTACCAACTTGCATGATGGGATGATTTGGAATACTCATGGTGGACCAAGTTCAAGAAGCAACACAAGATGCTTCTTTAGATTCTCACAAGTAAGCATTAAGGAAGAAGTTTATTGCTGGTTAGGAGAGACTGAAATGATGATTCAAGAGATGATGGGAGTGAGGGATGGTTTCCTCATATGTGCACTACCAAGTTCCACTCACCCATTCGACCTACAATGGGGTGTCACAAAAGAAGGCATGGAAGCAAATTTGATGAGGATTGGGCACTCCAATTATTTTGAAAGAAGAAGGTTGCAGCCATATGATAAGCATGAACTCATGAAAACCATAATGCATGCCATGGCATGGTTCAAATCAATTTCAAAGCAGAACATATGGGTGGTCGAATATAATCACAAAGGTTGGATGCACCTCTTGGTAAAGGATATTTCCATAACACAAAACAAAAAGAAAGGGGCAATGTCCAAGCCCATGTTTTTGATGAGAAGTAGCATGAAGGAGGGTGGAAGCATGAAGATCAGTTCAGATTTTTCAAGAAGGTTATTGTTCACATAGACTGAATCCATTTGGTACCTATCACAAGGAATATGTTGACATCCCATGATCCATATATGTTGTATAAATTTCTCCCTATGGATAGGTAGAAATCCTCTTAGGTTAAAGTAGACTTTAACTGACTCTAAACTAAGACAAAGGGATAACAAATGCTACCTTGAATTCCTAGATCTAAACAGACATTTCAAGATTAAACTGCTGGAAGAAACAAAAGAGATCTAACTGACCTTCAATCCAATTGCTTGTCTTAATGGTTGTTCCAATTTCCAAGTCCTCGTGAATGAACCTGTCAAAATGAAACCAAGATACAAGCATATACGATTCTCTAGCAACTTGAAATATGAGTTAGGATCTAAATCTATAACAGATACAAATCATATAATTGAAACAAAATCAACACATGTGATTTGGGAAAAAAGACAAGTTATTTTCTATTACCAACTTGAAGTCACTTACAATGGTTGCTTGATATCCAAGCCAACTCCCAGCTCCAAGTGCTTCCTCCTCTAGCTATCTCCACAAAGATTCAAGATCATAAGTTTGATGTCTCCAAGAGTCCTCCTTTTTGCTCATGGAATGTCTCTCTCTTATAGTGTGTAGTAGGGTTAACCAACAAGAGAGAAGGATGGATCTTGGGAGAGTTTAGTGGATTAGGCCCACTAATCACAGAAAGTGAGTTAGGATCGAATCAAGGATACCAATCCTCAAAAATCTCTCGAAGATCAAGATCCCACAAGCCATGGCAAAAAGGCTAAAAAGGGAGTACCGCGCCTCTTAAACTGAGCATAGTGCGGTAGTACCGCGTGGCAGAGAAAGAGCATAGCGCGGTAGTGTGGACTACCGTGCACCTAAGCTAGAGCAAGGCGCGGTAGTGTAGGTATATGAAGTCTCAGCTGGGTTGATTCTTGACATAATAGGTTTGTCTTCAAGGATCACTCATCATTTTTCTCTTCTGGGTGTTTTAAGCAGTAGGGGAAGTGTCATCAACTATTTATGGTGAAGATGCGACATTGTGGAATATGGAGGTATAACAGATGCCCCCTAAAGTGTGAGGTCAGAAGGGACTGATGGCCGAAAGACTTTACAAATACTGTGCATAGATAGAATCGAGGAGAGAAACAAGGAGCTGAAACAGAAACAAGATGTTAGATATACTACTGAGGCGGGCATCCCCAAGCTCGGAAACAATTGACTCAAAGCATGGCTACCGACCAATACATTGCAGATCCATGAGTACTGAGATGATATAGATTGTAGACAAATCATGGCTACTATGAACAAGCATAGATCCATGAGACAGTAATGACACAGCAACGACCAATACAAAAGTGGATCTGTGTGACAATACAAAGGACATCTCCATCGCAACCTGGACGCAATCAAGATACAAAGGTGTGCCCAGGGTCTTCTACCCAATCGCAAATGATACGAATCTAGCCATGTGATTACAAAGTGTTGAAGTTGAACATGGTAGAAACCATTTGATTACTGGTCAATGATGTGAACCGTTAACAAATGCGAGGGAAATCACCAATGATGACGATGATCCCCAAGGTATCTGTAGTACATCTCAACGAAATGCGAATGAATGGGTTGATGTCGAGCATTCGAGAGATTGTTCAATCAGAGGTCAATGATGTAAACCTACTGTCGAACACGAGGAAACCTGCCATTGAGGCATGCAGGTACCAAGGTACTAATGGTTGATCCCGAAGTCCAATTCTCAGATAGTGATTTGGCGTCGACGGGAATAGACTCGTCGAAGGTGGGCCATAATGATTCCCACATCATCGACACGAAATCGAAATGAAAGATAGTATAGGATGATGAAACAATGGAGCATGTACTAACATAGCGGAGGTCTGACACAATGAATGACTCTGAACAATGCAACCCTTTGAACATATAACGGCATGTAACAGGACTTGGAAGTAGGGATTATTGATAGCAGAGGATAGGCACCGAATGAGTAGGCTCGTGGCCAGAGAGATGACTCAGGATGATGACCATAACTCAGCGAAAATAGATACCCAAAATAGACAAGGGATAGACGCATGCCATGTTCAAAGGTGACGACTGACAAGCTGCCAAAATAAACTTGACTTGTTCCCCATATTCCCCCGACATGATAGACGAGTACCTCTTTGTTGTTTTTTGAGCTTGAAGAGGATAACAGATGCTCGGTATAGCTCATCTCATAGATGAGTCCAATCTCACATGTTTTACGAACCTGAGAAAGGAGGGGTTCATCCCAAAGTGGGTCCTTTGATGTTAAATTTTAACGAGTCCAAGGAATGGAAACTCGGTAGTTTTTCACATTTAGAGAGCCTGAAAAACTTAAAGGAGGCTCCAAAGTGTACTTTTTTGTAAATTTTAGTCCCTCGATGCCGAAAAAGTGTAAAACAATTCCCGAGAGAACTCTCCCAGCCAAAAACTGACCGAGGTATACCTTTCTCGTAAATAGTCTAGACGGGATGAAAAAGGGATAACCTATCACCGAATAGACGACCTTTCAAATACTTTTACAAGTGTGAAAGAGTCAAGATCACTTGGAAATATTTTCAATTTTAGGGAGTCTGAAAAGAGCTTAATTATGGACTCCAATGGTCTTTTTAGTAATTTTTAATTATTCTGGTCCGAAAAGAGAATAAAATACAAGCAGGATAATAATTTCCTCATCGTTTAACGAGCATGAGTAAAGCTGACTAAGCTCGACACCATTTACTTAAGTTTGACAAGCATGACACGGGTGTAAAAGTGCTTGGAATCTTTTTCAAGTTTTAATCTAGAGAACGAAAAAGATAAAGTAGGCTCAAAATGAAGGTCAAACAATAAATGAACGCCAATGTGGATATTTTTGTTTTTAAAGGAAACCCTGTCAACAAATGCTCATGGAACCAGATATTAGTAATGTGAAATGGGTTTTAATTTAACTAGATAAAATAATGAGTAAAAAATAAGTGAAAAAGTTATATAAATGATGGGTAAATATGGAAAGTTACCATTTCACTTGTGCATTTGCCAAAAGAGGAGATTTTACCCATTGAGGAGCAAAAACTTCAAGAGTTCATATCTGGAGATCCGGAGCATTGTTTCAACAGTCATCTGCGCTAGGTAAGAGCTTTCAGGCCCCTCTTTCATTTCATGTATGAATAACTTGATTTCAGTAGGGAAGAACAATTTTTTGGGCGAGCCCTATTAGGCAATTTTCACCTTCCACAGTACCGCGCGGGAGCCATATACAGTACCGCGCTGTAAGATTAAACACAGGCGCGGTACTGTGCCGTACCGCGCAGTCAATTTTCCCCCAGGCACGATAGTGGCGATTTTCAAGATGAAAAAATTATTTTTTCTCAAATTTTTAGCTGAGATCAAGTTGTTAAATGATTAATGAATGTTTCCTATGACCTTTTGCAGGTGTCTGCAACTTGTTTGGAGAAAAATGGTCCATTGGAAAGAAAGAGAGCATGAAGCGGATGATTTGTTGGCCGAAGATGACCAAGAGACATTGACTGCATTGCGGGAATGTGGTTTGTTGAAATTCTTCAAGACCAAAGGCATCCGTAAGCAGGCAAAACTTCTCACCCACATTATTCAAATGTGGGACCCCGACATTCAAGCTTTCCGAGTAGGAGAACACACACTCGAGATTGAACTCGAGGACATTTATTTTCTCACGGGCCTCTCGAAAAGAGGATCCCTGGTGAGTTTTACTGGGTTCACAGCCTCGGAGGCGAGCACAGATGCTTTAATTGCTCGTTATTGCCGTCAAGGTTCGGGGAAGAAAAGCGGCAAGGTGGTCATTAAGGACATTGTAGAACTTCCTTTGAAAACCGTGTTGTTCACCATCACACGTGCAACAGGGAGCACGGGTCCCCATTAGGCGTCCCGTACACAGATGAATCTTGCAGTGGATTGCATGGCAGGAACAGCATTCAACTGGTGTGAGGCAGTATTGACCAACCTCAAAGAGCAAGTGAACAAGAGCAGGCTTGGAGAGAATTCTCAATTTGGGTATGGGAGCATCTTAGTCACCTTCTTCTTGGTGAGGGTGCCATTGTTGCGCCCACAGATAGCCATGCCCCCCCGTCCACCCACCAAGCCATGGATGGCTCGATGGAGTGAATACGCAGGACGACTTGGGGGGCCACAGCTTTTGGCTTTCGGTGAGGATTTCTTCTCGTGGCTCGAGGAATAGATTGTGATGATCGATGACTACCCCTATGCAAGGGTGGACTTCCGCGAGGACATAGACTTGGCACTGCCGGAAGATGAGGATTGGGACAATTCAGGTATGACCTTCATAAATGTTTTTTTTTTGTTTTTTTGAATATATAGTTTTTATTGTTTTTTAGAATGTGTAAAAGACTTTAATATATGTACATGTGCATGTCGCAGATCGTGGACCACAGATACCGGCAGGGTACTCGCCATTACGCCGAGGTGGTGTTGATCACGAAGTCGCTCCGAACGAGGAAGAAGACAAGGATGAGGCGGGAGGGGTCCAGGAGATAGAGAGGAACCTACAGGGTTTAACCCATGGTGTCCCCGCTATGAGGGTGGACGACATCCCTTTACATCTCCAGCGGCATACCGTAGGTGTGCCTAGGCGTATTGGCCGACTCCTCCGTAGGGTGGCTCGGGCTATAGTGTGTCATCACTAGCAGCATGAGGAATCTGATGAGGAACATGATAGATCCCCCAGATCTCCTTAGATGGTAGCTTTTATCTTTTTGCGGAATGTATACGATATGTAGGCTTTGAGAGCCAAATTTTTGTATGGGATTAGGTCCCAAATTTTGTCTTTAAAACAAAAACTTTATGTATTTGAAAAACACTTTTATATACAGTGATATATATATGGACCTACTTTTATGACCTATTTATTTACAATGACTTGTGTGTTTATTTTGTGATGTGTTTTTATATATGGGCAAGATGCCAATCCAAAATGTAATTAGCTAATGAATCAACTATACAATTGAATTCCCTTGGTACGTGTTGATATGAAATGAAATTAAAAGATCATTCCAAGAGGCATACCCTCTGAAATAAACGAGGTAGGATGGGATCGTGAACTGTGTAAACACGATTCAGATGCGAAACCACGAGTTGGGAGTCTAAAAAGACTGATAGGGAGTCAATTCCAAGGGAAGCAACCTCTGTCAAGAGTCCGATGACTGCATGGTACTCTGCGATATTGTTGGTTGCAGGACCCAAACAATTGGCTCCTTAAGATAGCAACTCGCCAGTGGGAGAATAGATTACCCATGCTGCGGAAGCGAGGTTCCGGGTATGCCGGCTTGCACCATCGGCGAATCCGAAGTAGGCAGACATCTGCGCACAAAATCACAAGTCAAGGTAAGAATGGATATATGAGGTCCGTGCGTGCACACCAAAAGGATGAGTGAAAACAAGCTAGGTACATTATGTACAAAAAAGTATCTCGCGTAGGATAACCTTACGCGTAGAAGCGTTTGAGGTATATCCCATTGCGGGGCCGTGCTAATGGTGTGCCATCACAATCGACGAGTTCATAAGCTCCTTTCTCCAAGACACGTTTTACAACAAAGGGACTGTACCAAATAGATTCTAGCTTTCCTTTTCCAAGTTTATCATGCATTTGATCATATGTGAGTACGAGGTCACCTTCATTGAAAATCCGAGGTTGAACGGATTTGTCATATTGTGCTTTGACACGTTTTTTATGAGCTTTGTTGGCTAAAGCAGCGTCGCGGCGGGTTTCATCTAGCTTGGCTAGGTATAGAAACCGTTCCTCTTCGGAAGTGGTGTGGGGAAGTAACTCTATGGCTATCTTAAGTGATGGAATTTCACATTCAATCGGTAAAATGGCTTCCAGGCCATACACCAGTTGGAATGGTGTAAACCCAGTAGCACTTTTTACTGAGGTTCGGTATGCCCATAGTGCTGAAAATAGAGCTGAGTGCCAGTTGGATTTATGAGTATCCACAATACGCTGAATCATTCGTTGCAGAACTTTGTTAATGGCTTCAACTTGGCCATTAGCTTGTGGGTAGTATGGGGTTGAGTTTTCATGGCGAAAACCCAATTTGGCACTTAGTTCCTCAATCATATGGTTCCTGAAGTGGGAGCCATGATCGGTCACAATGGATTGTGGGACACCAAATCTAGCTATAATGTTATTGAATATGAATTATGCTGCTGTTTTTCCATCCTCAGCATAAGTAGGCATCGCTTCAGCCCATTTTGTGAAATAGTCAACAACTACTATGACATAGATATGCCCCCCGGCTGAAGTGGGCTTACAGTGCATGAAATCTATGCCCCATTTGGAAAAGGGGCCGACGGCAATAACAAGATGGAGTGGAGCAGGGTGCGAGCGTGTCTTATTATGAAAGAATTGATAGGGTGGACATTTCTTGACCGTTTCAATGCAGTCTTTGAAAATCGAGGGCCAGAAATATCCTGCTCGCAGTATTTTTTGGGCCGTAGCCATCCCAAAGAGATGACCACCACATGCTCCAACGTGGCAGTCATTACGAACGCGTTCCGCTTCGTCTAGAGTCAAACAGTGTCGACACCATGTCGATAAAGGGTATCGTTGACTATGAGGTAGTACTTGGTGTGATGTCGGATGCGTTGACGTTCATCGCGAGTGAGGTCGGGGCGGAAACGTTGGGTTTGGAGATATAATAAAATATCCCCGTACCATGGATCAGACGTGCTAATGAGGAACAACGATTCATCAGGAAGAGAATCGATGGGCTCAGATTGCTCGGTAACACGGGGCAAGTTACAAATCAACTCAACAAAGACCAAAGACTTCTTGGACTTGGCTTTGGAAAATTCCAAGTCAAACTCTTGTAGGATGACTATCCAACTATACTAATCTAACATGGCTAGTGCTTGATACTTCTTTCTTTAAGCTAATTTTTTGGATCCTGCAATTTCTCACAAAAACCCCAAACAAAATCGCTTTGATACCAATATGATTCGAAACTGTAATGGATATTCCATTGGAATAGTTCTTCGTGATATATATTACATTTTATACATAGTCTTTATAATGTAGTGTTTTCTTAAGACTAAAATTCAATATTACTATCGTTCTAATCAAATTACTTAGAAACACTGAGACTGAAATAAAAGAAAGGTAAAAAATACCGCACCATCCACATAATGAACATAATATGCATCATGGGAAATCCAATACAGGACACCCAAAAAAAAGGTGAGGATTATTCCTTGTTATTTTATTCTCATATATGAGATGCAAATACAAAGAAATGTGAGCTCACTAAGGATTTTCCTTTGACACTATGGCATGTTGACTACCACAAGGTCTTCTACTTCCTCTATTCAACTCCAATATCCCACTCCATTTATTTTCTCAACTAAAGAATAGTATCCAATATAATAAGAATGGAACCCCTTCCTTTCCTAGTGTCCCAATATTTAACTTGTGTTAATAGTCAGCTATGTTTAGGGTAAGCATTTTTGCATGCCTCAACTACCAATTAGGATTAGGGTTTTCAACCCTATAGAATTTCTTTGAAATTACACAAGTGACTAGCTCCACATGTGTGAGTAATGGGATATAACATGGCATCCACTTGTACCATTGTGTTAAAAGAATACGTCAGTTTTCAAGAGACATAACTTCCTCATACGCTCTCAATGTGTATAATAACGCCGATATTTTGGGACCATGTTTGCAAAGTTTTGACCCAAAAAAATGTACCAAGGTAAGATAATATGGGGTACCTAGGTGTTGGGAAGATTAATTTTCTAATTAAATAAATAGTTGAAACTCCCAAAACATAAATTGTCAACCCGATGAAGTATTTTATTTCAAAGTTATGGTGCACTATCTATGCAAGCACAATTTCTACGTGACACTGTTGATCGATTGGTATGAAATAAAAACTCATTATAAACTAGATCACGCCTTCTTGAAAAGAAATCAAACCCTAATCTGATTCATAAAATCACACTGTAAATATAATCATTCTTCAAACAAAATCAATTCTTATGAAGCAAGATCTAATTACATAAATCTAAAAGAAGTGATATGTTGGCTAACAATCTATCAAAACGAATTAACAGGAAAACAACAATGATAAATCTAACAATGAATGAAAGCATGAACTAGATAATAAACAAATCTACACAATAAAACACTTAAAATCAACACTATCAACATTTGCACATGGAAGAGGGCCCTTCCTCCACTGAGCAGAGCTGGATCTCCATAATGAAAGTATACAACTCCAGAATTAAGAAACTGCCAGCATGTATTATCAGAATGCAATTATTACAACAGAGTTTGGATCAAATTCTATAGCATAAAATTGATTGCCCTTCCCCTCCCTTCTCCATGAGATTGATTACATATTTATACATAAAAATCCTTCATGAGGATGAGGAACTGAATTCCCAACTTGGAATCTGTTTTAACAAATTTGCTAATTTGAAACACGGTCGTAACTATAAATATAGGACTTACATGTTTAGAGAACCATTCGTATCTCTCAAACAATGAATTTTTTTTTTGCGATTTCCTTCCATACCTAGTAATTGACGTCGTTACGCACAAAACCCATGTCCCTGATTTTCTAGATTCTTCTTCATTTTCCCGAAAATTGAAACACAAATCAATGTGTTATTATCTGGCATGCGTTTTTGGTTGAGGCTGTTTGATCATGAGCTGGAAGCTTCCATGTTGGACATGTGTACAGATTCAATATCACAAATCTGCATAATCAATCTTAGGAATGAAATCATGTTGTGAATTTTGTAATGACCCTTTTTTAAATTTTTATTAAAATGACCAATTTTTCTTTTTTTCCCCAAATTCGACCTTTGACTAGTTTTGATGCCTAGGTCTCCAATTTGCCCCAAATGATCCCAAATATTCTGAGAAGGCATATGGATGATGTTTGAACATAAATATGTGTTTCAGGGATTCTTTTGGACCTTTAAAATACTTCTGCAAGTCCTCTTTCAATCCTGGCCAATGTAGGGAACTTTACTAGTAATTTCCCTTTAACTAGTATTAGTCTCTAGGTCTCCAATTGGCTCCAAATGCCTTCAAATATTCAAGGAAGGTGTATGACTGATATTTGTACTTTATTATGATGTTCATGGATGATTTATGACCATTAAAATACTTCTGAAAACTTTTTTAAGATTCTGGACAAAGTATGGAATTTAACTAGCAATTTGAGGTTCAAATTCCCCCAGGGTAAGTTCTGAAAATGGCTCTCCAAATGCCTCCAAACTCACTCGAAATTATGAACAGAGGTAGGGTATGTATAAGGGACATTATTTAGGTCTCATGTGCACCATTAATCAGTTATTAAGTCTGTTCTAACCTTCTCCCAAACAACAACAAAAATCACTAATTCGACCCTTGGGGAAATGGCACCAAATATTCTCCAAATGTAAATAAACTGACTAAAATGACTTCAAAATATTAAGTACTAAACATGAAACTTGTATAATACATCAAAAAAATTCCATTCATAAATAAACCATCAGTATTTTACTTATCCATTCGAATCCATCAACATTACATTGGTTCACAACAAGGTAGTGGGGAAATGACACTGTTCTTTCATTAAAAATGAGATTTATACATTTCTACTTCGAATTTAGACCTGAAAATTTCTGGAGATGAAGAGCAGAGTATTTAATTCATATTAAAAAATAAATGGGGCATTATAATCTCCCCCAAAGAGTACAATAGCTCACCAAAAACGCCTTCCCTCAAGGATTAAGAATATGCCATGAGAATTGGAAATGGTTGAAGGAGTGAGATGCACTAGAAGAAACCATGAGCTTCCCTGTAGCTTACACCTGCAAATTAAGACTCCATTAAATCTCCAAATAAAAGTTCTGATTGGCATTTCCAATTACCAACTTGGATGGGAATCTTTCACCCTCGAAATTGTCTAAGGCAAGAAACTAGTCATCCACTAGCTCTCCCTCTTCACAAATGCAATTGCAAATTTATCAAATGATCAAAAGATTCTATTATTCTTTGTTCATGACTTTTATAAACTTCTAATTTCCTCCATGGGTCGAATTCCTTCTAAGAGACTCATGTCAACTCAAGTTGGGAAGAGATTCCAAAGAATGTCACTTGTACAACAATTCCTAGTCTCCCACTTCCACCAAATCACATGTGGAAGCATCTTAGCTGTCCTAACTCCCTTGAGCACCCTCTTGGAGGCTATGTTTAGCCCTGACATGTCATATATGTCATATTTCAGCCTTCAGGTCTGATTTGTGTCATAGGTGTCATAGCATCTTCATCATTGTTGTCATAGAGCTAGGGAATCTAGCCCAAGTGTCCCACTAGCTCCAAATTGCCTGTTCCTCTTCCATGGGAGTTACTCTTCCTCTATATTTCGACCTTGGATGAATCATGCCATGAATAATACCTTTTGAACTCCCCCAAGTATGTTACCATTCACCTTGAATTCGAATTGGTGAGAAAATGATGCCAAGCGTAATGGGGAAATCTAGCCATATGTGGGTCCCTTTTCCTCCACGTGTCTTCATGACCAAATGCCACTTTTATTTTCACTTGTATATATTTATTTATCTCCTTTATTAAATATTTATTCCATTCTAATGTTCAAACATCATTTATTATCCCCCTTATTCCAAATCCCAAAGCTTCCACCCCAAACCTAAGAACCTAGTAATTTTCCTCCTCGGCAATTATTTGACCTTTAGTATTAATTTGATAAACTCTCATGAATATGGCCAATGGGATTAGGCCATTGTGACCCAATGCAAAATTTGGGACATGATAAATTTCCATGTGGACGTGTGCTAGCATGCCAACTTTAGAGACTTGAACCATGAGTGATGATGTTGCTAATATGAAAAATCACTTCACAAACAATCATCAACAAAATTATGCATAATAGTCTTCAATTCATAAAAAATAAAGGAAAATAATCATTATTAACCACTAAAGCATCAATGGAAGTAATATGGTATTTATAGGCAGTTACATCAAATGGATGGAAAATGGAATGATAAATGGGTAATAATAGGAACAAGAGGGATGAAATAGATGTCGGAGGGATGAAATAGATGTTGATAGGTGATGAAAATAGGGACAAATCCGTGACCCAACATCTCCCCCAAACTGAACTTGTTGCATGTCCTGATGCAACCCAATACCCATGTAGCATCCAAACTAGAAGGACTCATTTGACCATTGCTTTCATTTTACCATGCATAGTGACCAAAACCAATCTGCTTTCCCATTGATGATGCTAATGGAATATGATGCTTCTTTTCAAACAATACTTGAAACTCCTTCAAACAATGGTTGTTGCATTTCTCATGAAAGGATAATATGAAAACATATCACCATTAGAAAATTATGAACACAACAAGTGCTGATTTCTCAATATAAGGTCATCCATATCATCTTAGCAGCTTTATGCTTCCTGTTTATAGCCATCATACATTCAAAAGTAGCCGTCAAGCGATCTCTAGCAATTTTGATGGAGTTTTAGCAACTGTTTCATCGAAATTTATGAATCATTTTCTCACAAAGTACAAAGTGGATTTTATTGAAATTTTCCAGGCATGTTCATATTGTTCTCATGCTTCTCCATACCAAAAATCAATGCTATATGATGCACGTATGTCGAGATATAAGCAAAGTGGTCTCAAGTGATTTCTTAGCAATTATGATGGAGTTTCAACAAAGTGTAGTGGAGTAACAACAATTTTGAAAATTCTAGTGTGTATGCAAACCATAACTTAGTTGAAGAATATTTTTTGTAATATCATAATTCACCTTTTAATGCATAGTCCTAGAAAAAATCATAGCAATTTGATGCACAAATCCCAAGATATCCTGCTACTCAAAAATTGTTGTTGAAATTCTACTAAGACATTGTTGAAATAGTGTTGAAACAATTGAATTTATCTCAAAGTAAAAAATGGCTATGGATCAAAATTTTCATGCAAGTTCTTATTGGTCTAGTGCATCTCCAAACTAAATTTGGGAAAGACTTGGTTGACATATTTCAATAAATGAGCAAATAAGTCACTGAAAGTCTATATTGGCAAATTTTTGCAGGTGTTTCAGCAAACTTCCTGAACCAATTTCTCACAAAATACAAAATGGGTTTGGCTGAAACTTTTCAAGCACGTTTTTACTTGTCCAATGCATCTCCACACCAAAACTCAAAAATACCCACATCACGGATTTCAAGAACAATGCAAATTGGTTGTAGGTGATGATGGCCATTTTTTAAAATCCGTGAAGCATTTTTTTTCTTCTGAAAATTGGTGAGTATATTCCTCTTACCACATTGCTTCTGCTCACAAAAAATCAAATCCATCTAATGCACGGATATCGAGATATAGGCAAAATGGTTGTAGGTGATGATGGCCATTTTCTCGAAAACAGTGCATTGGATTGAGCTGAAACTTACCAGAGTTGTTCTTCATGATGTTATGCATTCCCTGTCCAAGTTTCATGAAAATACACTTCATGGTTCGGAAGATATGCTTACTTCAATTTCTGCACTTTTTATATATGAGAAAAACAAATATGAATGTCAAATGAGAGAGCAAACCAACAAACATAATAACCCTTCTCCCCCAAACCAAATAATTTCCATGTCCTCATGGAAGAGAAGAGTTTTTAGTTAAGTTGGAAATATCCATCCCCCCCAAACTTAACATGATGCCATTCTCAAACACCTTGGAGGATATAAACCAATACATTCATCAAAGACCTTCAAATTAATTACCGCAAGCCTCACTACTTTTCTGTGTGCCCACTGATTCAATTTTAGAATACCCTCTATCACGTATGCAAGACCACATCCACGCCAACAAATATTTAGATCCATTATTGCATACATACCAAGCATGAACAGAAGGTATTGAATCCCACTTATGAATCAAATTGTGACTCAAATATGTTTAAATTTTCCCATCCCATTTACCATATCCATTTTAAGATTAATGCCAAAAAAATGTTGCCAAATGTTTGTTAATGCTACTGTATATATGGCTCTAAATATGCTACCTCAAAATTTTGGAAAATATTAGTAGGATAGGCTAAAACTTACATGGTTGCTTCACTGCTACTTTGTATTATGGTGCTCTTATCAAACTTTTTAATGTCATGGTGGCTTGATTATAGTCCCGGAAATTCCATTAACCATAAACTCATATCTCTGAATGTATTTTTTGTTGTATAGAAGCACATGCTTCTTTTGTTGGAGGTTCTTGTGGATCATCAAAAGTACCTTATCTTCCTACTGTCGGTTCTTGTGTGGCAACAACAAATAATTTTCTCATGCTTGGATATAGGAGATGTTGGAAGGGACTTGAAGTGGAATGGTGAGGGTTTATAAATGGACAAAGATAGCAGTGGATGGATAATAGAGGAAATGAAAAGGTTATGATAGGTAAAGTGAAAAATGTTCCACCCCCCAACTGAATGTTTTCGATATATTTGAAAAATGAAAAATGGTAAAGAAGTGAAATGGATAATGCTTAATGGTTTTGATGACATTTTCCAAAATTTTTAACAAATAAAAAACTCATGCTATTTTACCTCAAGTTTTACCTCCATGGAAACCTTGGTTGGCATGGATGGAATGATGCTGGAGCAATATAGGCTGATATGATGCTGAGACAAATGTGTATGAAAGATGAAACTGAATGAGGTTGAATATGATCTGAAATTATATTGTGTTGGTTGCATGTAAGACTAACTGCTGAGACAAATGATGAGGATGAATTCTACCACAAAAGTAGAGATCTCCTTCCCTTATTCTGAAAATCAATTGTTGAAATGAAAATAGAAAGAAACTACAAAAATATTGAAACAAATGATGCTGCAAGTCCCTGTCGAAACCATTAGATCACATAATCTTCAATTGCTACAAAACTGAGGTACAATTATTACCATGCGAATGAATGTGTTGAATTCGAGCATGGAAAGAAATCATTGGATTATCAACCATTAATGTATGTCGTTAACCAATGTGAAGCAACTCACCTTTGATGACAGTGAGCTCTAAAGTACCTTAGTGCATCTTGATAGGTACGAATGAATGTGTTGGATTCAAGTCACCTGCAAGATTTGTCAATCAAGAGGCATTGATGAATCCCCATGATTAACAATAATGAAATCTGCCATCGATTCATGCAGATCCCTGCGCACTATAAAACTCTAATCTCGATCCTAGATGATGTGTTGGAGTCGATGGGACAAGACCATTGGAAGGTGGACCTTAATGAATTCCACATAGTCCAATACGAGTACAAAATAAATGATTGTGAAGAATCATAGTGAAAAATAGAACCAACATGAAACTCGGAAATTGAAAGTATACGTGAAGTCATGATGTAGTAGTGATAGCAAATAAAAAGGTTAAGGTTGACTACATAAGCAGTGGAAATTGGGACTTTGACATGAATGGATTTTTAGAGCTTTGAAATGAGGAGGGTGAATGGATATATCAAAACATAATTGGATTCTTGAGAGGTTTCTTTTGGAAGCAAATGGTATGACAAGTGGGATGAGCTTATCTCCTTCAAGCTCTCATTGAGACATGCTTTTCTGAAAAGATTATGATCTTTGAAAATCACTTTTGCATAAAGTAGTATTTCTTATTGTCCTCGAACCTAAAAAATACTTAGCACTAATATGCAATAAAACGCGAGATATGCAATTCACAAATAATGCTTAATGAAACAAATTCAAGGAAAAATAAAATACATTTGTACCTGTCGGTAGTGGTGCAACTTAGACTATCTCCTTTTGTTGATGTCTCTTTTGAGTGGTTCCAAAAACCAGATTAGATCTAATTATTGTAATTTTGTTTTCAGGAAGGATTTTTGTAACAAATAGAGACAAATTAAAATTTGAAAATTCAAGACAAAAAATGATTTAAGCATTTTGTTCAAATAGTCAACAATTCCAAAGCATTCCTGAAAACATCTCATAGCCATTCCTTATAGTTCCACTTTCTAATATTCTAGATCGCAACAAGGCGCGGGAAGAGAGCATACTTATTTGAAAATAAAAACTAAAAAACAAACTCATGGGTCTATTATGTTATTCTATCCTACCCTATTCTACTTGGAAATATAAAAATTGTTCAAGTGTATGCATATTTCCAATGTAACCACATGCGTAATAGGAATATAAACATATTCACACTCAAGTTTGAAAATTTTAATTTAAAGCATATGAGAGTGTGAGAGAACAACTGCGGGAAATAATATGATACAAATAAGGAAGGAAGAATGAAGTAATTATGTGACCTAGTAACTACTTCGAACCATATTTCAATAGAACTATGATATTCTTGATTCCCTTTTTGGTTTAGAGCACACTGCATCTCTTCTTTGGCCTCCTAGATCTCAAGTTCGAATGATTCCTCCCCATTAGATATATGTGGCTCATGGAATATTGGTTCTTTTTTCACTTCTGGAGAGGTGGATAAGTTTTTGACTGCTGTCAAGATGTGCTCTTCCTGAGAAGAAGAAATCTCAGATGCTGCTAGGATTTGATAGAGTTCTTCCAAACTTATGTTCATCCTTGAATCCATCTTGCTGGTACTCCTATATTCATAAAATGGATTAGTAGAAGGAGGGGGGTTCTTACATCACCCAAAATTTGACTACAATATGAATTTAAAGCTAAATGAATTAAACTAGATGCATAAATAAAACCACTCTTGCAGAAAAGAAATAACACACACTTGCAAAAAAATTGGAAATCACACCACCCTTAAAAGCAAATTCAATCCAATGAAAAACAATCATGCATCCTACATGCCCTGACTCTTATGAGTAGGGTAATTTTTAAGGGCGAAATTTCGCCAATTGGCTATTTTTTGGGTTTTTTTTCAAAAAATAAATTCGTTATTTGGTCATTTTTAGTCTCTAATATCGCCTATATTTACATAAATATGTTTTTGTATCATAATATTCGCCAAAATTTACATATTTTAGGAGTAAATTGTATGTTTCATATTTAATATTCGCCTACCTATATATATATATATATACATTTTTTTAATCCAAAATAATCGCCTAGGATACTATAGATAAGCATAATATTAGAATCCTTAAAAAATACCCTACTTATGAGGATGAGCTCATTACGGTCTGTCGAAGGATGCGTAGCTCTTCACTACGTCTTACCACCCAGAAACCCTAGAATCAGGAACACATCTACCATGCTATACTTTAACAGTGCATCTACAAAACAATGTTAGATGTACTTTTGCACCATTGATAACTTCCTCGGAAATAGTGCCAATATGTTGGGTAGATTAATTGTCTAATTAAATAAACAGCTGAAACTCCCAAAACATAAATTTTCAACCCAAGGAAGTCTTTTATTTCAAATCTATCATGCACTATCTATGCAAGCACAATTTCTACCTGACATTGTTGATATATTGGTATGAAATCAAAACTCATTATAAACTAGATCA
Organism: Larix kaempferi; assembly: GCA_027924585.1. Classification (NCBI taxonomy): domain Eukaryota; kingdom Viridiplantae; phylum Streptophyta; class Pinopsida; order Pinales; family Pinaceae; genus Larix; species Larix kaempferi. The sequence continues at coordinate 21,933,343 of BSBM01000289.1, forward strand.
CACCTTCTTGAAAATAAATCAAACCCTAATCCTATTCATAAAATCACACTGTAAATCTAATCATTCTTAAAAAAAAATCAACTCTTATGAAGCAATATCTAATTACATAAATCTAAAAGAAGTGCTACGTTGGCCAACGATCTATCAAAACGAATTAACAGGAAAACAACAATGATAAATCTAACAATGAATGAAAGCATGAACTAAATAATAAACAAATCTACACAATAACACACTTACAATCAACACTATCAACATCTGCTCAGGGAAGAAGACCCTTCCTCCACTAAGCAGAGGTGGATCTCCACAATGAAAGTCTACAACTCCAGAATTAAGAAACTGCCAACATGTTTATCAAAATGCAGTTATTATAGCAGAGTCTGGATCAAATTCTACAGCATAACATTGCTTGTCCTTCCCCTCCATTCTCCATCATATTGATTACATATTTATACATAAAAATCCTTCATGAGGATTAGGAACCGAATTCCCAAATTGGAATATGTTTTAACAAATTTTCTAATTTGAAACACGACCGTAACTATAAATCTGGGAATTACATGTTTAGAGAACCAGTCGTATCTCTCAAACCATGGTTGTTTTTGGCGATTTCTTGATGAGCCAAGTAATTGATACCGTTATGCACAAAACCTATGTCTTGTATTTTCAAGATTCTTTTTCATATTCCCGCACGTTGAAAAACAAATCAATGTGTTCTTATGTGACATGCATTTTTGGTTGAGGCCGTTTGATCATGAGCTAGAGGTTGCGATGTTAGACATGTGTACAAATTCAATATCACAAATCCACATAATCAATATTAGGAATGAAATCATGTTGTGAATTTGAATGTGGACGTGTGCTAGCATGCCAACTTTAGAGACTTGAACCATGAGTGATGTTGCTGCTAATATGAAAAATCACTTCACAAACCATCATCAACAAATTATGCATAATAGTCTTCAATTCATCAAAAATAAAGGAAAATAATCATTATTAACCACTAAAGCATCAATGGAAGTAATATGGTATTTACGGGCAGTTACATCAAATGGATGGAAAATGGAATGATAAATGGATAATAGTAGGAAGAAGAGGGATGAAATAGATGTCAATAGGTGATGAAAATAGGGACAAATCCGTGACCCAACACTAGGGAAGTTCCCAAGGGGATAATGAATGTAATTAGTGGATAAGGAATGCAATTTGAATAGGCTCACTTGGTAGTATGTGGGTAATGAATATTCCCACTAGGTAGTTAAAAGAAATATAATAACAATAAGGGGTAGTTGGCATAGGAATACTCATGAGATAGTATAAATGCGCATGAGTACCATCGTATTGGGAAAGTTGGATGTTGAATGCAATAAATGTAGAAAACATAGATGTCAGAGTGATTCCTTCCATAAAGAACAATTAATGGTGTTACGCTACGTTAAGAGATTCTTAACATTATAGTGTTTGTTATCACTAAGAAATTTCAAAGATTTAGCAAGGGTTCACCAACCTCAAAATATCACTTAATGCTAACAAATGTTACATTTATCCCTCAGAAGCTAAGGCAAAGGTTCTTCAAGCAAGCGCGGTGGTATAAAAACTATGGATCGATGATCGAGTGCTAAGGAATGGGGCGTTGAAAAGCACAAGTGGAACCTCGCTAGATCTTATCATATCTATAATTAAGGTTAATTGTGTTCCCATAAAGTACGAGAGACATAAGTGAAGGCACCGACGAGGTAATCAAAGAAAAAGGGTGGAAGATCGATGGCTAAGATTGATGAAGCGCTTGATAAAGTGCACCCTGGATAAAATTTTATTGAGGTCATGTCACCCCAAAACCACCAGATACACATGCATGAAATTGATTGACCTCACCTCCCCAGAGCAATTTTTCAATACCACCAATCCTACTGGGCGTTACCACTTGTGGAAACAAGGGTGGTTTCCGCTCGAAGTTGAAATTTTAAAAAGTCTCCACACATGCAAAGGGTGATGTTGGTGCACTCTTACTTCGACTAGGGTTCAAATCTTAACATTTCACCAACAAACACCCTATTCACATACACCTACCTGAAAGGGAGCGAATCCCTTTCAGAAAGATTTGCAGAGCAAATGAGGTCTCACTTGAAGTATCTATGGGAACTGCATGAACTAGAATTCATGAAATATAGAAGGGGAATACTCAGCGTGCAATACATTCATCAACATATTCTACACCATAATATCGATGGGAACAGAGCTTCGATGCATATATTACTTTGAAAGAACCCTTAACTTCGCCAAATTGATATACTTAGATTATATTTGAATTCATACACTTTACTTATCATACATTCACTTAGGTATTCAACATAGGAAAGAAACACATCTCAAATCATATCACAACACAACATGCAAAAACACCATGGTTAACGTGGAAACCCATCTAGGAAAAACCATAGAAGCGCTTGTTTTTATTATGAGTCATAGCCAAATAAGAACTTCAAGTAAGACTTACATATTTATTCATGAATTACAATGGATCTGTGCACACATCCTATAGATCAATGACTTGGATTTTCAAAAATATCTCTAACAGACATAGCATATATCTTCATTATAGAGAAAATAACCCGAATTATAATGACCATCAGAGCATAATCATAACCAACCCAAAATTTATCTCTTATTACATATTTATAGGCCGCACTTAGCTTTCCCTACTCCCACTAACTCACTAACTTCCTAACTGACTCATTAATATAATGTGGACCAATCATAACTAACTGACTCAACCCCGACCATTGACCCGATCAATATGACTGTTTTTCTCATCTTCTTGGCCACTTTGTCAGAGTTGACCACTTCGCCAAATTGCTCCCACTTTGTCTTTTTCCAAACCAAAACGGGTTCTTCAAAAATTGGTACTTCCCAAAAATCTAGTCCCAACAGGCCCCCAACACTCACATGTGGCTCGTCCTGAGCCATTTCAAGGCTGTGAGTCAAGTTCCTGTAGCTTTGACAGAAACTCTTTGCAAATGTTCCTGCTTACTTCAACGAGTTTCTAGACTTCATCTTTTTTTTGGCCAACAGCTTATACTACCTCCGCAGTAATATGTGACTGGCTCGCCTCGACAGCCTAGGTGACTTCCAACTGGATGGAAGTATGCCTTCTTCCAATGTCCTCTGAGACATGTTGCTCCTCAGATTGGAGCCTCTAGACTCTTTCTGTTCATTGCCTATGTTGCATTCTCAATTAATTGACCTCCTATTGCAGCTCTTTAATTTTTGTGGCTCTGTCCATGCGCTGTACTGGAGGAACATTCTTCAACTACTCAAGCAAAGTGTTCATCTTTCCTTCAGTAGCCCCAAGCTGCATTTACACCTCTTGTAACGCAACATATTCGAATAGTGCATCCCATGACTGCGACACTTCTTCATACATATTCATGGACTCAGCTTCCACTGCTTGAAAGCTCTGAACAACCTCTTGAACTTCTGCTCATCTTTTCTCAATCACTTCAGGTGGGGTGCTTTGCACCAGCTTACCCTTTAACTCTTTCACCTTCATCCAGTATCCTAAAATGATTGTTTCTAGTGATGTACATTTTCTTTCGTCGTCATTTCTTGAATTATTTTATCCTCATGCACTGCTTGGCATGCAACTTCAACCGCTTGTTGTACTTTGTCCTTTTCCTTTCGTAGTAGGTCCTTGTCCTGCTAAAGCTCATCATTCAACTCTTTCAATATAGCTTCCTTATTCTTGTATCCCATCATCAATTCCAAATCGAAATTTCTCTTGAATTGATTTATTTTGCAATGCTTTCCTATAACCTGTGAAACATATAAAGAGGTAATGCAGGTAATTTAATGTCTGCATACCCGGATTTTGGAATTTACGCGCTAGTACATGGTTCATCAAAACTTATTGTGCTCAACAGAATTTTAACCACCTCTTCCACTAGGGGAAGTGGCGCTACTTGGTATTGTCCCTCCTCTTCCTGAACAGCTTTGACCCATGGTGGTGTGACCTACGACAAAGCTGAAATACAAATCTTCTTTAATTCTTAACAGAGCATATCCAGGACGTCAGTCACGCCACTTAATAGATGGATTGTTTTATCTTCTGCTTTTCTATGGTTCTCTTCTGCAACTTCTGTCATCCTATTGAACATGATGTTAATATCATCATCCGTCAAGGCTTGGATATTTTCATGTCGTTGTGATTTATGCTTCTCCCTTGCGCCATGCCTCGATGTTTCACCTTTTTGCTTATCCCCCAAGTCTGGATCAGTAGGGATCTGACTCGACTCTTGGTCTTCTTGTTCATCATCTCCACCTTCAGTTTGTTGGGTATTTTGACATGTTTTTTGTTGGACTGATGTACCATCCTTTTGTTTGTATTGCTACGATGGATCTGGTGATATATTCTCAGGCTCAATTAGTACTTTCCACTCCAGTGACCAATTGTGAATCATCACATCCACTTCTTCATTTAACAACTTGAACCCCATCTCTAACCATTATTGTTGAGGGTCCCTTCCTGCTTTCACATACATGTGGTGGGGCTCGACTTTGAACTTCGCCACACCGTCATAATTAGCTACCATAGCTTCATCAATACGTGGTATTTGAACCACATAGTACCTCAATGCTTCCAACTACATATACAACGATACGTTGCTTTCTTCCTGTCGGCTCCTTATGTCCGAATAAGATAAATTCATGTGCCTCAAACCTTGGCATGGGCCAATTGGTTGCATACCTTGATAATTAGTTGGCTCCGCCCATCCAACAAATGATATCAGCAATAGCAACCATGAGTATGTAAATTGTGTGCCGCTATCCTATGCATCCACACAGTCTTCCAAGAACTCATTTAACATAAAAGTAGCCGAACTCATTTGAAATCCTTGTGCACATTGCTCTGCCGCAGCAATGACAGAAGCAATGAATTGGTTCGGTCTATAATTTCTTACGGATCAAATTGTTTCTAATGTCATGTCCCCGACCACCTCTTTTCCCTTCATAGGCGATGGGAGAAAACCCTTCGATCTAGCTGCTAATTTTTTTTTCTTTTCCAAGCAATCCAAAGGTTTTCACAACTCTACACCCGCATTGATCTTTAGTCCACAATTTTCAATGCAGAATTCGGAAAGGTGGAATAAAAAATTCATTTTTTCGCCAAAACTTCACTTCCGCAATCCGTAATCCACAATGAGGAACTTGAAAATCAGAACACCAAACTCCATCACTCCAGAAAGCTTCACTTCTGCAATCCATAATGCGGAACTCGGAAGTTGGAACACCAAACTCCATCGCTCCGAAAAAATTCACTTCCGCAATCCACAATCCGCAATGCGAAACTCAAAATTTGGAACACCAAACTCCATCGCTCCAGAAAAATTCACTTCGGCAATACATAGCCCCCAATGCGGAACTCCGAAGTTGGAACACCAAACTTCATCGCTGCGAAAAAATTCACTTCCACAATCCCCAATGCAGAACTCGGAAGTTGAAACACCAAATTCCATCACTTCGGAAAACTTCATTTCCACAATACGCAATCTGCAATGCGGAACTTGGAAGTTAGAACTCAAAATTCACAAATCCGGGAAAGTTACCCTTCCGACTTCCGTAATCCACAATGTGGATTCAGAAATTCAGAAGCCCCAATTGCACAACTTCTCAGGCCCAAAACTTCTTCACCCTAAGTCCAATTTGGGAAATTCTGGTACCATTGGAAATCTCTCAGTTAGCTCTATGCAACTATATGATCTTAATCTAGATCTGAGAACTTTGATCCTACCCCTCTTCCAACCCAAAATGGGGCCCAAAACCTCTTCAAGGACTCCTTTCCTCCCTACAAGGAGATCTAATTTCCTTCTGTCATGGTTTCTTCCTTCATCTGACCCATAGAGGGGTCATGAAACACAATAGGGATTGGCTAATTCCATTCCCAAGTCCAAGTGATGCCATACAGTCCCTTTAGAAGTGTTTGCACTGTATAACAACATAAACAATGAAACTAAATATAATCAATGCATCTATAACATGCAAGGCTAGCAGCACATATAACACAAGGAATTGTTTCAACAGTCAAGCATAGATAAGCCTCATACTCAGGCTTATACACATAATTCTTGTTGGTTAATTCATGTAGTCATTTCATTCATATTGACTTGAAATAACATATAAACACAACATAGGAGTATTAACAACATTTAAAACCAAAACATGGACATAATTTAGATCACATAGAACACTTATCTTTATGATGAAGATGTTTAAGCAACTGGCTATGTGAGAGCAACGTTCCACCCAACCATAGGTCTCTGTCCATCCTATACTTTTTCAGCTGAGAGACCACCCCCGATCTGGGCTATGTATCCACTAAGGAGGAACTAAACGAGCTCACTCACAACCATGATTTCACACAATAGTCATGTTAATCCATCCCATAGATGGGTTTATAAAAAAGAGACAAAGGGGAAGGATGTTAAGCCAATGAGATCAACCACAGAGCTACATGCATCTCAATTCTAACTCAAACATTCTTGGCACCCACAATACCTACCACACCCACCACAAGGAAGGTCCCCTTCTTTGTTGCACAATCCCTCAAGCGCCCCTTCCCTCCAATGCTCTTTAGGGTGGGCATAGAAAGGTCCAAACTGCTAACTCTTTGAGATTTTATCCTTCACTGGGTTTGTCAAGCAACTCCAACCTCCGTTCTTTCTCCCATTCTATCATCCACACTTGGATTTCTTCAACTTATATTGCTAAAAATGACTTTGTCCCGTCACTTCATTCTCGGTTGTTCCAATCCGCGTCCTTTTTTCCTCTTCTGAGCAAAAGTCCTAGCATCTTCCTCTCTCTGCATTTTTATTGAGGGTTCCCCCTTCGATTTTCCTTTCACCTCTAGTTTCTTGGGAGTTTTGGCCAGTCTGTCAATGTGGATTCTTCCAGAATCGCAACCCTTCCTCTTCCTTCATGGATGGGATATGTATGCATGAAACTGTTTCTTGTTGTCCACGATCCCACAGCCCCCTCACCTCTCCCTAGTGGATACACATGGCCCCTTCTCATTGGTTGCTTCCATAGCTAGTTTTTTTTGTATTTTTATTGCATGATAATTATTTATTTACAACATTATTATAATTTCCATCGATTAATGGCACATGTCTAACATAATATAAAATATCTACCTTTCTAATAAAATTCGAGCATCCACTAGTGGGGCCTTGGCCTTGAGCTCCACACTAGGGAAAACATACATCGCATGTATACATTATTTATATTAAAAACCAAAATACCCTAAGGGTCAAAATGGGGTATTACAATCCCCTCCCCCTTAGAAAAATGTCGTCCTCTGTGTTCTCAAAACTGAACAAAAAAGGGAATGCCTCTCTCATGGAATTCTCCAACTCCCATGTAGCCTCATCAGGACTAAGTTGCTTCCATTGCATCTTTACCTATACAATAGATCGGTTTTGGAGCAATGTGACCTTCCTATTGAGGATGTGCATAGGTTACACTTGGAACTCGCCCTAGGGTTCCACCTGTATCTCATTCGAATCAATCACATGATTAGGATCATGTACATACTTCTTAAGAAAAGAAACATGGAAAACATTATGAACTCTCATATTAGTAGGAGATGCAATTCTATATGCAACTGGTCCTATACTATCAAGGACTTCAAATGGCCCACAATATCTTGGTTCCAGCTTGGCACAACTCCCAAACTTTAGGGAAATTTTCTTTGGTTTGACTCTTAGATATAGATGATTCCCAATCTTAAATTCCTTATGCACCCTTTTCAAATCTGCATAACTCTTCTGCCTATCATGAGATGCCTTTAAATTCTACATGATCTTAACAATTTCTTGTTCCATCTCCTTAATCATCTCTGGACCAAGCACCACCATGTTTACTGGACTATCCCAATTCACTGTAGTCCTGCATCGTTTTCCATACAATGCTTCAAATGGAATCATTCCCAAAGATGCTTGATGTCCATTTTTGTATGCAAATTATACCAAGTGTACGTAATCCTCCCACTTGAATGGTTTATCCATCACATACATTCTCAGCATGTCTTCAAGAACCTGATTCACCCTCTCAGTTTGGCCATCTGTTTGAAGATGACATGTTGTGCTAAAGTTCAGCTGAGTTCCTAACTCCTGAAATAATCCCTTCCAAAAATTGGATGTGAACTTTGCATCTTGATCTGAAATTATTTCCTTGGGAAATCCATGCAATATGAATATCTCCTTCATGAAAATATTGGCTATGTCATTTGTCTTATGAGTGGACTTGACTGGAATAAAGTGAGCTACTTTTGATAGCTTATCCACCACTACCATAATTGAATCATGCTTCCTTACTGTCATTGGAAAACCTATTATGAAATCCATATAAATTAATTCCCACTTCCATTCTGGAATGGGCAAGGGATGCAACAATCCTGATGGGTGTTGATGTTCTGCCTTGACTTGTTGACACTTTTGACATCTAGAAATGTATTCTGCTATGTGTTGATGTATATGTAACTTGGGAATGTATTTCACCCATGTATTTCATATATGTATTTTATATTCCTATAGAGATGTTATTATTCCTCTATACGGAAGTGTCTTCATTTATATTGTAAGTGTCGTAACTTATACTTGTTGGGTTGTTAGACTATCCTAGTGGGGGTCGGCCATGCGGGTCAAAGGGTTATTAGACCACCCTATTGGGTGTTGACCTAGTCATCATTGTGTTATGTGGTTAAGTTAAGGCCGACCTAATAAAGGTTATTAGGCAAGTCAAGTCTAGTATAAATAGAGACTGGGAGATCTCTATTTGATCATTCTATTCTCTCACTCACACTTGGGAGAGTGGTGCACTTATGGAGGAGGAGGCTCTACTGCTAGGAGAAGACTATCTCTTGTATTCTGGTTGTATCATTGCTCTATCTATCTCTGAGGAAGTTATTGGGGTTTTTCACCTTTATGGTTTTCCCCAAGTAAACTCTGTGTCTCTTGTGTGCTTGCATTATTGTGTCCATGATTAATATGCTGTAGATTTGTTGTAAATGTTGTTCTCTCAGTTAAGATCCTAGATCAGATTGAAGTAAATTCTGAAAATTTAACATGGTATCAGAGCTAGCCTGAAAGAAGGCATGATATGGCATGTATGACACTTGTTGCACTTACGATGCTAGGGCTTGATATAGCAAAAACCATTCATCATAGAACTTTCGCTATAAATCCATTTTGGTGAAGTTTTCGGATCTAAAACTTTTACAGGTCGAAGATCAGATCCCCATGTACCTTGTGTCCAAAGGAAAACCTCTAGTTCGTTGTACTTTGTGATTTATGATCTGTACAATATAGGGTTTCTACCTCTTCCAGATCTGAGTCAAAATCAGGTGACCTTGGGAAAAGGTCATAACTTGGGCTAGGAAGCTCCAAATTAAATTTTGTAAAAAGTGACAGGTATTACACAGACTGTACTAATTTTTTTTTTTTCAGAGGCCGAAGTTGAACCAGTGACACGTGGCACTCCGTACAAGTTTGCTCTCCTGTATTATCCCATAAACAGGTCACGTTGCGACACTTGGAATAACTCTCTCTCAGAGAATCCAATTGAGGTTAGACCTGTTGGGATGGAAAGAAAACAATTTGGGCTATCTCAGGAAAAAGTTTCATAGGCCAAAGTTGAACCAGTGACAGGTGGCATGCCATACAAGTTCGCTCTCCTGTATTATCCCTTAAACAGGTCACGTTGCGACACTTGGCATAACTCTCTCTCAGAGAATCCAATTGAGGCCAGACCTGTTGGGATGGAAAGATAACAGGTCGGGATATCTCAGGAAAATGTTTCAGACCCTGTGGATCAAAAAGTTTGGAGTTACACCAGAAACAATCAGGTACATATTTCTGTCAAAACAGAATTATTTTTTAGCACCTTCATTCATGGCTTCTGGAATTTAGGGCTTAAGAGAAAGTTGGAATTTTTGTAATCGGAGACCATGGCTGGATGCTACTCATCAAAATCGAAATTTAGAGACCAAGATCAGATTTTTTGGTTGGGCAAAAGGCTGGGATTGATCAAACCCCAGTTCGGGACTTTGATCGGAAAGATGGAAAATTAGGGCTTCTGCAAAAATTGGAATTTTGGAAATCTGTGACCACGGCTGGAAGCTCCTCAAAAAAATTGAATCTTAGAGCTTTGAATCAAATATTTTGGTTGGGTGAAGCTCCGGGAAACTCAAACCCTAATTCAGGGTCCTCCCTAGTGAATCCGAAAATCTAAAAGGCAATTTCGAGGGGTGAGACTTTGCAGTTTTCAAATTCTGAATATACCAACTTAATCAGCTCATCAAGGCACATATTTCTATCCTTTCGGAAGCTTGAAATTCAAAGTTTGAATTTTTGGGGTTTCTTTGACAAACCCTAATCCATCTCCAGGTCCAGTTCTTGCAAATCAAGTGGATTGGGTTAATCCTAGGAGAAGATGGATTGGTCACCTGCATAAGTGAAGAAGTTCCTGTCTCAGAGGGAGATGAGGCTAAGGCCTTCCATAAGAAGATTACAAGCAATCTTGACAGGTATGGCTTACAGGTATGTTTCATGGTTAAGTTTATTATATGTTTGTCTTCATATCATTATAGTACAATCTTGATTAATTACTAGACTTGTCGTATCACCTTAATAGAAGATATTCATTGATTAAGGTTTTGACACTTATGATTGTACTAATGCATTGTGATGTTGTATGAGGTTTATGTTGTTCGCTAACATAAAAGGTGTACACCAAGAAAGACAAATCATGTTCTACTTCAAGAACATATGATCATGGTGACATGAAGACAAAGATTCATCCATTGTCATGGATCACATAGAAGATCTACTTACAAGGTATTAATAACTTGGTTCTACAATGGTTAACTTATGAGACATGCAGGTTACTAGCACAAGTCACTGAACAGAACCAGAAGACATTATGCAGGTATGTTAGACATAACTAGCTAGCATGTTAATCCAGGTATGTTTTTCCTATATCAAGCTGGAATCCTACCTTGTGTTAGGATCTTATACTATTGTGTTGTTGATAATGATTATTTATGAAGTCATAGGTTTGAATAGTCATGGTTGTATGCATATTATGTTTCTTACCATAATTGATGATATGACTAACCAGAAGAATCATGAAGGTATAGGTAATCATGGGGTTAAGCATTGATGATTTAACTAATCAGAAGAGACCTATGGTCAAATAAGAATATGCATGATTAAAAGAAGACTTCCTTGAAACCTTGAATAGTAATGTTTATTATCTGTGAATGATCGTGACTATACATGTTTAAGATTATTGTGTTTTGATAGTATTAAGATTATACCAATAAATGTGTGATTATGTATGAGACCTCAAGGATAACACAATGATGATACTAATAAGCATGCATAGTGATTAAGGATGGATATAAGTTCAAGGACAGGTAATCCAGGAAGCAAAGATCAAGAGGGAGCACACTCTAGTTGTTCCTGCAAGAAAGCAAAGGAGCACACTTCAGTAGTTTCTGCAAGGATGCAGATATTCAGAGGGAGTTGACCACTTCTCACAATCCACATCAAAATGGAGTTGCAAAGATTCAGAGGGAGTCCACCCAGCAACCAAACAAAGATAAGTATTTGAATTGTCGTTTCTTACATAATGTTATTCAATGATGTATATGCTTATGTTCCTAGAATTAGGTTGTGTATTATGCATATTAGAATAGTTGCGTTGATGAATAGTATACTACTAATATACATGGGTAAGTGGCCTATGGAAATGTACAACATTCCATTGCTACTTATCTAGAATGAAACCTCTTTGCTGATATGTTGGGAGTTGTGCACACTCTTAACAATGTTCTGGTAGAGATTGGAAGGCATCTAGAAAGTTACGGGATATGGATAAATGTTGTATTGAAGCATTGGCTAAAATAATTGCATGACTGTATGACATATCTCTTTATGTGTAAGAGTATGTTCTGAAAACTATGAGATGTTTTCTAATCATGCAATTTAACTTGTTGTGTAGGAAAGATCGTATACCATCACCTACAAAAGAAGGACTACAACATTTGTTCAAGCAACAAAGTTATCTATTGAAAATATTGAAGATATTGAAGTTCCCAGGATCTGGGAAGAATACCATGATCGAGGAGTACCAGTCGATCATGAAGATGTTTGGGATGCAGTCCCAAGATCTGAAGGGGAGTCTGTAGTGACTTCCAAGAGGATCTACAAGACCAAGCATGCTGCAGGTGGTAGCATAGAGACTTTTGCTCTTGTAGCCAGATACACTTCCATTAGATCCGTACTTGCTCTGGCTGTAGTGATGAAGTGGAAGATACACCAGATGGATTTCAAGACAGCCTTCTTGAATGGTGTAGTTGAAGAATAAGTGTATGTGGAGAAGCCACTTGGTTCAGAGACACATGACAGGGAGTCATATATGTGCAGAACTTGGTATGGTAGACAACTTTCTATCCAGTTTGGGATTTGCCAAGAGTAAAGCGGATTCCAACCTTTACTACAAGGTTGAGGAAGGCAATCCAGTGATACTACTTTTGTATGTGGATGACCTGTTTGTTACAGGTGAGGATAGATTGATTGCCGACACGCAGCGGAAGCTTGCTGCCGAGTTAGAGATGAAGAACTTGGGTATGATGCACTACTTTCTTGGTATGGAGGTGTGGTAGAGTGTAGATGGAATCTTCCCTTGACAAGGGAATTATGTAGTAGAGATCGTGAAGAGGTTCGGGATGATGGACTACGAGGCTATGGCATTGAACCTGAATCTTCTGTGTGATGCTTCATCTGAACCGGTTGATGTCACTATGTATAGTCAGATGATTGGGTCCTTGATGTACCTGACGAACACGAGACCAGATATTTGCTTTGCGGTGAACAAATTGAGCCAGTTCCTGACAGATCTGAGGAGTGTTCACCTGGTTGCTGTAAAGAATATTCTGAGGCACCTAAAGGGTACGGTTGATTATGGGCTCAAGTATGATGCGAATCAAAAGTTTAGCCTGCAGGGTTATGTTGATTCAGATTGGGCAGGCAGTGCTGTAGATAGGAAGAGCACATCTGGGTGCTGCTTTAGTATGGGATCAGGTGTGATCTTTTTGTTTAGCAGGAAGCAGTCCTGCATAGCACTGAGAACAGCCGAAGCAGAGTACATTGCGACAGACGAGCAGATTGCAGATGTGTTGATGAAGCCACTAGCCAGGGTGAAGTTCGAGTACTTTAGGGAGAGGCTTGGTGTTCTTCATATTGATGACACTTCGAGGAAGAAGTAATGGACACATCTGCAGAAGCCATTCAAAGCATGATTGGAAGGAGGATCCTTCACATGGCTATGGATGTAAGCGCTGGATGATGAGCATCAGGATGATGCTCCAGTTACTGCTCTGTATATGCATCATGAGGATGCTGGATATGATCAGTTGGATCATTTATATGTATATGTATGTACGCATCATGTTGGATGTTGGATATGATCAGTTGGATCATTTATATGTATATGTATGTACGCATCATGTTGGATGCTGGATATGATCAGTAGGATCATTTGTATATGTTTTGTATATGCATCATGTTGGATGCTTGGACCATGTATCTGTATATGTATTAGGTGTATATTGTGTATGATTAGGTAGATCATGTATGTTGATATGTATCAAGTATGATCAGGTGGATCATGTTTTTGTATTTGTATCAGGTGGATACATTGTATGATCAGGTGGATCATGTATGATGATATGTATCAGGTAGATACTTGGTATGCATCAGTTAGATGCATTATATGATCAGGATGATCATGGATGACGAGCTTCAGGATGTTGCTCTAGATGACATGCAGCAGGATGTTGTAGTGATGATGATCAGGATGATCATATATACATCAGGATGATGTATGGTGAGTATCAAGATGATACTCTGTGGCCGTGGATCAGGTTGTGCAGATAAGCATATAATAGTGCCCTGGGAGGTTTGCAGATTCTCTTGCTAGGTTTTTCCATTGGCATATAATAGCCCCTGGGAGATTTGGCAAACGCTCTTTCAAGGTTTTGCTTTGGAAGGACATATAATAGTGCCCTGGGAGATCTGCAGATAGTCTTGCAAGGTTTTTCTGCTGGCATATAATAGCGCCCTGGGATATCTGGCAGATGCTCTTTCGAGGTTTTGTCCTATGGCATATAATAGTGCCCTGGGAGATCCGATAGGTTGAGCTGTGTGCTCGTAATAAGTCCTGGGATGCTCTTGCAAGGTTTTGCCATGACCACATGTAATATTGCCCTGGGAGATCCGATAGGTTGGGATGTGTTCCCGTAATAAGTCCTGGGATGCTCTTGCAAGGTTTTGTGGTGACCACATATAATAGCGCCCTGGGAGATCCGATAGGTTGAGCTGTGTGCTCGTAATCAGTCCTGGGATTCTCTTTCGAGGTTTTGTGGTAGGGTCACATGTAATAGCTCCCTGGGAGATCCTATAGGTAGAGCTGTGTGTTTGTAATAGCCTAGGATGCTCTTGCAAGGTTTTGTGACACACGTAATAAGTCCTGAGGATTCCACAGCATGGCGAGTGATGATGAAGACCTGCAGGTGGTGGACCTACATCCAGTATGAAAAAGGACTAGCTCTGTAGAACTTCCTATGACGAGTAGATTCTGAGATTGATTGAGATAGTAGCAGCAGTGAAGATGACGATGATTCGAGGATGATGATTCACTGATGATGATCCAAAGAAGAAGAGTTGTGCTAGCAGACCTGTGTCAAGAAATACCTTCCTAGTTAAGAGGGAGTTTTGATGTATATGTAACTTCGGAATGTATTTCACCCATGTATTTTATATTCCTATAGAGATGTTATTATTCCTCTATACGGAAGTGTCGTCAGTTATATTGTAAGTGTCGTAACTTATACTTGATGGGTTGTTATACCATCCTAGTGGGGGTCGGCCATGTGGGTCAAAGGGTTATTAGACCACCCTATTGGGTGTCGGCCCAGTCAATATTGTGTTATGTGGTTAAGTTAAGGCCGACGTAGTAAAGGTTATTAGGCAAGTAAAGTCTAGTATAAATAGAGATCGGGAGATCTCTATTTGATCATTCTATTCTCTCACTCATACTTGGGAGAGTGGCACACTTGTGGAGGAGGAGGATCTGCTGCTAGGAGAAGACTATCTCTTGTATTCTGGTTGTATCATTGCTCTATCTATCTATGAGGAAGTTATTGGGGTTTTTCACCTTTATGGTTTTCCCCAAGTAAACTCTGTGTCTCTTGTGTGCTTGCATTATTGTGTCCAACATTGATATGTTGTAGATTTGTTGTACATGTTGTTCTCTCAGTTAAGATCCTAGATCAGATTGAAGTAAATTCTGAAAATGTAACACTATGTCCTTCTTCATCCCATGCCAAAAGTATTGCTTTCTTACTGATGCTATTTTCTTTTGGTATCATAGATGTCCAAAGTATGGCATTTGATGAATTTCATCCATCACTAGCCTCTTTAAATATGTACAATTTGGAATATACAATCTATCTCCATAAAGGAGAATATCATCTGTACCAAGTTGATATCTTGCACACTTTTCATCAACATTTCCCTGCTACAATTTTCCTTTGATTTGAAGTTAAGCTTCATCATTGGTTTGGGCTTCAAGAACTCTCGTATTCAAATATTATTTGCACATCCTTATTGCTGCAACATGGAATTTTCTGCTAAGGGAATCTGCAACCTTATCCTCCTTCCCTTTGACATGCTTAATTTCAAAATCAAATTCACAAAGAAATTCCATCCACCTAGTTTTCCTAGCATTCAGGTTTGGCTAGTCAAACAAATATTTCAAGCTCATGTGATCTGTCCTAAGCTCAAACCTTATTCCTAATAGATAATGTCTCCATCTCTTGAGAGCATGTACTATGGATGCTAGCTCTAAATCGATGCATTCAAGTACCTTTTCATAGAAATATATCTTGGCTCCATGCATTTCCAACCAATCCATACCAATTAGAGCATCATAAGATCCTAATGGCAGGACATTTAAATTTACTTTTGTGAGGAATCCATTCAACTCCATGGGGAATTCCATCACTACTTCACTCACTTTTCTCTTGGTTCCTATGGCTAAATGAACTAGCCAAGACTTACTGTGATTCATTTTTCTAAGAGAACAACCTTCAGCTACTTCTGGAGAAACATAAGTATGAGTAGATCATGGATCAATCAAAACAGAAATAGATTGCTTGGCAATCTTACCTTCAACTTCCACCACTGGTGATTAATGGTTGTTGGGTCTAGGAAATGCCCCTTTTTGGCCATCCTTATTACGTCATTTTTCCCTGATTTCATCCTACTTTTATAAGCTATATCCATGTCTTTCTCCAGACCAATCAATAATATTGACAGGTATAATTTGTTATTGCTTTATTTATTTTATGCCTAAGATTGTTAAAGATTATGGATCTTAGTCCTTGGTTTATATTGATCTGTGTGATTTCATTTAGCCAAGGTCTAAAATGTAGGTGTATCAGGAAAGTGGCGCCAGCTGTTACTATTCAAAGCACTAGCTCCTCATACCCCAAGGAACAACGCATCCTCCACGTGAGCTGTAACAGATCTTCACTGTAACAGATTCCACTAAAACAGAGCCTAGCTGCGACAGACAGGTTGCATTCTAGTTGCTGAGTCTGTTGATCCATTAATTATCAAAGCAACATCATCCTTCATAATTAACAACCTTGTTTAATAAGGCTGTATCATTTAGCTGCAACTCCGCAGCATGAAGATCATAGATCTTCATTGCTGCACGAATATAGTGGATCTAAAAACTGTATTTTCCTTGTATAAATTCCAGAAGGCTCTCGTAGCCTGGGGTTGGACAATTACCATTTTACATATGCTGTAACAGAGCACTGATACTGACAATTTTCCATCATTAATATGAGAGTAGATTTCTTCATTTCTGTGTCTTAATTTGTTGTGACTCTCGGCGTCTCTATTAGAAGGCCAATGCCCACCTTCTCACAGAGATAGCCGGTTTAAGTAGGTAGAGTAGTTTAGTTTTACTTATGTTGTGTGGTGTGGAATTATTGCAGATGTTATTGGTAGCTGCAACAGAGAATTAGATTTCCTTTTGGTAGTTCATAATTGCATCTCGAATAGCTGTAGCAGATTGGTGTGACAGTCGACTGTGTAGCGTAATTTATTCAATTGCATGTGTGTTTTAATCAGCTATGGCAGCCAAGCTCAATTCCAATATCTTTCAGTTTTTTATGCTTTCTAGGACTTCCAGTAATTATTAGTTTAGAGTTCAAGCTTGTATTTTAATTCTGGTTGCTATTGTATCTTCAATTGCATTCATAGATTAGACAGATAATGGTAGAGTTACAGTAGCCACTGGATAGATCATTTCGGTAAATATTGAATACTTTAGTTTGCTAATTATAGGATTTAACTTCTTGCAAAAGTAATCTAGTTCCATTTCATTATTAGATCATTAACTTGCTGGGTTGATTTCTATAGGAAGGTTGTTGCACTTTGGATTCTTAAATGTATGAATTAGATTAGTTTTCTTATGAAATGAGTTGGCTGAGCATATAGGTAGGGTCATTATCTACATTTAGTAAATCAACTGCTTGATCTGTTTATGCATAGATTGTGCTTATTGCCTTTGAAATAAAATACCTTCCTAGGTTTGACAATTTATATTGACCATCCTGTGTGTTAACTTTAATTAATTGACATATAGGGTGACCAACAATAGTTTTCCTGATGATCATCCAATGTTGCATAGATTCGAGGTGTTTCCCTTGCCATATATTCCACTGTAGTTGAACCTTTTAAGTTGTGCAAGCTCTGGGGATTCTCCCTTCGACGTGGACAATCTCTAATCCTGTGGTTTTCTCCACATCCCCAACACTGAAGTGGCCCTTTTGATGCCTTTTTTGTTGCTATTGTTGGATTGTCCTCACTTCGTGCTTGTTGGCCCTGTGGAAAATTTCTTAGATGATTTTTTAATGGTGGCTTAAATCCACTTTCCCTTTGATCAAACTTCCCATTTGGATTTCCTTTCCCCATTGGGTGAACCTCTGATTTTCCTTTGCAATGATCATAGCAATGTACTTCCATCCTAATGGATTCATCAAGACTTGGTGGATTAATAAACTCAATCCTATCTCTGAAACTTTGAGGTAGACTTCCAAGGAAGCATTGGATCTTTACCCTTTCATCTTTGATGTAGTCCACATACCTCAACAATTCCAAAAATTTATGGACATGTTCTTCCATAGATTTATGTCCCAACTTGAGTTCATTGAATTATTTCCTCTTGCTATCATAATACCTAGAAGAAAGGTATTTTTCCTCGAAATACTTCTTAAATTTCTCCCAATTGATCCTCCTTTCATTGACCCTTTTTATTTGCATGAGGTGTTACCACCAAATTGAAGCTTTTCCATTTAGATTGTAAATGGAAATTCTGGCCTTTTCATTTCCTAAGTAATCATGAATCATGAATTATTTCTTCATCCCAAGAAGCCATGCCTCTGCCTCTTGTCCAGTCTTACCTTCTCCATTAAATGTGCGAGGCCTTGCCTTCCTAAACTCTCCTTGTGGAATTCTTATGAAATTCTTTCTTTCCCCAAACTTTCTATAAGTATGCCTTGGACTTCTTGGAAAACCTCTAGAGTCACATGACTTGCTGGAAGAAGATCTTGAGAAGGGTGTTCTATGCTCTTTGCTCACAGAGCTCTTTCTTGGGCTTGGAGTCCTCTTCCTAGAATGACCTCTAGAGAGACTCCCTACATCTCTTCCTTCATTTCCTTCATTGCTTGGGTTGGACCCAAGATTTATCCTCTGCTGCATATCAGTGAGGCTATGCAAAATAGAAGCATTGAGTTGGTTCTGTTCTTCTTGAGCCTTCATCAATATTTCATTAAATCTTATGGCATGGTTTCAACCAAATTATGAGGGGTTATTTGCTCCCTTCTCCCATTGGATTCGGTCTCCGTATCTCCTCCTTGCACATTTTCTCCTAGTATATCATCATCGTGCTCATAAGGGTTCTGGTCATTATTCCCGATCACCATTTTCTTTTCCCTGTATGATGCCTTTGCTACAACTATTCAAGTTTTATTAGCTACAAGCACTATGCATTATAAAAGATATTTATTAGACATTTTAGGCATGCATATAAAACATAAAGCATCCAAATTTAACAGAATCAAATCAAGGAACAATTTACAGAGTTATGATGCTTTCTCTTCCTTTTTTCCCCATCCATGCAAATATGGAATTTACCCACACGGAAAACAACATTTTTTTGTCAAAACGACGCCCTTGGCACCCTTTCGCTTGTAATTTCATTCACACTTTGTCCCATGCAGCCCCAGTTCTACAACTGAGCTCTGATACCACTCTGTCACATCCCTGGCCACCCATGTTCCCTTTAGAGGCGATGGGATACAACCCTCGGATCTATCTGCTATTTTTTTTTCTTTTCTAGGAAATCCAAAGGTTTCCGCAACTCTGCACCCACATTGATCTTCAGTCTGCAATCTGCAATGCGGAATTCGGAAAGGTGGAACCACAAATTCAGTATTTCGCCAAAAATTCACTTCTACAATCCACAATGCAGAACTTGTATGTCGGAACAACAAACTCCATCGCCCAGGAAAACTTCACTTCTGCAATGCGCAATGCGGAACTTGGAAGTCGGAACACAAAACTCCATCGCTCCGAAAAAATTCACTTCCGCAATTTGCAGTCTGCAATGTGGAACTTAGAAATCGGAACACCAAACTCCATCGCTCCAGAAAACTTCACTTTCGCAATCTGCAGTCCGCAATGCAGAACTCGGAAGTCGGAACACCAAACTCCATCGCTCTAGAAAAATTCACTTCCGCAATCCGCAATTTGCAATGCGGAACTCGGAAGTTGAAATACCAAATTCCATCGCTCTAGAAAAATTCACTTTCGCAATCTGCAATCCGCAATGTGGAAATCAAAAGTTGGAACTCCAAATTCACAAATCTGGGAAAGTCACCCTTCCAACTTCCGCA
Source organism: Larix kaempferi (assembly GCA_027924585.1). Classification (NCBI taxonomy): domain Eukaryota; kingdom Viridiplantae; phylum Streptophyta; class Pinopsida; order Pinales; family Pinaceae; genus Larix; species Larix kaempferi. The sequence continues at coordinate 21,953,432 of BSBM01000289.1, forward strand.
ATCTGCAAAGTAGATTTGAGAAAGTCGGAAGCCCCAACTCTACAACTTCTTGGGCCCATAACTTCTTCATCCTATGTCCAATTTGGGAAAGTCTGGTACCATTGGAAATATCTCAGTTATCTCTATGAAACTGGATGATATTCATCCAGATCTAAGAACTCTTATCCTACCCCTCTTCCAACCCAAAATGAGGCCCCAAAACTCCTCAAGGCATCCTTTCCTTTGTGTAAGGAGCTCTGATTGACTTGTGTCATGGGTTCTTCCTTCATCTGACCCACAGAGGGGTCATGAAACACAACAGGGATTGCCTAATTCCATTCCAAAGTCCAAGTGATTCCATGCAGTCCCTTTAGAAGTGTGTGCAATGTATAACAACATAAGTAGTGAAACTAAATATAATCAATGCATCTATAACATGCAAGGCTAGCAACACATCTAACAGAAGGAATTGGTACAATAGTCAAGAAATATGCCTCATGCTCAGGATTATACACAGACTTCTTGATGGTTAATTCATGTAATCATTTCATTCATATTGACTTGAAATAACATATAAACACAACATAGTAATATTAACAACATTTAGAGTTACCACAGAATGGATATAATTTAGATCACATAGAACACTTATCTTTATGATGAAGTTGTTTAAGCAACTGGATATGTGAGAGAAACGTTCCACCCAACCATAGGTATTTGTCCAACCTATACTCTTTTAGTTGAAAGACCACCCCCGAGATGGGTTGTGTATCCACTAAGGAGGAACTAAACATGCCGCACTCACAACCATGATTTCACACTATAGTCATGCTAATCCAGCACACAGTTGGTTTTATCAAGCATGCAAAGAGACAAAGGGGAAGGATGCTTAGCCAGTGAGCTCAACCACAGAGCTACAGGAATCTCAATTCTAACTCAAACAGTCTTGGCACCAACAATACCTACCACACCCAACACGAGGAAGGTCCCCTTCTTTGCTGCATAGTCCCTCAAGCACCCCTTCCCTCCAAAGCTCTTCAGGGTGGGCATAGAAAGCTCCAAGCTGCTAACTCTTTGATATTATAGCCTTCACTGGGTTTTTCAAGCAACTCCAACCTCTGTTCTTTCTCCCATTCTGTCATCCACACTTGGATTTCCTCATCTTCTATTGCTAAAAATGACTTTGTCCCAGCACTTCATTCTCGGTTGTTCCAATCCGTGTCCTTTCTTCGTCTTCCGAGCAAAATTCCTGACATATTCCTCTCTCTACATTTTTATTGAGGGCTCCCCCTTTGATTTTTGTTTCACGTCTAGTTGCTTGGGCGTTTTGGCCACTCTGTCAACGTGGCTTCTTCCAGAATCGTGACCCTTCCTCTTCCTTCACGGTTGAGTTGTGTATGCATGAAATCGATTCTTGTTGTCCATGATCCCACATCCCCCTCACCTCTCCCTAGTGGATACACATGGCCCCTTCTCATTGGTTTCTTCCATAGCCATTTTTTTTGTATTTTTATTGCATGATAATTATTTATTTACAACATTATTACAATTTCCATGGCTTAATGGCACATGGCTAACATAATATCAAATATCTTCCTTTCTAATAAAATACGATCATCCACTAGTGGGACCTTGGCCTTGAGCTCCAAGCTAGGGAAAACATACATCGCATGTATACATTATTTATATTAAAATTCAAAATACCCTAAGGGTCAAAATGGGTATTACAGCTAACATCTTTGTAGGGAACCAAACACCCTGGTCACTTATAGAGACTACATCGAAGTCCATGTTGCTCTTCAACATATGATATTTCTCCTTCATCCTAGTCACAAGGTCACGGTCTCATTATTTCCCAATGAAGAACTGCGACAAGTCCACCCTAGCCTTATGTAAACCCGTGATTCTAGCGATAAGGTTTGTATCAATGGATACCTTGGTATCCAACCACAAACAACCCCCATGAAAACATAATAGAAGTTGTTTAATGCTCACATTTTCCTCTGTAGTGCAACCAAAGTGTGGAAGATGCACTAGTGGAAAAAGACTGGCTCTGGCCATGCCAAGAGCCCACTATTGTGGTTCCAACTCGACTAGATGGCCTTCTGATGAGACAACAGGCCACATGTAATGAGTGTAACTGAACTCAACGAACTTGCTCACATCATGGTCTATATATGACAACTTCATGATGTTCTTCAAAATGTCTCCTTATAGCTTGACCCCCTTTGGCACCAGGACAGTTTCCAACTGGTACCGTGCATTTTTCAACAATTTTCCTTACTTAGCACGTGAATTTCATGGTGGCACATACTCAGGAAAGAAATTTGCAGATCCCGACGCAGATGCGCCAACATCATGGCGTCCCTTTTTTCTTGGTTCCGTGTTTGGCCTATTCGTGTTTCATGTCTTCCTAGGGACATTAACAGGAATCTATGAGTAAATTACTTCAGGAAACTCCAGACCTGCATAAATAGAGTCGAGTATTGGTACTTCCTTGAAAGACCCTTGATCCACACTACTAGCTGACAAATCAACCTACATGTTGATGGATTACATAATATTGATCACACAACATAGACAACTCAACTCTGGTTTCTTTGCTCTACTGCAATAGCTCAAGTCACAATGAAGAACGATCGAGGAAGAAGCAGAATTTTTAATTTTATCATCTGTTTATCCAATGATGATGGTGGCAACAACAGATCTCTTCACACACTTCCATCATTTCAACATTAATTCAAAAATCCCACTAACACCGCCACTAAACTTGTCATAAAAGAAACAATAAATGCCTAATAACTGTAACTTCGATAGGTAGGTCAGTCCCGAACTTCGACATATTAAACTACGACATACGGTCAACTTTCCACAGAAATGTAACTTCGACAGAAATAGGAAGATGGGGTTTCCAAGCGACAGGAATAACACTTCGACCAACTGAACTTCAATAGATAAGCAACTCCGACATAACAAAAGACTCTGACACATCGAGGAGTTGGTGTTTCTAACTGAAAAATATGGGACTTCGATAGGGAGACCCTCGACAGAGCATCTTCGACATAACATTAACTTGGGGTTTCCACAAGGCTCCAACAGAACTGCACATCGACACAACTTATCTATGACACAAACAACTACGATAGAGATAGAACTTGGGGTTCCAAACTACAAAAGATTTTTTTTCTATGTACAATCATGCAAGCAATCATTTTCACTTCGACACACCACGACTATCCCTGTAGGGATTCAGCCAGATACCATTCACCAAACCTTGGAGGATGTGACCATCGAGTGTTTTTAACTGTGTCGCTTCTCCCTATGTAACCAAATTAATAACATATGGCCCTAGCCAATGCATCTGTAACTTACCAATATGTTTGAAAAAATTTCTGTCATAGAGAAGATCTAAGTCTCCTCACTGGAAATACTTCTTAGTAATGTGACGATCATGCCACACTTTTTCTCGATATTTCTGTACCTGATGATGGAAACATGCGACAAAACAGTCCTCCTCCATCTGGAGTAGCTACACTATTATTTCTTCTATATCATCGGTATCAGAAATGCCTATAAATGCACGAATTCTTAAACTTGGTATAATATACTCTATGGTAATTACAGCCTCTTTCCCATACACCAACTTGAAGGGTGTTTGACCTGTCAGCCTTTTACTTCTCATTCTATAGGCCCATAAAACTGCAAGGATTTTTAAGTCCCATTTGTTGTTGTTAACATTACAGACTTTAGTTAGTGCATGTTCTAGGATTTTATTGAATGCTTCAACCGTTCCATTTTCCTATGGATGATATGGAGTACTCTTCTGATTATAGATTCAGTAAGGACCTCTATAGTCTTGTTAAAAAAATGTGCACCCTGATCACTTAATAAAACTTGAGGAAAACCAAACCTGGTAATAACATTCTCAAATAGAAACCTCATAGCAGTTGCAGCAGTGCAATCCCGAAATGGTGTTGTTATATGTAGGACCCCTCCTTTAGGGTCCCCTTGAACTGAACCTGAAACTTTAAAAACTTCATACAAACAAATTAGCCATTATAGTTATTGGAAAAATAAAATAAAAGAGTGAATAACTTAACAAAAATAAGCAAACCTTAACCTGTCAACCCGATCCAGCTGGTCCATTGTTGTCTGTGTCTTCCGTAGGATCCCTCCAGCAAAGCTCGTTTAACCATAGGCGAATAAACCGTTAGCTTCGCCACCCAACCATAGGCTCATGCTTTCAGTCGCATGGCCTCCCCCGAGCTTTGGGTCGTAGAGCTCACACAAGTATTTCAGAAATTCAGCTTGGGCTTCCCTTCCCACCAGGATTTCTAAGCCAAACCCTTAGATAGCAACAAGTCTTTGAGGCATTCGAAAATTACGACAATCGTCCAAATTATGGGCCCTTTACCCATTCCCTAAGTCTTCCTTATAAAGGAAAATCTCATGCGACACATGTCGCTTCATGCATAATTAAATATTTTTAATTAATTATTTAATTAAAACACTCACCCATCCAAGTGTCATTTTCTCTAGGAAGTGCACCAACACCCCTAAGTTTGCTCCAGTTTGTCCCCCAGATATTTTAATTAACTCCTAGCTTTTAGTTGACTAGGTGTCTAATCTTAGGATTCTATTTTGCTCCTAAATAATGATTTCTATTATTTTAAATGCTCAACAAAAATAACTATTCATGTGCAAATGCCTAAATTATTTTTATGCATTTGCTAAAGCTTTTAGTTAACTAGGTGTCTAATCTTAGGATTCTATTTTGCTCCTAAATAATGATTTCTATTATTTTAAATGCTCAACAAAAATAACTATTCATGTGCAAATGCCTAAATTATTTTTATGCATTTGCTAAGTAATGATCTAGAGTTATTCTCATAAGTTTTTATGCAGTTAAATTTAACAATCAAACTCACTAGGATCACGGTGCCGCGCCGTTGGGCTCCTAGTTCCTTAATTTTAATTCCTTGACATGGCACCACTCCGTCGGGTCCAGTCATCCATGGTTTCCATTCCTTGGCATGGTACCGCATCGTTGGGTTCTTGCATCCATTCTTTCCGTTCTCGACAGGGTACCGCATCGGTGGGCCCTTCTGCCACCATCTTTCCGTTTTGACTTGCGGGAACTCTTGTAGGGATTTTAGGAATCGTTACCATCCATCCTCCGTCTACATGCTATCTAGGGACTAATGGCGCTGAGGAGTGAGTCCGTTCTCACTGCGCGCCCCTCAACTCGTACGTGACCAGATCCGTCGTGGCCCACCTCGTACGTCCTCACGCATTCCTCTTGAGCAAGCGGATCAATGCTTATCTGCTCATGCATGGTATTCTTGTCGGAAGTTGACATCGTCGTCGCTTCCCCTATGTGTGATTTACCCGTACTCTACGACCCTCCATGTTCCTTTGTGTGTCCGTTGGTGAACCGTCTCACTTGTTTCTACACACACTTCTCGCAACAATTTATTAGTAGCACTGTTCTCAACAATCATCATCTGGTTTCTAACTCTAGCATTGTTAAACATTTATGATTTATTCAAACTGCTCATTCATCTTATCAAATATACATTTCGTCGCCAAATACATAATCACCATACAACTAGTCGTTAAGCATTATCCATCAACATAATTTTCCATAGTCATAGCTAATCATTTAACATATGCAATTATTCATTTACCTCAACAGTTCAGATACACATACTCAAAAAAATAAGGTCAAAAGGTTATTTAATTAATGTTTCAATCAGCCGGGTCACTCAGCAGGTGCCCTCAATGTCTACACAAGTCTAGGGGCACTACATACACCCCTACTTAATTAGAACTTCGTCCCAAAGTTCAGAATAAAAAAAATGGAAAGCTACGACGCATCTCAGTTGCGTCCTCCCAAGTCGCAGAGCTAGGACTGTAATTGTCCTACTGCACTTTGACTTGATCAATCAGGGCTAATCATTAATCAAGATGTAATCAATCAATTATCCCTCTCCACACATAGAATTTAATTCCTTAATTCATTTATCAATTATTGTCGTCATTTACATCTTCAGGTTGTCCTCAATCATTTAAGGCATAAGAAGGCTCAAGAGACCATTATATCGAAGTTGTTCAGTCGGGTCACTCGAAAGGTTCCCTTAAGGTCCACAGTCATTCTAGGGGCATTACATTATAGGTCAAATCTGCACTTCTCCGTCGCGTGATCACCTTGCCTTGTAGATCACACAAAAGGACACAAAGGATTGAAGAGCTAGATTTCCTTGGATGATTTGCTGCTAGAAGTACACTCCTCACCTGAAAAGATTGCAGTTTCTCCTGATTTTTCCACATGTACACCCCTCTCTGCATAGAAGACCACCGTACACCTTAAGAACATACCCTACTTTGCTCAAGGACAACCAGCGTACATCTCCCAAAAAGTTGTAAACGCTTGTTGTAAAGCCCAAAAGTTGCTTCCTGTACGCTACTCTTGTTGTATGAAACCCACGTACATCTTAAGATGAAATCAAAAATATATTAATTTGATGAATAGGGATTAGTTGAAGGTGGTTCTGAAACTTCCCCAACCTCCCAATTCAACCACCTCCCGATCTAAACTGCCTACCTTGTCCCATAAATACAAGGAGGATCCATGAGAGGGGTTAGATAGAAAGTGTGAAAACTTGGAGAGAATGCTTTGAGTACTGTTACGCTGGAGGAATTCCCAAGTCAGAGTCAATAGTAGGATCCTAGGATCCGGTTGTAGAAACATCTCTACACGTCAAGTGTATTGTACTGATTTCATGTTTCTTTGACAATAAAAAGGTCGAAACACCCTTCCTGTCCCAAATTGAGTGTCTACTAGATTGTATATTCATTTGGATTAATATCTTGTTATATTTGATGATCAAGTTGTTTATTCTTTCAACATATTCATTATATCCAAGATACACTGAGGAAGGTATCTTTTATGTTGCAGGTTCGTCAAGCAGAAGAGCAAGTAGGAGATCAAGCGAGAGACCAAGCAAAAGCTAGGACCAGCCGTCGAAAAGAGGTATTTCTCTCAATCCTGATCTCTTTCTTTTGCAGTAACTAAATGCAATATAATCAATGTGTTTACCTGTCAAAACCCACCTAGTTGGTAGTGTCCATCTCCTCACTATAAGGTAGAAATCCTAAACAACAAACTAGCGACTCTGCTGGGGAGTAACCATGTGTTCCACTGCTCTAGGAGACCTAGTTAGGTGTTCTTCCAGCCCTTTTTTCAGTTTCTTTGATTGTCGGAGAGGCCTTGTAGGTCTGTGTTACTTGTCCTTTTTGCTTGATTCATCTCATTTGACTGTTGCAAAGCCTGCTTGTGCCCTTCTAAGGAATGTACGCTGGTTTACCCTATTTACAATAGCGTTTTTTCCTGATGTACCCTACTTTGTCTACTACACAGTAGCGTATTTTAGCTGATGTATGCTTCTTTGTCTACTACACAGTAGCGTATCTTTCCTAGTATACGCTGCTTTATGCATTGCACAGTAGTGTATTTTCCTGTAGTGTCCATTTTGATGTTAGGGTTTGATTTCCAAGATTTTGGTTTCTTTTCCATTTGTTAGCTTTGCTTCCTCCACTGACCCTTGACACCTTCCATGTCTCTGTTGAGTCTTGTATGCCTCTCCGGTGTCTTTTAGTTTGTTTTTGCTTGCTTGAGGCTTTGTAAGTGTCTTTACTGCCTTCTATCCCTTTTTGAAGTTCGTGCACTGTTCTTTTTTTGACATAGCTGCACGATTTGGCCCTAGTTGCTGGTTGCATTCATACAAACCTATGTTATTATCATTATTTGTTTGTGGAAACGTTAGCACGCTTTCTCTTTGTCTTATTCTTTCCATTAGGGTTTGACCTTCAATTTTGAGTCCTTAGGGTTGCTTCTGAAAGGTTGCTTGGTTTAGATGCTTCCTGATTGTTTTTTAGTTTAGTCCAAGTGATTCAAATCCTCCTATTTAGTATTCTTTCGAGTCTGTGTGCTTGGTAAGGTCACTTGTTGGTTCACTTGCTTACTCCTTTACTTGGCTTAGATCCCAGTAAAGGTCACTTGCTGGTTCTGGGATGATTAGAGCCCATAACAGACTAACATAGTATTGATGGTCAGTTACGTGGCGTCCTCCGGAGGTCCATTGGGTGCAAGCGCTTGAATCACCAAACCACTTTCCCGGGATTACTGCCAAAGGGTTACCTTCCACGTCTGTCCGAGGTGAAGTGGGAATAACCGCCCACTCTACCTGTGTAGAATCCTAGAGGTATGATACTACGGTTACCATCAATACGAAATAACCTGGGGGGATAGTCGTCAGCCTAGTTGAAACGCATGGGTAGGGTATCAAAGCCCGAAGTACGAAAGGATCCCCGTACACGAGTCAACTCTGGTTTATGGTTGAAAGGAAAGTGAGGGGATATCCTCAATAGTTCCAATCTCCCATGGCCTCGTGCTTAGCTCTGGTTTAACTAGAGTTTCCCAGGACTATTTGATATAGATGGGTTTACCTAAAATATAGTCGTACTACGATTGTTGAGTAATGAAACCAGTTCCGATCAGTTTAAGGTGATTTAAGCTCGAAACTCTAGCCTAAGCTAGTTGATGACGTGTATACCTAAAAAGAAAAATGTTGCCAATCAATTTTATTAATGGTTCTTTTTAAGGGTTACTTGTTACTCAAGGGTTGTAGTGCGGTGTGTGGCATTGTTGTGACTGAAATGGAAAGTACATAAAAGTAAATAACTTTCACTAAACTTTCACATTCATTGTTTTCCAAAACTAAAGATAAGAAAACCTAAAACAAAATCTTTTTGTATTTTCTTTTAATATTTCGAAGCAAACTATGCTACTTCAAAACTACGATAGACCTTACTACTAAGCTACTTAAAACAATTTTTTGCTTTTTCTGATAATTGTAAAAGAAAAAGAACTTGTAAAAGCACAAGTAAGAACTAAAAGTGAAGTGCGAGTAAGACTAACACCTAAATGGTTCAAAAAAAACAAATCAAATGATCTGAGGAAGACTTGACTTACCAAGTTTTTGCAAAAGAAAAACTTGAGACTTGGAAACAAAGCGTAAAAGAGACAAGGAAAGAAATGCTCTTAACAGAAAGGTAGACCTCACAGGCTTCTCCTAAGCATCAAAACCCTAAGAAAACACTAAGCCAAGTAAAGGAGTAAGCAAGTGAACCAACAAGTGACTTTACCAAGCACACGGACTCGAAAGAATACTAAATAGGAGGCTTTGACTCACTTGGACTAAACTGAAAAACAATGAAGAAGCATCTAAACCAAGCAACCTTTCGGAAGCAACCCTAAGGACTCAAACTTGAAGGTCAAACCCTAATGGAAAGGATAAGACAAAGACAAAGAATGCTAATGTTGCCACAAACAACTAACGATAATAATGTAGGTTTGTATGAATGCAACCAACAACTAGGGCCAAAGCGTGCAACTATGTCAAAAAAAGAACAGGGCACGAACTTCAAAAAGGGATAGAAGGTAGTAAAGATACTTACAAAGACTCAAGCAAGCAAAAACAAACTAAAAGACATTGGAGAGGCATACAAGACTCAACAGAGACACGGAAGGTCTTAGGGGTCAGTGGAGGAAGCAAAGCTAACAACTGGAAAAGAAACCAAAAGCTTGGAAATCAAACCGTAATAACAAACTGGACACTACAGGAAAATACACTACTGTGCAAAGCATAAAGCAACATATACTAGGAAAGATACGATACTGTGTAGTAGACAAAGCAGCGTACATCAGCTAAAATACGCTACTGTGTAGTAGACAAAGTAGGGTACATCAGGAAAAAATGCTACTATAAGTAGGGTAAACCAGCATACATGCCTTAGAAGGGAACAAACAGGCTTTGCAACAGTCAACTGAGATGAATCAACCAAAAAGGACAAGTAACACAGACCTAAAAGGCCTCTCAGACAATCAAAGAGACTGAAAAAAGGGCTGGAAGAACACCTAACTAGGTCTCCTAGAGCAGTGAAACACACGGTTACTCCCCAGCGGAGTCGCCAGTCTGTTGTTCAAGATTTCTACCTTATAGTGAGGAGATGGACACTACCAACTAGGTGGGGTTTGAAAGGTAAAAACATTGATTATATTGCATTTAGTTACTGCAAAAGAAAGAGATCGAGATTGAGAGAAATACCTCTTTTCGACGGCTGGTCCTAGCTTTCGCTTGGTCTCTCGCTTGATCTCCTACTTTCTCTTCTGCTTGACAAACCTGCAACATAAAAGATACCTTCCTCATCGTATCTTGTATATAATGAATGTGATGAAAGAATAAACAACTTGATCATCAAATATAACAAGATATTATTCCAAATGAATAAACAATCTAGTAGACACTCAATTTGGGACAAGAAGGGTGTTTTGACCTTTTTATTATCAAAGAAACATGAAATCGGTACAATATACCTGACGTGTAGAGATGTTTCTGCAACCGGATCCTGGGCTCCTGCTCTTGACTCTGACTTGGGAATTCCTCTAGCGTAACAGTACTCAAAGCATTCTCTCCAAGTTTTCACACTTTCTATCTAACCCCTCTCATGGATCCTCTTTGTATTTATGGGACAAGGTAGGCAGTTTAGATTGAGAGGTGGTTGAATTGGGAGGTTGGGGAAGTTGCAGAACCAACTTCAACTAATCCCAATTCGTCAAATTAATATATTTTTTTATTTCATCTTAAGATGTACGCGGGTTTCATACAACAAGAGTAGTGTACATGAAGCAACTTTTGGGCTTTACAACAAGCGTTTACAACTTTTTGGGAGATGTACGTTGGTTGTCCTTGAGCAAGGTAGGGTATTTTATCAAGGTGTATGCTGGTCTTCTATGCAGAGAGGGGCGTACATGTGGCAAAATCAAGAGAAACTGCAATCTTTTCAGGTGAGGAGTGTACTTCTAGCAGCAAATCATCAAAGGAAATCTAGCTCTTCAATCCTTTGTGTCCTTTTGTGTGATCTACAAGGCAAGGTGATCACGTGACGAAGAAGTGCAGATTTGACCTATAACAGGTGCATCTTCATCCCACCATGTAAGATAATCCATCGTAGTGATAATATAACTTGCACTTGTTCTTCTACCAGGTTGATTGATGGGTCCGAAAAAATCAATAGCTCATTTTTTGAATGCCCGCAATGTAACCTGAGGAAACAAAGGAATTTCATCTCTTCGTGATGGCTTCCCAATTATTTGACATATGTCGCAGTTCTGACAATATTCTTTAGCCTATTTGTGAAGGGTCAAACACCATAATCCTACTCTTAAAATATTTTGCGTTGTATCTTTCCATGTGTAATGGCCTCCCACCACACCATCATGATCCTCAAACAAGATAATTGGTCACTCTTGCTCCAAAACACAGTGACACAATACTTCATCCGGTCCGAACTTATACAACTGATCGGCGATCAACTGATACTCGGCAGACTTAACTACCCACTGCTTCTTATGAGCAGTTGTATATGCTTCTGGTGGTGTTCCTGTAGATAAAATTTTCACAATATATTGAAAGTATCCATCAAACATTCTTACTGAAAAGAGTTGTGCATCTGGAAGGTTATCCTCTAAATTGGTCGGTTCTTCGTCCGTTTCCAACCTCAAAAGATGGTCGAGACCGCATTCAACTTGTCGAGTTTTACAATGATCTCTAAATCATATTCTTGAAACAACAATAACCATAGATAGATATCCCCCCCTCCAACACTGGCTTGTTGAATAGGTACTTTAATGCAGAGTGGTCAGTAAACATCTTAAAATGACCGCCTAGCAAGTAATATCTAAAATTTTGTAATGCATAAACCATGGCAAGTCCTTCCCTTTCTGTCGTAGTATAATTTTTTTCTGCAATAGATAACTTCCTACTGCAAAATGCAATAGGATGGTCGATAGAACCCTCATATAGTTGAGCAAGAACCACACCTAGAGTGACATATGAGGCATCAACATGGACATGAAATTATTTTTTCCAATCAGGGAATACTAAAATAGGTGTTTTAACCATTTTCTCCTTCAACAGGTCGAGACTTTGCTGACGATCTTTGTTCCAGTGAAACTTTGCATCCTTATTTAGTAATTTTTCCATTGGCACTATAACCTAAGCATAGCCTTTGATAAATTAATTGTAATATCATGTGTGACCCAAAGTTGTGTGTAGTTGTTGAATTGTAGTAGGAGAAGGAAGGTCCACTATAATAGCAATCTTTGCAGGATCCACTAACAAACCTGGCTTACAAACTACATGTCCCAATAAAATACCAAATCGAGCACATAATATACATTTCTTCATATTCAAAGATATTTGATACTGTCGATAGCGTTCTAGCATAAAAATCAAGTTTTCAATATGATTCTTAAGTAACCCATAAACTGTCCAATCATCAAAATATACTTCTAAGAAATTATGAATGAATTCCTTAAATGCAGCGACAACTATAAGTGAGAAAATTGTGGGAGCTTTCTTTAGGCCAAAAGGGATTACTGTGTACTAGAAGCATCCCCACTCCATCGCAAATGTTGTCTTATGTCGATCTTCCTTAGCAATATTAATCTTATGATACCCCAGGAATCCATCCATAAATGAACATTCTTCATGTCCTCCAACACTTTCAAGTATTTCATCTGTAAATGGAGTTGGAAAAGGATCATGTAGACAAGAATCATTCAGCTTCTGCAAGTCGACACAAATCCTGATTTCTCCAATATTCTTATCTTGGACCACCATAGGATTGATCCATTATGATTCTTCGATAGGCTCAATGATTCCTGCATCAAGCACTCTGTCGAGATCTGCTCTTACTTTCTCCTTGTAGTGGGGGTTCAACATGTACGGTCGTTTCTTAATTGGCTTGGCGCCTAGTTTCAGTGGAATTTTCATTAACCCAAGTCGCCAGCAATACCTTTCATCTCTGAAAATTTAGTAGGGAACAGATCTTGAAACTCATGCAACAGGTCAGTAATTATTCCTACTATTTCGTCATCCCAATAATCACCTATATTTGCAAAGTTTGGGTTTTCAATAGAGCCAATATTTACCTTTTTAATCTTCAATGGCTTGAAGGATTTGTCTGATGAAATTTCTAGTCCTTGCAGATCACGACTTCCTTCACTTTTTGGGATATGAAGGTCTCTTGGATTATCATCCTCTGATTCTCCATTGATGTTGTAACACTCCATCATTTTATCCACTATCACAATCCACTGCGGGAGATTGAACACTGGTCTTGGGCTTTCTTCAAAAAATTTAGCCTTGGTAATTTGTAGAGACACATCTATAGTAGGACTTTCATCCTCATAATTAAATGTTTGCTTGAAGCTTGTAGCTAAATTTTCCCATTTTGCAGTTCCTTATCACATCTCAAGCGACATATATTGATTTCTTGGGATGGCGTCAAGTGTGTGAATGAACATACATACCCATTCTTACTTGGGTATATTCTACCAAGATTGTAGCACATGTATCCAAATGATTAGTAGGGATAGTAATCCTTGTATATTTTTCTCCAATACAAGGGATTCACTTTCTAGGATATGAAAGTCTCTTGGATCATCATCCTCTAGTTCTTCACTAATGTTGTAACAATCCATCATTTTCTCCACTATCACAATTCACTTCGGGGGATTGAACACTGGTCTTGGGATTGCTTCAAAAAAATTAGCCTTGATAATCTGTAGAGCCGCATCTATTGTAAGACTTTCATCCTCATAATTAAATTTATGTTTGAATCTTGTAGCTAAATTGTCCCATTCTGCAGTTCCTTGTCGCATCTCTAACGATGTATACCAATTTATTGGGATGGTGTCAAGTGTGTGAATGAAGATACATACCCATTCTTTCCTAGGTATATTCTTCCATATTGTAGCACAGGTATCCAAATGATCAGTAGGGCTAGTAATCCTTGTATATTTTTCTCCAATATAAGGGATTCCTTCTCCAAACCGAATGTCTAAGTATCTTCTGCACTACGACCAACTGGTTATAGATTGCTTATGAGTCCCACCATCTCGCCTGTGTTGCTTTCAAGGTGACATCCAGGGATAATAAGTGTTGCTCAGGGACCTTACCTTCAAATTCATTAATAAATGGATCGACATTAGGTAAACCTTCATAAGTAGGTAGACTACATACCTTTGTTCCAACCCAACATAGTGACTTTGTCACACGAGCACATCTTCACATTGAAACTTCATGTAATCTATTTTTCCAGTTTTCAAGAGCTTCACCAGAATCAGATGAACAAGAACTAACACTCCTCCAACTGAGTGTCCCATCTGCTGTAGGATTAATATAGTCATTTATCTTGGAGGATACATTATAGATGTTATCTAGATATTGAGAATCATAATCTCCCTTGACTTGTTCGACATACTGTTGACCTTCCAATGGATCCAAAGGTGTGAAAACTCTATTCTCTTCATTTTCAAACATTACAATTCTCTTCTTAAAATTTATAATAGCCTGATTTTGTATTTCCTAATCAATGCCCAAAAGTGCACGATATAGATTAGTGTCATCAACAATCTCAATTATGTCAAAATCTGTATATGTCCGTAGTCCCTCTACTTTGACAGGAACCTCAACCATTCTACCGAATGGTATTACTTTCTGCTGATTGGCCAGCCGCAACTGAATAGGAGACCATACTAAATTTGGCTTACCCATATTTTCCCATGTCTTCTTAGTTAGGATGTTTACATCTAAGCCCAAATTTAAAATAGAAAAATCTATGTCATGGTCACCAATATGCGCATTAATTCACAGTTCTCGACCAGTCTCTTCTCCGAACATGCTTAAAAACACTCTCGGATATCACTTCTTCCTTAGATTCCCCAATTAACTTTTGCAATTCTCTTAAATCATTCTCATCTTTAACTAGACCTAGACAACTCTTTAGAAAAGAATGAAGAGCGCTTACCTTTCCTAGGTTCTTCTTTGGCGCAGACTTGCCGAAGGGAGGTGGAATGTCATATACAAATCCTTATTTGGTAACAATTGGCAGGGAGGGTATCGATGGACCCTTCAAAATTTCATCATGAGATTCAAAGAATATACCTTTTTGCTTTTGAGCATCAAACTGCGGCAACTTCTGAGCTACCAGCCTTACTCTCGGATCTCTCGGATTATTAGAACCATTCTTATCTCCACTCATCGTAGCTCCTTTTTTTGTTACTACAACGACAGTAGGTTGTTCGGACTCGGTTCCATGGAGATATTTTGTACATTTTGATTCTAATTATTGTTTTGGTTCTGCTTTTCCTACCATTTCGCTATAAGCTATGGACAGTCTTCAATGGTATGATCTACTACTCTACAATATGTGCAAGTCGTGTCAGTATGCGGACAATATATAGCATAATGTCTATGTGTATCACAATTATAACAAATAATTTTTCCTCTACCTCTATCAAATACTCCTCGTCCACGGCCTCAGAATCCACCTCCTGGTTGATTGAATTGTACATCATTTCTCTCAGCTTGATCTTCTCCCTTCATAAGAAAAGTATCTACAGTTCCCTCAGTCAGCAATTGGCATGCTCGACAGTGATTCTCGTCATGTCCGACAGAGATACAAAAATTACACCTTAAGTTTTGTGGAGCACTTACCACCTCCTGTAATAAGTAGAATTCTTCCAGTCGGTGCCCTTTATTCTGATGAATTCTACACCATACAACTAGATTCAATGGACTTGGGTTACCAGTATTGAGATAATCATGAAACACTGTACATTGATCTTTAGAATGTCCATCTTCCTTGCATCTATTGCACCAAACATCTTCTCATTTTTCTTTACCTTTCTTGATATCTTGGATCTTGATAGACACGTTTTCTAACTGCAACTAGATTTCAGCCATACCAACACCAGTCTCTCCAACATGTGATGCTTCTAACTTCATAGCCAATTCCAAGGCTTTCATCTGTGTCAGGATCTTCTATTTTATGATAGGTTCCTTGATATGAGGCATTAACGCAGTTATAAACCACTCCTTATGCTGTAGATCATTCAATGGAAAGCTTATACGATCCATTAAAGTTTTAAATCATTGGTCGAATTCCCAAACAGACTCATTTGATGCTTGCTTGATCTCTTTCAACTTAGTAATACACCGAGTTTCAGACATCGGCTTCTTGAACTCAATATTTAGTCCGTCGTTGAATTCCGCTAAGGGCTTTGCACACTGATTACTAGTGACTTCATAAAATTTCGTAAACCAATCTAACGCGTGACCCCTGAATGTCATGATCAACTATTCCAACTTGACATTCTCATCTTGAACTTGTTTTACAGTCCATACTGTGTTGCATAAGAACCAGTGTTGTCCTAAATATTCTAATCCATTCCCATTAAAAATAGGTAAATTCATGTCATCCCCAGCCATTTTGGGCCTTTGAGGTCTTGGCTGATTTACTAATAATGGACCATTACTTAGATCCTTCTCACTTGTCAAAGTATTATTCTGACTATTGCCACTACTCGGACTAGGTTGAAATAAATGCGAAGAATTATTAGGTATTACCTCAATATTAGGAGATGTACGCAGGTTCGTGGGTATGTCGCAGCCTCAGGCCTCGAACGGTTCTCCAGATCATTCTTCTTCCTTACAAATGAGTTGGTATTCTTCTTCTTGCTCGCTAGAATCCTCATCGAGATGTGGTATTGGTTTGTAGCCTCTTTTTTCAGTCGCACTGCAACCCTTCTTACCTGTCGCAGTTCTCCTTCTCTTGTTCGACCGAAACAGTCTCCCACTGCGCAAAAATACACACTCTTTGTCTAGTTCAGTCTCGTCCCCTATAATCATTTCAGCTCATCCCATTAATTCGTCCAGACCGTCGCCTATGCGATACCCATGCCCACCGCATACAATCTCTCTACTCGTCGGATTCCATTTGCATCACATCCTTTTCACAAAGTATCTTCTTGATCAACAAGTTCAACGAATCGAGGTACTTACTACATAGACATTCAAAGAACTCACATTCTACTACACTATAGGACTTGATAGTTTCAACAATGAATTCAGTAATATACCCCTCCAGCACACTGTCCAACCAGTAATCCACTGCGCAAGAAATTTTGTTGTTCACACCTTTCAGTTTCTATATGAATGTGGGTTTCCAGCTCCTAGGTTCACCTCCTTGTAACTTTGTCTTCTGCTTGGTCAATCTTGCTAACCTTTCATATAATATCACTAGGAACTCGCCAAAGAGTTCCTCATGAATATCAATAAAAATATATTTTCCTAACCAGTTTTCATTGTCCAATCTAAGGTGCCTATTATGCTCCCTTGCAAATTCCTCCGGCTATAGATATTCCCAATCCTTAATATCTGGCTTATTCATATGCCACAACACCCCCCTTCACCTCAAAGTCCTGGTCCAGAAACAAAACTATTGTTGGCGCACTCTTACTTCGACCAGGGTTCAACTCTTAACATTTCACCAACAAACACCCTATCCACAGACACTGGCCCGAAAGGGAGAGAATCTCTTTTGGAAACACCTACAAAGAAGATGAGGTCTCACCCTAAGTATCTATGGGAACTGCAAGAACCATAATTCATGCAATATAGAAGGGGAATACTCAGCACGCAATACATTCATCAACATATTCTACTCCATAACATCGACATGAACATTGCTTCAACACATATATTTCTTCCAAAAAACCATTAAATTCTACAGATTGACATACTTAGATTATATTTGCATTCATACACTTTACTTATCATACATTCACTTAGATATTCAACAGAGGAAAAAAACACATCTCAAATCACATCACAACACAACATGCAAAAACACCATGTTTAACGTGGAAACCCATCTAGGAAAAACCACATAAGCGCTTGTTTTTATTATGAGTCGTATCCAAATAAGCACTTCAGGTAAGACTTACAGATTTCTTCATGAATGTCAATGGATATACGCACATATCATGTAGATCAGTGACTTGGCTTCCCCAAAATATCTCCGACAGACATAGTGTTTGTGCTAGAAATTGTACCTTGACTACAAAGGTATAAGCTAGAACAATCTCAAGAAAAAGTAAAGAAAACAATTTGTTTTTGTAATTTTTGTCTGAAGGTATCATTCATAAGAAGGGGGTAATCAAATATTAAACATGTACAATCACTAAATCATAAGGAATATCAAAGATTTGAAATGTAAAGATATGAAACATAGACATAAACCATAAGCATACATTCAACAAGAAATCTAGTTCTGTCCACAAATTTATAAGCATTCACAAGATAAAAAATTTCATCCAGAAATGAAATTATAAACCAAGTGATCAAACATACCATAAACATAAACCATAAATAAAGGTTAACAAATGGCTTATATAATATATTCATATCTAATATCAATCTTCAAAACACTTACATGAGAGTACACTGTATATGTTTAACTGCAAACAACATCACCAATTCTAATCCCTTCTCCCAAACAAAAACCAACCCCCACACTGTATGTTTTCCTCTCTTTTATAATTACAAATACATCCATGTGAAGTGGTTTCAGATCCAATTTTTTAGGACTGTAAACTGTTTAGCAGTTACAAATTCAGTTTATGAGATCCAAAACTCTAGGGTCGAATATACCCAAAATAGCAAAATCGGATTCTGGGGAAAATTGGCGAATTTATGAAAAATGGGCCTCATCTCAAAGAACAATCCATATCTCTCAATCCAGCACACCTGTGCAAAACCTCAGAGAGGTTTTTGTGAATGAGTCCGTGATGAAAAAAAACCTCTCTTTTTTTGTAAAAATTATTCTCCAATTGATCGAAAGACATGTCGAAAGAAGATGACTAAAACAGAAAAATCATTAAATGTTTAACCTGAAAAATAGGTCATAAATATTCAATCAAATATTCCAAACCATAACACTTGTTGAAAAACGAAGAGAGGTTTTGTGAATGGGTCCTTGATGAACAAAAACCTCTCCTGGTTTTAAAAAATTCTCTTTAATATACTCGTAATCTGTGCTCAACTACAATGACTAAAACAAAGGAAAAATAGACATTTTGGCAGCAGTTGTATATATGCAATCCAGTAACTATGCTGCGGGAATATTATCATATGAAAACTTTGCAAAATCTCAACATAGGAGTTAGGCCAAATATTTATATGTGTTTGAAGACTTAAAAAGAAATGAAATATTTAATAAGCCAACACCTATAACATGAAATAAAAGTGAAATAAAGAAATAAAACAATGCTCATGTAAAATGAAAAACCAAAATAACTTAAAATAAAGAAGAAAAAAAAGCAATAAGAAATGAGAAACCAAGAAAAGACTAAAAGGGACTAGGTACAATTCCAGTCCTAACATCTAGCTCCAACTGGTGAATGAAATCCTCCTTGCGAGGTTTCAAGATCATGTAGACCAGTGCCTTATTCATTGGGTGATGGAGTCATTTGTATCTCGTTCCCAGCCTATTCCAAAACTTGCAACCCTGCTCTTCTGACTTAGAAAAAATATTCTCTTCCTGCCCTAGATGATCAAATTGTATTTGAATATTCTTTGTAGAAACTTGTTCATTCATAATCTTGATATCTTCCTTCTGAAACTCTGAGAATGAAATAAGAAAAGACTGAGCACAGCTTCCATTGTCTCTAATATTTTGAATTGAAATTTACTCGTGATGAAAATTCTCAATGCTTTCTCCAAATTCTGATTTATAACAGTCATATATTAGTTCTATACTATGAGCATCAATGCATTCTGATATAAAAATCTGCTCCTCAAAATCAAACTCTGCTTTTGAGTCACAATGTTTTATGGACCATAGATTCGCTGACCTCAAGAAACTATCGATCAAAACTTCCAGGAAAATGGTGAATTTCTCTTTCTTGACCTTCAACATTAGTTTCTTTATAATCATCAAATAGAGCAGAGCTGATATATAACTATGTGTGTGCTAATGAAAATTTGTATTCCTCTAAATCATTTGGATACTATTGGTCACCCTATATGTCAATTAATTACAACCAACATACAGAATGCTCAATATAAATTGTCAAACCTAGGTAGGTCTTTTATTTCAATGGAAATAAGCACAATCTATGCATAAACATTTTTCAGTAGTTGATCAAGTAATTCGAGATAACAATCCTACCTATCTGTTCAACCAAACTCATTCCATAAGAAAACTAATCTAGCTCATACATCTAGGAAATTAAAGTGCGGCTACCTTCCTACAGAAATCAACCTAGTAATTATTGATCTAAGAACATAAATGAACTAGATTACTTTTGCAAGAAGTTAAATCCTATAATTATCAAACTACAGTATTCAATCTTTACCAAAATGATCCATCTAGCAACTATTGTTACTCAACCACAATCTGACTACTCTAATGAAATAATTGAAGATACAACAGCAACCAGAAATTAAACATAAGCTTGAACTCTAAATTGACAACTATTGGAAATCCTAGAAAGCATAAATGACTGAAAGGAATGGAGCTAAGCTTGGCTGTCACATCTATTAAACACACATGCATAATCAAACTAACCTACACAGTCGATTGTCACACCATGCACTTGCAGCTATTCATATGCAGGAGATAAACTACAAATAAAGAATGAAATCATAAACTCACTGTTGCAGCTATCAGAAATACACCTAATGCAATTCCACAACACACAACAGGAAATGAATAAATATAACTATCTAACCAAATCATCAATCTTTGTAAGAAGGCGGGCCCTGGCCTTCCAACAGAGACGTCGTGAATCACCACGAATTAAGACACAAAAATGGAAGTAACTATTCTCTTCATTAAAAGATGGAAATTCACAGTCTCAATCTCTGTTACATCCCGTACAAAAATTGATGATTAACCAACCCCAGGCATGGAAAGCCTTCCCATATTTATACATACAAAATGTAGTTCGTGACCCACTAATCTTGAGCAGCAATGAAGATCTACGATCGACATGCTGTTGAGTCACAGCTAACTGTTACAGCCGCATTGAATGAGGTTGTTTAATCATAAAAGATGTTGTTATGCTGGCGAGCCATAGATCAATGGATTAGCAATCTGGAAGGCGACCTGTCTGTCGCAGCTATACTCTGTTACAACAATTTGTTACAGCTCATGTGGAGAGATGCGCTGTCCCTTGAAAACATGAGGAATCGAGATAAAAGAGTAACAACTGGCACCACATACGATTGCTTCCAAGGCATGGTAGCTGATACACCTGTGCTTTGAGCTTTAACTAAGTGAAACCACACAAGTTAGCATAATTCAAAGGCTAGGATCCTGAACTATAAAAATCTCAGGCGTAAAATGAATAAAAAAAAATGAATTATACCTGTCAATATTATTGGTAGATCTGGAGGAAAGGCATATATATGGCTTGTGGAAATAGGATATAATTAGGGAAAAATGATGAAATAAGGATGGCCAAAAAGGGGCATTTCCTGGACCCAACATCTCCCCCCAACTATCTGATTGCATGTCCTCATGCAACAACCTCCACTAGTCTGAATCTGAGTCCGAATTGAATTTGTGAATATTTGTGAGATTGTAGGAAAATTCTGGTGTTTCCCCTCGAGGCACAAACCCATAGTAGGCTGTCCATTTCTCCCAACATAGCTTCTCTTCTTCTTCAGTCAAAGCATAGTTGTTCCTGTAAGGACTCACAGGAAGCCATATGAGAGGGAATCTTAATCCTAATCCATTCCACCAAGGTCCACAATTTTCCATGCACTGCACATATCTAGGAACCCTTGTCAAGGCTTTCCTGAAATTCTCAAAGCAGTAGGGGTCCCCTTCCTTTAGAGATGAATAAGAATATAGCCATCTGTATTCACTGCCTTCTAGATCACTCTATTGCATATTAGTTAGGATGTTTACATCTAAGCCCAAATTTAAAATAGAAAAATCTATGTCGTGGTCACCAATATGCGCATTAATTCGCAGTTCTCGACCAGTCTCTTCTCTGAACATGCTTAAAAACACTCTCGGATATCACTTCTTCCTTAGATTCCCCAATTAACTTTTGCAATTCTCTTAAATCATTCTCATCTTTAACTAGACCTAGACAACTCTTTAGAAAAGAATGAAGAGCGCTTACCTTTCCTAGGTTCTTCTTGGGCGTAGACTTGTCGAAGGGAGGTGGAATGTCATATACAAATCCTTATTTGGTAACAATTGGCAGGGAGGGTATCGATGGAACCTTCAAAATTTCATCATGAGATTCAAAGTATATACCTTTCTGCTTTTGAGCATCAAACTGCGGCAACTTCTGAGCTACCAGCCTTACTCTCGGATCTCTCGGATTATTAGAACCATTCTTATCTCCACTCATCGTAGCTCCTTTTTTTGTTACTACAATGACAGTAGGTTGTTTCGGACTCTGTTCCATGGAGATATTTTGTACATTTTGATTCTAATTATTGTTTTGGTTTTGCTTTTCCTACCATTTCGCTATAAGCTATGGACAGTCTTCAATGGTATGATCTACTACTCTACAATATGTGCAAGTCGTGTCAGTATGCGGACAATATCTAGCATAATGTCTATGTGTATCACAATTATAACAAATAATTTTTCCTCTACCTCTATCAAATACTCCTCGTCCACGGCCTCGGAATCCACCTCATGGTTGATTGAATTGTACATCATTTCTCTCAGCTTGACCTTCTCCCTTCATAAGAAAAGTATCTACAGTTCCCTCAGTCATCAATTGGTGTGCTCGACAGTGATTCTCGTCATGTCCGACAGAGCTACAAAACTTACCCCTTAATTTTTGTGGAGCACTTACCACCTTCTGTAATAAGTAGCATTCTTCCAGTTGGTGCCCTTTATTCTGATGAATTCTACACCATACAACTAGATTCAATGGAATTGGGTTACCAGTATTGAGATAATCATGAAACACTGTACATTGATCTTTAGAATGTCCATCTTCCTTGCATATATTGCACCAAACATCTTCTCATTTTTCTTTACCTTTCTTGATATCTTGGATCTTCATAGACACGTTTTCTAACTGCAACTAGATTTCAGCCATATGAACTCCAGTCTCTCCAATAGGTGATGCTTCTAACTTCATAGCCAATTCCAAGGCTTTCGTCTGTGTCAGGATCTTCTATTTTATGATAGGTTCCTTGATATGAGGCATTAACGCAGTTATAAACCACTCCTTATGTTGTAGATCATTCAATGGAAAACTTGTACAATCCATTAAAGTTTTAAATCATTGGTCGAATTCCCAAACGGACTCATTCGACGCTTGCTTGATCTCTTTCAACTTAGTAATACACCGAGTTTCAGACGTCGACTTATTGAACTCAATATTTAGTCCGTCGTTGAATTCTGCTAAGGGCTTTGCACACTGATTACCAGTGACTTCAGAAAATTTTGTAAACCAATCTAACGCGTGACCCCTGAATGTCATGATCAACTATTCCAACTTGACATTGTCATCTTGAACTTGTTTTACAGTCCATACTGTGTTGCATAAGAACCAGTGTTGTTCTTCTTGATCGCTAGAATCCTCATCGAGATGTGGTATTGGTTTGTAGCCTCTTTTTTCAGTCGCACTGCAACCCTTCTTACCTGTCACAGTTCTCCTTCTCTTGTTCGACCGAAACAGTCTCCCACTTCGCAAAAATACACACTCTTTGTCTAGTTTAGTCTCGTCCCCTATAATCATTTCAGCTCATCCCATTAATTCGTCCAGACCGTCGCCTATGCGATACCCATGCCCACCACACACAATCTCTCTACTCGTCGAATTCCATTTGCATCACATCATTTTCACAAAGTATCTTCTTGATCAACAAGTTCAACGAATCGAGGTACTTACTACATAGACATTCAAAGAACTCACATTCTACTACACTATAGGACTTGATAGTTTCAACAATGAATTCAGTAATATACCCCTCCAGCACACTGTCCAACCAGTAATCCACTGCGCAAGAAATTTTGTTGTTCACACCTTTCAGTTTCTATATTAATGTGGGTTTCCAGCTCCTAGGTTCACCTCCTTGTAACTTTGTCTTCTGCTTGGTCAATCTTGCTAACCTTTCATATAATATCACTAGGAACTCGCCAAAGAGTTCCTCATGAATATCAATAAAAATATATTTTCCTAACCAGTTTTCATTGTCCAATCTAAGGTGCCTATTATGCTCCCTTGCAAATTCCTCCGGCTATAGATATTCCCAATCCTTAATATCTGGCTTATTCATATGCCACAACACCCCCCTTCACCTCAAAGTCCCGGTCCAGAAACAAAACTATTGTTGGTGCACTCTTACTTCGACCAGGGTTCAACTCTTAACATTTCACCAACAAACACCCTATCCACAGACACTGGCCCGAAAGGGAGAGAATCTCTTTTGGAAACACCTACAAAGAAGATGAGGTCTCACCCTAAGTATCTATGGGAACTGCAAGAACCATAATTCATGCAATATAGAAGGGGAATACTCAGCACGCAATACATTCATCAACATATTCTACTCCATAACATCGACAGGAACATTGCTTCAACACATATATTTCTTCCAAAAAACCATTAACTTCTACAGATTGACATACTTAGATTATATTTGCATTCATACACTTTACTTATCATACATTCACTTAGATATTCAACAGAGGAAAAAAACACATCTCAAATCACATCACAACACAACATGCAAAAACACCATGTTTAACGTGGAAACCCATCTAGGAAAAACCACATAAGCGCTTGTTTTTATTATGAGTCGTATCCAAATAAGCACTTCAGGTAAGACTTATAGATTTCTTCATGAATTTCAATGGATCTACGCACATATCATGTAGATCAGTAACTCGGCTTCCCCAAAATATCTCCGACAGACATAGTGTTTGTGCTAGAAATTGTACCTTGACTACAAAGGTACAAGCTAGAACAATCTCAAGAAAAAGTAAAGAAAACAATTTGTTTTTGTAATTTTTGTCTGAAGGTATCATTCATAAGAAGGGGGTAATCAAATATTAAACATGTACAATCACTAAATCATAAGGAAATATCAAAGATTTGAAATGTAAAGATATGAAACATAGACATAAACCATAAGCATACATTCAACAAGAAATCTAGTTCTGTCCACAAATTTATAAGCATTCACAAGATAAAAAATTTCATCCAGAAATGAAATTATAAACCAGGTGATCAAACATACCATAAACATAAACCATAAATAAAGGTTAACAAATGGCTTATATAATATATTCATATCTAATATCAATCTTCAAAACACTTACATGAGAGTACACTGTATATGTTTAAGTGCAAATAGCATCACCAATTCTAATCCCTTCTCCCAAACAAAAACCAACCCCCACACTGTATGTTTTCCTCTCTTTTATATTTACAAATACATCCATGTGAAATGGTTTCAGATCCAATTTTTTAGGACTCTAAACTGTTTAGCATTTACAAATTCAGTTTATGAGATCCAAAACTCTAGGGTCGAATATACCCAAAATAGCAAAATCGGATTATGGGGAAAATTAGCGAATTTCTGAAAAATGGGTCTCATCTCAAAGAACAATCCATATCTCTCAATCCAGGACACCTATGCAAAACCTCAGAGACGTTTTTGTGAATGAGTCCGTGATGAACAAAAACCTCTCTTTTTTTGTAAAAATTATTCCCCAATTGATCGAAAGACATGCCGAAAGAAGATGACTAAAACAGAAAAATCATTAAATGTTTAACCTGAAAAATAGGTCATAAATATTCAATCAAATATTCCAAACCATAACACTTGTTGAAAAACGAAGAGAGGTTTTGTGAATGGGTCCTTGATGAACAAAAACCTCTCCTGGTTTTAAAAAATTCTCTTTAATATACTCGTAATCTGTGCTCAATTACAATGACTAAAACAAAGGAAAAATAGACATTTTGGCAGCAGTTGTATATATGCAATCCAGTAACTATGCTGCGGGAATATTATCATATGAAAACTTTGCAAAATTTCAACATAGGAGTTAGGCCAAATATTTATATGTGTTTGAAGACTTAAAAAGAAATGAAATATTTAATAAGCCAACACCTATAACATGAAATAAAGAAATAATACAACGCTCATGTAAAATGAAAAACCAAAATAACTTAAAATAAAGAAGAAAAAAAAGCAATAAGAAATGAGAAACCAAGAAAAGACTAAAAGGGACTAGGTACAATTCCAGTCCTAACATCTAGCTCCAACTGGTGAATGAAATCCTCCTTGCGAGGTTTCAAGATCATGTAGACCAGTGCCTTATTCATTGGGTGATGGAGTCATTTGTATCTCGTTCCCAGCCTATTCCAAAACTTGCAACCCTGCTCTTCTGACTTAGAAAAAATATTCTCTTCCTGTCCTAGATGATCAGATTGTATTTGAATATTCTTTGTAGAAACTTGTTCATTCATAATCTTGATATCTTCCTTCTGAAACTCTGAGAATGAAATAAGAAAAGACTGAGCACTGCTTCCATTGTCTCTAATATTTTGAATTGAAATTTACTCGTGATGAAAATTCTCAATGCTTTCTCCAAATTCTGATTTATAACAGTCATATATTGGTTCTATACTATGAGCATCAATGCATTCTGATATAAAAATCTGCTCTTCAAAATCATACTCTGCTTTTGAGTCACAATGTTTTATGGACCATAGATTCGCTGACCTCAAGAAACTGTCGATCAAAACTTCTAGGAAAATGGTGAATTTCTTTTTCTTGACCTTCAACATTAGTTTCTTTATAATCATCAAATAGAGCAGAGCTGATATATAACTATGTGTGTGCTAATGAAAATTTGTATTCCTCTAAATCATCTGGATACTGTTGGTCACCCTATATGTCAATTAATTACAACCAACATACAGAATGCTCAATATAAATTGTCAAACCTAGGTAGGTCTTTTATTTCAATGGAAATAAGCACAATCTATGCATAAACATTTTTCAGTAGTTGATCAAGTAATTCGAGATAACAATCCTACCTATCTGTTCAGCCAAACTCATTCCATAAGAAAACTAATCTAGCTCATACATCTAGGAAATTAAAGTGCGGCTACCTTCCCACAGAAATCAACCTAGTAATTATTGATCTAAGAACATAAATGAACTAGATTACTTTTGCAAGAAGTTAAATCCTATAATTATCAAACTACAGTATTCAATCTTTACCAAAATGATCCATCTAGCAACTATTGTTACTCAACCACAATCTGACTACTCTAATGAATTAATTGAAGATACAACAGCAACTAGAAATTAAACATAAGCTTGAACTCTAAATTGACAACTATTGGAAATCCTAGAAAGCATAAATGACTAAAAGGAATGGAGCTAAGCTTGGCTGTCACATCTATTAAACACACATGCATAATCAAACTAACCTACACAGTTGATTGTCACACCATGCAGTTGCAACTATTCATATGCAGGAGATAAACTACAAATAAAGAATGAAATCATAAACTCACTGTTGAAGCTATAAGAAATACACCTAATGCAATTCCACAACACACAACAGGAAATGAATAAATATAACTATCTAACCAAATCAGCAATCTTTGTAAGAAGGCGGGCCCTGGCCTTCCAACAAAGACGTCGTGAATCACCACGAATTAAGACACAAAAATGGAAGTAACCCTGCTCTTCATTAAAAGATGGAAATTCACAGTCTCAATATCTGTTACATCCCGTACAAAAATTGATGATTAACCAACCCAAGTCATGGAAAGCCTTCCCATATTTATACATACAAAATGTAGTTCGTGACCCACTAATCTTGAGCAGCAATGAAGATCTACGATCGACATGTTGTTGAGTCACAGCTAACTGTTACAGCCGCATTGAATGAGGTTGTTTAATCATAAAAGATGTTGTTATGCTGGCGAGCCATAGATCAATGGATTAGGAATCTGGAAGGCGACCTGTCTGTCGCAGCTATACTCTGTTACAGCAATCTGTTACAGCTCACGTGGAGAGATGCGATGTCCCTTGAAAACATGAGGAATCGAGATAACAAAGTAACAACTGGCACCACATACGATTGCTTCCAAGGCATGGTAGCTGATACACCTGTGCTTTGAGCTTTAACTAAATGAAACCACACAATTTAGCATAATTCAAAGTCTAGGATCCTGAACTATAACAATCTCAGGCATAAAATGAATAAAAAAAAATGAATTATACCTGTCGATATTATTGGTAGATCTGGAGGAAAGGCATATATATGGCTTGTGGAAATAGGATGTAATTAGGGAAAAATGATGAAATAAGGATGGCCAAAAAGGGGCATTTCCTGGACCCAACATCTCCCCCCAACTATCTGATTGCATGTCCTCATGCAACAACCTCCACTAGTCTGAATCTAAGTCCGAATTGAATCTGTGAATATTTGTGAGATTGTAGGAAAATTCTGGTGTTTCCTCTCGAGGCACAAACCCATAGTAGGCTGTCCATTTCTCCCAACACAGCTTCTCTTCTTCTTCAGTCAAAGCATAGTTGTTCCTATAAGGACTCACAGGAATCCATATGAGAGGGAATCTTAATCTTAATCCATTCCACCAAGGTCCACAATTTTCCATGCAATGCACATATCTAGGAACCCTTGTCAAGGCTTTCCTAAAATTCTCAAAGCAGTAGGGGTCCCCTTCCTTTAGAGATGAATAAGAATATAGCCATCTGTATTCACTGCCTTCCATATCACATTGTTGCATATTAAAAATCATCGGGACATAGGTAGTGAGGATTTTATCTCGCAAAATCTCAAAGTATTGGGCAATTGCAGGAACCCTAAGAGATCCAGCATGGTTTGTTATGAGTTCTTTTGGAACCTGAGGTTCACCCCTAATCCAAAGAGTAGAATTATCCTCATTCTTGAGGATGGTCTAGAAAGCATCTCGCCATTTTACATGGTTAATGACAAAATAGGAAAATTCCCTCAGCTGAACATCCCCCAAACAAGGCAAGGGATTTGATGGAGAGTCAATATAACAAGCCATATCATGTAAATACAATTCACATAACAAATGTTGATCCTCAAAATCACTTTTCAGAAAAGTTTCTAAAAACTGGGTAGCTATTGCCAAATCAAATGATATCCCTTCCTTCAGAGCCCTCAATTGAAATAAAGTTGTCTGCTCATGGAGAAAGACAAGGTAAGAGGGGGATGGATCCCTACAACTCAATAATTCTAGGGAAAGAGTGTACATTTTGTCTTTTTCTTGTTTCAGGGACTTAAGTTTCTTCAATTCTCCCAATTTTTCTTGAAGTTTTTCCCACCAGATTTTCTGGAAGAATAACTCAGCCCACGTTTCTCTCAACTCCTTGATGGTATTTCTATGTTCATGGAGAGAGATCATCCATGTTCCGCACTAATCAATATATTTGTGCCATTTATCCAACTCAAGGTTTAGCCAGAGAATCTTTTTCTCTAACCGTTGAATTCTTCTGTTCTCCACATCCTTTTCATCATCAGAGTCTAGGTAAATGAATTCCTGATAAAGTTGTATTCCTACCTTGTCCCTAGCTGTACTAACTTCCTCGTTTTGCTTTGGTAGTGTAACAGTTTCATCCTCCATTGGTGTTGCAGTGGTCTGTGCCTGTAATTCAGTATCAACAATTGATTTTGGGGATGCGGTTCTTGTGTAACAACATCCTTTCTTTCCATTTCAACCTCATCCCTCTCAGTTTGTGTTATAGTCTCAGCAAATGTTCTTAGGACTGTTGGTTCTTGTGTGATAGCATCCTTTCTTTCCATTTCAACCTCAACCATCTCAGTTTGTGTTGCAACTTCAGCAAATGATTTTGAAAACACTGGTTCTTGTGTAACAGTGTTCTCTTCTTGATCCTTGATGTCAAATGTTGTTGTTGTGAAATTTTCCACATAAGATCCAAAGAGATGATGTAAACCTCACAATGAAAGAATTTAGGAATAATAGAAGAAGAGACAAGCAATAGAACTTAGATCCAAAGAAACTTTGATTGAGGCAGAATAATTACACATGTTGCTATTAACAGAATAATAAACTGGTAAATATACAATGTTGAGTATGAGGATTCGAATTCACTAGGTTGAATTCGAATTGGCCTTCATGCATAGATCAATAATCAGTGGAGAGTCATCAATGCCTAACTAGGATTCCACCTTCTCATCAGTGAAGTCATCAATGCACAAGTAATGGTCAACCGGGAGTCAAACTAAGTCTAACTGAGTGAGGTTGGTGTAAATGGTACATGGAAGCACTAATGTAGTGAAGGAGGCTCAGTGGAGGGCGCAGATGGAGCTAACTGGAGTCAGAACAGGCTGTCTAGTCACACTGGAGGTCCATCGGAGTGGTAAGGTCAGTTAGGAGTCAGTTAATCCTTAAATCAAGGAAAGAACTAAAGATAATTGAACTAAACTGGACTGGTAGGTGAAGAAAGGTGCCCTTCTCATGCAGTATGTGAAAGGAGGGAGCACTAAGCTCTAGGAATGCTAAAACTGATCTGAAAGAAGCTCCAGGGGCTAGTTTGTTGAGGGCTAGGTGCTGGTGCCAACGACTAGAATGCATGCAAACCCTAATTTTGCGTGCATGACTGAAAAGGAAAATGACAGAAAATCTAGGAGGACTAGGATGGAGTATAGGAATATCCTAAAACCCCCCCTTAATCCATCATGGGCCCTGGTAACTAGGACCAAAGGTCACCCATACAATCAATGAAATGATTAAAAAAATAAAGAACTGTCCATAAACTGAGGAAATGGGGAAAAACCTCATGGGAAAAATACTCCCGCTCAAAAGAATAGTAAATAACTCAAAGAACCATCATACTATGCAGAAAAGAAAGAAGCTTTCATCAGTGAAAACTTTTGCAAAAGACTTGGCAAGCTGATCCCCTATAGGAAGGTCTACCACTGTGTGGAGGATGAAGCAAGTCCTTCAGGAACTCTTTTTGTATCTGGAGCGAATGGAACATGAGGAGTATTCCCAAAATATGGAAGAGAGAACCCCATCATCATGCTACATATCTCATGGAGAGGTGGATGGCATTATGCAAGGTTGGCATGATGCTGAAGTCTAGTAGTTATGTGATCATATAAGTCATCAACTGTGTTCTCAGTAGTAGCAAGGTTTGTGTGAGCCCATATTGACCTTGAATCTGGACTGAGAATAGGTGTTGGTTTTGGATCTGAATCTTCTTGAACCATGATCTCAACATCAAAATCTTGATCTTCTTCTTCATTAGAAGAAGAGGAGTCACTGTGATCTTCATCAAAATCTGAAGGAATAGTCAGAGAGAAAGGCATGAAGTGTGAGAACTCATATGCTTTTGAGGCATGATTAGCAATCCTATTCACTATAACCTTTCTAGTGGAGATTTATGTAATCTCTACTGTGTTTGTCCCAAAAATTACTTGTTTTGGTGATCCTGTATGAGTCATTTGATAAACTGACAACAAATTAGCTGTAAGAGAAGGAACAAATAAGACATTTTTGAACTTACCATGCTCCATATGAACTGTTCCCAATCCTTTGGCAGAAATCTAAGAGTTGTCTCCCATGTGAATGGTAGGCCCATCTTGGAGATCCAAAGAGGAGAAGGATTCTTCAGATGCAATCATGTGGTTGGAGGCTCCAAAATCTATGAGGAGGGCTTTTGTCTTTGAAAAACCAGCCATCAATGCATGAAAATCATCAGATCCACTTCCAGAATCAGACATTTTTGCTTCTTTTGGAACAACAATTTGGTTTTATTCAAGAAGATTGGTTAGAAGATCAATCTTCTTGTGCATGCAAGCACTTTCAGGATGGTTTCCTCTCTTGCAGTAGGTACAATTTGGTCTCTTTTGTTTGTCATTCTTGGATCTTGAAGGTTTCTTTCCTTTGTCTTTTTGCCTCCCCTTTGCATTCGCTCCACTTGCTTCACTAGCTAAAAGAGCTAGATCTTTGGAGGTTTTGATGGCATCCATTTGAAACAGTTTGTCCTCTTCTTGAATGAGGGCTTGAGTGAAGGCTTCTAAGGTAGGAAACTTCCATCCAGGGATTGACATTCGCCCAGAGTGGAAAGTAGATACAAAGACAGAAAATTGAGATCCAAGTTTGCTCAAAATGGAAAGTACCAATTGCTCATCACTCTTAGTGATGCCACAATGCTTGCATTGTACAACCAAACTTTTAAACTTTGAGAAGAATGTTTGAATGCTCTCGAAATTGCTAGGTTGTAGAGCAACCAATTCATTTTCAAGAGTGTAGCCTCTTAACCCATCTCGTTTTCCAAGAAGGCTCTCCAATTTGGTCCATAACTCTTTTGGAGACTTCAATCCTTCAACATGGAACAATAGATCTTTGGACATATGAAGGCATATGAATCCAAAGGCTTCATCCAATTTGTTTAGATGTTGGATTCTTTCTTTAGCTATATGTGGTGTGGCATCTCTTTCATAAACCAATCTTTCAAGCCCTTTGTGCATCAAGTGAATCTTCATCTCACTCTTCCATTCAAAATAATTGAAGGGAGTGAGAATCATGGGAGAAACAAAAGAAGAAGAAGAAGCATTTGAATTGCTCATCCTTGACTGCTGGAACAAGTGCAAATAGAAACTGCTGAATCTACTTCTGGAACTTCGAAATACCTACAAAAAACTCTCAAGAATGGAGGTAGAATATACTCTCAAATGGCTCTGATACCATGTGATATTTCCCACATAAGATCCAAAGAGATGATGTAAACCTCACAATGAAAGAATTTAGGAATAATAGAAGAGACAAGCAATAGAACTTAGATCCAAAGAAACTTTGATTGAGGCAGAATAATTATACATGTTGCTATTAATAGAATAATAAACTGGTAAATATACAATATTGAGTATGAGGATTCGAATTCACTAGGTTGAATTCGAATTGGCCTTCATGCACAGATCCATAATCAGTGGAGAGTCATCAATGCCTAACTAGGAGTCCACCTTCTCATCAATGAAGTCATCAATGCACAAGTAATGGTCAACTGGGAGTCAAACTAAGTCTAACTGAGTGAGGTTGGTGTAACTGGTACATGGAAGCACTAATGTAGTGAAGGAGGCTCAGTGGAGGGCGCAGATGGAGCTAATTGGAGTTAGAACAGGCTGTCTAGTCACACTGGAGGTCCATCGAAGTGGTAAGGTCAGTTAGGAGTTAGTTAATCCTTAAATCAAGGAAAGAACTGAAGATAATTGAACTAAACTGGACTGGCAGGTGAAGAAAGGTGCCCTTCTCATGCAGTAGATGAAAGGAGGGCACACTAAGCTTTAGGAGAGCTGAAACTGATCTAAAAGAAGCTTCAGGGGCTAGTTTGTTGAGGGCTAGGTGCTAGTGCTGATGACTAGAATGCATGCAAACCCTAATTTTGCATGCATGACTAAAAATAAAAATGACAGAAAAGCTAGGAGGACTAGGATGGAGTATAGGAATATCCTAATAGATGTCTGAGTTGTAGCCTCACTATATATTTTCAAAGGTGTTGGTTCTTGTGACGTCACAACCCCTTGCTTTTCAATTTCCTCGAACTACTGAGATTGTTTCTGGGTTATCTCAATTCCCTCTGACTGATGAGACTAGTCCCGAAGAAGTTTGGTATCCCCTGATGGCTGGGACTGCACTATTTCATCTCCTAAATTCAAATCAGGGATCACTTCAATTTTTGACTCATTTTCCCCCATCAGTTCTATTTCTGGTGTTTTTTCTTCCTCCTACTTAATCTGTGCATGCTTTTGTGGAACAACTCCTAACACCATAACTCTGTGTCCTGCTACAAAGAATATGTCTCCACACTTTGGGCAAACAATCTCTCCTTGCTCCTCACTTTCTAATGCAAGAGATGAATTGTCTAATAAATTTGCGGCATCTAACAATGTATTCAAATTCTTCTCTGCTTGTTTTCCAACTGCTCCCTTCAATCTTTCCAACTCATTTCGCAATGCCTGCACTTCCTCCTTTAATAATTCATTTTCAAACAGGAGGTTGTCAATTTTAGGTTCTTCTATGGAAGGTTCTTGTGTAACAACAGGTGACTTGGGGCTCAGAATGGGAATTTCTATATCTACCCCTGTTATTTGTGCTATTTCTGCCATCGGTAACTCAATATTTGCTCTGATTGCTCCTACTGTCTCTGCTGAGGGTACTTCACTATTAACCCCAATTGCACATGTTGTCTCTGCTATTGCCATGGATCGAGTCCTCCTTTTCTTTACCATTTCCGCTGGTCAGTATCCACTGCATGATGCTACTGATGCTGTGACAACTCTGGTTTTTCTTTTCTTTGTTGTAGTGGATGTCTGACCCTTGTACCCTGGATTTTTTCTTTGTTTCTTTGACACAAGGGTCTTTTCTTCAGTCTTCTCCTCCTCAATAATGGTCCCCCTCATCTCAGGAGAGGACACAACATCCAGAACCTCCACATTTCCTTCTCCTATTGCTTCTTCCTGATACTCTTCTTCCTTAATATTTGCTTCTACAATCGCAGCTTCTACTATCGCAGCTTTAACAACTACTCCAGTTTCAACTTCTTCTTCCTGTGCCATGGCTTCCATCACCTTTTCTTCAATAACAAGCTTTTTTACTGTTGCAGCATCCCCCATATTTACCTCATCTTTGTCCTCCTTCTGATTTCTTGATGCTCCAACCTCCCGCCCAACTGGATTTGAGGAACTCCGGTCCTCTTCACCTTCTCCGATACCCCCCACTTCCAATACAGGTTCTCTAAATGCCCAGACCCCCGCAAGGAATTGCTCCCAGGTTAAACTGTGATTTGCAAGGGCCCTTAAGACTCACAATTTAACTAGGCCATGATTGGTAAGGGAGGAAACTGGGTGTTGGGCTATTTTTGCATATCCAGCCATGGTTTGCAGAGCTTTAAAAAGATAGAATGGTATATTTACTAAATTACCATGGCGTAAGTGAGATAATAAAGGAAGTTCAAAGAAGGAAACAATTTGGTACCTTCCTTCACAAGAAATGTATTTCTTCACAAAGGTTGCCACTTGATTCCAGGGTTGTGGTAATGATGCCAATTCTAACCCACGGTGCTTTGGACGAACACTCTCCCTGAATGCTAGAAATTCTCTTACAGCTGTCGCATTATGTGCTTTCTGTCCAAATAGATTCTCTCCAACCCAGGGTAAGCTAGTAACTTCTGCTTTGATCTCTTCTGTAAAATCCACGAGCAGTCCCCTGACCTCAGAGTGAGTATCAGTCAGGTTAAGGGCGAATTGTAATGCGGTTTCTGTGTGGAAACCGTTCAAAGTAGTCCATCCAACCTGCTGCTATGAAAATATTAAGAACTTGTGTATTGGTGTGCAAGGCTTCTGTGTTCATGGGTTCATGTCGGACTGGGTTACCCATATCAATCTCTCCTCAAAATTCAGAACGAATACAACAATTACCAGTCTAGACGTGGGAGTTGCAGCATACGAACATGCAGGGGATAGTTGGAGTTTGAAAATAGGGTATTTTATGAATGTCGACACAGATGTGAAGTCCAGGTGAGATGAGATAGTTATGGAGAGTTGGCATAATTGGGGTATTTCGGTATAACTCGGGTAAGGTGTCGAAAATTTAATAGGTACAAATGTGATGCTAACACAATTCGTGGTGGTTAAATGGTATGGGTTCGTTAATCGATGGCTAAGACAATGTATAATCATTATTACCGTATTGAATTTTCTACCAAATCATGTAAAAGTTCTGAATCCGTACCTTTGCGTTATGCGTTCAGCTGTGAATTAGTCATCATAATCTTCCTTCATCATTACCCCCATTAAAATGAGCATAAATGAGCATGTGTTGTAGTGATGTGGCCACCGCCACCCGAGCTGACAGATACCCAAAACAGCTCAAAAGTTTCTTCGTGGCCAACTGTGGTTGGATCTTATGGAGAAAGCAATTTAAACTGACGCCCGATTGAATCATTATTGGCAGCATCATTCAGAGAGAAGACGAACTGGTGGAGTCTCAACTATGAATTTTAGCGGAAATGGGAAAAAGTAGCGGAGTCGTAGCTGCTGGCAAAGAGCGAAAATGAAATGGAAACAACAGAGTCACAGCTGCTAGACTTAGCGGAATAAGCAAGAATAGTGGAGTCGCAGCTGTTGGAAAAAAGCGAAAGTGAAATGGAAATAGCGGAGTCGCAGTTGCTAGACTTAGAGGAATAAGAAAGAATAGCAGAGTCATAGCTGCTGGCAAAAAGCAAAAATGAAAAGGAAATAGCGGAGTCGCAGCTACTAGACTTAGCGGAATAAGCAAGAATAACGGAGTCACAGCTGCTGGCAAAAAGAGAAAATGAAATGGAAACAACGGAGTCGTAGCTGCTAGACTTAGCAAAATAAGCAAGAATAGTGGTGTCACAGCTACTAAAAAATGAAGTGAATGGAAAATGGCGGAGTTACAGCTGCGAAAAATAAGAAAAATGAGCAAGGTAAGGAGTCGCAGCTATGCAATAATGAAGTAACAGGAAAATTTTCAGCTAGCTGCTGAAAGCTAACGAATCATCCATCTTCTTTAAAGAGCTTTATTAAATTAGGAAACAATGTAAGGCGTCTTCAACCGTCTAGCCCAGTCACGAATGTTGTTCCTCCAATTAATTCTTGCACACAGTTCTTCAAAACAAAAACCCAATCAAGTGCAAAATGAAAAATAGATAAAATACAGAATGAAAAATAAATTATTTATGTACAAATGATGTGGAAGTTGCAGTTCTTAAAAATTCACAGGGGTGGAGAAAACTCCCTGCCCTGGCGTTAACTGATAATTTGGATCTGCTGCAACCTATGAAACGAAAGCATCCCTTAAGATCGGTTTGTGATACAGTCGTAGCCGATGACCATTTGCGAATAATGGTGTCTTGTTTTCATCAATGGTGATCAACCGAACTGTTCCATTATCAAATACATGATCTATTTGATAAGGTCCCAACCAACGAGTGCATATCTTGCCTTTGAAATCCCTCTTAAACCGTGAATCATATAACAAAGCCCAGTCTCCTTCCTGGAAGACTTTTTTCTTTATGAATCTGTCATGCCACTTAGAGCGCTGCTGTTGGATTAAAGTTGTATAATTTATTGTTGCTGTGCACTTTTCATCCAATTCATTAAGTTGATTCAGTTGGTTCCTCTGTGCTTCTGATAAATCCATATTTGCTTCTATAGTTGTTTTCAAAGTCCTGATTTCAAATTCAATTGGGAAAACAACATTCTTACCATACACTAACTCATATGGGGAAAAACCAGTGGTGTTATGCCATGTAGTGCGATCACGGGGGCTTCACTCAATAAACCGCTATCATAGCACGTTCGTTCATGGCATATGAAACAATACCCCTAATTTCACTAAATATTGGAAAACACCTTCCAAAATCATTTTTTTAACCCCCTCCCAATATGCCTTTCCAATTAAAAAAAAACCCTATTTTCACTAGATATTGTATGTATCAATTTTTTCATTAACATTTTTTATACCCCTTTATATTTCTACCTAGTATATTGATATGATACCCCTCTTATGACCCCACATGCATTCTACAATGCACCTTGCTTCTTTCGATGTATATTGTGGATGCACATTACTTCACCCATAATGCAATTACTCAACCACATATCATTATGATTTGAAACATCTAATGGTCTAATGAAGAGATAGGAGATCACTTCTTATATGTCACTAGAGCCAATACACATAGTACAACATTTATATTGCATGTTACAGTTCCCCAATCACTGACTAAGCATGTTGTGGGATAGGTATCCAAGCCCCTAGGGCCTGTAACAAGCTCTAGGAGGCTGACTAGACCTCCCAAGGCCTTAATAGGCATGAGTGGTTGGGTATTCAAGCCCCCAAGGCCTATTGAGGGCCTATAACAGGCCCTGGAGGCTTAGAGCCTGCCAAGGCTATTGGTAACAACTGGCTGAGTGCTATTGGTAATAATTGGATGTCAATGACCATTGTCTCTCAACTATGATCGACTGGAAACCCACTTCACCAAGAAACCGCCTAGCCTCAAGCATGCCTCAAGACGTGATTTCCCTGCGTACTGGTAAGCCCGAGCCTTGCCTCAACTCGATTTCTCATCCGGTCGTGATCCTGTCATCTCCATTTGGTGGATATTTGTCACCCCTCCCATATAAAAAAGACCCCAAAGTATTTTTGTATTGTTACATTAAATAAAAAAAACCCTTTGCCCCTTAATATATAAGCAATATAATTTTTAGGTTTTCATGAATAT
The DNA here is from genome assembly GCA_027924585.1 of Larix kaempferi. Classification (NCBI taxonomy): domain Eukaryota; kingdom Viridiplantae; phylum Streptophyta; class Pinopsida; order Pinales; family Pinaceae; genus Larix; species Larix kaempferi. The sequence goes on from BSBM01000289.1 coordinate 21,991,660, forward strand.
TTAATACCGCAATATGAATGAACGTGGTATTATATTGCCTTCTAGTGAAGCCCCCGTGAGTGCGATAGGCCCATAGTGCCTCTGGAAGTCTCTCAGCCCAATCCTTACGATGGCTTTTCACTGTCTTTGTCAAAATAACCTCAATAACCTTGTTTGAACTCTCCACTTGACCATTGGCCTGTGGATGATATGGCGAGGTTACTCTGTGCTGAATATGAAATTTCTGTAACAGCGCTTCCAGGTTGTGAGACACAAACTGTGGTCCACCATCTGTGATGATTTCCTTGGGTACTCCAAACCGAGTGAAAATTTCTTCATACAGGAAATCAATCACATCCTGATCATTAGCCTTAACCAAGGCTATAGCTTCTACCCATTTGGTCATGTAATCTGTACAAACCAAGATGTGAACTTTCTGTTTTGAGGGAGGGTTGATAGGCCCTACAAAATCTAGAGCCCATCTATCAAATCATTCAACCATGAGCTGTGGATGCAAGGCATTTCATTTAATCTGTTGGGTTCTCCCATTCTTTGGTAGCTATCACTTGCTTGAACATACTTCTTTGCGTCCCTGAACAATGTGGGCCAGAAATAACCCATTCTCAAGACTTTATGACCTATCCTTTTGTCAGCAAAATGTGCCCCATAGGGCTCATCATGGCAAGCTTTAAGAATACTAAAGATCTCATCTTGTCTAACACATCTTCTGATCTCTAAATCAAGCCCTGTGTAGAAAAGATGGCCATCAATCCAGCAATACCTAGCACTCTGTTGTATGATCTTTCTTTTTCTCTCTTCGACAAATGTGCTGGGAGCTTACCTGCAGCTAAAAAGTTAGCAATATCTGCATACCATGGGGAATGAGCTGATACTGCAAACAAATGTTCATCAGGGAAGGAATCTTCAACTGGTAAATTGTCATCATTGTTAGTAAGTCGAGATAAAAAATCTGCAACAATATTTTCCTTCCCTGGTCTATCAATAATTGTGATATCAAATTCCTGTAACAATAACAGCCATCTAGTAACTCTAGCATTCGTGATTGGTTTATTCATTAAATATTTGATGGCAGAATGATCAGTGTGCATGAAAGTAGAATATCCAGTAATATAATGTCTAAATTTATTGATGGCATAAACAATGGCAAGAAATTCCTTTTCTGTGACAGTATAGTTTAGTTTAGCAAGAGATAAGTTCTTACTAATGTAATAAATTGCATAAGGAGCATTACCTTCCTGCTGTCCCAAAACTGATCCAATGGCAATGTCTAAAGCATCTGAAGAAATGTGAAAAGGCAGAGCCCAATTGGGCCCTCGTAAGATGGGTATTGTATATAGCCTTTTCTTTAGCTCAGTAAACGTTGTTTGGCATGATTCATTCCAAACAACATGTGCATCCTTCATCAACAAAGTGAGCAAAGGAGAAGCTAGTTTGGAAAAAATTTCTATGAACCTTCTGTAATAGCCAGCATGCCCCAAGAAGCTATGTACATCCTTCTGTGTTCCTGGAGTTGGTATGTTTTCAATTACCTTGATTTTGGATGGATCTACCTAGATACCATCAGAAGAGATGAAGTGCCTCAGCACTATTCCCTCGCTCATCATCATATGGAATGTTTCAGTACTTAAAGAGAGTTGGCTTTGTTCACAATGTTTCAAGACCTTTTTTAAATTTTTCAGTGCTTCTTCATAACTATCACCATATGGAGTAAAGTCATCCATAAAAATATCCATGCAATCATTTACCATCTCTGAAAAGATTCCAATCACTGCTCTCTAAAATGTGGCTGGTGCATTGCACAACCCAAAAGGAAGTACCCGGTATGAAAAAGTCCCCCAGGGACAGGTGAAAGTGGTTTTGTCCTGGTCTTCTGGAGCAATCTGGATTTGGTTGTAGCCACTAAAACCATCCAGAAAGGAAAAATACTTCTTCCCAAACAAGGTATTAAGGACCTTATCGATAAAATGTAAGGGGAAGTGGTCCTTCTGCGTTTCCTTGTTCAATTCTCTGTAATCCACGCAGACCCTCCATTTCCCACTCTTCTTTGGCACAATCACGAGTGGAGAACCCCACTCACTGTCTGAAATTGGGTATGTAAATCCTGCTTCCAAAAGTTTTTGGATTTCTTCTTTCACTATGTCTCTTAGGTTCGGGTTCATCCTTCGTTGTGGTTGACACATAGGCCTGGAGTCACTCTTAATATAAATGTGATGGGTACACAAATTAGAAGGCATCCCTTTCATGTCTCTATACTCCCAAGCAAAAGCTCCTCTGCGTTGTTTCAGCAAGGTGACTAGCTGTTCCAGCTCACTGGGCGCAAGGTTTGGATTGACGTTCAACGTTTTCCCTGGCTCAATTTCCACTGGTACACTTTAAATTTTGAAGTACTGGAATTATACTGGCATCACTAACTAGAGTTTCTTCTATAATATTTTCCTATTCTGCTTCATCTAACGTACTGTTAAGAATCTGGTAAACGTGCTTGTTGACAGACGTGGGTTCACTAATGAAACTGTTAATGGCATCATCCTCTATTTCATATTTAAACGTTAAGGCTCTCCCTATTGTTAATAACGGCTGGACACCTTCTTCTTCCTCCAAATCTTCCCATAACGAAGTTTTAGCTTCTGTGCTTGGTCGAGCTGGAGGGTACAAGGTTAAGCTCTTGATCTCAATCCTGTCTGAAATGGTCATAGATCCTGACCGAAAGCTGATACAGGCATCTGCTGTGGCCAACCACGGTCTTCCTCGGATCAGTGGATGTCCCCCCAACTGGAATTTCGACTGTAACACCAAAAAATCCGCAGGTTATTCCCACGAGTCAACTGAGATCATGAGGTCATCTAAGATCCCCTCAGGCTTGATTGTTGATCTGTCAGCAAGTTCCAAAATAGTAGGGGTTGGCCGAAGGTTAGTGAGTCCAAGTTTCTTCACATTTTCTATGGTCATAACGTTAATAGTTGTGCCTAAGTCTACCAAGATGTTAGGGATTTATGTGTTCCCTATGTGAACTGTCACAGTAGGATTTCCAGGGTCATCGTATTTTTCCACAAGGTTCTTCCCCATTATCAATTCGAGAAGATTTCCCAATATGTGGACAGTGGGAGGATCCCTAGGATTTATTCCTGGTTTCTTGATACACAAATCCCTGACAGTCTTAGCATAAATGGGCACGTCATGAAGGGTTTGTAACAGTGGAATTTTGACATACAAATTTTTCAATTCTCCTAAGAGATTAAATCGAGGTTGTTCCACTACTCTCTGCAGAGCCAATCGTTCAGGGTATGGTGGTTCTCTCATCAACTGTGTAGGCTGTGATTCATCGTGTGTTATTCTCTGAGTTTCAGCTATTGTTTCGGTAGGAGTATCAACATCCTCAATGATGGGGCTTGTTGAATTTACCATATTCTCATAGCACTGATTCACTCCAGTTTCAATCACTGGGGATGAAACATCCTCAGTGATAATGGGTTCCACTACCCTCCCTGATCGTAATTGTATATCATTGTAGGGAATCTGGGTGATGGAATACACAGGCATGTTGGCAGTCTCAAATTGATGGACTTCTTTATTGTTTGGGTTCGAGTTAGGTTGTGCAGGCAGCTGTGGTCGAAGTGGTGCATTAATAGGTGCGACATTGTTTTGAAATGGGAGCTGTGGTTGTTGATATTGTTGGTGTTGATACTGTTGAGGAGGATACTGTTGATATTGAGTTTGGTGATGGGGAAAGTTATTTCCTTGGTAAGAATTTCTCCAGTTAGAATTCCAAGGAGCTTGATTATTTGACTGCTGTAACCATGGTGTCCAAGAATTAGGATTTTGCATTGGGTTCTAATATGGATACCAATGGTTACCCGAATAATGTGAAGGGAATTGTGTATTCATATTATTCATATTGTTCATATTCATATTATTCAGAAAAAATGATGGGTCTTGATTCATATCTTGATTGCAAGGCTGCCATGGTTTCTTCTGTACAATGAAGTAAGCCTGTTCCACATCTGAAGTAGATTCCTGCAGAACTGCCTTGACCTTGGGTAGTGAGGGGTATTCCTTAGTGTCATGCTCCATGTTAGGAACCCATGTCTTTACTTTGTTAGTATATTGTTGTTGGGAACATATGCTTTGTAAATCGTCCCATAGTATTTGTTGATCCATAGTTTGTGTTATTGTTGTTGGCACATATGCTTTGTAAGTCGCCCATAGTTTTGTTGATCCATAGTTTGTATTGGCCCATGGTTTTGACTCATAGTATTGGCGCCTAGACTTAGTATATAAGTGTGTGTTGAGGCCTATGAAGGCACCGTGAAGTTAATTGTATTGAGCTTTCTCAAAGGAGGTTGCCCCCTCGAAGTGGCCCGCGATCAATATTAAAGTAATTCTGAGTTCTGTTATTTCTGATATCTCGTGTATTTGCATTAATTAATTATTGCAGGTTCATCACATATAGTATCAGAGCACTTTCTTGGGCTCATTGGGTAGAATTTCTACCAATTTTTTTTTGCATCTGTTACAAGTTCAGATCTGGGAATAATCCCTATCCGCTTAATTGTGGGAAGTACTTGGGCATAAGCCCTAAAACTCATTGTGAGGAGTACCACAGGAACCCCAAAGTAGCTGGCCCATTGAGAGGACCTGCTAGCGAAAAGGGAAACGAACCCCACCTGATTCACTAGTTCCCACCCATGAGGTAAACCAAGAACTGTCGTTTGTGGCAAAGCAGTTATCAGTTTTACCTGAGCCGTGGAGTGAGGGGTACTGCCCCAATACGCAAGCCGTCAGATAGCATTGGTGGTCGAGTGAAACACCTGAACTGTTAGGAAGCCGAACACACCTGGGGTCCATATCTATTTTCAGTTGAACTGTTGTCGATCACTTCTGTGTTGTTTCAAATCCATTCCAAGATGTTTCATATCTAGCCGTCTCAGATCCAGACGTTTTTTATCCATTCGGTGTTGTTTTAGATCCATTTGTTGCCGATCCCTTCCGCCATATCTCCCTTGTTTTAACTATGTTTCCCTTGAAACTTCTTTGACACCCCTGCAATCCCATTCTGCATATTTCATTCCTAAGGACCCTATCCCACATTCCACTTGCCAACACCCGAAATCTCACATTTGTCTATTTTTAGGGTTTGCCATAACTTCTTCGATTTTCACCTGATCACCTTCAAATTTTACCACAGAGTTCCTTTTCTAATTCTGCTTCTTTGTCCCTCTTTGCCAAATTTTCTCATTCTTTCACCCCGCTTCTAAAATCCCCCTTTTTTGCTTTCCTGTCCTTTCGACAATGTCCAAAATCTAGTCAAACCCCAATTACCCATCATATTTTTTCCCCAATCCACATTTCCCTTTACTAAATCAGCTTATGTTTGTGTTTTTCTACCCATTCCCAAAATAAATAAATAAATAATTTTAAAAAACCCTGGCTATGGTTGTCACCCGTGTAGGAGCACACACCATGGAGGAAGCATTTGTCGCCATCCAAACCAAACTCCAAGATCTAGATGAAAAATTTCTCAGCCTCCATCTTCAGCATTCAGCCATGAACAATAACCGACAGCCAGAATCTTTTGCAGCCACTGGGTTCTCTTCTTCCAGCAATTTTCGTGGGCCGAAGCTTGATTTTCCTCGCTTCAATGGTACTAATCCGACTGGATGGATATACTGAGCAGAACAATATTTTAGTCTGCATAATACTTTTAATGTCCAGAAAGTTCCACTTGCATCCTTTCATTTGGAATAGGAAGCCCTTCAATGGTACCGTTGGTACATCAAAGCTCATCCCGAGCCAAAATGGATAGATTTTTGTCAACTCCTTTTGCCACGATTTGGTCCTAGTGCTTTTGATGACTTCATAGGAACACTCACTAAACTTCACCAAATTGGCACAGTGAGAGAGTATCAGACAGAATTTGAGAAACTGACCAATCACACAGAAGGATTGTCTGATGAATTCTACAGGAGTTGTTTTATCAGTGGTCTTAAGGATGAAATCCGCTCTGAGGTCAAAATGTTTTGTCCCAACACAATGATGGAAATATTAGGGTTGGATAAGTTGGTAGAGGACAAGATCGCAACTCAACAATGCTTCAAACCCACCTTTGTTCCCTTCAGAAATATGGGTTCCCAATGACCTCCCATCACGCCTGCTCCTCAACCAACTCCTATCAAGCATTTGTCTGAAACAGAGATGTAGGCATGCCGAGAAAAAGGGCTTTGTTATAATTGTGATGAGAAATTCACTCAAGGACATAGATGTGTTCAACAAAATATCTATCTCTTGGATGTGGATTCTCTGCCTGCCTCAGAACTTGGTAAAGAAGCTCTACATACAGTAGATGATTAGGTCGACATTCAACACCCGCTTGTTGACACCCCATCTCAGGATGACCCACCCGAGATCTCTCTCCATGCTGTAACTGGCGTCACCACCCCACAAACAATGCGGGTCAGGGGATACTTCAAGAAGCTCCCTCTTACCATACTCATTGATTTTGGTAGCACTCATAACTTCATTGACCCTCGGATTGCCAAACAGGCTGATTTTTTTGTCCATCCTTGCTCCAACTTTGAAGTCATGGTTTCCAATGGGGGCACCTTACCTTGCAAGGGGAAGTGTCACAATGTGAGTATCTCTATGGAATATTATAACCTGCACTCTGACATGTTTTCCTTGTCCTTAGGCAGATGTGATTTGGTTTTGGGAGTTCAATGGTTACGCACACTTGGCCCCATCTTATGGGATTTTGATTAAATTTGGATGCAGTTTTCAGTCAATGGGACACAACACAAATTTATGGGCTTACAACCAGGGTCTCTCTGCATCATCAGTTCACATCGCCTAGAAAATATCCTTAAGAAGAATTCACATGGTGTCATTGCTCATCTCCATTGCCTTCAGATGCACCCACCAACAGTCTCCACTACTTCCTTGGATAGATATGCAGGTGTCTTTGTTGCACCAGTGGGCTTGCCACCTTCACGAGACCTTTCTGGTAAGCATTTAGCCGCACCTACATCTCAGCAGGACATGATGGCTATTTTGCATGCAATACAGAAGTGGCAGCCATCCCTATTAGGGAATTATTTCTGCATCAAGATTGATTTCCATAGTCTGGAAACTTTCCTGGAACAACGGGTCTCCTCCCCAGCACACCTGAAATGGGTTATCCAACTCATGGGTTATGACTATGCGACCACTTACCAGAAGGGTAAGGACAATATGGTGGCAGATGCTCCTCCTCGCACATTTGATGACCCAGTTTCTCTTACAGCTATTTCTCTGCTTGTTTCAAATTGGTTGCAATCTGTTCAATGGGGCTATCTCTTCTATGAACTCCATGCTTCTTCATCAATAGGGCACTCTGGGTTCCTCAAAATGTATGACCAGGAACAATGTAATTTCTTTTGGTAGTGACTCAAAATGACAATTCAATGGATGGTGGTTGACTGTGATACTTTCCAGGTCAACAAGGGTGAAACGACACTCCTTTCGGGAGTGCTCGAACCCTTACCCATCCCTCCATAGATTTGGACAACTATTTCTATGGATTTCCTAGAAGCCTCCAGTGGTATAGTACCACATCTAAAAGGACACCATATGAAGCAGTCTCTGGACAGGCACCGCCAGTTCTTCTTCCATACACCTTTAGCAGCTCCCCAGTTCAGGCAATTGACTCAATTCTTCAAAACCGCGATCATCTTCTTCTCATTCTGCAGGACAATCTTCACATGGCAAGAATTCAACTGAAACAACAAGCCGATCAACACCGTTCTGCATGCACTTTTCACATCGTTGATATGGTTCTTCTTCATCTACAGCCTTCCATGCAATCCTCCCTGAAACTCCAAAGGCACCAGTGGCCCGAAATGCAACCCGAGGATGCTACAGGGGACCCACTCCTTCAGATTCTGCATCAATTTCCACATCTAAATCTTTGAGGACAAATCTTTTTCTAAGGGAGAGGGGATGTTAGGAACCCATGTCTTTACTTTGTTAGTATATTGTTGTTGGACGCATATGCTTTGTAAGTCGTCCTGTAGTATTTGTTGATCCATAGTTTGTGTTATTGTTGTTGGCGCATATGCTTTGTAAGTCGCCCATAGTTTTGTTGATCCATAGTTTGTATTGGCCCATGGTTTTGATTCATAGTATTGGTGCCTAGACTTAGTATATAAGTGTGTGTTGAGGCCTATGAAGGCACCGTGAAGTTAATTGTATTGAGCTTGCTCAAAGGAGGTTGCCCCCTCGAAGTGTCCTGCGATCAATATAAAAGTGATTCTGAGTTATGTTATTTCTGATATCTCGTGTATTTTCATTAATTAATTATTGCAGGTTCATCACACTCCAACTCACATATCCTACACATATCTGCCTTGTCCAATGGGCAGTCCTTCAGTGGATGCTTTTTCCTACATTTGGGATAGAATACACCAAGTGTAAGGTCTTCTACAACTTTCCTCTGTTTTGCTCTTAAGACATCTAACTCTGAGGAAATGGAGCTCATCATATCAGTTTTAAAATTCTCCAGCAAGTTGCCTATCTCTGCTCGAGTGGCTCTCCCATTAGCTGACTTTTGTGTCCTAGTGAAGACATCCTGATCTCGATCCTTGTCTTGTTTGTTAGTTATGGAGGATCCCCTTGAGTACCTTCGACATAATTCAACAATATTCTCGAAGGGTTCCTTTGATATGTCCCCTTTTCCTAGCAAATTCAACATATCAAGGCAATCTTCTCTAATTCCTCATAGTAGAATGATCTTAAGTACATATTTTCCATTCTCAACATGTCCAGACCTTTGTAAATTGTACAACAATCTTTCCATGAAGTCTTCAAAGCTCTCTTCTTCCTTCTGAACCATTTTAAACAATTCCTCCTTTCTGTCCCTGGTTCTGCAATGTTCTTGATATTTAGAAAGGAAGATGTTTTTCATTTGGTCCCAAGTAGTATTGGTCTCACGACCCAGACTGATGAACTAGAGCATTTCCCTTCAGGGTGGCTGGGAACAGTTTCAACTTCTGAGCACTAGACGTATAGTCATAGCTGTGACAGAGGATATCAAACTCAAAAATAAATTCATCAGTATCCTCAGAAGATTTACCATGGAAATTCGGGAGAACTGATGGTGAGATGTTTTTCATGGGAGTTGCTCCAGGTGTCTAGAGGATAGGGAATTCCAATGTAGCCACAGTATTAGCAGGCTGACTATCTTCCACTTCTTCTTCCTGGTTCTCCCTATGTCCATTCTCACCTTCATGTTCCCTATCAGCCATGTTTTTAGTCCAGAATTCAATGGCCTCCTTTATGTGTTCTTCCTCTCCTTTTGCTTCTGCTTCTCTTCTCCTCTCTTCTTCTCGCCTCCTCTCTTCCTATGCTACTCAGCGAGTCTCCAACCACACTTCTTTAGTAACTCTGGTTCCGTTGATATGATAAATATCCTCTCTATCTGGCACACCCACAGCGCTTCCCTTATCTTCAGGAGGTTTATTTTTTGCGACGGGAGTTGAAGGTCCCATTGTATTCTCCACTGTTGATGCTGAATTCTCAAGATGGGGAGGAACAAAATTTCCTCCTCCTGTAGACGTCCATGGTGGTCTGGTAGAAGAATCCGCCTTAGCAATTATATCATTGATGAATGTTTCCCTTCCCAGACCTGCATTACAACCTCGACCTCGTCCACCTGTAGTGTTAGTATTCAAAGGGGGTTCCCGATTTGTTTTTCTTGTATTCATGCATACTGTAAATGATTAAACTAAAATGAAATCAAATAAAACCAACTACTAACTATGTCTATCTGTAATGGTGCCAAAATGTCAGTCACCCTATATGTCAATTAATTACAACCAACATACAGAATGCTCAATATAAATTGTCAAACCCAGGGAGGTCTTTTATTTCAATGGAAATAAGCACAATCTATGCATAAACATCTTTCAGTAGTTGATCAAGGAATTGGAGATAACAATCCTACCTATCTATTCATCCAAACTCATTCCATAAGAAAACTAATCTAGCTCATACATCTAGGAAATTAAAGTGCAGCTACCTTCCTACAAAAATCGACCTAGTAATTATTGATCTAAGAACATAAATGAACTAGATTACTTTTGCAAGAAGTTAAATCCTATAATTATCAAATTACAGTATTCAATCTTTACCAAAATGATCCATCTAGAATCTACTGTTACTCAATCACAATATGACTACTCTAATGAATTAATTGAAGATACAACAATAACCAGAAATTAAACATAAGCTTGAACTCTAAGTTGACAACTATTGGAAATCCTAGAAAGCATAAATCACTGAAAGGAATGGAGTTGAGCTTGGTTGTTACAGCTATTAAACACACATGCATAATCAAACTAACCTACACAGTCGACTGTCACACCACGCAGTTGTAGCTATTCATATGCATGAGATAAACTACAAATAAAGAATGAAATCATAAACTCATTGTTGCAGCTATCAGAAATACACCTAATGCAATTCCACAACACACAACAGAAAATGAATAAATCTAACTATCTAACTAAATCGAAAATCTCTGTGAGAAGGCGGGCCCTGTCCTTCTAACAGAGACAACGTGAATCACCACGAATTAAGACACAGAAATGGAAGTAACTCTGCTCTTCATTAAAAGATGGAAATTCACAGTCTCAATCTCTATTACATCCCATACAACAATTGATGATTAACCAACCCCAAGCATGGAAATCCTTCCCATATTTATACATACAAATGCAATTCGTGATCCACTAATCTCGAGCAGCAATGAATATCTATGATCGACATGCTGTTGAGTCACAGCTAACTATTATAGCCGCATTGAATGAGGTTGTTTAATCATAAAAGATGTTGTTATGCTAGCGAGCCATAGATCAACGGATTAGCATTCTGGAAGGTGACCTGTCTGTCGCAGCTATACTCTATTACAACAATCTGTTACAGGTACCTATTACAACTCACGTGGAGAGATGCGTTGTCCCTTGAAAACGTGAGGAATCGAGCTAAAAGAGTAACAGTTGGCACCACGTATGATTGCTTCCAAGGCACGATAGCTGATACACCTGTTCTTTGAGCTTTGACTAAATGAGACCACAAAAGTTAACATAATTCAAAGGCTAGGATCCTGCACTATAACAATCTTAGGCATAAAATGAATAAAGCGATAATGAATTATACCTGTCGATATTATTGGTTGATCTGGAGGAAAGGAATATATATGGATTGTGGAAATAGGATGTAATTAGGGCAAAATGATGAAATAAGGATGGCAAAAAAGGGGCATTTCCTGGACCCAACAGATACTGATCATACTTAGGTTCATTTGCTGAGATTTCTGAAAATGTTTCAACATCGTCAAGAGAAAGAGAAGCCCTATGTTCAATTAAATCTTCAGTCGGATTGACATACAAGGAAAGCATTGTGTTTTCTTGATATTCTTCATGAATATGATCAGAACTTCCATCTTCTTCAGTTACTCATGAAAAAATATTCTCCTCATGCTTTGTCCAATATTCTTCATTGTAAGCACGATCTTCATCAGAAGAATGATCTTCAAAATGATTTAAAACAACAGTTTATTCAACAAAAGGTTGATCTTCACAAGGATTTTCAATGACAAACGTTGCATGATAATGATGTCTTGAATCTTGAAAACTGTCAAATACCTCATGAACTTCCTTCTTTTAAAATATTTCTTCATAAATTTCATCAGTAAGGCTATCTTGATCATTATTGCTAAGAGTTTTCTTGAATTCAAATTGCTCACAACAGTCTTACAATATGAATGAAAGACAGCATAAAAATATTTTAATGAAGAAATGTTGGAGACAGGAAGAGAAATGAACCTTAAATCCATTGATGTTCACAATACCTGATCTGCAAGTTGAAACCAACCACATAATGAAACCATGTTGTCCTATAACTGAAAACTGAAAAATAGTAGTGCCATTCTCCATTTCTTCCTGCAAACTGTACCTTGTTTTTGTTTCCCTAGGAGCACCTCTACTCTTTATTAAAAACTGAAAACTAACAAGCTAGAAACAAACTGCAAACCCAATCCAAACTGGAAATCAAATGCTCGTAAAGAGATCTTACTTCTGTACAGATGCTAATCTAACTAGTTACACCGATGAGACCAAGTAATATCAAATTGCCAGTGTAACCATGCCAAAAATTGTCTCATATACTGGATTCCTTTCATGCTTTTAATGGGGAAAAATGAAATTTTGTATAATAGCAAATTGTTATAAAATGGAAGTCTGTACTTGCAGCTGATCAAAGATGCACAAGTCGAATTAATAAAGACCTTCAGATAAGAGTCTACTGGATCATAAAAAGAAAAAGAAACCATGTTTTCTTTAAATACCTCTGCTTCTTGTTCAAGATAAATGAACTGCCTTTGGGTAAATTCTGACCTCACTGTTTCCAAAAAAAAAAATCTTTCACAATCATCTGAAAACCATCTTTTACTTTCCAATATATGTTGATTTAATTATTTATTTAAGGTCTCACACATATCTTCATACTGATCTTTAAAAGTGTTATTCTGATATAAAAAATCTTGGGAATTTTCTTGAGCCAACAAACTTTCATATTGTAACTCAAGTGCTTTTAGAAGCTTCTTCATAAAAATAAATTTATCCTCTTCACTAGAGATGTTATAAGAATCTAAATAAGAAGATAAATCTTCCTCCCATTCATCATAAGAAGAAATTCCTATCCATTCTTTGAATTTTTTAAGAAAAGCAGAGTCTACCACGAAATCTGATATCTCGATTGATGAAGCAACTGGACCAACAACTGAACTCACCATTATGAAGCCAATGGAGTCGCACATAAATATTTAGATTGTAAATTCTTCAACCATGGAATTCATCAGGTGAATGGTTGTAGTCACTTGCATATGCCTATTACTTGTTCACCTTCAAGCAATAGATCCCTTCGTTGTTATTCTTTCGACTTAAGCACTGAATATGCAAAAGGAGATACTAGCGGTGACTGTTCCGGAATTACTATAGAAGGAGGAAATTGAAATCTCCCTGATGAAGTAGATGTCATATTTTCCTATCCTGTCTTAAAATATGCTTTGGATCTGGGACTCCTGGATGTAATGGAGATGTAGGATTTCCCCTTGTTCCTACTTTCCTAGAAGCCATTGTAAACCACTACTTGTGAAAATGTAGTCTGTAACAATGTCTGATCTTGTTCACCTTCCAAAATCAGATCAATTAAAATATCCCAGCAAATATATGCTTCACTTCCATCCCCGGTGGCGCCAAAGATGTTTGTGCTAGAAATTGTACCTTGACTACAAAGGTACAAGCTAGAACAATCTCAAGAAAAAATAAAGAAAGCAATTTGTTTTTGTAATTTTTGTTTGAAGGTATCATTCATAAGAAGGGGGTAATCAAATATTAAACATGTACAATCACTAAATCATAAGGAAATCTCAAAGATTTGAAATGTAAAGGTATGAAACATAGAAATAAACCATAAGCATACATTCAACAAGAAATTTAATTCTGTCCACAAATTTATAAGCATTCACAAGATAAAAACTTTCATCCAGAAATGAAATTATAAACCAAGTGATCAAACAGACCATAAACATAAACCAGAAATAAAGGTTAACAAATGGCTTATATAATATATTCAGATCTAATATCAATCTTCAAAACACTTACATGAGAGTACACTGTATATGTTTAAGTGCAAACAACATCATCAGTTCTAAGCCCTTCTCCCGAACAAAAACCAACTCCCACACTATATGTTTTCCTCTCTTTTATAATTACAAAGACATCCAAGTGAAGTGGTTCCAGATCCACTTTTTCAGGTCTCGAAACTTTTTATCAATTACAAATTCTATTTATGAGATCCAAAACTCTAGGGTGGAATATACCCAAAATAGAAAAATCGGATTCTAGGGAAATTTGGCAAATTTATCAATAATGGGTCTCAAAGAACCATCCATATGTCCTGATCCAGGACACCTGTGAAAAAAAGGAGATAGGATTTTGTGAATGAGTCTGTGATGAAAAAAAACATCTCTTTGTTTGTAAACATTCTTCTCCAATTGATCGTAAGACATGCCGAAAGAAGATGACTAAAACAGAAAAATCATTAAATGTTTAACCTGAAAAATAGGTCATAAAGATTCATTCGGATCTTCCAAACCATAACACCTCTTGAAAACCTGAGTGAGGTTTTTGTGAATGGGTCCATGATGAACAAAAACCTCTCATGGTTTTAAAAAATTCTCTTTCATCTCCTCGTAATCTACGCTCAATTACAATGACTAAAACAGAGGAAAAATAGACATTCTGGCAGCGCTTGTATCTATGCAATCCGGTAACTAAGCTGCGGGAATATTATCATATGGAAACTTTGCAAAATCTCAACATAGGAGTTATGCAAAATATTTATATGTGTTTGAAGACTTAAAAATAAATGAATTATTTAATAATCCAACACCTATAACATGAAATAAAAGTGAAACAAAGAAATAAAACAACACTCATGTAAAATGAAAACCAAAATAACTTAAAATAAAGAAAAATAAAAAGCAATAAGAAATGAGAAACTAAGAAAAGACTAAAAGGGACTAGGTACAATTCCAGTCCTAACACATAGCATATATCTTCATTATAGAGAAAATAACCCGAATTATAATGACCATCATAGCATAATCATAACCAACCAAAAACTTATCTCTTATTACATATTTATAGGGCGCACTTATCTTGCCCCGCTCCCACTAACTCGTTAACCTCCTAACCGAATAATTAATATAATGTGAACCAATCCTAACTAACTGACTCAACCATGACCATTGACTCGATCAATATGACCGTTTTTCTCATCTTTTTGGCCGCTTCGTCGGTGTTGACCACTTCTCCAAACCGCTTCCACTTTGTCTTTTTCCACACCAAAACAAGTTCTTCAAAAATAGGTACTTCCCAAAAATATAGGCCCAACAGGTGACCACTTGGCATCCACGTCAAACCACCTCTAGAAGACACATTCCAAGAGGTCCCAATGACATCATCCCATCATCAATCAGTGTCAAATAAAAAACCGCCAAGTGTAAAAAAATTTAAATATGTTTAGTCGTTAACTGGTAAGTTCCCAATTTCAAATCCATTGCTGTTTATCCAAAGAAGAATCCAGCTCCCAGCTCCATTGTACCTAACCAATTGAAATCAATGAACAGTCCCAGGTAACCCTCGAGTTTAACCACTGAGTATTTATTGTTCTATCTGCATCACCCCTTTTTTATGTTGATAAAAGTGTTAAAGCTTTTACCCTCCATTCCTCAGTAAAATACCTTTTAACTACACCTGTAAATAATCCCAGTTAAAATGTCTCAGAAGTCCAAATATAAGCTTCCCAAGCCCAAGTTTTCTGGAAATGAACATGTATAGAATCACCATGCTGGCATTTTTTATACAGTGGTCACTAATTCTAACCTCAATTCTACCCTTTCATAATCATGTTCCCTATCTGTTGTAGATAAGGACCCATGTCACTTATCGGACTTGAACCTAGCCAAATATGTGTTCCTACGCACAATGTACTTCCCTGAGTTTGTAGTATGGTGATCTGCCCAATATTCCCCCATCAAAAGGGCCATCCTATCCTCTAACCTTTCCAAACCCTGTGCACCATTTATGCAAAAAAATGTTTTGTATTCCATATTTTTTTGCCATGCCAACCATAAATGAAAAGAGGCTGGAAACCTGTTACCATACATTAAAACCTTCTGATAGAAACCAATATTTATCTAAACACTTGGAGAAGGGAATTACAGTCCCTGAAGCCCCAGCCCCAAATAGAACTATAGTATTTTCTAAGAACTCCAAAAAACCATGTCATTGATATGCATAGTTTTGGGATATGAAAATGACAATATAGTTGATGTTACTATCCTAGGTTTTTTGCTCAGACTAACCTCTACACCTAACATTGGTCCAACTAAATTTGGCATATGCAGTTTCGTAGATCAAGCAATACATGACCAATTAGAATAGATTCCATCATTGGAATTGTTCATATATCATTCCTACCTATTCTTTATGTTCATCTACCATAATTTTGAGCACTTTAAATGCCTAAACTTAAATATTCTAGATAAAAATGGGAATCATCTCCCTGTACATGACTGGAAAGATTTGTTTTAAGAAGATATGATAATTCTAACTACATGGAATCCACCAATGAAGTCATGAAGAGAGATTATATGTTCATATATGAGTCCACACACTAAAGAATGCTTCCAGAGGGAAACAATTTGTTACAATTCAGCCCTAACATGAGAGTGGAGTATTGGTTCTTGTATGAGAAATACAAAATCACATGAGTGTATTGTTTTGAGGAATAGCCTTACAAGCTCCCAATATTCCTTACACTTAGAGTGTTGGCCATGGAATATGCAAGATATAGAGGTTCATATCAGATGATATGCATTTTAGACACTTCAGGCAGCACGGGACATTCCTCTTACCCAAGGAAGTATGACTCTTCCAGATAAAAGGGTTAAATGCACTACAATACATGGAATTTTTCCTAAGCCAAATGAATCTTGATAAAGCATTGAAAGGGACTTATGAACCTCACAAGGTCATATCTAAGAAAAGAGTAGCCAATAAGAATTCTCCATATGAATGTGTGCCTAAAATAGAGTGGGAGAATATTGCAAACAAAGAGAGCTAGGAGGAGGTCCTGGAAATTCAAAAAATATTAGAAGAGCAGGGTACCATAAAGTAGTTATCAGGACAAAAGAGAGGAGTAGAGGAGCTCCAGATAGATATGGAGGTAGATGATCCTGAGCAAGGGCCCTAGGAAAGGAAAGATAGAACACAGGTTGAAGGGGCATACCAACCAGTAGTAGAGAAGGGTGAAACATAAGATCTCCCAAGAGAGTTGGTAGAATTGATACCACATCCATCAACCAACATAGGAGGGCCACCAATTAAATATACTCATTACTCCTCTTTATAGTCTACAATCCATCAAGTTTTGTGAGCATACCCTTCAGCATGGCTTGTACCAGTAAAAACAGATCTGCAGACAAGGTATAGAGGGACCAGAGAAAAGAGTATGAAATTAATTAACGATACTAGACAACACGTACCAGTAGAAAAAAGAAGTATCCTCACTGTGGAATACCATTAATAGGACACTTTCATATTTTTTTTTCATATATCCTAAAATGCCAAGGCATTCAAATCTTGGTGAATGGAGGGCAGAAGAGCAAATAGTAGATTTTAAGAAATTTGGGAAACTAGACAAGCTAGATTTCTACAAGCATGACAGTGATATGATCTGCTTAGAAGTGGTAAAATCAACCAAGACAAAAGAAAATTTAAGAGAAACTTTGAAAAATTTCAAACAATTATGCAAAGTAGAAAAGTGGACTACCAGGGCAAAGTAGGTCACTATAAAGGAGCTTGAATAAAAAATCATAGCCTTGGGGGCTAATCCAATAGATGGAACTCACATTAAATAATTGATATAGAGGAAATATAATGAGATATATCACCTAAAAAGAAATTAAATATGCCCACCATCCAGCTAGTTCAGACTCCTGAACTAAGGCAGGTTCAAATAGAGAAAGAGCATATTTATGCAAGCATGGTGCAATACAAAAATCTATCAGAGGAGAGGGAAATTCAAATAAATGAGTCGTAAATACAAATATCATCCATGAAGATGCAAAGGACATCCTTGAGTCCTAATCCCAATTCCAAAACAACATCTCCTAAAGGATTGATTGAAAAGGATCCCAAGAAGCAAGATTTAGATAAGGAGGTGATTGATATAATGGAATAAGATATTGTAGTTTAGCAAATATCTCAACAGCCAGCTCAGAAACTAGATGACAGAGATAACAATATCAAAGAATTGGAAGCTAAGATGAACCAAAAAGATGAAATAGTTGTAGAACTTGATGGTGAAATCAGTAAGAAGGAAGATAATATTGAATACTTAGAGACTGAAGTGAATGAACTCAAAAGTCAAATTACTAAACTTAATGTAGATATTGAGGGGGAATACTTGTTTAGGAGGACAATTCAAGTTTTGTGGGATAAAATATATCAGATGTTCATGAAGAAATGGGACCACTATGAAGTAGTGCACGATGAGTTAGAGATGACAGTATCAGCTCAAGAAGAGACATGAAGAGTTGAAAAGGAACTTGGAGAAAATCCCAAGGAAGTAGAGAAAATAATTATATATATTAACAACGGAACAAAGATTCAATTGGAGGGGCTATGAATCACAAATAGAACCCAACTCATAAATATAGCTAGGCAAATGATAATGAAGCAAGTATTACTAAACAAAACTTAGGGCCATATAAAAGCACCGATAGATGATGTAGAAACCTTTAAAGGCTTGTTCAATGATATTATAAAGTTAGGGCTACACATCCTTGGGATGAGAATGGTGAAATATATCTTAAAGAGGAGTATAAATCCAAGATAAACCATAAAAGAGATGAAGTGGTCCAAGTTGATCCATTGAAGGAGTGATTAGTGGAGATAAAGTATTTGAAAGATTAAAACCTCCTTTTGAAATTTGGATTCAATTGAATAAATTATTGAAAGGATTAGGGTCAATATCTTATGAGAAGACCACAAAGGTTGATATGGAATTGGAGGCCCCCAAAATCACACCATATCCAAATGGTTAAAGAGTGGCATGCTGTATCAAAATATCACAAAGTAGTGTTTCCATCTCAAGGGAAAAATACAGGGAAAACATCGGGACAAGTTCCAAGGAAGTTTGTAGGTCATCCCATTCCTTTGGCTTTCATGCCACCAAGAGGAATTTAATGTTAATATGATGCATCAAATGATGGGACAAGCAGGAATACCCACAGTAAACCAACTAGCAAGTGGGCAATCGGGTGTAGAATCGAATGTGTACATGAGAGAGAAAGCCTCTCAAGATAAAGGAAAAAATAAAGGCTCGAGTAAGAAAAGTTAAAAGAGTAAAACATTGTTAAACAGTTGTAAAGTTAAAATGAAAATGATAGGTCTAAAAGGCGGTTACAAGGAATTTGAAGCAAACAAAATTCAGTTAAAGATTGAAGGCTATAAAAGATAAATCAAGCTCATAATTCAAGGATGGTAATTTTTATATATCCTGTAGGGATTGTTGATTCGATGAACTCTTTTGCATGTAATAGAATTTTATGAGATAAAGATTGATGTGTATTGTAGAGATGTTTTTTTCTCTATAAATTGTCCTTATTCATGTGTTTCCACACCTATTTCAATCTATGTAACTCTTCCATGAGATAATAATACAGTTTTGAGCAGTAGATTCAGCCATACTTGTGTTGTTAATGTAGATAGTGTTGAATGTTGCAATTGTTAGCAGAGATTTTATTTTTCTTTAACCTCTGGTCCAGTTTCAGGATGTGTATGTGAACTAGTTGTATTTGAAATTTTCATTTAATGTGGTTTTTGTGCATGTCATGCTGTAAAAAAATTCATACAAATTCATGAGATATTAAAATTTTGTCACAAACTGTTGAATTATTTTAATAAGGTTCAGTACATTTATTCGGCAATTAAATATCATAGAATTGTCTTGCAGGCACCTCTGATGTTTTCATTTGTTTTCATTTGTTTTCACCTACTAAGTCCACATCCATTTATATTCAAAGCACTATAATAATGTGCAAAATTCCTCTGAAATGATGTTATTTGTTCAAATCCGATTCATAATGCTTTAGTCATGGATATATTCAATAAAGAAATCAATTCATATCATAATTTGCACAGATATTAAACTATAATCTATAAAATTTGAGCCTCATCATGACCTGGCATATATTATCTTCAACCTAGTATTCCTTAGGGACTAACATGAAAAATGGCGTCGTTGTTGAGGACAGAGGATCATAAAGTATTTTCCTCGGGCACAGCAAAGTGAAGTTCTTATTATGTTTGGTGAAAGTAGATCACACAATTCGGTTGAAATTTTCACCTGGCGACTACACTAAATATAGATGGCTTTTGGTAGTAGGAATACCATAGAAAATCCAAAGTCACAAGAATTTTGGAGCCTTCCAAATTTGATAAATCATTGGAGGAATCTCCACGCTGGCCAAAACACTCAAAAGAAATGTATTCTTCGTGTAAATTCTCCTTTAAAATATCGTGCTTTTCGAAATCAAGAAATTGTAGAAGATTTAAATAATTAAGGGAATCCTCAGAGAAATATTTGTACTCAACTTACTCCAATGTTAGAACCCCAATTTTATTCTTTGTTACCTTCTGTAAGTGATTCTATCCATGCACAAGCCAAAGTTCCTGTTCAGAGAACTCCTATTACACCTCAGGCTAGTAATATTATCCTACAACACCTAATAGCTAGAAGAGAAGGAGGTCCACCTCCACCCCCACTTGTAAATCCATGGTTAGATTCTAGGTATGGTCCATTGAACTTTAATAATAACCTTCATGACCTAACTAAGAGTTATTTGAAAATCCTTCCCAAATATAATGGGAAGAAGGCCGCACTGCATGATGATTTGTTCATGAGACCCTTTGTCCAAAATATGGAAGGAGAGGTCTGAAAGTGGTTCAAATCCCTTCCTACAACTTCTGTAAATTTCTGGAATGATTTAGAATCCTCTTTCATGAGGAAGTGGGGTGAAAAGAGGGATGACCTCTATTATCTCACATAATTTGTTGACTTTAAGAGAAAAAATGGGGAAACAGCTGGGGAATTTAAAAATGTGTCCCTTCGTAAAATCTACCTATACTCTCATATAGGAGATGAAGCATCTATATGGGATCAAACAATTTCATTTAAGGAGATATTAAAACATTCAAACGAAGCATATGAAGAAGTTTTTTTAGATGGATGCTCTGATGATGTGAAGAATGATAACAATAACAAAACACAAAGCGTTTATTTTTAGGTGTGAACTTTGTATTACAGTATTGTGGATGTCTTCAACAAGACAAGGTCATTATCTCTACAAATCCTAGTAGCCACAACAAAATTTGAACCCAAAATCTGACAAGCAAATCCGACGAAATACGACGAAATTGTTTGTTTCGTCGGATTTCACCTTTAAAATTACGAATTTTGATCATTTTTTTTAATTGATACATGTAATTGTCGGATATCCAATGGCAGTCGTATATTCGATGACTACCGTCGATTATCCGACAGTCGTCGTTGGATATCCGATATATATATTTTAACGGTAACTATGGTACTATCGTCTGATATCTGACGAACATTAAATTTTAAAAAATCTAAAATATGGAAACATTTTGACATGTTTTCTATACAAGCGACGGTTTGCGGAAATTATATTCTTCACATGGACTATTTTCCGTAAAAGAATACACAATTATTTCAATTGTTTTTGTGATTAAAAATAGTGAAGTGTGGAGCTTGATTTTTTAAGATCGTCATCTTCATTGAAGCTCTTTATGAGAAAATGTGAAATAGCAATATTCCTGATCTAGACGAACAAAATCGACAATTGCTTGCTAGATTTTGGGATGGACTGAAAAGAACGGGTGATGGGAAATGTTATTGTCCATGTAGTCAATGTAGGGGATTTAAAAGGAGAAGAATAAATATCAAAACAGCTAGAAAACATTGTAGGGAACATGGACACCCCGAGGGGGACATGAATATCATCCATTTGTAAGTTTTGCATTATATATGTTTTTATATTGATTACTTTTGTAAATGTATGTATTATTTTAATATTTCTTATATTAACTAATATATATTGATGGTTTCATGTAATTATAAAGGAAAGACATCCTACGGCATATTGTCTGGAGGACGTGCTTTCAGAACAAGTACTGGAGGAACATGGTGTAATACTCCATTTTTCCCTTGATGTTATTTGGCTTCAATGTAAAGACTGTATATATGCAGTGTGTGTATTTTCCCTAGTGTGGAGCTCAAGGCCAAGGCCCCACTAGTGGATGTTTAAGGTCATTATGTAAGCAAGTATTTGACAGTTGGATTATTCATGGGTTGTTAAGCCATGAACGAATGTAAATGATGTAATTATTTATTAATGAATAAAATAACCATGAAGATGGCTAAGGAGGAAACTAATGAGAAGGGGCCACATGTATCCACTAGGGAGAGCTCAGGGGGTTATGGGATTGGTTTCCCATGTTTCCACATGTCCGACTTTGAACCCGTTTTGAACTCCCTACTGACATTAATGCGGTTGCAGAGGATGGTTGAGAACCATGTTGCTGAATCTGATGGAGTATGGAGCATGAATGCGATTTCGTATGGCAGGGAATGGCTTCGATTGCTTATCCTGGAAGGCACTCAACGCCTGGGAAACTGGCAGAACCTGTTGGACTACCTATTGGTGGGGGAGGGATGCAAGGATTCACTTCCTCAGACTTTTACAATCCATTGATCCATAGAGAGAGGAAATCTTGCCCATTCATCCATACACGCACTTGCCATTTAGGGTCCATCGATCCGTCAAGGGAGAACTTGTCCAGACATACCCGTAGACTAAGAACTAGTCGTAGAAGCCTGAAGATATTCGTGTTTTCCCTATGTAATAGGAATACCAGAGAATTGTTAGCCATGAAAATTGTGTGTGAATCCAGTCTACTCGTGACAGAGTGGTAAGATCCTGGGAGGAATCATAAAGCCTGAACAGTGCAGAGAAACCATGAGAACCTGGGAATTAAATCGTCGGGAGTAGATTGCGGAACAAAGCCCTGTCCACAAGTCTGGAACGAGTCAGATTGTTGAACTATGGAAGAAGGTTGGGTTGCTTGATAAACCCAGTGAAGGAAAAAATCTCATAGAACTTGTGACGAGACCTTTCTATCCCCAACCTGGAATAACACTGGAAGGGAAGAGGCCTTGAGGGCCTATGTAGCAAAGAAGAGGGTCTTCCTGGTGTTAGATGTGGTAGGTAATGTGGGTTCCAGGTCGGATGAGTGTTGAGATGCCTATAGCTCTGTGGTTGAGCTCACTGGCTTAGCAATGCCTCCCTTGTTGTCCCTGTTCACCTGATAAACCCACTACCGATTGGCTTAGCATGATCAACTTGTTTGCTTCACAAACCCAATGGTATGTTGGATTGGCATGATTGTATTTATTGGTGTACCTGATAAACCCACTATTGGTTGGATTAGCATGATCAGCTCATCTGATATGCTTGATAAACCCAACGGCATGCTGGCTTGGCATGATTGTATTGCTTGGTGTGCCTGATAAACCCATTGTATGTTGGCTTAGCATGATCAGCTAGTCTGGTATGCTTGATAAACCCAACTGGAAGTTGGCTTAGCATAACCAGTATGTCCTTGAATGCTCGATAAACCAACTATAGGTTGGCTTAACATGGGTAGGTTCCCTGGAATGCTTGATAAACCCAACTAAAGATTGGCTTAGCATTGGGATGGAATCTTGACTGTGAGAGAACCTGATAGCCCTCCTTAGTGGATACACATCCCGTCTCGGGGGTGATCTCTCAGCTGAAAGAGTACAGGCTGGACAAATATCTAAGGTTGGGTGGAACGTTGCTCTCACTTAGCCAGTTGCTTCAGAATTGAAAGATAAGTACTTTTGTTATGTTAAATGATGATGTTTCATTGTTATGAAATGGTTTCTTATGTTCAATTGTGGAATTGTGGAATGCATGTTTATATGAATTTGATTGACAAGAAGTCATGTGTAGTCCTACGTAAAGGCCTAAGTTCATTGTTATATGTATATCATTGTATTGCATGAGTTTAATGCATTACAAGTCTTCTCTATGATAGATGTATTTGTTAGATCAATCTTTATGCATTTACATGATATGATATGTTTGATTGAACCTGTGAATGATTTGTATGACCACATCTGATCCTTGGGAAGGAGGGGAATTCCCTGGAGTGTTTTAGAACCTCTATGTGGGTCAGGTGGAAGGAAATTCATGACAAGAAGGAGGCTTAAGTCCTTTTGGCAGAGTTATGGACAAAAATTCAATGCGAAAATTTAATATTGTATGAGTGCTTAGATGGGGCAGGGATTTCACCATTGGATAGAGCTCTCCAAGAGATTTCCAACGATGCAGACCTTGTCTCATTTGGAACAATGATGAGGAATTTATGCTCCTCTGAAGTTGTGTGAGAAGTTACCATTGCAGGGGTGTGGTTCCACATGCCCGTATCTGCAATCCGGATTGTGGAAATGAAGAAGTCGAAGTCACGTTTTGGGCTTCCACACTTTCGCATCCGCAATTGTGGATGACAGATTGTGGAAGTGACCATTGCCCACAATTGCGGATTGCGGATTGTGGAAGTGACTTTTGTCGGAGGTTGAGATTTGACCTTCTGCACCTGCAATTGCGGATTGCGGAAAGGAATGTTTTTTGTTTGTGGAGTTTCACACTTCCACATCCGCCGTTGTGGATTGTTGATCCGCCATTGCGGATTGCAGGATGGTAAGAGTGTCGATAGGGAAATCATGCACTTCTGCATCCGCAATTGCGGATTGCAGATTTGTAGTTGTGGATTTCGGATCTGAGCTATTCTGACTGTGTGGGTGTATTCAGTCGGATTAGGAAGAAAACAAAAATAGCAGGGTCTCCCGTGGTCTAAGGGGGTCAATGGGGACGTGACAGGGTGGTCTCATAGCTTGAGTGGCGACACTGAGAGTTATTTGGGCCGGATCATGCATGATTTTTTGGTCAAGAGATGTACACATAGCGTGGTTTTGATGAACTTATTTGATTAATTGATTGTTCAAATGAATAGTTCCAGGTTTGAATGGGTATGATCACGTTTAATTGTATGTTTATGATATCTAATAGAATGTCTATGATATGCATGGAGATAGCAACAGTTGTGAAACGAATCGTATCACAGGGCAGCGCACAAAACCATGTAAGAATGGTCACTTTAAACGATGTGCAAGACCCATTTGAACCAGAAGATGATGTGCTGGGTGAGAATGTGCAAGAAGTGCATATAAAAGCCGAGTCAGATAGAAGAAGGGAGCAAGTGATGCCCCCAAACTTGGCTGAGACTATGGTAAGATTAAACAAGCAGATGATGAAAGCACAAGAAGAGCAACATCAACTTAATGCGGCCATTTTGCAAAGTCTTACAGACATTCAGCAAAGAATAAATGAAGGTTCTAACCCAAGCCACGGAGAACAAGAGGAGAGAAATGTAGAAATTTAATCTAGGGTTCGTTCTAAGAAAAGAACTCCAAGCCCTAGAAGGGGTTATGTGAGAAGAAGACATAGGACACCCTCTCCTAAGATTTCTTCTAGTAGATCAGATGATTCTGAGGGTTCTCATGGTATCCCAAGACGCACTTCCAGGAAAGGGAAGAAAGAAGCACGGAGGTATTCTGCAGGGTGAATTTAGGAAGGCAAGGCCTCCCACTTTTGATGGTGAAAGCAAGGAAGGTCAAGAAGCAGAGGCATGGCTTCTTGGAATGAATAAGTAATTCATAATGCATGAGTATTCAGAGAATGAAAAGGATGGGGTTTCTATTTATAACCTTAATGGAAGAGCTTCTATTTGGTGGGATCACCTCATGCAAGTGAAGGGAATCAGTGAAAGAAAATTCAGTTGGGATAGATTCCAGAGATACTTCCAGGAGAAGTACCTATCAGCTAGGTATTATGATAGAAAAAGGAAAGAGTTCAATGAACTCAGGTTAGGACAGAACACTATGGAATGAGCATGTCCACAGGTTTCTATAGTTGCTGAGGTATGTAGACTACATCAAGGATGAAAGAGTAAAGATCCAATGCTTCCTTGGTAGTCTAACATAGAGATACAGAGATAGAATAGAGTTTTTAAATCCACCAAGATTGGATGAATCCATTAGGATGGAAGAGCATTGCTATGAGCAAGGTAAAGGTAAAGCAGAGACGCAACCAGTGTGGAAAGGTAGACCCAAGGGAAGGTTTGATCAAAATAAAGGTGAATTCAAACCACCATTCAGAAATCAGCCTAGAATATTTCCATAGATCCAGCAAGCAAGAAGAGAACTCAAGCCAGCTGTAGCAGTAGATAGAACATCAAAGGGGCCACTTCAGTGTTGGGGTTGTGGGGAAAACCACATGCTCAGATATTTCCCAACTGTAGGGAAGAACCCCGGGAGCTTGCAAAACGTTAAAGGAGAAACTACAGTAGGGGACATGGCAAGAGCAACACCTAGGATTTATGCAGCACTGGATGATCACCAAGCAAACCATCAATCAATAGTGGTGGAGGTTGCAGGTAAGATTGTTGAGCAGCCTATTTTTGTTTTGTTTGATCCAGGGTCTACTCATAGTTATATATCTCCTAAGATAGTTGAAAGTTGTTCTCTTGGTAAAGTAAAGCATGATAAGGCTTGGCTAGTTCAGCTAGACACCGGTACCAAGAGAAAGGTAAGTGAAGTAGTGAAGGAGTGTCCTATGGAATTGAATGGACTCCTCACGCATGTAGAATTAAATTTCTTACCATTGGGTCATATGATGCCTTAATTAGAATGGATTGGTTGGAAAGGCATAAGGCCAAATTAGACTGTTATGAGAGAGCATTGGAATGCCTTGATGATGAAGGCAAGCCAAGGATGGTTAAAGGAATTCCAAAGCATGTTTCAGTAAGGTAGATTTCAGCTCTGCAATTGAGGAAGTTTTATAAAAAGGGTTTTCAGTTATATGATGTGCATGTATCAGACTCAGCAGAAGATAAAGGACCCGAGATAGAATACTTCCATATATTGCTGGATTTTCAAGATGTGTTTCCAAATGAAGTTCCAGGATTGCCACCCAAGAGAGACATTGAATTTTCCATTAATATTGTTCAAATAGCAGCGCCCATCTCCAAAGCTCCTTATAGAATGAGCACACCAGAATTGATAGAATTGAATATGCAGCTGCGGGAATTAATGGACAAGGAATATATCAGATCGAGTGTATCCCCATGGGATGCACCAGTGTTTTTTGTTAAGAAGAAGGATGGAACATTGAGGCTGTGTATTGATTACAGGAATCTCAATAAAGTGACAGTTAAGAACAAGTATCCTTTGCCAAGTATTGATGACTTGTTTGATCAAATGAAGGAAGCTAGAGTGTTTTCAAACATCAACTTGAGGTCTGGGTACCATCAAGTGAGGATAAAGGAAGAAGACATTCATAAGATAGCCTTCAGGAGTAGGTATGGTCATTACGAATTTATTGTGGTGCCATTTGGTCTTACCAGTGCACCTACCACATTCATGTGTCTCATGAATAGTGTCTTCAACAAGTATTTGGAAAAAATTTCGATTGTGTTCTTGGATGACATCCTTGTGTATTCCAAGAATGAAGAAGAGCATGATGAGCATTTGAGGGTGGTATTACGAGTCCTTAGAGAGCACCAGTTTTATGCCAAGCTGAGTAAGTGTAACTTATACCAAGAGAAGGTGCAGTATTTGGGTCATATTATATCAGCAGTGGGCATTGTAGTGGATCCAGAGAAGATTGAGGCCATCATGGATTGGTCTACTCTAAGGAATGCAGCAGATGTTAGATATTTTATGGGCCTTGTTGGTTACTACAGAAGGTTCATTGGAGGCTTCTCCCAGATATCCCATCCAATCACTTCATTGTAGAGGAAGGACATCAAATTCACATGGTCTGAGAAATGTGAAAGAAGTTTCATGTAGTTAAAGGAGTTGCTTACTAGTGCACCTGTTTTGAAGATTGCAGATCCAACTAAGGATTGTGTAGTATGCACTGATGCTTGCATTGAGGGACTCGGTGGAGTGCTAATGCAAGAAGGGTTTGTAATTTGTTATGAGTCAAGGAAGTTTAAGGAGCATGAAAGGAACTATGCTACCCATGACTTAGATCTAACAGCCATAGTTCACGCTCTCAAGATATGGAGGAATTATCTCTTGGGAATAATATTTGAGCTCAGAACTAATCACATGAGTTTGAAATACTTGTTCGACCAACCAAATCTAAATGCAAGGAAAACTAGATGGATGGAGTTTCTTTGTGAGTTTGATTTGGATATTAATCATGTAAAGGGTAAGGAGAATAAGGTTGTTGATGCACTCAACAGGAAATTCCATATTGCAGTAGTAAGTAGGTGTGATTCAGACTTGAAGGCCATAATTTTAGAGGCTCAAAATAGTGATGAAGTCTATCTTAAGATTAAAGAGAAATTGCAGCAGAATTTTATAGAGGAGAAGTATGAAAGATATCAACTGGATGAGAGCAAGGTTCTCATTTATCAGAATACCAGACTGTACATTCCAAACAATGCAGATTTGAAGAAGTTGGTGATGGATGAGATACATCAAAGGCCATACTTAGGGAATCCAGGATATCAGAAAACTATAACAGTGGCAAGGAAGCAGTACTTTTGGCATGGTTTGAAGAAATACATAGCTGAGTACATTGATAGATTCCAGAAGTTTCAACAGCTCAAGAAAGAGCATCAACATCCAGCAGGATTTTTGCAGCCATTTCCCATTCAAAAATGGAAGTGGAAAGTGATTTCTATGTATTTTATAATAGGATATCTAATGAAAGTGAAGAAAAATGATTCAATAATGGTAGTGGTGGAAAAGCTATCAAAGGTAGCTCATTTCATTCCAGTCAAGTCCACTCACAAGGCCAATGACATTGCAGATATCTTCATGAGAGAGATATTCGGATTGCATGGATTTCAGATCATGACACGAAGTTCACATCCAATTTTTGGAAAGGATTGTTCCAGGAGTTGGGAACTCAGTTGAATTTTAGCACAGTCTATCATCCTTAGACAGATGGTCAGATTGAGAGAGTAAATCAGATCCTTGAAGATATGTTAAGAGTGTATGTGATGGAAAATCCATCCAAGGGGGAAGACTATTTACACTTGGTAGAATTTTCCTACAACAATGGAAATCAAGCATCATTGAAGATGAGTACTTTTGAAGTGTTGTATGGAAAAGGATGCAAGACTCCAATGAGTTGGGATAGCCTAGTGAACAGAGTAGTGCTTGGACCAGAGATGATTGAGGAGATGGAGCAAGAGATTGTGAAGATTAGGCAAAATTTTAAGGCGGCTCGGGACAGGAAGAAGAGTTATGCAGATCTGAAAAGAATGCATAAGAAATTTCAGATTGGGGATCATGTCTACTTGAGAGTGAAACCAAGAAAGAGTTCCATGAAGTTGGGGAGTTGTGCCAAGTTGGCACCAAGATATTGTGGGCCATTTGAAGTCCTTGATAGGATAGGGCCAGTTGCATATAGGATTGCATTGTTTGCTAACATGAAAGCACATAATGTTTTCCATGTATCTTTGCTTAATAAATATGTACATGAACCTAATCATATCATTGATTGGCATGTGATACAGGTGGAACCAGAGGGAGAGTTCCAAGTGGAGCTTATATGCATCCTCGACAGGATGGTTACCTTGCTCTGAAACCGGGCCATAGGGAAGGTAAAGGTGCAATGGAGGCACCTTATCCCAGAAGAGTCCACGTGGGAGCTGGAGGATGCCATGAAAGAGGCATTCCCATTTTTGTTCAGTTTTGAGAACACAGGACGATGTTATTTTAAGGGAGAGAGAGTTGTAATACCCCATTTTTCCCTTGATGTTATTTGGCTTCAATGTAAATACTGTATATATGCAGTGTGTGTATTTTCCCTAGTGTGGAGCTCAAGGCCAAGGCCCCACTAGTGGATGTTTAAGGTTATTGCATAGGCAAGTATTTGATAGTTGGATTATTCTTGGGTTGTTAAGCCATGAAGGAATGTAAATGATGTAATTATTTATTAATCAATAAAATAACCAAGAAGCTAGCTAAGGAGGCAAATAATGAGAAGGTGCCACGTGTATCCACTAGGGAGAGATGAGGGGGTTATGGGATTGGTTTCCTATGTTGCCACATGTCCGACTGTGAACCCGTTTTGAACTCCCTGCTGACAATAATGCGGTTGTAGAGGGTGGTTGGGAACCCTGTTTTGAAGTCGGTGGAGTATGGAGCATGCCTGCGATTTCGTATGGTAGGGCATGGATCCGGTTGATTATTTTGGAAGGCACTCAACGCCCAGGAAACTGCCAGAACCTGTTGGAATACCCATTGGTGGGGGGGGAACGCAAGGATTCACTTCCTCAGACTTTTACAATCCATCTATCCATGGAGAGAGGAAAAATTACTCATTCATCCATACATGCACTTGTCATTCAGTAGCCATCGATCAGTCAAGGGAGAACTTGTCCAGACATACCCACAGAATGAGAACCAGTCGTAGAAGCTTGAAGATATTCGTTTTTTCCCTGTGTAATAGAAACACCAGAGAGTTGTTAGCCATGAAAACTATGTGTGAATCTAGTCTACTCGTGACAGAGTGGTAAGGTTTTGGGAGGAATCACAAATCCTGAACAGTGTAGAGAAACCATGAGAACCTTGGAATTGGAACGTCGGGAGTAAATTGTGGAACAGAGCCTTGTCCGCAAGTCTAGAACAAGTCATCTTGTTGAACTGTGGAAGAAGGTCGGGTTGCTTGATAAACCCAGTGAAGGCAAAAATATCATAGAACTAGCGACGGGACCTTTCTATGCCCATCCTGGATGAAGCGTAAAAGTTTCTCAAATGAAGCGTAAAAGCTTCTTTACCGCGGTAAATACTTCTAGAATGCCCACAAATAATCTGAGGCCCACATTTCGATGGTGAATAAGATAATTAAAAGTTGATAAGATGATAAGATTATTACAATGTAATGAGAGGTCCCATATAAATACAATTCCAAGGGGCACCTCTAATGGTTGTTCACAAGGGTTATGTCCCTTGGATAATTATTGTTAATTACTATATTTAATATCTATGTATTTCAGGTTTGTTACATTGCCTTCCCCTTAAGGGAAGCTTCGTTGAAGACAAGGGTTATGTCTGATTTTTTGTTTGAACTGACATCCCTAGATCCTTTCTTTTAGTATTTGCGACACTTGAGGAAATGAGGTGATACGAGTTATGAATTCCACAGAAGAACTGTCGCATTGTTTTTGATGTGGTCCATTAGAGATCTATTTTTATCGGAGCTATTTTATCGTTTTGTGGGATGGGTCTTTTCGTTTGTTTCTTAGTATGTTGATTTGATGTTCTTGCTTGTCTGGCATCATAATTCCTCGGTGTATGTTCATTTTGACCCTTTCGTTGGTCAAAATGACGTTTATAATTGGGGGTGTCGATAAGGAGTTCTTGTTGTTGTTTTTTTTGTTGGACTGACTCCTTTTTTAACTGTGACGAGGATTGAGATTGTATTTAATTCTTCTTCTTCAACTTGAGTTTGTTTTCTAGAGAGTTCGGATGCTTCCTTGTGGATTTGTGCTAATTTGTTCTCCAGTAGATTTTTATTACTCTAAATTTTCTTGAACCTTTCGTCTTGCGACATTTTGTCCTCTTTTAACTTCTTGACTTGTTCCTTTAGATCTTGATTAAACTTTCTGAGGTGTTGGTTTTCTTCTTACTTTTCTATTATTATTCCTTCAAGGTCTTCATTTGAATGCTCCGTCTTCAGACTATGTTTCAGCTTCTTGATTTTCGTAAGTAATGTCTTGTTATGAATTCTTAGTCGAAATAGTTCTTTGGTATTGCTTGCTAATTTGTCCTTGATTTTCTTAATTTCCATCTTATGTGTCTTCTTAATGTCGTCATACTATTGCTGAAGTTTTTCCTCTGTTGTTGATGTTGGCATCTCTCTGATTCTTGATTTTCTAGCTTTCTCTAGGTTTGCGTCAATTCTATATTTTTATTCATGATGATCTTGTTTAAGCGCTTTATGTCATCTTCTAAATCGTTATTATTTCCATACGAAGATTCATCGACATTTTTTAAATTTCTGATTTTATCTTCCAGGTTTTGATTGTGGCTTCTTAGATGTGAAATTTCCTTATCCTTATCTAATAACCTATTCTGGAGCTCTCATTTTTTATTTTTTAATCTTTGATTCTCATGTTCTGTTAAATGATTTTGCGTTTCTTGCTTTATAATTTCGAATTAAAGATTGCTATTGGTTGCTTGTAATGGCGATGTCATTTCTAAATTATTGAATTCATCATAATTCCTGATTTTGGACGATAACTTTTTCTGCTTGACTTGATTTCTTCTTTGACGATAATTAGTCTTCGTTGACCTGACTTCTTTGACGATAGCACGTCTCGACTTCTTGATAAGCCTTCCTTTGACTTTGCCTTCTTTGTCGAGTCTTACTTTGATTTGAGTTCTTGGAAGATTGATAACTTCTTTGGCAAGGGCGTCTTTCTTGATTTGTCTTTTTTTTTCTTTCTCTTTTTTTTTGTAATTAATAATTGTTCAAATAATAATAATTATTATTATTAATATTTTGTTTGAAAGTATGATATAGTATAATAATAATAATAAAATATTATTATTATTATATATATTT
The DNA here is from genome assembly GCA_027924585.1 of Larix kaempferi. Taxonomy (NCBI): domain Eukaryota; kingdom Viridiplantae; phylum Streptophyta; class Pinopsida; order Pinales; family Pinaceae; genus Larix; species Larix kaempferi. Next base: position 22,024,079 of record BSBM01000289.1, read on the forward strand.
TTTAAATCCAATTATTTAAATTATTATAATAATTTTAATATATGTTTTTTTATATTGGATTTTTAGGTTTGAGGAGGTTGTCGATCAGTGGTGGAATGGTGGAGGAAGAGGAGATGGCGGGAGGACGCGGAGGGAGGGCGTGCGTTGAGGATATGGAGTGGTGGTGAAGTGAACGGAGTGTGGAGAGGGGGTGGGGGAGGGCTACGGCCTGGAAGAGATAGAAGGGATGGAGAGGGGAGCACACAGCTGGTGGAGACGGTGTTGTGCGGTGGAGGGAGCATGTGATCAAGCCTGAGCACCATGAGCTTGCTGGGTGTTGGAGTATGGAGAAGGGAGATGGGCAGGGAGATGGAGGTGATGGGGGTGCATGTGTGGGAGGTTGCCGGTGTGGTGGTGGAGGGAGAGTATTGTGGAGTGGTGGCGGTGGTGTAGAGGGAAGGGCAATGATGGAGGCTGAAGGGAGGGCGGACGGAGTAGGGATGTAGGCGTAGAGGGATGGGAGGAGCCTGGGAGGAAGGAGGGAACAAGGAGTTGGGAATGTAAGGAGGGAGAATTAGGAGAGCACGAGAGGTAGTGATGAAGGGGCAGGTGGCTGTGCAGGAGATGAAGAGGGGACGTGTGAGCAGGATGGTGGTGTGGGAGACCACATGGGTTGGAGTTGGAACTGAAGGGTGGGTTGTACTAGAGGGGAAGAAATCGTGGCATGGAGAGGAAGGGAGAGTGGGAATGAGATGGACTGGGGATGATATATGTTGGATAGAGTATGCATGAAGGGTGAGTGGGTGAGATTTTAGGGAAACCCTGGAGTAAGGCCACAAGCCAAGAAAATCAGACAAAGTCTGAGAATATGGCCAAATGCCCGATCAGCCAACGAGGATCTGATACCAATGAAGCGTAAAATCTTCTTTACCATAGTAAATACTTCTAGAATGCCTACAAATAATCCAAGGCCCACATTTCGATGGTGAATAAGATAATTATAAATTGATAAGATGATAAGATGATTACAATGTAATGAGAGGCCCCGTATAAATACAATTCCAAGGGGCACCTCTAATGTTTGTTCACAAGGGTTATGTCCCTTGGATAATTATTGTTAATTACTATTTTTAATATCTATATATTTTAGGTTTGTTACACTGGAATAGTACCGGAAGGGAAGAGGCCTTGAGGGACTGTGCAGCAAACAAGAGCGTATTCCTTGTGTTGGATGTGGTAGGTAATGTGGGTGCCAGGTCGGCTGAGTGTTGAGATACCTGCAGCTCTATGGTTGAGCTCATTGGCTTATAAATGCCTCCCTTACTGTCCATGTTCACCTGATAAACCCACTACTGGTTGGCTTAGCATGATCAACTTGTCTGATATGCTTGATAAACCCAACGGTATGCTGGCTTGGCATGATTATATTTCTTGGTGTGCCTGATAAAACCACTTCCGGTTGGCTTAGCATAATCATATCGTCTGATATGATTTATAAACCCAACGATATGCTAGCTTGGCATGATTGTATTGCTTGGTATGCCTTATAAAACCATTGTAGGTTGGCTTAGCATGATCATCTAGTCTGGTATGCTTGATAAAACCAACTGCAGGGTGTCTTGGCATGACCCTGTTGTTGGTATTATTGATAAACCCAACTGGAAGTTGGCTTAGCATGACCAGTATGTCCCTGAATTCTTGATAAACCCATTGTAGGTTGGCTTAGCATGGATAGGTGACCTGGAATGCTTGATAAACCCAACTACATATTGGCTTAGCATTGGGATGGAATCTTGACTATGAGAGAACCCGATAGCCCTCCTTAGTGGATACACATCCCGTATCGGGGGTGATCTCTCAGCTGAAAGAGTACAAGCTGGACAAATATCTAAGGTTGGGTGGAACATTGCTCTCAGTTTGCCAGTTGCTTCGGAATTGAAAGATAAGTACTTTTGTTATGTTAAATGATGATGTTTCATTGTTATGAAATGGTTTCTTATGTTCAATTGTGGAATGCATGTTAATATGAATTTGATTGACAAGAAGTTATGTGCAGGACTAAGTAAAGGGTTGAGTTTATTGTTATATGTATATCATTGTATTGCATGAGTTTAATGCATTACAAGTCTTGTACATGATAGATGTATTTGTTAGATCAATATTTATGCAGTTTACATGATATGATATGTTTAATTGACCTTGTGAATGAGTTGTATGACCACATCTGATCCTTAGGAAGTAGGGGAATTCCCTGGAGTGTTTCAGAACCTCTCTGTGGGTCAGGTGGAAGGAAAGTCATGACAGGAAGGAGGCTTAAGTCCTTTTGGCAGAGTTATGGATAGAACTTCAACGACAAAATTTAATATTGTATGAGTGCTCAGATGGGGCAGGGATTTCTCCATTGGATAGAGTTCTCCAAGAGATTTCCAATGATGCATACCTTATCTCATTTGGACCAAGGATGAGGAAGTTATGCTCCTTTGAAGTTGTGTGAGAAGTTACCATTGTAGGGGTGTGGTTCTGCATTCCTAGATCCACAATGTGGATTGCGGATTGCGGAAACGAAGAAGTCGAAGTCACATTTTGGGATTCCGCACTTCTGCATTCGCAATTGTAGATGGCGGATTGCGGAAGTGACCATTTCCCGCAATTGTGGATTCCAGATTGCGGAAGTGACCTTTGTCGGAGGTTGAGATTTGACCTTTTGCACCCGCAATTGTGGATTGCAGATTATGGAAAGGAAGGTTTTTCGTTTGTGGAGTTTCACACTTCCACATCCACAGTTGTAGAATGTGGATCCGTCATTGCAGATTGCAGATTGTGGGATGGTAAGAGTGCCGATGGGGAAATCGTGCACTTCCGTATCCTCAATTATGGATTGCGGATTGTGGATTTGTAGTTGAGTATTGCGGATTGCGGATTTGCAGTTGTGGATTGCGGATCCGAGCTATTCTGACTGTGTGGGTGTATTTAGTCGGATTAGGAAGAAGAAAAAAATGTATCAGGGTCTCTCGTGGCCTAAGGGGATCAGTCGGGACGTGACACATGGAGCTATGAATAATGGAGAACAAGGTAATGATCATATTGAAGAAGATGATCATACTGATAACATAGTTGAAGATGATGGTACAAATACACCATGATACATTTAATGTGAGAATGGATGATGACGATGATGATCATGAAAATGATGACTTTGATGATGTTCATGATTTACCTCTTCTTGAGAAGGCATACAAACCACTTTATGAGGGCTCCAACACAAATCTTCTCTCTGTTATATTGTTGATAATGAACTTGAAGGTTATGAATGGTCTTTCAAACAAATTAGTAACACAGATGTTAAGGTATGTAATATATTCCATAGCATATATATGATCGCGCTAAAGGTTATCACTGTTCGTCTAATAAAATTATTGTTAATTCATAACTAATCAAATTAATATGGATGAACTGTGTTTCATTAATTTTATTTATATATTATATTAAGTAGGTTTTTATTATAATTTTTTGTAGCTTGATAGTTGAATTTTTGTTACCACCGTCAAATATTGTACCTCGTACATATCAAGATTTATCTGTCATCGTGAAATAAATTGAAATGCAGTATGAAGCAATCCATGCATGCCTCGATGACCATGTTATATATTATAATCAGCATGAATTTGAAACTGAATGTATGGAATGTCATATCAAGAGATATCAAACAAATCAAGTAACAAAAAATGTGCCCTGCAATGTTCTTCAGTATATTCCCATTATTTCACGTTTGCAATGACTGTTAGTGCAAAAACATAGCGCAATTTATGGATTACCATGCACAGAACAGAAGTCAAGATGACATTATTCGAATGCCTTTAGATGGGTCTGCATTTAGAGATATGGAGAAAAAATGGCCTCACTTTAAAGAATAACCTCGTAATATTAGGATTTCTTTGGCAGCAGATGGTATCAATCCATTTGTAGAGATGAGATCTATTTACTCGGTGTGGCCTATTTTTGTTATCAACAATAACATTCCTCCATGGTTGTCAATAAAGAGGGGGCACATAATGTTGTCAATGATTATTCCAGGTATGTGTCTACAACTTTTTTTTTAATGTAGTGGCATCTCATTTGTCGTATTTTGTTGCATAATGTCATATATATATATTTTATTTTTCTCTTGTGCATGGTTTATATATATAAATGGTTGTAATAATTATATATTTTATATGTTCAAATCAATCAGGTAAGTACCAAGTTAAAGATATGAATGTATATATTGAACCTCTTATTGAAGAGATACTAAAGTTATGGAATAGCATCACTATGTATGATATATTTAGACCAATACAACGAAGGCAATTTCAATTCCATGCAATGCTTGTATGGACAATACATGATGCCCCAGGGTTAACCCATTTTTGCGGTTTGTAATTAAAAGTTCCACTTTAATTGCATTTAATTTTATGAACTAGTTAATATATTATGCATGCATGTTTTTTTAAATAATCCAGTCATTTTATATATAATTATAATTGACATAGATAATCCATCTCTTTATGTAGGTCTTCAGACAAAGGGAAAATTTGCATGTCCAGTTTGTGGTCCTAAGATCGTCGCCGTTCAAAAAGTTTAGGAAAGGAGGTATTTGATGAGTATAGGCACTTCCTCTCTAATAATCATATGTATCGAACTACCGAAAAACATATGTTCAATGGGAAGCAAGAGACTACATTAAAACCACAGAGAATGACACCTCACCTATGGAACTTTCAATATAATAGAAATCGTCAAGGTATGTATGAATCATCGTATATGAAATGTTATGTATTTTTTTTATTGTGTGTTGTTTACTGTAATTGACATTGATTTTTGTAATTTCTTTATAAACTATGATTCATGATGGTCGTCATGATCATGAAGGAATTAATGGGATTCCACGAGGAATGAAAAGTTATCCTAAACAATTCAGTAGGTTTCCCTATATGAGCACCTACAAATTTCTCATATGCTTGATACAATGCATATCGGAAAGAATGTGACTGAACATTATGGAGAATATTGGATGGAAGGAGGAGAAAGAAAAAATTGTCAAAATTTGCAAAGACATTCAAGAAGGAAACCATGCAATGAAAGACATCATTAAATTTCATAGCAACGAAGACCAAATTAATATAAACTCACTTCCATGGATGTTAACGGAGCAACAAAGTAATGTTGTAAAAGAATTCATGCGAAAAAATAAATTTCCCACCGAATTTTGTCCGAACATGAAGAATATCATAACAAAGAAAGGTGATTTTGCGGGGGTGAAAACACATGATTGGCATATCTTCATGAAGGTAATTATTATGGTATGCATATAATTATTGCTATATTTTTTTATTCCAGTGCATATTGTTGGTAATTTTTTGTCTACTTTTTGTAAAAAAAATGAAACAATTTGTATATTGTTATAATATGTTCTACCTCTCTCTCCCCAACAACTTCGACAACAATGTCAAACAAGCTATATATAATGTTGGGAAATACATGAGGTAAGTAGCGATTTTTTGCATGTGCTTAGTTTTTGTTTAATTCATTCTAGAAATTATATTTTATTTTTGTGCACTAATCCATGTTATGTAATATAATGATTTTTTGTTAAATATTTTGAATGGTTTGCATCACTTGTAGATGGTTGTCATCTAAATAAATCCATAAAGAAGATATAAAGTATTGGAGGAGAGAAATTCCTCGTCTCATGTGTGAAATGCAAAATCATATACCTTCGGCATTTTTCAATGCACAAGAACACTACCTCATACACCAAGTTGTGGAGATCGAATTGTGTGGACCTGTACACTCAAGATCCATGTGGATGGTTAAGAGGCACTTGAAATTTTTGAAGGGTTTGGTTAGACAATGAGCACGTCCAGAGGGTTCTATGATGGAGGGATATATGGTATACCAAAACATGTTGTATATTAGTGAATATATTCCTAAATTAGCGTCAAAGCTCAATTTAGGTCACATTTGTGATCCAGACTCCAATAACAATTTCGAAGGGGAGTACCCGAAGGGGAGTACCCGAAGGGGAAAGGTAGATTGAGGAAGGTGAAAGGTAATTATTAGCTAGTGGAGATTAATTAATATAATACATTTGACTGTTAATTTTTATGTATATATCATACATATGTTATTTTTAATATCCAATATGCATCAATTAAAAGTGTATACTTTTTTAAGTGAATATACAATTGTATTGAACTTTAATTTTATTTTCATCAAATAGTTGGTCGAGAGTGGGATGCACTTCATTTATACATCGCAAAAAATCTTGACTAGATGAAGTTATGGATTGAACGATGTGAACAACAATATGGCCATGGAATATCATGGGAAGGTGTGGCTTCCTTGGTTAAAGCAACACAGTGCAATGGAGATATCAATCTTATACAAAGGGAAATCGATTTAGCATATGGTTTAAAAGATAAGCAAGAAATCATATTAATCACCACACTATTTTTTTTTTGCAGACAATATATTGATGTATGTTACACGTTGATTTTTTTCCTTGTAGGGAATAAACATGCACTTAATCATAAATGGATCATGATGTAATCTTTACGTGTATGTCTTGTTGTAGGTAAAACACCATAAGGCTATGTGGTGTAATGGCTATAAATATCGCATCAAAAAGTTGGATGAAATGAAGAAAACATCAGATTGTGGGATATCCGCAGCCTTTGAGGTGACCAATGTTTCGTCTAGAAGTGACAGACATCCAGAACTCTCGTAAAATCGATACTATGGGTATTTGGGAGATATTATTTAGTGTGACTTTAACTCCTTCAAGGTATTTTTTGTTCGTTTTTAAATGGTATAGGTTATGATTGAATCGACGTGATCCCGATAAAACTATTATTGAACATGATAATGGATTTACCATGGTTAATACAAGGTTGTTTGAGCCAGGAACGGAGCCCTATGTTCTTCCAAGCCAATGTGAACAGGTATTTTACTCTGAGGTTCCAGGTAGAGGGGGTTGGTCATTTGTTGTGAGACATGATCCAAGGGGAAGGACGGTAAAGTATAACGTAGAGGAAGGTAATGAAGAGGGTCTCAAAGAAGAAGACGATGTTGAAGATTATCAACATGATTTAGATGATCATGTTCCAGAAGAATATGTCAGAATTACTTGAATTAGATGATGTAGCAGACAATTTCCATGAACATGATATCAACGATGACATGATGATCGTAATTAACATTGATGATGATGATGATATGGTGAATCCTTACAATTTTGACTCTGGATCAGATGATACAGATGATGACTTGGATGAAGAAGATGATGAATTCCATTGAAGTGTATGAGGTATGCCTTAATATATCTACTCTATATATTTTGATTTAATATTGCGATAGAATTATTGAAATTTATCGGTACATATAAATTAACTGTTTCTTAGCGGTTTTTTTCATTTTCCTATATGTTGTCATATGTTATAATTAGAAACGTTGCTTCTTAAGTATGACAAAAAACACAATTAAATTTATTTTTTTACATAGATTTTGTCGGGTTATGGGGAATTGAGAGTGATGTGAGGGGGGGAGGGTCCATAATAGCTTCCACCTTCACGTGGTTGGCCCTATTCAGTAGAGAATATTAAATTATTCTCGAAACAAAAAGAAGCTCAGTAAGGCAATGCACAGTTATCATGCTAACCAAAATGGCGTGCCTGATCATGTACTGCACGGGGCCAATGTTGAAGTTTTTTAAATTTGTGCTTTCTTGGACTGAAATTTGGCATGGTTAGACTAGACACACGCATTGACAGTGTGGGAGGGTTTCTAGACTCAAACATGACTCACACTAACAATTTGAGCATCAAAAACCACACCTATGTTTTGTAAATCTACTATGTTTTTCTGCAAATCATAATGTATGTCTTGTTTTTAAAAATGATATATTAAACCATCTTGTATGTTTTGTTTTTGAAAATTAAATATTGAATCAGAAATATTATTTTACTCCACAAAAATAATAATCATTTAAAAGTTAAAATCTTAAATGAAAATTCATAGCCTTTTGATTTTACCTACCAAAGTGTCCTCTCTTGGCTTATGTATTTTTGGATAATTCATTTTTTCCAACAATTCTTTTAAAATACAACATCACAAAAAATTCATAAATTGTGTTGAAAATCTTGTAAAAAGTGCCAGTTGAAAATCTTGAAGACAAGTGGAAGCTTTAGTGACTAGTTCAAATGGTGTGGATTAAATGAACTTATGTAAAGAAATATATTTAGATGACCAAACTTGAGGAGAGGATTTGGATTTTATATATAGATATTTTTATGGTTTTTAATTTATATATTTTTTATTTGAATTAATGTTGGTTATTATTAATTTACATTGAGATTTGAAGAAACTTATAGATTAATAGTGTTTGATGGACAATCCACTCGAGTCGGATCTCCCTAGCTCAATGTGAGTCTAGAACAAATAGTACAGACTATAAACCACTTTCCTAGATCTAGTTAAGGATCAAGTTATTAGATGTCTTACCTTAAGTTTGTAGTCCTTTTTCTTGGATGTTGTTCCATGTCTCGCGATCGTCAGATCTAAGCTGCAAGACCTGCCAAGATACATAAAACAAGACAAACACGTAAAAACATCTAAACGATAACAGATCTAAGTAAATAGTTAAGCAGGTAAACTACACAATATCATCAACACAACAATATTGGTGGAAAGCGTTTATATTACTGTAAAAAGTAGGGAAAGTACATAGAAAAGAAAGACTACAACCAAAGCTTAACGAAGTAACCCTTCTCCATCCAAGCCAATGCCATATCCTCCCAAGGAAGTGTGAGTCTCTCAATGGATGAGTAGAGATCTCTCCAAGATGATTTCACTATCATGTAGACACTATAGACTTCCTCCCTTTGAAATGGGAAGGGGCTTCATTTATATAGGACTAAGTGGATAGGGTATGGATAGGGTAGGTTGAGATATGGTAGGAGAGAGATAGGGGGTCCTTCCAAGAGCTTAGGAACTGAGTGTCAACTCTCCCAAGAGGTCATGGATAGGGATCTATGTCAGCTAGCTTCGAGAATGGGCTTGAAGGAGCTACTGTTGTCTATTAACTGACATCGTCGCACCCTGCAAGGGAGAAATATGGGACGTCGTAGGTTCCATGAGTGTAGCCTGGGACGACCTCACAAAACCTAGTGTAAATGGTTATATCTCTTCCAGGTTAAAGACTTAGCCAAGGAAACTTTAGGGATGTATACACTGAATCTCATGATGATAGGATTTTAGGTGTAACAATAGATTCATCAACCATTTTATCTAAATTAAGCATTGTCACATGTTGGCTTTTAGGAGTTTCCTTAGTCTATTAAGCTTATCACCTCCACTTGGTGAGTTGTCCCTTAAGTTGATCATCTCCATTTGGTGAGATTCCCTCTTTTAGATCTAGGCACATTGTAAAACTAAGGCATGGCATGGCTAATGTTTTTGGAAATATCAACCAAGGGAATCCTCCACAAGGAAGTTCCTTTTCCTTTTGAATCTAGTAGAAAAAATTTCCATCCCCATCATATTTACCCTAAACCTTCCATACTTGGCCATAGTACTTCATGTTTGGTTGATTTATACTGCGAACAATGTCAATCCACTCCTTCTACTTAACTTAGTTTGAAGAAGGGCATAAACCTAAGAATCCTTGTGTTATCTATGTATAACTTATCATTACAGTCATCCATGTCCTATTATTGTATAGCTCTGATGATTGACACCCCATGATGATGATGATGGTGATGATGATAATGATGGTGATGATGATGATGATGACGATGTTGTTATTTGAGATGATTATGATGATGATTAGTGATGACATCAATGTTGATGACAATGATGATGATGATGATGATATTGAAGATGATGACGATGGTGGTGTTTATGATGATGATGATGATTGATGACGACGATGACATTAATGATGATGCTTACAATCACAATGACGATGACGATGATAGTGGTGTTGTTTATTGTGATCATGATGATGACGATTAATGACAACAACGACATTGATGATGATGATGACAACAATGATGATGACGATGGCAATGATGGCGACGATGATGATGTTGTTTTTTTTTACGATTGTGATGATGAATAGTGATGATGACAATTATGATGGGGATGGCGATGACGGTGATGATGATGATGATGATGACGACCATAATGATCAAGATGAAGATGATGATGATGATGATGATGGTGATGATGATAATGATGGTGATGATGATGTTAATGAAGATGACGATGATGACGACGTTGTTGTTTGTGATGATTGTGTTGATGAATAATGATGACATCGACATTGATGATGATGATGATGATGATGATATTGATGACGATGACGATGGTGTTGTTTATGATGATGATGATGATTGATGACGATGATGACATTAATGATGGTGCTTACGATCATGAAGACGACGACGACAATAATGGTGTTGTTTATGGTGATGATGATGACGATTAATGACAACGACGACGTTGATGATGCTACTTATGATGATGATGATGGTGATGATGATTAATGATGATGAAAACGTTAATCATGATGCTTATGATGATGATGATGATGACAACAACGATGATGGCGATGACAAAGTTGGTGATGATGTTGATGTTGTTGTTTTTTATGATGATGAAGATGATGACGATGACAATGTGATTCTCTAACCCATATAAAAAAGGTAATTTTGGAAGATAAACAAGAAAACAAGGTGGTTCTCTAACCCATATCAACCTTTGTCAAAGAAATTGCAAAGTTAACCACCCCTTTCAATTAACTTATAAGTATGGAAAGTCATGTGTTTGAAGTAGAATGAAGCTTTTGGGTAGACCATTCTTCAAGTCGACCGTCATGTCATTCATCATACCAAGGATAACAAAGATGCAAAGGAAAGTTGGGATACATTCAAAACTCTCTTTGAGACGGTGAATACTACTTAGGTAAACCAACTTGAAACTGAACTCTCCAACCTCTAAATAGATGACGTCAACGTGTTTGAGGAGTATATTTCAAGGTTTAAAATATAAAGGTTAACCTTATTCAAGTGGCAGAAATAAGAAAATAAGATCCAAAACTTGTAAGTATTGTTCTGAATAATGCCTCTCTCAAGATCAAGCCCATCCAAAGGCCATCTCAAATACATAAAATAAACAAATAAAAAAACAATACAAAACAAATTAAAAAAATAATACAAAAACAAATTCACAAATAACAAACAACATTTTATATAAACTACAAACAATACAAAAAAAACAAACAACATAACATACATACATTTCTACCTCCCATGCATTCACTTGCTTCATTGTAACTGGTCCCTGGCGTGTGCACCCTTTGAGTTATGTGACCTCTGAGCAGATCATTCTGAGGCACCTGTGGAACCACTTTTTTCGTCGAGATGTGAGCTATGAGCTGTGTTGGATTGTGGTGGTGCATCTTCCTCTCGCGTGTGCACCCTTTAGGTTTTGTGTGCTGCGAGCAGAACTGTTCGGGGCTTCTGTGAAACAATTCATTGAGTTGAGCTGTGAGTTGTGATCAAAGTTGGATTGTGGTTTTGGCCATTCATCTTCATCCTCTCACGCGTGCACCCATTAAGAAGAGGAAATTCATCCCAATTCTGTGAGTGAATCCCTAAATTTTATTACTATATCTGATTGTTTTCCCTTAAAAAAATCAATATAAATGGAAAATTAATTAATATTTAGGGTCCATCTCTCTCCTTTGGCCATGAATTCTTTGGGAAGTTTCCATTTTGAGCCATGTATTATGGGGAATATATGAACCCTAGACCGGGGGCAGGAACCATCGGTCAAGTTCAATGGATTGGGTATCATGCCATGGACATGTCTGGCTTTGGTATTATGTGAACCTTATGTTTTTTATGTAGTAGCATTAGCCCAGAGAATAATATTTACAGGTAATGCTATGTCTTTCCATTCCTCCTGTTATCACTTAGAATGGTACCTTGGAGAAATCATCCCAAAAAAGAGGTAGTTACAAGGAGCTATTACATTGTGTCAATTCGGGGTTGGAAATGTCAAATAAGAGGTAGTTACAGGGAGCTATTGCATATATTTGACCTTATTTGACCTTCAATCTCTTTGGAAGGTCAAATAAGAGGTAAATACAAGGAGTTATTGCATGGATGCATGGATGATGGTATAGCGTTTATTTGCTTGCATGCAAATTCGGCGTCCATGGGTGTAACCTTTCGAAACTCATCCTCCCTTCACCTATTAGACCATACCTTTGGGCCCCTCTTGGACTCCTTAGCTGGAAACACTCATAACTTCGAACTTGTTTCCCCTGATGTCTGCTCCCCCTTTCATGTAAATTGCTTCAGTGACTGATAACTACTCCTATTACATACTCTCCCTGTGAAGATACTCCTCATACTAAGACTTCTCAAATCAATCAAGCAGTCAGAGCTCGAACCTTCATCTATCCTCTGAAGTTGAAGAGAAATGCCAATGACATGTCCTGAAATATCATTCCCTTATATACACAGTAATATCTACCAAGGATCAGTGCTAGAAGTCTTCAACATTATTAGACTTTATTTTCAAAACAACTCTCTCCCCGAAATCAATTATTGATAAGTCATAATGTTGGCTCATGAAAACAGAGTTTAATAATTGTGTTGGAGCTTTGTAGAAGGATTTTCTTATCTTAGAAAAAGATCATTCCACATGAAAGTTCAACATTAACTGCATCTTGATTTCGCCCGAAGTAACATAATCTTTGGAGTTCTTCAAACAAGCCCAAACTTGTCAATTATAACCTGCTCATTCTATGGTCTGTCAAGATTGAAGAAAAACCTATGAATTAAGAAATATGATATAACCCTTGAATGCCTTGGAATCAAGCTTTAACAGCTTGTATAGGAATCAACTTTAAATGTTATATCTAAAACTGCGTGCATTTATGGTGAGTAGCGAGAATTTCTGGACATTTGCATGCATATCTCCTCTATCTACAGGAATTCTTGTGCATTTCTATTCATGCCTATGGGCATTTAACATATCAATGCGGGAATTTCATTGAGTATGTGTGCATTTCCATGGAAGCTGCGGGCATTTTCAAGCTATTGTGGGCGTCTTTTACTCTCATGTGGGAATTTTCTATGTGTTGTGCATACTTATCAGGCAGGCATATTTTCAATGCTGCATGCATTTTGTTTTCCTCCCAGTGCAACCACCTTGCACACACCAACTATCTCTTGCGGGCATAGTTATTATGTGTTGCATGCACTTCTTTGGCAATTTTGACTGAGCAGCGAACATTACATTATGCCTACGGGAATTTTAATCTCACATGCAGGCATTTTGATGGACATTTTCACAACCTTTTATTCATTTCTACGGGCATTTAGAGACCTTTTAAAAACTAGCTGCAGACATTTTCTTATATTGAGATCATCTTGCGGGTAGTTCTACATCATTTGTGGACAGATGCGGGCATTTTCAATGCATCTCCTAACATTGGCGGGCATTTAACTTTTGCGTGTAGGAATTTTTATTCACTATTGTGGGCACTTATCAGGCTTATTTTGCATGAACATGTTCACTCCATTGTTATCCTGCTCATTATGTGAACCTTATGTTTTTTCTGCAGTAGCATTACCCTAGAGAAAAAACTTTACAGGTAATGCTATGTCTTTCCATTCCTCCTGTTATCACTTAGAATGGTACCTTGGATAAACCATCCCTAAAAAGAGGTAGTTACAAGGAGCTATTACATTGTGTCAATTTGGGGTTGGCAATGTCAAATAAGAGGTAGTTACAAGGAGCTATTGTGGGCATATATTAATGCCTTTGCGGGCATTCTTGTGCATTTCTCTTCATGCCTACAGGAACTTAACATATCAGTGCAGGAATTTCAATGATTATGCGTGCATTTCCAAGGAAGCTGCGGGCATTTTCAAGCTATTGTGGGCATATTTTACTCTCATGTGGGCATATTTTCAATGTTGCATGCATTTTTTTTCTCCAAGTGCGGGCACCTTGCACAAACCAACTATCTCTCGCAGGCATAGTTACTATGTGTTGCGTGCACTTCTTTGGCAATTTTGATTGAACAACGAACATTACATTATGCCTGCAGGCATTTTGATGGACATTTTCACAACCTTTTATTCATTTCTGCGGGCATTTTGATGGACATTTTCACAACCTTTTATTCATTTATGCGGGCATTTAGAGACCTTTTAAAAACTAGTTCGGACATTTTCTCAGATTGAGAGGATATTGCGGGTAGTTCTTCATCATTTGTGGACAGATGCGGGCATTTTCAATGCATATCCTATTACATTGTGTCAATTCGAGGTTGGAAATGTCAAATAAGAGGTAGTTACAAGGAGCTATTGCGGGCATATTTAAACCATTGTGCGAGCATATATTAATTCCTTGTGTGGGCATATATTAATATATGCCTTGTGAGGGCATATTTAAACCCTTTTACGGGCATACCCAAGCCCCTTGTGGGAATATTTCATATCCCCTTGTGTGGCCATACTTCAAGCCCCTTGCAGGCATATCCCAAGCCCCTTGCAGGCATATTTCAAGCCACTTGCGGGCATATATTAATTCCTTGTGCGGGCATATTTAAACCCTTATGCGGGCATACCCAAGCCCCTTTGTTGGATATAACTAACCCAGAGGTTTTCTATAAGACCCAGGTTCTTCGCGGTTTCCCTTTAACCAACAAAACCCCTTCGCAACGTCCCTTTCGGCAACAACCTGCGAGCAGGTTGAGGTCTCACCCGAGGTGTATCTATGGGGTACTGCGGAATCAGGTTTCCACAGTAAGTGATAAGTTGCTTGGATGGCCGTATTGCGCAGCACAACAGGGGGTAGGTGCTGCGAGGTGAGACTGCACAGCGATGGGCAACGTTGCAGTCCACACCACTATGTTCTTCTACCGCAGTACTTCTACTGGAACTGTGAACAATCCGATTCAACTTTACACTTGGAGCACACGGAAACATTTAAGGTGTTGAACTGAGTATCACTCATCCACTCGTTCAACTACTCAACCAATTATCCATCTACTATTCATTCATCCACTTAGTATGGTTACGATTTGAGCATATTCCACTGATACAATCTAATTGTTATGCATTTGTTCTATTGCGCATAAAGAAGTACTTAAGTAATCCCTTAACACTTAACCAACTAACTGATTCACTCTTCTCAAACATAAGTTAAATGTTCACCATTCATCTATTCATGTAGAACTTAACATATCATCTCCATACCTCCTCTGATGGAAAATGCATACAACATTTCTCTCATAACAGCATGCAAGGAAACATCTAGACATTCATTTACAGAAAACAGAGATAAGCATTCATTCATAAAACACAATCGCACAACACAATATTTAACGTGGTTCACTCCCATGAATGGGAAGCTACATCTACAAGAACGGTTGGTAATATATATCTTTAAAAAGTGATGGGGACAATCGTTCTTAGTCTGCGCACTCAATTGCAGACTCTCCTTCCTCTCAGATAGGTCTCTGCGCACACAGCTGCAGAGCCTTTACAATCTTCTCAGCTCAAAAGAGATTTTACACTATAATATCCAGAACCCAAAAATGTCTCAACAAAAAGTAACCACACAGTAACCCCATCCCATACAAAATTATCTTCTTAAATAAACCATGCCCAAAGGTCATTTCTTTACAATGTCGAAGACCTAAACCCAAAAACCCTTAGGGTTTACAAAACTATGTCGGTTTCCCTAAACTGGCTTGCTGGCATCTGGTAGCGTCTGCTTCATCATGGTGGTTCTCCACATCTTCACTATGTCGCTATCGGCCTTCCTGTCGCACGCGTGCCAACAGGTCTCTTTCACTAAACTATTTATCTCTGACGGTCTCGCCCGCTAGGCATGCCAAGCCATCGCTTTTCCTGAGTTGTCCTTTCCTTAACAAACTCATGCATTGGTCGCCTTCCTGATTTGCTCGTGCCCACCGCTCAGCACTCTTGGAGCATCTTTCCAAAATTAGACCACTACTGATCCATCCGGTACCTACACCTGATCCTTGTCCAGCACTCCACTTTTCTATCTCCACGTGGTCTGACTGCTTCGCAGCACTGTTTCCTCGCAACACTGGTCTTCGCAGTACTTCCAAAACTTGGATGCTGCGCACAACTTCGCAGCATAGTCAAAACTTGGATGCTGCACACAGCTTCGCAACACCCTCAACACTTAGACAAAATTACATCTTTTTCTGAGCTGTGCTCAGCTTAGCTTTTCCTACTTATCAAAAGTGTTACCAAAACTTTGTCCCAACTTGGGCCCAACATGAGCCTAACACTTACATGTGGCTCGTCCCCCACTTGTTGCTTCGGTCATCTCGCTCTGCTCCGTGACCGGTGGAACTAATTTGGCCGCGAACTCGTTATATGTGCAGAACAACTGTTCCACTGCTTCTCTGGTATCTTGTTCAACTTGTTTTACTGCCTCAAGCAGTGTTGGAGTCATCTATTCTCCAATCTGTCCTTGTACCTCCTCCTAGTTGTCGCGCAGTTCCTTCAGCTTGTCTCTATCTGCTGCGACACCCCCATGGCATCCTCCAGGAGTTGCTGCAATTGATTATCCATCTCAGTCTCTTTTTCTCTTAATGCCTGTGTTGACACTATATTTGAAAATGCTCAAACCCTAAAAAATTTGTCAAAAAAAAAAAAAATCCAAAGGAAGTGAAGTTACTACAAATGAGTTGAAGTAAAGGTTCATAATGCAAAAAACAACAAGAAAAACCCACATATCCAAAGTCCAAAAGTAAATTTTTGAAGCGGTTAAGTCTTGGTCAAGTTTCAACGACGGAGATGACAATAGTGGGGATCAACGGCTGTTATAGTTTCCCGCACCGCCAAAAGGATAGTTTGCAAATGTTAGTGAGTGGTTGTGGACTTAATACCGCCAGATACGTTTCACGGTTTCATTATTCCGCATCTACGTGATAGTGGTATCACAAACCACCACAACGTCGTGCGGAACCACCAAAGGATAAGGCGCGGCGGGCCATATCATGTGGCAGGATAATAAGCGGCGGGTCATAGCACGTGGCAGATGGCGAAGGCGTCAGGGAATACGCCACATGTTGATATCAATCAGAGGGACAATATACATTGGAACAAAATCAACGGCCAAGATTCATCCGCATCAGGAAAAGTACGCACTCGATAGAAGGAAGAGCGGTCGCGGAAATTAAACCACTCTAACAGGTGTCATAAAATGGTTGATCCGCACAAGGTAAAAAACCTGAGAAGAAAACCGTTATTGGGATCACGGATACCACCATGGGAGATAAAGGAACGCAAGATCTAACGGCTCAAATCAAAAGGCTCATGATCAACGGTTGGATATAAACTACATTCAGAAAGCTGCAATAAAGTTAATCAAAAAGGCTTATATAAAACAAAAGGGTTTCAAATAACGACATTTTGTATATGTGTCGCTATCCCTGAGAGCTATGAGGACTGGTGGAGATCTGCAATTGTGACAAAAGGATAAAGACGTGTCTATACAGGTAGGGTCTGGTGACCTGGCCCACTTTTTAAACGGAATTTTGTTTGAAGAAACGTTTTAACATGGAAACTGTACATGATGTAGATGTTTTTAAAGCAAAGGAAGCCCTAGAAGATAGAGACAGAGACATTTATGATACCCTAACCAGGTTTCCAGTCACTGAAGTTAAACTTAGGTTATCTAAATTATTAAAAGAAGGTATAGATATGCACATAGTCCACCAGTCGTCCTTGTTAGCCTTTTGCCCTAACCAAATCCCATCTTTTCCAGAATTTGTGTCATGGTGTGCTGAGAATTACTCCAGAGAAGAAAGAACTGTTTTAGATAGTCAAAAAACTAGAGTCGTTTGTAAAATAGAGCCTGCTGTAATAATTAAAGCCCTAGAAGTAGAATTTTCCCAAACCCTCGAGTCTAAGATCTTTTCTGAAACCTCTGTTATTGAATATTATCAGTGAACCCTTCAAGATGATAGAGAAAAGTTTTTGTCTACGTGTCTTAAACCAAAAACCAACATTTCAGATATCCCGTACCCTATAGATATCAATTTATTTGATGAAAATACCCAATTGGTTCTGACTTTGTTGGCTTTAATCCTAGGGTTTGATACAGACATGTATGTAACGGAGTTTCATTTGAGTCTTTTGTATAAAATGAGTACAATTCAGTCAGGGATTGATGAAAATCAAATCCCTCGACTTAATTTTGAAGAATTTTTGACAGAGAAGATTCATGACCAGATGGTCAATTTCTCCACTCTGGGGCATTTCAAATTTCAATCCTTCTTGATAAAAATGATCATGGTATCCAGTCATGAAGAGTTGGAATTCCCTAGGATCATTTTCACAACTTTGTTAGAAAATAACATGTTCAATTACATAAATTATATGCTCTCTAAGATTTACAGAATGGTCTTTGGTGAAAAATTGCCTAGATTATTACCAGAAATGCAAGCATGCATGCAATTGAGTGCAGAGTACGCTGTAGGAGATTAGTTTTTGTCAAAGGACAGTACAGTGATCAGATTATACGGTTTCAAACATAAACCCTATGTTTTACCAGCATTTCTTACCTTAAGGATTTTTTCTTTAGAGTTCCTGAGACAGAAGTTAATCGTTGAGGATAATAATTTCTTGCTTTTCAAACAAGCAACAGATATCAAATATCCGTTCACACTTGGCCCATTCACAGTGAAGAATAAAAATGCTGCTGTTTATATAGAGAAATTATTGAAATATATGGGTTTTGAGACAGACATGGCTATTGAGTATGATCCGTTAAACATAATATCAAAACGGAGAACAGATCATCGCATCAAAGCGTTGAATCATCAAACAATTGAGGGAATGTCTAACAGAGCCAATTGGCTGGAGTATAAGGAAGAAATCATTCCAGATTCACATGATAAAGAAATGGTATTGACAGATACAACAGCAGAGGCAGAAAGCACGACGAATACTGCATTGGTGGGTTTAAAAGACCCATACAGGATGTAGTGAACATTGAGGGTGAAGGAACAAAAAAAGGAAAAAAGTTGAAAATGGATGAGAAACAAGAGTTGATGGCAGTTTCAGAAGAGGAAAAAAGAACTGAAGTAAAAATACCAGAGGTCATGGTAAAAGAATACAGTATTGAAGAATCCCCAGTGGGAGATGATGTAAATAGACCAAATAATATGATGGATGTATTTAATGAACACAGTCAGAATAAACAGGAATCCTCCAGACAAAC
Organism: Larix kaempferi; assembly: GCA_027924585.1. Classification (NCBI taxonomy): domain Eukaryota; kingdom Viridiplantae; phylum Streptophyta; class Pinopsida; order Pinales; family Pinaceae; genus Larix; species Larix kaempferi. The sequence continues at coordinate 22,043,384 of BSBM01000289.1, forward strand.
CAGTATGTTATTTCCAAAGGTTAGAAATATATCCAACACTGAATTCAATTTGTTTACTAGCAGAAATGTCAAAGAAAATTCTTTGAAATTTTCAGTTGTTACTAAAGATAAGATCTCATAGATGAAGGTAGATCTGCCCAAAATCAATGCCCCAGATAAAATTTTATTGCACAGACAAACAGGAGAGGTTATATATTCAGATTATTTGGGAGCAATATTAAAGGCAGACAAATTAAAAAATTCATTGGATAAATTGAATAACCAGTTGAGACAAGAGAAAGCAGAAAATAAGTCTCGACAACAACAAATAAAAATATTGCAAATAGATTTGATAAAGAAGGAAGGAGATGCAGCAACAAAATTGCTCAAAGAAAAGGATGATACGATTCTAATGTTAAGGAGAAAGCTAAAAATCCCAGACACTGTGCTTATTCAAGGAGCCGAACTAACAGTACTGGAAAAAGAAAAAGAAGAGCTGTCAAATGAAGTAGAGGATGTTACTGCAAAAATTTTGAAGCTCACTGAGGAAAAAGATCATTGGGAAAAAGAGAAAATTGGTTTGGAAGAGCAATTGGAGGAAATAAAGAAAAAAATAGCAGAATTTGGACAGCAACAGGTGCATGCAGATACAGATGAAGATAAAACTGGATTAGATGGTCTCTTACAAGCCATGTCCCAAGTGAGTTTGAAAGAGGGTGAAATTAAATAATTGAAGATGGGAATACAGAAGCTCAAAGAAGAAAATGAAACTAAAGATAAGGAAATAAAAACTTTGCAAATAAGGAATCAGGAATTAAGTGATAATAATAAAGGTTTGGCAGCTCATGTGACAGGGCAGGTTGCTATGCAAGGTTGAAAACATATGGTATGGGATCAAATTATAAAAGAAGTTGAAAAATTAAGACCCCATCTGGATTATATAAGAGTCAAAGAAAAAGTAGCCAAAGACGCCTATGAGAGTTGTAGAGCAGTCAGAGAGAATTTAAATAAAAAGCCAAAAGAAATAGCACAGAGAGCTATAACTTTCTTAAACAGTTTAACTGAAGCAGACTTGACAGCAATGAATATAATGAACAGAATTTCAGTCATTACATGGGCCAGAAGAATCTTGGGAAAATATTCACATGTTGAAAATATTGAAGCTAAAGCTAGAGATATACGGGAGGAAGTAATAAAGTTTAAGAAGCAATTTGAAAAATTAATAAACAAAGGATTCCCTGCTTTTTGGGATGAAAAGAATGAATTGATTCCTCCTAATGAATATAAGAGATTGTTGTTTGACATAAGGATGAATCACAAAAAGTTTCAGCAGTTGGATCATATGCTTACAGGGAAGATTTTAATGGAGAAAATTGTGGAAGACTTTGAAATTTTAAATATGTTGATCTCAACCTGTGAGAATCTTCCTCTTGTTTCTTATGAAGGTCATGTTGAAATGAGAGTCCCGGTGAAAGAAATGACCAGTTATGATTTACCCACGGCCGACCAATAGAATTATGTGGACAAATATGGAAGGACAAGATATTCTGTCCATTCATAGATACATTCAGAATTTCTGCCAAGTGGCAAAAAGATGCCATTCAGAATTTTTGCCAAATGGCAAAAAGATGCTTTTATTTTTAAAAAAATTGTAATATTGTTTGAAAACAGTTATCTATTGTTTAAAGACGGTTATCTTTCGAGTTAAGATATTTTCAGTTATTAGTTAGAAGAAGCAGTTATGTCAAGCTTCTTCCGAATTTTGTATAAAAGACAATGAGAGTCATTTTTGAAAGGGTTGGAAACTCTTTGAGAGACGATTATGTTTTGAACTCCATTTTTGATAAATAAAAGGCAGTACAGTGAAAATACCTATCTTTTGAGACCAGAGATTCATGTGTTGATCAATTTTACAGTCTGTTTTTCCCTTATCTTTATATGTGCATGTCCACTTTCTTTGTTATATCTTCCATTATGTTCTTCTTCTATATTTAAATGAACGTTTGAAATAAATCGGGATTCATACTGGTTATGCCTCGTTTTATCGCATTTAAATATCCACTATTTCTCCAAAGTTGACAATAGATTCATCCCAGTTAGATGCCTGTTGTTGATGGACTGTCATTGTTTCTTTCTATACCACCTAAAAAAATCTAATTGACTGTGATATGATTTCTATCTTGCCTCTGTGGAAATCTGTTTGGTATAAATCTCTTGCTGGCACGTTAAATATTTGAAAAGATTGACTCCATGCCCAATGTTTCTTGTTTTCCTTTTCAACCAAGAAAATCCTTTTGAGAAATTTTGAACGAACTTCTATATATATTTAGCCTTTACATATATCTTGTGAGAGAGCCCTCTCTGATGGAAAAAATGGCTAAGTTTTCTACCTAAAGTTTGGTTTGAAATAGGTTACCTTAGGTGTTATTCTTTTACAACTTGGATAAAATCTAAGTGCTAACAGCCTAGACTTCCTTCTTCAAGCCTGATATCTCCTTATACCTCGATAGCCTCTCCCTGGGTGGCAGAGCCTTGACCTCTGCGTCCAACTTTTCTAGCGCAGTCTGTTTTTCTTTTACCGCAGTCTTCACCTGCAGTAGGCCTTGATCCTCTTCAAGGGCAGTGAATTCCTTTGAAACCTTTTCCAAGAGATATTGGAACTTAGCCATCTCACTCGTTATGCTCTACGCGGCAGCACTCACTGCTTGCTCTCTTAACTGCTGCTCAGTTAATGGCGTCTGCGTGTTCAGTTTTTCCTTCAAGGCTTCAAGCTCAACCTCATAGAGGATGTCCATACCCTGCATCTCCATCTTCAAAGATCTCACCTTTTCTCCGATCCTCAGAATTGTGTCCGCGGGATCATCCTAGTGTTCTACCCCTTCAATATCTTGGGCAACAGTAGATATGGTAGTCTCCAATTGCTTCTAGTGGTCATGTTCATCATGCAGCTGCATTTCTACGCAAAACTCGAGCTGCCTGTTTGCTGTGTGCAGCTCCACTTGAGACTTCATGGACTCTACCATTCTTTCATGCATCTCATCGACGATCTGCATGTGCATAAAGTGTAATTCAGGCAAACAAATCATGGCCAAGTCGAGTTCTACCCGATCAACTCCCTTTGTGTCCAGGACGATCTGTTCTGTCATTGGTTATGAAATAGCCAATGGGTCCAAATGGACAACCCTGGTCTTAGAAGGAAACGTTATTGCTAGCTACGGTGGTGCTTGCTACGAGGTTCCTACCGACCTCCCTTCAGCTGCTGTGCCGCGCGACAAGGTTAGTCTCTTCTGGACATCGTCCATTTTCTTCATGAGACCTTGCTGTGCGAGCCTAGTCTTTTGTAGATCATCCTGGATGACCTTATCCTTTTTGTCTTTGTCAGTCATGAGCTCCTTCATTTGCTTTGAGACCTTTTCTGCTATCATCTCAAAGTCATCTTCGTTCAACACTGTCTCAGATTGAGTCTTTGTGGCCTTCATCTTCTTCTGCGCCTTCGGCTTTTGCGAGGTCTCGGGCTCTTTCCGCTTTCCTGTTTCTTCAACAATCGGGCATGACAACGGGATTGGTTCATCTTCTTCAGAGTCTGTCTCAACATCCATGACTTCAACACGGAAGTCGGCCGGCCAATCCTTCATGAGGATATCAATGTCCTCCTCATACATATGGTAGTTACCCCCGTACCATTCTGGCTTCTTCATTCTCGCTTTGGGTGAAATAAAGATACATCGCATGTCCGCCATGAAATCAAGAATGCGAATGTACTCCGACGTTACCTGCTTTGTGATGCGGGCTGTATGGGTGATCACATCGCGCAGCTAAGTGTAATACTGATAGAAAACTTCAGTTGTCACGTGTTTTCACTCTGCATTGATGTTTGCCCAGAGGTTGGCATAACGGAACCCTCTAGGATCGTTGGTTTCTGTAATGATACCCATATAGTCCTTTGGCTCCTTCCATCCGGAAAAGGCGATGAGGACAATCAGCCAGGTAAAGTGGAACTGTCCGCCATTCTCCTGTCTCATTGAGTTCATCCAAGAACTCATTAAGAAGATACTGACACCAATTGAATTCGGTGCCTTCAGCCGCTGCGGCACCGAGTAGTATTATGCCCGCAGGCACCTCCGGAGGCCTAGCTGTTCTGAGGATTTTTCCTATGAGAAGCTGGGTGACAAATCTTATCGCTCTGTCTTCAATTTATTCTGTGGGAAAACCTCTTTTCCCTTTCACCAATGCATGATTTTTCTTCATCTTTTCGAACACCTCTTTTTCCTTATTCTTCCCATGGAAGAATTGCTTGGGATCCTTACCACGCTTGCTTAACCCCGTAATGTGGTGGATTAAATCAATGTTTACATTGAGATTTCTGTCGAGCCACAGATATCCCTGGTGGATTCGTGCCATCAGCGTGCGAACCACCATATTCTCTTCTGGTGATCGATCAAAATGTGGCAACCTTAACAGGTTCAACAGTCCTGACTGAACGACGGGTGTCAGCTAGTTTTCGAAAACCAAGTTAAAAGTTCCCTTGGCATCCTTTTTCTAGCACATATACTGGTCAAGATGGAGCTGTGGGTACTTAGGCGCGTGGGGCTCTTCCTTTTGCATGCCTAGGAGGTCAAATTCTTCCCACTTATAGTCTGCGATCTTTCCGAGTAGGTTCTTGGCAACCTCTACATGTTTTGAAATCGGTGTCAATGGGATTTCATATCTAGCATTCTTGGTCAATTTAAAGACTGGGGCATCCAACGCCCATGGTGATATATACTCGGGTATCAACTTCAAGGGTTCCTTTTGAAAAATCGGCGATCTTTGCGCCGTCTGGCCCATCTTTGGAATCTTGCTTCGTGGTGCAGTTATGCCTTTCCCTTTGTCCTGCATGATTGGATTATGGCGAGGTGATCTTCTAGACACTTGACCAAGTTCAAGTACAACCTTCTTGGCAGGGGTTTTCATTAACTATGAAATCCCCCCATGCTGAATGACTCGGATTTCTTCTTGAAGTGTAAGTTCTTCTTCTCTGTTTGGTGATTTGGACATTCACTGGCGAGAGTAGGAAACTGTTTCTGAGATATGACTAAGGATTGCTAACACAGGAGCGAACGCATGAAAATTCTAAGTGTCTGGTAACGACCGCGAGTCCTTATGCGGCGTTATTTATAGGTGTATCTAAGTCCCCCCCCTGCACCTTCCAATGGCTAGATAAGCATTTAATGTGGTGTCCATTGGCCAATTTGAATGAATCCTTCGGTCCTTCCGTCGTCAGTGTGTTCAGAACGGCTATCTTTTCTTTAAATGCTGAAGTGAGTGCTTTCAATGGTCACTGAACGGCTATATTTTTTTTCAAAAGCAGTGTAACGGCTATTTTTCTGAGTGTTGCGCCGAGATGCGCAGCAATCCATCTACGATCCTGTGCAGTTACTTCGCAGTGCCAAAAATTTTCAACTGCACGGTTTCAAATTTATTTTTTTTCCTTCCACGCAGCTTCAGCAGTGCTGCACGGTACACACATTGTTCTACTTATCATACATGTACAGACTCCTTTACATTTCCAGTGTCCAATTTCAACTGTACCTATCACTTGGAAATTTCTCCCTCTGCTTATCATTTGGGATTCTGCAAAGCAGGGCTGTCATGGTACAGCTTTAGCCTACTTCCATTTATCAAAGTTGGTAGGGTATTTCCAGCTAAATTGCCTAACTGGACTACACCAGTGTTAGTAACATGTATCACAGTATATGGACCAAGCCAATGCATCTTAAATTTACCAGAAAACTTCATGAATTTTCTATCATACAGGAGGACTAGGTCACCTACTTGAAAGCACTTGTTCTTTATATGGCGATCATGCCAGGCTTTCTCACGGTCTTTCTGAACTTGCTGGTGGAAGCCGGCAATGAAGCGATCTTTCTCCAACCCAACGAGGTGTAGCAACCTTTCTTCTAATGCTGCACAGTCTGCCATCCCTGTGAACGCAACGATCCGCAAACTAGGGACAATGTACTCCATTGGCATTATAGCTTCCTTCCCATAAGCCAACTGAAAAGGTGTATGTCCTATCAATTTCTTGCATGTAGTCTTGTATGCCCATAACACAGAAGAGACGCGCAGATCCCAATCATCTCTATTTACATTGCAAACTTTAGTGAGTGCGTTCCCCAGTATTTTATTGAAAGCCTCAACAGTGCCATTCACCTGTGGATGATATGGAGTACTGCGCTGATGACGAATGTGGAATTCCTCTATAACTGCCTCAATGGTCTTGTTCAAAAAGTGAGTACCTTGGTCACTCATCAAAATTTTTGGACAGCCAAATCTTGATAATATGTCTTCAAAAATGAATTGCGCAGCTGTACTGGCGATGCAGTCCTTTAATGGCTTTGCTTCCGCCCATCTGGTGAGGTAATCAGTAGCGGTAATAATATACCTCGCACCAGTTCTTTTTCCTGGTGGGTTTATAGGACCCACAAAATCAATTGCCCATTTCTCAAATGCCTGCAAGGTCAACTGTGGGTTTAATGGCATCTCATCTCTTCGTGAAGGTTTCCCTGTCCTTTGACAGACATCATAGTTCCTGCAATGTTCCTTGGAATCTTTGTGGATCGTGGGCCACCATAGTCCTGCGCGCAATATCTTCTGCGTGGTAGCCCTTCCTGCATAGTGACCTCCCGCGATCCCTAAATGCGCGTCTGCTATAATAAACAGTTTCTCATGATCTAGTACGCATCTGCGCAGGACTTCATCGAGTCTGAGTTTGTATAACTGACCTGCAATTATAGTGAAGTCTGCAGCACGCACCACTAGCTGCTTCTTCTGCTGGACAAATAATTCCTATGGTGCCAGCCCTGTTGTTTAAAAGTTAATGATATCCTTATAATAATCATTGGAAACCTGTACAGCGAATAGCTGTGCATCAGGCAGACTGTATTCAATGTTCGTCATCTCTTCTCCTGACTCAATCCCTGATAGATGATCAGGTCCCAAGTTCAGTCTACCTGGCTTAACAATAATCTCAAAGTCATATTCCTGGAACAGCAGTAGCCATCTACATATGTGTCCCCCTAACACTGGCTTATTGACCAAGTATTTCAATGTAGAATGGTCAGTGAACATGAGGAAGTGTGCACCAAGCAAGTAATGTATGAATTTCTGTAGGGCATATATGATCGCAAGGCCTTCCCTCTCAGTAGTAGTATAGTTTTTTTTTCTGCTGTTGAGAGCTTCCTGCTCGAGAATGCAATAGGGTGGTCAATACCTCCTTCTCCTGGCTGAGTTAATACGATTCTCAAGGCAATGCATGATGCGTCAACATGGACGTGAAATGACTTTGTCCAATATGGAAAGACTAGAATCGACGCAGTCACCATCTTTTCTTTTAGTGTATCAAAACCCTGTTCGCAATCTGCGTTCCAAATGAACGGTGCGTCTTTCTTTAGCAGCTTTTCCATTGCTGCGGTTATCTGCGCGTAACCCTTTATAAATTTCCTGTAGTATCCAGTATGGCCTAAGGTAGAGCACAACATCTTGACTGAATTTGGTGTTGGCAAGATTACAATAATGGCAATCTTCGCAGGGTCCACCATCAGTCCTTGCTTACAAACAATGTGCCCAAGTAGAATCCCATAAGGAACACAAAAAATACACTTCTTTAGATTTAAAGAGATCTGATGCTGTCGACACTTCTCAAGAATCATTCTGAGGTCGTGCAATGGTTCTTCAATAGACCAAACACAGTCCAATCATCAAAATAGGCTTCGAGAAACTTATGCATAAACTCTTTGAATGCTGTGATGACCACTCTGGAAAATATGGCAGGTGCGTTCTTCAGGCCAAAGGGCATTACTATGTACTGGAACGATCCCCATTCTATAGCAAAAGTCATCTTTTGCCTGTCTACGGGATCAATCCTTATCTGAAGATACCCCGAAAAACCATCAGTAAAAGAATAAGCCTCATTCCCTCCAACATTATCAAGCACTTCGTCTGTGAATGGAGTAGGGAATGGATCGTGCATGGAAGCATCATTCAATTTTCTGAGATCAACACAAATCCTGATCTCACCCTTCACTTTCTTATCTTGAACGACGATGGGACTAATCCACTATGATTCCTCGACAGGTTCAATGATTCCTGCTTCAAGCATCTTATCCAGCTCTGCGTGTACTCTTTCTTTGTAGCGCGGATTTAGTCTGTACGGTCTCTGCTTCACGAGCTTTGTGCCTGGCTTCAAAGGTATTTTCATGACTCCTAGGTCTCCCAAAATTCCTTTCATTTCTGTAAATTTAGTTGGAAACAGTTCCTGATATTCATGCAAGGTGTCTACGATCTCTGCAACAGTCTGATCATCCCAATAGTCTCTGATTGTTGTGAACTTCGGTTCTTCGCTTGTGCCAATATTCACCTTATGTGTTTTTACTGGTCCACTCATATCTAGGATTTCTAACGGAGGTCCTTCTACATCGCGCGCACCCTCCGATTCTGGTATGTTTATGTTGCGCAGATCATCGTCATCATCTTCATTTCTATCATCGATGTCTTCAGCTAGGTTGTAACACTCGATGGGGTGTTCTTCATGTTCCTTCCATTCTGACTGTAGGTGTACAGGAATGCGATCTACCCCGAAGAATTCCTCCAACGTCATATTTCTATCAGGACAGTCTTCCCTGAATATGCGTTCCTTAATTATCTGCAATGCCTCATGGATCAGTGGGTTCTCGTCCTTGAAGCTGAAGTCCCTTTGGAAGTTCGCAGTCAACATTTCCCAATCAGTGGTTTCTCTGCGCAACTCCAGTTCTAGGTACCATTTCTTTGGAATGTCATCATCCAGTGTATGTACAAATAGATGCACCCATTCTGTGTGTGGCCTTTCCGCCCATGCATGTGAACAGACTTCAATGTGTTGACTAGGATCTGTCTGTCCATTAAAATTTTCAAAGGGTAAGGTAACCCTTTCAGCAAACGAATCTACATGTTAATTCTACATTGATCCCTAGTGGTCAATGTCTGCTTGTGCACATTCCACCATCTGGCGGGTGTGTCGCGCAGTGCCATATCCAATGATGGTAATATTTGCTCATCTGCAGTAGCTGCAGTGTATTATTGGATGAAAGTGTAAACATTAGCATAACCATCATATGTGGGAATAGGACTTACCTCCTTCCCGATCCATCGCAGTGATTTCGTAACTTGCGTGCACCTTCTTGCTGATACTTCATGCATCCGACTTTGCCAATTTTCTAGCCCTGCCTCTGAATCAAAGACGCAGGAGCTGTCACATCTCTAGCTGAGTGTACCATCTGCAGTAGGATTAATGTAATCTTCCAGGTTCGTTGTGAGCTGGTATAGTCTGTCCAATTCTTGAGCCTTGGATTCCTCCTGAATCGGCTCGATGTATTTGTCACCATCTGCAGGATCCAACGGTGCGATGACCCTAAGATTCTTTCCTTCAAATATCATCTTCTTTGTTTTTAAGTTGATGATAGACAAGTTATCAATAGCCCAGTGAATTCCTAGCAGTGCAGGAAAAGGCTGACTATCATCCACAATCTCGATAACTTCAAAGTCTGCATGAATTTGGACTCCATTGATGTCGACTATCACGTCAGCTAATCAGCCAAAAGGTATGATGTTCTCTTGGTTAGCATTCTCAACTGGATAGGTGACCATGACAACTTCGGTCGACCCATCTGCTACCATGTCTGCTTAGTTAAGACATTTACTTCAGATCCCAGATCAAGGATGACTTCATCCATTTCAAAATATCCAATTTGCGCGGTAAGCCTCATTTCTCATCCCATTCTTTTATGCTTCCTTATGTGATGTATTGCGCTATCAGAAGTCTCTGTTCCAATCTGCGACTCATACTGGTTTATGAGCTTCTGTAGCTCTACTATGGCATTTTCACTTTTGAGTAGCTTCATGCACCTTCGTAGGAACTGCGCAACGGAGGTGCTGACATCCATTACGGTGCTTGTTTTGTCATAGGCCGCTGGCATGTCTTCAACATGCAGCGCTTCATTGGGAAACGAGATCCTCTATGATTATGTTGTTGTCTCTCTGAAGGTATCCCGCGCATTGATAAAGACTTCCTTGTTCTTTCGTAGGTAGAGAGAAAGTATTTTTCCCGGAGCTTTCCTTATCCATACTGTCTTAAGAGGGATCTGCTTTGTGTGAGCCTCCCTTGACATGGATGCTTCTTCTCCCCTATCGCAGCTTGTCTGAGCGCCACTGTGCGTGACCACATTGATGCTCGGGTCTACTGGTCTTCTTTCCACTGGACGTTCGTGTTTGGTGCGTCCGTCCGTCTTCTTTTCTGCATTTCCACCTCTAGCACTGGGCAATCTTCAATAACATGCTCAAATGATTTACAATAATTGCATGTAGTGCATGGGTTAACACAATCTCTAGATACGTGACCTGGCTGCCCAAAATTATAACAAATGACCTGGTCGCGGCCTCTTCCCTGCGCCAGGCCAGCATTTCTTCCTCTACCACGACCTTTGTATCCTCCTTGGTCATATTATGCATTCTCTTGTTTCGGCTAGTTATCTTCTTGTATGCGGTACAAGCCAGCGCCTCTCATTGAGTCCATATCTCGTTTTATCTCATTCATTAACTCATATGCGCTGCAATTGGATTCATCATGTCCAACTGATTTACAAAAAGTGCAGTATAATTTTTTAGGTGTTTTCACATATTTTTGTATAAGATAGCAGTCTTCAGGTCGGTGTCCTGTAGTTCTACAAATTTCACACCATGGGGCCTAGTTTTGATTTATTGGGTTGGACACACCACTATTGAGATAGTCACGGAATAAAGGGCAATGCTCTCGGTCATGGCCTTCTCCTTTACAAGTTGTACACCATACCTCATGTCTAGGTTCATAGCCTTGTTCTTTTCCATTCTTCATGCTTTGCAGCTCTAGTGTCAGGGTGGTTAGTTGGTTCTGGATCTGAGACATTCCAGAACTAGTCTCACTAATCGGGAAAGCCTCTAGTTTCATTGCGATCTCCAAGGCCTCTGCCTACGACGTAACCTTCTGTTGCATCAATGGTAATCTAATATGGGGAAATAGCGCAGCAATGAACCATTCCTTGTGTTGTTCCGAAGCTATAACAAAGCTCACTTCATCCAATAGGGTCTTGAACTTCTGATCAAATTCCCAAACCGTTTCAGTCAATTTATGCTTTATTTCTTTCAACTCGTTTATACACTGAGATTCAGATTTGGGTTTCTTAAACTCTGCCACAAGCGCAGCTTTAATTTCTGCAAGGGTTCTCGGTTGTGTGTTAGAGTACTTCATGAACCAATGTAAAGCTCTGTCCCTGAAAGTGGTGATGAGCTGTTCTCTCTTCACGGCATCATCTTGGATTTTTCTTACACTCCATATGGCTTCACAAAGAAACCAATGTTGATTAGGGTCTTCTAGGCCAGTTCCTTTGAATATTGGTAGCTTCATATCAGTGTTTGACATTGTTATATTAGGTGGTGGGGCACCCGAATTAGTGCGCGGCTGCTGTAAAGGGCTCTGTGCAGTGAAAACAAATTGGCTTATCGGGATAGATGTACTGGGATGAGTATTATGCAAGGTGGGCTGCATAGCGGGTGGGTTTTGAGATAAAGGTGGTGTGGTCTCTGCAGCCGGTGGGTTCTCAGGGGTAAATGGTGGTGCGGCTTCATTGTCAAGGTCACAAGGAATCTCAGTATCAATATGGAGTCCAGGGCCTCCAAGATTCTTATTAAATTTATACCTCTTACCACTTCTAAGATTATGGGTATCTTTGTCAGAATCACATTATATGCTGTTTACCATGACAAACTTAAGAATATTACTGCATTCTTAGAACACATTTCTCAGCTAACAGCATCTTAATGTATAGACTGAGATTGTTCAGCAACTTACCTTGGAATCCTCTGAAAAAGTATGCTTCTGCTTGGTTGTAGGATTTGAGTGTGTCTACAGCAAATTCTGTTACGAAGCCTTCTAGCATATGATCGACCCAAAAATCAACTGCGCATGGCAACGGGTTGTCTATTGCTTTGAGCTGCACTATGAGCTCAGCAATCCACTCTGTAGGAACTCCTCCTTGAAAACAGGTTTTCTTTTCTGCGAGCCGCGAGATCCACGCGTGCAGCTCATTTGGAAATGATGCCCAGAAAATATCGTGAATATCTTCCCACAGACATCTATCCGACCACTGTGTGTCACATAGACGCGGATGTCTATTCTCTTTCCTTGCAAAGTATCTTATGGTCTTGTCCCACCAAGCTTGGATTTCTATCTTTTCAGGATGCCAGTTGTTAGAGCCTTCCAGGAACTAGTATTCTTCGTCACACAGCACGATTGCAACTCATCATGGATTCTAGCGCGGTAACGGAACCATTTGTTGGCTATAACTGACCCAAAGGTTTTCTATAAGATCCGATTATTTGCGGTTTCCCTTTGACCAACAAAACCCCTTCGCACCGGCCCTTTCGGAAACAACCTGTGAGCAGGTTGAGATCTCACCTGAGGTGTATGTATGCGGTACTGCGGAATCAGGTTTCCACAGTAAGTGATAAGTTGCTTGGACAGACGTACTGCGAAGCACAACAGGGGGTAGGTGCTGCGAGGTGAGACTGTGCAGCGATGGGAAACGCTGCGGTCCGCACCACTATGCTCTTCTACCATGGGACTTCTACTGAAACTGCAAACAATCTGATTCAACTTTACACTTGGAGCACACGGAAATGTTTAAGGTGCTGAACTGAGTATCACTCATCCACTCGTTCAACTACTCAATCAATTATCCATCTAATATTCATTCATCCACTTAGTATGGTTATGATTTGAGCATATTCCACTGATACAATCTAATTGTTATGCATTTTTTCTATTGTGCATAAAGAAGTACTTAAGTAATCTCTTAACACTTAACCAACTAACTGATTCACTGTTCTCAAACATAAGCTAAATGTTCACCATTCATCTATTCATGTAGAACTTAACATATCATCTCCATACCTCCTCTGATGGAAAATGCATACAACAGTTCTCTCATAACAGCATGCAAGGAAACATCTAGACATTCATTTACAGAAAACAGAGATAAGCATTCATTCATAAAACACAATCGCACAACACAATATTTAACGTGGTTCACTGCCCCGGATGGGAAGCTACGTCCACAAGAACGGTTGGTAATATATATCTTTAAAAAGGGATGGGGACAACCATTCTTAGTCTGCGCACTCAGCTGTAGACTCTCCTTCCTCTCAGATAGGTCTATGCGCACACAGCTGCAGATCCTTTACAATCTTCTCAGCTCAAAAGATATTTTACACTATAATATCCAGAACCCAAAAATGTCGCAACAAAAAGTAACCACACAGTAACCCCATCCCATACAAAATTATCTTCTTAAATAGACCATGCCTGAAGGTCATGTCTTTACAATGCTGAAGACCTAAACCCAAAAACCCTTAGGGTTTACAAAACTGTGTCGGTTTCCCTAAACCGGCTTGCTGGCATCTGGTAGCGTCTGCTTCATCGTGGCGGTTCTCCACGTCTTCACTCTGTCGCTATCGGCCTCCTATCACACGTGTGCCAACAGGTCTCTTTCACTTAATCATTTATCTCTAACGGTCTCGCCCGCTAGGCATGCCAAGCCATCGCTTTCCCTAAGCTATCCTTTCCTTAAAAACTCATGCATTGGCAGCCTTCCTGATTTTCTCGTGCCCTCTGCTCGGTACTCCTAGAGCATCTTTCCAAAATTAAACCATTATTGGTCCATCCGGTACCTGCACCTAATCCTTGTCCAGCACTCCACTTTGCTAGCTCCACGTGGTCTGACTGCTTCGCAGCACTGCTTCCTCGCAACGCTGGTCTTCGCGGGTACTTCCAAAACTCCGATGTTGCGCACAACTTCGCAGCATGGTCAAAACTTGGATGCTACGCACAGCTTCGCAGCACCCTCAACACTTAGACAAAATCACATCTTTTTCTGAGCTGCGCTCAGCTCAACGTTTCCTGCTTATCAAAAGTGTTACCAAAACTTTGTCCCAACTCGGGCCCAACACCCTTGCAGGAATATTTCATAGCCCCTTGTGTGGCCATATTTCAAGCCCCTTGTAGGCATATCCCAAGCCCCTTGCAGGCATATCCCAAATTTTATTCCTATTATGTTAAATGAATAAAATTGGATTTGGAATACTTTATGATATGAACCTCACAATCTTAACTGACATGGTAATAAATTGTTCATTATATGCACTTACCTGTAGCATACACCTAGCAAAAAGCTATCAATAAATACTAAACAGATCTTACTTATGCCTAAATTGTTTAATTCAGGTTTTTCTTGTTGTTCCCAAAGGTAGGTCCTTGGATTTCTTGTTACAGTTCAATAAGGAGCCTTTGTATTTTGTCCTACAAGGCATGACATTTATCATTGAAATGCCCATATAATCTCTGATAATAGTATTTCAAATTTCCTTGGCCAACAAAACATGTCACCTCTTTAGTAGAACCAATGGTGATTGACAAACTAAGGGATGGAAAGGTCCATGAGGGTGACATCAATACCATAGTTTGGGGACATCTCTTCTGCTGGTATAATTCAAGACAGTCCTTTCCAATTGAAACCTTTGTGGTAACTTTGGCATTGAAAGTGGAGACTAGATAAACTATAATAAATGTGACACCCTAACTTTAGGAGTAGTTGTAGTAATATCATGTGTAAAGATGACTGGTGTAAAGGCAAACCTCGTGGTGCATTATCGAGAAGATAAAATAACGAATTTTAAAGGGTTTAGGGTGTTTAGACCCTATTTTATTTTTTGGTTTTCATGATGTGGAGATGAAGAACTTCTTGGGGACTACTCACATGAGTGGAGAAGTATGAGATTGACTTGTAGTAGGAGTTGGGTCCATCTTATCATATTTTTTTGCATATTGCAAAATTGTTGAGGGCAGTTCTAAATGATGTAACCATTAACAATAAAATTGCATCAATAGAGCCATGATGTTGAGGCTTTCTAATACCGAATTTGCACGATGAGGAATATTGTATTGGTAGGTGAGAACATTAGAGGTCTAATTTTATTTCCCTAATAAACAACATTATCACCAACATCCAAGGGTAGACTAGAGGGTGCATCCATAGCTCATTTCATACATACAAATTTAGATTTTTGTGGCATCATTAAACATACAACAATCATATCTCATCATTACCTTTAAATATAAAACCTTGCATCACCAAACAACATATAAAGGTGTGTACTCACATGTGAAACTAAGCACCAAAACTCAACCAAAAAAAAACTATTAACGTCAACATCTATAGGGTTGATTTGAGGTTGGGAAAACTAGAGTTATTCCCTACCACTAAGTTTGGGACTACTAGAAGATTTGCACAAATGTTACCTTACAATAAGAGGAAATTTTTTCATGTAGTTTCCATCCCATATGTGATGTGAATAGGATCAAGTTGTATAAAATTGTTGGCTATGAGAACCAACATGTGTTATGTTGGAAGGAAGTGGTGTGAATCCTCTATGGTTAGCTTAGTTTATGTAGTAGTTTCTTCCCCATCCATTATTTTTTCAATCGGTTATTATACACTCTAGGTTAATATACACTCTAGTGCATGACATGATTGTGATGATTATGGTTAATATACACTCTAGGTATTGGGACTTGTAGAGTGACACACATACGCTATATTATTTAGGTGCGTCACTAGAAAACTTAATTTAACATAGGTAGTTGTTTTCTATGGAATTGGAAGCAATCTGAAGGTAAGAACATAATGTTGTTGTTTCATGCATTTGTTCATACATTACATTTTGAAACCATAATATAACTAGGCTAGTGATGTCAAAGGTTAAGCCTCATGGGTTTGGGCAGGTTGAAACGATGACACCCAAAATGAATAGCAACAATAATTTGTGCCAAAATGCTAAGTATACTAAGGTCAAGATACCTTATAGCCAATTAATCTCAATTCAAACCCAAACTTGATGAAAAATTAACAAGTATCATATACATTTGGTCTACTCATGCATTTAAGTTTGGTGGATAGGTTTCTCACTAACATGGTAAATGAATTTGAATTGGATTTTGGTTCAATATATTCAAATTGTGGCAAGACCAAGGTTTGACATCCATTGTTTCTT
The DNA here is from genome assembly GCA_027924585.1 of Larix kaempferi. Lineage (NCBI taxonomy): Eukaryota > Viridiplantae > Streptophyta > Pinopsida > Pinales > Pinaceae > Larix > Larix kaempferi. The sequence goes on from BSBM01000289.1 coordinate 22,059,518, forward strand.
GAGTCATTTTGGATTCCTTCTTATACGAACTTGAGGCATTCAAAAATTAATTTTGGCCATTATTTCCAATTTTGAACATGCATGACAATTAAAGGAAAAATCCCTTACTAATCAACAAATTCATTTTCAAGCTTTGGGGAGGCATGCTAACTATGTATGATGATAGTGCAAAATGCATTCCTTAATGCCTTGTGATTTTCTAATATGAATCATGCATACCCAACAAGGTCCTATTTGAAATTTTTTCCCATGGTGCGGGTAGAACCAAACAGGTATTTGTCAGATATGTCTTCCTCGAGCGAGGGGAGTTTAGGAAGGCTAGAGGAAATTGAGACATCCAGTAGGTATACAAGAGTTATATCAACTAGATGTCAAAATATCAGAAGAAAAATCCATAAACGCATGGAATTTTTTCTCGCTGAAGGGGGGTCATGTTCGTATGATGGTGAGACAATAAGAGACATCGAGGTGCCCTTGAGGTACAAACATCTAGTGAAACAATGGGTACCCAAGGATCTTCCTCAACTAAACATAGATTTTTGTGTGAATGAGAGGATATATCAAATTGCGTCGTCACTACATGTTTTGAGTTTGTAACATTCCCCTCACCCAATCCAACCATCAGGAGGGGACGTTGTCCAAACATGGGCTCTAAAAATTTGCCCCAACTGCATAATAGGATTTTCAACCAATGTAATGTGTGCATAAATGTAATTAAACATGCACAGCGGAACTAAAGTCTAACCACACACATCTAATATGCAAATACAAGTATAAACATTACAGGCATCAAATAAAACAGTTCAAATTCAAATGCATGAGAGTACTTATATTTATTCAATACAGATCCAAGCAACTGGTTGTGTAAGAGTGCTTTTCCACCCAACCATAGGCACTCCTTCCAACAAATACTCTTTCTACTGGGAGGCCACCCCCAAGATGGGCTATGAGTCCACTAGGGCGAAGGAAGCACCTACAGGATTCTATCTCTCAGCCCAAAACCCATTCTACTCTCTGTCTTCTAATTTGAATTCCTGGGTTTAATACATAGTCAGGTAAAAAATGGACATCAACAACAATGGAATGACTCTACGTAGTGTAGTAGTTTGGATGAGAGGGAATGAGAATGGAATGATAATCCAAAGAGTGTTGACTCTAAGGATATCAGGTAAGGGTGAAAAGAAAGCTAGCATGACTTCTGACCATAGAAGAAATAGGATTGTTGACAGCTGACATAACTGTCACAAAAGTGCAGTCAGTCCCATGCTTCAACAACTACATGAGGTGACTTTTCCCACCAACCACACTCATGCATTAATGATTGGAAAAATGGTCAAAAAAGGACATATTTTGTTTACCTAACTGTAATTGTACAATTTAAATACGTTAAAATATTTTCTTATTATGTTGTTTCTGTGAGTATTTTGGTTTTGTTTAGATAATGTTTTCTATGTTTTTGATTCAAAGTTCTGTAAGGGGCACCTCCATAGCATTAGATGATACCGGACCTGCCTCGAGGTAGCAGGTATACATTGATGCCATTGTACAAATTTAATATGAAAAAAAAGTTTTTTTGTTGTGTTTTTTCAAGAGTATATTCAATTCATTTAGATAATGTTATCTATATTTTTGTTGCAGAGTATTGATCGGGAAAACCACCAGGATTTTGATCAAACAACAACAGAATCTGGGCAACGGGTAATCCTTATTGTAATTGTATAATTTAAATATGTCAAATTGTTTTCTTATTATGTTGTTTCCATGAATATTTTGGTTTCGTTTAGATATTTTTTCTATGTTTTTTATGCAGGTTTCTAGAGGGTCACATCCCTATTAGTAGATTGGGGTAGGTCACCTATAACCATTGATCTGATGTGTAGACCATCCTCGAGGAAGTAGGTATAATTCATTGGAATTGTACAAATATAATATGTAGCGTAATGTTTTTTTATGTATTTTTCGTGTGTATATTGGTTTCATTATGATAATGTTTTCTACTTCTTTTTGGCAGGGGGATGATCAGGGAAAGTCCCCATCTGTGGATCAGACGACACCAGCATCGAGGAATCAAGTAAACCTAATTGTAATTTTAGGAATCCATCATGATCGATATGTTTTGTTAATATAATTTTTTCCTCAGTCTATTTATTTCACGTCATTAATGTTATATATATTTTTGTTGCATACCATTGATTCGGCGTGTGATCCAACGTCAGAGAAATCAATAGCTTTTTATGTGGATGAGTTGATGCAGGATGATGACATTGGTACTTCTCTAGACCCGATTAAGATGATAGAGAAGACCTTGAAAAAAAATAATTAAGATATCCTTCGCCTGTTATTCATTCAGCTGCAGATAGGTGAGATTAGAGCCAAGGTTGATGTCTTGGTAAAGAGATCTCAGGCCTTGAAAGTAAGTTGGGGAATCTTGAATCATAATATTAATTCATTTATTATTTATAATATTTAGTTTTTTATGATGGTGAACTTATAAGATATGGTTTGTATTTACAGGATTTTTTGCGACCACACAGTAGTACTGGTCAAGGCAGTGTTGGCCCTAGTGATGCTCGTGGAGAGTAGTCACATGAGCAAACAACTCCACGTACATCTCATGTGTCATTTTTTTCAACTGAAAATTCAGCAACATGTTCCACGACACCCCCAAGGCCAATCGTGAGTGCACCCTCTAGTGACCTGCGCACACCAGATCGTGCGGAAGAAGGGGCCGATGCAGAGCCTGCTAGTATTGATATTGTTGAAGCAACATTTCCTGGATCTTCCCGTGTCACTAGAACGGGTATAGTACAGACACCATTTTTGGTGGACAAAGAGCTCGTTCCAATAAAGATAGAGAAGATCCTAGGTAATTATACATTGTTGATCAAGTTAGTGTTTATAATCTAATTGTAATATACTGATAAAACATTGTTTTTCAACTAATCATGGCATGATCGTTTTGCAAGAAATGATGTTTTATATAAACATCTAAATGATTTTTCCTTGGAGATATTTGGGCCCACCATCCGCATAAGGTGGGATAAACAAATTAAAAATTTAAAAGATGATCTCACTAATTGATTGGTTGGCTTGTTCAGTAACAAGACATTTAATAGAGTCGCGGTCCTAAAGAAGGTTGGACAACATATGAAGATTGTACGGGACCAATATAGGGTTCATCTAGAAAGGAACCCTAGGTATGAGCGCCCTCCGATGATTCCAGCAAGAGAGTGGAAATCCCTAGTGGAAGATGGAAAGGAGAGGGCTCTGAGAAAAGAAGGAAAGCTACCACCAAGCACATGGAGGTATGCAATACTTTCCACAATGTAATTCTAAACCTTATCATTATTAATTTTTATATCAAATTTGGAACATCTAATGTATTTCAACACTTTCATAGGATATCAAACACATCAAAGGCCACAAAGGAAAGACAAGAAAAAATTGGTCAGCACAAGCTTGGGCTTGGTGGTTATTCAAATTTAGCGGCAAGAATTGTAAGTATCGAAAAACCAATAATGCATCCAAATAATAAATTTCAAACTACTTTCGTTTTATTGCACTGCAAAAGGTACATTCATGACGTTGTGCAAATATGCAGGCCAACCGATTCAAGGAAGTTCCCACTGAGGATGACTTGAATCTTAGCTTCCAGCACGGCTTTGGAGCTGTTGTTGAACGCTAAAAAAGCTTGTATGGGCAAACACGGTGTTCTGGCGATCCATCTTGTGCACAGGTATATAAAATCTATATAGTTTAATGAAGATTTATTAGTTGTGCAATCTATTCCTTATAAATAATTTCCATAAAATATTGACTATGTTTTGAGCAGGAAAGCACCAATCCACTCAATGTCGAGGATGAACGACAACCAATCGAAGATCATGCTTCGAATCCTGGTAATGAATTTATTCATATGCTACAATTTTAAATATTGCATTGCAGATGGTGAACATTAATTGTACTTTTCCATGTTTCAATTGCAGAGCATGTAGAGGGTCACAATGTACAGGTTGAGACTAGACAAGAATATGAAGAACATGATGTGACCACAAGAAGTAAAAAAACACCTTTGTAATTTTTTTTTAATGAAATACTTTTCATTATAATATCAGAATATATCAATGTAACATTTTCACATTATTGCAGCAAATCTGGACCCCTTGCTGCAAAATCCACATCGCGAGTATTCTATTAGGCATCCATCACGGCAAGTTGATGAAGCACAAAGAAATGAACAACAAGTTCCAGACGATGAGTTTCTTGTTGATTTTGTAAAGAGAAAAAAAAATGACTAAAGAAATATTATGTAATTATTTTTGATAATATAATGTCATGCATAATTTTTTTCCTGTTGAATGAATGTTAGCTTTTATTGAATATAATGAATGTTAAATGCTTCGTTATGATGAAACCTGCATGTTTGCACATAAATGTTTTTTTCAAGTACATGCATTGCGTATGGGGAATTGAGAGTGATGTGAGGTGGGGGGGGTCCATAAGAGCTTCCACCTTCACATGGTTGGCCCTGTTCAGTAGAGAATATTAAATTATTCTTGAAACAAAGAGGAGCTCAATGAATGGCTATGGTGGTTCCTTTCTACAACCCACTCGTGTTTTTTCTAAATTTTGACAATTTCTTGGGGCTTGTTATGAAAGTTTTGGCCAAGAAGGATTCTCTATTTATGGCCCAGACGACACCATTAGTGTTCTTCTTGGCACCATCATGGCCAAAAAAACGTTGTTTAGGGCGTCAAAATAGCCCCGGAAGATCAAGATGTAAAAAACTTCCAAGCTAGAAAAATGTGTCTTTGAGCCAATGGACTAGGTGGGTAGCCACCAATGTCTATCTAGATAATCAACCCTTGTTTATAATGCAATGAGAATAAATTTGTCTTTCAAACAAGATAATTTCTTGAGTGAAAAATTCACTAATCCACTACCTCTTTCTTTACATGGCCATCAAATTTATCTTTTTTCAATGCCTTGTTAATTAGATAAGCCCTTTATTCTCCCCATAAAATAATTTTCTTCATATTGAGCATATGCTACCGAGATTACTACTTCCTTATTGTAGTTCTCTTTGCTTTGATTCACATTCATTACAAGACCGTACGTGTTCACTACTTTTCATCTGACATTACTTTGAAATCCACCAAGAACACTAATTTTAGTTGTTTCTAAACAAAATTATTGAGCACATGAAGTTATTTTCTCACTAGGCTATTAAGGGAAGGAGGCCACTAGTGCACCACCCTAAGAAACCCACATGAATTTTCCATGTATACCAACCCACATGGCATATGACACCATCCATCTTGGTCAATTCATATGTGGAGGTAGGAAACAACTTCACTAGACACTTTATTTCATTGTTTAGCATGCCCCTTCTCACTATTTCATGAAACCTCTTCTCTCTTCCATTTATGATGTGCACTAATACCTACTCAATAAATCCACCCTGAAACCATCAAAATTTTCCCTATAACTATTCATGGTGTCTCTACTAGTGGAACTCCCTGATGTTTTTTATTTCCTATCTACCTTACATTGTTCATGTTCTATTGATGGTTCACTTCGAATTGACTTTTCTTAAAGATTTATCCCTTGCCCTTGTGTAATGTTCTATTTCCAATGTTGGAGACCAATTTTGGACATCTAATGGAATTTTATAGTTGCACAAGAAATCAATCACAATTTGGAGATGGGATTCAGCATTTCTCTATCCCTTTGAACAAACCGAAGGAAATTTAAATCCATAATGTTGTGATTGTATTTATTTCCTTTGTGTTGTGATTGTTCCTAATGCTTCTTTCATTCTATAGTTGTTTTCATAGGGAAACCATGCAGATTTTGGTTGTGGAGCGAAAAAAATGATCTGTATGATGATGATGAAAGAACTAGGGGTGAAAAAAGATTCTTTGAGTGGTAGGAATTTATTACAAACAAGCCTATAAACTTGTATATGGTTTTCAAGATAATAGAGGTTTAGTGGAAATATGTTTGGCCTTTATTTTATTGATGATTGTTGTTTCAAGTAGGGATTTATTCCATTTGGATTTGGGTTGACTTTTTTGGTTTGAATGCATTTTGTTTTGGTACTAATATATGTTATATCTCTTATCATCATTTTTCATGGTACTAATAATATTTGTAATATGATGTAGTTGTGAGGGACCTTGCATGAGGTCTTTCCATCCAAATAGAGAATCTGGAGAGGATTCCAACTATAAATCTCTAGGTTTAGCAAAGGCGCAAGTAAGGGTAAGTTCAAGATGCTACCACTTCTTGTAAACGGGATACTAGTTTTTAGGCTTTTCCAATTCTTGTTATTATCTTGATTTCCCATGATTACTCGTATTTGGTGTAGGTTATACAAAACTTCTACTCCCTAAATTGTAAGCATATGAAGCATCAGTACAACTTGATAAAATGGTATGTTATTTAAAGTAACACAGTGTCTTATGGACATGAGTATATTCATGTGAACATATATAATATATATTGACATGGTGTGTGGCAGGTCCCATATATAGCTTCATCCTTGGGTGGTGTCAAGCTTGGCACAGATGGTCATAAAGACTGTTTGGCTGGGTCACTAGACAACTTACAAAACTCAATTATCAACGTGATGGTGTACAGCTTTTGAAACCAACATCCCTTGCTCTACAAGTATGACATATTGTAGTTGTCCATATTTTTTTGTAATCATTGTCTTTGGAATATTTCATTGAAAATGATATGGATATTAGGACAATTCATACTAGTGATGGTATTATCTATAATTGTTAAATTAGAACACATACTATTTTTTTTAAGACTAGTTTCCTAGCTATTATAGTTTTTATCGCTTGATTATTAGATATTAGATCTTTCCTTTTTGACAATAGGTTAGATATCAGATCGCATTTTCACTCACACTTTGTACCTGGACCTGGTTAGTATCATAAGAACTTGCTTGACTATACATGTAATTTTCCCATATGGTGAGGAATAAAGAAAGATCTTACACTAAAATGGAAGTATATTTATCGTTTAAGTATATATGCAAGTTGCATTCTTAAATTGTATGTCATTCATTTTGTTTATGAAAACATGTTGTTGCAGGCACACCGCATGATTCAGGAATTTCATTGCAGACTATTTATGAACTTGGACCTACAATCCCTTTATTTAGAGTTTGTATGGGCCTACAGTGCATTGGCGAAGCATTTGGATGCAAGCATTAAATTTTAAGCACATGTTTGGAGGTGCCTTGTTCATTTTATTAATTTAGAAAGTAATGGTGTGCAGTTTCATGTCTTGTGTCTTCTGGAATGGTAAAATCTATCATTTCTTTTTAGAATGGATTGGTAACTAGAGTGCTACAATCAACATACATTTGATTTTGCGTCAATTATAATTGAAGAATGAAAATTCTAGAGTTTTTACTTTTTATATGACAAATTTATGCTTAATCTATACCCAATTTTGTGTGCTCATTTTTGGACTTGTTGGTAGTGGTCAAATGACCACTAACAAAGATTCACTGCCTTTGAGGTCATAGCAATGTGGAAGACAAAATAGACTTTTGTTGCACTACAGTGTATCCATTGCTGGTATGTGAACACTAAATCACTTTGAACTTATTTTGCAAGTAAAATTGTTCGTTCTCCTTTTGGAGTCATGCATGGAAAAATATCATTGATATATTATGATGAGAAAGGAGAAGATGGTATATTTGTAGGACTTCCCAATTAAGGATAAATTTTTAGACTTATGTTTTGTTTTCTATCTATCTAGAAAAAATTAAGAATATGCTTCTCCATGCAATGGATGCGACACGATTCCCGAGCTTAATATTGAAAGAACCATAGAAACCAAGATCACATCAACTATAGCTTGATTGTGTACAGTGCTCAAAAGTTACTTTTCAAAGCCATCTTGATCTCTTGCATTTTTAATGCTTTTGTTATCGTTGTAGCCCAAAATTATTCGTTCTTGTGTATTGAACAAAAGATAGAGAAAAAGTTGTCTTGGTATGACTGAAATGCGAATAATGCTTTCATCTTTAGGCTATAGCAGTTTTATCTAGAACAATGAAGAGACAAAACTGAAAATAATAAAAACTAAGACTTTATAATTGTCTTCCAATTTCTTAAACCATAACCCTAGAAGCAAGAAGACAAAGAAATATGTAATGTCCATAGACATTTTGTTCCTCGGGAAACATAGCAAGTTTTTTCCTTAGCTACATGATATGTAGTCTTTGATTCTTGTGCAAAAATTATTTAAACTCCAAAGTATCCTATTTCGTGCTTTAACTTTCTAAATCTCTGTAAAAATTCTTGAACTTCAACACCTAAACTTCAACTTTTCGTTTCCTTGACTAAAATTGTAACATTATTTGGAGTTCCTGGAAATATAGATTCTTCATTGCATTGATGATCACCTGTGAAAATTACACAACTCTTGTTATTTTCAGTCATGGTAAGATGTCTTGTTTAATAGGAAGAGACATCTAATGGTGATATGCTTAGTTTCCCTTAATATGTAAATTGATGGAGATCTGAAATCAGAATTTATGCATGGAGCAATTTTTGAGTTGAATCGGAAATTAACATTCAGACTGTTTGTGTGATCAAGATTCTTATTTTCTTATAAAAAAATGAAATTTGAGCTTCAAATGGTATCAAGGCCTGAACGTGTGCTTGTGGAGTTAGCTAACAAGAGGGATATTGTTTTTTGTTTTTGTTGTTGAAGTTGAGCATTTGGGTTTCTGCAGCTTGCTCCTCTCATACATAGGTCAAAGATACACCTTGAGCAGCGCTCTCTATAATACCCAATCTTGTAGAAGCTCAAATGAAAGTCATGTGTAACACTACTTGGTCCAGCACTTTTTGGTCCTTGCTAATGTGTCTAATCCCTTGCTTTATGTCTAGTCCAATATGCTTCTTTATGGTTTTGAGTATCCCTCCTTGGAATCTGCATGAATACATCTCAAACAACCTATAGGCTATAGCTAATGGCGATGACCGGAAAGAATTAGATTTTGGAGATGCTGTGAAAAACTAGCGTTTCTCCTTGTATGAAATACATCTTGTGCATTTTTCCAGCTTGAGTGAAATGGAGACAAAAAATGCTACATATTTCTAGCAAAATTAATTTTAAGTGTGAAACACTTAAAATTTCCTAAACATAACTTTGGACGGGAGGCATGGATTTTACTTTTGTAACTCCTTGCACAACAAATAAAAAATTGCTAATATATCAGGTGGATTTCAAAGGGATAAAATCATCTCCATAATTGTTGTTGTTATCAGATCTTATGTCATCATTTTACGATGTTAAGAAAAATATACTAGTATTTTTTTTTTTAATTCCCCACAGTCATCGGAAATCCAACGGCCCTTCCAAAGAATCCGATGACCTTGCCATACCACCGACGACAAACGTCATCGGACTTTGTCTTTTGTTTGTGGGAATCTGCGTCGAATATCCGACATCCTATAAAATAATATGGGTCGGATATCCGACCTCTTATAAAGTAATATGGGTCGGATATCCGACGGCCATGTGGTCGGATATCCAACCTCCTCTAAAGTAATGGCGATTGGATAGCTGACGTTTATATTAAAATATTTGAGGTTGGATATTCGACATTGTAGTGTCGGATATCCAACGAGCCCGTATTGATGTCAGATATCCACCGAAGGTCAACCGAAGTTTTAAAAAGGAGAAGCTTGTCTGATTGTCGATAATGTGATGTCAAAAATCGGACATATATGTCGTCGTATTTTGGGTTCATGTTTTCATGTGAGCAAACATAATTTCATAAATGTTGATGTGGCTAAAATATCGCAAGTCCCGGTGAAGCATATTCCAAGCATATAGGTTGAGTGTGAGAATGTTCAAATCTTTAAATATGTGAATATTACCATGGATAAATATATGTTGTATTCATATTTTTATGCAATAGATAAGAATGATGTGGACATTGATTTGGTATAGTTAATATTATTGTGCAATAGAAGTTCTTGGATCTTTGGCACAAGAAAAAGAAATATGCATTTCAGAATATTTCTCTTACTAAACAAGAAGGGCCCAAATGTGCACATGAATAAATCCTTGCAACTAAAATAGTTAAAGTACCTATAAACAAAGTAGATCAAGAGTCCAAGTTTGAATCAGAAGAAGGATCTAAGAAGCTACAAGCATCAAAGCAACCACAAGTGTAGAGTCAAAGAAAAAAGAACAAATAATTAAGGTTGCTATATGTTTCCACGTGCATCAGCATGAGAAACAACAGTCAACAAGGCATGGTTTGGAACCTCAACCAACATGGAACAAAAAAGGAAACCAATATGGATCCACATGGAGGAATAAAAACAATGCATGAAAATATCAAAGTAGCACAATGACAACATGTCACCAAAGGAGAAACTAGTATCAAGATCAAGGTGACAAGGAAGCAGCTGGATGCCATGTGCACATTTCACTAGGATGGATGGATGCACGTGCTTCATACCAGTTGGCTACATTACTTAATAGATCATATTGTATGGCTTCCTTCAATGCTTCAAGGACAAAACATGAAAAGAGGGATGGAATGTAATGTACCTAGGGAGAATAATATGGGGTATCTAGGGAGGTATCCAAAGGGATAAGGAATATGATGTGGGGATAAGCAATGCAATGTGAATAGGTCCGCTTGGTAGTTGATGGGTAGTAAATATGTCCACTAGGTAGTTAAAAGAAATATTTTTTCCAAGAGGCACTTTCTACAACCCAAGTGGGTGAGATGTGTCACGTTTGTAACGATGACGTGGCACATATAAAGCACATGTCGACTGCATGTTTCAATTGGGTGCATTGTAAAATGAATATATATATATATATATATATCAATTTCAAATTCCATTGACACATCGTGAAGCTCTTTATCGATTGATAGAGACACCTTAGATATTAAATAAATATTTTGATAAATAGTTACAATACAGCTAAATCTATGTGTATTAGTTAGTCTTTCCTTGATTTGATCTACAAGACAAACACATATTCGTAATAGAATATATGCATATGGATTAAGACATAGTATATGTGTTATCATTTACAACACGATTCCAAATTGGAATAATTGGATTATTATTATGGAAAATATATTAGATTATGTATTGATAAATTGATAATATAATAATCAGTTAGATATTAGTTTTGGGTAAATAACTATTTTACTTTATAATTAATTAATTAATGCATCTTTTTCCTATTTGTAGGATTTATGTGTTATTGGAATAGTTGGTGCCTCACGATTATAATGGAAAATATATTGTATTATGTATTGTTAAGTTAATAAAAGAACAATTGGGGTGGCAGGTGCAGGAGGGGTCATTTTTTACCCCGGTGGACAAAAGGTATCTCAATTCGCTTGGGGCTTAGGCAACCGAACCAATAATCAAGCTAAATGGGAAGCTCTTCTACAAGGGATGGATATTATGAAGTCGTTAAACATCGACGACTTCAGTGTTTTGGGGGATTCCAAAATAGTTATCCAAAAAATGATTAACATCCAAAGAGGTATCCACAAGGATCTTAGCGAAATCGAGAAGAGAATAGCTCTCACCAGCGACATTTCTAGGATTCAATTCTTCCATATTCGTAGGCAAAACAATATGGACGTTGATCAAATGGAAAACAAAGGAACCAAACTCCTTGAAGGGGTTAGGGTGATGAACCATGGTCCTAGTCTTATTTATTGGACCCATGCTTCTAATTCCTATAGTTTTGTGGGGAGCGATCATGCATACTCCCCCTTCTCTTGCTTGGAAAAGTGACCCTCCCTTCCACCCTTGTCTTAATGATGAGCCTCGTCCTCTCTCAGGAATTAATAGGAGTAGGCACAGTTGGAGTTCGGCAGAGTGTGAAGTTATGGCGAAGCCTCAAGGTAGCATCTCACACGTATTTTCCCCGGTGGATGATCATGTCTTGCAGCAAGTCAGTCTGGCCTTTAAAGCACTCACCTGTAACGCTCCTCTCGTTGGTGTCTTCTGCTCTGTTCTTGGGGTAATATATGTTTGTTTCATGATGGATTCCGAGTGTATGGATTATGAACTTAAGGACATGAGATGGGCACACCAGGATATTAAAAATCATGCTCGCTATGACTTCGAAGTCGCTCGAGCTGCTCTGGAGGAAAGCAAGCACATCGGACAGGATTTAATTCGGTTTTACATGCGCATGGAGGATGTTGAGTTGAATTCCCGAGTGCAGGGGGGCGAGATCAAGGAGCTCTAGAAGGATTTCAATGGTTTGAAGGAGTCTCAGGCTTCAAATTTCGAGGGACTTAAACAATTTATCTTTTCTTTGAAACGTCAGCTGTTTGAATTTCTGAAGGACGGCAGTGAAAGGACCAAGACTTGGCTCAATCAGCTGGAACTCTCAATGTAGGAGATAAAGGATGAATTAGGGAAGATCACCAAGCCATCCACCCATGGGCACCAGTGCGACGACAGCTCTCTCATGGAGGACGACTCGCAGACCCTCGAAGGAATTCCACCTGCCTAGTTACAGGAATGTTGTTTAGTCTCTCTTTTTTTATGTTAAATGTTTTTTTGCCTCCTTATATGTAATCAATATGTTCTAGTATATTCGACAAATAGTTACATTCATGGACACAGTGAGAATACCACTCTCAGGACAGAAGGTTCAATTTTGATTATCTCAGAACAGACAGTTAAATCTATTGTTTCCCCTCTTGGAAAGGATTTTTGTAACTGTTCTTCTCCTCCCGTTTAATATAAATTTTATTTCTCATTCTTTAAAAAAAAAAATTAATAAAAGAACAATGAGTTATATATTAGTTCTATGATAATTGCAAATTAATCGATACTTGGGTAAATTGCAACTATTTTATTTCATAATTAATTATTTAATGCAAATTTTGTCTATTTGTAGGATTTATGTGTTATCATTTACAATACAATTCCAAATTGGAATAGTTGGCCTAGGGACAATGTAATGGAAAATTGTAAGCGTTGTGTGATGAGCATCAGGACGATGCTCCAGTTATTGCTTTGGATATGTATCAGTTGGATACTTTGTATGATCAGTTGGATCATGTATGTTGATATGCATCAGTTGGATGCTTTGTATGATGAGTTGGATCATGTATGATGATATGCATCAGGACAATGCAATGACAATGATCAGGATGATCATGCGATGATGATATGCATCAGGACGATGCAGTGATGATGATCAGGATGATCATGCGATGTTGATATGAATCAGAACGATGATCAGGTTGATCATGTGATGATGTACATCAGGATGGTGTATGGTAAGTATCAGGTTGATACTCCGTGGCCGTGGACAGGTTGTGCAAGATAAGCATATAATAGTGCCCTGGGATATTTGTAGATACTCTTTCGAGGTTTTTACTATGGCATATAATAGCACCCTGGGATATCTGGCAAATGCTCTTTCGAGGTTTTGCTTGGGAGGACATATAATAGCGTCTTGGGATATTTGCAGATACTCTTTTCGAGGTTTTTCCTATGGCATATAATAACGCCCTGGGATATTTGGCAGATGCTCTTTCGATGTTTTGTCCTATGGCATACAATAGCGCCTTGGGAGATCTGATAGGTTGAGCAGTACGCTCGTAATCAGTTCTGGAATGCTCTTTCGAGGTTTTTCCATGACCACATGTAATATCACCCTGGGAGATCCGATAGGTTGAGCAGTATTCTCGTAATCAGTCCTGGATGCTCTTTAGAGGTTTTGTGGTGACCACATGTAATAGCGCCCTCGGAGATCCGATAGGTTGAGCAGTATGCTCATAATCAGTCCTGGAATGCTCTTTTGAGGTTTTGTGGTGGGGTCACATGTAATAGCACCCTAGGAGATCTTGCCAGTCGTGCTTAGGAACATAAAGGATCTTGGGATACTCTTTCGAGGTTTTGTGATGCACGTAATAAGTCCCGAGGATTACACAGTATGGCCAGTGATGATTAAGACCTACAGGAGGCTAGGCCTACATCCAAAATGAAAAAGGGTTGGCTCTGTAGAACTTCCTATGACAAGAAGAATTCAGAGATAGCCCAGTAATCGAGATGTCGAGCACGGAAGCAATGATGATGATGATGCTCCGTGATCCAGTGATGATGATCCAGCTCCAGAATTGAAGACTTGCGCCAATATGTATTGATGACCTGTGTCTAGACAATACCTTCCTATTTAAGAGGGAGTGTTGATGTATTTGTAACTTCAGAAGATATTCACTTGTATATTACATTTGTACTTTATTGTATATCCAACAGAGATGTATTATTCCTCTGATTGGAAGTGTCGTCATTTGTATTTGCAAGTGTCGCAAGTTACATTGTAAGTGTCGTCATTTGTATTGATGGGTTATTAGACCACCAGTGTGGGGTCGGCCCTAGTTAGGTCATGTGGTTGGGTTATTAGGCTTCCTTAGGAAGTCGACCCTGTTGGTTTATTGGCAGGTCAAGTCAATGTATAAATAGAGGGTGTGCCTCTCTCATTCTATTCATTCACTCACTTCTCAAGGTTGCCTAGCTAAGAGAGAAAGTGGTGAACATGTGGATGAGGAGGAGTATCTGCTGGAGACATCTCTTTGGGTTTGATCCTTGTGATTTTGTATTGGGGCTTATTCTATCTATGAGGAAGTTGGGGGGTTTTTTCACCTTCTTGGTTTTCCCCGAGGAAACTCTGTGTCTCTTGTGTGCTTGCATTATTGTGTCTATGATTGATATGTTGTAGATATGTTGTACATGTTATTCTCTTAGTGATCCTGAATGATAATGGAATGAAATTATCGAAAAATTAACAAGCCTTGGTTCGTTGGGATTAAAAAAATCACTTCCTTACCCAATCTAAATGTGTTGAATCCAACAATTTCCTTTTCTTAAGGTATCTTCAGTCTTTTCTCTTAAACTTACCACTACTATCATGAAGAAGATTCTTTCATATTTTCTTGTTAAGCTTTTCAAATTCATATTTACATGCCATGCATTCTAGTAATTTTTTTCCTATGCAAGCATCATACAACATGCTTATACTCTTTCCAAAATGCTTTCAAGTTTGTACGTTGATAACATCTTCTAGTGTTAATGTCATATATTTGACTATGGTAATTTTTTTGTTTTTGTTGGATACTAATCTCTAACCAGTACAAACTATCATTTATGAATAAATCTAAAATTTTCACTCACAAACACGTGTGTGAGAGAAATAGATTTATTTTATTACCATAGTCAAATATAAGACATTAACACTAGAAGCCGTTATAAAGGTACAGTCAAATATAAGACATTAACACTAGAAGATGTTATAAAGGTACACACTTGAAAGCATTTTGGAAAGAATATAACATGTTGCATGATGCTTGTGTAAGCAAAACATTACTAGAATGCATGTTATGAAATTATGAATTTGAAAACCATAACAAGAAAATATGAAAGAATATTTTTCATGACAGTAACAGCAGGTTTAAGAGTAAAGATTGAAGATATCTTAGGAAAAAAGAAGTGTTATATATATATATATATGACATTTTTATAATTCTTTGAAATTGTCGACTACACAGGATGATTCCAAAAGATCGAACACCTAGAGAATCCTCTCATACAAACAGATCACGGATCAACACACCGATGTTTTCATGTGGTTTAAAACCCTCGAAAGGGAAACACTCTACGACCCTAGGTAAATAGATACTTGAGGCAGTTTATTATGTAGAAGAAATAAAGTTACAAATGAGCTTCTCATAATCGATCAACTAGCAAGTGACCCTCAATGCTATTTAAATAGATATCATGGACCAATCGGGTGTTAAGCCATAGATCAAAGGTAGTTATGATCTAAGAGAAGTTGAACCGTCGGATCACTCTATGTCTAGAACATATCGTGACCATCGGATTAGATATTTACAAATGCATACTAATGGATACTAAAGAAACACACTTTTCCTAACGGATATATTATAACAAGTTGATCTTAACTAACTCCTAAGTGTATAAATATCCTAACATCCCCCTTAAGAACAACTTGGGATAGGATTGAAGGATTTGCAAAAGTGACACTATTAGGAGAAGGAATGAGGCATTAGAGCCTACCCCCCCTTAATGACAAGTTCCTGAACTCCTAACATAGATCGAAGTTTAGAAACTTCACTTCGGTAAGAGATTTGGTGAAGATGTATGCAACTTGATCATCTGTAGGGCAAAAGAGCACTTCAAGAACGTGATTATGAACAATCTTTCTTATGAAGTGCATATGTAGCTCAATGTGTTTGTTGTGTTGATGTTGAATTGGATCTTTGGTGAGATCGATGGCAATTTGATTGTCACACCAAAGTGGAGTCGAATGCTACTGCTAGAATCCAAACTCTGAAGGGATCTTTCGAATCCATAAAGCTTCTTGAATGGCATTAACTGCTACACGATACTCTGCTTCTACTGAAGAGATAGCAAGAGCTTGTTGTTTCTTACAAGCCCAAGTAACAGGTCCATAATCCAGACTGAAAACATAACCTGCAGTAGAATTCCGATCATCAGGATCACCAACCCAATCTGAATCAGTGAAACCAACCAACAAGGGATCCCCCTGAATTGTAATGAATCCCAAACTAAATTGTACCCCGAATATATCGAAGTATTCTTTTTGCTACATTCCAATGACTTTCATGGGGCGTTTGCATATAGTGGGAAACACGACCAACAACAAAGTAAACATTAGGACGTGTATGATTCAAGTATAAGAGACTACCAACAAGCTGTCGATACAGGGTGGCATCAACTTTTGGTGAAGTGCAAGTGGTAGAAATTTTGACTCCAAACTGGAAGGGAGAGGGAGTTGGTTTACAATCTTCCATGTGAAAGCGACGAAGAAGGTCACATGCATACTTAGACTGAGAAAGAAAGATTCCTTCTTTGGTTTGCAAGACTTGGAGGCCAAGAAAATAATGCAAATGTCCTAAGTCCGTCATTTCAAATTTTTGCTTAAGACTGGATTTCACATGGGTTAAAAGTTTAGGGCCACTACCAGTAAGAATAAGATCATCAACATAAAGAACAAAGTTGATGAGATTGTTTCCTACTTTCTTGGTATAGACATTAGGGTCAGAATGACATCTAGAAAAACTAGTATCAAGGAGAAGGCTATCCATTTTGGAATACCAGGCTTGAGGGGCTTGCTTAAGGCCATATAAGGATTTTTTAAGGCGACAAACAAGGCTAGAGTCATTCTGAACATAGCTAGGAGGTTGTAAGGTTTGCTGTTACACCAAAACCTGCAAATGTTGATGAAAATTTGAAACCAAGCACAAGGTCCTATTACCAGGAGTGACAGTTAGTCCACAATTTTATATTCCTAGAGGTGCGGCGGTTATACCATGTGGTTGTACCGATACTCCAACACCCCCCCTCCGGCCTAGCTTGGGGGAATTGAACCTGAGACCTCAACTCTGATACCATGTTCGACTACACATGATGATTCCAAAAGATCGAACACCTAGAGCAACACTCAGACAAACATATCAACACACTGATGTTTTCATGTGGTTTAATCCCTTGAAAGGGAAACACTCCATGGCCCTAGCCAAATAGCTACTTGAGGCATTTTATTATGCAGAAGAAAGAAAGTTACAAATGAGCTTCTCAAGCAATAGATCAACTAGCAAGTGACCCTCCATGCTCTTTAAATATATATCATGTACCCATCAGGTGTTAAGCCACAGATCAAAGGTAGTTATGATCTAAGAGAAGTTGAACCGTCGGATCACTCTATGTCTAGAACATATTGTGACCATTGGATTGGATATTTACAAATGCATACTAATGCATACTAAAGAAACACACTTTCCCTAACAAATATATTATAGCAAGTTGATCTTAACTAACTCCTAAGTGGCTAAATATCCTAACATAAATTTGATATAAAATTATATTAAATTATTTATCAAATTTTAAAATTACATTATTTTTAATGTTTTATATAAAAATACTCAATCATAAAAGGAATTCATTTGTGCATCAACCCTAAACAACCATTTTACATTGTCATTATGATATTTTTTCACTGATACATTTTATAATAATACTATTTTTTTCACAATAATCTTTATATGTTGTTACTTAATGTAACATAATGTTACATTAACAAAAATAACAAGTTAAAAAATTTATGTTAGCTCATAAAATAAAAAATCAAAACCAAATGAAAAGTAATTAAAAAAATTCATCACTCATAAAATACAAAAAATTAAAATCAAATTTATGAATGTGTAAATTTTTTCGGAATGTATAAAAAATTTAAAATAAACAAAATTACTTCTCAAAAAATTGAATCTTTATAAATACTTTATAAATCCGTATTTAACATAAATCTATGTTAATCTATTCACCATATAACTCTATCTAAATGGTATATTATTAACATTTTATACCTAAGCTATATTTTATTAACCATCTAAATGGTATAATATTAACATTGTGTTGGGAACATTGTTACCATTCACACTTTTCTATTAACCAAGAATTTAACTATGAGCAATTAACAAGAAAAATCAGTATTATTCCCGTTGTATCCGTATAAAGATTCTAACCGCAAATTACTTGGAATTATAAAGAAAAATAATCTTACAAGAGTCCTTGTATTGATTTAGAACAATTCGATTAAGGTTTCACCTTCCAATTTAAAATGCTTAAGGTTTAGCATTGGCATCCCTCGACTTGACTTGTAGTGTAGACTCCTATAATCTGATACTTAGAAATATATCTTAATTATCATACGGCTGCAACCACACTAAGTGTATATATACAACGGAAAAATGATATACTTTTGTATATGTAGTGTTTATTTAAAAGAGTAAATATAGTTATACAATAAAATTTGTATAGTATATTATGGTAACATAATTATGTTGTTTTTATCGAAATTCAAAACAAAATCAAAATTTGTTGAATATTTGGTGTAGGTGTAATACAAATATATATTCTTATTGAAAAAAAACTTTAATTATTTAAACACTAAAATAAAAATACCATTTAATTTTATATTTTTTATTAAAATAATTATTAATAAATAATTTTCATCTTTTTTCACACGCCATATCTACATTATTGGGATTTTATATTTTTGTTTTTTAAATATAAATTTAATTTAATTATATAAATATATGTACATTAATAATATATTTATAAATATTTGATGAAAATATTATATTAATGGCGCAAATACAAATCATTGAATTATCTAATTAACCAATTATGACCTTCATATTCGTTGAACCATGGAAAATCTATGAAGCTAATTAACCAATTATAAGACTTGAAAAAATAATTATTATATAATTTTCATGGCTTCATAGCCATATTTTTATCTCATCTAAATAAAAAAACAAAGACAAGTCAATAATGAAATAAAAATAATAGTTAAGAATTTAAAACAAAATTGTTTCCTGACAATTAGAATCCCCTTAAACGAAAGGTGATTTTATCAAATTAGCTTTTCCCTGTGTGCTATATTGATAAACATAGATATTATGGCTCTTAAATATTCAAAGGCCTATACCAAACAAAAAGAGAAGATTGAGACATAGTAGTCATATAAATCACAATCACCATTACATGAAAAACTTATTAGACTTATCACTGAACATGTCAATAATGAAATAAAAAGAATAGTTAAGAATTTAAAACAAAATTGTTTCCTGACAATTATAATCCCCTTAAACGAAAGGTGATTTTATCAAATTAGCTTTTCCCTGTGTGCTATATTGATAAACATAGATATTATGGCTCTTAAATATTCAAAGGCCTATACCAAACAAAAAGAGAAGATTGAGACAGAGTAGTCATATAAATCACAATCACCATTACATGAAAAACTTATTAGACTTATCACTGAACATGGCAAACCCGTAAACCAGATATTAAGCATGTCAATTCAATCTTCAGAAACTCAAATCCGAACACCAAATTAATTGGATAGAGTGGAAATTTCATAAGGTTCAAGGAAAAATAATACCTAATGATTATACCACCTAATGATCCATTTGATAGAGATATTGTATCATCTTTTCCCAAACATTAGAAAGTCTCATTTGCAGGGAGTGTTAGCCTAGACATCAATATGTTGAAGGGAAGAAGAAGACAAGGACTTACAAGAGAGATGCATAAATAGTGTGCATTTTGAGTGCATTCTGAGTCGGTGTATGTACACATAGCCTTTAGGATTCTTGTTGTTTCAATTTATCAAAGATATGGGTGTGGCCTAAGAAAATAAAGACATTTGCTTTACAGTGAGAGATTTCCATTCAAACCACAACACCCATAGTAATATTTTATTGGTCTAATAGTTCGGATCTGTTAAGTGGTTGTGGCCGTTAAGGCCATGAGTATTTGAATCTTAGCTTTGATCGAAGTGTAAGAACCCTCATTGTTTATACAGATTGAAAACCTAATTTAAAGACAGATTTCTTGTGCGGAATTTTAGAGAAAGTTGCTTCATCGAGTGCATATCCATCAAATGCAAATTAAATCAGATAACTAGTAGAAAATAAAAATTGCAAGCCACAAAAAATAATCTCCTCTTACGTGGTCGAAGACCAGGTGAACTAATGTTTGCATGCATACCTTGTCCTCAACCAAGCACCAACTCCGCTATCCGCAACAGTATTTGGGGGGACAAATCTTCACCCAACTAAACCCCGGATAAAGGCCGAGGCCCCCAAGCCCTCAACAATTAACACTATGTTAGACTAGGGAATCCCTTAACGCTTTTCTCTATTTCTCTATGAATTTGAGTTCCACCCTCTCATCTTCCTTACATTCCCTCTTAACAAACACACACACTAGCTAAAACCAACACAACAAGCAAGAAACCCCATAATCAACTAGCAAGACTCGAGCCCCGTCCTCTTGGTCTGGCCCCCTTTTATTACTTAGTTTCCTTATTTTATTCAATTTCTTACTTTTTTTGTATGCGTGACACATTTGTCACTCACGCACCTAAAATAAGTTATAACACACATTTTCTTTTTTAATTTGTTTGTATATTTCTTGACATTTTTAGCATTACCATATACCATATGCTAATATCTAATGTTGGGTTGTTACATGGCATAGATTAATAGATCATAGATTCCCTAAGTGTAAGCAATGCACATATATTTCTTTAACCTAATTGTACCTAGCAATTTATCTAACTATTGATTAATATGCAATTATTACAAAACCAATATCTAACTCATTGTTTTATTATTAACTTAAAAATACATAATTCAATATATTTTCCATTATAATCATCCACGTGCAAACTATTCCAATTTGGTATCTTATTATAAATTATAACACATAAATCCTACAAATAGACAAAGGTTACATTAATTAATTAATTATGAAGTAAAATAGTTATTTACCCAAAACTAATATCTAACTCATTGTATACTACTAGCTTAAAGATATATAATCTAATATCCACAGCCATTGGAAGTATCCTCCTATCACCATGCTTGGAATGGCTCCTGCAGATGTGTCCCATCACTTCTTCCTCGAAGTATCTTCAATTTGAAGAACACCAAGCCTCTCTCTGAAGTATTCAAACTTCACTCTGGCTAGTGGTTTCGTCAACACATCTGCAACCTGCTCATCCATCGCAACATATAGGAGATTCACTACTCCTCTCTACACCATATCCCTGATATAGTGATATTTGATCTCAATGTGCATTGAACTGTCATGGAACACCGGGTTCTTAGACAACTTTACACAACTCTGGTTGTCACAAAAGATACAGGTAGCATCCAACGGGAGATCAAATAACTCAGACAGTATCTTCCTCACCCATACTGCCTCACAACTAGTCGAACAAGCTGTGACATACTCTGCTTCGACTGTACTCAGTGCTATGTAGGACTGCTTCCTACTAAACCAAGATATCACACCTGATCCCATACTGAAGCAGCACCCCGAAATGCTCCTCCTATCTGCAGCACTTCCTGCCCAATCTGAATCAACATAACCCTCTAGGTTAAACTTTTGATTCGCATCACACTTGAGCCCATAATCAATTATACCCTTCAAGTACCTCAGCATATGCTTTACAGCAACCAGGTGAACACCTCTCGGATCCGTCGGGAACTGGCTCAATGTGTTCACCGCAAAGCAATAACCTGGTCTTGTGTTCGTCAGGTACATCAAGGACCCAATCATCTGACAATACACAGTGACATCAATCGGTTCAGATGAAGCATCACACAGAAGCTTCAAGTTCAATGCCATAAGTGTGGCCATGGCCTTACAGTCCATCATCCCGAACCACTTCAGAATATCTACTGCATACTTCCCTTGTCCAAGGAAGATCCCATCTGCACTCTGCCACACCTCCATGCCTAGAAAATAGTGCATCATCCCCAAGTCCTTCATCTCGAACTTGGCAGCAAGCCTCCTCTTCGTATCAGAAATCAATCTATCCTCACCTATAACAAACAGGTCATCCACATACAATAGTAGTATCACTAGATTTCCTTCCTCAACCTTGTAGTAAAGGTTGGAATCCACTTTACTCTTGGTAAATCCCAAACTGGATAGAAAGTTGTCTATCCTACCATACCAAGTCCTAGGAGCTTGCTTCAAGCCATATAAGGATTTCTTCAACCTGCACACATATGACTCCCTGTCATGTGTCTCAAAACCAAGTGGCTACTCCACATACACTTCCTCTTTGACTACACCATTCAAGAAATATGTCTTGACATCCATCTAGTGTATCTTCCACTTCATCATTGCAGCCAAAGCAAGTACTGTTCTGATGGAAGTGTATCTAGCTACAGGAGCAAACGTCTCTTCATAATCTATTCCCTCTTTCTGAGAGAAGCCACGAGCTACATACCTCGCCTTGTATTTCTCTATGCTACCATCTACAGCATGCTTGATCTTATAGATCCACTTCGAAGTCACAACAGACTTCCCTTCAGGTCTTGGAACCACATCCCAAACATCATTCTTCATGATCGACTGGCACTCCTCGATCATGGCATCCTTCCATTCTTTATTTTTCGTTACTTCTTCATAACTGGAAGGTTCTTTGTTCATAATGTCATAGAGCAATGCAACATAACTGGTATGTGATCTAGTCCTCTTCCTTTCTCTGTGTTCTTCTTCTGGAAAGCGATACCTTTCTGCATCTTGGATGATCTCTCTAGCCCATGCAAGTTTCCTCTTGTGAGAGTTCTTCTCACATGGTGGATCTACAGGTTCTTGTGGATCTTCAATTTAACGATCTTCTTCTGGAAATTCTTCTTTCAGAGTGGTGTCTTGAAATATGGTTACCTTTGGTTCTTCATGGTCTTCAACAGGTGTCTTCCTTGATTTGATGTATGCTGAGTCTTCATCAAATGTTACATCCCTGCTGATGTCAATATTTTTGAACCCTGGAAAGTATATTCTTTAAGCCTTCGAGCTTTCACTGTAACCCACAAAGATGCCCTTCTTTCCTGAAGGATCTAGCTTTGTCCTCTTTTCCTTTGGAATTTGTGTATATACTGGACAGCCAAATATTCTTAGATGGCTAACTTCAAGTTTCTTACCAAGGAAAACTTCTCCTGGTGTCTTGTTGTCAAGTATCTTGTGAGGTGTTATGTTCTGCACATATACAACTGTCCTAGCTACTTCTGCCCATAGATGCATAGGCAGATCCTGGTCATGAAGCATTGCCCGTGCTAATTCCATGATAGTTCTATTCTTCCTTTCTACAACTCCATTTTGTTGTGGAATGTAGGGAGCAGACAACTCCCTCTTAATCCCTGAATCACTGCATAGCTTCTTGAAATCACCTGAAGTGAATTAACCGCCATTGTCGAATCTGAAGGTCTTGATCTTCTTATCAGTTTGATTTTCTATCAAGGCTTTGAATTCTTTGAACTTATCAAATACTTCATCTTTATTCTTCAGAAAATAAACCCAAGTCTTCCTAGAGAAATCATCAATGAAGGAAACATAGTATACATACCCACTCAGAGAACTGGATGACATTGGACCGCATACATCAGAGTGGATAATTTCCAAGATTCCTTTTGCTTTGCTTTCACTGCTTGGAAATGATTTCTTTGTGTTCTTTCCTTTTACACATCCTTTGCAAACACCTTCATGCTTTGACTGGATTTCAGGAAGACCTTCTACTACTTTGATTGCAATTGGTACTGCTCTATAGTGCATGTGTGCAAGCCTTCTATGCCAAAGTTCACTTGGATCCATGGACTCATGTACCATGGCATGTTCAGGTTGTCCCTTTAATTTGTACAATCCTCCCTTTTGCTCTCCAATCACTATTGCATCATCTATGGTCTTACCCTTTGGCCACATAAGTAATTAGCCATCCACAAATGCAACTCTAATCCCCTTTGCATCCAAATATGATATGGAGAGGAGATTCTTATTGAGCCCAAATACATATAGAACATCTTTCATCTTCAAAGACTTCCCAGAGTCTAGTTTGTAGGAAGCTTCACCACTTCCTTTTATAGGATATTGATAGTCATCCCCAAGTTTCACCTTATGAGGTGACTCATGTTCAGATAAATCTACAAAGGATTCTTTAAATCCAATCATGTGCTTGGAAGCCCCACTATCAATAATCCAATCATCACATCCATGAGAGATAGTACCTGTGAGAGAAAAGATTAGAACATATTCATCTTCACTTTATGAGTCATCACTTTCTTCTCGAGTCTTCTTCCTGGGAGGTTCATCATCCTCAGCAGCATGAGCATGATATCTCTTCTTGTTGAAGTTGTTGTTGTTGTTGTTCTTTTTTTTCTTAGGACAGTCTGAGGAAAAATGTCCATTCTCATTACATGTAAATCATCTCGGATCTTTCTAATCTCTATGATGATGGTGGTGTGAATATATGTTGTTATGAGATGGCTCCCTCTTGAACTTACTCTTCTTGGTATGTGCTATGAGAGCTTGATCTTCATTCCCCATCTTTTCTTCTCGGGCCACAAGCCTAGACTCTTCTTGTGAACATTCCTCCCACAGTCTACTGAAAGAGATCAATTTCCTTCTTGCACAGATTCCTTGGATGAAGGAGTCCCATGACCTAGGTAGGCCATTCAATGCGGTCATTACAATTTCACCATTCTCCACTACTTCATCCACAGCTTCAAGTTGTTCCTTGATTTGAGAGACCTTAGAAAACTAGGATTGAATGGTCTCTCCATTCTGGAGCTTTACCCCTTTCAATTGGTTCTGCAGAGTCATCTTCCGATTTATGTTCTTTCCTTCAAACAACTTGGTCAAGGAGTCAAACATCTCCTTAGGTGTCTTTAAGGAAGACACATGGGATATGAGATGGTCCTTTATAGAATCAACAATGATTCTCTTAGCTTTGACCAAGTTATTCTTGTGTAAGGCCTTAGCCTCATCTCCCTCTAGGACTGGAACCTCTTCACTTATGTAAGTGTCCAACTCATTCTCTTCTTATATTAACCCAATCCTATACTTCTAGGCTCAGAATTTAACAGCCCCTTCAAGCTTATCCTCAAGTTTGGTGTGGTGAGACATCTTAAAGAGTACTTCAAATGGAAATAGAAATTTTTAGGTCTTACCACTTAATTTGCTGAAAACTAGATATGGAGCTGGATTAGGGTTTGTTAGAGAAACCCTAAAAATTCAAAATTTGAATTTCAAACTTCTGAAAGGATAGAAAGATGCGCCTTGCTAACGGTTCAAGCTAGTATACTCCAAATTTGAAAACTGCAAAATTTGACCCCTCAAAATTGCCTTTGAAACTTCTGGATTCACTAAAAAGGACCCTGAACTAGGGTCTGATTTTCCTGGAACTTCACCCAACCAAAAAGTTCGATCCAAAGCTCTAAACTTCAATTTTTTAGAGGAGCTTCCAGCCGTGGTCTTAGATTTCAGAAATTCCAACTTTCTCCGAAACCCTAATTTTCTACAGTAGAGATTAGGTCAAAACTGAAAATGCTCAGAATTGAATTCTATCTTGATAAAAAGATGTTCCCTTGCTAGGAGAGTCAATCTAACCTCCTGCCTTTGATGATCTGTGGAGAGAAACCCAAAAATTAAGAAGCCCTAGCTTCCACAGCTGCACAATGCCTTCTTCTTAGGTCAGCTCTGATACCATGTTAATTTTTCGATAATTTCATTCCATTATCATTCAAGATCACTAAGAGAATAACATGTACAGCATATCAATCATAGAAACAATCATGCAAGTACACAAGAGACACAGAGTTTCCTCGGGGAAAACCAAGAAGATGAAAAAACCCCGCAACTTCCTCAGAGATAGAATAAGCCCCAATACAAGATCACAAAGATCAAACCCAAAGAGATGTCTCTGGAAGATACTCCTCCTCATCCACATGTGTGCCACATTCTCTCTTAGCTATGCGAGCTTGAGAAGTGAGTGAATGAATAAATTGAGAGAGGCACACCCTCTATTTATACATTGACTTAACCTGCCAATAAACCAACAGGGTTGGCTTCCTAAGGAAGCCTAATAATCCAACCACATGACCTAACTAGGGCCAACCCCACACTGGTGGTCTAATAACCCATCAATACAAATGACGACACTTACAATGTAACTTGCGACACTTGCAAACACAAATGATGACACTTCCAATTAGAGGAATAATACATCTCTGTTGGATATACAATAAAGTACAAATGTAATATACAAGTGAATATATTCCGAAGTTACAAATACATCAACAAGTATACAATAACCCAGAATTATAATTCAAGTAAGGGCACATCCTAAACCAAAGTTTCTAGAAATCACATTGAGTTAGTATTAGCACTCATGTTAATATCTCTTTTATCTTTACATTTAATGTATTATGTTATATATTTTAAATATATTTTTATTTGGATATTTATGAAAAAAGACAGGCCCGATGGGACCCAAGCCATGGTCGCCACCTCCCTCTCCTCATCCCCTCGACTAAGCCACAAGGTTGTTGCGCTTCCCCCTTTGTGGAACATTGCCCGTTCCCATGCACGGATGCATACAGAGGAGGCCATCCTCTACAGGATCGCCAACCACCACCTTATGCCTCCAAGGGAAGCTAGAAGGGCCCAAATCTTAAAGAACAAAACCAAATACAAGCACAGGACTGCGCAAATTCCAAGCTCAGTCAAAAGACAGAAGGATGCAGACCCTTTGACCTCTTGCATAGTCTCAGAGCATCCAAATCCTCACCCGCAAGCCCTGTTGCAAGCACTAGAAGGATTTTTTGTCGACGCCCTTTCCATCTAGAAACCCTCAAGTGCGGATACCGATATGCCTCTCAGCAGAAACCAAACTCTTCAGGAGCAGCAAGAGAAAATACGACCGTCAGAAGAGTTGGAGGGAATCCCAGTTTTTTTTAAGTTGCTTTTCGAAATAACAAGATGTACATGCATGCACGCAGTAGACCCAGTTTCCAAACTCTTACTCGATGTTCAACTTTGGACTAGAATTCCCAAGATTCGTTTCAGACTCTTGTTCCAGAACCGCTACCTGGAGGAGGACGCCCAGCTAAGAGACTACGGAATTGTATAGGATGCTACCATTTCCTTAGTGGCGGGCCTTTGCGGAGGGGCAGGGATCCTTCTTCAAAACATATTCCCAAATACAAAACCTTCAAAGTAGCAATGAAGAGCACTGAAGTTGGAGGAGCTAGCGCGAGCTCAAGCCAAAAGGTGTTATCAGGCTCATCCTTCATTGTAGTACACTTATAGGAAACACCCACAGCGAAACTAGAGAGCGGGGAGGCCCTAATCACAGGCTGTGAACTCCAAAAAACAACCCTCATTTGTAGATTTAATGGCTTTTGGCCCTCTACCAAAATTTTGCAAGATTGGATACAACAATCCTGGCATATGAATCTAGAAATTTTCTTCTACTCGAAAGGGTATTTTATAGCCCAGTTCAAGACACAAGAGGACTGCAACAACATAATAGAACACAGGCCTTGTTTCTGGGGAGGATCAGGTTTATCTCTGGAACGTTGGTTCCAGGGTTTTGATCCATTGTCACCCCCTTCTATGGTCACGCCCATCTGGGTAAGACGACCGAATCTCCCTCTACATCTCTGGTCATCGATCTCTCTAACCATTGTCGTGAATGCGTTAGGCATATTTCTAAAGATGGATACAGATCGATTCTCAAAAGGTCTAGTGTCTTATGCCCGTATTTGTGTGGATATAGATCTCAGTAGAGTCCTGTGGGACAAAATATTTATAGACTGGGGCGGAGACAAACCCCACCTTCAATTCTTAGACTATGAACACACAGCGTTCATATTTCGTTCATGTCAACAACCAGGGCATCTCCAGGATGCATGCCCTACAGCCTCGATCTCTTCCTTCCACGGACAACCACAATCCTGACACGAAGGCGAAAAAAACAAGAAGACCCCAACCTCTCAAAAGACTGGTTTCCCCAAAAGCACCCTTGTCCCTCCTGCTTCATCTCAACCGCATTCAACTCCGGATTCAGACATGATGCCGAGATCCCCTAGCACTACTCCCATGGATGACGATGGTAATGATAGATACATGATTTTAGCTTCGAGAATGGGTGGCCAAAACAGACCCCATGAATTTGATCACTCTGATGGTGATAAGGAGGAAGATATGAGCATTCGGCAGAACATAGAAGATTCTTCGGCACAACAGCTAACTGTAATTCCGATCTCATCTGATCCTGACAATTCTGTCGGGGATTGATTTTCTAAGGAAGAAAAAGGATCCACGTTGGGAACCCCATGGACCAGCTTGATGTATTTAATGTCTGGGATGTTTCATCCAGGGTAGTTTCTGTCAATTAGGCTCGGAAAATTCCTTTTTTGTTAGTTGTAGGTATTAGGGGAAAGGCCATTAGCTTGCATATGTATCTCTATGAGATTTTTTCTCATTAATATAAGGTTTCACAACTAGCTTACAAATATATATATATATATATATATATATATTATTTGGATACATGTTATATTGGTTGACATAATTGATACATGAGCTATCAACCGGATGATACGAATGATGGTATGTGATGAGTGCATAATGTCCTATTACATAATGATTTCATGTTATTATTTGATGGAGGGTGATACTTAGTTATGATGTTTATTTATTTCATGAGGATGACATGTGAAACTCAGTTTGAACTTACTATTTCATGTCGATACTCAGTATGGTACTTCATCGCTCCTTAGGGCATTGGTGATAGATGATGTTTAGCTTGTGATATGATATTGTTCATGTTGATATTCAATGTGGTGTTTTATTGCGTAATATGTTCTTAATTGATGATTTATTTTCATGAAATATTAGTTTAGTAAGATTCTTAATGATGGTATCATGGTTTGTTATTGTATGATGGTGTCTCATAGCATATGGGATTTAGTAAAATGCTTAATTAAAACTAGATTATGAAGCATATTTTAACATGACGGATGGCTTATGATGCATTCTATTACAAATATTAACTGTGACGAGGCATTTGTCATGACCACATATGATTCATAATTGATTTCATGGTATCTTATTATACTAAGGAAATGGATACTAATCATTGTTCATTGCGGTGAGTGGAAGTTCGTTCCAATTAATCCACTCAAAGAACCTACTGAGTCTAATCATTATAGGATTTCATGGGGAACCATAACCACAAATTAGAATTGATACCACAAAAATCCCTTGGGTTGGGGGACAAACTCAACAATTAACTTTATGTTAGTGATTCTTAACTCTTATACTGGAAGTCCACAACTGGAGGTATCCTCACCATGTGAGAGGCATATGGAGAAGGACATTTGATACCTAGGATTTGTGCCTTAAAGGTGCATATAGAGGAAATATAAACCATCCTTTCGAGATGCCTAGGGTATAATGATCCTAATATCAAGATCAAGGCATTGGTAACCAAATTTCATTTAATACCTATGAGGCCCATATTCTAGTTAAATTCTTATGAGTCCGCACATTTACTGGAAGTTGGGAGGTGGCTATGCCATGGTAACTTCCCAAGAAAAATTTCGATGCCTACTATATGATCCACATACACATTATAGTAGAGAGCTTGTGCCATGGTGAGCGGGACCATATGGAGTTGGCGAGAAGGATTATGGAGGTGGTGGATGGTATGATTCTCTTGGATAGGGAAATTAAGGAAGGATGAAGTTTCACGAATGTGTAATTTTATTTTTCCTTTATTGACTAGACTAATGCTTGAGTGTGTAATGGAATTGATACATAATTGTATGATTAATTGCATATTAGCCACCTAGGAAATTAATCAAGAGCATGTTGTAACTTGGGGAACCATGATTGTATTAATGTAGGTGAAATATTTATGCGTGATGGCCATGTGTATAAATCTCGCATCTTCACAATAGTACGAGCTATCTATTTTACCTATTATCTACATAGTTGATTGAGTAAGTCTTTGTATTTATTGCTATGGGGTTATAACTTCAAGACGAATTTTCCTCAAGAGGGGAGTATGTAACAACCCAATTAGATATTAGAATATGGTATATGGAAATGCTAAAAATCTCATAAATATATAAACAAAATAAAAAGGGAAATGTGCATTATAACTTATTTTAGGTGCATGAGTGGCAATTGTGTCACGCATGCAAAAAGTAAGAAATTAAATCAAATATGGAAATTAAGTAATAAGGGGGATAGACCAAGAGGAGAGGGATCAAGTCTTGTTGGTTGATTATGGGGTTTCTCAATGCTTCATGTGTTGGTTTTGGATTGTGTGTGTGCCTTTTAAAAGGGAGTATAAGAAGGAAGAGAGTGTGGAACTCAGATTCATAGGGAAATGGAGAAAAGAGTTAAGGCAATAACTAATATGGCATAGGTTTAATTTTTGAGGGCTCAGGGGCCTCAAACTTTGGTTGGGGGTTGGTTGGGGGAAGAGTCCCCCCACCCCACCAAATGTTGTTTTGGATAGCGGCACTGGTGACTGGTTTAGGACAAGGTATGTATTAAAACATTATTTAAGTTGGTAATCGATCACGTAAGTGGAGATTATTCTTGGTGGCTTATAGTTCTTATTTTCTCCTAATTATCTTATTTAATTTGCATTTGATAGATATACACTCAGCAAAGCAGGTTTATCTGAAATTCTACACAAGAAACCTGTCTTTAAATTAGGTTTTCAATATGTATAAATAATGAGGGTTCTTACATGTATTTATTTACATGGACATTTTCTTTATGATCTAATACCTCTCTAATTTGAAATCTATGCACTCGAAAATGCAATATGATTTAATGCTATTGTTAATATGCATTGATTTCAATGATATTACATTTTGTATCATATCATTCTTGCATTTCTTTGATTCCAAGAATGTTCTTTTTAGTATTGTTAAGATGCATTGCTCACACTGAATGACATTATGATATGATCTATTGATCTATGTCTTTCGATGGATATATTCTTTATGATTGTTGGCATATATTTATACCGAGGGTTTTAAATTAAGTTACCAACAATAATCCTATACATCGGAATTTTCAGCATCCTAAAAGGATATAGTCTCACCGAGACACTCATAGAAATTATAGAGACTAAATTTAGGAAAAGGAATTGCATAATTTCATCATTGTCATTCAACATATAATTTATACAACAAAGACTAGTAAATAACACATGCGTAGTATTCATTTAAACATAGAAAATAGAGTAACGGTTGGTTCTTCTTTCATTCATATTATCAACAATCACATTACATCCATATGCTGAAAGTGGGGATTAACATCGACCCACGACCAACCCATTTATTCATTTTTTTAACAAAACAGAGATAGTTATGTCTATTTCCAACTGTATTTTAACTATTCTATTTAATTACAAAACATATTATTAACTAAACAGTGCAGCGCGCTTCTTTACAATTCCACAACATTCTATTACAAAACGTATATTACTATAGTGCCAACAGGACCCCAACACTATGTTGAGATCACCCTCGAGGTCATCGGTACTTTTCAATAATCGCCTGCTAAAATTATGGGAACACCGGTGTCAACTATGTTGCAAACTCATCAAACTGATTGTTCATTTGTTCCACAAACTACAACAAAATATCAAAATCATTCTGAAACTTCATTGCATCTTCCTTGGTGACAAGTTGTTGAATGGGTCACATAGATTCACCTATGTCAAGAAAATTATGAGACTTCTCATAAACCTGTGTGATATTAACATAGTATGTGTTTTATTTTTCCTAGAGGTCCATAACCTAAGTAGTGACTTCTTGTTGCTATGTCCTCATCGTATTAATTTGATTGATAAGGATAGAAATTTATTTCACATTCTCCATTGTTGTAGACACTGGAAATGTTTGTAATGATTGCTTCTTTGTTCTCATGACCTATTATTCCAACAATTTGACTTGTTCTTCTTTCTCTGTTGCTTTTGGTACGTCCTACAAATGACCCCAGATTGAAAAGCTAGTATTCACCAACTTTTACAAATTCTGCACTACACTCTTTGATTTATCAAATGTCTCCTCTGCTTGAACAATATGTTGTTTCAATTCTACTTTCTCTGGTATTTTTGTCTGCGACATTTTCTCTTTAAGTGTCTTGTTCTATGCTTGCAAACCGTCAATCATATATTTAATACCTTTACACTTCTCTTCAGCTATAGTAAAATTGTTTTCCTTCGGGCGCAGTTTAAAATGCAAACCTTCCACTAATGTAGTCAAAGAAGAATGCTCTACAACAATATTTGAATGAACCTGTTGTAATTCATTGTGAAATTTTGTCATATCTAAGTAATGCGCAGTCATATATTCTGTCAACATGATAGTATACTATTGCAACTATTGAAAATATATGCGTGATGGATCTATTTCAACTGCATGTTACTTCATAACCTTCATCTATGTTCCTATAGTCTCCCTCGTAGGCTCATCTATATCCATTATTGTACTTGTAGGTTTAGGATCATTGATCTTCAATTTACCTTTCAATCTACCCAATTGCTTGGTAGACATCGCTTGCAATGATTGTTGCACTTTCATATTAGTCTCAATATAACTAATAATCTTCTATAACTATGTCGCCTCCATTGATGAAGTTCCTTCTTCTTGAAATAATTGTGTTATTACCTGTCTCTCCTTTGATGTTATGGCATTGTCTCTTATGTCTGCATTTTTGGTGTGATGAAAATAACGTGGTCCTTTTCTTCTTCATTAGCTCAAGTACCTCCTCCACGGGATTTGGATCCTTTTTCTTGTGTGCACTTATCCTTGGAGAACCACACGCATGCTTAGAACTCGTAGATCCTTTTGTTTTTTTGCTTCTTCTACTTCAAAGTATCTGTTATCACACCATAGTAGCAGGGATACTATTCTTGCTTAGCAGATATCTGCACATTCCAGAGCTTCCATTATTCTAGAGCATGGCTATATATTTTGGATCACTCATGATCAGAGCAGTATATTACTCAGATTTATGTTAGACCTTGTGTCAAGGCTGATCCTTGAGGGTTCAGATTTGATGACCGATGTGACCTTGTATCCCATATAGTTTCAGTTCAGTGCTTAGAGATGTATTTTAGCAGTGTTTCAGATGGTATATGATGATTATTACTTGGTCACTGAGGAAATCGATTTGGGCAATTGAGGCAAGGTTTTGGCATTTGGTTTTCACAGAGGTCTTCCAGGGTGGCATCACTATCTTCCAGTCAGTTTTCACCATGTGGGTATGCCCAGATTGATCACAGGAGGACATTTACTGCTTGACTGTCGTGGATTCTGAGGACAGTTTTGGTCATTTATATTATATTGGACATATTTTATTATTTTATTGTGCCTTGGGGATGAGCTAGTAAGGATTGATACCTCCTAGCCCCACCATGTGCTTATATTGTCATGTCCTAGTCACCATGAGGTGGATTTTGGTACTTATTTTTCTCTAGTGGATGACGTCACCCCCTTTATTGTACCGTTTAGTGGGGGCGCTATCATTATGTTGGGTGATCCATGTGATATATTGTTATGATTTATTGTTAGCCGTTGATTAGATCTTATGATCTTTTAATCTTAGCCACTCATGTAAAAAGTGGTTATGATTGTACTCTCTCCCCATCCTATTTAAGGAGGGAGCCTCTCATTGTAAAATTCATCTAGAGATTTTTCGCTCTTGGCTCTTGGAATAAAATTTCTATCTTTTGCAGTACATGCTTGGATTGGAGTGGATGTTGGTTGTTTCGATTGTAAATGCTTTTGTCCATTGCACTGGAGGATCTATTGTAGCTATCTTGCATATTTGCCATATTTCATTTACAGGTTAAGAGGGCGATTTTGGACAAGGGCGAATTGGTGGGGAGGCTTGCCCTTCAATCTTGGAAGAAATCGTTTTGGTGTAACAGGGAGTGGTTTTGCCTTTGTGTCAACTATTCTATGTTTCTCTCTCTCTTGCTTGTATCTACCTTCAATTTGTTAAACTGATTGATGCTTTGCCCCTTGGCTTGACAGGTTAGAAGGAATCACATGTGGCTTGGGAAAATCGATTTGGCAAGAGGGCTTCAACAATTCTCCATTTGATCTTTGGCAAAGTAATCCTCGTCTCAACTAGCATTCATCTCTTCATCCAGGTATGTTCCAAAAGGTATGATCTTCTACTTCCTTGAATCTTCCATGATTTCTAGATCAATAAAACCCTAATCAATTAAAACCCTTGTTTTGGTATTTTTTTAGATCTACTTAGATCTAGCCTTGTTCTTGACGAGATATTGGAAACCCACCTCTATAGCATCCACCCCTAGTTGGATCTACAGTTTGGTGGTGATTGGATAAAAATTGACCCACTTTTCAAGGCAAAAAGCCCTCCTTGACCCAAATCGCACTTCCTAGAGAGAGGCTTGTTTGGTTAGATCTAGCACATGGGTAGGTGAGATCCCACTTGATTTGCAATCTAGACACTTGATAACCTATCCCCAGATCCTTACTTTGGTGAAATCTACCTTGTGGACATCTCTCCATGTTTTAAGGGGTTAAGACCCCCT
Organism: Larix kaempferi; assembly: GCA_027924585.1. Taxonomy (NCBI): domain Eukaryota; kingdom Viridiplantae; phylum Streptophyta; class Pinopsida; order Pinales; family Pinaceae; genus Larix; species Larix kaempferi. The sequence goes on from BSBM01000289.1 coordinate 22,094,567, forward strand.
TTTGAATTCCTTGGCACCTCAAAACTCAGATCTACTAAGATCTAGCCCTTGGATTGACTTGATTTTTTGAACATGCATAGATCGGGGTACTAGCTACTTGGATCTACAGTTTGGTGGCCATTGGACTTGATTTGGTCCACCAAACCCACTTTTTAGCCTTCCTTGAGCAAGTCGCACTCCCTTGAAAAAGTGAGTTTGTCCACTTCCAGGAGGTGGGTGTTTGAGATTTTTGTGGATTTGGAATGCCCATATCCTGAAACCTAGGTCTAGACTGTCTTTTCGTCACGATCCACCTTGGGGGTAGCATTCCTTGTTTCAAGGGATTGTGGTCCACTTAGGGTTATTACTTGAAAAACCTAGATCTAGTAAGATCCAACCATTAGATCTCATTTAACCCACTTGACTTGGCTTCTAGGTGTCCCGATCTACACTTTGACATACTTTTTGACCCCATTAGCCCATCCAACAAGGCACTAGTCCTTCTCCAAGCAAGTCGCACTCCTTGGGATTTGTGTCAAACCCTAGATCTAGTACATTGGTACCCCTAGAATCAACTTAGGTACATAGATCTAGCTTTTATCCAACCTATAGTACCAACTTCACACCTAACTTCACCTTGTAGGCCTACCTAGAACCATTTCACACTTCCCAAGAAAACAAGACCCACTTGTGCAAGCATATGGTACTATACCTAGTCATCATACCCCACCATGTGGCCTAAACCATACATAGGTTGAAACACTAACAATCTCTTACACCACCTTCAACCATACCTTAACTATTAGGTCCACTTAGCCTTGCATTGGTTTCCGTAACTCATCATTTACCTACCCCTAGAAACCTTTGTTTGGATCCAATCAACTGTGATTGGTTATAGGGTCTCCCCCTAGGTCTTGCTACACCTTGACCTAAAGCGAAGAGTGCCTCGGTTGACGTGACTCCCACCTTGCCTTGGGAACCGTGGCATCTCTTGGGTCACCTCTTTAGTTTCCTGTCTCCTCTACCGTCTCGGATGGGATACCTCTAGGGGCAACTACAAGTTGTGTGATAACAGTATCCTTTGGAGTATTTAAGATCTCAACATATGAATATGGATTCAATTGGTATTTAGCAACCCAATCTATCATAGTTTGTTAAATGTCTGCCTCAATGACATAAAATGGTAACACCTATGTTCTACTAGAGGGTTCTGCATGCGGTGAGATAAATGCATTATGATTATTAACTGAAGAAAAATCAAACTCATACTTATCAATTAGACTTGAGGGGACTCAATACGACTCAATCGTGGCTTGAATCATGTAGGTGTACCAACATTGAAATTCCAAATTCGTCTTGTGTTGCACTTCTTCATCTTTACTCGACTGCCAAATAATCAATTTTGGGGCCGAAAACTCATATGTTTCATAGTCTTCACTTTCGAGTAGCTTTCATTCAACCATGCCAATCAATAGTAGCACCCAACTTAAATGAAATTATTTCCCTGCATCATGTGTGTCTAAGCAATCATGTATAAATTCATCCAACAAATAGTGTGCCCAATCCATTTTGATTCCCTAACTACAATGCTCCGTCGCAAATAAAAATATGAATGGACATTCATCCTTTCGACATTTTCTTATGACTTTGCCTACTAAAATTTATGTTGCAAATATAATCTTCAATATTACTACACCTCGTGTACCTTGGCGAGTGCCATATTTTGCATAGACTTCCTCTACTTTCATATCCTTGGTTGTAATTGCTTCAACTGGATCCTCTCCTACGCGTGATAGTCCTGAGACTTTTTGAATTACATCTAGGTCAATTGGATGGGGTTTATTCAACCATAGAACTCCACCATGAACGTGACTCAACATAAGACTTATACAATGTGTAATGCTTGTAATGCTTGGACTTACCCTGTGTTAGAATCCCCTGAGGGAAGATGAAGAGATTGGCTAAACACAAAGCCAATTACACAATGAATAACTAACACAAAGACAAGCTAAATAGGCATGAACGCACACTATGCTTTCTCATTATCTAAATATACATATTTATATATATAATGAGAAGGGACCTTTGGGTTCCAAATTCCCAAGAGGTCTCTTGGACTCCTCCATGACTTTTCATATTCACCTAACTGTTACTCTTCATTTCACATGAATAAAAGGCTTAACAAATGACTATGCCAAGCAAGTTAGTAGAAGCTCACTTCTCCTGCTAAGTACAAGTGATCTCTAAAGTGGTAGTTTTGGCTGACCACCAATCAGCGGGGGACAGCAGAAGCTGGAGTCTTCTACTACATGGGTGGTTTAAAGTTGACCACAAACGAAACATGAAGGTGGTTTAATGATGACCACAAAATATGGAACTTGGATGGAAGGCTCATAGGTTCCTGGAACATTCCAAAATGATAGAAAAACTTGTATTTCTTCTACTAGATTAGTGGTTTAAACCTAACCACAAACTCTAGAACTTGGAGAAAATTCTCACTCAGAGGTTCTCTAGAACATTCCGAAAGGTTAGTATAATATGGTGCAATATTCTACTAAATGGATAGTCATGGCTCTGGATCTGACTTTGGCTATAGCTCTGAGTATGGTAGGGGACCAAGGCTCTGGATCTGATGCAAGATCGCTTGTTCTCGCTCTCTTTTCTCGTTCGCTTGTTTTTTATGTTCATCATTCCCCCTTATCAAGAACAACATGAGGATACTAAGTTGTCTCAATTGAAATATGTGTCAATACTTGTGAATGAACTCTCTGGTATGACTTATATATCTTCTTGGATATTAATGACCATTGCCAAGAAGCGATCCACCCATATTGAATCTTCTCTCTTGCAGGTTTCTTCAAACTGGAGCATCTTTTTTATGAGTGTGTATGTTTTCCACAATGGTTACAAGGGTGAAGATAAAAACAATTATATTTCATGTGTCTAACTCGATCACAGTGTTGGCATGTCAAACTCTAAACTAGAATGGATGAAGATGAACTCTCATTGTGGAATCCAATACTCTCAAACTGGATAGGCTTGGAGAAATCAAGAATGTGAACTGTCACTTCCTTGTCATATACAAGACTAGTTTCCTTTTCCAAATGTTGTCAAATGATATAAATGTTTTTACCGATGCAAGAAGTATTCATACCGAAATGTATACTTTTGGATTTTGTATTATCTAGGAGCTTCCCACATGCAGACTCTTACGGAAACCAATAACAAAGGAGGGGCACGATACAGTGGCGATTTGGGAATAAATATGCACCTCAGCATGCAAAAATGCCACCCTAGTTGCTTGCAACTGGCCTCGATTCAACTCCACGCACTATCTTCACTCGGTGCTTGAATCGAACAAATGTAATTCTTCGATAGGCTTGAATCCTCTTTTATGCATTTTTGTTTTCTTCTGAGGTGAAAACATGTAATTCTATATTCTGTAGTGGAAAGGGCGTGCACTTAAACGTTGTAGTCTATCAATACCAAAGGTACATAGAATGTCTCTTCACCAGACAATTTATGTCTCTTCTTTTCTAATATTGGATATTTGTTGGTACCGCCATCAACATAAAACACTTTTTTCTAGCATATTTGTGTGGATATATTATTGACTATGGGAATTTGTTCTTATTAAATATGTCTCATGTCGAATGAGCTACCCTGCATCCCCACATGGGCCGATACTCCATGACCTTTGTTTTTCTTATAAAGGCACGGCGGGATACATTTTATTTGAAAATATAATGATGTAGTTGTCCACAACAATTTCAAACCATTAAATATAGTAATTCCCACATATTTTTTACTGTTACCGCATGCCTCTCATCCCATCAACCAACTAACGAATTCCACGTAGCTATATTCAAAACGGATCTTTCCCACAAACTAGCTCCTTTCACTTGGATGCTACACCAGATTTCTTCATCAGAGTGATTTGGGCCCAATGATATCCCTTTGATGTGGATATACTTGTACCAATGTAACCTCTTCTTCTAAGTGTGGTTCTCTTCATGCGGATCTGCTAGAGTTTTGAGTTGCATCACTAAACCCATCACTAGGGTTTTGGCCTCTCTTTTCTTCTGGAAAGAAGGACAACGATATATTTTTCATGACCGCCACTAAATGAGTGGACTAGCAGATCCTCTTTGCATCCAACACTAGATCTTTCTCTACAGGTGACGTCTTCCATAATTTGCACCATCGACTTCTTTTACGACCTCCACTACAACCTCCTCATTGTTCAATTGGAAGACATTGAATCCTCTTTGGTGGTGACTCTTCTGATCACTTGGCCATTATTCTTGTTTCTATACATTGGAGCATATGATTTCTTTCCTCAAGTGGTATCTCTCTTCATAGCAATTAGTTCACAATAGTTTTGATCATATCTCGTAGAAAACTGGGCCAAACCGATGGAGGGTTCAAAAAATAAACACAATTGGAAAACATGATGTTGAAGATCCACAAGCCACCTCAAAACAATAAATCTTAGATCCACCAATAGCTCACGAGTTCAACATAGAATTTGATTCTCTTCTACGTTAATTTGAACATTGTTGCATGAATGGCATACCAAGAATGGAATCAAATCGCCCTCTTTTTGAAAGAGTCACCAAGCGAATGAGGATCCACAATCTTCGATTATAGATCGATGGAGGAGTTAGCTTGAAGCTCAATGAGAAGAGCTCAAAAATTCAAGAAGGGATCGGACTTCAATTATCCGAAGGTCCCATCCACTACTTGAACGAATGAGGCTTCTTTTGGAGTGCGACCACCATGAACTTGTGCTCCAACAAGAAACAACTTTCTTTTTCTTCTCAATAGAAACCCCAACAACGAGCACTTAAAAAACTGAATGTGATTAATGTGAAACAATATCCAAACCAATTCTTCTATGGGGACACCATTGCTTCATTGGCATGGGTATGAGGAATAACTTCATGGATCTTCACCTTCATAGATATACGTAGAGAGACATGGAGATTCATGCATAGAAAAAGTAAGATGAAACCACAGGTTCACCCACGCAGGTAGGTAGTGAAAGAGATACCAAATATACTCAAGTCATAACTCACACACGTTGTAGTAGAATAAATTCAAAAATCAAGAAAATATTCAGAGAGACAGTAGAACTCATGTCTGATTAGGGTTTTATTTTGAGAACAAGCAACCACTAAGGAAGGGGTTTGGCTCAGACCTTTGAGAAGGAAGAGAGATCAACCTTCACTCACAAGTAAGTATATATGGTACGCAGAGAGTTAGAAGGTGTATGCAGATTCATGCACATAGTGTGATATGAAAAAATATGCAAACTAAAAACCACACATGAATTTTCAAGTGAAATTTTCAAGAAAAACACTTCATTGATACCTCACCATGATAGCGACATATTGGAGCCACGGAGGAGACATGAGTAGGATAAATTGGATAGAAAAACCTCGCTCTGGTACCACTATTAGAATCCCCTTAGGGTAGGTGAAGACATTGGCTAAACACAAATTTAATTACACAATGAATAACTAACACAAAGACAAGCTAAATAGGCATGAACACACACTATGATTTCTCATTATCCAACTATACATATAGAGAAACGAACATTGGGTTCCAAATTCCCAACACGTCTCTTGGAATCCTCCATGACTTTTCATATTCACCTGATTCTTACTCTTCATTTCACGTGAATATACCTAACCCTAAGGATTAGGTTCTCAACACCCCAAAATGTGGAATATCTAGGACAAAACATAATCCCTGATTTGAATATCTTGCACACCTAGGGTTTTGGAACCACATTCTCTATATTATCATCTTTCACCTCGATCTCGACATAATTACTCTCTTCCAGTGTAGGAAAACTCTCTATATCTTGAAGATTGAAGTTCAAAAACTTCATTGATGGCAAGTTCCAAAGTATCTTGCCTTGAATATCCACCCAATGATCAATCTCAACGACGGGAATTTATGCCTCCTTTGCATCTTTATCCTTAGTCCTGGATTTGGATTTTACTGACTTTGCCATGGTCAAATTTGCTTCTATGACTGTAACCATGTCACACTGAAACTCAGAGATATAGTCTACAAACTCCCTAATCACTATTTAGACACTCAAAACAATAGAATAAACAATGTGACTAGCAAAATCTCCTTTTAAAATATTTTTGTGATATGTTACAACTATCTTCTCTTTCTTCTTAACCCCCACTCCAAATATTAAATGTTTCTCCTACCCAACACGATCTGCAAAATATTCTTATGATTTTATTCAGCAATCGCTCCGATCCTCTCATTATTGCATCCGTTGATCCACTTTTCTAGGAAATCTAGTTAATGATCATTTTATCATAAAGATGCGACACAATGTACTTATTACTTTTTCAAATTTCAAAGTTTTCCTACTTTACGACTATCCAATTGTCAAAATTTTCCATAAATGAACTAAATAACGTACTTTTTTCCAACTAATTACCTCCTACTTTACCTATTATGTACATAACTTTCAATCATTTCCCTATATTTCATACCTCTAACCCCTGAGGCCCATAATATGATTTTATTCAACTCCCATTAATTAATCCATTCAATGGATCACCCCATAAAGTATGCAACTTTACGGCTCCAGCTTCAGCGATGTAAGCAATATGGAATGGTCCCATCCATCACATGCACAACTTTCCCATGTGTTTAATGTAGCTTCTATCATACAGTAGTACCAAAGAACCAATTTCAACATCACACTTTCAAATATTTCTTTCATGCCATTCCTTCTGTCTACGCTTTTCCACCTATTGACTATATCCAGCAAGTAATGTGTGTTCCTCTAGCTCCATTAGGCTTTGCAACCGACTTTGTAAATATTCTTCATTAGTCATATTCATGGCAAGTAAAATCCACTAACATCATTGCTTCTTTTCCATAAACTAAGCAAAATTATGTGAATTTTGTCAATCACTTGTAAGTAATGCAATAAGCCCATAAAATTGTTGGAATTCTCTGGTCCCAATCATCTCTTTCAACATTACAAACTTTTTTCAATGCATGCTCTAGTACTTTATTAAATGCTTCAACAATCCCATTTTCCTATGGATGATATGGTGTACTCTTTTGAATATGAATCATAAATGCATGTGTCAACTTACTCCTGAATAGTAGCATTCAAAACATATGTACCTTGATCACTCATCAAAATTTTAAGACAACCAAACCTAGTGATGATATTTTTGAAAATAAAGTGCGCAGTAACTTTAGCTGTACATTCTTTCACCGGTGCTCCTTCTGCCTGTGAAATTTTCAATTACTAGGAACTAGATTCATAAGACAATTTCACCATAGAATATTTTAGACAATGAGAGAAGAAGAATAGAGAGAATAAATTATGGAAAATACTCTGTATCTTATTCATTGATATGATAACAATATATAATACATCCTCCATGGAGAAAATCAAATTTCTTTGAAGCAATATGGAAAGAGCAAAAAGAAAGGCTTAGGAAAGACAAAAAAACCCCTAGGTGGCAAAAGCAGTTTCCAAAACTGTGCTAGAGGCTCACAAATTTGGCAAGTATGGTATGGCAGCTCATGAGTGAGGTAAATGGAATGTAACGATGGCTTTAGAAGGTTATATATGATGTGGAGGTCGAATTGGCCAAGTGGCAAAAGATTCCAAGTAAACTAGCTTTATCTTTTCCATTAGAAAGCATAAAAAACAGGACAAAGCTAACTAAAACTGGATAGTGTCTTTCTAATTCAGGAATGGAATAAAATCAGATAGAATCCAAGAAAATCTTATCCAGGATCTATCCAAATTCATTTTTTGTGAATGAGGATAGCATGTGGTCCACTAAAAGACAAAACTGGCCTATTCTACCTAGTCAAAACTCAGGAAATTAATCATAAATGATTAATTAATTTTATCCTAAGTCTAGAATGACATAGTGGGTTTTTTAAATGTTCCAACACCCCCCCTTAAGCCTGACTTTATTTGATAGGAATTAGAAAAACATCAGAAATATAGGGCCCAAGCAACAAGGCTTATGGTCACCCCAATACAAAATAACTAGTCCATGTAAACCGGGGAAACAGGGAAAACCTCATGGGAACAAAATCCTCCCTCAAAAATGGACATGCTTGATGTCTTCATACTGTCATGTTGCTCATTTGAATGAGTTGAATGGGATGCTTCCGAGTAACTGACTTGATGAAGAGATTGTGGATGTCATGATCATGCATTAGTGCATCGATGTTGTGTAGGCAAGAACCATGTGTTGAAGCTCTATGAAGTTCATCTTCTGATGATGGAGGAGCATCAAATGAATTTTTCTTGCTGCTGTAACATACATAATCAAATCTGAAAACATAATCAATGATGGAAAGAAGATCTATGCATACTCCTTCCCAAGGAGAAACAATGAACTCAACAGGATCAATTTCTTCTGTAGCTGCAATGTGGTGTACTAGTTCTTGTACTTTCTTCTCAAACTGATGTAGAACCTTTCTGGTATTTAAAATGAGATCATGCAGCTCTGAAATATCAGAATGTAAGTCATATGGAGCAACAACCAGTAAATATGTGGAGTCTCCATGATCGAACATAATTTCAGTAGAAAAAATTTGAAAAACTAGATCACCCGGACAGCTGAGCGAGCCTGGAGAGTGTGAGGACTTGAATTTTGAACCATGAGTGATGGGGTCATGTCCATATGTGTGGAATATCAGTCCAAATAATTCCAAAACAATGGTTTTCCAACCAATGAAAGATATGCAAGACAAAAGTGCAACAGAGGCAAGTGACACAGTGTAGGAAAACATAGAATTGTGTAGTTTCTTAACTAGAGAACTTGGGGTTTGTAGGGTCTTTTGTGCATCCAAAGGTTGGGAATATGATGTGGGATATGTAATGACCTGCATATCATACTTTAAATCATCTTCTAAATCAGAATATAAAATATTTGAAGGATGGTGGAAAGACCTTTCAGAAGACAAGTCAGAAGCTAGTAAGAAATGACTAGTTTTGAGAGTAGACTTGGATGAACTGACTGAAGATTGTTCCAAGGAAGAGGTGGAGGTTTCTGATTCTGATATATCAGAATTTGAATCAATATCAGAGACATCATAATTATATTTCACTCTAGCACTCAAGGCATAAACATTATTACCTTTGGGAGAGGTTTGGAGACAGAGTTCTTGTTCTACAGCAACCTTGCCTTGTTCTTTATTTGCAAAGTCAGGAACATCTATGTTATGCTCTTCAAGCATCTTGGACATGATGTCTAATTTCTTCTTGAATCAATATTTCTCAGGATGAGTGCCTTTGAAGCAATAAGAACACTTGGGCTTCTCCTTCTTCATCTTCTTGGATTTGGAATCTCCATCAGAATCCTCTTCATCTGACAATATCTTCTATTTGGATTTTTCATTCTTGAAACTCTTTGCTCCATGAGCAACAAGTGTGAAGTCTTTGGAGGGTGATTGATCCCTCATTTGGACTAGCTTGTCCTTTTCTTGAGTGAGAGAATCAATGAATGCATCCAAGGTTGGCATCTTCCACTTGGGAACTGCAAGTCTTGTAGAATGAAAAGTAGACACAAATATTGAGTATTCAGAGCTCAGTTTTGACAGAATGGTAAGGATTAATTGCTCATCCTTCTTCTCTATACCACATTGCTTGAGTTGAAGCACTAGGTTCTTGAATTTTGATATGAACTCCTCCATAGAATCTAAATTACTTGTACTAAGAGAGGTCAGCTCAATCTCCAACAAATGACCTCTGAGCTCATCCTGTTTTCCAAAGAGAGACTCTAGCTTTGTCCACACTTAATTTGGAGTTGATAGAGAATCAATATGGAATAGAAGATCTGGAGATAAAAAGAGACAATGTAACCCATAAGCTTCATCAAGCCTATTGAACCATTTGGATTTTAATGCAATAGCTCCTGGCTCAGTTTCAATCCCCATAGTGACTCTATACGATCCTTTGCTCCAAAGCTGGATGATCATATGTGCCCTCCAGTCAAAGAAATTGAAGGGAGTGAGAGTCACAACTTTGGCTTGATTTTTCTCCATACTGATGCGCTCCTGGTAATGGTAATACCTGCAAAAAACACTCTTGGAAATTGTTTTGAATCAAGCTAGCTCTGATACCATGTGAAATTTTCAATTACTAGGAACTAGATTCATAAGACAATTTCACCATGGAATATTTTAGACAATGAGAGAAGAAGAATAGAGAGAATAAATTATGGAAAACACTCTGTATCTTATTCATTGATATGATAACAATATAAAATACATCCTCCATGGATAAAATCGAATTGCTTTGAAGCAATATGGAAAGAGCAAAAAGAAAGGCTTAGGAAAGACAAAAAAAACCCCTAGGTGGCAAAAGCAGTTTCCAAAATTGTGCTAAAGGCTCACAAATTTGGAAAGTATGGTATGGCAGCTCATGAGTGAGGTAAATGGAATGTAATGATGGCTTAATAAGGTTAGATATGATATGGAGGTCGAATTGGTCAAGTGGCAAAAGATTCCAATTAAACTAACTTTATCTTTTCCACTAGAAAGCAGAAAAAACAGGACAAAGCTAACTAAAACTGGATAGTGTCTTTCTAATTCAGGAATGGAATAAAATCAGACAGAATCCAAGGAAATCTTATCCAGAATCTATCCAAATTCGTTTTTTTGAATGAGGATAGCATGTGGTACACTACAAGACAAAACTGGCCTATTCTACCTAGTCAAAACTCAAGAAATTAATCATAAATGACTAATTAATTTTATCCTAAGTCTAGAATGACATAGTGGGTTTTTTAAATGTTCCAACACTTCCCAATGCGTCAAATACTCTATTGTTTTGATAATATATCTTGCTACATATCCTTTTTCTAGTGGACTAATCGGTCCCACAAAATCAATAGCCCACTTTTCAAATGGATCTAGTGCAATAACTAGAACCAACAATAGTTCATCGCGGGCTAATGGATTTCCTATGTGTTGGCATACATCACATATTTTACAATATTTTTAGCTTCATAAAACAACTATGGTCACCAAAAACCTATGTGCATTTCCTTTTGTGTTATCACATTACCCACCTTATGACCTCCTACGATGCCTTAATGCACTTCATATAGTATTATGTCACGTTCATGCTCCATCACACATATGTGCAGTATGCCATCAGGTCCAAGATTATACAAGTATCCAACTATCAACTGATAATCCTTACTCCTTGTAACCAATTGTCATCATTGCGCCATTATATAATCCTCAGGATCTTGTCATGTCATTAAAAAAACTATAATTTATGTAAATTGATCAAGTACAATGTCCACCAGAAACAACTATGCATCTAGAAGCTTTTCATCTATGCTTCCTTCTATATCTACATTATCAATCCTGGATATATGATCTAGGTTGACGTTATGTTTTCCAATATTTACCACAACTTCAAAATCAATTTCCTAAGAGATCAACAACAAATGACAAATCCTTCCCCCCCAACACTGGGTTGTTGACTAAATATTTCAAGGCAGAGTGATCAGTAAAAAATGTAAAGAAATTACCCAATAAATAATGTCATAATTTTTGTAATGTATATACCATTGTTTTTCCTTCTCGCTCCGTGATGGTGTAGTTCCTTTCTGCATCTGAAATCTTTATGCTCACAAAGGAAACCGGGTGATCTATATTTCCTTCTCCAAAATGCGCCAATACAATCCCCAAAGCTATAGATGAAGCATACACATGTACATGGAATATCTTCATCCAATATAGAAAATTAATATCGGTTTTGTCACCATATTTTCTTTTAAAATATAAAATTCATCTTGACATTCTGAATTCCATTCATATGTGTTCTCTTCTTTTAACAGGGTTTCGAGCGGCGTAGTAATATTGCCATAATTCCTATAAAATTCCTATAATATCATGTATTCCCAAGAGTAGTGCACAACATTTTTACAGAAGTGAGTGCGGGTAAATTCACTATCACTGCAACCTTATTTGTATCTACCAATATCCCTTCTTTACAAACTACATACCCCAATAATAATCCTACTCGTGTACAAAAAACACATTTTTTCAAATTCAAAGAAATTTGTAACCGTCTACAGTACAATCTACCAAAAGCGGACTTAAGGCGTGATCTCCCTAGTTCAACGCAAATCTAGAACAAGTGAGACAGAATATGAAATTGCTTTCCTAGATCTAGTTAAAGATCGAGTGATTAGATGTCCTACCTTTCAGATCGTGGATCCTTTCTCTTTGACATTTCTCCAAGCTTCACGGTCTTCAGATATCAGCTGCAAAACCTTTCAAGACATATAGAACAATACAAGTAGTAAAACACATATAAACAGTAACAGATCTAAGTAAACGGTTAAGCAAGTAAACTACACAAACATCATTAATACAACAACATTTGGTGGAAAGAGTTTATATTACTGTATTAAAAAGGGGAAGTACAAAGAAAAAGATGATTACAACCAAAGCTTAACGCCGCAATCCTCCTCCAACAAGCCAATGCCAAAGCCTCCAAAGGAATTATAGGTCCCCAAGATATGAGTAGGGATCTCCTAAGCTAATTTCACCAACATGCAAGTACTATAGACTTCCTCCCTTTGGAATGGAGAGGGCTCTTGTATTTATAGGACCAAGTGGATAGAGTAGGTTGAGGATTATGGGGAGAGGGTTAAGGGATCCTCCCATTAGGATAGGGAACCGAAGGCCAACTCACCTAGGAGTTAGGGATAGGGATCCACCTCATCCAACTTCTAGAATTCGCTCGAAAGCTACCTTTATCTCATAAAACTGACTCTGGCGCAGTCTGTATGAGGAAAACCTACGCCGGTGCACCTTGCTATAAGACAACATGCGCCGGTCTAATTAGGAGTGTGGATAAAGGACATCAACTTGCTCCAAATGACTAAATTGATCAGGGGAATTTAGGGATTTAGGCACTGAGGTCACATGTATCTCATTATGGTGTAGATTTTGGGTGTAACAGAATGCCCCCCAAAGCACAAAGCTGTTGAAACTAGACAAGTGAAATGCTTTGACAGAAGGATTGGCAAGGACTTGTCAGAGAGAAAATGCCGTTGTAGTACAACTGACTCTGAGAACACAGTCTTGTATGACTCACAACATGGTTGCCGACCAATACATTGCAAATCCATGGTAGTAATGACCGACTGAACACAATCATGGATACTGGACACAAGCATATATCCATGATGAGATGATAACACAACCATGACCAATACAAAAGTGGATCCGTGTAATATGACTCAAAACAATCTCCATCGCAACCTGGGTAAAACATGACTCCCCAGGGTCTTCAAGCTGAACCCGCAATGATACGAATCTATCGATGTGATTACAAATGTCTTGACGTCGAACATGGTAGAAACCACTTGATTACCGGTCATTGATGTATATCATTAGCAAGCGCGAGGAAATCAACATTGGTGTCAATGATCCCCAAGGCATCATAGTACATATTGTTGAAATATTGTAACTTCAAAGAATATTATATTTGTATAGTATTTATTCCGGAGATGTTCCATACCTACGATGTGATTATACTATAAATCCGGAGATGGTTATTCCTCCGAGTTGGGTGTGGTAACTAGGGTTATTAGACCCACCATGTGGGGGTCGGCCCAGTCAGTTATAATGGGGTATTTAACCTAATGGTTAAATACGAGCCTACATGTACTTGTGTAAAATATATATCAGAGTAGTGTATAAATAGAGGAGGTGTGTTCCTCATTATACACACACACTCACTTGAGGATAGCACACTTGTGAAGGAGAGGTCTGCAATTGTGGAGAAGGAGATCATGTCTCAGGGTTTCATCTTTGTATATTGCTGGTCATCTATATTGAGGAAGCTTTGCTGGGTTTTCTACCCCATGAGGGTTTCCCAGGATAAATCTCTGTCTCTTGTGTTTATGCTATGCTGCTTGTTTCTTCAGTGATCCTGTATATGCTATTATTGTGAAATGGAATGTAATGCTGCTATTTTCTTTCTTATCATATTGAATTTTAACATGGTATCAGAGCTAACCTGAAGGAACACAAGGTATGGCACTAACGACACTTGCTTTACTTACGACAATTTAAAGGTTAGGGTTTTACATAGAAAAACCAGTCATCGTATAACTTTCGCTATAAATCCGTTTTGGCGAAGTTTTCGGATCTGAAATTGTTACAGGACGAAGATTAAATCTCCAGGTACCTTGTGTCCAAAGGAAAACCTCTAATTCGTTGTACTTTGTGATTTATGATCTGTACAATATAGGGTTTCTGCCTCTTCCAGATCTGAGTCAAAATCAGGTGACCTTGGGAAAAAGGTCATATCTTGGGCTAGAAAGCTCCAAATGAAATTTAGTAAAAAGTGACACGTAGTACACAGTCTGTACTATCTCATAAAACTTTTTCAGAGGCCGAAGTTGAACCAGTGACATGTGGCACTCCGTACAAGTGCGCTCTCCTGTATTATCCCATAAACAGGTCATGTTGCAACATTTGGAATAACTCTCTCTCAGAGAGTCCAATTGAGGTCAGACCTATCAGGATGGAAAGTTAACAGGCCGAGCTATCTCAGGAAACTTTTTTCAGAGGCCGAAGTTAAAACAGTGACACGTGGCACTCCGTACAATTTCGCTCTCTTGTTTTATCCCAAAACAGGTCACGTTGCGACATTTGGCATATCTCTCTCTTAGAGAATCCAATTGAGGTCAGACCTGTCAGGATGGAAAGATAACAGGTCAGGATATCTCAAGAAACTTTTTTAGACCCTGTGGATCAAAAATTTCAGAGTTACACCAGAAACAATCAGGTACATATTTCTGTCAAAACAGAATTATTTTTTTTGGTACCTTCATTCATGGCTTCCGGAATTTAGGGCTTTGGAGAAAGTTGGAATTTTTGTAATCGGAGACCATGGCTGGATGCTACTCATCAAAATAGAAATTTAAAGACCAAGATCAGAATTTTTGGTTGGGAAGAAGGCCGGGCTTGATTAGACCCTAGTTCGGGACTTTGATCAGAAAAGTGGAAAATTAGGGCTTCTGTAAAAATGGGAATTTTTGAAATCTGTGACCACGGCTGGAAGCTCCTCAGAAAAATAGAAGCTTAGAGCTTTGGATCAAACATTTTGATTGGGAAGAAGAGTGGGATTCATCAAACCCCAGTTCAGGGTCACGTCCAGTGAATCTGGAAGTTTCAAAGGCAAAATTGAGGAGTGAAACTTTGCAGTTTTCAAATTCTGAATATGCTAGTTTGATCAGCTCAGCAAGCCATATTCTTTCATCCATTCAGAAGTGTGAAAGTCAAAGTTTGAATCTTTAGGGTTTCTCTAGCAAACCCTAATCAAGCTCCAGATCAAGTTTCAGGGGGAGTTGAGGCTAAGGCCTTACATAAGAAGACTACAAGAAGTCTCGACAGGTATGACTTAAAGAGGTTCAGGTATGTCTTGAAATCTAATTCTTGATTAAGTTCATGATGTGTTTGCCTTCATATTATTTACTAGTACAATCTTGATTAATGTTAGAATTGTGTTATCACCCTAGTAACAATATGAATGCATGTGAATGATCAAAGACATTCATTGATTAGGGCTATATGATTGTACTAATGCATTATGGTGTTGTGTGAGGTTGATGCTGTCTGCTAACAAGATATAGGTACATCACAAAAGACAAATCAAGTTCCATGACCATGACATCATGAAGACAAAGACTCATCCATAATCTTTGTTCTACTTACAAGGTATGTATGACTTTATTATATTATGATTAACCTATGAGACATGCAGGTTCTAGCTCAGGATCTCTAAATCATTGAAGAGATTGTTTAGGTATGTTGTACATAACTAAGCAGGTATACTAATCCAGGTATGTTTTCCTATGTCATGTTAAGAATCTTACCTTGTATTGGGATCCCTTATATAAGTATACTTGGTATGATTGGTTATGCTTATTCATAAAGTTAGTAATCAAGGGATTATGCATATTATGTCTTTTATCTTGATTGATGATATGCATGAGTAAAATAAGACTTCCCTGAAATCTTGAATAATAATGTTTATTAACTATAATCATGACTATACATTTTCAAGATTATTTAGAACTATAATGTTTTGATAACATTTAGAACATACTAATGGGTGTATGTTTGTGTATGAGATCATGAGGATGACACTTGAACATGCACAGTGGTACAGAATGAATAGAAGTTCAAAAGACATACAGAAGATCAAGCGGGAGGCAACCACACAAACATAAAAGATAAGTATTTGAGTTGTTATTTGAAATAGTAAATGATATTGCCTGTAATAGGTTGTATGCATATCTGTATTCCTATAATATATCATGCTAAGTGTAAATATTCATAGAACATTAAACAGTATACTACTAATATGCATATGATTGGTAAGTTGGACAAACATTCCATTGTTGCTTGTCTAGAATGAAACCTCTTTGCTGACATGCTGAGAGTTGTGCACACTCTCGATAGTATGTTCTGGTAGAGATGGAAGGCATCTAGATAGCCACTGTATGCATACAGGATATGGGAAAGTGTTGTGCCAAAGTATTGGTCAAGATAGTTGCATAACTATGTAAATGATATCCGTATGCATAATAGGTTATCATGTCAATATGATTTGATGATTATGAAGTATTACTAATCCTGTACTTAATTTTGATTTGTAGGAAAGATCATGATGAATGATGAACACTGAACAAGCAATGGATGTTCAACAAGAAGATTTACAAATCAAACAAAATATAGAAGGCTCATGGCTAGAAGATCTTCTTAGAAAGAGGAAGAGAATCATGATGAAATGTTTGCTCCAAGTGGCTAGATAAAACCATTCTCTTAATGGTGTAATCAAAGAAGAAGTGTGATTTAGGTTCTGTATGGGTACCCAGGATCGATAATCAATTGATGAGCTTAATGATCACCACGAGTGATGTGGATCTCAACCTTTGCTACAAGGTTGAATATGGTTTGTTATACATAGATGACATGGATGCAAGAAGGAACTCACCACAGAGTTCGAATAATATTGAGGCTCATATCAGTAGACCCATCTATCGAGAGATGGCACAGATAGATATGCAGAAAATCATTCAATGCAGAGTGTGAATGATGTTCAGTCACAAAGGGAGAATTGACAGTTTCTTAATAAGCTTGGGCTTTACCAAAAGTAAAGTTGTTCCTAACCTTTACCTTAAGGCTATGGATCATAATATTATTATGATATCTTTCGTATAGGGAATGAGAAACAGATCATGAAAAGAAAGAAGAAGATGGCTGCAGAAATGAAAAAATGAAAGATCTCAGATTGATGCATTACTTCCTAAGTCTGGAAGTATGGCAAGGCTTAGAAGGAATCTTTCTCAACTAGGGAAAGTGTGCTGAGAAATATTAAAAGGAATTGATGTGTTGGAATGGCCACTCTCATGAATTCCAACTTGAAGTTCTTAGCAGATGAATCATTAGAGTTAGTGGATATAACTCTGAACAGACAAATTATTGGGTCTTTGATATATCTAACATATACTAGGTTAGATATATGCTTTGTTATGAACACCTTGAGTCAGTATCTAGTGGAAACTAGATGTGTTTACCTGATAGTTGCAAAGCATGTGATGAGGCACATAAAGGACACGATAGAATTTGATCTATGCTATCTTGAAGATCATGACTTCAGATGGCTATTCAGATTCTGATTGGGCAGGAAGTGTATCAGACAGGAAGAACACATCGAGAGGATGTTATTGTCTGGGATTAGCCATGATCTCGTGGTTTAGCTGGAAGCAGTCTAGTGTGGCTCTCAGCACAAGCGGAATATATGGCTGCTTGCTCTGCAAGTTGTGAAGAAGTTTGGCTTTAGGATTGTTTGACTTAGAGATAGAACCAACTGAGATCCTATGTGATAATTAGAGTTGTATCAAGATGACATAGAATCTAGTGTTCCATGATAAGTCAAAGAACATAGGGAACTAACAAGATATGACGCAGAAAGGAACTCTAAAGTTTGAATTTGTAACAGGTTACCATTGTACTAACCAAACCTCTGTCTCAAGTGAAATTTGAATACTTCCGAGACAAGCTTGGTGTAGTTCAAAAGGACCCTCCTCGAAAGGGGGAGTAGTATAGTCACTGATCATAAGTTGGTCTCATCGAACAACAAGGTCGATGATGAGGTAACCTATTCTCTACACCTAGATACTTAGAAATATTTAGATTTAGGACTCTTATGCTTAGAATACTTTGTTTTACATGCTTTTGATGATAGATGTATTGGTAAGAATACATACTTTTGATGACACATGTATTGATTAATGTACTTGTATGGTTGAGGATACTTGTACTTGTATTGATGAGAATACATGTGGGGATTGTATCATCCCCAGACTTTGGTCCCTGAATTGATCCGTAGACGTATGGTCTCCGAAAATGAAGTCCTTAATGAACAGTTGAGGGGATTGGATCATCCCTGGACTTTCAGTCCTAAAGAGAGCCGTAGACGTGAGGTCTTCGAGAATGAAGTCCTTAGTGGACAGTTGAGGGGATTGGATCATCCCTGGACTTTCAGTCCTAAAGAGAGCCGTAGACGTGAGGTCTTCGAGAATGAAGTCCTTAGTGGACAGTTGAGGGGATTGGATCATCCCTGGACTTTCAGTCCTAAAGAGAGCCGTAGACGTGAGGTCTTCGAGAATGAAGTCCTTAGTGGACAGTTGAGGGGATTGGATCATCCCTGGACTTTCAGTCCTAAAGAGAGCCGTAGACGTGAGGTCTCCGAGAATAAAGTCCTTAGTGGACAGTTGAGGGGATTGGATCATCCCTGGACTTTCAGTCCTAAAGAGAGCCGTAGACGTGAGGTCTCTGAGAATGAAGTCCTTAGTGGACAGTTGAGGGGATTGGATCATCCCTGGACTTTCAGTCCTAAAGAGAGCCGTAGACGTGAGGTCTCCGAGAATGAAGTCCTTAGTGGACAGTTGAGGGGATTGGATCATCCCTGGACTTTCAGTCCTAAAGAGAGCCGTAGACGTGAGGTCTCCGATAATGAAGTCCTGAATGAACATGCAGGGGATTGTATCGTCCCTGGACTGAGGTCCCAGAATAGAGCCGTAGACTGGGTCTCCGATAATGAAGTCCTGAATGAACAGGCAGGGGATTGTATCATCCCCGGACTTCGGTCCATGAATTGATCCGTAGACGTGTGGTCTCCGAGAAGTGGGGATTGTATCATCCCCGGACTTCGGTCCCTGAATTGATCCGTAGACGTGAGGTCTCCGAGAAGTGGGGATTGTATCATCCCCGGACTTAGGTCCCTGAATTGATCCGTAGACGTGAGGTCTCCGAGAAGTGGGGATTGTATCATCCCCGGACTGCGGTCCCTGAATTGATCCGTAGACGTATGGTCTCCGAGAAGTGGGGATTGTATCATCCCTGGAATTCGGTCCCTGAATTGATCCGTAGACGTATGGTCTCCGAGAAAGTGATTTTCGATGTGGTTACTTGTATCGGTAGGATACTTGTATTGATGATGTGGTTACTTGTATCGGTAGGATACTTGTATTGATGATGTGTTTACTTGTATCGGTAGGATACTTGTATTGATGATGTGGTTACTTGTATCGGTAGGATACTTGTATTGATGATGTGGTTACTTGTATCGGTAGGATACTTGTATTGATGATGTGGTTACTTGTATCGGTAGGATACTTGTATTGATGATGTGGTTACTTGTATCGGTAGGATACTTGTATTGATGATGTGTTTACTTGTATCGGTAGGATACTTGTATTGATGATGTGGTTACTTGTATCGGTAGGATACTTGTATTGATGATGTGTTTACTTGTATCGGTAGGATACTTGTATTGATGATGTGGTTACTTGTATCGGTAGGATACTTGTATTGATGATGTGGTTACTTGTATCGGTAGGATACTTGTATTGATGATGTGGTTACTTGTATCGGTAGGATACTTATATGGTTACTTGTATCAGTGTGGATACTTGTATTGATGATATGTACACTTGTATTGGCATGAATACGTGTACTAATGATGTGGATACTTGTATTGTTATGGATACCTGTATTGATGACGATGCTGATGATCGTGAGATGACGATGCTGATGATCGTGTGATGACGATGCTGATGATCGTGTGATGACGATGCTGATGATCATGTGATGACGATGCTGATGATCGTGTGATGACGATGCTGATGATCGTGTGATGACGATGCTGATGATCGTGAGATGACGATGCTGATGATCGTGCGATGACGATGCTGATGATCGTGCGATGACGATGCTGATGATCGTGCGATGACGATGCTGATGATCGTGCGATGACGATGCTGATGATCGTGTGATGATGATGTTGATGATTGTGTGATGATGATGTTGATGATCATGTGATGACGATGCTAATGATCGTGAGATGACGATACTGATGATCGTGAGGATCCAGATGTTGATGTTCTTGTAGCTGTTCGAGTGCTGCAGAAGATAAAGACTCAGTACTGAAGATGTTGATGTTCCAGTATTGAAGATGTTCCAGTAACTGCTTGAGTTACTGATGATGTTGAGAAAGCTTCCAATGATTTATAGATGTATCATGTATGATGTTGATGACTCCTTGCTTGTGCAGATACTGTTATAATATCCTTCTCGTTAAGGGGGAGTGTTGAAATATTGTAACTTCAAAGAATATTATATTTGTATATTATTTATTCCGGAGATGTTCCATACCTCCGATGTGATTATACTATAAATCCGGAGATGGTTATTCCTCCGAGTTGGGTGTGGTAACTAGGGTTATTAGACCCACCATGTGGGGGTCGTCCCAGTCAGTTATAATGGGGTATTTAACCTAATGGTTAAATACGAGCCTACATGTACTTGTGTAAAATATATATCAGAGTAGTGTATAAATAGAGGAGGTTTGTTCCTCATTATACACACACACTCACTTGAGGATAGCGCACTTGTGAAGGAGAGGTCTGCAATTGTGGAGAAGGAGATCATGTCTCAGGGTTTCATCTTTGTATATTGCTGGTCATCTATATTGAGGAAGCTTTGCTGGGTTTTCTACCCCATGAGGGTTTCCCAGGATAAATCTCTGTCTCTTGTGTTTATGCTATGCTTGTTGTTTCTTCAGTGATCCTGTATATGCTATTATTGTGAAATGGAATGTAATGCTGCTATTTTCTGTCTTAGCATATTGAATTTTAACACATATCATCAAGCGTGAATAAATGAGTTGAATTCGAACGTTGGATGAAATATTTCAATCAAGAGTCAATGATGTAAACTCATGTCGAAAGCGAGGTAACCTTCCATTGAGGTATGCAGGTCCAAGGTACTCGGTTGGTTTCTAGATTCAATCCTTGGATGATGTGTTGAGGTCGACAAGGATGAATCCATCGAAGGAGGTCCATGATGAATCCCCCATCAATGACATGAAACTCGATAACAGATGTTTGGAGTAGATCAGATGGTATAGTAACATGCAAGACTGACTCAGAGTATACCGACATGGAGGAGGGTGTACTGACTGCAAATGATGAGCGGTGAATGTATTCTTGAACATGGGCATGGCATGACTTGGCAGTATTGACATGGCGAGGATGACGCCAACTCCTAATGCAACTGATGATGGAAGTATTCTTTGTATGGCCCAAAGGAGTAACAAGACTTGGGAAGTAGGCAAAACTCGAGGACAAACAGATGACCCAAGTACTGTATGCAAATCCAAATGAGTGCCATGTTCAAGAACGACTAAGTACTGCCACTGGTAAAAGTGTAATACAAAAACTTTCATTTTTCCCCATCATGACTGATGAGTGCCTCATGTGTTTTTGATGAGCTTGATGAGGATAACCAGATGCTCAGTATATCTCATCTCATAGATGAGTCCAATCTCAAATATTTTCCGAACCTGGGAAAGGAGGGGTTCGTCCCATGACGGGCCCTTCAATGTTGAGTTTTAACAAGTCCATAGAAGGTAAACTCGGTGTCATTTCATGTTTAGAGAGTATGAAAAGAACTAAAGAACACTCCAAAGGTCCTTTTTCATAATGTTAGCCTCTTCGCCCGGAAAAGGGTAAAACAATGCGAGAGAGGACTCTTCCAGTCATGATAGGTTGGAGTATTCCGTTTTCGTAAATAGTGCCCCCCGGTCCGAAAAAGGGGTAAACTATCACCAGGAAGACGACCATTCAAATACTTTAACAAGCATGAATGTGGCAAGTTCTCTTGCCGATCTTTTCGTATTTTGAGAGCCTGAAAATAGCTTAAAGAAAGACTCCAGGGGGGTTCCTTTTTCGTAGGAGTTTTAACAAGCCCGAAAAAGTGATAAACCATAACTCAGTAACTTATTCTCATTGTTTCACGAGCACGAGAAAGAGCAAAGAGTTAGCTCGGTTGTCATTTAATAATTTACATTAATGAGCGAAATAATGACAAAAATATGCTTGACGAGTGTTCATACCTTAGAATGTACGCAGAAAGACCATAACCGCAAAAAATCGGATCAGAATAGTACTAAACTTCACTTGTACATTGAAACTAGGTCAAAAATGATTAACCGGATATAAATAAGCTTAACTATAGAAAAATAACCCATTTAAAAATAAATTAAAAAAGGAATATGCTCTTTTTCAATATAAATAGGGGTAAATAGCAAAAAGAATTACTATTTGTTTTTTACCAAGTTGGAGAGGTGAAAAGTGCCCTTTGAAGCCGTTTTTCTTTTGTTGATTCCGAGAGCCGTCATCCGTCATTTCAGGTGCCATCAATGATGGGTAACCCTAAACCTACCCAATTAACTTTTCAGTGGATTAGAATTTGCTTTTTCATGTTTTTAGGTATATTTTGAGCTTGTTAAGTTGGTAGGTTTGCGTTCACGGGCTGGCGCAGAAAGCCCATTCAGGATCTGCGCCGGTGCAAAACCCGAAAGGTAGTTCTGCGCCGGTGGCGCACTGTCCAAATGGACGCTCCGCGTCGGCGCAAACGGCCAATTTGAACTCAAAACCTAGCCAAAAATTAAAAAAAAATTGATGGATGGGAAAAGTTCTAAAGATGTTTAAATGGCTTTCTTGGCAGGTTTGGAGTGACACAATGGTCCTTGAGTGGCGGTAACGTGAGCATGAGCTCGAAGATGTGCAAGTGGAAACAAATCCACAAAGTGTTGCAGCATTGAGGAACTGTGGGATACTCAAGTACTTTCGAGTGTCGGGTATGAGATCCCATGACCAGCTACTGACATACCTCGTCCAATGTTGGGACCCCATTTAGCAGTACTTCCGGATCGGTGAGCACACGCTTACCATAGATGTCGAGGACATCTAATTTCTGACAGGGTTATCCCGGCAAGGGAACCTTGTGTCTTTGACCGGTTCACGAGGTGGTGGCCATTCGGTCTAGTACATGATAGACCAGTGGTGTACTCCGGGTACAGCAATGGTTGGTGGGAAAATTCCCATCAAGCATGTCAAGGATCCGGACCTACGAGTGGTACTCTTCACCATTGTGCAAGTTGCTAGTAGCCGAGCTGATCACTTTGAGAGCAAGTCGCAAATGATGTATGGTAAGGAGTGTATGACTCCTACCTTGTTCAATTGGTGCGAGGGGCTCCTCACAGGCTTCAAGGATCAGTTGACCAAATGTCAGCGCGGGGCGCTGAAGCAGTTCAGATATGGCTTGGTATCAGTATCTTTCATGCTGGAGCCGGTGCCTCACTTGCGCCCGCAAGTGGACTTCGAGGATCAAGACGCACGTGATCCTCACATGCTGAGATGGACAGAGGTGATGGCTCTCCATGGTGGTGGGGGTCCCATCATCAGTTTTGGTACTGGATTCTTCTCATGGCTGCAGGAACAAATCCTCATGGTGGAGTATTATCCATATGTCGGTACAGACTTGCGGGGAGATATAGACCTAGTGCTTCTGGAGGGGACGCAGTGGGGCGACATCGGTAAGAACAACTGCTTTGTGTTTTTAATATTTTATATATTTTATGATTTTTTTTGTAGTAGTGATGATAAAATTTACATGTTTCCGTACAGACGTGGGTCCAGAGCAGCCACTTGGAGTCTCTCACCTCATGCGGAGAGGAGGAGTGCTAGAGATGGAACCCGCAGTCTGTGATGCTCTTGAGGAGCAAGAGGTGGCCGGGGAGTAGCTCTAGCAGATGACCTCAGACATTCCGGAGCCTACTATGCATGATCTAACCCTCTATTATCAGGAGTTGACGGTTGGGGTATCCGCTCGTTTCGACACGCTACTCCAGAAGGTGGCGAGGGTCGTAGTCTGTTACCATGCTCAGCTTGGTGCTGAGCGTCCTAGAGTCGTGCGACGTAGAGTTTAGGCACATGGTTTATATATGTATAGACTAAAATCTTATAGGATTCAGACTTTTTGTAGAGATGACTCTTACTGAAAGCTAGCATGCTTCAGATTTTGTATCAGCACTACAATTTTGTACTTTTGTACGGATTTATATACATTATGTGTTCTAGGATGATTAATGTGATCTTGTTTACCTTTTTTGTCATACAATGCATTATTTACATGTTATGTATGCTTTTATATTTCATAAATATGTTATGTGTGTGCAATGTACCAATCTGGAATGAAATTGGCCATCGAGTCGGAAACTGTGTTCATGTCTCGTGGAATATGCAGGTATTGAATAGATTCAAAGGACCTTTCTAGAAGATGGACTCGTCTGAAGAGACGGAGTAAAGTGGGGTCATGGATAGCGTAGATCCGGCTGAGATGAGAAACCACTAGTTGTGAACCCAAATAGATAACAACGTGGTTCATACCCAAGGAAAGAGCGTCGTTTAGGGTTCCAATGACTGCCTGATACTCTGCGGCATTATTGGTTGCTAATCCTAGGCAAAATCCTCCTGAGCTAATGAGCTCGCCTGTCAGGGAATAAAGTACCCAGGCTGCCGATGCAAGGTTACGGGTATGCCGGCTGGCGCCGTCTGTGAATCTGTAGCAAGTTTCCATCTGCACATGCAGACAGAACATAGTATAAGAAACAAAACAAGACCTAGACACACTAAAACAAAACCATCACACCACACAAAACACACACACCGTGTACAGTATATACAAGATGTCTATGCGTGAAAGACTCAAGCATAGTTCTTCTTCAGGTAGAGCCCATTACGGGGCTCTCCTAAATATATCCCATCATAGTCCTCTAGCTCGTAGGCTCCCTTCTCTAGGACACGTTTTACTATATATGGTCCGTGCCACATGGAATCGAACTTACCTGCCCCCAGCTTATCGTTCCTTTGGTCGTATGTGAGGACCAAATCACCTTCATTAAATATGTGAGGTTGGACCGACCTATCGTATTGTGCCTTTATGCGCTTCTTGTGTGCCTCGTTTCCAAGAGCAGCATCGCGGCGGGTCTCGTCAAACTTTGCATGGTAAAGGAAACGTTCTTCCTCAGAAGTGGTGTTCAGAAGAAGTTCAACTGCGAATTTGAGTTATGGAATCGCGCACTCTATTGGTAGGAATGCCTCCAATCTATAAACTAACTGGAACGGTGTAAATCCGGTGGTAGTCTTAATGGAATTCCTATATGCCCATAGTGCGGAAAAGAGCATGTTGTTCCAGTTGGACTTATGGGTGCCCACCATGCGTTGAATCATGGTTTTCAAGACCTTGTTGATGGCCTTTACTTTTCGATTGGACTGCGGGTAGTAAGGTGTTGAGTTTTCATGACGAAAACCCAATCTGGCACTCAGCTCATCGACCATATGGTTCTGAAAGTGATATCAATGGTTGGTGACTATGTCTTGGGGGACTCCGAACCGTGAAATGACATGATTGAACATGAAGAGTGCGGTGGTTTTGTCGTTGTCAGTGTATGTAGGCATAGCCTCGGCCCACTTTGTAAAGTAATCCACGGCTACTATGACGTAACCATTCCCCCCAGCCGAGGTAGGCTTACAGTGCATGAAGTCAATGCCCCATTTTGCAAAGGGGCCAATGGCAATAACCGAGTGTAGCAGGGCGAGATGGGTGCGCTTTTTCATTTGAAAATGTCTGCATGGGGAACATTTTTTTACGGACTTGATGAAATCTTTGAAGATGGACGGCCAGTAATATCCCATGCGCAGTATCTTCTGGGTTGTAGCCATCCCAGAGATATGACCACCACAAGCCCCAGAGTGCTGGTCATTCAATACATGTTCATCCTCCTCGTGTGTCAGATAATGTCACATAATGGAGGTATCGTTAACGATCAAGTAGTACTTGGTGTGGTGGCGTATACGACAACGGTCATCATGACACAATTGGGAGTTGAAACGTTGGGTCTGTAGATATAAGGTAATATTCCCATACCACGGGTCGGGCGTGCTGATGAGGAACAATGATTCATCTGGAAGAGAATCATTGGGCTCAGATTCTACATCAACACGGGGAAGATCGCAGATGAGCTCAACAAACACCAAAGACTTCTTAGACTTGGCTTTCTCGAATAGGAGATTGAACTCCTGAAGTATCACAATCCAGCATGAATACTTGCCCCCAAGTACTTGACGTGTTAAAATGTGGTACATAGGGTTTGAGTTGGTGGTGATGGTGCTGGTGTGGAGTAGGATGCAGTGAAGGAACTTTTGGATGGCAATGACTGCCGTGAGAGAGAGCTTCTCGACATGTGAATAACAGATTTCAGAGTCAATAAGACCCTTACTTAGGTAGTAGATCACATGCTCCTGGACGTTGTTTTCCTCCTGTACTAGGACCATGGAGATCGTGGTGGAAGAAGCAGCGAGATAAAGGATATAATCCTTGTAGTAGTTGGGCGATTGGAGCATAGGGGCATGCGTAATGGCATGTTTCATACTATCGAAGGATTGTTGCGCTTGATCGTCCCAAATGAACGGAACGTCCTTCTTGAGTAGTCTCATATAACCCTGCGTCTTTTTCATGAAATTAGAGACAAAACGTCATAAGTAAGTTGCCTTCCCTTGCAAACTTTGAAGTTTCGTGATATCAGTAGGAGGTGAGAGAGCAACAATGGCTTCCACCTTCAAGGGATCAATGTGGATCCCATCTTTCGAGACAATGAAATCGAGGAGGCATCCAGACTCGACGCATAAGATACACTTGTGAGGGTTCAGACGAATGTTATACCATCTGCATATGAGGAATACCGTTGTCATATGATCAATGTGGAAGTCACGCTGCCGTGAATGAGCGGGGAGATAGTCGATATAAGGTTCCACAAATTCCTTCACGTCATGAAAATCATACGACATGGCCCACTGGAATGTGGCACCAGCATTTTTTAGACCAAAAGGGAGCTTGCGATAAGAAAACATGCCCCAAGGGAATATGAAAGTTGTCTTATGTTGATCAGCCGAGTGGATCTCAATTTGGTTGTAACCGGAAAAGCCATCCATGAATGAGAAAATGACACTTCTGGAACAATTGTCTATGATCTGGTCGATAAAGGGAGTGGGATAGTTATCCTTAGGATAAGCTTTGTTCAAATCCCGATAATAAACACAGACACGAATGGTGCCCTGCTTCTTAGCTACAGGGACGACATTTGAGACCCATTATGTTAATGGAATAGTGTAAATGAAACCGGCCTTCAAGAGATTTTCAATCTCTACCTTAATCGCTGCAGTTTTCCTAGGGTGTACTAGTCGGAGATTTTTCCGTACTAGTTTAGCATCAGGATAGGTTTGAATCTCATGCAAAACAATAGCAGGGTCTATCACGGGCATTTCCTCATAGGTCCAAGCAAATACGTCTCTAAATTGCTTGAATAAGGCCGTGAAAGTAGTAATCTCTTCAGGGGAACACTTCTGGCCTAAATGAATGTGTTCCACTACACCAGGAGTAACTGATATGTCTACCGGAATGGTAGGCTCGATGTTGGCCAAATTTCCTTCCGTGTCCGTATGGCATGTGAGTATCGGGGACTGAGGGAAAGGGTAGACATCCGGCGTGAAAATAGTGATGATTTGGTTCTCCGCAGTATCCAATTGGGGAAGGAAAGAGGATCGATGATGGAGGTCTTCCCACAAAGGGTCGTCCCCACTTATAATCTCCATAATGTACTCATTGGAATGAAAAGTCTAGAGCAGAGGATCGGGTAAGGACGATGTTCGCTATAGAGAACAGGATGTAGAGGCCACAACTAAGTGGTCCTCTGGTGTTGAATGGATAGCCTCGTAAGTAATTTCAACGGGTGAAAGAGGCATAATGTCTCCAATCAGGTGCATAGTGGCTTCATCAGGTACGAGCCATGGATCAGTGGGGTTGGGAACAGAGGATATCATGTTCACCGAGGCAACATGGTTAGGGGGATCTGAGGTTGGAAAAACACCGATAAGAGATGAATATTTTATGAGGCCTACCCCCACGCTCTCATATGGTTGCGAAGATTGCCCGAGTAACGGGACATTATCACCGGGATGAGTAGCGGTGTCTAGTGTACAGAAATCCAGTTGGTCGACAGTGACAATTCGTCCTTGATGGGGGAATTGAACAATGCGGAAGACAGATAATGCAACTGCAGTCATGGCATAAAACCAATTACGACCAAGTAAAAGATTGTAATCTAAAGGGGCGGCGACCACTTCCACATTAATGGTTGCGGTCTTACCCCCCAACTCGACTTCCAAGGCTTGTAATATCCCATGAGGTTGGAAACCACGACCGTCAAATGCTTTCAAGGTGGTGGGAGAACGGTTTAACTCAGGCGAACCAATGGCTCTCCAACACGAAATCGACATGACCGAGGTAGAGGCACCTTCATCCAAGACAGTACGATGGACTGTCTTCCCAGCTACATTTGTGGCAACTTGAAATTCCAACTGGTGGGAAAGCCTCGGTTTAAAGTACTCAAGTTGGAACATGATGGTATTCGAAGAATATGGATCAACCGCGCCAATGGCAGTGAGAAGGGTCTTACGCTAGTTGGGACAGTTCTACAAGACTTCTAGCGTCGACATAGCACAAGGAGCTTGTGCCAGGTCCTCTACAATATTGTAGTTTTGAGCTGCCCTAGCATTGTGATTGAAAACGGATTTTCAAATCGTGCTCTTGGGTGGACGCAACACTGACTCTAAAGAAGGCTTCTCAATGGTGAGAGAAGCATGTGGTACAGTGACGTCGAGAATAGAAGTGGAAGCTTTTTCAGTATTACTTCCAACAGGTTCCTTCTTAGGGACTGAGTCATAAGATCGTGAACATGTCTTCAAGTTAACCATCTCACTACGCATCATGAGAACATGCGTGGTGGAGGATGCCTCATCGTGAGAAGGAGAGGTTTGGGTGATCAGTTGTTGGTTCTGAGTGGGGAAGGGATCTTTGAGAACTATGGTAGTAGAGTTTCCTTTGAGAAACTTCTGCACTTCGTCTTAGTGAGGACATTCCTTAGAGAAATGATCACCACCACACAGTAAACAAGGATACTTCAACTTCCTCTTCTGTTTGGCGTCTTCGGGGGTAGGCTTGGGTTCCTGCTGATTGGAATATTTCTTAGGTTTCCCCTTGTTTTTCTTCTTGCCACCGGACTTTTGAGATGAATTTGATTGAACAGAATTCACCTCTTCGATGGAGGCATGAGTGGTACACTTAGTAGTGTTGTTTTCAGCATGTGGTGGTGATGGGGAAGAACCTTGGGGGTTCGACGATCCACCGGTTTGAGTAGAAGGCTGGGAAGTAAGGGAACCAATGATGCCATCGGCCTGTGGTTTCGCAGGGTCATACGTAGAGCGGGGTGCGTCAGGAACAATTTCATACAACGTGCCGGATTGAGCATAGACCAAGTCTAAGTAATGGACACGGGAAATAGCCTGTTCCTTGGTGATGGCCCCTCCCATGGCCACGTCTTGAGCTACAATAGGTAAGAGAGACTTTGTGAACCAGTCAACTAGAATTTGGTCCGGAATATGAGCCTTAATGAGACGTTGTCTCCTCCGCCACTCATGGATATGATCTGAGATATGGATGGTGGTATTTTGACGGAGCGAGGTCAATAAGTCCTTACCAATCTCATAGCAAATGGGAAACTAGAAATGGGTCATAAATGACATAGCAAGAGAGCAGAAATCTGGAAAAGATTTGGGTGGTAATTCAATATACCAATTGGCAGCTGGACCAGTGAGAGTCCGTTGAAATAACCTAAGACGGATCGAATCGTCCATCAAGGAGTTGGATGAACACCATAAGTGGTATGTCATCACATGGTTTTTGGGATCCTCACCAGGCTTGCCATCAAATTTGGGGATATCTTATGGTAGTTTCACTGGAATTGGTGGCCAATTGTATCCATGGAAGATGGGGTCATTGGTCAGATGAGACAGGTCAGGTAGGTCCCATGTAGCCAAAAAGGGCAGTTGTTGATTTGGATGCAGGTACTGATAGTACTGATATGGCATGTATGGACCAATGGGACCTTGCATCGACTGGTTGTAGGGTGTTCCCGGAGGAAACTAGCCATAAGGGGGTGAGCCGCCCGGACCATATGTAGGTCTGCCACCATAACAAGGTGGTTCATTACCATAAGGCGGGGGTCCGCCACCACCACCAGGAGCGGGTGGGCCTCCTCCAAATGGTGGGGGTCCGCCACCGCCACCAGGATAGGATGGACCTCCACCACCTCCATCGGGAGGGGGTGGTGCTCCATCGCCACCTCCAAATTGTGGGGGTCCGCCACTGCCACCAGGATAGGATGGGCCTCCACCTCCTTTGCCGGGAGGGGGTGGTGCTCCACCACCGCCTCTGGATGGGTGTGGGCCGCCTCCGCCACCGCCACCAGGATAGGATGGTCCTCCACCACCGCCACCAAGATAGGATGGTCCTCCACCATAAGGTGGGGGTCCTCCACCACCGGGTGGGTGGACCTCCGCCTCCACCTGAAGGGGGAGGGTCGCCACCTCCGCCTCCAGGAGGGGGTGGGCCATGGTTTCCATAATGAGATGGTCCTCCGCCATAAGGTAGAGGTCCGCCTCCTCTAGAATTGTGTGGGGGGACGCCGCCTCCATAAGGAGGTGGGGAGGGACCGAATGGGGGAGGTGATGCTTGAGGGACGGTAGGTGGGGGTCCATATTGCAAAACATTTGGATGCCCCCATAGAGTGTATGGATTTATGGTATAAGGTATCCCGTAGAGTGCGTTCCCGGGATTGAATTCTCTTGAAACAGGGTTAAGATAACCGGGATACGCGTGACTCCATGGTGTTTGGTTTGACTGGGATGGTCCCCCAACATGGGATGATCCCATGGTGGAAGGTCTGACAGGTAAGGAAGTTCCAACAGAAGGACTGATGGGAACTCCTCCTCCAGTATTATGGTTAAGATATGGGGGTTTCCCCCCAGCAGCAATATGCTAACCACTAATCAAAGGTTGACCCAACACAGATTGTTGATTATCTACTACAGGATTAACATTACTCGTAAGGAAGTTAAGGGGTAAAGAGTATCCACCCCGCGAGTTTTGGGGTGGGGGAGCAGTGGGTAACGTTTTCGCAGTAGTAAGAGGGGTGTTGCACTGTTTTCCTTCAACAAGTTGAGTCATTTGAGGTGTATAAATGGTCTTCTGTCTAAGGGATGAATGTGCAGGAAATGAGGGTTGACCAGGTTCATAAGTGGTCATGTTGTGGATGGATGGTTCTGGTGAGTCATAAGATAAAGTGAGAATCAGGATTTGCCGATATGCGGGTATCTCCATAACTTCAGCCCTTCACGAAAAACTTTGTCTTCGAAGGTGATCACCCTTGGAACATAATTGATCCAAGCGAGCACGAAGGGATCCGAAAATCTCGTCAGGAGTGGGCCAACCGGATGTGGTGGCAAAATGAGCCACTTGTTGACCTAGAGAAGTTTCCCAAAAGGGTGCAGGTGGACCAAACGCAATTGATACAGGGTCATCCTAGGGGTGGTTTAACCATTCCACCGATCCAGGCTCTCCCGGTAAAACGGGAGGTATGTCTCGTGAAGTGGAAATTTCCGCCTCTTCACCCTGTGAGGGATTAGAGGTGGGTGAATCTGGAGGGAACATGTGCGCCCCCATATTCAAAGTAGGGTTTTCTACTTTAGGCGACACGACCGTGGTGTGTGGGTCCATTCTTACCTTTGAAATTACCTCCTGATTAAGGGGATATTTAGGTGGTAAGTTCAGAATCCTATGGGACCTTCTCCAAGGAAAGTCAGCCAGAGTGCCTGAAATAGAGTTTCTCCTAAGAGTATTCTAAACAAAAGAAAAGAAATCCAGAAAAATCTACACAAACTAAGGCCGCAAGCAAACTTATGTGATAGGAGTGGATTCAAAAGTCTGGAACCTCACGGGATTGTCAAAGCTTCGCAACTTGCGATATACTCCAGGGTCCAACAGTTATACTCGGCCCAATTTTTCAGAGCACCAACCAAGGAGGATTAGGACCATACCCCTGACCATATAACCTAACTACCTGATAGTACGTCTTATGCATATTATTGCTTTGTGTTTCAGATGTCGACTGAACACTTTATAGGGTTTGCTGATGGCGCTAGCCGCCACACCCGTCAGTTGGCCGCAGCTACTTGGGCTATTTACTCACCAACTGGCCAGCTGGTGTCTTCGAGAGGGGCTTGTTTAGGTCCCACAACAAAAAATGTAGTTGAATACAGTGCATTCATAGAGCTACTCTAAGATGCTTTGTTTCATGGCATTTCACATTTAGAGGTACAGCTCGACTCGCAGTTAGTTATTTTTCAATTATTGGGTGTTTATCAGGTTAGAGATCCTACTTTGCTACGTCATTTTATGCGCGTTAAGTTACTTGAGAGAAGGTTTGATTACATCAAATATCGACATATTCCAAGGAACTTGAATGCATTAGCTAATTCATTTGCAAACAATGTTTTAGATTGGCATTTGCATCATTCACATACATAAGTAATTCATGCATAAAACACAATAACACACATGTAAATAACCGATACTGTATATATATAATCCGTATCAAAAAATAATATGAGTTTGGGTCATAATTCTGTCACAGAGTCATGTCATAAGATACAAAATTGGGCTCAATGGCCTCAAAAATATACATAGAATATCCTTCTCCTATGGAGAAGAAGGGGCCTCATCTTCCTCTGCTGCCTCTCGATAGAATATGACCAGCCTAGCTACTTTCTGCAGTAGCCTAATCTAGGCTAGGGGCACACCAACCACATTCTCCTGCATGTCGACCGTCATCCACGCGATCCTGTAAGTCGGAATGTCATGAGTCAACTGACTCATCTTCCTCTCAATGGTTCCCAGCATGGCATCAGTTGCACCCACTATCACTGGCCTCACGAAAGTGTGAGGGTGTCCCTCGGGACGTACTGGTCCAACATATGCACATGACACTTTGTTTCAGTACTTCAAACTCATCATAAAAATCATATATATATAAAATGTAAAAATTAAATAATTTTTTCAAAACATAAATACACCCATATCTCCCCAGGCTGCTCCTGGAGGAAGGATTAGCTCAGGATCGTTGCGGAAGTCTACGCCCGCATATGGAAACTGCTCGAGAGCTGGCACTTGTCATTCCCACCAACCCCAGAAGTCATCCTCATGGTAACAAAAGTTGCTCTCGCCACCACCCTGGCAGAGGAAGATCTCACCCCAACGAGACAGCATTGGCTCACGAGGGTTGACTGGGGGCAAAGGCATGCCCAAACTGATACCAGGAACCCTTTCAAAGAAAAAGGTGCAAAGTATGCTTCTGTACCCAAAATTCTTCATTCTCCCAGTCTTACACCCCGAGAGTTGAAGCTTCATGTTCTCCAAAAGAATTGAACACCAGTCATATACTCTGTCGTGCAAGCATTCAGTACCTATGTGCATATAATTTCTCGAAGCAATATGTTGCGTAGCACTCCCTCCCATTCGGTTAAGAATACTCACAATGACTTTGAGGGGGAAGCTTGCAATAGTTGAGATCAGAATTTGACTACCGGATTTCTCAGTTCCTGGTAGGCAGTAGGCATCCACATACTCTTGCATGGACAAGGCACCCACATTGCATGAGGACCCTTTCAAGTTCACCATGTCTCCCCTCCGAAAGAGACCCGTGATAAAATAGATGTCATCTATGGTGAGTTCCAGTATTTCTCCTTGGATATCAAACACCAATGCATTGGCATCCCAGTATTGGACAAGCCTCTCAAGCAAGCGGATTTGTGCCCGCATGTTGATCGTTCTATAAAATTTCAATAATCCACATCTTCGAAGCACATGGAAGGTCACCGGATCTTGTAATTCTATTTGATCCATGTCCTCATGCTCCCTTTCACGCCATATGAGAACCATCCTACCAAGAAACAGTCAAATTTTAGTCTTTTCACTTTTTACCTCACTTTCAGGGGTGTGCGCTACTGTTTGCACTAGACAATCACACCTGAATGCTGCTATGTCTGAACTAAACCAGCGCACTTGGCTAGAATGCGCTACTTTTTCTCACACAGTAGCGCACACACAGAAACGTGTTTTGAACATTGCTAGAAAGTGATTTTGACCATGAAAATTGACAAAAAAATGCATGAAATTGCAAGTATGGGAGGAAATAACTTACTGGGTGGAAGTAGAAGGTCGATTGGTGGCCCGGTTTGATCGTAGCGAACGGAGGAAGATCAAGGTTTTGCTCCAATTAGCCCTAAAAAACTTCAATTGTGATATTTGATTTTTCAATTTGAAATTATTTATATAAAATAAACCTTGATTTTTACCCACTTTTTTCAAAAGTGTATAGTTTCAAGTTGTCTCTAAAAAGTTCTATTTAATCACTAATACCTACAAATTTTGGTGAGTTAAATTTAACCTAGGTATTTCAAATTTTCACTAGAAGTTCTAAGTATTAAACCGGATATGACTTAGTTTCTTTATTTGACAGACCAATATAAGTACCATATTGTTTAATTATTATGTCATGGATAAAATTTGTCGATAGTTACTAACTCGATTGTTGAGATCCTATTCTTTGGCAGGTCATGAACCTACGATCCTAGAGGTTGTCTTTTAAGTCATTTTAAGCTCTTGTTTTGAGTATTTGAACAACTAAACTATATTTCCGAGCAGACTTGTTCCCTTCAATCTCGTTAAAGGAATTGAAGGTCCATCCGCTTAAGTATAAGTTTAATCCTTTTCCGGACTTTTGCGGATTACTTACGAAAAAGGAATACTCTAGTCATGCGTGGCTAGAAGAGTTCTTCTCTCATCGTTTTACACTTTTTCGAGGGAGGAGACTAACTGTACGAAAAAGGACTTTTGGAGCCTTCTTTAGGGTTTTCAGACTCTCGAAACATGAAAACACCAAGCGAGCACTCACCTACTCGGTCTCGATGTGAAATCCACGAGAGGGTATATAGAGGATTGTTTAAGTTTTTCAGACTCTATAAACAAGAAAACACCGGCGAGGATATGCCAACCCGGGCTCGATATTAAAATCCATGGGTAGGTGTATGGAGTTATTATTTAAGTTTTTCAGACTCCTTAAAATTGAAAACACCGGAGAGCAAGAACAAATCTCGGCTCGATATTAAAATCCAGAGATCAGTATTATAGAGTACTCTTCTATCTCTTCTTCGAACTCTGTAAACAATGAAGAAGGTACTGATTCTTCCTCCCATTGGCTCGTTAAAATTTTTACATGGTTGGAATTATTGAGTTTTCTTTCTTGGACTCATTAAAACAACAAGAAGGACATTCTTTTACCAAAAATAATAAGGGATGAGAAGGGTATATCACATCTTTTCAGTTTCAAAGGAAGTTAAGTCAGTCATGTCCTTGAACACAGCACCTATTTGAGTCTTTCATTTCAGTTGGGTTTTAGTTTTTGACCTTAGGGTGAACCTAATCTCCGAGTTTTTACTCCCCCGGTTGGTTATTCTTCCAATCATATGGAGGGTCTGTCGATGTCTCCTACATTGCAGGCTTATATCACTTCCCCTTCATGTTAAAAGCTGCCTAAGTCACTTTGTGTCATGCTCACTATTCAAGGATACATCCTGTGTCATCCATTCTGCAGTTTACCTTGACTTCATGTGTCGGCCATCCTAGTGTTAGTTTGTTTCATCTTGTTACTTGTCCTATTCCATATCATCTCATACCTTTTGAATGTTCCTCATGTTGGATGATGGAGGATGCATTAAATCCTCCCTTCCAACAGACTTCTTCCCATCGACTTCAACTCATTTTGCTCTGGGAATGAAGTTTAGAGTTTCGGTTAGTACCTTGGGGATTGCAGTCATCAGTGGCAGTTTCCCTCGTTGTTGAATTATGGGAATACATCAATGTCTCTTATTCAACAGGTTCCTCAAGTGTTCGACTTCAAGTCCTCTTATTCACACTTGTTGGATCGTACTAGGTACCTTGGGCCCCATCATCATTATCGATGGAAGCCCTCGCGTTTGTTAACGATATACATCAATGACCGGTAATCAAACGATACCCCCCATGTTCGACTCCAGCTCATTTATTCACATGGTTAGGATTTGTGCCTTGGGTTGTTTTGGATGAAGACCTTGGGACTCTGATAGCATCACCATATTTATGTTATCACCCAAGCTGTGCAAGACTGAGCCTTACTTATTTTGGCTCTTCATGAGACATAGATCCAGTTTGTTGTTATGCATATGATCTCTCATTTTGACATGGATCCACGCTTGTATTTCAGTGGCCATGCTATATATACATCTCCTAGTTATGTATTGGAGATCATGTTGTATCATGCTACACATCTATATGATGTCAAGATTGTAATTGCTCGCTGACCTTGATCGTTGTTTCAGGTACTTTTGTGACTTGGTTCTGCGGTTTCTTGCTCCTCCTCTGACTTGGAATTATAATGTATTTTGGCCATCGTTTCCCTCTGACCTCACACATTAGGGGGCATCTGTTATAGGTCAAATCTGCACTTCTCCATCCGTGATCACATTGCTCTGTCGATCACACAAAAGGACACTATGAATGGAAGAGCTAGGTTGACCTGGATGAGGCATTGCTGGAACTACACTCTTCAGCTGAAGATCTTACTATTTCCATTGATTTCACAACATGTGCGCTACTATTGGTATAGTAAACCAGCGTTCTTCATCAACATGTGCGCTGCTTTGCTCAAGGACAACCAGCACACACCTTAAAAAATGTTGCAAACGCTTGTTGTAAAGCACAAGAGTTGCATATTGTGCGCTATTCTGTTTGTATGAAACCCGCGCACACCTTAAAATGAAATCAAAAATATATTAAGATTACGAATTGGGATTAGTTGAAGTTGGTTCTGCAACTTCCCCAACCTCCCAATTCAACCACCTCTCGATTTCAACTGCCTACCTTGTCCCATAAATACAAGGAGGATCCATGAGAGGGACCTAGAAGGAATGCTTTAACTACTGTTACGCTAGAGGAATTCCCAAGTCATTGTGAAGAGCAGGATCCCAAGACTCGGTTGTATAAGCACCTAGACAGATCAGGTATATCTGTACTGATTTATGTTTCTTTGACAATAAAAGGTGGAAATACCCTTCCCATTCCAAATTGAATGTCTATTGGATTGAATGTTCATTTGGTTTAATATCTGATTGTATTTGGTGTTAAGTTGTTTCTGATTTCATCATATCTATTACAGTCAAGATACGCTGAGGAAGGTTAACTTTGTGTTGCAGGTTCATCATAGCGGAAGATCAAGCGAAAGCTAGGACCAACCATCGATAAAAAGGTACATCTTTCCACATCTCGATCTCTTTCCGTTTGTAGTAACTAATGCAAGACAATGAATGTATTTACCTGTCACCCCACCCAAGTTGGTAGTGTCGTCTCCCCACTATAAGGTATTTTTCCTACACAATAGTGCCAATTTTCTATCATTAAGTACTTTCACACAACAATGAAAAAATCCACTTACAAAGTTATCAGAATAATTTTCCTTATCACAATCCAATTGAAATTCTTCCATATGGCATTGTGCTTCTTGTTATTGCTTCTTGTCCTTCGTGTAGTAAATTCCTTTGTTATGCAGCATCAAACTTCAATAGGGTTTTTGCAGCCTTCCTAAATTCCAACGTATGTTCTACATACCCATGCTTTCCATGATCTTATCCTGCTCTAGTGCCCCCTCTGGTTACTATCTGGACATTCATTGGATCTGTCAACTTATATTCGTCACACACCTCTACAATCACCATATTACAACGACCCTTTTTATATTCCCACTTGGATATTAAATCTAGACAATCGAGTCTATATTATGCTCAATACTATGACAATGTCCACACGGCACTCTTGGTTTTGTGCATAGGTGCGCTACATGGCCCGGCTATCCGCAGTTGAAGAAAACAAGTTGTCTTCCCCTCCGTTGAATCCTCTACCTCGTCCACTAAATTATCCTTTGAAACTACCTCCCCTTCTAGCTACATTATCCTCCACTCCTAGTATTCTATAGGCATCATCAATTGTAATGTGCAGCATCCATTAACATCATGTCCCACTAATTTATATAATTCACATAAAGGAGAATTGGTAGTAGTTTGGTACTTCTATAACATAGGGAACTACAGAGCGGATTGACCCTATTTCTTACATATATCACACCATTCCTCATGATGTCCTATCAAGAAATTATTTGGGGCACCAGTCACTGTATACGCTCCCAGCATAGGGCACTCATTGTGGTGGTGTCCTTTCGCATGGAAAAATGTACACCATATATTTTCCCATACTTCCTTCCACTGAATATTTCTTGCAACTGTGCAGTCAACATTACCAGTTGCAATTAAACCCGTTCCATTATTGAAGTATATCCCCCCCCCACCCGTGTAGATTCCAATTGCATTGCAATTTCTAATGAATAAGCTATGTAAGAACCTTTTATTGAGTTATAGGGCTCCATATGTGTAGTAGCAGTCCTACAATGAACCACTCCATGTGTTGCACATCCTAAATTTGTAAGGACAATCTATCCAACAAAATCTCAAATATATGATCATAATCCCAAACTGTCTCTCCTGAATTTTGCTTAATTTCCTTAATTTTAGTGATACATTGTGATTATGAATTTGACTTTTGAAATTCCTTCAACATTTCCTATTTAATCTCATCCAATGTCCTTGCACTTCGTGACATGGTAATTGACTTATATTTCATATACCATATAAGTGTGGGATCTCAAAAAGTAGTTTCCATTTGCACTACTTTATATGTTTCATCTTACACTTTCTTTACTTCCCACACCACTTCACTAGTGAACCAATGTTGCTCTACATCATCCTTTCTAGTTTCATGAAAAACTGGAAGCCTCAACAACGAATTTGTCGTCATCCCTACCATGTTCAACTTTCTTATCACTTTTCCACTTCTCTGTCTATCTTCTGCTCTCCTTCCTTCTTCTAATATTTGTTGTAAAATAAATCTAACGTCACTTGGTATTGAATTCTCAGTTCTTGTTAAAAACACGCATTGAGAGGGTGCTTCAAGAGGGAAATTATACAACACAATTGCAATATACTCTTCACTCCTTGTTCTAGATGAATATTCGATCTCTAATTGACAAATCAATTCTCTCAATACTAAAACATCCTCACCTTATATTACTTCATTTTCAGACAAACTTTCCACTATCTCACTACAGTGATACTCTTCATCACTTTCTTTCAAATTTTCCAAATCATAGCTCATCCATTGTACTAGTTCAACATTAATCCCTCGTTCTGGGCCATGCCTCTTTCTGGTCGTTCTTCTTCCTCTTCCTCACCTTTTGCACTACTTTCCCCTAGCACTACTCCCTCTATATCTTGCTCTTCAAACGAATTCCTTTTCTTTTCACCTCTTCATTGCCTTCTACAATGTCTTCATTATCCTTTCTAGTTATATCAAAACTAAATTTCGACACAGATTCCCTTAGCACACTTCGTCTTTCATGTCATTCATATCTCCTTCGCCTTTGCTCATCCAGATCCTTTTTTATCTCTCTTTTTAATGCTTTATATCATCCTTATTCCCGTCTTCTTTATCCCCCCCAGTACGAAGGGGGTCTACTCCTCCATCATGTCTGGTTGCATGCGCATAATACCTTTTTCTACAAACAACATTTCTATCCAAATGGGGATCTATGCCCAACAACCTCTTTCCAGGGTTTGTCTCAAATTTATCCCTTGTGCAGTCAAAGGCTTCGTGGTATTCTATAGAAAACTCAATAACATATCCTTCTTGACCCTGTAAAACCATAAATCTATTGCCCTAGTCCACTTATTATCAAGATTATTTAGTTCTTATACCTTTCCTTGATCCCAAATAAATACTTCTGGGATCCTCCAAATCACAATAAGTTCTACTTGTATTTTCAACCAATCAAACAACAAATGAGGAAATTTAGAGACAAAAATTTCATATTCATTTTCATAAATGTACCTCTATAACTAGCATTGTAGGTCAGTGTCCAAATTATGAGTCTCCCTTTGCACAAAATCTTCCTCTTTATGCATCAGCTAGTCTTGCAGTTCCTCTTTGGTCAACTTCCAACTCATCTTATGCAACCTTAACCTATTGAGGTCCCGACAACAAAACCAATTGTTGGCTTAGATTTAGATGCATGGTTCAAAACTAAGTTACCAACAATAATCCTATGAGCATCAACATTTTGAGCATCCTAAAAGGACACAGTCTCACATGAGATGCTCATAGAAATTATAGAGACTGAATTTAGGAAAAGGAATTACATAAGTTCATCATTATCATTCAACATATAATTTATACAACAAAGACCAGTAAATAACACGTGTGGTATTCATTTAAACACAAAAAATAGAGTAATAGTTGGTTCTTCTTCCATTCATAATATCAACAGTCACATTACATCCATATGCTCAAAGTGGGGATTAACATCAACACACAATAGACCCAAATATTCCCTTTTTATACAAAACAGAGACAGTTATGACTCTTTCCAACTATATTTTAACTATTCCATTTAATTACAAAACATATTATTAACTAAATAGCGCAATGCATTTCTTTACAATGTCACAAAATTCTATTACAAAACTTATATTACTACAGCACCAACAATGATCTAACATTTCTCTAACTTGAACTATGTGCATTGGGAAATGCAATATAATAGTATTTTTAAGATGCATTGATCTAAGTGATATTACATTTTGTATGATATCATTTAGTTAAATAGTTTAAACCATAATCGTATTCAATTACTATAGTTATCCAACTAGATAGAATCACCACAGTTAAATAGTTGAAACCCTAATCTGATTCAATTAGCCGAGTAGATAGAACCACCACAGTTAAATAGCCAACACCCTAATATAATTTAGTTACCATGGCTATCCAAGTAGGTAGAATCATGATAGATAAATAGTCGAAACCCTAGTCTGATTCAGTTACTACTTTGAATATATATTGGAATCTAATATTATAATGTGGTGATTCAATAGTCAAAGTTTGTACATGAGATATTGTAATTGAACTAATTGTGGTTGGGTATAGTCACCCTTTAAAAGTCACAAAGGATCTAAAGAACTACCTACAATTGTAGATATAATCATTACAATTAAACAATTGAAACCCTAATCTAATTAATATAAATGACACTCGGCAACCATAATCCATGAGTTCAATATATTGTCAAGTCATTGTTGGAGCCAAAAACCATTAGCCGGGTAGATATAATCACCACCAATAAATGGTCAAAACCATAATCCGATTTAGTTACACTGAAGGACATCTATGATGTATTAATCTATGTCTTTATATGGAGATTTATGTTATCATCTAACATCCCTCTAATTTGAAATATGTGCATTGGGAAATGCAATATGATCTAATAGTATTGTTAATATGCCTTGATTTTAGTGATATTACATTTTCTAAGATATCATTTAGTTAAATATTCAAAACCCTAATCTAATTCAGTAACGACATTTAGTTGAGTAGATAGAATTACCATAGTTAGCTAAGTAGAATGGCATTTGTGATCTATTTATCAGGTCGTTGAAGTCAAAAAACCCATGGTTGATCCATTCATTCTAGTCATTTTGTATGATATCATTCGGTTAAATAGTCAAAACCATAATTTGATTTAGTTACAATAGTTATTCAAGTATATAGAATCACCACAATTAAATATTTGACATCTATGATCTATTGATCTATGCCTTAAATGGATATTTGCATTGTGATCTAACATCCCTCTAATTTGGAATTTGTGCATTGGAAAATGCAATATGATCTAATAGTATTGTTAAGATGCATTGATTTCAGCAATATTACATTTTGTATGATATCATTCAGTTGAATATACATGTAATTCATCATTAAATTTAATAGAATAGAATGTTGGAAAGATGTAGCTGAGGAAAATTTCCATTTAAACTTACTTGGGGTTTGACAATCCATAAGTCACAAGGATTAACATTGGAGAAAGCAACTATAAGTATTGGAAATAAAAAGAGACTAGGCCTCACATTTACAACAATATCTCAAATTAAGGGTGAATGGTGTCCGAACTCAACCTCCTTTCACTTATGATCAATATGTGAAGATAGAAAAGGGGGTAGGATTGGCTTTAATAAAAGAAAAAGAAGACATATTAAGATTGATCACTCTATAATATATATGTAATTCATCATTAAATTTCATTGTGTTCTTTCACATTCACTATCACTGAACATGATTATTAATTTATTACAATTCAACATTTTGCTTATGTAAATATTATTTTCAATTTTGGATGAGATGATTTCAATGTGGTAATTTTGGTGTTTAAGCAACATTGTTTTGATGCGGCCACTGTGATTCAAACTAGTATAAATCCATCTTAACCCTGGCTCTATCAAGCATCAAGAGG
This sequence comes from Larix kaempferi, assembly GCA_027924585.1. Classification (NCBI taxonomy): domain Eukaryota; kingdom Viridiplantae; phylum Streptophyta; class Pinopsida; order Pinales; family Pinaceae; genus Larix; species Larix kaempferi. The sequence goes on from BSBM01000289.1 coordinate 22,137,453, forward strand.
GATTGAATCCCTTTATGTGCAAACATTTCCTCAAGTTTAAGACTCTAAAATAAATTTTCACCTCAAGGGATTTGGTCCCTCTTGATGCTTGATAGAGCCAAAGTTAAGATGGATCTATTCTAGTAGTTGGTGGGTAATCAATATGACCATTGGGTAGTTAAAATAAATAATATAATTATAAGGGATAGTTGGCATAGGAATAATCTTGAGATAGTATAAATACACATGAGTATCATTCTATTGGGAAAGTTGTAAGTTGGATATAATAGTTGTAGTAAGAATAGGTTGTGGATTGATTCCTTCCATAAGGAATATTTAATGGTGTTACCCTACCTTAAGGGATTTTTTACATTATTGTGTTCATTATGTTATGTTTATTGTGTATTGGATCTATTGTGCTAATTTCTATATTAGATCTTAATATCTATTAAGGGACATGACACATAACTTCCTCATACAAACTCCAATTGAGGTGATTTTGCACCATTGGAAATATCTCAATATGTATAGCAACTTTGAGAGGTTGGGACCATGTTTGAAAATTTTTGTTCCCCCAAAAAAATCATTTAATGCCCCAAATGAACTCCATAAGTTTGTTGACCCAAAATCACCCAAATATGACATGCCTTGGCCCATGGACCCTACAAGCCAATATCTCCAATTTTTCCACCTAGAAAGTACTAATATAGATGACAAAATTATATAGTCATTCATTTTGGATCAAACAGGCTGGAAGAAAAGAATAAGAGGGTGGGTGAAGAAATATAAAATAGTTAGGTTTTTAATCTTAATTAGTTATATATGGTTGTGTTGAATTAAGGTTTCAAACAAGTTCTTACAATAAATTTATAACAAAGAAAATTCAAGATAACATAGGGATAATTCCCTATGTTATTTGGTGAGATAATTAACAAAGTGTTGGAAATGAAAGAGAGGAATAATGAAAGAACTCACTCAATGGAGCATTGTTGTAGGTATTGAAGCTTCTTGGCGTGAATATGATCATTGTGGAAATCCCCTAACTTAAATTTTTCCACATCTTAAACATAGCTCCACATGCAACCTAATGTGCCTACAAATAGACTTGCACTAATATCCCTCATAAGAGTTTGCACCTCCCTTGTCAATGCTGAGGTGGAACCTCCCTTGAGGTTGTAGGGTTGAATCATCTAAAACTTTGAAGATTCACTAGTATAAATCAAAAACATTGCATGATTGGAGTAAAACTAATAACAATGCATCCATATTGAGGTGCTAGAGAAGATAAGTATAAGAAACCTAAGATCCGGATAATAGACTCTAGGAAGCTAAATCAAGAGTTGATGTTAATCTAAGTGCGTACCTATAAGATAATTAAAGGTTGAGAGGGGTATTGAATAGAGATACAAGAGATTCGAGAGGAATTGATTAGAATAAATAGGCAAAGGAAATACCTCAAGGTGTAAGTGAACAACAAACTAACCATGAGAGAGAAAGACTTGTACAAAAAAGTAAATATTGTGGTACTTAATACATACCTTTAGTGTATGAGATCATATCATAGGATTTTCCCCTACAAAAAGCTCTTTATTCCATGTACCACTAGATATATCCATGGTACAACTAGGAAAATTATGGTTCTCTTAGCACCTTGAGGCCAGGAAATGTTAAGGAAGTTTTGACTCATTTGAACCAATAAATGGAAATTCCAAATCTATTTTGGTAATCATGGACCCATGATGAAGCATCTTAGGCCACAATGGAACTCATTAGGGGTTTTCTCCCCAAAATAAACCCATGGTGTGAGGAAGTAGACCAATTTAGTGCCTGAATAAATCAAAGTGAACCAAATCAATGACTAAGTGTGAAAGGAAAATAGAGGAAATGCAGCAAAGGAGCATATCTAAAAACTAGGAATCCCTAGGAGGTTGTAAATCTAGGATAAGGTAAGGGAACCTAAGGAATTTGTTTGAGTTTAGAAGTATGGTAAAAATATATCAATGTCATCACTAGGTAGGTCATGGATGGTCATAGCGTAGAAGAAGGTCACATCATGAAAACCTTTGTGGGTAGGTTTATGTGAGTGCTAAAGTGTGAAATTCATTATCTACATATTGTCATCCTTATAGGAGTTGTTATCCATAATATGGGAATGGTATAGGATTGTAAGGAATAAGAAAATAAGACAAATTAAAAACAAGAGTAGCAATAATAATAAGCAAATTATGCATGGGGGGATCCAATGTTCTATCTTTAAAGGGGGGTCATCCATTGGTTGGGACACAAAAGTATTCAACATTTTTATGTGACTCTATTCCCTAAGAAATAGTTTAGGTGAGAAGAGAAATAACACATGTCCACAAGAATCATGATATCAAGGATGTTTAAGATAGAGAAAATGAAAGAGAAAGATGCAATGAAATGCATAACATCAAAAGAATGCCAAGATAGGGAGAAAGAAAGTTTAGATATGATAAATCAAATCAAACAAACTGTGATATGAGATATAAGTAAATCTAACTACCATGTTAGTAGAATCAAAATTAAAATATGAGTAATTCCAATCACTAGAAATGTAATATAACAACGATACCATGAAAGTAATTATAATGAATTTGATAACTACCATGAAAGGAATGTGATAATTAGATTATGAAAGAGATATTAGAAAGGAAACATGAGAGTAATAGTGGAGAGTGATACCTTCACTTACCCAGTTATGGGAGGCGGAAGTGGAAGTTATGAGATATATGAAAATGAAAAATTTGTTATCTAAGAAAACTATGTACATATAAAATAAAGGCCAGTGGTTTCCCTCAATAAGGAAAGGATAGAGACGCCGACTCTCAAGGAAGGAAAGGAAGAAAGTGAAGGTGAATGGAAGGAGGAAGAATAGGAAAGATACAATAATTTCAGCATAGAGTTTATGAGAGCGAAAATGTGGTGATGTTGGTGAGGTGTAGGCAAAGTCATGATGTGACATGTGTCAACATGGGGCCAACACAAGTGAGGTGTCATACACCAGAATGGAGACAATATGATTGAAAAAGGTGGACTATGATTGAATGCTAGAAAGGGCATGAGAGGTGATAAGTAATAATAATAGGGATTAACTAATGAAAGTGAGTGGAGATAGAAAGGATACAGTGAATCAATCGTTGAGAAGGTGACCCCATAGTTGTAGTCTCTAGGAAGCATCTATGAAGACCAACATCCTAGGGAGAATAAGAAGGAAAACAATGATTGAATTCATCTAGGAAGAATTAATCTCAAGTAAATTATTCCCAAGACAATGATCTATAGGGAATCAATTATATATGATATGACCAAGGGGAGAGGTGACCAAAGAGGGAAGAGAACTAGAAAGAGAGAAATTCAAGGAAGGAAGGTTTTTTTTAGTAGATCAAGGTATGATAATATGAGAAGGTTAATGGAGCAGCAAGAGAATCATGGGCACTATTAATTTCACAATGGAAACTTATGATACAAGGCCTAAGGTAGCTTTGTAATGGTCCCATTATTGAACGTGTCTTCAATCATCTTAGTAAACCATATTAAAACATGGAGATCATTCTTATCGTAATATATCCTAAAGCCCCCAATAAAATCTAGGTACGTAAGTGTTATGCACCAAATTCCTAAAAGAGCATAAAATAAGAAAGAGAGAGTAATCCAATGCCTTAATATTGAAGTAAAGAGATGTATAAGAAGCCTCTTCAAGGGTAAAATATCCTTATACAAGGTATCATATGACAAGACAAGATTAGATGATCCTAAAACTAGGTCTCCTTAGTGTGTGTGTGTGTGTGTGTCTATATATATATAGGAGAAAAAAGGTACAATTACAATTCTATATGACCATACAATTACAATTAAGGTCCTAAACAACCAATAAAGACAATAGTAATATAATAAGAGAAATGTAATGTAACAATATATAGGTCGTAACAAGCACGTCCCTTCAAACAAGTGTTGTCATCAACATTTGATTAACTATGGATGTTTGTGCATGAAGAAATCATCTTCCCATGTCACCTCTTCTAATGGAAAGTTCTTCCACTTGATGAGGTAATCATCAATTGATCCATTCCATAGTTTCTTGATCCTTATGTCGAGAATTGTTTCAAGATCTAATATTAATTTATCTTCTTCATCAATATCTAGTAAAATAGTATGGATTGAGATCTTGTCGTCGATTACCTTTTTAATCCAAGAAACATGGAAGATTGGATGTACATTTGAAGATCGAGGTAGTTACAGTTTGTAACCCTTACTTTCAATCCTCTGCAACACCCTATAGGGACCATATTACTTGGGTTTTAATTTATTGTCCTTATTTTGTTGCTTGATGGACATATATTTGTATGGTTGTAGCCTCAAAAATACCCAAGATCCCACTTCAAAATTCCTTTCACTATGATGTGATTTGCTTCTTATTTCATCCTATTTTGTGTCATAGACATGTTATCTTTCAATATTTTGAGAACCTCTTGTTGGTTCTCCATGTGACCCTCCACTGCTTGAACCTTAGCGTTCTCTCTCAAGGATGATCTGACGAAAGGAGGATGATAGCCAAAAAGTGACATAAATGATGACATTTTTTTATGAAGGAAGTATGAAAATATGTGTTATACCACCACTATGCTAATGGACACCACTTAACCCATTGTGTTTGTTTATCAAATGCAAAGCAATGAAGATACCATTCTAGGAATTTCAGTTTGTCCATCAAATTGAAGATAGTAAGAGGATTTGTGAATAAATTGAATTCCCAAAAAAGAAAATTGTTCCTTCCAAAAATTACCACTGAAAATTAGATCTCTATCACTTACAATAATATTGGGGATTCCATGTAGCTTCTGAATTGTTTCCATGAATGTTGTAACTATTGTATTTGCTTTAAAAGGATAAGAAAGAGAGAAAAAATGTACGTACTTTGTGAGTCAATCCACTACTACTATAGTGAGGATTTTTTTTTCTAATTTTGCTAAACCTTTGATCAAATCCATTGAGACCTCTTCCCATCATTAACTTGGTATGGCTAATGGTTGTAGAAGACCTAGTGTCTTAATTGTCTCTCCTATATTTTGTTGGAAAACCAAACATTCTACCATAAACTTTTGGACATCACTTTTAAGGCCTTCCTAGAAAATATTCTTCATGATCTTGTGATAAGATTTAAAGAACCATGAATGACCCCTTATAGGAGAAGTGTAAAATTCCAAAAGTACCTTCTATTTGAGTTGATAATTATTACATAAATATAGATGACCCAAGTACAATAGTAAATATTCCACTTAAATTTATATAGTGAACTAGGGTCCTCTTGTAGTTGTTGAATTATCTTGTATGTCTTTTAATCATATTTCCTTGTTTTCCTCGCTTCTTCCACCCAATATAATTGATAATGGAAATAAAACATAGTAAGTTATCAATGTAATTTTTTTTCTTGAAAGTGCATGTGCCACCACATTACATTATGTTTCCATTTTATCTAGATAATTTCAAATTCATACAATAGCATATTTGTAACCCATTTTTTCTCTTCTGGAGATAATCTTTGTTTCAGGAAATACATAGGATTGTTGTGAATTATCCTAACCTCGAAGTGTCTTCCTTTTAGGTAAGGTCACCATTTATTAATTGCATGCAGTATGGTCAACATTTACTTTTCATAATTAGGTTTTAGTAATTTTTTTCCTTAAAGTTGGAAAATTTCAAAGGAAAGGGGCCTTCCTTCTTGCATTAAAATTGCACCAATTCCATTCCCCAAGGCATCACATTCCACAATAAATGTATTTGTGAAGTTAAATGTGGCTAATATAGGATTTGTACACATATCCATTTTAAGTTTTACAAAATATTTGGGTGCTTATTGAGTCCAACAGAATGCCTCCTTTTTCAATAACATTGTTAGAGGTGTTGTTATTTGATCATAATTCTTGGAGAACTTGCGGTACTATCCTAATAATCCTCTAAGATTATTCAAGGTTTTATAAATTGGACATTCCACGATAGCCTTAATTTTGTTCTAGTCCATGTTGACACCTTCATTAGTTACAATATGACCCAAATATTCCACTTATTGAACCCCAAAATAACACTTATAAGTCTAAACATATAGTTGGTGCTCCTCCAATAGTTTTAACACCTTGTCAACGTGTTGTACATGCTCTTCCAAATATTTTCTATAGAATATTATATCGTCAAAAAATACGAACACAAATTTTGTAATGAAGGGTTTAAAAATAGAATTCATCAAGCTTTGAAATTTGGAAGGTGCATTGGTAATCCAAATGGCATCACCAAAAATTCATAATGACCTTCATGTGTTCTGAATGTTGATTTCAAAATGTCTTCTTTCCTCATTCTAATTCGATGATAACCGGAATGGAGATCCAACTTGATAAATAAAATTGATCCTTGTAAGTCATCTAATAATTCATCAATGATAGGAATAGGAAACTATAATCTAGACACATACACCATGTTCCTTTCTATTTGAAAAACACCACCAGTGGTGCAAAGAAATCAGTTTCGCTAGGTTGAATGATGCATGCATCTAACATTTATTAAATCATATTTTAAATATCACTATTCTATGTATATGGGTACCTATAGGTTTTGATGTTAGGTGTAACACTTGGTTGCAAGTGAATAGCATGGTCATGATCTCAAGTAGGTGGAAGGCATTTAGGAATCTCTCCAAATACTTTGGAATGATTGTCAATAAATTGTTGGATTTCCATTGGAATAGAGGGCATAGATGCTTGAACATCTAGTGAGGACAATTGTGCAATTACTCCATGGTGTCCATTTTTTAGAAATTTTTATCATGTTTGTAGAGCTTATCACTTTAGACGGTTTCAACTAAATTCCTCTAAGCTCAATTTCCTTTTCTTCTTAAGAGAATCTCATGAAACGTTCATGAAAATTAAGTTTCATGGTTCCCAATTATTGTATCCATTGGACCCCTAGTACAACATCAGCACGGCCCATTTGGATCACAATCATTTGGCTATCCAATAAATACTCCCCCATAGTAAGATTAATACAATGGAAATTCATTGAATAATTTATGGTACCTCCATTTGAAATCATTACTTAAAATTATGGTGCTGGAAAAACAAAGAAATTGAAAAGTTTGGCTATTGTGTAATTAATAAAGTTATATGTACTACCAAAATCAGTCAACATTATTACCTTGTTATTTTTAATATATCCATCTATCTTGAGAGTTTGAGGAGTGATAATGTTAGTCAATGCAACATGGAAAGATATGGTTGGAGTGGTATCTTCTATATTTGCATCTTGAGACTGTTATGGTTTTATATCTTCTTCCTCTTCACAATCCATCTAGATTAATTTCATCTCACTACACTTGTGACCCTTACTCTACTTGTTGTCACAATTGAAACATAGTCCCCTTTATATTATTTTCTCTACTTTTTGAGGCATCAACCTTGTAGGATGAGTGATGTTGGGGGAGGAAACATTTCCTTCTCTAAAGGTGTTAGTAGCAACCATGCTACTAGCCATATTTTTACTTTCAACTTTCCTTTCCAAACTAAAAGCGTTCTCCAATGATTTAGGTTCAAACAGACACACCTCAAGGAAATGTTCTCCCATAAAGTGCCCTTAAATAGATCCAACAAATTATCCTTTGCAATAATCTTCACTCTAAGACTCAACTTTTTAAATGGATTAATGTGCTCTGTAACTAGAATTTTTTTATTGAGATTTATCAATTAAATAAATAAGGTGTTGCTCTTAATATACCCATAATATTCTACCAATTCATTTGTAAATATAGACCAAGATACAAGAGATAAATTTTATGGATACAAATCCATTGCTACCATACAAATTGATCAAGTTCTAAGTACAAGGATTTAATAGTTACCTTTTGTAAAATTGGAAATTGGTGTAGATGAAAAAAAATCCTCCATCCAGAATCATGCATATTATTGGATAATTTCCATCAGACTTTATCATATCAATCTTGGGAATGAAGTAGTACCTTGGACTAGAGTTGAACTCATGATAATGTGATGAATCTATGGAATTAATGTAACTTCAAAGAATATTCTACTTGTACTTTATTATTGTAACTCCTTCGGGGATATTTTACCTCCGTTCGGGGATGTCATTATTATATTTGGTCAAGTAAAAGTCATGACATAAAACCTCCATTGTAAGTCGAGTCGTTAGTACCCTAAAGAATGTAATATAATATTATTTGATTCTTTCTAGGAGAGGTCGGCCAAGTCATTTAAAGTGAGGCCGACCTAGCTAGGTTAAAATTCAAGTGAAAAGTAAAGTATAAATAGAGAGTGACTTCCTCTTGTTTGCACCATTCACTCATTCATGCATTGTGCATTAGAGGAGAGAGAGAAGTCTGCGAAGGAGGAGGAGGATTGGCTTGGTTCTAGAGATTGGGTTTGTCTCTCTTATTTGTGAGACCTTATTTGGGAATTGTACTTTGGTTATCTTGATATTGAGTAAGTTCTTGCTGGGTTTTCTTCCCCTTGAGGGTTTCCCGGGATATATTGTTGTGTACCTTGTGATTGTGTATCTTTCAGAGATCCTAGTTATGTTGCTATTGTGAAAATGTATTAAATTCTCATGAAGTTAGAATTTAGTATTTAGTAGAATATAATCTTAACATGTTATCATATCTTTCCTGAAAAGAGAAACTTTCATAAGGTAAATCTCTCTCTCTCTCTCTCTCTCTCTCTCTCTCTCTCTCTCTCTCTCCGAGCATAAAAATTAGGAATTCTTACAAAAGTGGATTTTTTTAGTGCAAGTGGCATAAGAAAGTGCGCCCCTCTTAGGTGCATCTATTGGCACCAAGATTGAAATTTTTCAATGGGTGAATCTTCCAGAAATTCAATCCCTAGTTTGACTTTGGACCAAAAAAACCAAAAAACTGGAGAAATCCAAAAACTGCAGACCAAAATTTCGCAAGTCAAGTTTCAAGGGTGATATTTTGGAATCTTCAAAAACCAAGTGCACCAGCATACTCGCCTCAGTCAAGCACATATTTTGGTGAGTTCAATTTTTACTTTAGAGAAATTTTAATTTTTGGTTATTCTCTGCTACCCGGGATAAGATGGCCCCAAGCACTAAGCTTGAGGACAAGTTGGAAAGCATAGAGAAATTTCGTGCTTGGAAGTATAGGATTGGACTCATTCTATAAGAGAATGATATTTCAAATTTTGTTAAAGAATTTGTACCACAACCCACAGAAGCTTAAGCTAAGGAAAAGCATAAGAAGGATATGATTAGAGCCAAGAGGATCATAGCAGATTCCAACAAGGATCATTTGATTCCTCAAGTGTCCTCCAAGAAAACCCCAAAGGAGATGTTTGATGCCCTATCAAGAATGTATGAAGGGAGAAACAGAAATCGAAAGATGAATTTGAGAACCCAACTCAAAAGAAAGAAGATGAAGAACCTCCTAGCTAGGAAGTTATCAAGGGAAGAAGTAGAAGAATATGTTTTATTCTTCGCCCTCTTTGGGTCTGTGACACCCAAAAATTACATATGGCTAATTGGTAGCGGTGCTTCAAAGCACATGACAGGTCAGAAGAATACTCTCTCCAGTTTAGAATAAAATAACTCCCCTCAGAATGTCTCATTAGGAGATGATTATCAATACCCTATTAAGGGAATAGGAGAATCCACCTACAAGCTTGATTCAAGAACCCCGATGAAGATGAAGGATGTACTATATGTACCAAGACTAAAGAAGAACATACTTTCTATATCATCTTTATATAAGAAAGGGTCTAGATTTTCCTTTATAGATGGAGAAGTTATCATGTGGCCCAAAGCAAAATCTATAGAAGATGTAGTTGTTATTGGAATAGAATAAGGTGGTCTATATAAACTAAAAGGACATTCTGAAGCAGCCTTGATTCATGATACTACAAGTCCATGTGAACTATGGCATAGAAGTATTGCTCACATAAGCTACAAATCCTTACCACATGTAAGCAAGGTAGTAACAGGATTACCCGATCTAAATATTCATCATGAAGGAATATGCAAAGGATGTGCAAAGGGAAAGAACATAAAGAATCCATTTCCAAAGAGAGACACCAAGACGAAAGGAATATTGGAACTTATTCATTCATATGTATGTGTACCAATGTCTTCAACATCGTTAAGTGGGTATGTATATTATGTCACATCCATTTACGATTATTCTAGAAATACTTGGGTTTACCTGTTGAAGACAAAATATGAAGTATTCGGAAAGTTCAAGGAATTCAAAGCCTTGATAGAGAATATTTCAGAAAGAAACATCGAGACACTCGGGTCAGATAATGGAGGAGAATATAGCTCTAAATATTTTGAATCATTTTGCAAGGATGATGGGATTAAGAGGGAGCTTACCACTCCCTACAATCCTCAACAAAATGGTGTTGTTGAAAGAAAGAATTGAACTATTATGGAAGCAGTGAAGACGATGATCCATTATCAAGATCTTCTTATGCATCTATGGGTTGAAGCAATAAGGTCAGTAGTATATGTCCAAAATAGAATATACCATAGTGCACTTGGGTTCAAAACCCCCGAAGAGATGTTCACAGGAAAGAAACCAGAGATAATTCATCTCAAGATATTTGGTTGTCCAGTTTTTGTTCATATTCCAAAGAGAAAAAAGAACCAAGTTGGATCCTTTTGGAAAGAAAGGAATCTTTGTTGGATACTATGAGGTCTCCAAGGCCTTCAGGATCTATATACCAGGCTATCATCACATGGATATTAGCAGGGATGTAACATTTGATGAAGATGCAACTCTTAAGAAATCCAGAAAGTGCTAGCATGAAGAATTATATGAAGAATATGAAGCTCCTAGAGTTGCATAAGTCGCACCCTCTCCTGATGGTGAGACTACGGAAGATCATGATATGTTGGAGCCCCAAGAAACTCCACCCATGACTATTTCTCCCAAGAGAAAACCATCTTGGGCTCATGAAATTATTCAAGATGCAGAAAAGTATGGAGCTTCAGAAGGCTACTCAAGAGAAAGCAAGAAGCCAAATCCATTTTCCAGTTATGTGGCTTTGATGTGTGATTTTGTAGACAAAGAACCTACTTATTTTGAAGAAGCCACTCAAAAGAAAGAATGGGTAGAATCCATGACGAAATAATAACAATATATAATGAAGAATGATGTATGGGATATAGTTCCCAAACCAGAAGGTAAAAGTGTGGTATCTTCCAAATGGATATACAAGATAAAACATGCAGGGGATGGAAGTATTGAAAAATACAAAGCTAGATTTGTGGCTCGTGGATTCTACCAAAAGGAAGAAATCGACTATGAAGAAACATTTGCACCAGTATCAAGGTACACTTCAATTAGAACCATCATGGCACTTGCAGCCACAATGAAGTGGAAGTTACACCAGATGGATGTGAAAACATCTTTCCTAAATGGTGTCATTGAAGAGAAAGTGTACATAGAACAGCCACAAGGATTTGAGGTCGAAAACAAAGAAACGCATGTATACAAACTAAAGAAGGCTCTATATGGGTTGAAGCAAGATCCAAGAGCTTGGTATGGAAGAATTTATAGTTTTTTAATAAGCTTGGGATTTACCAAGAGTAAAGTTGACCCTAACCTTTACTTCAAGGTTATGGATGATGAACCTGTCATATTATTACTATATGTGTATGACTTATTCCTGACAGGAAATGAGAAGCAAATCTCAGAGTGCAAGAAGAAGCTCGTTGCAAAATTCGAGATGAAAGACCTTGGCTTGATGCACTATTTTCTAGGTCTAGAAGTATGGCAGAGCCTATAGGGAATCTTCCTTAACCAAGGGAAGTATGCAGTAGAAATATTGAAAATATTTGATATGTTAGAGTGTAAATCCATGGCCACACCCATGGATACAAATTTGAAGTTACTATCTGATGCTTCGTCAAAATTGGTGGATATGACTCTATACATGCAGATTATTGGGTCATTGATGTATCTAATGAATACCAGGCCATATATATGCTTTGCTTTGAACACCTTGAGTCAATATCTGGTTGATCCCAGACGTGTTCACCTTGTAGCTGCAAAGCATGTGATGAGGTACCTAAAAGGTACAATAGACTATGGTCTCGGTTATATATGAGATCATGATTTCAGACTGTTCAGTTACACAGATTCAGATTGGGCAAGAAGTGTCTCAGACATGAAGATCACTTCAAGCGGATGTTACAGTCTGTGGTCATCCATGATCTCATGGCTAAGCAGGAAGCAGTACAGTGTTGCTCTTAGCACTGCAAAAGCATAATATATTGCAGCTTGTTCTGCCAGTTGTGAAGCCATATGGCTTCGAAAATTATTATGATGTCTGTTTGATCTGGATTTGGATACCACAATGATTCTATGTGATAACCATAGTTGTATAAAGCTGACAGAGAACCCTATTTTCCATGATAATTCAAAGCACGTAGAAATACGGTATTTCTACATTTGTGATATGGTGCAAAAGGGAGCTATAAATCTCCAATATGTGAGCACTGATGAGCAGGTTGCAGATGTGTTGACTAAGCCTCTGTCTCATATGAAGTTTGAGCTATTATGTGACAAGATTGGTGTAGCCCGTAAGGAATTCCCTCGAAAGGGGGAGTAGTGCTGATGATATTATGGTGCAGTGGGATTGATCATCCCTAGACAGTGATCCCGTAATTCTGAAAGGAAGGATAGTCTTAAATGTTGATCCTGAGTTGTGCTGGTATTGATCATCCATAGAAAGTGATCCCATAATTTCTAAAGGAATGATAGTCTTAAATGTTGATCCTTAGATTGAATCCCTAGTTCTGAAAGGAAGGATTGTCTAATATGTGAGTACTGGAATGAATCCCGATTTTTGAAAGGAAGGATTGTCCATGATCCCTAGTTCTGAAAGAAAGGATCACCAAAGTTGTTGGACTAAATCCCGAGTTCTGAAAGGAAGGATCATGAGAGTTGTTGAACTGAATCTCGAGTTTTGAAAGGAAGGATTGTCCATGATCCCTAGTTTTGAAAGGAAGGATCACCAGAGTTGTTGTACTAAATCCCGAGTTCCGAAAGGAAGGATTGTCCATGATCCCTAGTTATGAAAGGAAGGATCACCAGAGTTGTTGGACTGAATCCCGAGTTCCAAAAGGAAGGTTTGTCCATGATCCCTAGTTCTGAAAGGAAGGATCACCAGAGTTGTTGGACTCGGTACCAGAATTCTGAAAGGAATGACTTTCCACGATCCCGTAATTTCGAAAGGAAGAATCATGTGTGCTGCAAGTGATGATATTTCAGTGCTGCAGAAGATGATGTTCCAGTGTTGAAGATGAGGATGCTCCGGTGCTGCAGATGTTCTAGTGATGAAGATGAGGATGCTCCAGTTTTGCAGATGTTCTAGTGCTTAAGATGAGGATGCTCAAGTGCTGCAGATATTCCAGTGCTGAAGATGAGGATGCTCCAGTACTACAGAAGATGATGCTCCAGTGCTGAATATGAGGATGCTCCAGTACTGAAGATGATGATGTTCTAGCCTCGTGCTACAGATGATGATACTTCAGCTCTATATTGAATATGATGATGTTGTTGAATAACTTCCAATGATTTATAGATGTACCAACCAATGTTCCAGATGATGTTGTTTATGATGCCCCTCCTCCCTCCGATGATGTTGTGTAGAGTTACACATGATGTTGTTGTTGTCAGTATAATACCCTTCTTCTTAAGGGGGCGTGTTGAATTAATGTAATTTCAAAGAATATTCTACTTGTACTTTATTATTATAACTCTATCAGGGATGTTTTACCTCTGTTCAGGGATGTCATTATTATATTTGGTCAAGTAAAAGTCATGAGGTAAAACCTCCATTGTAAGTCGGGTTGTTAGTACCCTAAATAATGTAATATAATATTATTTGATTCTTTCTAGGAGAGTTCGACCCAGTCAGTTAAAGTGAGGTCGACCTAGCTGGGTTAAAAGTCAAGTGAAAAGTAAAGTATAAATAGAGAGTGACTTCCTCTCATTTGCACCATTCACCCATTCATTCATTGCGCATTAGATGAGAGAGAGAAGTCTGCAAAGGAGGAGGGGGATTGGCTTGGATCTAGAGATAGGGTTTGTCTCTCTTATATGTGAGACCTTATTTTGGTTAGCTATATTGAGGAAGTTCTTGCTGGGTTTTCTTCCCCTTGATGGTTTCCCAGGATATAGTGTTGTGTACCTTGTGGTTGTGTATCCTTCATAGATCCTAGTTATGTTGCTATTTTGAAAATGTATTAAATGCCCATGAAAGTTAGAAATTAGTCTTTAGTAGCATATAATCTTAACAAAATCATCAATTGTCGGGGACTTTAACCTCTTGTTCTCCAAATGTTTTTCAATTATCTCAATATGTGACTAGGATGAGTCCATATTGTTCACTTTCTCCTCTTCTTGAGGATATTAATTATTAGGAAAGAAATGCTTCAACTCATTCATAATTTTCCCATTCTTAACGTCAAAATCCTCTTTACTAGCCATCTTTTCGAGATCCTCTTTACTAGACATATCTTTCAACCTGCTTTCTATATCATCTTTTGTGTTTACCAATTGAATGCGTTTCACTAACCTATCATTCAATTCTTTAAACTTGGACTTCAAATTGGATAGCAAGTTAAACATTTCTTTATTTTCTTCATGAGTCATGGTTGAGCTTTCTAGAGGTTTTGTGGGAGAAGTAATCTTTACTCCACCTCTTGCCATTATATATCACTGATTTTTAATAGATTTCTTCTACAAGACAAGCAATATGTTAAACATCAGTGATATATAATGGCAAGAAGTGGACAAAATGATATGATCTTAAAACTAGGTCTACTTGGTTTATATATATATATATATATATATTTATTTATCATTCCAACAATAGGAGGGGGTATTTACTAATTCCATACTAATAAATTTCACCCCATGGGCCATAATATGAATTCATAAATAAGAATGTATGTGAAAATGCATAGATGTTAAACAACAATGGAAATAAAACTCTATCCACACATACACCATGCATAAACAAGCATATTTATCACGAGAAGAAAATAAAATCATTTCACATTCATTTACAAAGAGAATACTTTTCTTTTAACAAACCAAATCCAAGCAATTGGTTGTGTAAGAGTGATTTTCCACCCAACCATAGGTATAAACTGCAGATACCACCCCCAAGTTGGGTTATGAGGCCACCAGGGTGAAAGAAACAGCCACAGGATTTTGTCTCTCAACCCACAACACATTTTATTTCATGCTTATCCAAACTGCTTATTTCTCAGCATTTGCAAGGATCTAACTTAGCCATCCTATCCATGGAACTCTCTTATACTGCCCCACACAACACAAGGAAGGAATTTCCCTTCACTACTCCAAATTTATTTCAAGAAATACGACCCTTATAGTGATACCTAGTGTGTGCAGAAAGAGTCCAATCTATTGTATAATGTTGGAGAACCTCTTATAACAATAATTCATGGATTCTCAAGAACTTGAGAGTATTAAAAATCAATGGGTACAGTTTCATGTCTTTCCCATACTCTATGCTCACGTATAACCGTTCTCTTTCCCCTAATGTCTACAATTTCCCTTCACAATTCAAATTTCTAGTTGTTTTCACAGTCTTCTATGGTAATGGTAATGGAGAGAACAACATGAGAAAAACTTTATGTACTGTAAAAATATGAATGAGAAAATGGATGATGGACTCCAAAGGAGATCAAAAGATGTGAAAATAAAACTAACCTAACTTATGACCATAGAATAAAGGATTGTTACAACTATCATAGAAGTGTATTCATCCCATGCTTCCATAACTACATGAGGAGACTTTTCTCACTAACCTTACGCATGCATTCAATTATTGATTTAATAAGTCACAAGGAAGTAATTGTCTCATTTAAGGCTCATGGAAGCAAATGGATGAGTTCTAAAGTTAAAACTTGGAGATAGAGGATTTAATATCCCATAGGCCTCCTTTCCTCTTCCCCTCTAGTGGAATCATATCCCCTCTAGTTTTGTTTACACAAATATATATCTTGGACAATTTTTTTTTATTTTCGAAAAATTTTACATAGCTTTCGAGTTAGCATGACTAGCCAACCACATGGTCCATATAGAAATTTTGCAGTATACATTCCTAGACATTCACTTGTCGAGCCTTGGCCTTGCGCTCCACACTAGGAATCCATACAAGAACATTTGCATAATCTAATTTAATACATTTTATGGGTCAAAATGGGGATATTACATTCCCTTCCCCTTGTATTAACATTGTCCTCAATGTTCTCTTTCTTTTCAAAAAGGTTCCATGTATTTCTTTTCAGCTGCATTTTCAATTCCCTTCTCTTCAAGGCCACGTTGTCTTGTTGTCAAATATCTTTGAAAACAATGCTCAATCATTCCTTTGTACTATCTTCGAATATCTCCAAGGCCTTTAGCATTTCAACATATTCCTATTATAATCATCAAAAGAAAATCATGCTTTTCATATCCATTTTAAGCAACACTTGATCCATTAACAAAGATTCAAGTTTCATAATTGAAATATACATATATACAAAATGAAAGATAAAATATGCAATAATCCCAATACTTATATGTATGAACATATCTATGCTCCATATGGTTTCCATGGGAAAGATTCAACTTACTATATTTTTTGACACACCCAAGGTATATATACATATATTTCCTTCTTGGTCCCAACTATTATATAGCATGAATCTATCACAATAGATTCATTCAAGTTGCCTCTTCTTTGCAATCACGCACCATCCAGGCTCAAGCATCCCCTTCTTTGTTAAACAGACCCTCGAGTGATCCATCATTTGCCAAGGCTTTCTTGCACAAGAATAGCACAAAATTATAGTCTTACTTCCAAGGAATCCCACTAGCAAACTCTAATATACATAACTCGTGGCGATCAAGTGCTATCATAGAGTTCTAGTTTCATTATAGTAGCATCCACCCCTTTTCATGCAAGCTTTTGGTAGCCATCATATGTCCTCACTAGATAGATACATCATCTCACATGTATTATACACATACAATTACCATGATATATCATCATAATAATTTCAATCATAAATTTTCAAATATGGTTCATACATAAATTAAATTTCACAAACATGAGGTCCTCCTCATAAATTTCAAACATAAATTTTTCAAATATGTTTCATATAGACACTAGTTTTAACAAACATGAGCTCTTCCTAATAAATTTCAATCAAAAAATTTCCAAATATGTTTCATAGGGAAACCAGATTACACAACATAATATCCTTCTCATAATGTTTGGCCTTTCCAAATGGTAGCTTTCAGTCTTCATTATGGACTTATACTCATTTCTATATCCAAGACAATTCTACCTGCAATCTAAACTTTTCAATCATCCAACTTACAAGTTGTGAGTATCCAAGCATATAATCCTTTCATTGCAACATTTACAACAGCCCCTGAAGTGATATCAAAAATATGACACTTATATAATTTAACATGCCACTATCAATTATCAATATCTTGATGCAATGAAATACATTCAATTTCTATGCATAATTATCACAATAAAAACACATTATATAGTCACATTATCTATGTAATCAAATAAAAGTTCCTATACTCATGATTACACAATCATACTCTTTTCACTTTCAATTGTGCATTCAATAGTCATTGCCTTCATTATGGATTTCTCTCACTACCATATACAAGGCACCATGTTCATGCAACTTTGTTCTCCTGACAGAGCATTCTCGTAGTCCATCAAAACATGAATACCGTTTTCATGCAATTATTTCACTGCATCCACAATAGCTTATGAAATTATCTTAGAATTATAAATTTACCAATAACTCATCATTTCATATTTAACATCTTAATTTCAATAAAATATGGCACAAGCATGCATTCACACAATGCATTCTAACATATGTACCCTCATATATGTGCATAATCACATATTTAAACAATCTATTCATACAAATTTCATCAAATGCACTCTTGCATTGATTCAGGAATACCATATTCCCATGTCATCCATTCCATCATGACAATTTGGAAGGTCTACCCAATTCCCTGACACCTCATCCAACCACCTTCTCGATACTTCCACAACCATCTAAACACCCTCTTCTTTTGGCCCACACAATGCCAAGATATACTATTTATCCACTAAACGGTTCCTTAGGCATACTATAACGCATTTCCCTTCACCACTCCACAATTCCTTTAGGAAATCCTCTTGTTGTAATGGTCTCAATGTGTTGGAAAGAATGTTACAGTGAAAGACACTAAAACAAGTGGGAAGAAAATTGGGCACTTGTGTAGAACTATAGCATTTCCATATCCAATGCCCTACACAATGGCCTCACCCATGACTATCTTACATGGAATTTACTACCACAATAGAACCATAATTCCTCACTTGATTTTGTTATTAACTCATAGCCAATAGACATGGCATGCTATTTAATTTCACATGAATGCATTGTAGATTCCAAGTAGTCATATATGTATAAGGATTCCTATCTTTACCACACCATATCATGTGGGTATTCTCCACATAAATGCATTCAAAATCACATATGTACCAATTTATTATGATTAAAATATGGTTGAATGGATGCTTACTCAATTCCCTTTTCCATAACTTATGTTATCAACATAAATAAACCATTACATGCATGGCTGCCATCACAATCTCTGATGTTACCTAATTAGTTGGCCTCGTGTAGAGGATTACAAGATCCTCCCACCAAACTCTTGATCACATATTTATTGTCCTATCCTTCCTTCACAAGGCTACATTTCACATGCAACAACATCATCAACATTTTCAACCATGCTTCAACCATATCTGGCCAGAAAATCATCATCAGCCATAATAATTATCAGTAGTGGCTCATTGCATAGGTAAAATCATACTACTTTTACCAATATAAAACATCATATGTATGTACAAGCATATTCACATGTACTATGCATCTGTTGGAGGATCCTAGTCGACTGGAAAACTAGGTCCTCTGACTGACCGTGGTCGGTTTAGTCCAGTCGATCGGTTAGCCGACCAAACCGTCACTTGTAACTAAATAACTACCTGTAAATAGTATATATAGTTTATTGAGCCAGGAATCTAAGAGACATTGTACAATATTTTATCTTTGTTAATACAAAGGCGTGTTGTTGTTGTCCCACTTACTCTTTACCTTGTTCTTGTATGTTATATTCTCATGTGATCTTATATATACCTTGTTCTTGTATGTTATATTCTCATGTGATCATATATATATATATGATGTACTACTGGTAATCTATACAATCCATAAGAATACAACATTGGTTCTATTACTGGTAGTATGTAATCATGATGAAGTACGATCATATTTAAATGTTAGTTGAAAGAGAGATTCGAGAGTGGTGGGACAATAAAATAGCGAGTTATACCCATAATTATGCAAGGTGGAAAAAGCTAACAATTGCACAGGCAAGGGAAAAGTTATTCACTGAGTCCCATGAAAATTTCATAGAGGTTGTGCCTCGTGAAATAAAGAAATTCTTGGACATCATTCATGACCAAAATGAATGCCCATAATTAAAGACTGCTAATGCATAATATTTACAAAGGACGGAGAACGAATTTATATGAATGGCTCAAGAATTTATGTGAAGCTTTCTATGAAGAACAAGCTATAGAAGAGAGATCATCTGCTAACGAAGTCTGACGAATATTCTACACTGACCTTCATGAAGGATTTGTGTGTTCTATATCAAGCTTTCTATATAAATGTTTGGTTGAAAATGGATCCAGACACATAGTCGAGTCACGACTTCCGTTAGATGAACTTGCTTCATCAAATTGGAAGAAGCAGCAAAAATACTCGGAGTGTTTTGTTAACGAGCAATAGTGGGAATATTTCTGAAGTAAATGAATATCGTTGCTGAAACCACCTTCGTCTAACAATAAGAGTCGGGTCGGAAATGGGTTGGTCACCGACCATGTGTTTTGAATAAAAGAATGAGGCTAGTCGATGAAAGAAGAAAAGAATGAAAGCCTATAAAAATTCGAGTCCACTTAGACGAAATAAGTGCCCAGTTGCTCACAAGAAAATAACAGATATACAGAAAATAGAACGAGAAAAGAGGTACAGACGATGAGAGTAGTTGAGAGATTGAGATTCCATTACGTACAAAAATAAGTATAAAGAAGCCAGGTGAGATTATCCAGCAGCCAAATTTTTGCCTAAGTCAAGTGAAAATCAACCAGATGAGAAAGAAGGTGAGGTGTCGATACTCGAAGATCGTTCACATGCAATGGTGTTGACCCCTTAAACATTGTGTACTGCAATCCCAAATGCCTCGACCCTTTTTTACTATGTACCCATAATAATGATGACTGGGCCGACCATTAGAAAAATATCCATGCACGACATGGGACTCAAACCAAGTGATAGCAACATATGGAATCGACTAGACCAATGTGGACAAATTGTAGATAGGTTGACAATTCAACGTCCAGAACATGGTAACTAGATTACTTTCACACATGAATTCGGAAGACACTCTTTTAACTTATTTTATTCAAAACATATGGAGGTACCCCCCTTCCAGCAACATTAGTGATTGAAGTGACCAAACCATCAGAGATCCTACCTAGTGATGAGGAGTCTGTAGAAGAAGTAAGTTTGTCGTTGCATCAATCGCAATCACAAGAAGTCAATAGTAAGCATCAAACAATAAGTCAGTTAGTTAGTTAGTCTTCCCTGGTAAGTATTAAAAATTGTATATCTAGCAATATGGCTTATCATATTCCAATTAATATTGATATTCTTTAGGGGAGTGGTGATCGTAAGAAACATTGGTTTGTATGTGAATCCCTTTGGAAAGCTAACCTTATTGATGATGAGAACCAACATATTGCATAGTTTACAGGAGGACTTAGAAATAGAGCACTTACATGGTACATGAAATTTCTTGAAGAAGGTCCAAAGACAAAGCAACAAATAAAATATATCTTTATAGAATTATTAAAAACTGACAACACCACGCACCTGGATGGACATAAATTAAAGCAGATCAAGCAAAGAATAGGAGAATTTGTACAAGAATACAATAGAATATTTAAATATATCCTCAGTTAGATTCCATCTAAGATGGACCCTGCGCTAGTGATCCATTTTTTTTTCGAAGGACTCCAATAGAGAATCAAGACACCACTACCAATGCACTAATATATAGTTTATGGCAATGTCTTGAATAAAGCTTTGCGATTCGCATCGAATTTAGATTATTCGACTAGACCTGTCGACAAACGACTTGAAGAAAAAATTGAAACTATAGATAAATCACTGCAGCATCTTACACTGAGGTGCAACGACATATGGTGTACCACATTCTCTCGAGAAGGACATACTAGAGATATATGCCCCTATGGTGAAAGAAGAAATTACCACAATTACTGTAATACATACCAATGGGAAATGAAACAATTGGAAGAGAGCTCGAGGATATTCCTAGAAGAGCGAAAGCCAGAAAACTTCCAGATGATACATATCACATATTTTTGTGACATCTGTGAAATATTCGAACCTCACTCGATTATAGACTCCTCATATAATTTCGACAACGTAAAGCCAAAATGGTGTGGAATTTTCCAAACAACACAAGCTTCAACTACACAATGCATAAAGAATTTAAAGACTAAAGCAAACTACCACACGATATATCAAACAAAAACGGTCGAGTATAAAGGTCGGGATGGTCGTAACAATGACCAGCATAACAATGGAAACTATTGACGAGGAGGATACAATGGTCGCAGAAGAAATAAAAACTAGGGATACCGACCACCAGGTCTAAGTAAACCACACTACTTTATATGTTACATTGAAGACCATTTAATCCCTGACTGTCCATGGAAAGACAAGATAGACTTAAAATTTTGTACAAAATGTGGTGTTGGGGAGCACAATTTAGAAGAGTGCCCCATAATTCTAGATGCACTTAACAAAAGAAAAAATATTAACATCTTGTCTTGTGTCCATAAAAATGAAGCATTCAATACTAAGAATTTTCAAATCATTACCAAAGAAGGCACAAAAATTGGTGGGGATAATCCCCGTGTTACAAGGATACAAAGCAAATAAGATGAGTATCCCTATCCACTGAAGCAGGAGGAAATATTTAATAATGCAACAAAAATATTTACACAAATTGCTTCTGAAGAAAGTAATGCGAAGAATAAAAAAAGAACACTTAACGAGTTGCTACAACTCTTCACAAAAGAAGAAGTTATTGCACGACTGATTGACTTAATGTATCTTATCAGAAATAGTTCAGAAAATGAGAGGATTCATTATGTAGCCTCAATCAAAAAGATAAAATTGATATCGATACCCTTGTTGACCTCGAAGTTGAAGTATTTTTCATTGCACGTTTCATCCTCGACTTCGGATCACAAGATAACATAATGAAGAGATAGACTTGGGAAAGCATGGGCTGAGTCATCGACCATGACTATCCAAGTCGTGAATCTATCTTAATATTTCTGACCAAGGATTAATCGAACCCATTCGAGTGTGGAAAAATGTTAAAACTAAAATTATGGGAATTACCACATACATCGACTTTGAAATCATTAACCCAAGAGAAGGATCTAAATCCTTCCTAGCATTAGTTGGTCGACCGTGGGGACTCAAAATTAAAGCATCCATATGACTGGAAAAGCAAAGAATTAAACTCAAAGGAGAGGGAAAGAAAGTAATTGTGCCTATTAATCCATCTGAAGGGAAACCCTTGGCCAAACCAAATGATAACGACGATGAAATACACCCACTATACCAAGTAGTCCAAAATAAAAAAAAATATTGTTGAACAAAACATCCATGGAGAAATCCACATGGGAAATCCTATGTGTATCGGATACAACTCTGACTCGGAACTATACTACTGTCAAATGGAAAATTATGAAGCACAAGCTCATGAGTGTTGGTCAATTGAGATCATCCCTAGAAAAATAGTGCAACAATGTTTTACTATATCCATCATCCAAAAGGTCTTTGAGAATAAAATAAGAGAATACTCGATGATCATACCAATAAAAAAGGAACCGACAAGTATTCCACCACTATGATACAAAGAATTAGAATCTTCGAATGCACATGTTGAGGAAGTCTCTAAAAACGTCAGTGAACAAGGTCAACTTCAAATTATGCTTGAAACTTTTACTATACAAGCAGCAAGATGGTGGGATACACATCAATCCCACCTCCAGACTTGGATTGTTGCATCAACATATTTCGTCAAACGCTTTGGAAGAAAGAAACTCACAGCACATATAGAAATATGAAAATTTATACAAGGTCAAGACCCATCCAGACACATTAATCTATGTGAAACATAATGGAAACGATTGGGATACAAATACAAAATATTATATCCCCATCAATTCCTGAATACACTTGAATACTTACCAAACAAATCGTATAAGATGGAAGAATCCAAAGGATAAACATTTAATTGGCAAGAATTGAAAGAAAAATTTATAAAATATTTCTCTTTTACTCAAGAAAAATAATGCGTCAGAGAAGCAGTCAAAGAAATTAAAAAATTTATACAACTGATGAACAATAGTAGGTCGACACCGACAGAACGATTGTAGTCGACATGTAATAATATCACAACCAGACCAACCTATTGATCGAATCGGCTAGAACTTGAAAATGATAAAACTATAGGAATAAGTTTCAAGTGGAAAATAAATCACCCTAGCGTAGCAAAACCTGTAAAATATTTAATGAAATTCAGCACAGAACAAAAGACAAAACAAGAAATATTTACTAAAAAAGACTTCAATGCTATGTTCATAGAATTTAAGGAAGGAGACCGACCAATGAATGAAACAAGAGCACCAGAATGGATGGATGCACAAATAAAAACAAAATAATTCGACATTTCAAATGTTGATGAGCAAAGATGGTAAAAGTAGGAGATTATTGGTCTAACCATCAAATAGCGGAGATAGCCAACTTACTAAAAGAATAAAAAGATGTCTTTGCAAGAGATTATAAATATTTAAAGGGGTTATATTTATGTCTTTGAAATTAAAATCGACATAAAACCAGACACCATACCTATCAAGAAACGACCATACAAATTGGCATATAAGTATAAAGACAGTAAAGAAAGAAATTAAGAATATGCTAGCTGTTGGAATCATATATATACAGTAAACCAGTCATAATGGGCCAGCCCCATGGTCGTTCAACCAAAGAAGCATGACTCGAAAAAATTATGAATCTGTGTCGACTTCAGACGACTAAACAAGTTAACTTTAGCTGACCCCTTTCCCACACCTTTTGCAGATGAAATAATTAATGAAGTTGCAGGTCATGAGTGTTATTCCTTCACTAACAGATTTTCCGGATATAGCCAAGTTCCTATTGCTAAAGAAGATCAGCATAAAACAACATTTTTTGTGAGTTTGGTTCGTTTAATTATAAAGTGATGTCATTTCATCTAAAGAATGCACCAGCAGTATTTTCCATGATAGTAGTAAAAGAATTTCAAGAATATTTATATAAAACTATGGTGTCTGCTTCGACGATTGGATAATATACTCACTACTAAGAGACCATGTTTAATACCTTTGACTTATGTTAGAATGGTGCAGACAAATACAAATTTCGTTGAATATTTTAAAATGTATATTTGCAACACCAATTGGAATCCTACTAGAACTTGTTGTTTGCAAGGAAGGAATCAAGGTTGACTACGCAAAAATTAAAGTTATTCTCGACTTAAAGCCACCTGTAAATCCAAATAAGGTCAAAATACTTCTTGGGAATACAGGATACTATCAAAAAATAATCAGATATTACACTTATATGACATATCCCTTAGAATAAATACTAAAGGAAAATCGATAATTTAGGTGATCACAAGAATGTGCACAGTCATTTGAATTACTTAAAAGAAAGCTCATCGAAGCTCTAATACTAAGGTTTACAAACTAGTCGATCAAGTTCTATGTCCATATCAATGCTTTTGGTATCGTAGTCGGCGCAATACTTACTCAGCTTGGAGATGATGGAATGGATTATCCTAATGAATATGCTAGCAGAAATCTAAATAAGGCAGGAATCAATTATTCTACAACAGAACGGGAATCTCTAGGCATGATTTTCACATTACAAAAATATTGACATTATTTGCTAGATAACCCTTTTGTATTTTACATGGATCATCAAGAACTCAAGTATTTAGTAAACAAACCCCTCCACCATGGTCGATTGTGCATATGGTTACTCTTATTCCAAGAATTTGAATTTGAAATAGTAGTCCAACCCGGAAAAACTAATGTCATAGCCGACCATTTATCAAGAATAGAAATTGGAGAAGACTCTGTCGGGATCGACAATGAATTGCACGATTCTCACCTATTTATAGTCGAAGTTATACCGACGGAATTGCAAGATATAGCACAATATTTCGAGTAAGGTCAAGCTTCGGAAGGAATGACATAAAAGAAAAAGAAAACACTTGCAATGAAGGTTGCACCATACACTCTAATAAATGGATTCTTATATAAATTAGGACCAGATGAATTACTTTGACGGTGTGTCCTAGAGCACAAACGATAAGATATCATCGACAAAGGAAAACGTGGACCTGCAGGTGGACATTATCAAGATGATACAACTGCAAGAAAAATATTACAATTAGGACTATGGTGGTTGATGTTACATAAATATTACAGAGCTCAGGTAAATAAATGTGACAGATGCCAAAGAATAGGTTGACTACTACCAAGAAATGAGATGTCCTTAATATCCATTAATCCAATCTTAACATTTGAAATATGGGATATCGACTTCGTCGGTCCTTTCCCAGTTCTTAACCGACGAACCGGAGCTTGATATATTATTACAGCAATCAAATATGTCACCAAATGGGCAGAATCCAAACCTGTTGAAGCATGTTCCAATGAAGTAGCTGCAAAATTTATATATGAAAATATCATTGCAATATTTGGATGCCCCCTTACTCTCATCAAAGATATAGGAACACACTTCATCAACAAAACTATATCAATTATATTGAATGAATTTATGATCGACCACCAAAAGAGTTCAACATATCACCCACAGTCGAATGGAGCTATTGAAGCATTCAATCAAACTTTAACTAAAGGACTACCAAATATTTGTAGTATTGATAAAGACGAATGGTATGACAAGATACCTGCTATTTTATGGGCTTATCGGACAACTTATAAGCGGTTGACAAGGAAGACACCCTTCAATCTCATCTATGGACAGGAAGCATTCATCCCACTACACTTCGAGCAGCAAGCACCAATCATTGTAGATATACTTCACTTAGATATTGTCAAACCACAGAAGATAGAAATTTCGATCTAACAAAACTAGAAGAGAAACACGAAATAGAAATCTACCATCAAGAAGTTCAAAATCAACAACATAAATCTTGGCACGACCGTAATATAAGAAAGAAATATATATCAGTCGATGACCTGGAGTTATTATATGATAGTCGAATAAAAGGAAAACCAAAATAGTTGCATACAGCATGGCTTGGACCATACATAGTTGAGGAGCTAAATAGCAACGGCTCGGTCCCACTAAATACAATACAAGTAAAAGTTTTTACAAAAGTCATTAACGGTGCAAGACTAAAAAGATATAAAAAAATAGAATTGGCACGGTGCCGACCATATGGTTGTATCACCATTTTGGTTGATCGTCATGCCCTAGGTTTGTAATTAATTTGTATATTAAGTAGCCTAATTACATTAACTAAATTAAGTATAGAAAAGTAGTTATGGAAAACCTAACTTACACCAAAACTTATATAAGAAGGCTCTAAGACATGGATTGTTGTAGTAATAATTGCAATACAATGATAGTAGACTAGAATAAGGAGGACCTGGAAATTCAAAGCAGGAGGATGAACCAGAAAACCTTGCTAAGAGATAACCGACGAATGGAAGTTGGCCAACGACATCCAAAGGAGCATTGAAGCCAACATAGAACAAGATGACCATCGTGCAATGCATTTTATCGTGATCAACCCCGAAGAAGAAGTTATGATGACCGTAGGCCAAAGCATGAATTGGAAGACTCGCCACACGTTCCAAGTAGTTGTCAAGCACAAATTCCATAGTTAATGCCATCACCTACCCAAACTGAATGTGTATTGATTAACCAAGCTATAAATGAAGACCTAGAATAAAGTTGGGAACATTTTTGCACAAAGTTGGAGCAATCGCTACAAGAAATCAAAATTCCAAAACTTCCAAACCCTATACATGCACCTGTAATCACATTCGAAATGGATCCAAAGAAAGCAGTTGTGATGAATAGAGCCATGAAATTAGTAGAAAAAACCAAAATGGAAGCAGAAGAAGCCACCATAATGCCTCTGAAAGCTCGACTTACCAGAATTATAAAATTCGGCACGGAGGAGCACCAATGGAAAAGATATTGGAATGAGTTGCAAGAATGCAGTATACAAAACGATAGATGAACCAAAAAAGCAAACAAGTTGGTCATAGCAAAAATTCAACACTACCTAAATGCACCCCTACTAGACAACTTTGATGGCTTGAAAGGCCTTATTACACAATACGTTGTTAGCAAATACCACAAAGGAAAGCTATGGTTTGATGAACCAGACTAAATCAACGTTGCACTTATTGCATAGGTGATCGTCTTACCAAATCAGGGGTCATAAGTACCAGTCGGCATCAAGACACAGTTAATTGAATAATTTACAGGAACCCCTAAAGGAAATAACTCAAAAGGTCTATTAATTGATAAAATTTTGTATCAGACATACAAATTCATTTCTATAATAGTATCAATTTGCTTAACCAATACCGGTTGACCATAAGACATCAAGATCAACATGCTAGAAGCTATAAAATACATAGCCATAGAATCCAAAATCTTCAATTGGGACGAATACTTAGTTGTAGTTGTCAAACCGACTTGTGAAAAATGCTAAGAGATAGGATCAATGATTTGGAAACCTTCCTTACTTATTTGGTTAGCAATGTATAAGATAACCATAGCCGAAGACCCTTTGTTCATGGCAATGTCGGTATTTTTTATGAACATTTTTAAGATATTTCAACCCCAGGGTTGCACAAAGGGCCCTAAAGTCACTAAGTTATGGATTGAAAACTAGTTTCAAGTCCTTAATACTACCTTGTCAAGATGGCAGGTCTCACATCCCATCCATCAAAGCTTGCCTCTGACTACACACATCTAGCTAGAACTCGACTACACAAAAGTATGGCTCATGCAAGGAGAACCAAGGGATGCAGCCGAGTTATACTACTATCCGGATGTCCAAGAAATTTTCATTGACTTGGAAAAACAATCGAATACATTTTACCAGATACCATATTTTTCATGGAAATAAGTCCAGGAGTTACAGCAACCATTGTCTGACATAGAAAAGGAAGAAGCATACGAAGCTAGTCTATACTTAGAAATTGTTGGCCCAACCGACAAGGAAGAAAACCCCTTGCCTATCGTAGTGTCGAAGAATCATCCTAAGCCAACCGAAACATAGGAACCGTCAGGAGAGACAACAAATGAAGATGAAGTATGAGAAGAGGAAGAGTTGGATCTTGACTTATATAAGGAAAATCTCGATGTTGTAGCAGAACGGATATATACAATGCAACAAAGTTTCAAATCTAAGTAGTCCAAGAAGAGGAAACTGGTATTATATGCACCGATTGGGGATGAAATACAAGAATTACAAGAAGAAGCTGAACAATTCATCAGAGACGTCGTTCTCAACAAGATCATGGTCCAATAGCAAATCAAAAATAATCTGACTAAAAAGGCCGAACTTGCCAAGGTAAGTTCTCCCCAACTCAAAAAGCTAAAAATTCGTATGCAATCTCAAGTATAAAACCCTATGTCATTTCCCGATAACTCCCCCCTGCCTCACCGACGCTCGTCGAAGAAATACGAACTGAGAAATTCTATGTTACCACTCTCCAAGACCCATATTTCCATAAGTTTATTGCTTCCTTACCAGATAAATTCCCCAACTGGAAAAATATCACAACCAAGTAGATTATCATAGAGTCAACCTCACCACCTGAAACCTGAGAAACACCACCCCTCGGAGTAAAAATGTCTAAGTAAACGCTAAAACCACCCAAGCAACTAGTTATAGCAAAAATACACCAATAAACCATGGAAAGAGTCTTCCCAAAGCCTATGGCTTCACCAATATTTACTCAGTCCACAATCACTGCATTTGTCGCTATCCAAACACTTCCCCCTTCCACCATCTTAGTTGGTACCCTAACCTCCTCGACGCCATTGGCAACAACTATTACACCACAACCTGACAATTTTTCCACTAGCCCAGCTATACAAAATACTCCTCCTTCGACTACGCCACCCAACCTAACTATGCCTACTCAATTGGCCTCCAACCCTCCTCTATCGACTACTCCACCCTCTTATGTTCTACTACCTAAACCACTTCTACACCTTTGACTACCCCTCCTCAACCCAGTCAAAAATCAGTCATTCCAGCACAAAAGAAGAATAAAAGAATAAACAGACAAAAGGGAAAACTCCAAGGATCCCTCTTCAGTTGATAACGGATTCCTCAAGTGCCCCAGTTAATTTTTATCCTAATGCATCCTAATACCATGAACTTGAAAATCTCTTGTAGGATGTGATTAAAGAACAAAAGAAAATATGGTCGAGAGACAAACGAAAATTGGACAATGTCGATATTGAAAAAGCAGAAGTTCTTGGAACTTGTGAAAGTCTCATCGAGGAGGTAGAACTGACGTTGCATGGACCACCAGCCAAAAAGCCACTGGATCAAATAAAAATTCTATTTGGATCTCTACTTGACATTTTAGAAGAAGTATCGACTCAAAGGAATCAGGATAATTAACAACAGCCAACAATGTTTTTGGACAACAAAAACCGACTCTTCTTGGAACATATAATAAACTGAAAGAGTATGAACCGGTAGCAAAACTTCTGGCCAATGTTTTAAACAATTGGTACTCACATTATGGACAAATTTTTATATAAATGAGCAAAATTCAAAATAATTTAGCAGTTGTATTTCAACAAAAGGCCATTGCATACCTGACAACCTTGCAGGATTTGGAGCAGCAAATTGAGCTTGAACAGAACCGACTGTTAAAAGTCCAGAAAAAGGAAGATCAGTGGTCAAAGCAAGAAAAGTCTACACAATCAGAAGTCAACATCTTAACAGGCCATATTGACAAGTTACTTGTCGATTCCAACAACCAACCTTTGATTATAGGACCATAATTACAAAATTTCAAAGACAACATAGTTACTGAAAAGATTCCTAAACTCGCAGTCCTCACTTCACTCAATCTAAGCATCCAGATAGTTCTACATGAACGGGAATATTTCTAGCGAAGACTTACCTCTTTTGCCAACGCTATTGTCGAATAATGCATTGAAGATAACCAAACGATTGCCACATCCAGTCTGCCACAACCATAATAAACTTTGAACAAGCACTTGTATTAATAGTTCCTCACTTTTGTATCTCCTTGTTCTCTTCAGGATGAAGAAACATTTTTTGGGTGGGGGAGATGTTGGAGGAGCCTAGTCAACTGGACGACTAGGTCCTCCGACTGACCGTGGTCGTATCGGTCCAGTCGGTCAGTTATTCGACCGAACCGTCACTTGTAACTGAATAACTACCTGTAGATAGTATATATAGGCTATGTATCCATGAATTTAGGAGACATTATACATTATTTTATCTATGTTAATACAAAGTCTTGTTGTTGTTGTTGTCCCACTTACTCTTTACCTTGTTCTTGTATGTTATATGCTCATGTGATATGTGTGTGTGTGATGTACTACTGGTAATCTATACGATCCCCAATACTAAAACAACATCATATTTCAATATGCCCATACATGCATATGCATTCTAGCTATCTAATCTCTTCCATTTCCATCATTCCTATGCCATAATTTTTTGTATATAAAAATCAGGAAATATAAATTTAACAAGAAGTAAAGAGAAAAAGAATTATCCCTTTTCCAATTCATCATCCTAGCATGGAATTCCTCTTCCATGTCATATCTGATCCAATTTATTTCCTCTTCCATGTCATATCTGATCCAATTTATTTCCTCTTCCAAACATGCAATGGATCATTAACTATGATTTTATCACCAAGTAGCAATTCAATACACATACACATGTATAACATTTGTACTAGCAACTTTTCAAGCATATGATTCCTACACTCTAAACAAAATAAGTTTAAGGTGGGGAATTTCCTATATATTAATTCTACCTTATGGTAATTATTCTACAATTTCTACTACAACAATATTATCAATTTGTGTAGCTTTCTTTATCATTGCAACAACTTTCATTGCACTTTTGTTCACATTGCCTTCCTTCTCCAATCTCTTTGATCCATTCCAACCTAGTCCAACTTAACATTTTTGAATTTTCAGCACTTAACAGTGCTGCAATTGATTCCATACCAACTCCACCTGAAGTCCTTTCAAGTTCCATCATATGTTCGTAAGCCTCATTCAATTACAAGACTTACTTTCCTTTCCAATGGAAATATTTACCATGTTTCATGAACCACACAATAGATTCACACGCAAGAATGTCTTATTCCACTATTGATAGATTATATGTGAATGTAATTTCCTTACTCATTCTCATTCTTTACACATAATTTGTCGTTCATATCTAGCAAATATTCTAAGCATGCATATGTTTCCCTAGTAGAATGATTCACCCATCACCCATGAGATGCAATATCCTTTACATTTTGGTTTGACCTTACTAATAATTATATTGGGGAATATGATATCCAAATCCAATAATCAATATGTCCCATGGATTTTCCTTGCAATTCAAATTTCACATACTCATCACAAGTGATGCCTTAGGACATATTATTATCAAAGACACCAACGTTGTTCTCTTTTATTGTTTCATGATTAGACATGGTTTCCACTCCTCAACTAATATATATGACAACCAATTAATCTCAATAAGGGCTTACAAAATCCCTCTATGCAATTCATATCACATATTTTGGATATAGTAAATGCATTGCATGAATTCTAGATAAGGAAACATAAATCATTCTTAGTTCCTTATTTCTTCATGGGTGTTTATGAGATACAATCTGCAAGAGTGTAATCTTACCTATTCAACATGTTTGTCCACTTGTTACAAAAAATAATATAATATTATCAAATGAGTATCCCTACTCATTAATATTACTTCCATGTTACCAAGCATCCAACCATACTTGGTTCAATTCTTCATATATGTGCCTCTACACCGCTATGAGAACACCATTACCGTGATATGAATATTATCATTTTTACTCAATTTTATTCAATATCACCTCTAGTATACTCATGTACCATCATAGAAAGCTCTTCCAAAAATTTTGTTGCTTTGGAGGTCACCCACATTGAAAATGTATTGCCCAACCAAGCCCATAGACTTTGTTATGCTCGCTTTTTGAAGCAAATAGAAACCTATTTCAAAAATATGAACCTTTTGTTTGATTCTCCTATAGTTGATCTTTCCAATGTCTATAACCATGCTCATTTTTTATCCCATATCTAAAAGTTACAGCTTTTCAAAATTGTCAATTTTGCCCAATTCAACATCTTTCCCACAAGTGAATTTAGTCTCGGGTACCAACTTCTTCCACCTATAGAAGAAAATACAGATAGAACCAAAAAATATATATATTGGAATTTGATAATATGCATGAAAAGTATTACGCAACAACTTTCATATCTCTAATCCGATGCTCCATCTATTTTCTATAAAATGCAGTTTTAAAAGTTTTGCATTTTCTCCAATTTTTAGCAAAAAAGCTATCTCACAAACTAAGCATTTTTGGGAAAACTTCCTTTGACAAAATTTGTTCATCTTGATAAGTAGGTAAAATGTCAAATTCATAAATTTTTATGGTTTCGACATCTCGGGTCACTTTTATCTCCTCCAAGTTTTCCAAATCACATTTTTGCGTGCACAAATAATGAATTTTGGCCTTATTTTTCACTAAGACCCCACTCCTTTTGGAAATTGGCCATATTCTACCAAATTTATTAGTTTTCCTATACCATGACTGCACCATATCAATTTCAGCTCCAACAGGCCACCCGTCAAGTCACTGGGTACTGGTCTTTATAAACCATTATTTCCCCGTTTCTGAAAAACTAAAGCAGAATGGGTCTACACCCCTCTCTGTAAATTATGTAGTATCCCTTAATGGCATCTAAATTAAGTGGATCTCATCAAATTCTAATTTAAACTGCTCGTGTTATGGCCAAAACAATTTTCGGGTCTATAAAATTTTTAATTTTTATGTACTGTTGATGTGGCATTTGTATAGTTGATGTGGCATGATGCATGGAATGTGACTTGCCATCGTACCCTACATGGAAGCTCTTGGTTCTACCACATCACATTCTCATCAACCCCTCTGTTTATGGAATCGCATCATTAGATATTCCTTGTCAACATCATCAGAATCTCGCGTATGATAATCAGCCATAGGTCTCAGATCCCAAAGAAATTTGAGTCATCCACAGCAAGGTGCTTCACCTATTGCCTTTTTCCTTTTCCCCTCTGTGTGAATGGAAAGGATCATCTTGATCATAGTTGCATGATTTAATCCTAGTCGTTCACGGGACCACCTTCTTTATCCTTGTACATGGAAGTCTTGTTGTATGAATAAACGAGATCTGCCACCCAAACTTGCACAAAGAAATCTCAGCCATTCGCAGCATCCACCCTCATATTAAATTGTGATCAATTCCATGTGTGTGAATGGTTAGGATCATGCGATGGTAACTTTCTTGATCATTCTAGATCGTTCATGGAAGGTTCCTCAAAATATACCTCGCACATCTCATATCCCAATGAATGGTGTAGATCTCACAAATAACCTAATCGATCAATCTAGATCTTTCATATAATCAACCGATATCCATCTATCCAACATGGATACCACCCACGCATCTGAACCCTAGCTGGAACAACCACCTGCACACTCACTCCATGTGGCTGCTCTAAGTCACACTTCCATCCACGTGGCATTGGTGGGGCCTACCTCAAATTTTTCCCAAATTTCATAAATAGGTAAACAAATTAGTTCCACCACAAGTGGACACATGAAATTTTACGCATGGCATTTCCTCCATTCTTGGACTTTCATGTCACTTAATAAAATCATATTTTCATTGTTGGTTCTAACAATTTCAAAAAAAATCCCCAACTTTCTTAAACCATTCCTCCATTCATGTTGATTGACCACAGATTTAATACCTGGGCTCCGTTGAAACACTATTTGTTAACTAATACCACGATTTTAATAGAAGCATTTTGTCAAACACTTCATATGAAAACTCTAATTTATGCGTGTAAGTGTGGATTTCAACCATGCATCCCCAGTGTTGCAACCAAATGATCTAATACCACTCTATAATGTCCCCATCCATTATTCATACCATAGGAGGGGTATTTATTAATTTCATAATATGATTTCTTAAATAAGAAATGTATATGCAAATGCATAAATGTAAAACCCAATGGAAATAAAACTCTATCCACACATACACCATGCATAAACAAGCATATTTATTATAAGAAGAAAATAAAATATTTCCACATTCAAATACAAAGAATACTTATCTTTTAACAAAGAAGATCGAAGCAATTGGTTATGTAAGATAAATTTTCCACCCAACCGTAGGTATCATCTACAAACACCACCCCCAAGTTGGAATATGAGGCCACCAATATGATGGACATTTCCTACAGGCTTCCCTCTCTCAACCCATAACCCATTTTTCGCTCATGCTTATCCAAATTTCTCACCTATGAGCATTTACATT
This sequence comes from Larix kaempferi, assembly GCA_027924585.1. NCBI lineage: Eukaryota > Viridiplantae > Streptophyta > Pinopsida > Pinales > Pinaceae > Larix > Larix kaempferi. The sequence continues at coordinate 22,172,415 of BSBM01000289.1, forward strand.
TTACAAGGATCTCACTCATCAATCCTAGCCATGGAACTCTCTTCTATTTCTCCACACAACACAAATAATGTGTTTCCCTTCACTGCTCCACAGTTCCCTTAGGAAATCTGACCCTTACAGTGCTTAACAGTTTGTGCAAAAAGAGTCCAACCCGGTATATATTGTTGGAGAACCTCCTATAACATTAATGTGTGGCTTCCCAAGCATTCCAGAGTAGAAAAAATCAATGGGTAAAGGTTCTTAACTTTCCCATCCTCTATTCTCACATACATCCATTCTCGTCCCTCTAAAGTCTACAATTTCCCTTCACAATTCAATTTTCTAGTTGTTTTCACAGTATAGTATGGTGATGGAAATGGAGAGAACAACATGAGAAACATTCTACTTAATGTAAAAATATGCATAAGAAATGGATGATAGACTCCAAAGGATATGAGAGGATGTGAAAAGACAACTGACATATTTTTTTACCATAGAAGGAAGGACTCTTAAAACTATCATAAACTTATATTTATCCCACGCTTCCATAACTACATGAGGAGACTTTTCCCACCAACCTCACACATGCATTCAATGAATATTGGATTTAATAAGTCGCGAGGAAGTAATGTATCATTTAAGGCACATGGCAGCAAATGGATGAGTTCTAAGGTTGACACTTGGCATTAGAGGATTTAATCTCCCATAGGCCTGTTGACTAAATTGTCATTGATGCCATCAAGTGTGTGTCGGTGTGTCTTGGTGCCCCTTGAGGAGCCCCTGGGGTTTATAAGTCAATCAATGTCAAAGGAGACCTTTTGACCCTGTCCAAGCCCAAGTCTGAAGCCCTTGGATCCCTTTGGACAATGGCAAAAGCCATGAACACCCTTTAGAGTGTTTAAGTACCCCTAAGTTGTTTCTTTGGTTCCCCGGTACCACAAAATATACCCTAGTACCCTAGGAAGTGTCCTTGGTGGGTTGAAGAAGTTGCAAGAGTCCAAATGACCCTTTCAAGTGGTCATTTGCGTTTGATAGAGGTCATGGTACCCTAGGAGAAGCCTAGGCACCCCCACACCTTGATGGTTATGTGTCTTCACTTGTGGTGACTCTAATGACCTAAGCCTACATTCTACCCTATGGTGTATGCCTTGATCTTAAAACACTAATAACACCCTAATATTGCATAATAATGCCCATTGCACCTTTACACTAACCCTTGAAGCCCTCATGGTGACCCCTAATCATTAAAGCCTTGTCTCCACATTTAATAAGTACATAATTAAAATAATAATTAAGTTGAATAATAAAACATTTTAATTATTATTCAAACCCTTCATCTCCAACGTGTGTTTTTAATGATTTTTTTTTTTTTTCCTTGGAAAAAGTCTGTAATTTTATTTCAAAAAGATGAAGAAAATTACATTCTGCACATGTAATAGGATCACATAGATCCCTACATTGTCACATATTTACATTCCCAGGCTCGGGAACAAACCCTCATACGCCCAAAAAGAAAGAAAAAAGAACCAGTGAATAAATCAGTCTATCAATCACCCAATATCTCCCAGGATCTGCCTCCACTCCGCAGTCTCCACTCCAATGCCACCGCCTACCTCCCAACAGCAAAGGCAGTCCAGCCTCAATAGAGGGATATGACAGAGCTCCCTGCAGTGAGCAGGAAGGCAGCGGCAATAATTTGAAGCACCCAGATAAGGGAGCAAACCCTGTAAACAATGAGCAAGAAACCGATCCTATCCACGAAATCCACAAGCCAGAAAAAACCCAAACCGACCGCAGTTCAAGATCCGTAGATATCCGGAATTCAAGAACGTACCGCCGACCTCCAAGAAACAGCGCCCTTAAGCTCCATCAGAGCCGACCCTCAACGGAGCAGGAGAGCCGTAGCTGTGGACTATGCAGCAGCCTCAGCGTCCTCCTATACCATCGAGATCAGCCCTCCAGGAGCCCACAAAAGCACCGACCCCAGACGCCTCCACCGACATCCAGCGTACCACCGCGAACACCTGCCGAGAGGCCAAATCCGTGATCGCCGTCCTTCAGGAGCAGCTCGCAAGCGAAACCGTCATCTCTCGCTCGCCAACCACGATCAAGATCGCAGAGCCGGCCGCAGACGACTGCACAGGCGTATAGAAACCGCCATTTGCACCGAGAGGCCCTGCGCGATGCCACCGATCCGTCCTAACCTGCTAAAACCAAAAGATGTACAGGAGGGGCGTCTGGGCGAAGCCCTGGCCGCCCAAGCTACTGCAAATTGATCATGTGTTTTTAATGATAAAACAATTTTTAAAATTAATAAAAGTGTTTACCCTCCACCTAGAAGTCGGCCTCATTAAAGTATGAAATATTAAAATTCTTTTTAATCTTCAAATGTTTAATTCTACCTTGAAAGTCGGCCCTAAATAGCCCTCCCTCTCACACCTTAACGTGTATTAATACACTAACCTATTGTCACAATAGATTATCCAACGAATGCACTTTGACTGAGGTGAGGAAGAACTCGCAGGAGCAGACAACAGATCCGAAATTTAGCAGAGTTTACTACAGACCCAAATTTTACAGACAGTACAGATCCGAAATTCAGCAGAGTTTACTGCAGACCCGAATTTTATGGACAGTATTTTGGTTTTTGTGTTGACTGTTGGTTGAAGTAAACAATTCGTAGGAGCAGAGAAGAGAACTCGTTGAGCAGAACAGTCAACCCTACACCCAAGTTTTTCCACAGTATTTTCAATCTGATTTTTTATCATTGGTTTCTTCTTCATTGGATAGTGGACAGGGTTTTAGTGGGAGCAATTTGCAGCAGCAGAAGAAAAGTCTGAATTGGTTTTTCTGCTATTGTTTTAGCAGTGGTTAAGTCTAAGGTTTGACTTAAGGTCTTCTACAGTATGTACACAGTCCATTTTTGTTTCATCACCTACAGCAAAGGTATGTTGACATGACATTGTTGTACAGTATTTACATGTAGAGTGGTATAGAATGTAAGTGTGTACGATAGAATGTAAGAGTATAGTAGAGTGTACAGTGGTCTGTACAATAGAAGTATACAGTGGCATGAAGTGGTATAGCAAACAATAAAGTGTGAAGATGTTACATGCTACTGCATGATGATCCATGCCTTGTGACAATGTTGATGATGATCCATTGTATGATGATGAATGCCATGATATGATACATGAAGATGATGATGTGATGATACTTGTTACCTATACTATGATGATGCACTCTATGATGATGTATACACTATATTGTTGACACATAACCTATGATGGTGTTCAGTAATAGAAGAGCAGAGCTACTTCAGTGATTGGGTTTGACGAGTAGAGTATGGCAGCAAAATATATACAGTGATGATTTTGGCAGTGATCAGAGAGCAGAGGTTATCAGCAGCAGAAAGTATAGGGTTTGGTGTTTGATAGGTCCACAAGTTAAGCAGTGTTTTTCTTCAGGGTGGTAGGGTGGTGCTAGGGCTCACAATCTTGTGAGTTAAGCTGTTGTAGCAGCTTGTCAGTTGCAGCTGACGAAGCCTAAGGGGTTGTAGCCCCTTCCACTTGTAGTTGGAAAATTTGTATTAAATTTGTTACCCCAGTTGTTGCTGGGTCAAATTTATTTTTAAAAAGGCTTCTGTGGTTTTACCCCGAGGACTTGGGTCTCCACGTCAAAATATTGTGTACTGTGCATCTTGTTATTTTCATGTACATTGATGATATTCTATGATTGGTGATTAGCAACTTGCTCTTGATTAAAAAAATTATTATTGTGCAAACACTATTTCACCCCCCTCTCAGTGTTTCAACAATTGGTATCAGAGCGGGTTCCTTCAAAAACAGTCTAACCGCTGGAAGGCAGTCATGGGCAAGTTTGCTAAACAACGTAAAAGTGGATCACCCTTGTTTGATGGGACCAACTATGCATTCTATAGCATAAGGATGAGAGCCTACGTGGAAGCTCAAGGAATAGATATATGGAAAAGTATCGAAAATGGGTACAAGGTACCAAAGACCGTACCAATAGATCCAAATCAGTTGAGTCAATACAATAACAATTCAAAAGCCATAAATCACCTTTTGGGTGCTATAGATGAATTCATCTTTGCCAAAGTGATGAACTGTCCCTCTGCAAAGGAAATGTGGGACAAACTCCAAACCACATATGAAGGAGATAATAAAGTCAAGGAAGCCAAACTTCAAACGTACAGAGGAAAATTTGAACATCTTAGGATGAATGAGGATGAAGACATCGCAGCCTATATTCTTCGAGTTGATCAACTTGTGAATACCATCAAAGGTTTGGGTGAAGAAGTTGATCAGGCCGTAGTTGTTCGAAAAATTCTAAGGACTCTTCCCAAAAGGTTCAATCCTAAGATCTATGCCCTAGAAGAAAGAACAAATCTGGAAACTATGACAGTAGATCAGCTACATGGGACTCTTGTGGCCTATGAAATGAGAATTGAAGATGAAGACACGTCAAGAAAGGAAGCAGCATTCAAGGTCTCATCCAAACAAACTGGGAAGAACAAATCAACAAAGGCTAAGCCAACAAGTGATGAATCTGACGATGAGGAAATATCTAACTTTGTTCAGAAGTTGAAGAGAGGTACTGGGAAATACAAAGGTAAGCTACCTCTCAAATGTTTTTCATGTGGAAAGATAGGTCATTTTGCTTCTAAATGTCCGTATGCAAAGAACTCAGATAGTGATGAAGATAGCAGCTTCAAACCTTACAAGAAGTATAATAATTACAAGGATAAGAAAAGAGGCAAGTTTACAAAGAAGAAAAGTCTCTATACTAAAAGGGACGGCAGCTCATCCAGTGAGGACTCCGAGAATGACAGTGACAGTGACAATGACATTGAACCAGAGAAGGTACTCTTTATGGAAATAAACTCAAATGAGGAACTTAATAGTGATGAAGAATCTGAATCTGAAGGTGAGTTAGATCTTGAAGCAGAACTTATAAGCGCCTTGAAGGATCTAAAGAAATTCAGGAAGGAGAATAGGGTGCTTAAGGAAGAGGTACAAGGGTTTGAGCAAATCATTGTTGACTTGAAGGTCAAACAGGAAGAAGCCAAAATAATCGAAGACTCTCTTATTGAACAGCTGATGGAAAATATGAAAGAAAAAGAAAATCATGAGGCTGAGATAGTATCTCTGAAAACAAAATTACAGACGAAAGATATCGGCAAGAGTTATGAAAACAGCTCCAAGATTCTAGAACAAATTATCAGCAATCAAAAGCCATTCTTCGACAAGACCGGTATAGGATACAAGCAAAATACTGATGAGGCCTCAAGCTCAATGACAACAGGTAATGAGGAGGAGCCAAGAAGCTATGCAGAATTTGTCAAGGACTCCCCTAATGAAGAAGAGATCGAATGCCAACCAGAACAACCCATACCAAAAGGAGAGCCAGCAGAAAGGCAAGATCTCAGAAGGACAACTCATTCATTTGTTCCCAGGTATGGACATTTCTTTTATGGGTATTGCTTTACATGTGGAAAATTTGGACACAAAGCTATAAACTGTTTTCAAAGAAGAAATTTTGAAACAAGGAATAACCCTGTAAGCCTCAAATGGCCACAGTATAGTAACAAATTTGGTCCCTTGAGATCAGAAATAGAATGCTACAAGTGTAACACTTTGGACATATAGCCAGAGATTGCAGAATGACGATACCAACAGTAAGAAATGAGGAAAGGTCCAACAATAAAAAAGGGGAACATCACAAGGTATGGATCAAACACAAGGACAACTTAAATAACTATGAATGTGGAATTGCTCTTCAAGCTCAGAATAACAACTTTGGTGAATGGTATGTTGATAGTGGTTGCTCCAAGCATATGACGGGTAACAAAAGTGCTTTTGTTAATATTGAAAAGGACAAAGGATCTGTCTCTTTCGGAAATAACAATTCAACAAAAGTATTGGGAAAGGGCACAGTAAAGCTTGGAAGTAAAAACTCCCTGGCTGAAAATGTCTTGCTTGTAGACAACATGAAGCATAATCTGTTGAGCGTCAGTGAGATGTGTGAACAAGGACATGAACTCCTCTTCAACTCAAGAGAATGCAGAATAAAGAAACAAGGATCATGAAATTTAGTAGCCACAACCACTAGGACTCCCAACAACATATATGTGTTGGATAAGATTGAATCCGAGAAATGTCACTTGGGAAAAGAGGATGAAAGTTGGCTTTGGCACAGAAGAACAGGGCATATACATTTTGATAATTTGGTCAAAATCTACAAAAATCAAGCAGTTCGGAATATGTCAGAAGTAACAAAGCCCGCTAACAGTGTATGTGAACACTGTCAACATGGAAAACAAACAAGAGTACATTTCAAGACAAAAGAGCATTTTTGTACAAAACCTTTGGAGCTTGTTCATACTTACCTATGTGGACCAAAAAAGAGCAAAGGACTGAATGGTGAACAATATTTTATGCTACTTATTGATGACTATACACTTAATTATTTTGGAGAGCCTCCACACATTGCTCGTTCATCATTTATATATCGGCTAATCAGTTAGCAAGTACCTCGTTCTCAAGGGAGAAGGTGTACCATGCATGCTACTCAAAGGAAATGGATTTGAACCTCAAATGGAAGCACAACATCTAACCTAAATGTGAGGTAAAATATTAGGAGAACTATATATGTGAACATGCAACTGTGGTAAGCCCATAAGATAGAAAATATATTTAGATTCCAAACCCTTTGGGATTCGAAAATTCTCTTCTTAAGGATGGAAACCAGACTTTTGTGGAATGCTTCATCTTGGAAATTGGCCTAAGGATAATAATATGAGGATAATCATTGCATAATGTTGTAATTACACAAATATATCCATTGTGGTTCTTAAAGGAACCACGGTTGTTAGAGACAAATGTGTGAGGAACCTCATATCGACAAATGATACAATTAAAGACAAATATGGAAACAATGTAATGTGAACCATTACATAGAGGAATAGATTCCACCCACTTCATGAAATAATTGGTAAAGGTTAGGGTGAACATATATTGTTCCAAGGAAGTCGGCAAGGCATTCCCAATGAGTTCCAGACCCCATATTGTGAAAAAACAATGAGGTGAATGAGATAAAGTGAGGTGGCATTGGCATGATCCTAACAATTTGGGCATCTATAACAAGCAAAAGGAAATGTGCACCAAGGTGGTTCAATAATAACTACATTGGATGATCCTCTATGATATGGCATGGCCTCCAAAATGACTGCCATAGGAACCTTGGCAACTTTCCCAAGGATCCATATTGGCCTCTATAATATTAAGGAAGAAAAGGAGGACACAGTCAATGGATTAGTTATATAATTTTTATGCAACTATCATGTAACACAAAGCCACAAAATGAATGTGGAAAAATTTTAAGGAGCATTTCCATCTTCATAGTCCCCATAGTTTATGTAATGAACCACATTGTGTACCATTTGTGTGAAGAGATGACGTGTTCCTTAATGTTAAGGATGGATTCCTCTAGGAATGAGTAATCCATATGATCATTAAGTGACAAGGGGAGGGGACCACCTATAGGTGCTTCACCATGATTGTCCCATTATTGAAATTATGATTAATGAACTCTCTAGGACAAACTCCTAAAGGAGGTTCCACTGTCTTTCACATCTAGTGAGATAGTTTTTTTGAGAATATATCAAAGAGGGTTATGTTGGACAATTACACATGTTGTTCAGTCAAGTATGAAATGCCAAATATTCTTTGATATAATTTATAGTGCATCCAGTACCATTCTTATATTTTTGGGGCAAGCATCCCCCCTACTAATGATTTAGTTATCAAGGTATAAAGGATAAAGGGGACTCATTGAAATGATGAGATAATACAAGGTAATAAATAAATATTTCCCTAGTGTCTTCAAAGAAATTATAGGTTTGGTTAGTCCATGAAAGCATGACACCCTTCTTCATAATGGATTTCAATGTGTGAGATCAATGGGTGAAGCCAGCCAAGAAATGTCAAATTTACCTAAGTTTCCCTAGGAGGGAATATGTACGATAATCATTTGAGGGGAGGGCATATCACAAATGGCATGGATTTTGACAAGGCCAATCTAAATGCTTTAATGGGAAACAATGACCCCTAAAAATTTCATAGACTTAACCCCAAAGACACACTTTTGACATTGAGATTGGTGACCATAATAATGAAGGTGGTCAAAGAACATGAATAAATATTAGGTGTGTTCATGATGAACCCAAGTTTTCCCAATGAGGTCGGTAACGTACAATTCAGTAATATTTGATGATGGTATTGTGAAAAATGAGAGTAACAATGCCTCGGTAGGTGACGCTTGTGTTTTGAGACCAAAATACATGACTTTATATCAATACATTCTCCATGGGGTAGGAAAGGTGGTCATATGTTGATCGTTTTATACTATAAATATATGGTCATATATTGAGAATACATCCATAAGTAAATTATTTTGAAGCCTATTATGGAATTGATAATGACATTTTTTCCTCAAAAAACAACTTTCTTTAGCACAAGCAGTACTAATGTTGAAAAAATGGATATAGACACACATCCCCGTGGTATTTTTTATAATCGGAATTGTATTGGACACCCAAGAAAATAATTGATGGTGAATGAATCCTACATTTAAAATATTGTGGATCTCAACCTTGAATTGGTTGGAGGCCTTAGGATTTATTGGGCGTTAATGTTGGCATACTAGCATATCATCAGAATAGGACACAATTTTATGAAGAACAATAAATGGATCCATCCCTTCCATGTATTTGTACTTTCAACTGAAGGCGTTGATAGATCCACAAAGGAGGGAAAATAAAGTGGCAATTTTATCACTAGAAAGAGAAGAACCAAATAAAAGTTGATCGAGGCTTTTGATGAGTCGTTACATTGGTTCACACCCTTCAAGATCCACAATAGTGTATTTGTTCTCCTTGGATTTTCTTCTTATTATCTTCATTTTTTGATGTCTAGAACTCTCTACAACACAAGAGATCTCACATTTTTCACAATTTATACAAATTCTTAGGCATTACAAGGCTCATCGTACCCCTCAACTCCCCCATACTAACCTATTATATGTATTCTCCCATCAATTTGGGACCCACTGAAATCGAGGATTTCATCAAAAATTCCATTAGAAATTGAGGATTTGACCAATACATGAAAAACTACCTAACGGAAAGAATTTTTAATGAATCCCTATTGTGTAGAAACAAACAAAGGATCATAGGAATATACATCTATAGCTTCCAAAATGATTTTCCTAATTGTTAATGAGTGTGATATAGACATTAATATATTGATGACTCAAAATCCAACCTAATAAATAATGAGAAATGCATAGAGAATGCAACAATATATAGGCAAGAGATATGGACAAACACTCAACACACAATATTTATTCACATATACTTCTATTTTTACACATACATATTAGTATAGTCCTACTAGAATACTCCATTATCTGAATTAACAAACCAATCTATAATTGCTCTTAAAACTACAACTAAGATATTCTTGAGATCACCTAGACATGAGTTGTCTACACTATAAACAAATCCATAAATATTAGCTATTACATTTATGTATTGGAGGGTAATTATCCAACACCCCTTTTAATGCTACAATACTAAAATTACTGGCAACATAAAAACAAAAACAAAAATATATTTTCCAAAAGTAGTTGTTTAAAATAGTTCTTAAATTAGTAAGATTCCTTCAAGTTACTTCCTATTCCTATGAAAGATATAGTCTCCTAGCTATAATACAAGTTCCCATCATTGTTATACACCATTTGCACATGAAATATCTTGTAACCCTCATAAATGTAAGATAATTATGTTCAATTCCCATATATCCCATGAACTATTATACATTAATCATCGCCTACATGTCTCATAAACCCAATGAGGTATAGTTTCTCCAATCCACAAGCAACGTGAACTATTGAACAAATGTCTCTCTTCCTCAACATCCTTCCTATCTTCAAATTTTTTCCCCCACAAAACACAAAAAATCTCACTATTTGATTGTCATGTTTTTCAATTGTCTCTAGGGGATTAAGGATTCTCTACTACAAATCCAAAGTCGTTGCTAAATTGTTGAAAGATACTAATCAAAATGTTGTAAATAGCATTGTTGGAACAAACCCAAAATTCATAAGAAAGAGATTCCCCTTCGTCCCATTGACAACACCATAGGTTCCCCCACCCATGCCTTCTCCAAGTTTCTAGCAAATAAAATTCTTCCCTTCATAGGCCAAACACCTTCTTTTATTAAAGATTCATCAGATTTAATCCAGAAAATCCAAGGTTACCACCTTGATGAGGGATACCTCTTGGTAAGTTTTGATGCGGTCTCTCTCCTCACCAAAATTCATGTCCCTGAAGCTCTTAATATCATCTCTAATCTAGTCGACAAAGAAACTCTAAGTTTGAAAAGACTTTCCAAGTAGGAGAGAGAAATTTTGGTTGCACCTTAATAGGGAATGGTTACAAGGACTAGGAAAGAAAATCAAAGCCCTAAGATATGGACCTTTAGAAATATTGGAGGAGGTAGTAAACAATGCTAACAAAGTCAGTGTTCCACCTTATATGTACATTTACTCAGTGGTAAATGTAGAAAACCTAAAACTCTATGAACCATCCATGCTCAATGAGTATGGAAAGGGAAAAATCTTACATTTCATTGAAGATTTTGCACCAAAGGCACATGTAGAATTATCAAAGGACACAATTCTACAAAAGATTATCAAATTTACCATAATGGATCAGCAAGACCAAGTTTGGCAAGTGGGATTGAAGGGTCAACTACCATCTAAGGGAAAATAATACTCCAAGGAGAAATTTGAGGATTGTTTCATCATCTCCTTCAAAACTAAATCTTTTAGAAAAAAAGCCCCAAAATGAGGAGGGTGATCTATTGTGGATCTACACAAGTACCATATGAATTTATTGATGCATGGGAGAGATTAGAATTTGGGACATCTTATAGATGGTTTTGATTTTGTCAAATTTGGGTCATTAACTTTCAGCACAATTCCAACTTGGGTCATTTGGGTAAAACTAGTTATTAGCAACTCAGAGTTTTTCAAATTTGGGTCATTAACTTTCATTAACTTTTGATTAGAATGCAATACTTGTTATTAGCAAAGTGTTTACATAGACTCAATTCCAACTTACCTTGTAAAATAAAGAGGAATTAGGTGAACATTCTAAATACTTTGCATGATCTTAATGACAAATCAATCTTTAATTAAGCACATGACATATCAAGATTAAAATGTTAATGTTGTTCCTATGATTTGTGGGCTTAGGTTTGATATGGCCTTTTACTAATCCAAACAAATTATCCAATTGTCTAATCTTCTCCGTCTGCATTTACAGGGCCTTCTTGGTGCTTTTCTTCATTTTTTAAGGATTATAATTGCTTCTTAACATTCCCCTTGTAGATCTCGACATCTATAGAGTACAACATTCACGTGGATTTGGATTTCCCAAGTTGGAAAAGCTTATACTTTGATCCAACCACAAATGCCCAAATAAATTTGCTTTGATACCAATATGATATGTAAACCGTCTTAGATATTATAATGATTGGCTCACCAAAATAGAGTTAAACTTAAAACGACCATACCAAGCCTATGCTCCATTGTGATATTATCTTTTTGTAATTTTTAATGCTTTAGTAGAAATAAAAACACAACAAAGCTTCTAGTATTGTGAGATGAAATAGACTACAATAAAAAACCAACACAATGGAACATACATGTTTACCTTGGATACGCATACAAGAAAACCATCATTCCTTTTGTTTTCTTATATTATGGTGGAAAGGATCGATGGTATCAACATCACCTAAGAGGCTCCTACATTCATCTTACCTCCAACATTCAAAGTCGAGAATTTTAAAATAGTTAAGTGAATTTCGATGAAACATGTGCATCACAATTCTATGTGAAGGAATTTCGATGAGACATATCATATCTCTACACCAAACCCATGGCCAAATTGGGGTTGGGAGTAAATATATAGGCGATCTGATTGAACTAGGTTGACTAGTAAGAAAATTCTGGATAGTAAATAGACCCAGGTTTCCATGATTTGCCACATCCTCATTCAAGAAGATTTCTCTTTGAAAAATACATTTCTCTGTTTGGTGATTGGTGCTTTCTTAATCTGATAAAAGTCTCATAAAATTATTACAATGTTGAGAATGCGTTGAACTTTCATGCTTCTAAAATACCTAAAATACCTTGTTGCACAAGCTATTGATCTAAAATCTTGTGGTGCAGAACAAAAGGTGGCCTACCATGTTTTGATGTTTCTCATTAGATGTCCACCTTAACAATGTTTTATTTTAGGGGCATATTCCTTTTGGTATCCATTACTTGGGATTCAACATTTGCCCTTGGTTTTAGTACTTGCCCTCCCATAAGGTATATTTATTTTAGGGGTATATTCCTTTTGATATCCATTACGGTTTTAGTACTTGCCCTCCCATAAGGTATATTTATTTTAGGGGCATATTCCTTTTGATATCCATTACTTGGGATTCAACATTTGCCCTTGGTTTTAGTACTTGCCCTCCCATAAGGTATATTGTTTCCACAATTGGACAACTATAAACTATATATTGTTTCAACAATTGGACAACTATAAACTATATAGTAAGCTCATTGTCTTGAAAAGAACAAAATTTTAATATATATAACGCATTGTACTAACTTTATATCTCGAACAAAGACAAGTGTGAAAAGCAAGTCCATCCTACCTAAAAGATCAGTGAAGAAGCACCTATGTTTTAACATTTTGACCTTTGAATACAATATGTCAAATGCCTAAATTTACTTTATGATTTTTGCTAATAAAATTGGGAGATCTCATCAAATAAATAAATACTTGCCAAGGATTCATCATCTCAAAACTAAGTCTTTATTGTTCGTCCCAAACTTTGATGAACAATATATTTTTTACAAATATGCTTTCCGTCGCTAGGATTTGAAACACTCTCTATGGTGAAGACGCCCATCCACACTACTCTGACAGTTTTTTTGAAAAATTACTTTGCACAAATCCATCCATGAAGGATACCCCTAGCTTATTACTTATGTGTGTTGATTGTTGATGCCCTATGTTAGTTAATTATTTACATTGTTAAAGACATGATCAAGGTATCTCTATTCTGAGGTAGGTGATTGATAACCATTTCACTAATGATTCTCTTCTCTCCCTTGGAGATTTCTGAAAACTCAACTATATGAGAACTAAATAGTTTAGAAATGCTTTGCATTGATTATACAGCCAATTTTCTATTGATTGGAACAAAAGACAATTAACATAGTTAAGACAACGTTGGCAACAACAGGATGTTTACATTATCTGTTACTTACGAGTACTGTTCAAACTTCAAAGTTAACCTCGTGTGCACTTCCTTTGGTGCTCTACAGAGTTTCAACTTAATATAAACAAGAAAGCAGGTTAGGACCTAAGTTCCTTTAGTACCTTTAAGAATTTGTACTTTCTCTAAACAAGAAAGTGACTTAAGTCTTATCAATATCAAAAGTTCAAATTGTATCAACTAAATAGATAGCAAGATGCCATTTTCAAAACTATCCTTGAATATTATAGATAGACACAAGACATCTAATGAGAAACATCAAAACATGGTAGGTCACCGTTGCTCTGTACCACAAGATTTCAGATCAATAACTTTCTTGTACACAAGGTATTTGAGAAGAGCATGGAAGTCCAAATCAATAACTTTCTTGTGCACAAGGTATTTGAGAAGAGCATGGAAGTCCAAAGCATTCTCAACATTATAATAATTTTATGAGACTAAAAACACACACCAAATAGAGAAATGGATTTTTCAAAGAGAAATCTTTTTGAAGGAGGATGTGGTAAATTATGTAAACCTCGGTCTATTTACTCACTAGAATTTTCTCAGTAGTCAACCCAGTTCAATCAGATCACCTTTATATTTACTCCCAACTCAACTTTTCCAGGGGTTTGGTGTAGAGATATGATATGTCTCATCGAAATTCCTCCACTTTGAACTGTGATGCATATGTTTCGTCAAAATACTTTCAATAAGACACTTCAAGCTTCAACTATTTTAAAATTCACTCTGAATGTTAGAGGTGAGGTGAATAGGAACCCTTATGTAATGTGGATACCAGCATAGATCCATCTTATGTCAAAAGTTACATTTACTTATTAAATATTCTCTATGGTCTCCTTTTGAGAACTCCTTTTGAGAACTTGTTTAAAATTCAATCTGTAGAGTTAAATGAACATCGCTGTTCAAGTGAGGCGCAATTGAAGCTTGAAGCCTTGCTTTTAGCCTTTATGTAATTGTATACTCTCTATGGTCTCCTTTTGGGAACTCGTTTAAAAATCAAGCTGTAAAGTTCAATGTGCATCGCTGTTCCGTTGTGGCGCAAGTGGACCTTGCCTAGCCTTCATGGAATTGTACTTTCCAAATCCCAGCAACAGTTACATACACTGAATTTAATGAGAAAACCGTGATATTTGACTGGTTTGTTATCATAGGTTTGACATTGTTGTGTTCCTATGACAAAACCATTCCATCACAGGGAAAAGTAAATTATGCAAATAAACTAAATCGTCTTTTACATTCGCCAATTATGTTTAGGTTAAGATGCATTCGAGCTTTTGCATTAAAAACCTGCGGTTAATTGCCATTAAAAACAATAAAAATAAAAATGCATCAAACTGGGTCTAAAATAAAATGGCGGAACTCATGCCACAGACACAAGAAACCACATAATCAAAACCTATAGGTTTAAACAATTCAAAGTTACTTGCTGATGTGGCAACTAATCAACTAATTGGTTTTTATTTAATAAAAAAATCCAGAAGAACATTATGAAAAGTAAAAATACAAATGTTAGCAATGTGAAAATACAAATGTTAAGATAAAAGAAATTTGATGACTGCAAAAATAAATCCAGAACACCAGTGTGAAAACACAAAATATCTCCTCTTATAAAACTGTAACATCAACATCTCACTCATACTGGGATGTAAAGCACCTTGCATCCAAAAGAGTCTTGTGAGAACAACAACAACAACAAAAACTCTCCTTAAGAGTCTTGTAAAAATACAAATGTTAGCAATGTGAAAATACAAATGTTAAGATAAAAGAAATTTGATGACTGCAAAAATAAATCCAGAACACCAGTGTGAAAACACAAAATATCTCCTCTTATAAAACTGTAACATCAACATCTCACTCATACTGGGATGTAAAGCACCTTGCATCCAAAAGAGTCTTGTGAGAACAACAACAACAACAAAAACTCTCCTTATTAGCTGTAACATCAACATCTCTCCATACTGAGCTGTAAAGCACCTTGCTACTCTAGTTGGAAAAATACATCAAAAAGAACAGTGTGAAAACAAAAAAAAATCACCCATACTGAACTATAAAGCACCTTATATCACCCATACTGAGCTGTAAAGCACATCACTCATACCGAACTGTAAAGCACCTTATATCACCCATATTGAACTGTAAAGCACAGTGCTACTCGGTGCTGGTGCTACTCGGTGATATACTGAGCTATAAAGCACTGTGCTACTCAGGTGATATACTGAACTATAAAGCACTGTGCTACTCTTTGGAAAAATGCATCAAACTGTGCTACTCTTTGGAAAAATGCATCAAGAAGAAGAAAATGAAAACAAAAAAAATCAACATACTTTAACTGTTAACACAAACACCAAGAAGCCAAGCCAACCCCTTGTGTATATGTATCCTTGCAGATTACGAATTCTTTAAGAAATTCTTCATTGAAACCATACGTTCTCTGTTTACTAAATACCGTGCAATGACAAAATGCCAGGTACCAGGTTTACGCATTTATCTGTTTAGTAAATACGTTCCCTGCAATGACAAAATGCCAGGTACCAGGTTTACGCATTTAGTTGTCTAGAGAGTTGACTAAATTTGACTATAGAATTATGTTTGAGATTTTGTTTAAATATCTTTAATGTAGGTTTCAATAAAATTTATTTCGAAGCGATGACATAAGCACTAAACTAGGTACAAATACAGCATTGATGAGCAAATAGCAAACAACTGTATCAATTCGCTGCAGAACGTGAACAATTTTTTCTATTCACTATTCATGTAAACAAAATTTCCATGTTACCATGAGCGGCTTCAGTTAAATGACCTTCTCGAGCCCAAGAAATACAAGGCAAGAGTGGAATGTCAATTTTTCTTACATCCCCATTTCAGCAGAAGAGGTAATCCTGTCAAGTTGTCAACAAAACAGAATTTAGGCCTCACACCCAAACAATATATCACACTCTCTCTGTATCCAACTCAGACTTTCACAATACTTTAGAGCCTCAGAACAAGAAGGGACTTCAGGTCCAAATCACTTCACCCTCTCACAAAAGAATAAAGCAATCAAATAATATACAGCCTGCTACACTAATCTACTTCGCCTTCCTCCGCATCACCATTTCCTGCAGCTATTCCATCAGCAGTAGCCTCTTCCTCCTCTTCATCTTCCATTTTCATAAACAAACCAAGTTGCTCCAAAGGATTTCTGCCCTGTAACGGAAAAGGTGCCAATCCATCTTGAGAATGAACAGGACTCGTCTCATCGCCTGAACTGGGGATGTGATCAAGTTGAGAAGATCTCAGCATCTCCAGGTCCTTGAGAACTTGAGTATTCTCATCAATCTCAACAGTTTTCTCCATCTGCCGTGTGTTTATAATGCAAGGGTAATAAACTCATCAATACCGACTTCTCTTGTCTGTTGGGCTCTTGCTACCTGAAGCTTGCAAGGCAAACATCGTGATAACAAAAAGAGAGAATAAATAAAACAGAAAAGAGGACTCAAAACCTGCTGTAATGCCAAGCGAGCAGCTTCACGCTCAATCTCCAACTTCCGTTTAGCTTCAGCCGCAGCTTCTGCTTCAGCTTGCATACGAGCAGATTCTGCAGCTTTTGCCTCTGCTTGAAGCCTTGCTTTCTCTAATGGAAATCAATCAATGCAAAAATCAACACCAGACAAGAACATCAATCAAAGCTTATAAATTCAGAGCTTAAAAATTCCAACCTTCTCTTTGACGTCTTTCCAATTCCTCTCGTTCACGCCGCAGCTTCTCTGGATCTCCCCTGTCACCCTGATACAAACAAGGTATAAATGCCAAATCAAAAATATTGATATAAGCCAATAGAAAATAATTTCCGAAACACACAATGAAAAAATTAATTCTCAAAAGACCAATCAAAAAGTAATTTCCCAACAGCATCTACTAACCTACCTGGCTAAGGGTCTTCTCTTGGGCTTTCAAAATTGTATCAACAAAACGATTCCTCAACAAAGCAGCACGATAAAGTTTGTCTGGGGAGACCTGCCTCTCAGATGGAGCACTCTCACCTAACAAATGACCATATTACAAACGTAAGGCCACACAGAGATATGAAATGTTAAAACCCACCATCTGATACCATTTTTGTGAACATATGCTGAACCGTACCTTCTTGACATGGATCTGTAACATTAGCAGGAGTAGGCTTTGAATTAGCATTCTCTTCATCTAATTCACTCACAGCCCCTGCAAAGTTCATACTCAAACTCAATAAAAACAACATAAAAATGCAGCTGGAAAATCTCTTCGATATCATGAGAAAAAAAAAGCACAGAAGTACGGTAAGAACCTAATGATGAGAACGCACTTTTTGCACCATTGGTTTCCAGAGTTGGGCTGGTTCTCTGATGGTAAATAGAAACAGAGCACATTTGCTCCTGCGTTATTGTGGAAAACGATGCAGACAGACATTTTCAGGTTTTTACAAATCTTTTTGCAGTAATTCATAAACTTTTCAACATGCATAATACATATAAGGGGAAAACCGACAAGCAAATATCAATTTGCCATACAGGAGAACAGGGGCATCAATATTTATAAATAACTAATATTTCAAAGCTCGTTTAATCCTACCTTGTGGCCTGGATCTGGAGAGGGTACCTTGTGGCCTGCATCTGGAGAGGGTACCTTGTCCACATCAGACTCACTGCCTGAAGAACTTGCTGAATCAGAATCTGCCAACAAAGACAAGAATCCATTCAAATCAAATCTAAATATAAATCGACTCAAAATCAAATCTAAATATAAAATAAGTTGAATAAAAGCTAGGAGGGAAAATAGGGACCATACCGGTAGAAGACGACCCAGAATCAGTGCTAGAGCTTGATGAACTGGTGCATTTGCTGCTGCGACCTACCGTATCCTTTTCAATCTCTACAGGAGGAAAATTTGAAGCAGGCAGGTCATTCTCCCCAATGTCTACATCTTCATCTACCGGATCGCCACCTAGAAAAAAAAAAAAACAATAATCAAGCTTGAATTAAAAAAACAAAAACACGAACAGGAGACAAGAATAAGAAAATAAATAACAGCGATAAATTCGATACAGATACAATCAATGAGACCTTTTTGTGTATACAGTGGAGAGCTACTATTGCCTGGCCGTGACCCATTTGCAGGCTGAAAGAAAGTAAAACACCAAAATCAGAAGCCAAAGGGACAACCCTCCATCGATCACATACATTCAAACAAGACCAAAAGATCATACTCACCTCAGCTTCAGCTTCACGAGGCTCAACCTTCGGCTGATTTTTTACTGCACTTTGGTTCCTTTCGTTGAGACAATCATTGACAATTTTTCGCAATTCAAACAAGGTTTCATTGTCAAAAGCATCAATATCAACCTCAATCTCATACTCGTTCTGACTCAGACCAGAACTATGTTTCCTCAAGAAATCGATTATTTGTTCAGGCATATCACCTGGAAGGGATTCAAGATCCCTGCTGAGCTTCTGTTTTTCCTCTATTGACATTGGCCGCTTGCAAGGCACAGATTTTTGTGTGAGATCTACTGACATAGAAGCAGGCTTGAGCTGATTATTCTGCTTAGGTTTATCTGCAATTTTGCCATGGAGTTGCAGCTGCTGTTGCTGTTTTGCCGCAATGGGCTGTACACCCTTGGGTAAAAACCCATCATTGGGATCCACTTGTGGAAGTTTACTTCCAATAGCTCTCCATTTGTCTTCGAAAATCTTATTAAGTTGAGCCGCCATGATGTGGACATCATTACCAGGTGGATTATATTTCATTGCATTAGCAAATGTCAGCCTAACATCCGCAGCAAACTCTCGTACGTCTAAATAGACGTCGGTTTCAAGCTTCTTCTTAATGGTACCCAAATCCATGGGTTTCTTGATGACCTTAAAATAGTCAGGAATGTTAAGCTTAACAATATCAACAGGTGTGTTGAAAACCCAACCAAATTTATGTAACATAAGCCTCCTTAACAACGTCCCGCACTGTTTCATAATCATAACATCCGGTTTGATTTGCTGAACAGGAAGATCTTCCCTGGATTTTTTCTCATCTCTGGACTCAAATCTCCCCATAATGCCGCGCTTAACTCCAACGAGGGCACCTTTAAATTTTGGTTTCTCGGTCTGTGGTGCCTTGTTTTTCCCAGAAACAAACTCTGAACTTACATATAACTGATTGGCCTTGGGAGTCCGCTTGTCTTGGCTATTGTCTTTGCTGTTGTCTTTGTTAATATCTCTGCTATTAAGGGTACCTGGAACAGGGATTTGAACACTAAGCGGCTTGACATGATTACTATCATTAACTCGCCCATTTTCGGATCTGGAATTCTTTTGCCCTGAGCTAAAACTAGGTAGATCACTAGAGGAAGTCACAGCTACAGCATTCATAACCCTTCCTTCAATTTTCCGGTTCATAGACCGCACCTGCTCAAGCTCGGCTTTCAGCCTTTTCCCTAACTCCCTCCTTTCAGATCTGGACATAACAGAGACTGCATAAACCTGAACAGGCACATTGAAACCGTCATTTCTGCTCATCAAGCTGATTGACTTCCTCTTTGGCGTACATGAATCTTCCGAAGCAGTTGCTTCCACGTCATTCCTGCTAAAGCCCCCATAACCTCCTCCATAACTACCCGACTTCTCATGTTCGATTCTTCCAGACGCGCCAAAGCCAACACTACTGGACTTCACTAATGGACGAGTCTTTCTTTGCCCTTGGAATCCCTCGGAATCTCCAGTGATTTCTAAGGCGTAGTCAGAAGCAAAATCAGAGGGATAAGCTTTTGAAACTTTTGTTATTTTCCTCATGTCTAAACTAAAATCCCGAGAAACGAAATTCTGGTCCTGATGCTGCTGCTCAAACGTCATATAAAGGGCGAATGCCATACGGCCAATATTGTGAACGAATGCATATCAATGGCTGCTGCAGAGGCAATATGTTTTGGACATTCAAACGGTTTCGCATTCCAAACCTCTGCTTTACATTAAAGTCTTTACATAAAGTCTTTTCTAAAGTTCATTCGTAGAACGCAATATAGCATCCTTAAATGCAGAAGCTTAAGCCTTTATATTTTAGAGATAATGCAGATATTTTCTAGCCACTAAAGGCAATGAAAAAGATAGAAAATGCAGCTGAGACACCTGAAATTCTAGATTACAATTAAAAATGAGGGGGCTAACCTTGAGCAATTACCCTTGGACAGAAATTATTGAGTGATTTGGAAAATTACTCGCCTTATAGAACCGGAACCCTGAACCCTGTAGATCAGAAATAACGTAAACGCTAGAGAGGCCGTCTATATCTTTAAAAAACGGCATTTTTCGTTGAATCTTTTGCCGACGATTGCTCGAGCCCTAACCTCCTCAACAGGTATCTTAATTACAAGATTTTTTCGTACAGAACCACTGAATCTATCGAAATCTTTTACAAGACGTCTCTGATAAAACCCTAGTTTTCCAGTACAGGCTAAAACAAGGAAAAAGCGTCTCAAGTTCTCCCAGAAATCTAAAAACATACTGCAAAATGCCTGCCGTTCTTCCTAAACTAATTATTTAAACCTGCTGCAAAAGCTAGGACTTCACAGGTTTCATCTCCAAGATGCTGTTTTTTCATAAAATATAAGAAGCCTCCTATCTTTCTTCATAAAAGATAAAGAAGAGAATATCCTTTCTGCGCTCTCACCGATGCAGTGACCGAACAAATGTTAACCTAACACAACAGTTGAACCTGCTTAAAACCCTAATTTCCGCTCCAGGCAATGAAATGCAATCTAAACCTTGAATCCAGGATAACTAAATCCCTTCTTGCGAATTAGAAACACGGATTTCACCAAACCAGGCCGCTGAAACCTGCTACGCACTTAAGCGGGGGTTTTCATGGTACTGAATGGAAGGTAGTTGAAAAACCGCCCACGCGATCGCCTTTGGAGGCCAAAACAGAAAGAATTGATGCCTGGCCAACACCATAGTGGATGATCGCCATCGCCGGGGATTCATCCACGCTCGACACCATCACCAGTAGAAATCATCACACCCCAACGGCATATCATTTCCCCATGATCGTCCAAAAATCGCATTGGAAAATCAACATAAATAACAAACCACCGAACAATTAATTGGGGCTCCTCCTCCTTGGTAAATCCAAAGCAGAGCAACGGCCGTCAGTTGAGAAAATGGCTGCAAATAAAAACCATGGAGCAAACCCCTTACTCAAGCAACCTCCTCTTAAGGGCGGCAATCCCCCACCAGGCTGCGACTACGGTGGATCTCGTCCGTCTCATCCCTATATCCAACGGCCTACGTTATCAACGAATAGGAGCGAGGCCTCGTTGCGTTTAACGATCTCTGGCCGTTCCTTTTAGATCCAACGGGTTCAATTCGCCCAGCTCCCGTGACGGCTTAGGCACCTGACACGTGTCATGAAACGCAAATCGGTGTTAGGGTTGGAGCATGTGGATATATTTCGTGTATTACCTAGGACGTGGCCTTATTGAAGGAGAGATCGCGACACTCGTTTGGGACAAGTTGCACGGTGTTTAGGGGGCCAAATTCCTGCAAGAGTAGCTGAACTGTCGCGACTCGCGATGCACATGAACATCCATACCATGTATGTATATGGCCAATTAATACATCATACTTCTACATTATTAATATTTTAAAATTTTATCATGCAGATAAATGGAACATCTTTGTCATGATTTTGAATAAAGCACGCATTAGACTGTGTGATAAGTAGGATTTGCTTGTTTGGGACTGGAATGATGCAATTGGCATTATATCTGTTAAAAAAAATCTTATGAAGCTATCATTGAATATCAGTTTCAGTTTTCTCTTAAGTGGTGGACAAAGAATATATGGAAGTGGAGAACTTCACTTAAATTGAAATGTTTTTTTTATGGTTTTGTTTGGAAAACAAGGTCTAACTTGGGACAATCTTCTCAAGCAAGGATTTAGTGGCCCGGGTATCTGTGTTCTATGTAAATCTGATGTGGAAACAATTTTTCATTTATTTGTTCTATGTCCTTTTTTCAGTACTATTTGAGATGAATGTTGTAGATTCTTTAATTCCAATGATTATTGGGAGTCTAATCATTTTCAGGATAGTATGCTTTTTTGGTTCAATAAAAAAGTCAAATTTAAAGAACTTCCACTATTTATTATTTGGAAAGTTAGGAATAGATGCATTTTTTACAATGAAAATCCTTCTCTCTTTAGTCAGCTTAAGATCTATCTGTTTGTTTTATGATTACCACAAAGAAAATAAACTTAAAAGGATTAGGATTCATCTTTTGTCATTGTTGGATGAATCTTCTTCCATAGGATATTGTGATGGTGTGGAAAACAATGGCCTATGCGGTGTTGGAATGATTCTTAAAATCAAAAGAGATCATATCATCATATTAAAAATGGGTGTTGGACCTAGAACTAACACAAACACTGAGTTGCTTGCCTTATGGGGGCTCCTTTGGTTTGTTCAAAAGAGGGGTGTTTTCAGTTTACGGATTGCTGGTGACTCCAAGATAATTATTGATTGGGTAGTGGGAAATTCAAATTTACAGGTGCTACAGCTGGATCAGTGGGCATGCAGAGTAAAGGAGTTGATCAAGAGTTTTTCAGTTATTTCATTTACTCATATCTATAGAGAGTTTAATTCTGAGGTTTATAGCCTATATAGGGAAGTTGTTGGAGTTATGGATAGTTTAATTATCTTTGAGGAATCTATGGAGGATTATTTGATTGATTATGGGCCTGCTTCTTTGTTCTAATTCAAGTTCAGTTTTGGAGATCGAACTTTATTAGTCCTGTGTGCTCTGATAGCAGACTTGATGCTCAAGTTTATTTTGTGGTGCTATGATGACAGTTTTGTATTTGGGTTACTGGGTTGATGGAACAATCATATTGGATATGTTATGTTTGCTTGGGATGACTAGACTATGGGTTGTACGTATAGTCTTGTTTTGGGCAGTAAGTATGTAGCCTCGGATAGCTTATTTTGAACAGTTCGATGTAACTTTGATTCTCTCACAGATGAATAACAAATTGTTTTTTTATGATCAAAAGAAGGGAGTGATGTTTCATCTTTTTTATGATAAGGGAGTGAAGATTATATAGTTTAACTAAATAAAATTTAAACAAACTACATTGTGTAGTTCCATATGGGCCCAACTCTAGAGCTTCCTTCTTTCGATAAAAGGGCTTTGCACACTATGTGCCTCTTATTTCCATTCTTCCACGTGTAATAAAAGTTCTAGACATTATTCAATCTCTATATTATATGTAATATGTGTTTCTTATTTCCATTCAGGCTCAGTTTGTAAAGATTATTTTCGAGCATAAAGATTTTCAATGATGAAGTAGATTTTATTTCTACATAGGTTTTGGAGTTAACTTCAGGTATATTTTGAGGAGATCACAGATTTTAAGTTGATTTTTTAGGGAATTATATCTACTTTATGATCATCTAACTGCTATAACTAGTCATTTATACTTTTGATGGTTTTTTGTTGTCCAATGTCATGGGTCCAAAGGGTGAATGATTGTAAATTTTATGTCAGTATTTAGTGGTAGAATGGTCTATTGCAATACTGGTTGCATGAGTAATTATTCAGACTTAAGAGTGAAATTCTCAATTTTTTGTGGTAATCTTCAGGCTTAGTTGTACTTTTGAGAAGCAGGAAGATATTTTCCATATCACTATCTCTGTAATGAAGCTGTAATGAAGCTAATTTATGCCATTTATACTGTGTTTCATTGATGGGTGTTTATATTTTAGAATTTGAGGTGGAGTAGCAAGTATGTTTTTCCTAGATTGCAAGAACATGAGACAACTATACTGTCCATATTGATTTTATGGGTGTCGTTCCAAATTTGAAATAAACAATTATAATATATATAATAACGGGTATCCGATGCATGGATAACTGGTAGTGGCAGACAACCCGTTTAACTAGAAGAAGTTGGGTGATAACAAGTAGTTGAGGCATAGACAATGGGTGATTACAATTGCGGGTAAAGAACAAATAACATATAACTTGTTCATGGAACTTACTTGTGGTCTATCGATGTTCACTGGCCACAAGTTATGTGGTTGTGCTAGTAGATAACGTTGTCATTGTTGATGTATATGTAACTTCGGAATGTATTTCATCTATGTATTTTATTGTACTCCTATAAGAGATGTATTATTCCTCTGTACGGAAGTGTCGTCATTTGTATTGAAAAGTGTCACAAGTGTTGTAACTTGCTGATGGATTATTAGACCACCTAGTAAGGGGTCAGCCCGGATTAATGTAACCATGGGTTATTAGGCTAAGTTAGACAAATCGGCCCCACTGGTTTATTGGGCAGGACAGGACAAGTATAAATAGAGATCGGGAGATCTCGATTTAATCATCTCATTACTTACTCTTCCATCACTCGGAAAGTGGCGCACATGTGAGGAGGAGGATCAGGCGCTAGGAGAAGACTATCTCTTGTACTTTGGTTGTATCCTTGCTCTTTCTATCTCTGAGGAAGTTGTGGGGTTTTTCACCTTTATGGTTTTCCCCAATGAAACTCTGTGTGTCTATTGTCTCATGTGATTGCTTAGTGTGATTGATATGCATTTTTATACTTGATATGCTGTACATGTTATTCTCTCAGTAAAGATCCTAGAGTATATTGAATTAATGCTTAAAAATTAACATGGTATCAGAGCTAACCTGAGAAGAAGACATTGTGCAGTGGCGGAAACTAGGGTTTCTTGTTTATTGGGTTTCTCTCCACAGATTTTGGAAAAGCAGTAAGGTAGATTGACTCTACTCATCAAGGAGAATCTTTCTGTCAAATCATAATTCAATTCCGGGCACTTTCATTTTTTGCCCTAAAATTTAGGGTTTCCACAAAAATAGGAATTTATGAATTATTAGGACATAGCTGGAAGCTCCTTGGAAAAATCGAATTTTAGAGCTTTGGATCAAGATTTTTGGTTGGGTGAAGCTCCGGGAAACTCAAACCCTAATTCAGGTTCCTCCCCAATGAATCCGGGAAGACTAAAAGGCATTTATGAAGGGTCAAACTTTGCAGATTTCAAATTCTGAATCTACCAGGCTGATCAGCTCATCAAGTCGCATCTTTCTATCCTTTCATAAAGTTGAAATTCACATTTTTAATTTTTAGGGTTTCTCTGACAAACCCTAATCCGAGACCAGATCCAGTTTTCAGCAAATCAAGTGGTAAGACCTAAATCTCTTCTATTTCCATTTGAAGTACTCTTTAAGGATGTCTCACCACACCAAGCTTGAGGATAAGCTTGAAGGGGCTGACAACTTCCGAGCCTGGAAGTATAGGATTGGGTTAATCCTGGAAGAAAATGAGTTGGACACTTATATAAGTGAAGAGGTCCCTGTCCCAGAGGGAGAAGAGACTAAGGCTCTTCATACGAAGAACTTGGTCAAGGCAAAGAGGATCATTGTTGATTCTATCAAGGACCATCTCATCCCACATGTGTCATCTCTGAAGACACCTAAGGAGATGTTTGATTCCGTAACCAAGCTATTTGAAGGGAAGAACATAAATCGAAAGATGACTTTGCGGAATCAATTGAAAGGAGTAAAGCTTCAGAATGGAGAGACCATTCAATCCTATTTCTCCAAGGTCTCTCAGATCAAGGAACAACTTGAAGCTGTGGATGAAGTGGTGGAGAATGGTGAAATTGTCATGACCACTCTGAATGGCCTACCTAGGTCATGGGATTCCTTTATTCAAGGAATTTGTGCAAGAAGGAAGTTTATCTCCTTCAGTAGACTGTGGGAGGAATGTTCACAAGAAGAGGCTAGGCTTGTAGCCCGAGAAGAAAAGATGGGAAGTGAAGATCAAGCTCTCACAACTCACACCAAAAGAAGCAAGCCTAAGAAGGATCACTCTCATTACAAGAAATCCCCTCACTCCCATCAAAAGAATAGGAAATATATGAGATGCTTCACATGTAATGAGAAGGGACACTTTGCTACAGATTGTCCCAAGAACAAAAGGGACAACAACTTCAACAAGAACAAGAAAGGCAACAAGAAGAGATATCATGCTCATGCTGCTGAGGATGATGAACCTCCCAAGAAGAAGGCTAAAGCAGAAAGTGATGACTCATCTAGTGAAGATGAATATGTCCTAATCTCTGCTCTCACAGGTACCATCTCTCATGGATGTAATGATCGGCTCATTGATAGTGGGGCTTCCAAACACATTACTGGGTTTAAAGAATCCTTTGCTAATATATATGAACATGAGTCACCCCATAAGGTGAAACTTGGGGATGACTACCAATATCCTATCAAAGGAAGTGGTGAAGCCTCCTACAACCTAGACTATGGGAAGTCTTTGAAGATGAAAGATGTTCTATATGTACCTGGGCTCAAGAAGAACCTACTCTACATATCTGCATTGGATGCCAAAGGCATGAGGGTTGCATTTGTAGATGGCCAAGTCCTAATGTGGCCAAAGCGCAAAACTATATATGATACAGTAGTGATTGGAGAGCAAGAGGGACAATTGTACAAATTGAAGGGACAACCTGAACATGCCATGGTACATGAATCCATGGAGCCAAGTGAACTTTGGCATAGAAGGCTTGCACATGTGCACTATAGAGCACTACCAATTGTGAGCAAAGTTGTAGAAGGTCTTCCTGAAATCAAGACAAAGCATGATGGTATTTGCAAAGGATGTGGAAAAGGAAAGAACATTAAGAAGGTATTTCCAAGCAGTGAAAGCAAAGCTAAAGGGATCTTGGAAATAATCCACTTTGATGTATGCGGTCCGATGTCATCTAGTTCTTCGAGTGGGTATGTATACTATGTCTCTTTCATTGATGATTTCTCTAGGAAGACTTGGGTTTATTTCTTGAAGAACAAAGATGAAGTGTTTGATAAATTCAAGGAATTCAAAGCCTTGATGAAAAATCAAACTGATAAGAAGATCAAGACCTTCAGATCCGACAATGGCGGAGAATTCACTTCAGGTGATTTCAAGAAGCTATGTAGTGATTCAGGGATTAAGAGGGAGTTCACTACTCCCTACAATCCACAATAGAATGGAGTTGTAGAAAGGAAGAATAGAACAATCATGAAAGCAGCACGAGCAATGCTGCATGACCAGGATCTTCCTATGCATCTATGGGTAGAAGCAGCTAGGACAACTGTATATGTGTAGAACATAACACCTCACAAGATATTGGACAACAAGACACCCGAAGAGGTATTCTCTGGTAAGAAACCTGAAGTCAGCCATCTCATAATATTTGGTTGTCCAGTATACACTCATGTTCCAAAGGAAAAGAGGACAAAGCTAGATCCTTCAGTAAAGAAGGGCATCTTTGTGGGGTACAGTGAAAGCTCGAAGGCTTACAGAATATACTTTCCAGGGTTCAAGAAGATTGATGTCAGCAGGAATGTAACATTTGATGAAAACTCAGCCTTCATCAAATCAAGAAAGACACATGTTGAAGATCATGAAGAACCAAAGGAAAACAGATTTCAAGACATCATCATGACTGAATCAATTCCAAAAGCAGATCATGAAGTTGAAGATCCACAAATACCTGTAGATCCACCCCGTGAGAATAACTCTCACAAGAGGAAACCTACATGGGCTAGAGAGCTCATTCAAGATGCAGAAAGATATGGCATTCCAGAAGAAGAACATAGAGAAAGGAAGAGAACTAGATCTCATACTAGCTATGTTGCCC
Organism: Larix kaempferi; assembly: GCA_027924585.1. Lineage (NCBI taxonomy): Eukaryota > Viridiplantae > Streptophyta > Pinopsida > Pinales > Pinaceae > Larix > Larix kaempferi. The sequence goes on from BSBM01000289.1 coordinate 22,200,530, forward strand.
TACTCTATGATATTATGAACAAAGAACCTTCCAGTTATGAAGAAGCAGCGGAAAAAAAAGAATGGAAGGATGTTATGGTCGAGGAATACCAGTCGATCATGAAGAATGATGTTTGGGATGTAGTCCCAAGACCTGAAGGGAATTCTATTGTGACTTCGAAGTGGATCTACAAGATCAAGCATGCTGCAGATGGCAGCATAGAAAAGTACAAAGCAAGATTTGTAGCTCGTGGCTTCTCCCAAAAAGAGGGAATAGACTATGAAGAAACTTTTCTCCTGTCGCCAGGTACACTTCCATCAGATCAGTACTTGCCCTGGCTGCAGTGATGAAATGGAAGATACACCAGATGGATGTCAAGACAGCTTTCTTGAATGGTGTAGTCGAGGAGGAAGTGTATGTGGAGCAGCCACTTGGTTTTGAGACACATGACAGGGAGTCATATGTGTGTAGGTTGAAGAAAGCCTTGTATGGCTTGAAGCAAGCTCCTAGGACTTGGTATGGTAGGATAGACAGCTTTCTATCCAGTTTGGGATTTACCAAGAGTAAAGCAGATTCCAATCTTTACTACATGGCTGAGGAAGGAAATCCTGTGATACTACTCCTGTATGTGGATGACCTGTTTGTAACAGGTGAGGATGGATTGATTGCCGATACCAAGAGGAAGCTTGCTGCCGAGTTTGAGATGAAGGACTTGGGGATGATGCACTATTTTCTAGGCATGGAGGTGTGGCAGAGTGCAGATGGGATCTTCCTTGGACAAGGGAAGTATGCAGTAGAGATCCTTAAGAGGTTCGGGATGATGGACTGCAAGGCCATGGCCACACCTATGGCATCGAACTTGAAGATTCTGTGCGATGCTTCATCTGATTTGGTTGATGTCACTGTGTATCGTCAGATGATTGGGTCCTTGATGTACCTGACAAACACTAGACCAGATATTTGCTTTGCGGTGAACACATTGAGCCAGATCCTGATGGATCCTAGAGGTGTTCACCTGGTTGCTGTAAAGCATATTCTGAGGTACCTAAAGGGTACAATTGATTATGGGCTCAAGTATGATGCGAATCAAAAGTTTAACCTGAAGGGTTATGTTGATTCGAACTGGGCAGGCAGTGCTGCAGATAGGAAGAGCACATATGGATGTTGCTTCAATATGGGATCAGGTGTGATCTCTTGGTTTAGCAGGAAGCAATCCCGCGTAGCACTGAGTACAGCCGATGCAGAGTATGTTGCAGCATGTTCGGTTAGTTGTGAGGCAGTATGGCTCCGGAAGCTACTGTCTGAGTTATTTGATCTCCCGTTGGAGGCTACTGGTATCTTTTGTGACAACCAAAGTTGTGTGAAGCTGTTTGAGAACCCGGTGTTCCATAACAAGTCAAAGCACATTGAGATCAAATATCACTATATCGGGGACATGGTGCAGAGAGGAGCAGTGAAGCTCCTGTATGTTGCGACGGATGAGCAGATTGCAGATGTGTTGACGAAACCATTAGCTAGAGTGAAGTTTGAGTACTTTAGAGAGAGGCTTGGTGTTCTTCAGATTGACAACACTTCAAGGAAGAAGTGATGGACACATTTGCAGGAGCCATTCCAAGCATGGTGAGAGGAGGATCTTTCCCATGGCTGTGGATGTAAGCGCTGGATGATGAGCATCAGGATGTTGCTCCAGTTACTGCTCTGTATATGCATCATGTTGGATGTTTGATATATTTGTATATGCATCATGTTGGATGCTTGTTATGGTCAGTTGGATCATGTATATGTATATGCATCATGTTGGATGCTTGTTATGATCAGTTAGATCATGTATATGTATACGCATCATGTTGGATGCTTAGACCATGTATCTTAATATATATCAGGTGGATACATTGTATGATCAGGTGGATCATGTATCTATGTATGTATCAGGTGGATACATTGTATGATCAGGTGGATCATGTATGATGATATGTATCAGGTAGATACTTGGTATGCATCAGGTGGATGCATTATATGATCGGGGTGATCATGGATGACGAGCTTCAGGATGTTGCTCCAGATGACATGCATCAAGACGATGCAGTGATGATGATCAGGATGATCATGTGTACATCAGGATGATGTATGGTGAGTATCAGGTTGATACTCTGTGGTCGTGGAATAGGTTGTGCAGATAAGCATATAATCCAGCCCTGGGAGGTTTGCAGATAGTCTTTCGAGGTTTTCCCTATGGCATGTAATGTGGCCCTGGGATATTTGGAAAACACTCTTTCGAGGTTTTGCTTTGGGAAGACATATAATCCGACCCTGGGAGATTTGCAAATAGTCTTTCGAGGTCTTGCTTATGGCATGTAATCTGGTCCTGGGATATCTGGCAGATGCTCTTTCGAGGTTTTGTCCTATGGCATATAATCCGGCCCTGGAAGATCCGATAGGTTGAGCTGTGTGCTCGTAATCAGTCCTGGGATGCTCTTTCGAGGTTTTGCCATGACCACATGTAATCCATCCTAGAGATCCGGACAGGTTGTGCTAGTCACCTAAAAGGCCTCGGATGCTCTTTAGAGTTTTTGTTAAGTCAAGACACTCTTTAAAGGTCTTGTGGTGGGAGTCACATATAATACAGCCCTGGGAGATCCGACAGGTAGAGCCATGTGCTCATAACAGCCTGGATGCTCTTGCGAGGTTTTGTGATGCACGTAATAAGTCTTGAGGATTCCACAGTATGGCCAGTGATGGTGAAGACCTGCAGGTGGTGGGCCTACATCCAGTATGAAAAAGGACTGGCTCTGTAGAACTTCCTATGACGAGTAGATTCAGAGATTGATTGAGATAGCGGCAACGGTGACGACGATTATGATTCGATGACGATTATCCAGTGACGATGATCCAAAGAAGAAGACTTGTGCTAGCATATCTGTGTCGAGAAATACATTCCTAGTTAAGAGGGAGTGTTGATGTATATGTAACTTCGGAATGTATTTCATCTATGTATTTTATTGTACTCCTATAAGAGATGTATTATTCCTCTATACGGAAGTGTCGTCATTTGTATTGACAAGTGTCGCAAGTGTTGTAACTTGCTATTGGGTTATTAGACCACCTAGTAAGGGGTCGGCCCTGATTAATGTAACCATGGGTTATTAGGCTAAGTTAGACAAGTCGGCCCCACTGGTTTATTGGGCAGGACAGGACAAGTATAAATAGAGATCGGGAGATCTCTATTTAATCATCTCATTACTCACTCTTCCATCACTCGGAAAGTGGCGCACATGTGAGGAGGAGGATCAGCTGCTAGGAGAAGACTATCTCTTGTACTTTGGTTGTATCATTGCTCTTTCTATCTCTGAGGAAGTTGTGGGGTTTTTCACCTTTATGGTTTTCCACAGTGAAACTTTGTGTGTCTATTGTCTCATGTGATTGCTTGGTGTGATTGATATGCATTGCTATACTTGATATGCTGTACATGTTATTCTCTCAGTAAAGATCCTAGAATATATTGAATTAATGCTAAAAAATTAACAATCATAACGTGCAATCATCAATAAAAAAAACAATGTTATTATTATGTGCAAACATCAATGAAAAATAATGTTGTTGTTATATCCAATCATCAATAAAAAAAACACCCTTAAAGGTGTTTATAGATTTTTATTTTTGTTTATTTATGTGGAAGTTTGGTTTGAACATGTCTTACCTACACAATGAACATGTCTTAATTACAAAGTGATTGGGTAGAAGTTCAATCAATTGATTTAAAATTAGCATGGCAAATTTAATGTAGGTTCGGGAAGTATTTTTAAGATTTTTTTATTTGACATTATAAGTTTTCAATGTTCAAGGTAAAGACTATACTATATTAATGTTTCAATTAAAATTTCTTAAATTACCTAATACATATAGAAAGAGAGATAAATTTGTTCTTCGTAATGGGTTAATTTTGGATTTTTCTCATATAATTAAGTTATTGAAAGCTAAAAGGATGTGCTCATTCTTCTTTTTTTTGTAAAATCTGCAAATTATATTAGTTAAGTAGAAATATAGTAAGAGTTACAGTCATAGGTGGTCTTACCCAAAGGTGCCAACCGTAACTATCCAAAGTGCTGTGGAAAATCAAAATATTACAATTCATGGCCATAGAGGCGTACAACAGCCTGTGCATGTCTAGAAGTGGCAAAAAATAAGCCAGATCCCGGTGGAAATGAAAAAAGTTCAAAGCCATAGAGGCATACAACATCCTATGCAAAAAAGATCATAGCCATAGAGGCATACAGAAGGAAAAAAATAAACCAGAGACAGTAGAGAAACCTCTTTACCCAGTTGCTGACGGTGTCTCCTCCAGGATAGGGCAGCTGCAGGCAACGTTGTCCTTCCAAGCATTTGCAGGAAACAAAGCATCAATCCCCGGAGTTTCAGCAGCTATCCCAGTAGTCATCGTGGCTTTCGCTGGTTGTCGAGTATTGTGAGACGGTTGTTTGACTGGCAGAGGAACGATTTTTCTGGGCATGACAGGCATAAATCCAGCCAGCTCGTTCTGAGTTCGCTTAGCCAGGATAGGGCCTAAGGTGTTGGGTATGGGGAAGGGGGCTTGTGGCCTTTCCTCACTAGACAGAGGATCCCTGCTGCATGTCTTGGCTGAAGAACTGCCACCAAGATGGTGCGTGTCCAGGCCTAGCGGAGTAGTCAGAGTGCCACAACTGCCACGGGGCGTTTCCGCTCTGACTGCCGACAAAGTGGCTCCCGGGGTGGTACTCCAGAGCGGAGAGCACGGGAGAAGGGTCGGGTGGGAGCATAAGACTTCCAGCAATGCATGTTCTCCAGGGTGCCTAGAGTGGACGACCAATTAGGCAGAATAGCGCGCAGGGATAGTGTGGCATGGCGTACAGAGGCCCAGTTCGACTACATGTCTTCCATCAGTTGCCCCATCATGTTTTTAACGAGCCAGTAAGGGTCCCAAATATGCTCCGGATTTCCCAAATCCATGGTGTCTGCGATGATTCTGGCTTCCTAGTTATCCAGCAACAGGCGAATTGGAATGGAGACCTCGGGGCCATATCCCTTCCTCATGGGACTCTCCTCTGGTGTGTTATCAGTTTTCTTATTTTTGGTCTTGGCCCCCCTGGTTCTGCCCATAATGGTCGTCGCTAAGGAGAAACAGATCCTGGGGTGAGTATGCCAGGAGTTGAGAGCACTGAGAGCACGGAGATCAGAAAGCTTGGTACTGAGAACATAAGGAACCTGGAGAGTCACTTTGAAATTGAGTTGCACTGTACTGGAAGATGGGAGTCCTGTGCCTAGAGCCATGAGCCCGAGCTTTGCACGCCTGAGTTCCAGCATCGTGGTGTCCAGGGAGGCTGAGACGACGTTGAAGGCTGGCAAATTAAATGGTCGAGCTACTTGACGTCGCATGGTTAACGTCAGCAGTAGAATGTGTAGTGATCCTGAGGCCAGGTGTCATATGGATGTGACCCTGTCCCATCTGCCTGGAGCTGGCACCCGCATCCGGGAATGTGCTCATTCTTCTTTAAATTTATCTTAACTCTATATCATTTCTTGTGAAGTTATATAAAATAAAATTTTAAAAATAATAATATTCATTTTATATCCTTCTCTAGAGATATTGTGAGGAAGATAACACTCCATCTAAAAACTATTTAGGTTAAACCTAATTGACATATTTATAATATTTTTATGTAATAAAAGACTCAAATTTCAATATTTGCAATTTGGAGGCTTTAGATTTGATATTTGTGATTTGTGATTTTTTTATGAAGTAAAAGATTTAATTTAACTATTTTTGTTTTCTTAAAGAACGGGTACTAAACAATATTGTTGCTCATTCCACTTGATAATAAAGTTATTTTAGATTTGATATTTGTGATTTTTTTTTGAAGTAAAAGATTTAATTTAACTATTTTTTCTTTCTTAAAGAACGGGTACTAAACAATATTGTTGCTCATTCCACTTGACAATAAAGTTATTTTATCAACATTTGTAAGTGCCTCTCTTACCAAAGGTCATGCATTTAGAATGTAATAGTTGAGTATAGTGGAAATCTTCAAAATCAATTATTATTTTTACTATTACTCATTTATTTTGGTTTAATTCGGGGACAATTTTAGTATTAGTGTAAATACTTTTTTGGGGGATTTTATTCGAATTAATCAATTTATTTAATAAGAGAACATTTTCCTTTTAAAAGTAGGAGAAGAGGTTTAGTGCTCTTGACTATATTAAGCTTAGTCGTCTTAATTAAAATGAGATTAAATAAATTGTTATTAAAGTGAGATTATCTACTAGAGATCGTGGTTCAAAGAAAATCCATCTCTATCGCAAAATCATAACCCCTTTTATGGCATATTTTTAGTCATTTAGATTATTGAAGTACATTATCAATAAGGAGTAGTAGCTCTAGGGAGTATTTATGAATCTAGTGGATAAAAATAACATAGTTTTATGGGGTTTAGGGAGAGCTACCAATAGCGAGGTGGCTCTTGTAGTTTATCAAGGATTAATTTTACTGAAAAAGAGAGGTGTGGCACAAGTAATAATAGTTATAGACTCCCTCTGCTATCATTTGGTTATAGGTCTATCAATTCCCACTTAAAAAATTCAGTTTGAATTGGGTCACCTAAAGGATCATTTGTATGTTGCATCACTTTTCTCCTCTTATGTTTCCAAGTTTTGAGAAAGTTAAATGTTAAATTCAATTTACAAGCTAATTGTGGCCCAATGTTGAATGAAGGGTTTATGAGGATATATGTTCCCCTTCCCTGGTCACTTTGTAATTATGGGTACTACTTTCACTCAATTGACCCATTACTACCCCCCATGGTAACAACGTGTGAGGTTATGAAGGATTAAATAGATGGGTGAAATTTTGTGTGGGGGTTTAGCAGAAAGCTAGCTCTAGAAGGATTCAAGGTTATTCATTTTGTATCAGTGTTTAACTCTTGGAGAAGTAGTGTTGGGAGAGCCATCCAAGGAGCCACCTACAACCTTAACTTGGAAAAGCATGGGTGGCCCTTCTTGGCTTTCCTAGGTATCCTCTTGTCTCTCTTGGACAAATAGATAATGAAAACCTAAATGAAACTTGCATGAAAAGCTCAAATTACATGAAACAACAATGTATCTTCTACAACATGATGAGATTCAAACACAAAAATAGACATTATAACATGAATTGGGGGGAGCAAAAACAAGATCATACAAATGAAGAGGAAGGAATTTATGATGGAAAAGCAAAATTAATGAGCAAATGGCTCCCGAGGGTAGGGTATGTACACCTCTGTAGACTTTAGCGGTTAAATTACTGCACAGAGGTCGGTCCCTTGTCCAACAAACAAGGACGTCCCATACACCAAATTGGTGTCTTGCTAAAAAGGTAACATAAAGATGGTGAATTGTCTCCTGTCGTGTGGTCTTTCCGAACTGATGCTCGCGTAGAGATTGAACGCATGTCCCTCGGGCTGCCTCTCGGCCCCCTGGCCTCCCTCCCTCCTTTCGCCCTTCCCTGCTTGATATGCCCTCCCCCCTCTTCCCCCCGGTCTGATCTTCTGCCCCTCCCCCTGGGCTCCTCCCTTTAGCTCTCATGGATTTGGGAGCCAAATGCCCTCCTGATCTGGCCTGCTTCCTAAAACTCTTATCCTCCAATGGCAAGAAATCTCTCTCCTCTTCCCAGCAAAAGTTTGTCAAGAAACTCAATGAAATCCTGACAGTTGCTCTGCCGATGGATCTTCCTTGTAAGACTGCCATTAATCTTTCTGAGCGAGCTCTGATTGGCAAGTTCACCAGTCTTTGGCCCTCCCCGAAGTCCACCGATTCGTGGGTTCAGAAAAACTGGAAACCCTTGATTACTGAAGATGTGAAATCATTTTTCTTGGGTAAAGGTTATTTTGCCTTTGTTTTCAAATGCAAACAGGATAGCGAACTCATTTTCAGGAACGAACCCTATTTCATGGGTCCACAAGGGCTCTATCTGAACAGATGGACCCCGAATTTTGATCCAAATCTCGACATCCCTTCTGCATTCCCTGTTTGGGTGAGACACCCTAATTTACCCCTTCATTGTTGGAACATCGAATCTCTAGAAGCGATCGAAAATGCACTGGGGAAGTACATCGACAAAGCTGATCGAAAAGACCAATACTCCTGCGCGAGAATCTGCGTTGAAGTAGATCTGGAGCAGGGCCTCCCGGAATCTATAAATCTTACAGTAGCAGACTGGTCTCACATACAAGAGCTCGACTACGAACAAATCCCATTCAATTGCAAGTTCTGCCACGAATACGGCCACTTCGCCCGATCATGCAAAAAGAAACCAGCGGATCCAGAATCAGATCAGAGAAAAGAGCAGTGGACAACCATCCAAAAAAACACCAGATCAAGTTCGAAATCCAACTCAAAAAATATGAACAAGCAGAAAGCAGATCATCAACAACACGACCCAACGACCTCCAACAATAGGAACAGCTTCAAAGCCCTTGAAACTCCTGAGATCCATGATACTCCCGAGGTTGAAGAAGAAGGAGAGATACGTGAGCAACAAGATCCACAAGCACCTCCCCCTACCCTTGAAATCTCAAAGAATCCCCCACCTTCAATTAACCCCAGCCCCACCTGATCAACTCCGATCATAGAGGCACCCTCCTATGCTGAAATCACCAAAGTGAGAACCCCCACCTCCCCTTCTTCCTCGGAAGAACCTATCAACAAATCCTCCAAAAAGCTAGGACGAAAATCCTTCAAAGATTTAAGGGAGGAAGAAGCTGAGCGTGAAAAAATTCAAGGATCCCAGGCCACGATAGATATGGCTTTCAGCAGAAATACTAGAACCAGGACAACGGGAAAGAAATACGGAGATCCTACAGGAGGAACACCCTCCTACACCTAAAACCCCAAATGATGAAGCTGATCTCTTGGAATTGTAGAGGATTAGGCAACCCCTGCAAGATTGAGGCAGTAAAAGACCTTCAGAAAATCGATATGCCCGACCTCCTTCTACTCCAAGAGACCAAACTCGATGATAACACCGTCTTAGCTATTAGAAAGGATAAATGGAAGAAAAATGCAGGCTGCGCAGTCAGTGCCAGAGGAGCTTCTGGGGGACTGGCAACCTTATGGTCATCCGAAGCTTTTCAACTCTACAATTCCTGTGCTACTCAACATTGGATTTATACTCAGCTCACTCATCTCCACAGCAACAAGCACATTGCTCTTTTCAACTTGTACGTACCCAATTTGCATTCTGAGAAACAAGATTGCTGGAGCCTTCTTGGCGATTTTTTGGAGGCCTATGAGCCTAAGAATATCATACTTGTCAGTGACATGAATATCACACTGTCCAATTCTGAATAGAAAGGTGGTCTAACAGGAAACGATTATTTCAAACCTCAGGTTGAAGCCCTTCTTCATACTTGGGATCTCATCGATATCAAGCCCAAAAAAGGGAAATATACTTGGTCAAATAAGCACCTTGGCAAGGGAAATATCATGGCCAGACTGGACAGATTCCTCATACACAGCAGCTTGTTGTCTGATACCCATACTATTTCTTCTAGCATCCTCGCCAATCTCGCTTTAGACCACAAACCCATCCAACTCCACTTTTTTTAAAATGAGGATCTTGGTCCCATTTCGTTCAGGTTCAGCCCCCAATGGCTCGAACAGGACAGTTTTTGGGACACTTTAGAAAAAGGTTGGAAAATCCCTATTTCTGGCTCCCCCTGCTACGTATGGGACAGAAGTTAAAAAATGCCAAATTTGCTCTCAAGAAATGGGTCAAATCTACTTGCCCTAAACTCGTTCTTCCCAGTAAGAATGTCGTGGGTGCTCTAGAGACCCTTCAATTCGCAATGGATACTCTCCCAATCAAAGCCACCAGCCTTCACGATGAAGTTTCTAAGCAATCTATCGTTTATCATGCTTTTCGAGCTGAGGAAGATTATTGGCGGCTGAAGTCACGGTCCACTTGGCTCAAAGGAGGTGACATGAACACCAAATATTTCCATAAACAATACAAAATCAGGCAGTCAATCAATCACATTACTGACATCAAAGCAGAGAATGGCGATTTGGTTTCTGGGAGCATGAATATCAAGATCGCCGCCTTCACCCATTTTTCCAAACTATTTGTTGAAGAAGGCAACGCTGAAAGTGAAGACAAGTTAGCATTTTTGGAGCATATACCTCAGTGTGTTACGCAGGAAGACAATTTCAACATTCACAATCCCTTCACCGAGCAAGAGGTATTCAACACTATCCTATCATTCGAACCTGACAAAGCACCGAGCCATGACAGTTTTTCCATGCACTTTTACAAAGCATGTTGGAAGTATATCAAAAAAAAAATGAGAATGATAAGGAATTTTCATTCCAAAACTAAAATTGGTGGATGCACGAACAACACATTCCTGTCCCTCATCCCAAAGGAAACCAATCCCAATTCCTTTAACAGATTCAAACCGATATCACTGTGCAATTCCTCCTACAAAATCATCTCCAAAATGCTTGCAAACCGGATGAAGCTAATACTCAACAAAATTATTTTCGACAATCAATGAGGTTTCTTGAAAGGAAGGCAAATTCTTGACAATGTCACCCTCGTGCAAGAAGCAATCCATTCCAGCAGACCCCGAAAGGAAAAAGGTATGCTAATCAAACTTGACATGGCCAATGCATTTGACCGTGTCAAGCACTCTTTTCTTCTTAATATTATGAATCGCTTTGGATTTAATGAAACTTTTATTAGCTGCATCTCAACGTGCATAAGAAGACCCTGGATAGCCCCTCTAATCAATCGTTGTCCAACGGACTTCTTCCAAGCCACGCGTGGCATTAGACAAGGCTGCCCTCTCTCCTCCTTCCAATACATCATCCTGGCAGATTCCCTCAGTCGAAATTTGAATCATGAGATGACCATTGCCTCCATTCCCATCCTCCATCTGACTCATGATTCCCATCCACTCAATCACACCCTTTTTGCCAATGATTCTCTTTTAATTGGCGGTGCTTCTTCCCTTATAGCTCGAAAATTCAAGCGCATCCTAAATTCGTATTGTAATGCATCCGGAGGCAAGATCAACTTGCACAAAATGCAGTCTACTGTTGGAATTTAAATAATCATGTCGCAGCCAAAATCAACAGAATTCTCAGCATCAATGTTCACAATCATTGGGACAAATTCTTATATTTGGGTCTCCCAATCACTTATGGAAACGCAAAATCTAGAAATTGGGAGGATACAATCAATAAAATAAAAAGCAGAATTAGAAGATGGGGAGCCCATTGGCTAGCAAGGCTGGAAAATTAATTTTAGTGAACTCTATCCTCTCAGCTCTACCTGTCTATCAGTTCTCTATCCTCCTTGCCCCAAAAGGAGTTGCAGATCAGATAAGTAAAATAATAAGAGATTTCCTATGGTCTGGCGGGAAAAACAACGAAAACAAAATTCATCTCCTAAACTGGGATATTATTAAGCAGTCAAAATCTTCGGGAGGTCTCCATATTCATGATCCACATCATGCAAATCTGGCTATGGGAGGCAAGCTGCTCTGGAAAATATTGCATAATAAAGGTCATCGTGTAAGTCAAGTTCTCAGAAAGAAATATTTACATGGGACCAATTTAAGATGCCTTGATCAAAAGCCTACCTCCAAAGGCTCTAGCATTTCGATTCTCTGTGAGGCAGCTTGGGAGTTTTTCTCAAAAGACCTATACCGGGTACCTGGCAATGGCAGAAAAATCAGTATCTTCAAAGACAAAATCATGGACAAAGATGCTCTCCAAAGCATCCAAGAGTTAGAGAATATTGATGCCTGGCTAAAACCAGCATGGAATCACATCTTTAAATGACTTCAGCACTTGGGATACTCAAGGAAATTGGCACAGCTGGAACAACTCTGCAATCACCCCGCAATTTGAGGCTGACAAAATCATTCTCACCAACAATCTGAAAGGCTGTGCCCCCATACATCTCATGGCCAAAGATGAACGGGGATGGGGCCCCACAGGTTCCTACACCCCTACACTCGGTTACAAAATTCTCCAGATCCATGATGATGCAAGAAAAGATTTATGGAATCTTGTTTGGGACCCTTTAGGACTCCCTAAAATCAATTTCTTCATTTGGACCTTAATCCATGGAAAAATCCTTATCGGAGGCAATCTCAATAAGAGAGGTTTCCACGGACCTTTTTGGTGCCCCCTTTGCCACAGCAATCTTGAAACCCTCACCCATCTCTTCCTGGATTGCAATTACACCAAGCTTGTCTAGAATCTCCTTCTCCAAGATATTAACATCATGATGCCCCCCTTCATTTCCATCTCCCAACTCTTCATTGACTAGAAATCCATTTATCCCACTCCCCTTTCCACCAAGAATCCCTGGTACCATATTTGGATCTCCATTCCTAAATATACTTGTTGGAAAATTTGGATTGCAAGAAACACCGCCATCTTTCAAGATAAGCACTACACTCCCTTACAAATCGTTGGCCAAGCCAAAGGGTTACTGCTTGAACGCCTCAAAATCTCCAGGTATAAGATTGAAACAACCCTCAGCAGCAATGAAATGAATTGGATCGGATTCTTCATCCCCCATCCCAGCAAAGGGCCGCAATTGCGAACTCGCCCAACATGGCAACTCAAATTAACTACCACCGACTTCCAAGAATGGAGAAATAATCAGGATATTGACAGCCTACATTTTGACGGTGCTTCCAAGAATAATCCCGGTGTATCAAGAGCAGGGGGAGTTTTGTGGACCAGGGAAGAAGCTATAAGATTAAAATTTAGATGGGGCTTGGGCATATGCTCAAACAATATAGCAGAAGATCTAACTTTAATGAAAGGGTGCCAGATTTCCAGAGACCAGAAAATCGACAATTTATACATCTTTGGAGATTCTATGATCATTATCAGAGCTCTCAATGCAACCACTAGCTGCAACAATTTAGCACTCAACCGAATCATACAGCGCATCGGGCATATTTCAAGCAATTTCATCAATTTTAAGAATTTTAAATAGTGAAGCTGACACTGAAGCAAACACAACCAGCAGACTCATTCAAGGGACCATCCACATCTCCAGCACTGACAGTGATATTCATTATATTCCTTAAGATTGATAGTTCTGTCAGTGATTCTCATTATATTCCTCAAGAATGATAATCCAATTTATTAACAGGGCAAACGGTCCATTTCTATAACAGAGCACTTCGATCTCATGTTTTCGATCTCCCTCAATATATTCTCTTAAGTACAAATCGGATTTCTTCCATCGCAGAACATCCTCAGAAGCATTCTGCGATTTGTCACTCATCAAACCATCCAAAAGTTTTGCAGTTTGGTCTTCAATACTAGCAGCACAGACTGTAGATTCGGAACGCTCTACAATTAGGCATCTTCTGTTTGTCAAATCCTCACTTACATTTTTTTCAATATTATTCAATTTTAATAAGCTAGTTCAGCATGAGATGATTCTGTTGATGCAAAGCACATAGACATTCAACCAATAATAGTCTATTCAGGCTTCTACTTAGTGCTCACTCTAGTGATGCTGACATTGCTCATTGCCAATTTGGCCTTCTACTGTATCTTGCCGATTTGGTTTATTACCACGACTCTCTTTTTTTTAATACAAATATACGTTTCTATTAAAAAAAAAAAAAAGAGCAAATGGCTCCTTAATCCTTCTCTTCATCGAGTTCATCCTCGTCTGCCTTCTCCCTACTCTTTCTTGACAAAAATGGTGATCATGGAGTATTGTAGATCCTCCAATGTAAGTGAGCAAATCAAAGAAAGGTCCATATCTACCAATAGACAATGCGATGATGCCTCAAACACAATATCTCTATTAAATGTGGGCTACATAACCTTGCACTCTTCCAATATGAATAAACCATTCCCCAAGCCTTGTATTTATAGGTTTTTTTGTGCATGAATCTTATTAGAGAAGCTCTCGAGGAGAGTTAACCTTATCCTATGATGATATCCTACGATAGCCTAGCTTAATTCAAACCCTTACACACCTTCCTTCGAGCATATTGTTGTTGCATCTATGTTTTTCTAATCATATGTCACTTACAAAACTTGGCACGGGTATCATTAGGATTTCTATGTTGTCAACACAATTTTCAAAGAAACAATAATGTTGAGTGGTAAATTTGAAAATTTTAAATGATTAAACAAACATAACCATTAGAAGACTCATTTATTTCATTTTTAGGTTGCGTATGATGCTTTTACATTGTATATGTTGGTTTTTTTATTTCAATAATGGCAAATATTTGGTCATAGTGTGAATGTTTTTGTGTTATAACACATGTTAGGGTTGTTCACCTTAGGGATCCCGTGAACACTTTTCATTTTCAATTAAGATTGGTTCATTAGAGCAATTTTGGGGTCTAAAATGGGACTCCTAATGAAAATAATAAAATAATAGTTAAAATAATAAAATAATATTTATGAATTTTGGAGGAAGAGAGAAAAAAAAAACTATTTTTTTCTTCGTATTTTCAACATATATCCCTGTGGTTTTACTCGAATTTCTAGCGGGAGCACTCGTTGGATGTGGAATTAAATTATGCATCCAACGAGTACCCACACTGCATACTTTTGATGGACCCTACCCATGAAAAACGAGAAATACATACAAAACAAAACAAAAACGTGTTATTAAACAAGAAATACATTAAAAAAATGGGTTACTTTTTAGTTGCACGTTTTTTTTATTATGTATTTCTCGTTTTTCGTGGGGTGGGGTCCATTAGTAACACATTTTTTTTTATGTATTTCTCATTTTTCATGGGGTGGGTTCCATCAAACGTATGTAGAGTGGGTACTCACTAGATCCAAAATTTAATTTTGCATCCAACGAGTGTTCCCGCTCAAAATTTGAGTAAAACCACAAGGAGATATGTTGAAAATAGGAAGGAAAAAAGTAGTTTTTATGACAAATATGCCAATTCAACCATTATGGTTAACACTTTTTCTTGAAATTCTATTGGTTCTTGAATTCCAACTCATAAAAAAATTATGGTTGGCTCTTTTTCTTATGAGGCCCATTTTAGACCCCAAATTTGCTCTAATGTATGTCGATGCCTACCACAACACTTTTATACTTGGTCATCCCATCATACATGGGTACCTTATAAATATGTATTCAAGGCTTCAATTTTCTTATTTTTTCAGTCTTGGAGCCTTCTTTATGATTTATTATATTGTGTGTCTCTTTACATTGTTTATTTATTCTTCTATGATGTTAATGGTTTTAATATGTCATGATTTTGATATTGTTTCTTTCGATGAACCTAACTCAAATTCAGACTTGAGTTCATGGTCATTTTGATCTTCAACGTGTTTCCAACCATCTATTATGCTAGGTTCTACAAATCTTCTTTCCTCATTAGGATCTGGCATAATACAAGTTTGACTATAGGTAAAACTTCCATGGTGGCATGGTATTATCAATATGATATCCTATGGAACATAACTTCCATGTACCTTCAACTCATTTTGTGTTGGATTATTTTTAGCAATAGATATATATCCATTTTGATGTGGGGGGGAAACGTCTCTTCATAGTCAATTCCTTCCTTCCGTGCATAGCGTTTCGCCACAAGCCTCGCTTTGTGTTTGTCAAGTGAGCCATCTGATATGTATATGTTCTTGTATACCCACTTGCAACCAATTGGTTTAGTTCCAAGTGGAGGGTCAACCAGCTTCCAGGTTCCATTTTACATGAGCACACAATATTCATTTTACATGGCCTGTTTCCACTCATCATGAGTAGCGGCCTCTTCAAGTGAAGTTGGTTCAAAATTAGCAATTCAATTCAATTCATAATCAAAGGAGACATCCAAGTCATCACTTGAGTTATCTGCATGTCCTCCGTCTTATTGTATGGTTGAGATTCTTGTTCTCGTCTTTCCAACTTCATCCGGATGGACACTTTCAAGTGTCTTTGTGGCCCATGTAGGAGCTTTTTGTGATGGTCCGGGTTGATTAGTTGGTGGTGCTTCATTTTCTTCAAGATTCAGTCTTCCAATCCTCTCGATCACATCGTCAAGTTGAGCCTCATGTTTAGGTGAAGTGGCAAGAACTTATTCTTCACGAGTTTCTTCATGAGGGTTGTCGGTGATTCAAAAGCAAATTCCAAAGCTTGATCCAAGATAGGGATCCCCCCTTCAAGATGTGTACTTTCATTATCAACTTCATAATATGTCTCTAGATGGGAAAATTTCTCCAAATGATCAAGCTTCTATCAATAGACTTGTCATTTTTATTAGTTTCAAGAAAAATGACATCTATGGAAACAACAAACTTCTTGTTTACCTCATCATAAAGACGATATGCCTTACAGGTGTCTCAACACCCCAAGAAAATGCGTTTTCAACTTTGAGCACCAAGCTTATCTCTTTGCTCCTTTTGTATCAAGGCATATCGGGTGGAACCAAAGACCCTGAGATGCCTCACCGAAAGGAGGTGTCCATACCACATTTCATGTGGAGTATTGTTTTCAAGAGCATGAGATGGACTTATATTTCTCAAATAGGTTGCACACAATACTACATCACCACAAAACATCAGTTTTACATTCTTGAGAAACATCATTGAGCGTACCATATTCATTATGGTTCTATTCATTGTTTCTACCACACCGTTTTGATGAGGATTGTAAGGAACTGAAGTTTGATGTGCAATCTCATGTTGACGAAGATAATCTTCAAAAGCACTAGAGGTGTATTCTTTACCATTATCAGTGTGAAGTGTTCTGATAAGAGATTGTGCTTGATTTTCTATACACGCATGAAAAATTTTGAATGTTTGAAATGCTTTAGATTTTGTCTTTAACAAGTATACCCAGCACATTCTAGTGTAATCATCAACAAAGGTCATGAGATATCTATTAACCATTGGCAGAAGGAATAGGCATGGGGCCACATAAGTCAGAGTGAACCAACTCTAACTTTATACATGCTTTGAATTTTGACTCTTGGAATGGCTACTTACTATGTTTGCCTAGTATGCATGCATCACATTTGTTCATCTTCATATGAATGGTGGGCAAACCAAAGACATCATTCTTTCTCAACAAACGAAGATTGTTATAATTTAGATGACCATATCTAGCATGCCATAACAAACTAGATGACATATTACCTTCGCCATGCTGATAGAGGTAGGCAAAGTTGTGAACTCTTGCAGATGAGCCTTTCAGCTTCAACAACTTTCTATCTTCATATCCGGTCATGATGACCTTGTTGTCAGAGGAATTCCTTATCTCTACGATTCCATCAAACATGTGGATGGAATGGCCTTGTTATCAAATCTGCACCAAGGACAACAGGCTTCTCTGCAACTCTGGAAGACAAAGAACATTTTGCAACAAAAAGTTAGGGAATCTGGGTAGTTTGAGCCTGATGGAACCAATTTCCTTTGGTTTGAGGCTAGATTTGTTTGTAACATACAATATGCCATCTACATTGTCATTCAGTTCTTGAAAACAATATTTCCTAAATGTCATGTGGGATGTTGCACCAGTATCAAGTAGCCAACAATCTTTGTAAGATGAAAAATATGTTATTTCATTTATTCCAAGATTACAATGTGCAACAATAGAATGAGCAGAATCAGGAGCTTCACCAGCCTCTTGGCTCTTATTTTTGTCTTCTTTCTTCTGGTTATGTCTTTCTTTGATGGATTCCCAAGGGGCCCAACACTAATCTGCTTCTTGTCTATTCTTCCCATAGTGCTTACACTTCAAATCTAGTCTTTTGCTTGAGTTGTTTATGCCCCCCAACCTCTGAAGTTTCATCTTCCTCGTCCTATTTTATTGCTTTCTTCCTTGGAAGGGTCTTTTGACTAGTTCTTTGATTTCTAAACAAGGCAAAGGGTCTCTCCAGTAGGTTCACTAGTCTTCTTTCCAAAGGCGTTCTCTCTGCCTACAATCTTCTCCACCAAGGTGTCGAACACGAGGTTCTTGAACTTGTCATTAGCTTAAAGTGATTGAAGGTAGTGTGAATGTGTAAGATAGATGGACTTGACAAAGGCATCAAGTGAAAGGTCTAGTTGCATGCCCGAGGCTTGAATCTTATGCATGATTGCTTTGATCTTAGATGCAACCGTCATAGGATCATTATCCTTCACTTTTAAATTGAACAGTTTCAACATCAGTTGAATCACCTCCATTTCAGAATGTGAGTCATACAAATCCATCAATGTTTTCAAGGCTTCAGAACATGATGTTGCAGGCATTATGTGTTGACTCACCTCTTCACTTACTGTTGATGTGATTATCGCCAATGCCTTCTTGTCTTTGGTCTCCCATATTTATCGTTCTTTCTTTGATGTTGGTGGCTTTGGGTTAGATTTCAAGGTTAGTCCCACTTCTGTTTTAATGGTGGTGCCTTCACATATGCCATGCCACAGATCATTGTAGATGAATGTGTCTTTGATCTTCCTCAACCATTAAGGATAGTTGTCATTTCCAGTGAGTAGTGCACCATCTATGGATGCTAGTGAATGCATCTATTGTAATGTTTACTTGCAAATAGACAGAGTTTTGGAGAAGAAGAAGGTCTAAGTCTCTGCCACCTTTTACAATTTATGTAAATTTGTTGTGGAAGGCAAAATAATACACATTCTTCAATGTGGTCTTCTACAATCTTTGTGATGCAAGAAGTCTGTAAATAGCTTATGAAATATCCTGATGTGTTTTTCAAATTGAACTCTCTTCTATCTAAAAAAAACAACGATATCCTCCTATTGCCAATAGAAGCTAATAAAAATTAACTACATACTACTATAGGATTTTAGGGTTTTAAAACCTTTACAACTGCACAAATAAAATTGCTCAAGTTATTCTATGCCTCTCCGTTGAGAGGTCGCATCTCAACATATGATCTTTAAAAGAGAATCATGTACCAAAGAAATCGCAGCCCACCATATGATAATCAAAAGAGAATCATGCACTAGAGAAGTCGTAGCTCACCATATGATCTTCAAAAGAGAGTCACGCACCAGAGAAGTTGCATCTCTGTTGAAAAAGGTCGCACACACCCACACAATGGATTCTATCCATCTTCAACGATCTCGGAACCATACGTCACGCAAAACAAAAGAATTTAGGGTTTATGTCTTTGATGGACACCAAGGGATCCCACACAAGGCATCCCACTCATGCATGAGTGGAGAGAATTTATAGCAACTGATGGTCTTCAACTCAATGATCGTGAGGCGACAGTCAAACTCAACAAAAAGAGGTCGTAGTATTCAGTAACAATCCTTTCAATTTTATTGCTAGAGAAAACTGAGCTGCTGCGCTGCTTCCTTGAGCTAGAGTTTGCCCGCGAGTGAGCTGCTGCGGGTGTCTGCTGAGGATGGGTTCCTCTGGAGGAGGACCACCCCCTCCTCCTCCTTTTTTCGTTGAAGAAGCGGAGTTCGCTAGACTGGTTAATGAGTATGGGAAGAAGGCTGAATCCGCCCCACCGCCGAAATTTGTCAAGAAACTGGATGCTATTCCTGAAATCGAATTGCCTCCTGATAAGCCCATTCATCTGGCTGTCTCCCTCGCCGATAGGGCCCTTATCGGGCAGTTTATGGGTTTGTGGCCATCTCCTCACTCCACGGAAACTTGGATCCAAAATAACTGGCGCCCTCTGATCTCTCAAGGGGTCACAAGCTATGCGATCGGAAGAGGGTACTTCCTATTCGACTTTGTCTCGAAAGAAGATAGGGACCTGATTTTCAGAAGCGACCCGTATTTTATGGGACCTCAGGGCCTGTACCTGAACCGATGGACTCCGGATTTTGACCCCACTCTGGATGTGCCCAAAGCAGTCCCAGTCTGGGTGCGACTGCCTAACCTCCCTATGCATTGCTGGAGCGAAGAATCTCTAAGAACTATTGGAAATGGTCTTGGCAAATACATTGATAAAGCTGACCCAAAGGGTCAATACTCCTTTGCCCGTATCTGTGTGGAAGTTGATCTAGAGGCGGGCCTCCCTGAAGCTGTTAAACTCTCAATCAAAGGGTGGAAGCACTTCCAGCAACTTGACTATGAACAACTTCCATTCAAGTGCAGACATTGCCATGAATATGGTCACTTCCTGAGGAACTGTCCAAAAATCCAAAAATCTGAAACAGAGAAGAACCCTGAAGAAGACTGGCAGCACGCCAAGAAGCAAAAAGCTAACCCTAGAAGAAAAGGACCCAAAGGGATCCCCCTGACTGGTCCCATGAAGGTTCCCACCGCCGTAGTCCCGGAGTCATCAAAAGTCCAAGAAAGCAATCCAAATTCTAGATCTGGAAACAGCTTCGCCATCCTTGAAGATCAGGAGCCCTCGAAAAAACCAAACGAACTTGGAGAATTATCTCCTACGACGTCCACTTCCCTGGCCAAAAGAAAGGAAGCTAGAACAGAAGAAACCCTGAATGTGGAAATAGAAGTAACAAACCCAGCAAAGGAAGACGGGCAGCAGGATCCTGCAACTGATGAGGGCACAGAAGAAGAGGATACGGATGAAGATGATCCTGAATCACCAAAGCCTGCTAAAAAGGATCGTCGAGGAAGGAAAACGGATAGGGAAAGAAGGGAAGCCGCCACATATAGGGACCGGTTAGCTGGAGTTCAATCCACTCTGGAAAAACATCTCAACCCTAGAAATACCAGGCAACAAGGGAACACCTCAAAAGGGGCAACCACCACATCCAAAGGTAAGTAATGCAGATAGTCTCCTGGAATTGTAGGGGGTTAGGAAGCAAATTGAAATTGTTATCAATGAAATATTTAATCAAAATCTCGAATCCCTATATCCTCTTGATCCAGGAGACAAAAATGGAAGAGCAAGCCTGTCTTCAGGTTGCTCCTTCTTTCTGGTATCATGCAGAATGCATTGCGGTCAGTTCAAGAGGAGCGTCTGGGGGCATTGCAACGCTCTGGGATCCGTCTAAGATTGGAATTGTAAGTCATGCTAAATCAACTCACTGGATTTTTACTGAATTTCTGTTTAAAGAATCAAATCTTAGCCTAAGCCTCTTTAACGTCTATGCTCCCATGGTTGTTTCTGAGAAGCAAGCTTGCTGGACTAGTCTGAATGAACACATGAACTCCTCACACTTGGATAATTTTGTTATAGCGGGGGACCTGAACCTTACCCTCTCCTCTGTTGAAAAAAGAGGAGGTAATATTGTTAGAGATCCTGCCAGGGAATGGGTGGAGGACATTATCTCGGAATGGGATCTGGAAGACATAAAACCTTCCAAAGGGAAATTTACTTGGATGAACAAAAGGATCGGACCGGGCCATATAGCTGCAAGACTAGATAGGTTGCTGGTCCAGCAGTCTGTTCACATTCATGGGTTTGACCTGTCTTCCTCCATTCTCTCCTTCTGTGCTTCGGACCATAAGCCTATCTCTCTCTCCTTTATCAAAGATCAGAATCTGGGCCCCATTCCCTTCAGGTTTAACCCTGCCTGGATCCCTTTGGATGGGTTCTCGGAGACTGTGGCAGCAGCCTGGAAATCCAATATCAGAGGATCGCCCTTCTTCGTCTGGGAAGCAAAGCTCCGGAGTGTGAAAAAGGCCCTTAAAGATTGGGCAAAACATCTCAAGTCCCCTAAGAAGCAAAGGACGGAAGCAGAGAAAGCCCTGGAGGATCACATCATTAGCAATGAAGGGAACCTCTCTCAAGCCTCTCTGGACAAAGAAACCTATCTCCACAACAAGCTGCATGAAGCCTGTCGGCTTGAAGAAAATTACTGGAAAATCAAATCAAGGAATACGTGGCTTCAGGAAGGGGATAAAAATACTAAGTTCTTCCACAAGCAAGCAGAGATCAGAAAACACTTCAAGACAGTAACTAAGATCGATCATAGGGGGAATCAGATATCTGAGTTTGATGAAATTAAAAAAGTAGCTCATGAACATTTTCATGATTTGTACACCGAAACTTCTCCAGGGAGGGACTTCAATCATTCTGACTCTCTTAATAATATCCCACTCCTGGTGTCTGATCATATGAATCTTCAGCTCCTCCGGCCTATCTCCCTTGAAGAAGTCAAATCAGCTGTTGATGGTATGAGTCCTGATAAGGCCCCTGGACCGGATGGATTCACTGCAAGATTTCTCACTTCCTGTTGGCCCCTCATCCACTCTGATCTGTTCCGGATGGTCAAGAAATCCCAGTCCTGCCTCAAATTAGGAGGAGGAACCAACTCTTCCTTTCTCGCCCTCATCCCCAAAGAAAAAGGAGCCTCAACCTACTCTCGCTTCCGACCTATCTCCCTCTGCAACATTGGCTATAAGGTAATCACCAAAGTCATTGCTAATAGACTAAAAGTTGTTCTCCCTCTTATTATACCTGAGAATCAAGGAGGATTTATCAAAGGCAGGCAGATCTCTGACAACATCATCCTAGTCCAAGAAGCCATCCACTCAAGTGTTACTAGAAAAGAAAAAGGAATGGTTATTAAATTGGATCTAACCAATGCCTTTGACAGAGTTCGTCGTGGCTTTCTGTTTCAAGTGATGACCAGGTTTGGGTTTGCGCCAGGGCTGATCTCTTGGATCAAAGCCTATATTAACACTCTGTGGATTGCCCCCCTGGTCAATGGGAGAGCTGCTGATTTCTTCCAAGCTTCTATGGGGCTCCGGCAAGGATGTCCTCTGTCCCCTCTCCTCTATGCAATCCAAGCAGCCTCTCTCAACTATCTTTTGGACTACTATAGAGTTCATGAAGACCTCCTGGGGCTCACAATTGTGCGTGGGGTTAAAGAAGTTAACCACACCCAATTCGCAGATGACACTCTCCTTATGAGCGGAGCGAGCCCAACCACTGCTAGGAAGTTCAAAGAGGTGCTTGACATCTACCAAGATGTTTCTGGAAGCAAAATCAATTACATCAAGAGTCAAATTTACAGTTGGAATTGTTCTCCAATCGAGCTGCAAGTTATATCCTGTATTCTAAAAATAGAAGGCAAATACCAATGGACTGAATTTAAATATCTAGGAGTTCCAATCTTCAAGGATAAACCAAAAGTATCCAGCTGGGAACCGTTGATTGAAAAACTGAATCTGAAAATCAAAGCCTGGGGAGCCTCATGGCTAAATCTTGCAGGGAAATCAGTGCTCATCAAGTCTGTCCTGGCCAGCATGCCAGTCTTTCAATGCTCTTTGCTTTTGGCTCCCATTTCTGTTCTAAAAAAGATTGAGGCTCTTCTCCGGAGATTCCTGTGGAAAGGAGGGAAACAAAATGAGAATAGACTACCACTGGTTAAATGGGAAAAAGTTACTACCCCATATCTTGAACGAGGATTGCACATGCGTAATCTTAGAGTCCAAAATCTTTCCCTGGGTGCCAAGCTTCTATGGAATTTGGTGTTAGGGAACTCCTCCTGGAGCAAACAGGTATTATGGAAAAAATACTTCTCAGGTACTAGGCTTAGATGCCTGGACCAGGGCCCGAAGGTGGTAAAAGGATCTCCCTTGCTTGCTCTCTGTACTAAAGCTTACTCCTTCTTTGCAAAGGATCTCACGTGGATCCCAGGAAATGGGAAAAAAATAAGAATCTGGGAAGACTCCATCTCCGGAAGCCCCCCAATCGGAAACATAGGAGGGATGGAAGGTATTCGGGCGTTCCTCTCAAACCTTGGGATCTCCAAACTTTGGGACATAGAAAAATGGCACCCTGAAGGTCAACACAGATGGATAGGTTGGGACATCCCGGAATTCCCCCCAAACCTTGATGATGAAAAAGGCCTTCTCTTTGTTGCTTGGATGGAAAATCCCCGGTTGCCAAGAGGTTTAAATGTGTAAGGGGTTGGGGCTCAATTTTCGGCCATTACTCTGTCGCTGAAGGGTACAGATGCATCAAAGCCATCCCCAATGTCCCTAGAAATCCTGCTGTTTGGAAGTACATTTGGTCAATCAAGTCACTTCCCAAAATTGACCATTTTTTCTGGACCCTTGCTCACAATAGTGTCCTTACCACTGAAGTCCTCCGTAGGAAAGGATGGGAAGGCCCATCGCGTTTCCCCCTATGCCTTGCTGCGGAAGAATCGTCCTCTCATCTGTTTATCTCTTGCCCCTTCTCCACCATTGTTTGGAACCTTATGACTCTTCCCTGGCATATTTCCCTGAATTATGATGATGTCCCCTCCCTCCTCTGTCGTTGGACGTTGTCCTCCCCAGTTAGGACCCATCCTAAGGACCCTCTGGCTATTGCCTGGTTGTCCCTCCCCAAATTTATCTGTTGGAAGCTTTGGCTTGAGCGAAATAATCGAATCTTCCGTGGAATCCGATCCTCGCCGCTCCATGTGGTGGCTAAAACAAAAGCCCTGTTAGGAGACTTCATTAGATCACGATCTTCTCTAAGTCTCAACTCTCCCTTGTCTATAGAGGAAGCAAACTGGTTACAAAGTATTGGTACTGTTGATAGCCTTCCCTACAGAGCCTCTGTGCTGCATAAGTGGGAAATCAGATATGAGGGGATGGAGTATGATCTTTGGTGTAAAAAGCGGGGAAACAACCTACTGTATTTTGATGGAGCATCAAAAGGAAACCCAGGGGAGGCAGGAGGGGGAGGGGTGCTCTTCAGCCCCGATGGAGATCGGATTTTCACCTATTCTTGGAATTTGGGGTTCGAATCCAACAACATAGCGGAAGCTTTGGCCCTATGGAAAGGCTTAACTCAAGCTCTCCTTCATGGTGTTCAGAAATTAACAGTTGTGGGAGACTCCAGGATGATTATCCACAGCATTAATACAATGAACATGCCATCCTCCATCCGCCTTCGTCAAGTTCTTAGAAGAATCGCATTACTCATCCCTCTCTTTCAGGATATCGATTTCTACCATGTCCTTCGAAAGAATAATGGACAAGCGGATAAGGCTGCTAATGAAGCTATACCCCTAGGGAAAGGGGTACTCAAACTCAATAATGAAACTAAATTGGTACCAATTCCGTAAAGTATTGGACTCTGACCCGAACTTGGTCGACATGATAATTTGGTATATGGGTTTTAAGGCACGTGTCTTGTGCTATGGCTGCCGGATGGTTCTCATAGCCGGAAGCGGCGTGGCTACTCTCTTTGAAGTCACCCCGACCTCCATCTCCGATCATTATATCATCCTCCCGTCCGCTTGCATTCCATCAGCATGGGTGATGTCACCCCTGCCGCTGCGGATGAAGAACCGTACCAGTCATTGTACCACGGATCAGGAAGCACTACGGAGAAAGATTTCCTCAAATCTCCATGGCTATCACCTCAATGCCTCCGGGCATGTGGAGCATCATCCCTCGGCTCAAATTAATCTGCATTCCCCTATTGCCAACACCTTCGGGCTCGCCGGAACTGCGTATCGTTATGATGACATCCGGGTCCATGATTTTCAGGGAATGTCCATCCTCGAAAATGAGATCCGTTATTTAATGACATGTACGCGCTTGGGTTTTGGAGCTCCTCGACGGTGGATGAAGGGTTCTGCGGCATGCTCTAAATTATGGATAATTATGTCTCATTTACTTCCTGGATTAGACCACAGCAGTATGAATTGGAATCCCCATCGCCTTGCCTCAAAAAGGAATTCTCTGTCAGTGAAGGTGAATGCTCCTGGGTGGCGAAGGCTATTGCATCTCTCCGTAGCGCTCCCCCTGTGTTGTCTGGAAAGTAACTGGTGTCTGTTGGGAACTATGGCGGATTCGGGAGACTCGGTGGCCTCCTCCCCTGACCCATTGCTGGAATTGGAAGCGGAGATAAGGGCCCTGCGAAGATGGGTTAGAAGACAGGGAGATTTTATGAATCGTATGGATGCGCATGGAGGAAGACGCCTGGACAGATTGGACGAGGAGATCGGCAGCACACGCGAGGAGTTTGCGGCAGCCCTGGAAGCTTTGGAAATGAAGGTCACGGCCGCTATCGAAAACATGGACATAAGGCTGCAGAATATGGAATTAGCTATGGAGAACCTACGAGGCGTTGAGAAACCAGGCCCGAGCAAGAATCCCACAAGTGCCAAACCATCTGCAGGGGCACGTTATCGTTAAATCCAGTCTAGGTTCTGTTTTACTCTGTTTTTCTCTTTCAGTTAAAGCTTTTAATCCTGTTTTAGTCACAGGCATATGTATTTAAAGGTTAGAAGACTGATAGACTTTTTACAGTTTTGGATTTGTAACTCTGTTGGTGGCTCTGCCACCTCTTTTTAATACAAAAAACTACCCGTTTCTGTAAAAAAAAAACAATCCTTTCAATTTTTAATGCAACTCTTGGATTCCATCCCACTAGGTGCGCCAAGGGGCATCTCTAGTTCAAAAATATGGTCACGGCTCTCTAGGACGCACTCCACATAAACTTTATGTAAGCATCATTTCAAGAGTGCATTCACGCAAATGCAAACATACTTACACAACTCTGGGATTGGACCTGGCTCAACAGCGGTTCGCTCTTCACACATGGACTATAGAGAGGTCACACAAGGAACATATGCAACACTAGAAGAAATACTTCAACGAAGATAGTCTTCAGTTCTTGAGAAACGTAGCACCCACGAGATGGATGGTGGGAAAACGTTAGGGTTCATGAAGGAGCTGAGAAGAAATGTTTCTTGAGAAAGATAGGAATTCAATCTCTATGCAGAGGGGAAAATATGTAGAGAGTAGGAAAAATAAAAATGTACCAAGCATAATCACGTAGAGAGCAGAATGCCAGAACTGAGAGCAGCAGGAGTTATGGCAGCCAGGTTCTGATACCACAGTAAGAGGAAATAACTCCCATTTCATGATTTTATTGAATTAGAAGACATTTATTTATACATTTGTACGTGGCTGTTGGTTTTCATCTTCCAATGGCTCTTTGGATCCCTAGAGACTCTTCATCTTCCTAAGGTTAATTACAATATTTACAATTTACTCTTGGAACAATAATCCCAAAAGATTACGTTTCTAACAAATGGAATTCCCCACAAATGTTAGCTACTAATTTCACCAACAAACTTCAAGATTCAAGAATCTAAATATATTCACGATTAAATAGAATCAAATATCATGTCATCACCATCATTTAATGTATATAAACACTTTAAGCTTATTTTTAAAACATAAACATCATTGAGTTTAACCACTATCGATTTATAGGAATTGTTTTGGCATTGCATCGTAAGAAAACACTCCAAGAAACTAAGCTAGGATTTCAAAATGGTATTCACCTCAGGAGAAGATCGTCCATCGTCTATTCCAGACAAAAATGCATTCAGATCAATGATACAACCATTGAGTAAAACAAGATCCAAATTTCAGGGGTATCGATTTATCAAGAGGTTGATTGATATTTTGAAGGTAAATCTTCCTGCAACTGCAGCTATACAAAAGGCTTTAATAATGTCAGAGAGAGGTCTTATTGGCCAATTTATAGGAATCCGACCTTTTCCCTGATCCATGGATATTTGGCTTTAGAAAAACAAGATAGCCCTTATCAAAGGCATAATGACACACTACTTGTGTGGAAGAGGTTTCTATGCATTTTTGTTTGAATACAAAGAAGACAGAGATTTAATCTTTCATAGTGTTCCATATTTCTTCAACAATTGGGGAATGTATTTGAATAGTTGTACTCTTGATTTTGATCTAGACTCAAACATCCATTCAACAATCCTAGTTGGGGTAAGATTACCTCATTTTCCCATTCATTGTTGGGGAGATGAAACTTTGAAAGATATTGGAAATGCTCTCGTAAAATTCATAGATAAGGTTGAACCTAAGCAAGGAATGTTTCAATGTGGTCGAATATGCATGGAAGTTGATCTTGAAAAATCTCTCCCGGAAGCAATTCAAATAGTCATGGGCAATTGGAGTCACTATCAACGACTGGAATATGAATAATTACCATTTAAGTGTAAAGCATGTCATGCTTATGGCCATTTCACCAAAGACTACAAAAAGGTAGAAGATTCAGTTACAGTAACTCATCATTCAGAGGAACATTGGAATCAAGTCTGTAAGAAGTCTAAGCATGAAACCATCCTTTCAGATCCATCTTCATCTCAGGGAACTTCGCAATCAGTTCTCAATCCTATAGAAAATCATTTTGAACCACTCCAAGAAGAACTTCTAGTATGATCTACTGAGTTTGTGGATCCAATGGTTAAATAAACTGGTTCAACCTTTCCTCCTCAAGTCTCCTCTTTACCGCTAGGAGTCGACTTAGCAAATATTGAAACTAATAAAGATAAGAATCAGATGGAAATTAGAGAATCTAAATCAGTACATGAAACATAGATAGTCCCAGCAAGGGTTGTAACAAGGAAGCAAGCTACAACATAGTAAGAAAGAGATATGGAGGAGGGTGAAGAACGATCCACTCGAAAAGTTGGTAGAAAACCAGCCAAAGAAATTCCTGAAGAAATCGAAAATAAGGAAAAGATGATGGGCTTGAAAACCACATTGGATCACAGTATCATTACAAGCTCAAAGAACCTAAATATTAAAGAACAACTACCCCTGGAAATATGAGCAATCCTAAGGTAGGACTCACCAAGCCATCATCTAAATAATGAAACTAGTCTCCTGGAATAGTCGAGGGATGGGGAGCAGAAGTAAAGAGGAATCCATGAGATATTTGATAAAAATCGAAAAGCATGTGATCCTTCTTCTCCAGG
Source organism: Larix kaempferi (assembly GCA_027924585.1). Lineage (NCBI taxonomy): Eukaryota > Viridiplantae > Streptophyta > Pinopsida > Pinales > Pinaceae > Larix > Larix kaempferi. Next base: position 22,229,162 of record BSBM01000289.1, read on the forward strand.
AGACTAAAATTTAGGAGCAAGAAATGCAAGAGTTAGGGCAAAAGCAATGGAAAAACAACAAAGGGATATACGTAAGTTCATGTGGCACCTCTGGAGGAATCAATACTCTATGGGATAGCTCAGAACTTGAATTAACCGATTCAAAGCAAAGTTAGCATTGGATCTTTTCTTATCTGGTAAGCAAATCAAGTGGTCCTCGATTTATAATTTTCAATTTATATGTTCCGATGTATTATAGAGAAAAACAAGACTATTGGCAAACTATCGCAAATGAAAGATAAGAAATAGGGATAGGGAATTGTATCTTTGTTGGAGATTTAAATACAGTTATGTCTCAAGAAGAAAAAACAGGAGGATCAAGTGTAAGATATATTTCAAGAGAGAATATAGATGATATGATATCCATATGGGATCTAATGGATAAAATCCCCAAAAATGGGAAGTTCACTTGGTCAAATAGAAGGACTGGATCAACTTATATTACAACCCAGTTAGATAGGTTTCTAATCAGTAGCAATTTTCTTGAAGAGGATCTAGACATTACATCAACAATTATACCTTCAATTACCTTGGATCACAAGCCAATCAGTCTCTCTTCATCAAAGAATATGAATTATGGGCATCTTCCCCAAAATGTTTAAGTCATGACTCCTGTTGGAGTGTTATGAGAAGGAGGCTCATGAATGACCTAAGTCCTAGGAAAATGCTATAAAGCATCGATTTCATCCACTGAACAGGAGGTTCATGATGAGAGGGGAGAATACGTTGAGTATTGATTCATCCAATGAGAAGGAGGCTTCTGATGAAGTGAGGCTGTGACCTTAGCTTATGCCATAGGTTCTTTGTGACCAGTCTTTGTCCTTGTGGTTGAACAAACAGGATTGTGGGTTTCAGAGCAAGCAGTTTGGTTGTTCTGGAAGTTGGTTGGGAGGAACGAGGAACCTTCAACTTGATTCACCTCTGCAGGTCCAGGTTCTATTTAATTTCTGACATATCTGTTTACTGTAGATGATATTTAATGATCGCATAGCTTGGTTCAAGTTCTATTGATTTAAATCCTGACATATATGTTCACTATAGATGATATTTAATGATTGCATGGCTTAGTTCAGGTTCTATTTATTCTATTTATGAATTGTCTATTTACTAGAAATGATATGTAATTTTTCATTCAGAAAATATTTTCTTGCTTATGCATGTTATCATATAGTATTTTACTGTGCATTATTGTTTTATCTTGCTTATTCATGCTATCATCAATGATTATCTTGCTGATGCATGTTATCATATAATGTTTACTGTACATTACTTTTTTATCTTGCTTATGCATGTTATTAGAAATGATTATCTTGCTAATGCATGTTATCATATAATGTGTTATGGTACATTACGGTTTTATCTAGCTTATGCATAAATGATTATCTTGCTTATGCATGTTATCATAAATGATTATCTTGCTTATGTAGGTAGCAATTGTTTTATTATCATTCTGCAATTATTCATTTATGTAAATAAAATATATATTGTTAGATAGAATGATCACATGTCTTAGGTCTATTACCAATCTATTGTACCACAAATATGAACTTACTGTGTACGACAAATAATCCATAAATTGTTTAGACAAGTTCAGGTTTTATTTCCATCATTCCATTATTCTAAAATGATTGTACATTACCCTTTTTACTGTACATTAATGTTTACTGTAACATTCATTAGTCGGTTTCTGTATTCAGAAGTTTATAGATATTTATCAATCATGTATCAATGTCTATTTAAATCCCTTATTGTTCTAAGCAAATTAATGTACAGGGTTTTTGCAAATGGGATTGTAGAATGGGCGTTTGATCTATAACGTTGTTATATATATAAATATGGGGTTCATATAGATTTGGAAGTGGATATATAGAGAACATAATGCTTGTATATTATATAGAGCCGAATGGCTTAAAGAAATAAGAGTCCATAACATAAGCATTTGATTGGTTTATGCGTTTTGTTGTTATAGAATGGGCGTTTGTTTTATATATGTTTATAAATATGGTTAGAATAACTTTAACAAATTTGAAAGATAAGTCTACGCAATCAAACCCTAGATCTGGATTACTCTTATGTAATTATTTACAAGTTCAAATCATTGTTTTTATCTAAGTCTCGGCTTACCTGAGCCGTCAATTCCACCGAATCCGCAATGTGGGATCGTTGATTTTAACCCTTGAAAAATCGACGTTCTGCAACTCGCAATCTGCAATGCGGAAGTCGGATTGCGGAACCGCAGATTTTAAACGGTTGGAGTCAGGGTTCCGCAATTGCGGAAGTCAGATTGCAGAAAAATAAATGTAAACAATCAGAATCGGGGTTATGCAACCCGCATCTGCAATTGTGTAAGTCGGATTGTGGAACCATAAATGTAAACGGTCGGAGTTGGAGTTCCAGAACCCGCATCCACAATTGCGGAAGTCGAATTGCAGAATCGTGAAAGTACACAGTCGTATTTCGGGTTCCGCAACCTACATCCATAATGCGGAAGACGGATTACAGAACCGTAAATTTACACATTTGGATCTTGGAGATCCGCAAGGGTTTGGGTAAGGGTTTAAGCCCTCTTTTTTTTTAGTTGTGTTAAGGTGAAGAATTTATTAATGATTCTTATAATCCAAAGCTAATACTCATGCAATAATGCTCATAAAAGAATTCAGGCTTAGAGATTTTACCCTAGCATACAGATGTAACAAATGGACTGAGTCCTAGCCCTTAGATGTGATTCAAAAACATAACCTTGACATGCTTATACTTTGGCTTAGAGTCCAGTATGTAGTCAAGTAAAGTATTTTGCTTTCCGCAATACTAGAAGTAGAAAAGAATACATGCATTTATTCTATTTATTTATCCTATTAAAAAACAATTATATAGGTATTTTTGGGGTATGTGACATAATGGTATCAGAGCATGGTTACAACACTTGGCCTAAATGGCTCAAAATTGAAACAAGTACAAATAGAAAACTAACTTAGGTGTTTCGGTTGACTCTCTTATGTTCAGAAAGAGAAGTATAACCTTGATTTTGCAGGAACTATGGCAGATGTTGAAATGTCAGTTGAAGAAGAATTCCATCGTAAAGAACAAGTAAACAATGAACAAGAAAACATTAATGATGATAATATGTGGGTGCATCTAAATGAGAATAGAAATGATAACCCATCTGAATTGCTGTAAACAGTAAAAGATTTAAAAGAAGAACTACAATGTGTTAAGAAAGATAATGAATGAATTCTGAAAGCACAAGAGGAGTTAAATAATGTCTTGTTAACAAAATTACATAATCAGGAAGCAGAAAGGAAGGATCTAAGATAGAAACATCAAAAACTGCATCTTATAAACGCAAGGCAAGAAAGCTAAAATTTTCAGATAGTGAAACTGAGCCTTCAAGTGGAATTTCACCTAAACAGAGTAAACAAAATTATAAAGAATCTAGCGAAAGAAGTGATGGTGATAAGTATAGTAGGAAAAGTAAGCCTTATGAAGAAATTTCTGGTGAATTTAAAAAGATAAAACCTTCTATATTCAATGGTGAGATTGAAACTGGAGAAGAAGCAAAAGCTTGGCTTTCAGGAATGAAAAAGTACTTTCAGACTTACAACTACTCTAATGAATTAAAAGCAAAAATGACAATTTATAACTTAACAGGAAAGGCCGACATTTGGTTGCAAGACATCAAGGAAGTAAAATGCATTAAGGAACGTCACTTAACTTGGCAAAGTTTCAAGAAATACTTTAAAAGAAAATACTTGTCGGAACAATATTATGAAGAAAAAGCTAAAGAGTTTTATGATTTAAAACTAGGAACTTATACAATGAAGGAACTATGTAGTAAATTTCTGAGTTTGTTACGTTATGTACCTTATATTGTTGATGAAAAACCTAAAGTACAACGTTTTCTCAGCTTTGTACCAACAATTTACAAAGAAATATTTGAATATGACAATCCTAAAACCTTGGATGAAGCTATGAGAAAAACAAATTTCTGTTATGATCAAAATAAGAACAAAAGAGATAATGTACCAAGTTGGAAGAACATAAAACATGAAAGCTTTGAACACAAAATAAAAGTTATGAGATTTAATAGTACTTCTGGAAATAATCATCGAAACCATCAGAGAAATAATTTCAGAAGTTTTAAGCCACAAAATCCTATAGTAATAAAAGAAAAAGAAGCAGCTGCTGGTTATAATAAAAATATTGTTCAAAAGGAACCTTTAAAATGTTGGGAATGTGGTGAACCACTTTACTTTAAAAACTGTCCAGTCAAAAGAAATTTTTTTAGCAACGTTCACAAAGTTCAAGAAAATACTACGGTTGGAGATGTAGCAAGGAGCATGCCCATAATTTGCGCAGCATTGGAGAACAGGCAAGCAGACCATCAGACATCAATGGTAGAAATTGAAGGTATGTTAAAAGATGAACCAATATCTATATTAATTGATCCAGGCGCAGATTTAAGTTACGTTTTACCAAGAATTGTAGAACTGTGTAAATTACAGCAGAGTAAATTTGAAAAGTCTCGGTTAGTTCGGCTTGCTACAGGCACGAAAAGAGAAGTCACTAGTTTTGTGAAAGAACGTGAATTTAATATGAATGGTCTTATGACGCATGCTGATTTAAATATTCCACCTTTAGGATCTTATGATTTGTTGATAGGAATGGATTGGTTAGAAAAGCATAGCGTAATTCTGAAGCGCTGTGATAAAAATTTATCATGCATAGACGAGGAAAGTAGACCTATAATAGTTAAAGGAATTCCAAGGAAAACTACAATTAGAGAAATTTATGCTTTACAAATGAAAATATTTTTCGCAAAGGCTGTAAAGTTTATGTTGTTCATATAATTGATGACAGAGATGAAAATAATGAAATTAAAATAGATGATTTTCTAGTTTTTAAAGATTTTAAGGATGTGTTTCTGGAAGAAATTCTCGGATTACCTCCGAAAAGAGAAAATGATTTTACTATTGACTTGGTACCGAGAGCAATACTAGCGTCAGAAGCTCCATATCATATGAACATCTTGGAACTTAATGAATTAAAAGCACAAATTCAAGAATTAATTGATAAAAAGTACATTCGACCAAGTGTTTCTCCTTGGGGAGCACTGGTGTTGTTTGTGAAGAAAAAAGATGGAACATTAAGGTTGTGCATAGACTACATACAACTTAATAAAATGACAATTAAAAACATATATCATTTACCTCGGATCGATGACTTATTTGATCAATTTCAAGGAGCAACGATATTTTCAAAAATAGACTTGAGATCTGGATATCATCAAGTCAGAGTTAAATATGAAGATATATATAAGATAGCTTTTAGGACCAGATACGACCACTATGAATTTGTCGTAATGCCTTTTAGGTTGACAAATTCTCCAACATCTTTTATGTGTTTGATGAATAGTATATTGAGTAAATATTTAGATAAATTTGTAGTCGTCTTCATTGATGCGGCAACCGTATCCGGTTGGACTGTTAATAGTCGAATCCGACTCTCATAGTGAATGATAAATAAAATAATATATTAGATGATGAATGATTACATTTGGTGGCCACCTTTATATAAGGTGTGGGCAGCCATGAATGGGGAGACGCACCCTTTAACCTAGTACTAATTATTATTTATTATTATTATTACATTTATACTTTATATTCGTTGCATTGCCACTCTCTTAGAAAGGCTTTGTCCTCAAAGCCTTATAATGTTTCTGCATCATTTTACATGGTATCGTAGCTGATGAAACATGTCGATATGAACTGCTAAGTGTAGAGCATTACTTCTGATATGTGAATGGGTCAATCCATCCCAGATTGATTTGTTGCTGACTGTTGGGATTCCCCACTGATCTGTCGTCAAGAGCTTTGATCACATTAGTACCATCGTCTTTCGACATATCCACCTTTTCAGGGTATCGATTTGTATTGTTGGGATGTCAATAGGGAATTTTCACACTGTCCATTTCTTTTATGAAAGTCGTCTTTTGATCATTGCTCTGAGTTGGAAGTTGTGTTTTCGTCCCTTGAGGTTTTAAGGTTTCGTCTTGTATTTTTTCCAACTTGTTCTCTAATTGCATGTTATCATTTTGAAACTTCTTAACCAGCTCTATTTGTGATTTCCTGGCATCTTCTGACTTCTTAAGTTGTTCTTTAAGATCCTCATTATGACTCTTGATGCAGCTATTTTCTTCATGCTTCTCTAAAAGTCTCCCTTCAATGTCGTCCGTAGATTGTTCTATCTTTCGGCTATTTTTCAACTTTTTAATTTTTGTGACTAGTATCTTGTTATGATTTCTTAGTCTGAAAATTTCTTCAGCATTGTCGGATAATGCTTTATTATTCTTTGCGATCTCTGATTTGTGTGTCTTTTTAAAATCGTCATTTTGTATTTGAAGAACTTGTATCTGTTGTCGACATTGGTCGACCTTTGATTCTTGATCTTCTAAATTATGTCGTATCTGCTTCAGTTCTTCATCCTTGTCGTTAAGGATCTTGTTCAAGCATATTATTTCTGCTTCGTAATTATTTATTTCCTTCTTTATATCCTGATTTCCTAACCTTTGATTGAATTTATTTTCGACTTTTAATTTATCAATTTGCGCATACACTTTTTCTATACACCTTTCCTGGTCAAAGATTTTTATTTCATTGTACCTTGCTTGTAATTCAATTCTTATTTCTGAACTGTTATTTATGTCGCGCAATTCTTTATTGTCTTTTCGATAACGTTTTAACTTTGTTTCTAATTTTTCTATTTGTAGCCGCAAACCGGCTTCCATGGTCTTCACTTCTTTGGAGATCGATGATTTTTCTTTAATTCTTCAGCGATAAATAGTCTTGACTTCGACAATAGATAGTCTCAAATTCTTTTGATTCCTTTTACTTTGAGTTTTTTGAGGAAAATAAAATCTTCTTTGACTTCTTTTTTTTAACACCTAAGTGGACTTTATTTATATATATAGATATATTTTAATATGCCACCCTTTTATACTAAGCAAAATCACTTTTTCTTTTATTACTTATTAATATAATATATTTTTCACTTTAATAAAGTGCCTCTTTAAACCTCTTTGAATGTAAGGAGATGATATTCGTTCACCCTTTTGTTTCAATCTCTATTTTTTTTAATAATGCTTATGGCTTTAAGATATTGGCATATAACTTTATTTATTACCATGTAACTTCAATACCTCTTGTTTTGAGCTGGCACGACCCTTCTTTTAGACCTTATGTAGTAATGGAAATGGAGGCTTTAAACTTATATTCTTAATTAATTCCCATAAAACTTCTGAATTGTTTATTCTAAAAGCCGGATATTCTCACAAGCCACGACTCTGTTCTCATAAGCCAGGACTTTGTTCCTTTAGTTTAATGAAATTCACTGGCCTTTAACCACATGTCCCAATAATTTAAATCGGTTTACAAGGATGCTCACGGCAACCCGCTAACCTCTTAAATCGACAGCGATCAACTCTGTATTGAAGCTGTGGTCATATACTATTGAGTTGAATTACGGCTATTGGTGGCTCTACAAATTAAGACTATTGTAAAAGAACAACTCCCTGTCTTACTTCACACACAGCACAGTGTCACAATGAGATGCTTGAGGCTTCGTCTTAAACGCCGTTCGTTTGCTTTTGTTTTTCTATTTTTAACCACAATGTTTCGATGTGCAGTGGCCGCAGCAATCACTAGAGCGAATTGCAAAATAGCAGCACTCTTCCCTTTGACAATTTCTATTTGAAACAAACTTCAGTATATGTAATGAAAATTTCACTTTGCAATGGAATATTTTGAAATTTTAAATGACCAAACTTGATTTAAATGACCAAACTTGTATCACCCAGCAAGTCTATAGCGATTCTCTTGACAGTGATTTTACTGCAAAGATGATAGATTTGATGCAAAGAATTGTGAATATATCCACCCTAATTTATTTTGCCAGCGTATGGAATGGTGGTGATTGAAGCACTTCTCGATTTGGTTCGTATTTCCTTTGCAGCGGAAGCTCTCTTCTTGAACAGAATTATGAACCAAAGCTCCAAAAAATTTGTGGCCAAAGGCTTGTTGTCGGTCAAAGACTTGAGATTTCAGAGAAACTCTGAATAATGGGTTTGGCCAACAGCCGATTCAGACAAGGTCTGAAAGATAGGGCCAAAGTCTATATCAGATTCAGCTTTGATACCAAATGCAGCAACCGTATCCGGTTGAATGCATCAATCGTATCCGGTTGGACTGTTAATAGTCGAATCCGAATAGCAGCACTCTTCCCTTTGACAATTTCTATTTGAAACGAACTTCAGTGATTTTACTTTGCAATGGAATATTTTGAAATTTTAAATGACCAAACTTGATTTACTGCTTCACTCACTGGACGTATCACCCAACAAGTCTATAGCGATTCTCTTGACAGTGATTTTACTGCAAAGCTGATAGATTTGATGCAAAGAATTGTGAATATATCCACCCTAATTTATTTTGCCAGCGTATGGAATGGTGGTGATTGAAGCACTTCTCGATTTGGTTCGTATTTCCTTTGCAACGGAAGCTCTCTTCTTCAACAGAATTATGAACCAAAACTCCAAAAAATTTGTGGCCAAAGGCCTGTTATCGGTCAAAGACCTGAGATTTCAGAGAAACTCTGAATAATAGGTTTGGCCAACAGCCGATTCAGACAAGGTCTAAAAGATAGGGCTAAAGTCTATATCAGATTCAACTCTGATACCAAATGCAGCAATCGTATCCGGTTGAATGCAGCAACCGTATCCGGTTGGACTGTTAATAGTCGAATCCGACTCTCATATTGAATGATAAATAGAATAATATATTAGATGATGAATGATTACAATTGGCGGCCACCTTTATATAAGGTGTGTGCAGCCATGAATGAGGAGACGCACCCTTTAACCTAGTACTAATTATTATTTATTATTATTATTACATTTATACTTTATATTCGTTGCAATTGATGACATATTAATCTATTCTAAAATCAACAAGAGCATGAAGAACATTTCAGAATAGTCTTACAAGTATTAAGAGAACAAAAACTATACTCTAAATTCAATAAATGCGATTTCTTTAAAGATAAAATTCAATACTTGGGACATGTAGTGTCTAAGGATGGTATATCTGTGAATCCCAATAAAATTAAAGCTATCATGGAATGGATTGTGCCTAAAGATGTATCTGATGTTAGGTCTTTTATGGGGATCACTGGACATTTTCGTAAATTTATTGAAGGTTTTTCAAAAATTGTATATCCTATAACTTCATTACAAAAGAAAGGTAAGAAATTTGAATGTAATGAGAAATGCAAGATCAACTTTAATAAACTAAAACATTTATTAACAACAACTCCTATCCTAAAGATAACATACCTCTATAAAGATTTTGTTATATGTACAGATGCATGCAAAGAGGGTCTGGGTGGAGTATTAATGCACAACAACTATGTGGTAGCCTACGAATCAAGAAAGCTTAAAGAACATGAAAATAATTATGTTACTCGTGACTGGGAGTTAGCTGCCATTATTCATGCACTTAAAATGTGGCGACATTATCTTATTGGAAGAAGATTCTTACTAATGACTGATAATTTCAGTTTAAAATATTTATTTGACCAACATAATTTAAATGCTAGACAAGCTATATGGTTATCTTTCCTAAGTGAATATGAATTCTAAATTAAACATACTAGCATACCCCCAAAGCGGGGGAAATGAAACGCCGAGAAGAACTTCAATATGTTGTAAAATGAGAAAAAATTGTGTGTATGTAGACAATATAATTTTATGTGTTTGAAAGAAAGTGTAGCTAATTTATGATAGGGATAGTAGTCGATGAAATTGAAAGGAAAACTCTATTGCAAGTACTAATAAGCAATAAATAGAAACCCTCTATTGCAAGTACTAATAAGCAATAAATAAAAACCCTCTATTGCAAGTACTAATAAGCAATAAATAGAAACCCATGTAATCGATGGCAAGTAAAATGATTTGTACATTAATTTGTCATACAAAAAAGTATACATATGTGAGTAAACCAATAAAGGGCTAGGTAATGATCAAGTTTGACTCTAAATATATTGGAAATCAACATCAGTAGTTGCATTTGGTAGAGGGAGTGCAAGGATTGAGGATTGCAATTTTAAGTGTGAAAGGGACAAACTATGAAGGCATGCCTCTTCCTTTTTTCGAAGTGTGACATATGAAGTATCTTTCATCTTTGCAAGAACAATGGTGCAATTCGCATTCCTTAGCAGTTAGAATTACTCGTTGCCCCACACATAGAAATATTTCTTTTTGTAATATTAACTCAGAGCTCTTCTCCTCATTTGTACGTTGTAGTGTATGTAATAATCATTGAACTTTGTTTTGATTTACTGGACATTTGATTGTTAATTGATGATAAAATTGCTTCACATACCTTAAATCAAGATGCAATTAAATAGTATATTTTATTTTATTTTATCTCTTAATACTACATGAATCTAAATGTTAAACATTTTGTCATGGCATTTTTTTGTAGAACCTGATAATTACCTTCTTAACCCCATAGCAATGAGTCGTTATAATCCTTAGAAGTGCATATTTGATCTTACGACATTATTACCATATAGACCAACTCTCCCTATAACATTGGCTCATTATGACGATAGGGTTGAGAAGAATACTCCATATCCCTTCATTCATTCATTCAATGGCTTCACTCGATATTTTTATTGGCTTTTCAGAGTGTTGGATGAAGGTCATTGCTCTATTTTTTAAGCGCACCCATTGGTTTCTCAACTTTGGTTAGTGATACCGTAGCGCATTTACATGCGACAATAAAATGAAGAGTATTTGGCGCCGACTGATTCAGAGCTCTTGGCATTTAGTTGTCCCCAAACCAACTAAATGCATGAAAAATCCAGCTTTCAATTTTCTAATTCACTTATAGTTTCATGCAATGTAATAAGAAGATAGTAAAAGGAAAAAGGGTAAAAATAATTTACCAGTTAGAAAATTGCTTTCAATAAACAATGAAGAAAAAATAATAGCCAACTCGATCGATGAGAGAGATAGTAAAATCTCCACATGATAATGGAAAAGGACCTATAACTCCCTTGATAATAGGATTGGAGGTTGATTTCCCTCACTTCCCAGGAATCTTCATGTTACTACCCTCATCGATAGTTTTCATGCAGCAAGATAGAGTTTTGGCAATTTTATGCGGTCACACAATGGAATGGCACGTGGGAAGGGACCCGAGTAAGTAGCCTAGTACCTTGACACGATTCGTAAGCATGTAAAATCCTATTTTCAGTTGAAAAAAAATTGTTGGGTGAAGAGGAAAAGAAAAAAGAGGAAGAAGAGCAACAGAGCATGGGATAAGTGCAATTAGACCATGTGTTCAGTCTGAACTTGTAGTCTTTTAAGGCTTAAAGGATCTTCAGTCCAGCTCAATTCTTCAATAGAGTGGACTCACAAAGTAGACAAGAAATGGAACGGGACTCTCAAGCGGGGGAAATGAAACGCATACTCATACTCAATTGAATAATATCTAAGTTATCTTCATTTAATCCACCTAATGTGACCACCATATTAAAATGGAGATTTAAAACTTCGTCTTTCACAGGATCGTCAACATGTTCCACAATTATGTTCTTAGCTTTTAGAGGCAATTTATCAAAATGAAGGCCGATATAAACCATTTCAAAATCTATTTGGATGTAATTATGATTGAATACAACTTCAGCATCATAGACGACGAGTAGGAGGGAGCGTGATAGATGGAATGGATTTTGTCGTCCTTTGCTGAGAATAAATTCCAATTGTGACAACATCTTCTTTTCGTTATTCTCCTTCTCCTCCGTGGAAATACCCTATAAACATCGTTATAAAGTTAGCGGAAGTATGAAATAGCCTATTTTAATGTAAAGGTCAATAAAATGTAATCAATAATAAAGTTTTAAATATAATTTTATAAAAATAAGCAATAATTAAATTTGATGTGATAAATATGGATGGATGGCACCTGCCCGGTTAACACAGTAAAAGGCAATGATTGATCACTTTCTCTTTGAATTTTCGCCCATCTATCCAGCACCATTCTGCTTCCTTCGACGCTCAGAGTCTTTAATGTTTTGATCTTTATCACGCTGTCCATCGATTTTCCTTCCAACATGGCGCACTATCCTAGCAGCAAATGTCGCAATGAGGTAAGGCAGTGGAAATCTTCAGGGAGCTTCTTTAAGCTCTCACACAGATTCAAATTTAGTGAGTGCAATGATTTGAGGGATTGGAAGTCATCGCATAATTCTTCAAGGCGTTTGCAACCATACAATCCTAAAATTGCCAAATACCTGAGTTGACCAAAACCTTCTATAAGCCTAGGGAGGCTACTAGATCATGTCAGTAACAACCATCTTAAACTTTCTAATTCCCCAAATTAATTTGGAATCCTTTCTAAACTCTTACACTCTGACAGATCAAGGTGGGTGATCCAGTAAAAGCTGCAAAACCCATTTGGTAATTCAGTTAAACTCGAACAGTGTGACATATTCATTGTGGAACCTATGAGCTTCAAGTGTCCAATAGTGTCTAGAATACTTCTTAGTTTATGGCAATTGTCAAAACCTAGTGTAACAAGGGATGATAAGTTTCCCAAGCCATGAGGAAGATCCTCTAAGTTTTCACAAGACGATAAAACCAAGATTCTCAATGATGAAAGCTTTTCAACATTATTAGGAAGTACTTTCAGGCTCGTGCAACCGTGCAGATTAAGTACTTGCAGAGAATTCAATGATCCAAAATCTTCTCCCAGTGGCCTCAAGCTCAAACAACCCTGCAAGTCAAGTACTTGTAAAGATTTCAATGATCCAAAATCTTTTGCCAGTTGTGTCAAACTTGAACAATAATCAAATCTCCGCAATATTAAAGATTGAAGCCTTGAAACTAATCTCGTAGTTCCTATAGAGATTTGAAATATGAAACAGAGAGCTCTTCCAAATCTTTCACTTGATAACCTATCCCTTTAGGCAATTTTTTCAATTTAATGAAATTGATCAATCTCAATATTCGCAAATTCTTAAGTTGTTGAAGACATGGGGAAGAGATTTGAAAGGCAGGAGAATGTAATCTTCCATCAAATTGCATGTATCTGAGACCCAACGACATCTACAAATAATGCAATTGATATGTGACACCATAATGAAATTAGATTAAAAAATTTCAAGAAAATTGAATGGAAAAACATTAGATTTCAAATATGTAATAGAGACTTGCCTTAGGTAGGGTCAAATCCTCAAGTTCATACTCCAAGCAGCTTAACTCCTTTAATCGTAACATATGAGGAAAAAGAAGATGGGTAATTCCCCCTTGGAAGAAAATCAAGTTTTCAAATACTTTATTACATAGGCCTTCCACTCTGGTCAAGTTTCCAAGGACAAGAACTCTCAATGACTTGCACATTGAGTCTAGTGTTGATGCTAATAAAACCAGTGGATCCTTATTTTCATATAACCATAAGTCGTTGATTCTTGTCATGCCTTGATTGTCCTGAAGGTATAACTGAGTTAATAATGAGAATGAAAACAATCATTGTATCAAACATAATTGAATATGAGTTGGTTTTAAGTTCACAGATTTGGTACCTTATCTTCAGTGTGATGGAGAAACTCATCAAATTGAATTGCACTGGTGAATTGGAGTGTCGTTCCCTTTGCCTTTTGGTGACCAATTGTCAAGATGACATCATGTACAAATGCATATCCATTTATATCTTTGTTGACAAGTGCTCTCTTTTGTAGGATATCCATTTCAAACTCCCGAACAATATCTGCCACTCTGTCCCACTTCCATCCTTTGAAAAATGAACACATGTCAAGAAACGGATCTTTGCACATCTCAGGGAGAGATTCGTATGCAAAGAAGTACTCTTCCTTACCTTCGTAGGTTAGACCCTCCACATTCTATTTGTCTTGCATAACCATATTATAAGCTTTTTGATTGTCTTCTTCGAAATTTAATACTTTTGCTACTAAGGTTAACATTAGTGGAACTCCACCACATACCTCTATTATGTTGTCGATTTGGCCATAATTTAGTTTTCCTTCCATGTCATCTAACACTTCCCTTTCTAAAAACCTCAATGCGTCGTCCTTTGAAATGCTTTCCATACTGTGAGTTTTAAGAGACGTTTTTTTTGGGCACACTCTACCTACATTTGAGTCACGAGTAGTAAGGAGCAGCCTCACCTTCTTTGACGCATCAAAATCCTTTGGAAAAAGCTGCTTCAACTCATTTTCCCCAACACATTGTCGAAGCCGACACATTCCTTAACATATTACCCAATTCTCGCTGGCCATTCTCATACGTTCTAATAACTGGAATTGTCTCTTCGGGTCCTGTTAAATCTTTTAATATGCATTTCTGCAGCTCCATGATATAAGGTATTGATCCTATATTCTAAAATAAGGACCCCAAACAAATATTCCTTGGTGGGTCTCTGCCTGTTTCCTCAGAGATTCTCCAAAGGTGGGTTCTTTGCGTAAGGGCCAGTAGGTGGAGGGGGGTTAGTATGTTGGTGATCTTGGGGATTCGTGATCTGATGATCTGATTGGGGGTTTATTGGGAAGGAGGTCATTGGATTCATAACCCAATGGGGTTTTTCTAGGTGGGTGGGTTTTGGGATCCAGGACCTGATAGTGGGTATTCACAGACCCAATTCAGATTTATCACTTGAATTTCTGCAATGAATTGCTTTTGAATTTTGATCCCAAGTTTGGTTGGCAGCTAGTTGTCTTTGTCTTGGTTGGTTATTTTGAGGGCCATGGAGTCGGGGGATAGGAACTCTGGATCTGCCAGCAAGGGCAGTAAGGATATCGTTAATGGTGAGCGGGCCGAGGAAATGGGAAAATTAAAGGAAGAGGGCATAAATCCAATGGACCTGGCGTTCAAGGAGAGAAACCTAAGGGATTTGGGCTGAATAAATGGAGGAGGCGGCGGCGAGATCCCGTTAAGGATTCTGGAGGTGTGCATGAATCTCGGAGAATCCTCAAGAGAGGGTTATCTGCTACGGGCCAATTGAGGGCACCCAATGGAGCATCCAGCGAAAGCAAGGTGAAATCTGAGGCAATTCGGTCTGATTCCTCTGTTGGTAAAGTTGAGTTACCTTCTGCTTCCAGACTTGTTTACCAGGACTGGATGTCGGATTTAGAGTCCTGGAATGCAATAAATATGTTTCCTGTTGGAGGGAGCTATGAGTATGGTGAAGATCAGAGCAGCAAGTCTTCTACAGGTGCCAGCTTTTCGAAAGGTATGGCTGAAAATTTAGTTAGGGAAGAGCTTCTGAATGAAGCTGAGTATAAATTTTTTAAAGATAGGGAGGAAATAAAATTCCCCACAATGCGTGAATGTGGATTTCCGGCTGTGAATTTTGGTGGCAATAAGCCGAATGTGAGGGGGTTTGGGCACAAGGATGAAAGAAGATCAGTGGGACTGACCAAAAAGGCAAGGGTAGAGAAGAACAAGGAAAATAACTCTGAATCTGAAGATCCAATTCATGAGCACGAGGACAGGGACACGAGTACAGGGAGAGTATTGCATGAGTTTGAAGGAATTTCAGGGAATCATATTGAATATGGACTTGCTGATGGTATCGGAGGCCGAAACAAACAAGAGTATGTAGATGCCAATTGCCACGACAGTTAAAATCTACATAAATTAGGAGCGCATCCTTATCGGTTATGAGCGATTAATGGTATGACAAGGGGTGGCTCCTCATTCGCCGTCGACAGACAACGAAAGCCTGATGGGAGCCGAGCCCTTAATAAACGCCTTCGACGTAATTAAATAAAAGGAAAATAAAGTTGCTGATGCGTTAAGTCGTCATGCAAATATGCTTTATGTAACTACAAGTAGCATCTATGAAACAGATCTGGAAGATAAAATCATAAGAACGACCAAATTTGATAAAGAATATCAAAAGTTAAAGGAAAGGATAGCAGAAAATAAAACAAATAAAGTAAAATCAGGATTCAGTCTTAATAAAAAAGAGTTGTTGGTATGTAAAAATAGATTGTATGTACCTAATTCAGAAGAGGTCAAGTCTTTAATCATGAATGAAATGCATAAAAGACCATATTCAAGACATCCTAGATATCAAAATATGATTACTATATTAAGAAATTAATTCTTTTGGCCTAATATGAAAAATGAAGTAGCAGAATACATTGCTAGATGCATTGAATGCCAGCAAGTTAAGGCTGAACATCAACACCCAACCAGATTGCTATAGCCTTTACCCATTCCAGAATGGAAGTGGGAAGTTATTAGCATGGATTTTATAACAGGTTTGCCTAAGAATGCTAAACATAATGATTCAATTATGGTTGTGGTAGATAAGCTTAATAAAGCAACACATTTTCTTCCAGTTAAATCTACTTACAAAGCTATTAATATTGCTGATATTTTTATGAAGGAAATTTTCAGATTGCATGGTGTACCTAAAGTTGTAACTTATGATATTAGGGATGCAAATTTTACGGGAAATTTCTTGGAAGCTTTATTTAAGGGTTTGGATACTCAATTAAATTTAGTACTGCATATCATCCCCAAACTGATGGACAAACTGAAAGTGTGAATCAAATTTTAGAAGACATGCTTAGAATGTAGGACAGACCTAGGAAATGGGAATAATATTTACATCTTGATGAGTTTGCATATAATAATCATTTTCAGGCCTCTACAAAAATGAGTCCATTTGAGATACTTTATGGACATAAATGTAATACTCCAATTTCTTGGAGTAGTCCAGTTGATAGACTAATGTTAGGTCCTGAAATATTGAAGGACATGGAACTAACAGTGAAACATGTACAACACAACTTGAAGATAGCTCAAGATAGACAAAATAGCTATGTTGATTTGAAAAGAACTCAAAGAGAGTTCCAGGTACGGGATCATGTTTATGTGAAAGTGAAACCCAAAAAAGTTCCTTGAAATTAGGAAGGTGCACAAAGTTGGCACCCAAGTATTGTATACCATTTGATATATTGGCCAAGGTTGGGCCAGCGGCTTATCAATTAGCACTACCACCTACAATTAAAGTACATAATGTTTTTCGTGTTTCAATTCTAAAAAGATATGTTCATCATGCTACTCATGTGGTTGGATTGAATGCTATCCAGGTGGAACCCGAAGGAGAATTTCAGGTGGGACCGAAATTTATTCTCAAGAGGAGAGAACGTTTACTCTGGAACTGCACCATCAGACAAGTCAAGGTGCAATGGAAGCAACTTAGCCCAGAAGAGGCTACTTGGGAATTGGAAAGTAATATGCTGGAGGCATATCCAATTATGTTTCAGAATGATGCAAATGAAGTTTAAAAGTAACACCGAGGACGGTGTTAAAAATTCAAGGGGGGGTGTATGCCATACACCTAGGAACGCTAATAATTATTGTTTCATAAGACCTTATGTTATTATTTTTATTTGACATTAATTGACCAAGCAGGGTCAAAACATTTGTAAAAGAATTATTATTATTTTTAAATATTTAAATAACTAAGGGAATCAAAATTGAAGTCAGTCGTTGAAGAGTGTTTGCTGACCCACAAGGAGAAACAACAAGTGTTAAGAGGAAATCCATGATGGCAAGACAACCTAGTAAATGTGCACATGATGCAGGAGGCATCTTCCCCAAAACATTCAGGTCGTGACTCCTGTTGGGGCGTTAAGAGCAGGAGGCTCATGAATGACCTAAGTCCTAGGAAAATGCTATAAAGTATCGATTTCATCCACTGAATAGGAGGTTCATGATGCAAGGGGAGAATACGCTGAGTATTGATTCATCCAATGAGCAGGAGGCTTATGATGAAGTGAGGTTGTGACCTTAGCTTATGCCAGAGGTTCTCTTTGACCAGTCTTTGTCCTTGTGGTTCAGCAAACAGGCTCGAGGATTTCGGAGCAAGTAGTTTGGTTGTTCTGCAAGTTGGTTGGGAAGAATGACAACCTTCAGCTTGATTCGCCTCTGCAGGTTCAGGTTCTATTTATTTTCTAACATATCTATTTACTATAGATGATATTTAATGATCGCATAGCTTGGTTCAGGTTCTATTGATTTAAATCCTAACATATATGTTCATTGTAGATGATATTTAATGATTGCATGGCTTAGTTCAGGTTTTGTTTATTTATTTCTGAACTATCTGATTTTTGTAAAAGATATCTAATGATTTCATTGTTTAGATCAGGTTCTGTTTATTTATTTATAAACTATCTTATTTCTGTAAGAGATATTTAATGATTTCATTGTTTAGTTCAGGTTCTATTTATTTATTTCTGAACTATCTGATTTCTGTAAAAGATATCTAATGATTTCATTGTTTAGATCGGGTTTTGTTTATTTATTTCTAAACTATCTTATTTTTGTAAAAGATATCTAATGATTTCATTGTTTAGATCATGTTTTGTTTATTTATTTCTAAACTATCTGATTTCTGTAAAAGATATCTAATGATTTCATTGTTTAGATCAAGTTTTGTTTATTTATTTCTAAACTATCTAATGATTTCATTGTTTAGATCAGGTTCTGTTTATTTATTTCCGAACTATCTAATTTCTGTAGAAGATATCTAATGATTTCATTGCTTAGATCGGGTTCTATTTAATTATTTCTGGACTATCTGGTTACTGTAAATGATATCTGATTTTTTAAGCAGTAGGATTGCATTGCTTAGTTCAGGTTCCATTTATTCTATTTCTGAAATGTCTATTTACTAGAAATTATATGTAATTTTTCATTCAGAAAAATATTATCTCGCTTATGCATGTTATCATATAGCGTTTTACTGTGCATTATTATTTTATCTTGCTTATGCATGCTATCAAAAATGATTATCTTGTTGATGCATGTTATCATATAATGTTTACTGTACATTTTTTTTTATCTTGATTATGCATGTTATCAGAAATGATTATCTTGCTCATGCATGTTATTATATAATGTGTTATGGTACATTACGGTTTTATCTGGCTTATACGTAAATGGTTATCTTGCTTATGCATGTTATCAGAAATGATTATCTTGCTTATGTAGGTAGCAACTGTTTTCTTATCATCCTGCAATTATTAATTTCTGTAAATAAAATATAGATTATTATATAGAATGATCACATGGCTTAGGTATATTACCAATCTATTGTACCACAAATCTGAACTTACTGTGTACGGTAAATAATCCATAAATTGCTTAGACAAGATCAGGTTTTATTTCCATCATTCCATTATTCTGAAATGACTGTACATTACCCTTTTTACTGTACATTACTGTTTACTGTAACATTCATTATTCAGTTTCTGTATTCATAAGTTTATAGATATTTATCAATCTTGTATCAATGTCTGTTTAAATCCCTTATTGTTCTAAGCAAATTAATGTACATGGTTTTTGCAAATGGGATTGTAGAATGGGAGTTTGATCTATAACATTGTTATATATATAAATCTAGGGTTCATATAGATTTAGAAGTGGATATATACATAACATAATGCTTGTATATTATATAAAGCCGAATGGAAGGGCCCATTGCAGAAGCATGCAACTGGTTTAGGTGTTTTGATGTTATAGAATGGTCATTTGTTTTATATCTGTTTATAAATATGGTTAGAGTAACTTTAACAGATTTGAAAGATAAGTCTACACAATCAAACCCTAGATTTGGATTAATCTTATGTAATTATTTACAAGTTCAAATCATTGTTTTTATCTAAGTATATGCTTAGCTGAGCCGTCGATTCCACCGAATACGCAATGCGGGATTATTGATTTTAACCCTTGAAAAATCAGGGTTCTGCAATCCACAATGCGGAAGTCAGATTGCGGAACCGTAGATTTTAAACGGTGGGAATCAAGGTTCCGCAACCCACATCCGCGATTGGGAAATTCGGATTGCGGAACCATAAATGTAAATGGTCGGAATCGGGTTTCCGCAACCTGCATCTGCAATTGCAGAAGTCAGATTGCGGAACCGTGAAAGTACACTGTCGTATTTCGGGGTTTCGCAGTGCGGAAGATGGATTGCAGAACTGTAAATTTACACAGTTGGATTTTGGAGATCCGCAAGGGTTTGGGTAAGGGTTTAAGCCCTCTTTTTTGCTGGTTGTGTTAAGGTGAAGAATTAATTAATGATGCTTATAATCCTAAGCTAATACTCATGCAATAATGCTCATAAAAGAAGTAAGGCTTAGAGCTTTTACCCTAGCATACAGATGCAACAAATGGACTGATTCCTAGCCCTTAGATGTGATTCAAAAACATAACCTTGACATGCTTATACTTTGGCTTAGAGTCAAGTATGTATTCAAGTAAAGTATTTTGTCTTCCGCAATACTAGAAGTACAAAATAATACATGCATTTATTCTATTTATTTATCCTATTAAATATTTTTTTATATAGGTATTTTTTGGGTATGTGACAATAACTTATTAAGGATATGTTGAAATTGTTTTCTGATTTATTTGTTATGACTGGTTTTATGTTGAATAGATAATTAGAAGCTAACAAACAATGACTAGCTCATTTTCTTGACTCTACTATCAGTTTTAACGCTTTGAATATCTTAAATGGGCAACCTAAGTCATTGAGGTGAAATGTGCAAATATTAACAAACTTAATATCTACCTTAGCCCAAGTAGTGATATTGAATGAAAAATAAACTTCGCTCCAACTAAGACATTTTAACTTTCATTGAAAAGTTATATCCCTGGTATAATATAATTAACTAGCTACCTAGACTCCATGTACGTGCAATTACCAGTGCATAACATTCCTACTTGAGTTTAACATTGTCACAACTTCCCTCTAAGTTTTATCGATATTTTAGGGCCCTAAGCTAGCATAGATGCAAATTGGAAAATGGAACCTGATTGCACTAACATCATCTCTTAAAACTCCAATAGTATAAAAAATGGAAGCTATAATGTTATGTAACAAGTACACTAGTCAATGAATGAAAACATCATGATTTGAACAGCCTGAACAACGTGAGAGCTGCATTCTTCGGCCCTCCAGGCTCTGATGCCGGCCTCTGGCCTCTTCTTACTCCTCCTCTATGCACGAGTCCTCCCCTCTCACCCTACCCTCTCACCTCCTCGACCCCGGTTCCTCTTTCTCGCATCGTTTTCCCATTTGCCCCTCTCCTAGGGCGTGCTCACTTTGCCCTCATGGCCTCAGGAGCTGAGAGCCTCCCTCCCGACCTAACTCGTTTCCTAAAGCTTGTTTCTGCTCAAGGAAAGAAGCCGATCTCTTCCTCTCAACAAAAATTCATGAAGAATTTAAATGATATCCCCATTGTAGCTCTGCCGGTGGAGCTCCCTTGCAAGATAACCCTGAATCTGTCGGAACGGGCTCTAATCGACCAGTTCATGGGCTTATGGCCTTCACCGAAGTCCACCGAAAGTTGGGTTCAGAAAAATTGGAGACCCCTGATCGCTGAGGATGTTAAATCTTTCTTCCTGGGTAAAGGTTACTTTGCATTCGTCTTCGAATGCAAGCAGGATTGCGAACTCATCTTTAGAAACAGACCCTACTTCATGGGGCCGCAAGGAATTTCTATGAATAGATGGAATCCGAATTGCAACCCAACGCTAGATATCCCTTCTGTTGTTCAAGTTTGGGTGAGGTTCCCCCACCTTCCTCTCCATTGTTGGAATACAGAATCCATGGAAGCAATCGGAAATGCCCTAGGAAAATACATCAATAAAGCCGAGCGGAAAGATCAATATTCTTGCGCGAGAATATGCGTCGAAGTTGATTTGTAACTTGGTCTTCCGGAAGCAATAAACCTCACAATAGCAGACTGGTCGCATATCCAAGAACTTGACTACAAGCAGATCCCCTTCAAATGTAAGTTCTACCACGAATAGGGTCACTTCGCATGATCATGCAAAAATAACCCCGCGAAAACAGAATCGAATGGGAAAAAAGAACAATGGACAGCCATCCAAAAAAACAACAGAGCAGGTGCGAAATCTCACTCAAAATGCCTAAATCTGCAGAAAAAAGATCAGCAACAACAAGATCCGTTAGCCTCAAATAACATGAACAACTTCAAAGTCCTGGAGTCAGATGAGATCCAGGAAAACCCTGAGGCTGAAGAAGAAGGAGAAATACGGGAACAACAAGAAACTCTTGCAACTCAGCAGGTTCCCGATAATCCATCGATCTCCCCGGCCCAGAGTACCCCCAGCCCCACAAGTTCTACCCTGATTAAAGAGACCCCCTCCTATGCCGATATCACAAAAACAAGAACCCCAATTTCCCCCTCCTCTTCAGAAGAACCCTTCGACAAATCCATTGAAAAACTGGGTCGAAAATCCACCAAAGAGATGAGGGAAGAAGAAGTAGAGCGAGAGAAAGTTCAAGGTTCCCAAGCAACAATAGATATGGTTTTCAACAAAAATACTAGAACTAGGACAGCAGGAAATAAATATGGCGACCTTCCAGGAGGAACTCCCTCCTCCATCTACATCCCTAAATGATGAAGCTGGTGTCTTGGAATTGCAGAGGTCTGGGTAATCCCTGCAAGATAGAAGCAGTCAAATATCTACAAAGAATTGACATGCCTGATCTTCTACTACTCTAGGAGACCAAACTCGATGACAAGACAATACTAGCCAACAGAAAATATCATTGGAAGCACAATACAGGTTATGCAGTAAGCACCCGAGGAGCTTCTGGAGGCTTAGCAACCTTATGGTCCTCAGAAAAATTCCAGCTCCACAATCAATTTTCCATACAATACTGGATTTATACAGATTTAACCCATCTGCAAAGCAATAAGCAGATCGCTCTCTTCAACATTTATGTGCCAAATCTTCACTTGAAAAAAAAAGAGTGTTGGAGTCTACTAGAAGATTTTTTGGATGCATATAACCCACACAACATAATATTAGCAGGTGATATGAACATCACCCTCCCCAAAGCTTAAAAGAGAGGAGGCCGTAGTGGAAATGCCTTTTTCAAACAACAGGTAGAAGCAATTATTCAAAATAGGGATCTCATCGATATCAATCCTAAGAAAGGGAAGTACACATGGTCCAACAAGCGACTTGGTAAGGGGAATATCATGGCCAGGTTGGACAGATTCCTCATCCACAATAACCTCCTGACCGACTCAAATCATCTCCTCCAGCATTCTAGCCAATCTTGCCTCTTGTCATAAGCCAATCCAACTCCAATTTAATGATATTGAGGATCTTGGCCCTATTCCATTTAGGTGCAGTCCTCAAAGGTTGGATCATACAAGTTTCTGGCCCATTTTGGAAAAGGCATGGAGAATCCCCATCACAGGCTCTCCCTATCACGTATGGGAGCAGAAATTAAAGAATACCAAAATCGCACTAAAGAATTGGGCAAAATCTAGCTGCCCTGCCCCCGCTGAACCCAGGAAAATTGCCATGGGAGATTTAGAAGACATACAATTTGCTATGGATGAACAGCTCGTTGAAGCTAAAACGTTGCATGAAGAAACCACTCAACAAATCAGAGTGTATCACGCCTTTAGAAAGGAAGAGGAATACTGGCGTCTGAAGTCGAGGAGCACTTGGCTAAATTCAGGGGACAAAAATACAAGATATTTTCATAAACAATTTAAGATAAGACAGTCAGTCAATCATATCGATGACATCAAGCTTGAGGATGGCACGACTTGCAAAGGAAATGATAATATCAAAAATGTTGCTCATGCACATTACTCCACGCTATTCATTGATGATGATAGGGTTGAAGGAGATGAGGAGAACGTCCTGCCGGATCATATCACGAACAACATCACGCCCGAGGAGAATCAGAGTATCCTGGAACCATTCACCGAGCAGGAAGTGGTCAGTACAATCAATTCGTTCAATGTTGATAAAGCCCCAGGCCTTGACGGATTCTCCATTCATTTTTATAAAGCTTGCTGGGAATACATAAAAAAAAATATTTTATGAGAATGGTAAAGAATTTCCATTCAAAGGCTAAGATCGGTGGAGGCACTAATAGCACCTTTCTGTCCCTCATACCAAAAGATACAAATCCAAGCTTGTTCAGCAGATTTAGACCTATTTCCTTATGCAACGCCTCCTACAAGATCATATCCAAGATGTTGGCGGCCCGGATGAAGCCCTTACTCAACAGCATGATCTCGGAAAACCAAGGCGGCTTTCTGGAAGGGAGACAAATTATGGACAATGTCATTCTTGTTCAAGAAGCTATCCATTCCAGCAAAGCCAGAAAGGAAAAAGGTATGTTTATCAAGCTTGACATGGCCAATGCATTTGATCGGGTTAAGCACTCCTTCCTTTTCAAAATTATGTCTTGGTTTGGATTCAATGAAACCTTCATCAGTTGGATTGCAGCTTGCATTAGCAAACCCTGTATCGCTCCCTTAATTAATGGTCGTCCTTCCGATTTCTTCCAAGCAACCCGTGGTATTAGGCAAGGCTGTCCGCTATCCCCTTTCATGTACATTATCTTGGCAGATTCTATTAGCCGGAAATTAAACCATGACCTTATCAATGGCACCCTCCCCGGCCTCGAATTGACCTCGGACTCCCATCCTCTCAACGACACTCTGTTTGCAGATTATTCATTATTCCTAGGAGGAGCATCATCCATTATAGCCCACAAATTCAAGCAGAATATGAACATATATTGCTAGGCCTCGGGAGGAAAGATTAACTTACAGAGAAGTGCAGTCTATAGCTGGAAGATAAACAACACAGTGGCTGCAAAAATCAGCAGAATTCTTGGCATCAAGGCTCATAATCACTGAGACAAATTCACTTATTTGGGTCTTCCTATCACTTATGGCAACTCTAAGGCTGGAAATTGGGACGCTACGATGAAAAAAATGAAAAGAAGAATCAATAGATGGGGAGGGCACTGGCTAAGTAAGGCTAGAAAGCCAATCCTTGTGAAATCGGTAATCTCCGCCACTCCTATATACCAGTTTTCTACTCTCCTAGCTCCTAAAGGAACATCAAAGCATATAAGTAAAATAATGAGACAGTTCCTATGGTATGGTGGGAAAAACACTGGAAAAAAAATCCACTTAGTAAACTGGGAGACAATTAAGAAGCCAAAAACTGCGGGAGGCTTACAAATACGCGATCCTCGCCATACAAACTTGGCACTAGGTGGTAAGATATTATGGCAGATACTTCACAATAAGTGGTATCGAATCAGTCAAGTGTTCAGCAAGAAATATTTACAAGGAGCCAACCTAAGATGTCTAGATCACAAGCCTACATCCAAAGGCTCAAGCACCTGGACTCTATGCAAAGAGGCCTGGGATTTTTTTCAAAAGAATTATATTGGGTACCAGGCAAAGGCAAGAAAATAGATATCTTCAAAGACAGAATTATGGAAAAAGAAGCACTGCAGAATATCCATGAGCTAAAAAATATTGCAGAATGGTTCACCCAACATGGGATCACAACTCTAAAAGATTTTAGTTCTTGGGACAGTCACGGCAACTGGTACAGCTGGAAAAAGGTTGTTGTTCCTGCAAATCTTGAGGCAGCCAAAGTCATTCTAATTGATAATCTGAAAGGTTGCGCCCCATTAAATTTAATGGCCAAGGATGAGCGAGGCTGGGGGCCTACAGGCTCGTATAAAGCGGTCCTTGGGTACAAAGCTCTATAATCGAAAGAAGAAGCAAGAAAAGATATATGGAAAATGGTTTGGGATCCATTTGGACTCCTGAAAATCAACTTCTTTACCTGTACTTTAATTCATTGTAAAATTATCACAAGTGATAATCTAAGTAAGAGAGGAATACACGAGCCTTTTTGGTGTCCCCTCTGCCAGAGCAACCTTGAAACTCTCAATCACCTTTTTCTGGAATGTCCTTATTCTAAACATGTCTGGAACTTTCTGCTTCGGGATCTCAACATCACCATGCCCTTTTTTACTTCCACCACTCAGCTCTTTAACGATTGGAATTCTATCTATCCCGAGCCCCTCTCCAAGGATAAACTCTGGTATCACCTCTGGATCTCCATCCCAAAATATGCATGCTGGAAAATTTGGATTGCGAGAAATCAGGAAATCTTCCATGAAAAGCTTTGTAACCCCATTCACACAGCAAGTCAAGCCAAAGGCTTACTGGTTGAGTGCCTCAATAACTCTAAGTTTAGGTGTGATTCAACCCTTAGCAAGATGGAATTGAGATGGATAGGAACTAATCAACCGCAACCCAGGTATGAGACCAACAGAGACACACTCCAGCCTGGAAAATCAGACTCACTAATAAAGACTTCCAAGAGTGGAGAACAATTTAGGATAAGGACAACCTTCATTTCGATGGTGCCTCCAAGAACAATCCTAGCGCTGCAGGAGCAGGAGGAGTCTTGTGGAATAGAGATGGGAGTATAAGACTGAAGTATAGGTGGGGCCTGGGAAAAAGCTTAAATAATATTGCAGAAGCATTATCCTTGATGAAAGGATGCCGGATTGCTAGAGGCCATAAAATTGAAAAGATTCAAGTCTTTGGAGACCCTTTGATCATTATCCGCACCCTCAACACCAATACTAATAGCAATAATCTTCCACTCAGTCGCATCATTCAGGGAATTCGGAAAATTTCGAGCACCTTCACTCTGTTCAAGGCTTATCATATATTAAGAATCATAAACAACGAGGCTGATATGGAAGCTAATGCTACTACCAGTCAGCATCAAGGCTTTCTCAAGCTCTCCAATATGGAAATAGAAGCCCAACATATTCCTTGATATTGGGACTAATTTATAAGCAAGCTACTACCTCTTTGTTCGATTCGTTTGATTGATTAGAATCTACATTACATTCTGATAGTTTTTAAGGAAATTATCCAAAATACACAGTTTTATTCATCCTGCAGAGATTTGATTGTTCATTGAAAAGGGATTCTGAGTATTTATCTCGGATATAACTCTGTCTACAGATTAATAGGACATTTCTGAGCGATTTCAAGCAGAAAATTCCTAGCGTAGGTATAGGAGGATTCATTTTCACTCATCGATGGATACAATGGCAGCATTCATCAGCATACTTGCACAACTCTATGAATAATTCGACTTAAAATGATGCTTAATTCTAGCAAAAACTCAAATACCTGAAGCAGCTGATCGGATCTCCAGAAGGAAATATTATGATGTCAAGCGTTTTAAAAGTCTCCAGCAAATACTTCAGGGTAGAAGTCATTTTCCTCAACATTTTCAGAACCCATCAGACTCGTAGACAGTACATTATCCTCAGCTATAATTTCAACATCCTCAGCGTATCTTCAACTCTTGAATTGGTCTTTCTTCATATTCTTGGAATGCAGAAGGCTTATTCTATATTCACTGTCAGAAACAGAACATGGACTCTAGTGTACTTTGAACTCATTACAGGTCCAGTCTGTTACATCCTTTTAGTTTCAATAGTAGCACTCTGAGTGCATTATTCAATTGTTTTAATTATAATAAGCTCTTTTAGAAAGAGATGAAAGGCAAATTGTCCCCCACACACAATTTCATTCATTATTGGTCTACAAAGGCTCTCTGCTAAGCAAAGCTGAAATTGTTCAAAGCCAATTTGGCCACCTATTGTACTCTACCTATTTGGTTCAAAACCACGGCCCCTTTTTTTTTAATACAATATACGTTTTTGTTAAAAAACAAAACAAGTACACTAGTCAGAGGTAGGTTGAAAAAATTTCCAGCTCCAAGAAACGTTTAGAGATATTAGCGCACTAGCTAGGGTTTTATAATGGAACCCACAAAAGAATAACAACCACCACTTTCTCCTGATGAAGCAGCCTTCAGAACTCTGATCTCATCCTCGCACAAATCGGGAGCTAGTTCGAAACCATCTCAATTTATTAAAAAATCAAACATTCATGAGGTACTTCTACCTGCTACAGCGTCTAGACAAAAGGCATTGTCAATGTCTAAGAGAGGATTAATCGGTCAATTTATTGGAATATGGCCATCTCCTAGATCCATGGAGATTTGGATCCAGAAAAACTGGGAAACTCTAATTCGAGGAAGAATGATGCATTTTTTTTATGGCGGAGGATTTTATGCCTTCTTGTTTGAGTTTAAAGAGGATAGAGATTTAATCTTTAGAAGTGGATTGTATTTCTTTAGAAACAAAGCCATGTATCTTAACAATTGGACTCCTGATTTTGATCCAGACACAGATATTCCATCAGTTGTTCTAGTATGGGTAAGACTACCACATCTACCTCTTCATTGTTGGGAGAGGATTCTTTGAGAGGTATTGGAAATAAATTGGGAAAATAGATAGACAAGGTTTAACCTAAGCAAGGAATGTTTCAGTGCGTTGTGTTGAAGTAGACCTAGAGAAGGGACTTCTTGAAGCTATTCACCTTGTTTTGGACTATTGGAGTCATTATCAACTATTAGACTATGAACAACTACCTTTTAAATGCAAATCCTACCATAATTATGGACATTTCACTAAAAAATACAAGAAAGTAGGGGTTACAGTCTTGAATTCTCAAAATCAAGATGAAAATTGAAAAATTGTTAGCAAGAAACCCACGCAAGGTGCTATAATAAATCCAGTAGGAATTACTTCATCATCATCTCTAGTTGGAATAAATAAGAATCCAGTAATTTCTAAGAATCGTTTTGAAGCACTGAGTCAAGAAGCTCCTAGAAGTTTTGTCGAAGTTGTGTCTCCAACGGTGAAAGAACCCAGAGCTTCTTTCCCTCGCAAACTTTAATCTATTTTGTTTGGATTGGATATACCTATTGTGGAAGGTGAAAAAGAAGATAAATATTTGGATCAAATAGTATAAGTAGAAATATAGAAAACACAAACAATAGTTGCAGGGGTAGTTACCAAAAAACAAGTAAAGCAAGCATTAATAGAGGAGGAAAGAGAAATGATCGAGGGAAACGAACGATCTTCTAAAAATGGGATAAAGTTGGGAAAATAATTCCATGAAGAAAATGCAAACGGAGAAAAAATTATGGGGCTACAGTCAACTTTAGATCGTGCTCTAATACCTAATTTTAAGAAAAAGGGAGCAAGAAATACGATAGCCCCGAGCTCTCAAAAGTGAGAATCCACCAAGTTGCTAGTTAAATAATGAAGCTAGTCTCTTGGAATTGCAGAGAGATGGTAATTAGAGGAAAGGTAGAAGTTGTTAGACAAGTGATAAATATGGAGAAGCCTTGAATCCTCCTCCTCTAGGAGACTAAATTGCATGGCAGGGTTATGCAAGTGATAGGGTAAAAGCAATGGAAAGCAAGCAAAGGTGTTACAGTAAGATCGAGAGGAGCGTCTGGAGGAATTTGTACTCTATGGGTTTGCGATGAGCTATAACTAATAACTACAAATCAAAATCTGCATTGGATCTACACGGAATTGGTAAGCACTGAAACTGGAAATCACTTTAAAGTTTTTAATTTGTACATACCAATGCATTATAAAGAGAAGGAAGATTGTTGGCAAACTTTAACAAGTGAAAGAAATAGAACAGGGATGGGGTATTAGAAGGGGATTTCAACAATTTGGGATTTAGAGTCTAATAAAACTCCAGGACCAGATGGATTTTACCATATCATTCTACAGAAAATTATGGGAGGTAATAAAATTTGCTCTTTGTAAGATGATTATATAGTCCTTGAAAAAAGTAAAACTGGGAAGAAGTACAAATTCCTCATTCGTGGCATTGAACCCAAAAGAAAATAAACTTGAAACCTTTTCAAGGTTCAGGCCAATCTCTTTGTGCAACTCCTCTTACAAAATTATCACAAATATATTAGCCAATAGATTTTACCTGCTTTTGTCTCATCTAATCTCAAACAACCAAGGGGAATTCATACCAAAAAGAAAAACTCTTGATAATATTATCCTAGTTCAAGAAGAAATCCATTCTAGCAGAACTAGAAAATAGAGAGGGACGGTGATAAAAATGATATGGCCAATGATTTTTATAAAGAGAGGTGCTCTTTTCTTTTTACAATTCTTAGTAAATTTGGTTTTTCTAAAATGTGTATAACATGGATCAAAGCATGCATCACAAACCCTTCGATAGCACCACTAGTTAATGGAAGATCCACTGATTTCCTCCAAGGGAAATGGGATTGAGACAAGGTTGTCCTCTTTCCCCTTTCCTTTACATTCTTATGCTAGATACCCTAATATGAATAATAGAAGAAGAAAGGAGAGTATGCAACCTTCCTAGAATTAGAATAGTTAGAGGGGTAAAGGATCTAAATCATTCTCAGTTTGGAGATGATACCTTGTTATTAGGTGGAGCCTCAGGAGTGATAGTAGAGAGATTTCAAGTGTTATGGAAAGATATCTAGGGGATACAGGTGGAGAAGCTAACAACCACAAATGTTGTGTTTATGGTTGGAACTTATCAACATCAAACCTTAAAAATATAGTTGACATATTAGGATTTTTCAGCTAAGAATGAATGGAACTCATTCACATACTTAGGAATCGCTATCTTTCTAGGGAAACATCCGTCTTTGGAGTGGAAATCTATGGTGGAAAAAATTAGAAAGAAATTGGATCAATGGGGTACTCAGTGGATCAATCCAATGGATCAAGTTGTGTTAATCAAATCAATATTATCTTTGTTATTTATTTATAAAAAATCCATTTTTCTAGCACTAGTAGGTATTACAAAGCTTATTGATAGTCTTCACACGAAAAAAATTGGCAGTGGGGCAGAGCTAACAATAGAAAATACCATTTGGTTAACTGGAAGCAAGTGTTGGCACCAAAGAATAAAGGAGGATTGGTAATTAGGGATTTTGGCATGCTAAACAAATATTTGGGTGCCAAAATCCTTTGGAACATAGCTATAGGAGATGAAGCACGGTGTAAGAGTGTAGTATCTAGGAAGTATTCTACCTTAGACTGCAACATAATTATAGACCAAGAATTTAAGAATGGAAAGTGCAATATAATCTAGAGTTTCTGTAAGGTATCAATAAATAATGTAAAGACACAATCTTCTTGGATGCCAGGAAATGGCATTAGTATAAGAATTTGGGAGGATATGATATTAAGAAAGAAGGAGTTAAGATCTAAGACTAAATTAAAATCATTGTAGAGTTGGATGATGGAAAACTAGATTCACTCTCTAGCAGACATATATGAGTGGGATCTCAAAGGATGATGGACAAAATGGAAAACCTTTAACTTGACAGGGGGATTAAGTCAGCAATGGACTATTATGCAAAGATGTCTAAGTTTCATAGCACCCACTGAACAATCATACAAGAAAAAGAGGATTTGGGGACCAAAATGGCACAATTACATAATCAAGGATGGATATGTGCAGTAGAGTATTGATAGTTGTGACTTTCCAAAAAATTATATTTGGAATACAGTATGGAAGAGTGATGCCCTTCCAAAAATAAAGCTCTTCACATGGGTATTATGTCTTGAAAAAACTCTAACTTTCGACAACCTACATAGAAGAGGAATGCAAGGTTTATCTCAGTGCCCATTATGTAAGCAAGCAGAAGAAAGTGCACATCATATGTTTTTAAATTGTGAATTTGTTGTTGAAGTATAGAGAAGAACATTTGAAGGATTATTCATATAATTAGTTATTCCAAGAAATTGGCGAGAGGATTTTGTCACTTGGTGTCGAAAATACCCAAAAAAATTGTCAATAAGCCTCTACTAAAATAGGTTTGGAAAGCACTACCTTATTTCATTATATGGAATATTCAATTATCTAGGAATGCTTGTATATTTAAACATAAAAGGAGTAATGAAATACAAGTACCAGGGAATGATAGGGCCATGATGCAAGAAGCAATTGAAATCAAAGGACAAGTTAGTCAAAGAAATGTTGATTTAGATGCAGAAGAAAGGTTGTGGTTAAAGAGCATACTAGATTATACAGGGCAAAGAAATCTTGGGGAAAATCCAAGGGCAAAGGAAAACTTTCATTGGTTGTTGAGGATAAAACCCTCAAATCTCAATGATTGGATTAATAAACAAAAATACCATATATTGTTCTTCAATGGGCCATCAAAGAACAATCCAAGGTTGGCAGGTGTGGGTGGGTGCTTTTTGACCCCGAAGGAAAAAGGAAGCAGCACCATTCGTGGGAATTGCGAGAGAACTCAAACAACCAAGCATGTGCCTTGGTTCTTTGGCAAGGTTTAATCCAAGCAATGCAAACTAATATAAGGAAAATAATCATAGTGGGAGATTCATTGATAGTCATCGAATACCTAATTTCCAAAAGGACGCCACTAGATGGTCCTCTAATTAGGATAGTGAGGAGAATCTTGCAATTGATCTCGGGATTTGAAAACACAAAGGTTTTTCATTTCCTTAGAACATTAAACACTTCAGCCGGTAGATATGTGAATGTGGCATGCAATCTAGATCAGGATAATCTTATGATATGCGGGGAAGAAGTAGTTTTTTGTAACATCCCTTAACCTAACAGTTGTTGCTTCAAATATCCATTAATCACTATGGTAAAAAAACTCAAAGCAATAGTTCATAAGTGTATACATAGGAAATCGAGGATCGAACTCCAGGTGGTAGTGCCTAAGCATGCACTTGAATGCAATTCATGCGACGATACCCTCAGATTTAATGAACATTACTGTCATTTTTATGACTAGAGTGATTGAGAATGGGAACAGGTAGGATTAGATCATCATTTTTGTGAATCTGATAGCCATGATGACTAGCTTGGTAAAGGGAAATCTCCCTCATGTTGCTGAGGAAAGTAGGGATGATTCTAAACGATCTATCATTCTTGTATTTCTGGATTAATTCATTGTTAGGGAGGTTCTAGATTTGAATTGGTATTTACTACAAAGGTTGTTTGAAAATTGTTTTGTGAAACTGGAGTAGACGGAAAGTTAATATAAGTGCTAGTTCTATCACTTTGTCTTTCATCTCATTATGAATTTTAGCGATAGAGTCGGCACTCCCTAGTCTTGTTCTTCATAGTTGGGTGTTGGCGATCACATGGTAGGTGGTCTATGCTTTCAAGTTAATAAATATTCTATTGTTCGAATAATATTTTCAGGTATATCTATTACCTCATTGTGTGAAACTTCTTGTGTTGACATCGTGTATTCTCAACTGGAAGAGGGTCACCGAGAATTGGAAGGTCTTTCATACTTTCATCTTAGATATTTTGGCTTTGAATCTAAAGTTGTATACTGCTTCTCGTTATTTTTTAATTATATATCTCATTTCCTTTGTCAATTTGAGGTTCTAATATGGGTTAGTGATTTTAACCTGAGCAACTTCGATTTGCTTATGATTTTCTTCAATCAACTTGACATTGTTTATAATTTTGGAAGTATTAGCTAACAGTCTTTTTCACTTAGAGGACTTCAACAATCAGTATCTATTTTGTGGGAGTATTTTTGTGAGTTTGTAGCTTCCATATCAAATTCAATGGATCAAGAAAGGCGGTAAGGATGTTATTGAGAAAGTGGTTGGGAATACTTAGGATGATTCGAAGGATAACAGAGTTAGTGATATACAACAATTGGTTAAGAGGCAAAAAAATTTAGAATCGAAATATGAAAGGGATCGTTTTATTGCTAACTTTAAGCATGACTATTTGGAATCCCAAATGACACATATGAGACTAAAATTGATAATGTAGAATTTGAATCGATTATTGGAAAGAGAAAAATAGGGCACAAGAACAAGCTATCAAAGTGTTGCATAATACCGTTCAGGAATTTGGCAAGGATCATGTTACCATCTCTTCAATGGAAATGAATTTTTCCAGTTTGGTCGATCCTGGGATACAATTGCTAATGAGAATGCTGAAGATGAGGATTCCTATCCTCCTAATTCTCCCTCAAATGTATATTAGACCTCATTATTTGTAGAATCTCAAGATCTACCCCTCTATCAATGATGTTAAATGAAGGTTAAATGTATTTTGCTTTTAAGACAGTTTATTAGGGTCTATACTAGTTAGTCATGTAGTATTAGTAGGTACATGGAAGAACATCATTCTCTTGTATTTTCTTTTGTATATAGCATCTGGAACGATATGAATTATATTGCTCAGTATATATGGAGCAGTTCTGTAATTACAAGTATATTAGTCAATCTAACATGTCGATATAATTGTATCTCTGTGTAGCGTTAGAAATTCTATTTAACCTTATATGTCATCATTTTGGTTTCCATGGATTTGAGTGGATAATTTCTAGCAATCATTACAAGTAATTTTGGCAAAATAACTACAAGAGTTTCTAGTATACAAATCAAAATTTCATAAGTAAAACATGAAAAGGAGTAAATGTTGTTAAGTATAGTTTCCAGCTACTATTGCAGGTACCATAGGTAAAATAACTACAAGAGTTTACAAAATGTCATGGTATGAGAATAGATACAAAAAGAGTAAATTCTAATAAATAGAATATTAATACATGCATACTCAAGCACGAACATTGGTTGTCATTTTTCTCAATCTATCCAACACAAGTACTATATTGAATGCCATATTTTTCATGTCATCAAAGAACTACCATAAACATTAATTTCCAAAATCACAATGGTCTTCAACAAATTTATTATTGTGCTAGAGATCTAACTACTACCAAAACTCGTTTAGACTATCTCTATCCAAAGGAGTGCTATCCAAAAAATTTGAAGGACAAGTCCATATTTTTCAAGAAAAATGTGATTAATATTATGATACCCTACTTATAATATGGCACTTGTAAGTAAGTATCAACCAAAACAGTAATGATACCTCGTCAAAAAATCAAATCTCAAGGAAGGGTCAATTGACCCTTCTTCATGCCTCGCCTTTTGTCGATATCCCCTCAAAGAGAGTACTAATCTAGAGCAATGGTTGATCGACAAGAAACCCATGAGCTTGAAGAAAGGTCTTTTGAGTATTTCTTGTAATACCCCTCGACAATATTACTAGAGTTGAAGAGTCATCAACCCTTATTCAAGTTCCTCCTTGTTGAACCTACATTGACAAGAAACCTACAACCTTGAGGAAAGGTTAGTAGGCCCTTCATTGTGATAATATAGATTAGGAATAATCAATTACACATTGATGTGAAATCTATGATCTTGAGTAAGGATTGGATGACCATTCCCTATTTTTCTTCCCATCAACAAGAATATTGATTTTCAGGAAGGATTGGTTGACCCTTTCCCAGTATTCCCCTCGATGATAATGAAATATTTAAGGAAGGGTTAATCAACCCTCCATCATGCCCAACCATTCCCCAATACCCACCTTGATCAGAGTATTAATATAGAATAAGGGTCAACCAACTCTTCCCTAGGATTTGAATCTACAAGGAACCTCTGCACTTGAAGAAAGGTCATTTGAACCTTTCATGGGATCCCCCTCGACAATATTACTAGGATCAAAGAATGATTGTTCAACTATTATTCAATCTCACTGTTGATAATAATATTAATCACGTCATTTTCCTCCCATCCAACCCCTTAGTCAATACAACTAATATCCCTAGATATTTCAATCAATAAACAAATGTCACATTCTATCTTTTAAATCCCAAGATCCAAGAGATTCTCAATATCTTGTAGCTTGGGCTTCAAATGATAGAATATGAGATTCACAATGAGTTGTAATGTGAACTTTCAATTCCTATTGTGATTACAACTCTATCCCTCTTCCCAACTTTCAAAATAGTATTTAAGCCTCTTCAACCTATCTGGGGCTTGAGGGCCTAGCTTAATTTTCCCAAGTATGCATATGGTTTGGTACACTAACTTGTACATGTCCCAAGCATATTGAAAATCTAACCAATATTTGTCCACGTATCAATCCAAGCACTTAGCCCCATACTTCAAACTCTAAATCCCTAACACCATCTGCGAGTACAACTTCAACCATTCTTCCAAACTTTGGCATCACAACTCCAATATCAAACACTCTATCCTTGTTAAAATGGTCCCATGTCCCATCGAGAATTAGACAGGAAAAGGAACCACTATCATAAGTTTATTGAATGAGTTTTTCACCATCCCTTAAGGTGCCTCTTTGTACATATTATCATTCCTAGGTATAGGCTCCATCCTATCATTGAATGAACCAACCCTCTCAGCCCACTCGTAGATTTCCTATCAATTACCAGCTCACAACAAGCAACCAGTGCATTAGTTCTAATCATAACATCATCTCATAGAAAGAATCTAGATGTTATTTGTTGCATGTCAACATGACAACACAACATCCTCATCATGGAAACATCCTGAATAGTAAAACACAACATGATCACACATGCCAACATTAAAAAACCACATCATCGTAAAACGACCACATGCAATTACAACATGCCATCACATCATGAAATATCATCACAAGGAATGTCACATCATCATATATTTCTCGAGATACAACATACCATCAAAACATTACATCAACATAAATACATGTTAAATACCATATGTGCTCTTAAAACAACATAACCTAATGAATATGATAATCACCTCAATACACAACATATGTTGTACAATAAAACATCATGAACATTCTTCTCATGATCAATTATCCACCAAATCAAAGTCAATAGTGTGCGTGAATATATAAGCAATGATTACAAGATATCATATGCAATACAAGAAATATTATCAAACATCCATCTAGTACATAGATTTTATCAGTCCAATATGACCATACAAAAGGTTACCATGAAATTCCTTCACGAAATGATATCAGTGACATGTGGTATCATCAATATACTAATAATCTCTTAATTATCATTTCCTATCTTACAACAAGAAGATTGATATTTTTATTGGGGTAGGTATAGTCGTTACATCAATAAGATGCTAGAGTTTCTCATATATCTCCTCATATGAGTGCAATGTTAAACTTCCTAGTAATCCCTCATCATCTAAAGCCACAATATCTAGGCATGTATTCATTTATGCATAATCAAATTTAGTGAAATTCTAAAATAAGTTATTACTAGCCTTACTAGCATGCCTTAAATCGTCGATATCAAAATTAAGTTTCCTATATATCATGAAATTCATAAGTACATATATCGTTAACTCACCATATCTTTGCCTTATCTTGTATATTGTTTGATCATCATCCAAGGTTTTA
Source organism: Larix kaempferi (assembly GCA_027924585.1). Taxonomy (NCBI): domain Eukaryota; kingdom Viridiplantae; phylum Streptophyta; class Pinopsida; order Pinales; family Pinaceae; genus Larix; species Larix kaempferi. The sequence continues at coordinate 22,266,299 of BSBM01000289.1, forward strand.
ATGTCACCTCACATATCTGGCTTAAATCATCCTAAGGACCACTATACCCAATCACGTGTATAAAGTGGAACACTAGGTGATCATTATTTAATTTTTTTTCATGCTTAATCCACGTACATGGAGAAATGGTTAAGCCCTAGAAATTTATCCATCATCATAACTATCATTGTTAATGCTTAGAAGGATTGTCTCACATAATCCAAATACACAACCACTCATTGGAATCTAAACTTCTCACTCTTCATGGTTGATGCATGCTCATCAAGATATAAGGCTCAACCTATCCCATAGTCTATTTGCCTTTGAATGTTTACAACCACAAAATATTATAAACCAATTTAAACACACAATGAACTCATCAACATGCATAATCATCATTTTAGGGCATAAAAATGAACCTCATCCAACATCATGACAAGAACTGATGGTGCACATAAGTTTATTGAAGACCTTATGTGGAGGAATCAGTTGGAGGAGAGACATAGAGGATTTGCTGAAGGGGTCACTAGTACCCAAATATGCATCTTTAAAAAGAAACTGGAACGGATGAAACCAAATTACTTGCAGTTGTTTATGGACATGGACCGTGCTCTCAAGTTTGTTGAAGATGAGGCAATGGAGGTTGAGCAGCTTCGTGAGGAGTTGGGTGGATTCCATCCTTCCTCCTACACCTTGGATAGTCAATTGTACATGGTTGGTTGCATTCATGAGTTGACGGAGGAGCCTCATGTGAGGGTTGAGCATAAGGAGCATTCAAATTTGTAGGTGCTTGAGGATATGATTGACATGGAGGATGTTGGACAAGCATTTGTTTTGCATTAGGAGTATCATGATTTGCCTCTATGGGAGAGAGACTTAGCCATGGAGGAGGTAGATGAGTACATTTCATATGGACCAGCCAGCAAAGGAGTATCTACATCCATGGATTTGGTGGATAGATGTATGGCAGAGATGGATTCACGGTGGGTACATTACAAATCAAAGTTTGGGTACATTACATTGGATACACTTTGGGTTCAGAGCTTGGTTATCCTCAGTCAAGTATTGGATGCAGCATATCCCTTGATGGTAGTTCTTCATTTGAGGTATCACCAAAGGAGGGACAAGGAGAAGGATACTCACATATCTGCTTCTAGAATCCATTGTGATCCTTTGATCATTCTGTTGGGGTTGACTGACACACCAATCAATGTTCCGTCTTGTGAGCAGCAGCAGAGGCATCTATTGTTGTTATCTGGTGCCTGTATTATACATAGCAGGGCATGGGAGTTCCACCTGATTCAGTTGGATAGGACTGGTGACAGTGATATGACCTGAGGGACTAGTGTGCAAATTGCACAAGAGGAGCTTCATATTCTGTTGGAGGGGTTCATAGAGGTTCCAATTGGCATTGGAAGTGGTGGACTTCCAATTTGGTGGTGGGATCCTGGCATTTCTCGGAGTTATAGATTGTTTCATATGACAGTGATGATTGGAGGGGTGCAGCATCGACAATGGGATCCGGGAATTACTTAGTTCAACAGTTCAGTTGCTAGCATAGGAGATAGAGCTAGCCATAACTTTCAAGAGTCTATCTTGGTGGAGTAGTGGATTAGTTTCCTCAGTGGGAGACCTTATGAGGGATGGAGACAGTGTTTTCTTTCCTTGTGGCTTGGGATGCTTCAGGAGGCTCCTTGTTTTGATACTATGCAGTGCAGTGGGGGATGAAGTAGGTACTCAGTCGTTCTCAGGTTCATTTCGGACCCTGAGATCATTCTTAGACTTAGTTATTTCAACTAGGTTAATTATAGAGTAGTATGGGGGATGAAACTATCTCTTGAGGGAGTGATTAGAATTCATGAGCATCCCAGAATCATGACTAGTGATCGGGACGTATTTACTTTGCCAATATTCAAGATTGAGTATGGTAGCACGATTGTAGACCTCACTTGGATGCCTATGCAGGCCACCATCCATGGTGGTAGGTTCAACCTTTACATATATTTCATCTTGGAGATCTAGGAGAGGAGGATGCAAACAAAGTATGACAATTGGATGGTTAAGTTCAGAGTGGCGCAGCGACAATATGGTGGTCCCTTTGTAATATTAGCTTGAGATTTTTGAATTCCAATGCTAGACAATTCAACAGCAGACCTAGAAGTGGGTGTCAGTTTTAACTTACATATGATTGGATTCCTGGTTGTCCAACTCTTTAGGGGGTTGATCGAGTGGTTGCAGTATTAGAAGGTTTCCTATCTCAGTACCTTGCATAACCATACATTGAACAGAGGATACCTCATCTCCTTTCGGTTGCTTTGGAACCATGACATCATTTTTAGTCTTAGTGTGATCCAATTTATGCATTGTAGAGCTGGTGACTCGACCCGCTTGAACTTACACCTGTATAGGCAGTCATCATTAAGGAAGGAGGCAAAGAAATTGTTTGTGCACAAAGTTGGGGAAGGAGGACAAGTACTTCCACACCTATATTTAAATTGCTTGAGACAAGCAACCTTGGGTGGGGAGGATTTGTAATGTCCCCAAATTTTGATTTTTAACCATTCGAGAGAAAAATAATTAAAATTGGAATTCCATGGCCTAGTCACTTTGTAAGGTTCATGATAAATTGTTAAGGGTGTCATGTAGGTCATAAAATTGTAAAGTATAGTATCTAATATTAATGAATAAGGTGACATTAAACAAATTGGACAAGGATATCACATTAGAGAAGGAAGGACGTCACATTAGAGAAGGAATGGTGGATTCAAGAAGAGGTGACACATGGAAAGAAGCTCATGATGAAGGCACCTTGAGAATGTAACTCACCAGTGACTAAAAATTGCCAAGAGGGGCACATTAGTGGAGGAAGGAGTCAAAGTGGGGTGTAACTCCCATGAAATGAGGAATAATATCCTCAAATCAAGGTGTAACTCCCAAAAGAATCTCATGATGGAGCATTTTCTAAGGATAGCCCAAGGAAGGCACGTGAAGGGAAGAATGGGCCCAAGGGGAGTTGTAACTCCCACTAAACAAGGGAGGCATCCCCTAATTCGAATTCCAAGAAGGATCAACTATCTATGAGGCCAAAAATAACTTTATAAAGGAAGTTAATGTGTCCCAAAGAATCATTCTCTCATGAAAATAATATTTATTAATATTTTATTGATATTTTTGAGAGAGAAACTCGAGAAGGATGAATGGAGAATTATAAAAGAAGGGTGAGGCCACCTATTGGGGATATTTTGGAAAAAATATTGCATAATTGAAGAGCTCTTGAGGATTTCAAGCTTGGGATATGTGCCCCTTGCATTTGTGACTGTTTCGGTGATGAAAGATTCCACCCTAGCTAGTGTGAGAGGAGAGATCATCCAGATCTCTTCATTTGGGCTTCATTGCACATGTTGAGAGGATCATCTAGATCTCTCAACCGAGCTTCATTGATCAGATTATGTTGTGATTTTCATTGCAAATTTGAAGATTCATCATTGTTTTAGTATTCTAATGTGTTGGTTTTCCAATATTTTCAGTGTGGAGGGTGCACTCGCTCATTCAATGTAAGTTGTTATTGTTTACAGAGTTGGAGGGTGCATTTGTGGAAGAGAGCACACCATTTGGGAACTTCAAATCATATTCTCAACTCTCTTTCTTAGATTTATTGTGTTTGGACTCTTATTGTGTGGTTGGAGTAGCTCTTCCATGAGAATCGGTGTTCATGGGCCGAGATCAATCTTATGGTTCTGATACTTATGTGCATTTTTGGGCTATGAGAAACACTTTTTATTTTCATAGAAAAAGGTTTTTGGATGCTCGAGATGTACTCATTTTATCAGATCTTCGGGTTTCAGCTAAGGAGAGTGCACCTATGCATTTCTATCTGTGTATTTATTGGGTTTTGAGCTGTTGTAAGAGCCATATATTGTTGTAATAAGTATTATCATTGTTTCAATCCATTCATAATAAATATTTACAGTGCCTTTCACCATATTGTGTCCAATGTTCAAGTTTCAGATAGATCTATTTGCAAATCTGCTAGTATGGTTATGCAATCGTAATGCAATGTGTATTAAACTTTCATTAAAGCTCCCTGAAGGTTGTTAGTGAATGATTCGGGTTGATTTGGGAGTTTTTGGTCTAAGTTGGAGCTGTTTGGGACAAATTCAAGTGGGCTAGGAAGTGTTTGGGAAGAGTAGGAAACCAAGACCATCACTGTAGTGAATTTTGATCTAGTTTTCCTAGCTTCAAATTAATGCTTGTGGGGTTGTTCATGCTTATTAAAATCTGAAATATAAGCCAATTATGGCTGTCATATTGGGCCAAGAAATATTCCTTTAAATCTGGTGATGTGAATTGTACTCTCCATGCTTCAGTTTTGATAATGAAGAGGTTGCATACAAAGTGTTCGAAGAAAGTCATGAACCAGATTTAATAACCTCCTATCAAAGCTTATATCAGATCTGATTTGGGGCACATTACAATGATTTCAAAGTATATTTAATGGGATGCACATCATTACTCAAATACAAATTATATATATGCTTCATTGTTATTAAATCAAATACCTCCATTGGGAAAAAATGGAAATCAATATCTTTTCTGTAGAAATTTTTGGGGGTTAATATTCCTAATTTTTAATTGGGGATATTACAGATCATGAGAAGGCATCACGAGCAAGAACAAGGGATAAGCATTTCCATGAATTATGCTTTGAGGACAAAGGATTTTTAAAGGGGTGGGCAATGTTATGAACCTAAAATATATCAATAAAAATCAAATAATTAATAGTAATAATAATAATAATAATGAAAGGATATTATTAACGCCTAATTTTGCACACATCCAACATTTCAACGATTCTTGCAGTAAGGCATCATTAACATAAAGAATGCAGCTCACCGTAGGAATCCTCAGCAAATCCAAAAGGTAGCATGAGTCCAAAATTCCCAAGAATAGTCCAAAATTTTTGACCCGCACTACAACACAGGTTATCAGTCCATTGCCTGCGCGATACCAGCATGGATATTCCTTCGATAGTTGCGCTATTGTCAAAACGGCAAGACCACCTACTTCTCGCGACGTATTGAAGGCTCCATCACCTTCAAGAACCAAAATTTGGCTCCTCGCACACTTGGTGTACTTTGGAACTAGTTCATGGAGGATATGAGTTCACATTTGGATCTAGTTGTTTGTTGGCCACCTCTTGGCCTATATAAGGAAGCAATTGGCATGCATTTTGTACAGAGAAATAAAGATCAAGGTTATGCTGTTGGATTTATGTTGGAGCTTCCTCATATCCCACCTCTTCCAATCATTGTAAGCATTCCCAAGCTCCCTTGCCACCTTCCTTCAAGGGGAAAGAGTTCATCTCCATTGTTCTATCATTGACTTAGCATTTAGTTTGGACAAAAAAGGCCTCCCTAAGGGATATTGTTGGCTTCCCTTGAATCCCACACCTCCTAGGTGTTGTACAACTTGACCATTGAGTAATAAAAAAGTGGTTTGCCATATCTTGGATTGTTATTGGAGTTTGTATTCTCCCCCATCCCTTTCATTTTGTATTTTATCCATATTTATTTGTTTAATGTGAATTGCACTAACAATTTATTGCAGGATCACTTGGAGGACGACCACCAACCACACATAGGGGCTCCAAGGACTGAGGCCTTGATGCAGCCTACAAGGCCTATCCCCTTACCAAGTGCATGAGTGCACACTTGTGCAATTTGTTCCACAACAGTTCTATTGGCGACTCCACTTTTTTTTGTTTATTTCTTATTTAACTAGGTTGTTTTATGCTAAGTAGCTAATGGTGGGTCTCTATCATTTGCAGGAGATCAAGTAATCCACCTCTTGCTCTAGAATTTGGCCCCAAGTCGGCACCAATTAATTTTTACACAATAACGTGGATCTCGGCCTCTCGACCATTCTACTAGTGTGGAAATGCCTTCGATAGACGCGCTACCTGTGCAGGTAATAAGTTCATGACCCGCACGACCTCTCGTAGGTTGACCCGTGCACCTGGTCTGTGTTATACCTGCACTACCAGCGCACCTGTTTTGTATTTCTCCGCGCAACAGAGGATTGTTTGGTTGCGCTATAGTTCTTTTATTTGATTTTTATATGCATACTACAATCTTGCAGCTCCACTACTGCTCACTAATGAACGTAAATTAAGTTAATTCGCATAATTACTTAGTTTCCTAGTAATTAGTTCACCTAGGCCAATATTAGGAAGTAAAGAGTTCATCTCTCTCACAACTTACCTAGGTAACCAACCTTGAGGCTTTCAACCGGCCTCATTGTTGTGACTAGTATTCAAGAGCATTCTTGTTTATGCACAATTGACATGTTTTTAGGACTAAAGCTAGTGTAGAATCCACTTTTTACACACAAACAATGACCTAAAGACTCTTGTCCCCCTAAGTATGCTCTTCACCTCACACTTTATGTGAGATTGGTGAATCAAAAAAGGGTGAGAAGTGTGAAATACCTCCATTGCACGCTTGTCTATTAGTTAGCATTTTGATGTGCAAAGCACCATGAGCATCTTCTAGAGTTAAAACTACAACTACTTTTTCATTTACTTTATATACTCTTCTAATTAATTTGTTAACCATCGATTTGCTTTAATCACATGTGTTTGCACCACTTGCACACATTAAGAGACCTAAATACTCTTATGATCTGAGTATGCTCTTCACCTCACACTTCTTGTGAGCTTGGTGAATAAAAAAGGTAGGGATTGTGAAATTCCTCTCTTACACTCCCTAAGTGAAATTTAAACCCCTTAAAATAAACATTATAATTGTCCAACCAACTAAAATCCTCCATAGGAGGTCACAAAACAATATTTTAGTTAGGTAGGATTGATTGGGCCAGGCATCCATTGATGCCCACCAATCTAGTTTCATTAGCAATATTTTGAAACATAGCAATGTTGTCTTATAAGGTACTTACAAAATCCCGCTATAAGCAAGTGTTCAAAGAAAACCTGGATCAGAAGTGCATCGTGACCAAGGAGGTGAATGCCGAGGTATAGCCACCCTGCTCTCCCCTATAAGCCACTCATCTTGTTGTAGGGAGACAACACTATACCATGCAGGCCGAACCACTGATCCACACTTGACGCAAGGTATCTTAGTGGTAAAACTTAGGACATCACCAGGGAGCAATTGTGAGTGCAATTGACTCTTGAAGTTAGCTATTTCCATTGGGAGGTGTTTCCAAGTCAGTTTGATTGGAACATTGGCCCCATTGCCGATAGAACTAGCTCTATATTACCTCCACTAGTCAATTGGTGTGTGGATCCCATTGCCACCATCAATTGTACTTTTGGGAGGCCCAATTACATTTGAGAGGAAGGACAATGGATATTTTTAGGGAATTTGCGTTTATTTTCTTTTAAAATACAAGTTCATTAAATTGTAATTAAAAGGAACCTACATGTGGGGACACTTGCATTAAAACCAATTTTTGCACATATCACTCACTTAATGCACCATATTGCATCTGTTGTGGTTGGCATATTTTTGCATTTGTTCAATTGTGTTTAATTCCATCATCACTCTCATTTAACACAAAACCTTCACCATTAAGGACCAAAACAACCCCCTAAGGCAGTCTCGAAGACTGCAAGGCCTCTCCCCTCTCTTGAGAGGTGTTTTTACACCTCTTCCTTGTGGTTCATACGAAAGGTACTCTAGCCAGGGCCGCCCCCAGGCCACTTTGATAGGATCATCTAGATGAGGTCGTGCCTTTCTAGGTGCATTTTCTCTTCTTGAAGAAAGTTTGATCGCCCCACCTCCTCCACCGTCGGTAGAGGCACCCCCTATGGCTTCTCCTCTAGTAGATCCTTTGGACCATTTTGATCCCTCATCCAATGTAGGAGGTCACTCATTGTTTTCAACACCACCTGGGTGTCCCTCACACAAAAACCATACCCAAAACACAATGGTAGGACCAACTCCCCTTACCTTACCGTTCATGGCTAGTTTAAATCTACTTGATTTTTCCAAACTGATCAATGACCCTATAACACATGATCCAACATGGCCAACTATCCCATATAAAATTTCCTCTGACATTCCCAAATTCGAAGGCAAGCAAGGGGATGATCCCCCCAACCATGTCATGTCTTTTCACTTATGTTGCTCATATAACACAACATAGTGGATGATCATGTGATGCTTCGCCTCTTCCAGCGTACCCTCACCGAAACGACAACAAAATGGTACGTAAACCTATCGAGATCAACCCATGCCACCTTTGCGACATTGGCCACTGCATTTATCAATTAATTCCAGCTTCCGATTCGACATGACCTTGTTCTTGAAATTCTCACAAAGTTTCAACAAAATACATCCACCCACATTGCATACCACATCCATGAGTGGCGTAGGCGCTGCACATTGTGTAAAATCGAAATACAACCACCATTTTTGTTGGATTGGTTTATCAAATCACTCCAACCCGCCATTGCCAAAGATGTTGCCACCTCCATGCCGCAAATCGAGGAAGAGACAAATGAAAGCCCAACATTTCGATCTCATCTATGCACAATCCGACCACCTTTACACCATCCTTCCTGATGCCTCGCGGCATTGGTCGTTGGATCCTATACCTGCAAGCTCGTCACACTTTGCAAATGGGCTTATTGGCTCCATTTACCATTTAGGAAAGGTTCCTCCTACCACTTTGGCGCCATTTAACATGGCCCCACAATATCAATCCATGCCACTTGCATCAGTACCCCCTACACTGGTACCAAATATACTAGTTGGTCAGTTACAGTATGGACCTTATACACCTACGTACCCAAATGTTAGCCAAATAACGATGGTACCCTCAACGACAATGGCCCAAGTCGTTCCTACAGCCACCTCTTATCGAACACAAACCACATTTATCCCACCTCCGGGGTATAACCCTTATTTCCCATTCCCATGCCCAACTGGTCAGCAACCCACAACCCACATGGGGGTCAACTTGGTTCAACCTTCTTACATTTAACAAGATCAACAATTTGAGCAATTGAACACCACAAACCCCCTGAATATGCAGACTCGGGGGAAGAAGAAAGGGAAGAACAAGAAAAACCAGCAGTCGGTGCAAGGGGGAAACCCCCCTCCCCAACAAAACCAGAATACGGGTAACCAAAACATGGGGACAAACAATCCCCCCAAACAAGGGAAGAATGCCAATCTGAGGACCAATTATTGTTGCTCCATTTGTGGCAATTATGGTCATTACACTCATCATTGTCCTCTTATCCCTGACTACCAATAGTTAGTGGAAGCCAAAAAGAAGACAGTGGCGAATCCCCCTCATGCTCAAAACCCTCACCAACCCCAAACCATTGTGTTACAACAACCCTTTGCAAACCAAGGGGTCATTACACAGAAGCAGGATCCTCGCCAACCCGACGATGGCTCTTTTCAAAATATCTACATGTTGGATATAAGTCTCCAAACTCGAGCCAAGGGTTATGATGGGCCTACCACCCCCTAAGTGGAAGACGTTTCTATCCCCTCGAGGGGCCCTCTATAAATACCACGCCTGAGTGCCGAACAAATCCTACGGATTCCCAAAGTTCCACTTCGACTTACCCCGAATAACCCTCACATGAAAGTCGCCAACAATTACAGTATTATGGATGACTTGGCTCAATCACCTACAACCATGTCCACGTTAGAAGTGCTACAGTCATGCCCAACCCAACAAAAGGCATTACTCAATGCACTCGGCACTGTCGACCCTTTCGACTCATGTCTCATGACCTTTGACCTTGACAAAGGTGAACCACGATTACCCTCGTCAGTCGGATTTCAAGTTCCAATCACCATAATGAACATTATGATCCATCGTTGTATCATCGATGAAGTCGCATCCACTTGCGTAATGTCCTTGAAAGTCTGGAAATGATTAGAGTCACTTGAGTTGGTCCCCTCGTATATTGCTCTTCATGCATATGATGGGAGACCATCCCAACCAAGAGGATTGTACCAAAATGTCCCCATAGAGATGGGGGGAAAGATGGTTATGATCGATATCGAAGTAGACGACGCAAAACTTGACTACGACATTCTCTTGGGGCGTAGTTACATGTACGCCATGAAGGCATTCGCCTCCTCTGTCTTTCGTATCAAGATGTTTCACTTAAATTGGAAGGTCACCACCCTCATCCAGCTTAACTACTATGATCCCAACACCACAAGCAATCCCGACAATGTCCTACCAATTGTACTAGGCACTGATCAACCGTATGTTGACATTGCCCCCGGCATGTACAAGGACTCCATTTTGTTTGCAGTATATTCGAGACCGTCACCAAATATCCCCACATCGACTGATGGCCTAATGTGCACAATTTTCACTACTGAAAATGAAGCCGCTTCCACCTCAACACCATTATCAACACCACCACTAAGTAATGGTATTGAACAAACATTGAGCCCATCGGTACCACCAATATTCCAAATCCCATTCTTGTACCCTCCAACAGATGTACAGGGGACGTCGGTTATGGCTCAGCTAACTCTACCTGGGATGACTTTGGGTATCCCGGTATGGTACCTTACACCACCCTACCTAATAATGGATTATAAACTAGTCGCTCACTATGAGTTTGTCCATGTTTCGCCCGCTACACCTACAAGGCTCGTAACACCCTTGGTTACAACAACCCAACCTATGACACTCGTTATTAAACCGTAACCGGTCATCACAAAGACCACCAATGGGGGCACCAAGCAACCAAAGTTGAAAGTTCCCTTCTTACCAAACCCCACATCCGACTCATTGGAGTCCGCTAAGCCTAAAGTAGGGGGCATCAACCAACAACGGTTAAAATCCCCAGTTATGACCAATACTCCCACTCAAGGATTTACCCCACATGGGAATGCGAACAACCTGTGCCCTACTTTGTCGGAGCTAAGAAATTTGCTTAACACCTCCATTAGCATAAACCAAGCCCTACCAACGGTAAAAGGGGGCACATCTCCCTTCCCCACATCTAAGTCCAAAACACTGCGTACAAATCACGCATGTGCCATCTGTTCTCAGTATGGGAAATATACACACCACTGCCCTGATCTCCCTCGATTTTGGGATGCCTTGGAAACCATTCATCTCACTCAAGTGATGATCGAGGAACCTCCCTCCTCAACCCAGGAATCAACATCTATTAATGTGGGCACTACATGAACGACACCATCAGTCACCCCTCCCACACATTTTGCTCAAGTAGCAATTCCCGTGGTGGAGCCTACAACGCCGCAAGATCCTAAACATCCTAATCTTACGTTGACAACACCTCATGATGAATGCTCTTCTTGTGGGCATTCTACACATATTCTCCCTTCTAGCGCCATTGCTTGCATTATGGATCGGGTCAACTCCCCAAAAGTACAAGCACACTTCCGTGCTCGAGCACCATGACCCTATTGGTCTTGCGGTGACATGTCTCACTTCTCAAAATCAGTGCCTCGTTCTACACGTCGAACAAGAATATTGCCTCGAACTAATGAGTGTCACGTCCCCTCCCATCATACCAGTGCGATGGCGAGGATCGTGATGCTAAAACCGGGCATCTAGCCCCATGAACTTATTAAATAAGCATTCACATAATATAAAAGACATATGAAGGTGTATAATTATAAGAAAACACAACGGAAGTAATTTCGATTACACATCCATCATACATTCAAGATATTCATCAAATAAATAATTGCAAAGTTAACACAAGAGAATACTTATCTTATAACAAAGTAGTCCCAAGCAACTGGCTATGCAACTGCAACGTTCCACCCAATGATCCGTATCTTTGGAGCTGAGAACCGGAATGCTTGAATGCCGAGAGAGGAGGAGATTAAGCATGCAAATCTGTCATAAAATTCACATGAAAACCCTAATATTGCATAAGAATAAACATGAACAAAAACACATGAAGTGAATGGGAGGTGAGGCTCAAAGAGGAGCCCCACCTCTGAAACTAATTACCAATAACTCACTTAGATCTAAATAATCTCACAATGAACAATATAAAATAGGAGAGAAACCAAATGAGTAACTTGTTATTATGAGAAGGCTTGCTAGTCCTTTATATAACATTATTACAATGTGTCTTGAGGCCATACCATGGGCCAAAACCATGTGCTACCAAATACCATGGATATGAGAGGGTGGCCTCTCCATTTAATGCTTTTATGATAAATGGGAGAGGGTGGCCTCTCCATTTAATGCTTTTATGATAAATGGGAGAGAGTGGCCTCTCCATTTAATGCTTTTATGGCTTATACATCCGAATTTAGACCATATGCCCTCTAAAATTTGGATCATACCTCCCCCCTTAGAAAATGATGGTCCCCGTCATTTCATGCTATAAAGAGACCCATGATTACAATGTGCTAGTTACCAATGAAGAGAAGGGTTTTGTGTGGTTGACCCATAACCGTGGGTTTTGCGAGGTTGACCCATAACCATGATGGCAATGACAAGCTTGATTCCAATGAAGAGAAGAGTTTTGTGTGGTTGACTCAGAACCATGGGTTTTGTGTGGTTGACCCATAACTGTGGGTTTTATGTGGTTGACCCATAACCATGGTGGCAATGACTAGCTTGTTTCCACTGAAGAGAAGGGTTTTGTGTGGTTAACCCATAACCGTGGGTTTTGTGTGGTTGACCCACAACCATGATTACAATACACAACTGTGGGTTTTGTGTGGTTGACCCATAACCATGAGTTTTGTGTGGTTAACCCATAACCATGATTACATTAAGATTTAAAAAAATTGAAAATTCATGATCTTTGGTGCAGTTGATGTCTTGCTGCAAATTCATTCATAGCTTCTGATGCATGTACTGAAATTGAATTCCATTGAAGACCCATTTGAGATATCGAAGAGATCTTTTCATCCATGTGTGGAAATCCCTCTATATATGCCTGAGGCGAGAGAAAAACCTCGTTGAATATGAAGGTACAGGCGGTCATCATGGGTCAAATACATGTTGATGATCAAATGATCATATCTCTCAAACCAGGAAGCGAAATGGAAATCCGTGAAATACCCATTTGAGATATTGAATAGATATATTCAACAATATATGGAACTCCATCTGAAGTTTCTTGAGTAGTGAGAAAAAGTATGTTGAAGACAGTGAAACGCGCGGCCTCCTAGGGTCAAAAATATGCTGAGATTCAATTGATGATATCTCTCAAACCAGGAAGCCAAATGGAGTTCCGTGAAATACCCATTTGAGATATTGAAGAGATATGTCCAACCATTAATGGAACTCCATCTGATATTTCTTGAGCAGTGAGAAAATGTCCGTTAAAGACAGGGAAACGCGCGGCCTCCTAGGATAAAAAATATGCTGAGATTCAATTGATGATATCTCTCAAACCAGGAAGCCAAATGGAATTCCTTGAAATACCCATTTGAGATATTGAAGAGATCTGTCCAGCCATATATGGAACTCCATCTGATATTTCTTTAGCAGTGAGAAAATATCCGTTGAAAACAGTGACACGCACGGCCTCTTTGGGTCAAAAATATGTTGAGATTCAAATGAGCATATCTTTCAAACCAGGAAGCCAAATCAGATTCCGTGAAATACCCATTTCAGATCTTGAAAAGAGATTTCCAATGAGATATGGTATAGTTTCTGAAACCTCCTATAGAGATCGTGGTATCTCTCTAAAGTTTTCTGAATGTGAGAGTGTTGATTGTTGCAAGCCACATATGATGCCAAGGGTTTGTAGAGCAACATGGGCTGTTGTAGAGGTTGTGGAACCTCTGTGGGCAGCATGGACACCTTGAAAGATTGTTGAAAATGTTGGACACCAATGGATGTAGCAAATCTAGATCCATGTATGGATATAGCAGATCCAGATCCATGTATGGATGTAGTGAATCCATGTATGGATGTAACAGATCCAGATCCATGTATGGATGTAGTGAATCCAATAAACCATGTAGTGCATGTGGACCAACTGTGATGCTTACAGTGTAACCCTTGTTTCGATGGAGAGCGAACCCGCTCTGATACCACTGATCCGGATCTTTGGAGCTGAGAACCAGAATGCTTGAATGCCGAGAGAGGAGGAGATTAAGCATGCAAATCTGTCATAAAATTCACATGAAAACCCTAATATTGCATAAGAATAAGCATGAACAAAAACACATGAAGTGAATGGGAGGTGAGGCTCAAAGAGGAGCCCCACCTCTGAAACTAATTACCAATAACTCACTCAGATCTAAATAATCTCACAATGAACAATAGAAAATAGGAGAGAAACCAAATGAGTAACTTGTTATTATGAGAAGGCTTGCTAGTCCTTTATATAACATTATTACAATGTGTCTTGAGGCCATACCATGGGCCAAAACCATGTGCTACCAAATACCATGGATATAAGAGGGTGGCCTCTCCATTTAATGCTTTTATGATAAATGGGAGAGAGTGGTCTCTCCATTTAATGCTTTTATGGCTTATACATTCGAATTTAGACCATATGCCCCCTAAAATTCAGATCACCCAACCATAGGCCAGTTGTGATCATCAATATCTCAACACACTGCCACCCCCAAGCTGGGCATGATCTCTACAAGGAATCAGGGAACAACAAACTCACACATAGCTCAAAGATACACCAAATCAGCCAAGCCAAGCTACAGTTGGGTTTATCAGGTTGTTAGGCAATGGAAGGAAGAATTGCTAAGCTAGTGGGATCATCCATAGAGATATGGGCACCCTCTGCGAGATCTATCTAGATTGGTCTCCACAATACCTACACACCTGGCACAAGGAAGTATTCCCTTCACTGATACACAATCCCTCAGGCCATACCTCCCATTCTAGTGTTCTTCAAGGTGTGCATAGAAGAGCAACCAACCCTTTTGATACTCTTGAGAGGTTACCTCCTCACTAGGTTTATCAAGCCAATTCTGGTCCACTTCCACTCCTAATTCTTGCTCATAATTTCCAACCAACACAGGGATGCACCCTACAACAAAACACAAATGCTGAAAAACGTGGCCAACCAAAACAAACTGGTAGATGGGGAATAAACCCTGGGAGAGCAAATTCATTTTCAGAAAATGTTTTTCTGCATTCCAGGGGCAAAAACGACCTCTATAAACCCCCAAAACGTGACTCCGTTTCTCCCAGCCACTGTGCAACACAAAAACGAGCTCCCAGCTATGGGAAAAATGTAGGAAATTGGTAAAAACGTGATGGGGAAAGCCCAACTAGCTCAGACTGTGTGAGAGAGGAAAGACTATGGGTTCAGAATCGTTTTGGGCACCATTTCGTGGGTGTTTTCTTGCCCCAGAAGCAAAAGTACGTTTTTGCCAGGTTGATGGCTTGCCCATGCACGAAATTGGCTGCCATGCCTCTTCATTCCCAAGGCATTAACTGCCTCAACCAATTTCTGAAAGAATTAAATGATTGGGTGCATAAGTCAGAATGGGTAGTTGAGGGTTTATTCATTGACATCTGGATTAACACCATTGGCTCAAGGGTTTTAATAATTTCCCTCCCTATTCCTTGTAGAATCATGCCCCCATCTCTTTATTGCATTGCATAGCTAGTTGTGGGTTTTTCATTAAAATTCGTATTTACATGATGTCTTAATTTACATTGTGCCTATCTAGCACAAGAACCACATGCATCTATTTTTAATTGTCGATACATAAGACGCTAAATCAATGGTGGGGCCTTGGCCTTGAGCTTCTCACCATGATTAAATAACAATATTTACATCATTTACGATTTAATGCGAAGGGGGTCAAAATGGGGATGTGACAATGAGACTGTAAGGCCAACTTGCTCCTCTCCATATGCCCCTGCATGGGCCACGAACCAAGGTGATAACACATATCTTACCAGATACCATCGATGTTGAATATCCTTTAGCTGGTATCCTTACTTGCAGTGATTCCTCGTCTTCCGACGAAGACGCAGGTAACCCACAAGCATTCCCCAATAATTAAATAATCATAAGGGGGTTCCCCCCTGCAACACAAACAAGACATCTGACATCACTTGTTGATATTCTTATTTGTGTCAAATTTTACTTTCTTTTATCTAATACATTATTTGAATTAGAAAGTAAGTCCATCTCTTCTTTATGCAGATGACCTCTTAGTCGGACATCTACATAGGCTAAGAAGACGGTGCAAGTCGATGGTCCAAAAAACTAGCATCCGTTGCCTGGGATATATATCCCCCCTCCCATGCACTCCACCACACCGACAGAGTCTATTTGGGGGCACTTACAAATAACCAAGAAGAATACGATGATGTCATAGGTCTATTAAGCATTTCCCTACACCTTGGCATTCACCATCTGTGAGTCCACCTTGACTCACAATTAAAGAGCGTATTTTGTGTCCTCAACCCACTCCTCTTCCAAAATTTTCTACGCGTGCGGCTTCTCATTCGACAGTTTGAAACCATTACTTTCACACATATACCGAGAAACACCAATGCATTTCCTGACTCTATCGCCAATGCAGTTTTGAATTGGCATTTGATACATAAGTCGACTCCATAGTCCTGCACACCCAACAAAACATAGATATATGTGTATATGTGTCACACCTACTGCTACACATACATGTATATCATCATCATAAGTCCTAATTTGATAACCATGCCCAAGCATATATGCTAGAGTCTACTACTGCATATGCATCACATCAACATATGGGAAACATAAACCACACATACATACATCACATACACAACGAGACGCATCAATAAATACCGCAACAAAATGGTATATATATATGTGCGTGTGTGTGTGTGTGTGTGTATCGCCAAAAAATGTGTGCCATGTACAAAAAATGACCTTCCTGGGGCATATACAGAACAACCTTATGGGGGATACATCAAATACAAATCGCCTCCCATAAGCTCATCAAAATCATATACAAAATGGTGCTCATGGCCCTATACAAAGTCAATTTGTCCCACCCATTGGTGGATCCCGAGGTCCCATAATGGTCAATGGCCATACAACCTCCCCTCGAGCCATCTCAGGTTATGGTCCTACTCTCGGCTACGGCCTCTGTCATGGAGGAGGGGCTGCACCCCCTGCACCTCTCGTGCCACATGGTATGCCACTGCTAATCGTGGCATGATGGGCCTCCAAGTTGGCCTGCACTCTGCCGACATATGCAATGTTAGGTCTATCTCATCATCCTCCAGATCAACAACACCCTGATCGTCAACTCCTGCAGACATCACTCCGAACCACTGCTCTAAGATAGCAATGACAACCACCATCCGGTCTCCTGCAGCTGCACCCCCCCCCATGCAACAACTCCCACAATAGGATCCCCTCCTGTTACTGCCCTTCCAGCTGCATCGACTCCTCCAATAACAACATGAGAGTCAGTTGTTGGTCGATCTCTCCTAGCACGTGGTCGCCGAGGCGACCGTACATGACCTATATCTGCATCAAAAAGGGGAAACTATCATCAGTACATGATAAATATATCAAATGTGCATAAATCAAAGTATGTACAAATATATACAACTATTAGAAAAGTACAACCATAAAACATACTTGAGGCGTCGAATCCCCCATCAGGAGGAGGTAGCTCCATATCTCCCTTGTAGTCCATCCCACTCCAGGGGTATCTCTCCATCTGATCGATGCATCCCTCCCACACATCTAGAATCTATGGGGTGAAATATGCCCCCACGGGCCCACCACTAGATCAAGGCATAATCTTCCCCCAGTACATCATTCAGGGATCTTGAGGACCCCTAGGAGCCACCATTATAGGTGGTCACAGGGAGAGATATTGCTCGAATAAATATGAGCACAACACACACCCAAACAGAAGGTGGTCCTAATCCCACCACAATGCAGATCCAACATATGTCTAGTCAATGACTGCAACAACAGAGGACCCTGCGCCACTAGCCTCTCGACCAGCACCCTCTCAACGAGCGGCAACTGCCCTCCAATGATCTAGTTGGGGGACACTACCACCAACACTTGCACCACGGCTTTCGCCACAACCCTCACAGTAAGAGCTCTCAGATGGCTCATCAAAATATTACCAGAGTTGATAGCACTCCGGTCACCATCGCAAAACTGATCCACCAAACCATGGATCATATCTCCCTCCAATTGAGGAGGTAAGGGCTCTCTCACTCCCTGGTGAGACAACCCCTTCAGGAAATATATGTCTTGTTTTGTGATGCTTAGGTCCTCCCCACCAACCCGAAAGACCCCTCTATCCGGGACCCACATGTCTAGTAACCACCACAGCAGATAGTCCGAAGACCTCATCAAGGGTCACTTCAAGAATTTCAAGATCCCCACATCTTGTAAGATCTGTGTGCATACATGTCCCCTAGCACCAAGGGATGGAGAGTATCATACTCCCTCTCCCGCCACTCTAAGACACCCACTTCAGCCATGAGAATTTGACAATCACCTGCACAAGGAGAATTCCCATCCATTAGACGTACATATATCCAAAGCATAAAAAGCGCGCGACCTTCCCAAAGGAGGTACGCACATAGTGCGACAATAACAAGGAAAGTCGCGCTTAGTGCGACTGAACCTAGTTCCATCGCACGACACCAGCGCGCAGGACATGCGTTGCTCTGTCACGCTGGTAGCGTAGTTGACCCAGGTTTAGTCATGCTACACCAACACGCGACCGAATCGCTATTGCATCACGCGTAGCATGATACAATTCATTTTTCCCGTGCTAGACACATGCGCTACACCGCATGCGATTTTGGAAAAAACCCACACTATAGTTGCGCGTGATCTTTCCAAAATCGCGCGCTATAGCGCGGAATTTTTTCAAAATCTCATGCGGTAGCACCTAAAGGGCTAAAACAAGCCCTTGGCAATCCAGGGGCCCACTACTCCTAATTCTACCCGACCCAAATTTACAAAACTAAGGTTACGACATACCTGGAACTCGGGGCTCGTCAAACGGATCTCCAGATCTCCTACAATCACCCAAAATGCGCTCTAGGAGGTCATCAACGAATAGTACAAATGATTTCAAAAAGTGGGCCCACCCCTTTTTATATTCATTTGACACAAATTTCAAACTGACCCCACGGACAAATTGTAGCTTTGTTTCACAAACCATTCACACCACCGCAATCAACGCTTCGAGTTCTTCAACATGAAGCCAACCAATCTGTATTCCCAACAACTGTATCCGAATGTTATTTTACTTGGGTACCACAAGGGTACAGATGGTTTTGGTCATATTATTTATGCATTGTCAATACCTTGGTTATGTTCTTTACTACACTTGGGTATGTGCACCGTATGTGCAGAATATTGACCGAGACAAGTTGGAGGCTCTTGTTTTTCCATTATAAAAACAAGGCTCCATGCTACATCAAAGGTGTCGGGCACCTTATCGGAGGTATCATTCTGAAACTGGCATATAGGCACTATTTTCCCTCCATTTATAATGCATTTACCAGTATTCTCGCTGATAACCATAGGGCCCCCATGTCAGATCTTGATATGCCATCACCGTCATAACTGGGCATAGCATGTTCCCCATGGGTGTGCCCACCATTTCCATCCCATTCATCAATTGAAACCCATGATGTTGATCCCCAACAAGTCTAAGGAATCTGACACAACTTGAAAAAACCACCCCTTAGCTTATCATTTTTTAGTTGTGCATTTACTCCCCTGAGTAGACAAAATCAGATTCCTCGACCCATGTTACGATAAATATTTACAAAGACCACTCATATCCCCATTATCACTTTACCTTCCACAATTTTATTTGTATCATCACCTCCGCGAAGACACCTATGGGCCCCCCACCCTCAGAAGTAACTAGTTCTATTCAGTTACCCCGTAGGTATACACTGCATGGCATTGATTCAAGGGGAACCCGTCTTTGCGTCTATCAGTTAACCTCTACTTCATCTTGGAAAGCATCCCCTGTCCCACTCAAAACAGTGGGGACCCCTCCCATCATCAAATCGGTCCCCCGATACACCCAAACTTGTGGGGACCCCACCATTATGCTTTATGTACAAAGAGTTCCCCCATCACCTCACATTGCGGGAACACCATATTCTTTTGGCAGCAACCCATGGTCGCCTTTGATCGATGTATTTGAATCTCAATATCTTCAATAGTATCTGTTTTGTCGGTCACCATTACATTGCGTTTTGTGTCTCCATCAAAGCACTTTCATTTGCAGTTTGTCTCTGTCTGTCTCAAATCTGTACCATTATGAAAGGAAAGCTGTCGTTCCCACTCCCCATGTTTACATCGATCAAAGGAAGTTATGAGCCCCATGCTTATCAACCAATCGTTTGTAAGGTCTGTCCGTCCCCCAGTTGGTTACAACATGATATCAGTTCTCAAGATGATACCCTCATCTTATCTTGTACTTCAGCTCTCATTGACGTCAAAACACTACATTCCGAGAGTTGCAATAGTTGCAGTTGTACCTTGGGATCCTTTTCAATCACTCTAAGGGATCACCTCGAACTTGGTAGTGAGAGTCATTAATGCCCCCTGACTAAGTGGTTTCCCCTATGGTCGACGTCAAAACATCTATCACATCATGGGGAAATGTACTTTTGAAGGTAGCAGTGTTCACATTTACAAATCATGGTCACAGCCCTGTGATAATTTGCAAGAGATCTAGCAATTGTAACAACTCACAATCAAACTCTCAAGTATGTTGCAAAGAAGAAGAGAAGAATGCACTCAATAATCACTCACAAACACAGAATAATAGACAATGTCAATATCATACAATGGAATTATGAATGTAAAGAATGTAGTACAATAATCTGTGATGGAGCATCATCTAGTCAATAGTATTAGTCATAAATGGTAAGAGTCATTCAAGTGTGTCCAACTGAGTCTAAAGAACCATCTAGGCATAAATCAAGGAATGGAGACTCCAAGGGGGGCGCATGAGGTTGTCATAGGGTCAAGTGGCACTCCAAAACTAGCTAACTAGGAGCTACAGGTAGTTAGGATGAGCAATTAGTGGAAGAACTACTCAATCCATGCACTGAGTGATAACTCCCAGTAGGTGAGATAAGGCGCCCTAACTGAGTGATAACTGAAGGTAGGTGAGTAAAGGCGCTCTAACTGACAGTGGTAGGTGAGAAAGGCGCACTTTCCATGCAGAATAGTCAAGAAGGGCGCATCAGGTAGGTAGGAGGCCAAATGGGGGCTAAAGATAGGCTCTTGAGAGCTAGAAGCAAGCTCTAGGTGTTGGGGAGACAACCATGATGATGACTGGATGCATGCAGGCATGCAAAATACAAAAATGATGGTGTGAATATTCCAACGCCCCCTGCAAGCTATACTATGAGATAATAACTGAAATCTAAAAAAGAGGGCCCTAGTGACTAAGACCAAAGGTTACCCCGTACAATCAATCTAAATAAACTAAGTGAGGAAAGAGGGAAAATCCAGTGGGAAGAAATCCCTCCCTCAAAATAGACTGAAGGATGCTAAAGTAGCATGTCATCACTCACCCCAGAAGGTGGTAAGTGTCCTTGTTTTCCGAAGAAGGATCGATCGATCTGAAATGGATTAGCAATGTGAGAAGGATGAAACCTTCCATTCTGAAAATCTGATCTGGTTCTTCTATGATCATGTGGATCACCAACCAAATCATCGATAGATCGGAGTGTAGTGGTTTCCCATCGAGAAAGAGGAGGAATATCAGGTGAGAGATCATCAGGTTCTTGTGGATCTGGATCTCCCATTCGCTCATCTTCATCATTAGTTGCTAGAACTTCATGCTCTTGAGGATCTGGATCTAGCATTCCATCATCATCATCTCCATCTTCAAATTCCGAATCTGAAGTATCATGTGAAGATGTATCTACAACTAGCTCATCATCACATCCAAACTCTGAATCTGAAATCTCATGTGAAGGAGCAAGTACAACTGGCTCATCATCACATCCAAACTCCGAATCTGAAATATCATATGAAGAAGCATGTGAAGTTGATGTCTCATACTCTGAATTTGAACTATCATGTGATGGAGATTCGCTCTTTTGAAGCTCATCATCACTCTCAAACTCTGAATCTGAAAACTCATGTGAAGAAGCAAGTGAAACTGGCTCATCATCACTTCCAAACTCTGAATCTGATGAAGTGGGAACAAAATTAGAAATGTGAACATCATGAAACTGCTTCTGAAGGTGCATGTAGATATCCGATGTCTCCCTTGAGCCATCATAGGTGAGATCATTTCCAAAAGAACTAGAATCTGATGATGATGGATCTTCAACAAGATCACTAGTGGATGTAGTAGTGATGGCCCTTTTGGCCATAGGAGTTGAACCAATAGGTGCTAGATCTTCAGGTTCTTGTGGATCTAGATCTAGCATTCACACTTCTTCAAGAGTCCTCTTTTTCTCAATATTCTTAGATCGATCCTTGACTTTCAAGCAACCTTTGCAGGTGCCATGAGCAATCTTGTCTGTTAGAAGACCATCAACCACATTTTGAGCTAGCTTGTAGTTAAGATGAGATAGTCTACTCTCTTCATGTGCATGAGAGTGAAGAGCAGACTCCTTTGAGAGAGGTAAGAAGTGTGAAAACTCATAGAGTTTTGTCTCATGATTTGCAACTCCTTTTGCAATGATTTCCCCTGAAACCATGTGCTGTACCTCAAATTCATTTGGAGAAAAGATCACTCTTTTGGGCTCTCCAATATGAGTCATTTGATACACTGAAAGAACATTAACTGCAAGAGAGGGAACATAAAGCACATCAGAAAAATAACCATGGTCAAGATAGATTCTTCCAATCCCCTGAGAGGAGACTTCTTAATCATTGCCCAATCTGATGGAAGGGTCAACTGAGCTTTCGAAACTAGAGAAGACATCTTTGGAGGAAGACATGTGTTTTGATGCTCGTGAATCTATGATGAAAGAAGAATCTGTTGATGCTCTTGCCATGAGGGCATGACATCTTTCTTTGTCTTCAGATCTAGAAGGTTCAATATCAGGATCTTTCTTCATTGTACATGCAGGTACAAGAAGATTGTTCTTGTCAAGTAACTGAGCCATCAAATCTATAGTCTTCTTCATGCAAGTACTCTCTGGATGGAAACCTCTATGACGATATGTGCACTTGGATCTTTCCTTCTGAGAATGCTTGGTCTTCCTTGATTTCGAAGCCCTATCTGACTGATATGGACTATCTTTAGGCTTTCTATCATTCGATCTCTTATCATAAATCTTTTGCTTGTCTTGACCATTCGCCCTTTTGGCCTCAGCAGCTGTAAGGGACGAATCCAACTTGGGTTTGATCATTCCCATGGAGATTAACTTCTCTTTCTCTTGAGTAAGAGATTGGATGAAGTCATCAAATGAGGGAAACTTCCATTTTGGAATGAACATCTTAGCTGACTGGAAAGTAGAGACAAAAACTGAGAAGTTTGGCCCAAACTTCGAGAGAATGGCAAGAATAAGTTGCTCGTCTTCTTTCACTATCTCATATCTTTTCAACTGTGATATCAAGCTTTTGAACTTGGTGAGGAAGGAATTGATAGATTCGAAGCTGTCAAGACTCAAACATATGAGTTCATTCTCCAATTTGTATCCTTTCATATAATCTTTCTGTCCAAAAAGGGATTCGAGCTTGTCCCAAACCTCTTAAGGAGAATTAAGATCGATGACATGGAAGTGAAGATCTTCAAAAATTGAGAGAAGGAGGAGGCCAACTACTTCATCAAGCCTATCCAAGTACTTGGACTTTTCAACTGCACTGAGAGGTTCTACCATCGTTCCGTTGAGTATTCGGGTGAAGCCCTTGGTTCTCATGAAGAGAGCCATCTTGGATTTCCACTCAACATAGTTGGAAGATGTGAGCTTTAGATCCATCTGAACAGAGAAGGTCGAATAGTTGAAGAAGAATTCGAACGGGTGAATAAACTTGCAAAACAAGAGAAGTTTTTGCTGATGGAGAATGCTACACTTCGACTGAACACTACCTTAAGAACACTTGGCACATAGACTAAGTCCTTCACACCTGGATAGATCTCACTGGATTTCTCCAATGAATTCAAGTAATAGCACCAGGATTTGCTGTGGAAACTGAGAGGCTTCTGGTGCACAAGTGAAAGATAGTTGCTCACAGAAATGATGCAACCGCTGCAATGGCTGCAATTCGAATAGCTGCTTCCTGCTTTGATACCATGTGATAATTTGCAAGAGATCTAGCAACTGTAACAACTCACAATCAAAATCTCAAGTATGTTGCAAAGAAGAAGAGAAGAATGCACTCAATAATCACTCACAAACACATAATAATAGACAATGTCAATATCATACAATGGAATTATGAATGTAAAGAATGTAGTGCAATAATATGTGATGGAGCATCATATAGGATTCAAATTAGCCAAGTAGGGCATTCGAATTTGAGCTCAAAGTCTAGCTTGGATAACTATGGAGACATCATCCAGTCAGTAGTATCAGTCATAAATGGTAAGAGTCAGTCAAGTGTGTCCAACTGAGTTTAATAGAACCATCTAGGCATAAATCAGGGAATGGAGACTCCAAGGGGGGCGCATGAGGCTATCATAGGGTCAATTGGCACTCCAAAACTAGCTAACTAGGAGCTACAGGTAGTTAGGATGAGCAATGATTGGAGTAACTACTCAATCCATGCACTAACTGAGTGATAACTCCCGGTAGGTGAGATGAGGTGCCCTAACTGAGTGATAACTGAAGGTAGGTGAGTAAAGGCGCTCTAACTGACAGTGGTAGGTGATAAAGGCGCACTTGCCATGCAAAATAGTCAAGAAGGGCGCATCAGGTAGGTAGGAGGCCAAATGGGGGCTAAAGACAGGCTCTGGAGAGCTAGAAGCAAGCTCTAGGTGCTGGGGAGACAACCATGATGATGACTGGATGCATACAAATGCATGCAGTGGCATGCAAAATACAAAAATGATGGTGTGAATATTCCAACAAGCCCATCTGGCGTAGTGAAACTCTCAAGTAGCTTCACAAACCATACTAGTCCCCCACCACCGTGGGCTTATCGAGATCACCAACAATACCACTTATTCAACACTCTGCAACAATTTCAAGTTTATTTACTCTAACATGGATTGAATATGCCTTCATCCATGTCCCAACAGTATAGTCGAGTGACCCCTTTTGGTCCTTTATTGTTGTAATCACCATGAGCTCATCTCACGAGCATGGATATGCCTGCCTCATTTGTATGAAAAATATTCTTTACTATAGCTCCAACAATCGTCACCAACAATCTTCCCCCATGGGAGGACCCTATTGTCCACATATGCTTCGTTCTATAGAACAGGAGAGTAACACAAGAAAACATGATGCATTATCGGTTCTACAGTACCTTTTGAACCTCATACATAAGGGGGAATCTGTTAATGCCTAAATTTCGCACACATGCCACATTTCCGCGATTCTTGCAATAAGGCATCATTAACATAAAGAATGCATCTCACCACATGCATCCTTAGCAAATCCAAAAAGCAACATGAGTTCAAAATTCCCAAGAATAGTTAAAATAAGAGGTCGCGCGGTTGAACCATTGTTGACCCGCGCTACAACGCAGGTTATCATTTCATTGCCCGCGCGATACCAACGCGACTATTCCTTCGCTAGTAGCACTACTATCAAAACTGAGGGACCACCTACTTCCCGTGGTGCATTGAAGGCTCCATCACCTCCAATAACCCATATTCAACTCCTCAAACACTTGGTGGCATTAAATAGCCCCTTGCTGTACTTTGGAACTAGTTCATGGAGGATATTAGTTCACATTTGGATCTAGTTGTTTGTGGCCACCTATTGGCCTATATAAGAAAGCCATTGGCATGCATTTTGTAGAGAGAAATCAAGTCTAGCAAGGTTATGCTGCTAGATTTGTGTTGGAGCTTCCTCATAGTCCACCTCTTCCTGCCATTGTAATCATTCCCAAGCTCCCTTTCCACCTTCCTTCAAGGGGAAAGAGTTCCTCTCCATTATTCTATCATTGACTTAACATTTAGTTTGGACAAAAAAGGCCTCCCTGAGGGAGATTGTTGGCTTCCCTTGAATCCCACACCTCCTAGGTGTTGTACAACTTGACCATTGGGAAATACAAAAGTGGTTTGGCATATCTTGGATTGTTATTGGAGTTTGCATTCTCCCCCATCCCTTTCAATTTGCATTTTATCCATATTTCTTTGTTTTATGTGAATTGCACTAACAATCTATTGCAATATCACTTGGAGGACAACCACCAGCCACAACCAAGGGATCCAAGGACCGAGGCCTTGTTGCAGCCTACAAGGCCTAGTCCCTTACCAAGTGGATGAGTGCACACTTGTGCAATTTTTTCCACAATAGATACAACTCTTTGTGAAGAGTCAATAGGGTGCCCTTTATGGATTATATACACAGGATTTTTTTAGATTTGTAATCTATCTCATCATATATTATATTTTATTCCTATACTATGGATTCTTTTATGTTGAAATATCTATTTTGGATATTCACCTGACAAACTAGATTGGTTTTTATCATTAACTATATGTATTTCGTGGACACCATGTATTTGACATTATACAAGTATGCTAAGAAGAATTTTGGGTTTATGTTTCTAAGATTGTAGAGCCAGTTCTAGGTATTATAATTGCATGTAAATAATTGGCTAACAGGACTTCTCCGACCCTTTTAATATAAATATATTACCTGTTATTGTAAAAAAAAAACTCAATCATGGGAAGATTATAATTTTGCAATATATATGAATTTATAATTAATTTGACATTATAATTTGTGTGTGTGTGTGTGTGTCTGTGTTTTCAACATTATACAAGTATGCTAAGGAAGAATTTTGGGTTTATGTTCCTCTGATTGTAGAGCCATTTTTGGGCATTATAATTGCATGTAAAAAATTGGCTAACATGACTTCCTCAACCCTTCTAATATAAATATATCACCCATTTTTGTAAAAAAAAACTCAATCATGGGAAGATTATAATTTTACAATATATATGAATTTATAATTAAATTGAAAAAGTGGAAACAACAGTCTCCTACCTAGGTATGGAGAAATAAGAAATAAATGGATACTTATCATGCTATGATGAAGTGAATCCAAATCCTTTCTCCTTTTTTCTCATTCCTTTTGAGGTTCTTTACTAATCCACATGCCTTCAATGTGCCTTTGATCCAATGATTAAGAACATCTATTTCCTCCTTAATGGCTACATTTTTTAATACAGAGAAGGGTAGAGTATGCACACCTCCATAGATAAAGCAACCAAATTGTTGTGCGGAGGTCCCCCTTGTCCCACAAACAAGGGGGCCTCATACATCATTTTGTTGTATGACTATACCATGACCTTAAAAATAGATTATTATCATTAATTGTTTTATTCAAAACTCTGCAAGCATATTGGGCAAGTGGATACAAAGGTGCAAATTGGCATTCTTTTGCATGAGAATAAATTTTGTCCAAAACAATCTCTAGTCCAAGAAGTATCAATCCCATGTGATTGAGGCCCTTTATTGGCTCCATGTTCATTCTATATTTTTTACATGGAGAAAGGGTCTTCATTATAGAACTATCCCAAAATATTCCTATTTTAGGCATGCCAATTGTGCTCAAATATGACTAAATCAACTCAAGCACACTCTTGATCAAGTTTGACTATGTCAATAGGGACCTTGTAGGGTATAGCCCATGACGAGTGCGACCAAAAAATAATTGCATAGGTCAAATAAACCAAGGAAAATACACAAGCTACCAAGCCATTTACTACAACTCTGTATTAGATATACCACCCTATAATTTATAATGAAAATAAAGATTGTTTGGTATGCACAAACCAAAATCCAATAAAAACAATATGTTGTCATTTTCACTATTGAACCAAAATTCATGCAAGATCCACAAACAACTTTAATTGCTTGTTCATGTCTACAAGGACATAGAACCTTAATAGATGCCCTAGCATACAACCATCTTCATCGTCGAAATAAAAATCACACAAGATTTGCACATAGTTTCAATCACTTTTTCTTGCCATCTAACAATTGAACCTTAATAGACGGCCTTAGATGACACCATCTTCATCATTGAACCATCAATAGATCATGCACTAAATTGTACTCTAATGTTATTACAACATGAGATGTATTAACAAAACATTCATAAGCTATGTTTTCAAACTGATTCTACTTATGTATCATGGGATGTGGATAATATTCATATTGTCCATTGTGTGCATTAGTTGTACTTGCAATATCAGGTTCATTTTTATTATGAGTATTGGCTCAACTTGAGTAAGCACAATACAAATAGGAGAATTGGTTGTTTGTAAGGTCCACATTATTCCATATGGAGAGACAGACACCATTTATCTATGATGTCTCTAAACAAGCATGGTTTCTATGTAAAAGTTTTGTTTAACATAACTAGGACATTTGGTTGTTTGCATGATCTAGGTGGATATTGGTGGCCACCCACCTCTTCCATCGACCAAGAATGATTCTCCATTTTGCAGTTCTTTCTTACAGGCATTTAGGTCTTGAACTTTTGACGCATTTTTAAGGCCCCAAACAGTGTTTATTGGCCCTGTGACGACTTAGGGTTACCAAAAGCTTGCCTAAACCTCGACTAAAATTCTTTTCTCATTGATATCTTTCAAACGGGTTATCGTGAACCCCAAGCAGAGTTTGTATGTGGAAGTTGTGGCCTTAGGAAGTTGACATATCAACTAGACTCCTCACTTTATGTTAAAAGGCCAAAAACGAAAAACCTAGAGATCCAAAACCCTAACACTAGGAGATGGAGTGACGAATGAATGTGGGCATCGAGGAGTCTACTTGATATGCCAATTTCCCGAAGACACAACTTCCACATACAAATTCCATTTGGGGTGTGTGATACCTATTAGAGAGACATTGATGAGAAGAACAATTTCAGTCAAGGCTTGGGGGAGTGTTTGTCAATCCTAGGTCGTCGTAGGCCCAATAAACATTGTTTAGGTACACATAAATGCGATGGAAGCTTGGACTTGAAAAACCACCAAGGTGGAGTATTGTTTTGCATTAGTGGGAAATATGGGTGGCTAGTGATATCCACTTGGATCATCACAAGCTCCACCTTGTTCCATATGGAGAGGCGACCACCATCTAATATTTGCAATGCATATATAATAATACTAATTTCCATGTGAAAATTTTGTTTAAACTCTAAACATGGTATAGTTTGCTACATGATTTGGCTAACTAAAAAAAAGGTAACAAATCATTCCTTATCATACTTATTGATTCCTTTAGCTATGATTCGTTTTCGATAATAATTAATTTTATTATTATTATAATTAAAGAAGGAAAAACCTTTAATATTCAAGACTATCAACCTAACCTAATCTCAAGACCCAACACCTAGACAAGTATACAACGTCATTGACAAAACTTCACCACTAAAATAACCCGTTGTTAATATATAAGAAGACATGTTGCCTGCGAATCTTAAGGCATGTCCAAAAACATAAAACCTTCATCAATTCATTTTTAATTGACATTAAAGCATTAAAAGACACTTTCAACTTAAACAAGAGCTGCGAGCAGCATAGTCCCTGCCTTCAGAAAATATAGAAATTAAAGAAATGCCTTTACAAGTAAAACTTACTAGATTTTTTGGCAATAGGTGAAATTTGAAGGTTTAAAACCTAAAAGAGCTCAATTAGAGAGATTGAAGAAAACCTCTACCCTTCTGAATTAGAGATCCCGAAGCATGATCCTTTTATGAAATATCATAGCATGACATTTTTGTGGTACTTGATTTCAAATATCAACAACTTCAATTATGTGGACTTACACTGATTAAACATCAAGTAGAGATTAATTATTTAGCAAAGTAAACTTACACCAAAGCCATATCGCTTTTGAAAAGTAAACTTACAACAAAGCTTTTGTCCATTAATGACTTTTCGAGTTCTCTGTCTTTATTTGCCACTTGCCCCACCCTTCCAATAGGAGTATAATATTTTATTTGGACTTGTCAGTCTCTACTTATGGAGAAATGCATTAATGCTCACTTGCATGATTTCATTTATAGTTCGCTATAATAATCTCTTTTAACATGTAATAAATAAAAAATAAAATATATGTACATTGGTAAATATCACATTGAACTACTATGCATGGCATCAAACTCCTTTGAAAATGATTATAGCCTAATTGTAAAAGAGCACTTAGATTTTCTTATATCTCAATAGCTTTACACTTTGTAAATCAAATAAAATCCATGAAATATGATCGCACATTCAACGGAAGTGTTGCACCGCTATGTTTTATAGAGTGTTTAATCCATAGATAATAGCTTTGTTGAGAAATTAATTTAAATAAATTACCAGTATCATGGTTGCATGCGTTTGAACAACTTCAATACCCTGGGGCTTTTTCGATGCTGTTGCATAAGGAACACCTTATGTCTATGGAGGCAACAACACTTTACATTTTTCTGAAAAAAAATCTCCTTCAAAATAAAATACGGTTTGGGTAACGGTTCAAATAATTATGCAAAGCTTATGTCTTTAAAACTCCTTTTGCTTTTTGCAATGGAAAAAGGATGCCTGGAGATTCAAAGTTTCGATGACTCTTTGCTAGTTATCAATTGGGTAAATGAGATCCAGCGGTGCCACGACACTCATTTAGCTCCTATCCTGTCAAGATACAAAATATAAAATATGTTTTCACATACTTCTTCTGTCATCACGTCTATAGGGAAAGGAACAAGGACGTTGATTCTCTGTCTAAGGAAGGTGCACAGAAGGTGTTCAACTAGACATAGGACAATGGCACATTTTCGAGCTAAACAATTCAGAACAACATGAATATTATCATAGACCTTTCATAGAAGGGCCTGCACAACAGGAAGAATGATATATTTATCAACTCTATTATCATCTAGCTAGGTTTATGTTCTGTGATATGTGGGACTTTATGTCTCTCTTTGCATATACTACTTGCTCGACGCTTTCGGGTTTTTATCAGTCGCATGAACATCATCTGTTAGTTTTTTATTATATATGTTTATTGTCCAATTATGACTAGCATACCACACAATTGATGTGCAACATTTCTCTACAGACAATTTTTTTGGGACTTGTAATTGAACAGTTTGTCTAGTCTTTCTCGGTATCCCAGCTCTGTCATAGACATGGCATTTTTTGGGATCAATGTGCCGGTGGCATATCTGCATATTGTAATTTTGTTTATATAAATAAAGCTACAGATTTTTTCTTTGGAAAAAAAACACTTTAGTCATGTTAAGATATTAAATCTATTTCCATGAAATTAATGAAACAAACCAAAAACAATAGTCTCTGCTTGCAACAAGGACTAATAATATCAAGAAGAAAGTGAATATTATGTTTAATTCATTAGTTTGTTATCATAATCCAATTCCACTGAGTTAATAATAACTAGCTAGCTTAACCGTGTAAATTTTTTCGTAATTTAAAAAACATATTATTTATAAAAATATTAAAAATAATATTTATAATTCAAAGTTATATTTGTTTGACATTATATGATTTTTAATTAGTCGTAGCAATGATGAAGAGGAGGGGATATTAGGTATCTTGAGATACTTTATGGTTAAAATTGTCTTAATAGGTTATGGATGAACAACTGGGGCATTGAATGGAACCAATACATATCCAGACTTAACAAAGCAGGTATAAGGTTATCCAATAGAGATGATTTGTTGGTCTGGTATGCTAATATAGAGAATGGAACGATCACTGCGAAGACTGCCTATGTGTCCATGGTGAATTATAAGATTCCTATCCCTCGAAAATGGCGGGTGACAACATTGTGGAAATGGCACATTCCACACAAAATCAAATGTTTTTTTATGGTTGATATTAGAAGACAACATTATAACTTGGAGTAATTTAAAGCGCAGAGGTTGGATTGGTCCTGGTGTTTGTCCATATTGTCATAATAGCGAGGAATCTGTTTACCACTTATTTGTCTCCTGTTTGTTTACTAGATAAGTGTGGAACCGAGTTTGTTCTACACTTGGTATCATTACTTCTTGGGGGACAAAAGATCCGTAATCATCCTTTTCATCTTGGACTACTATTCAAAAAAGTCATAAGACATTACCAGCTTTTGTTCTGTGGTTTATATGGAAAGTGAGGAATGAAATTACTTTTGAAGACAAAAGAATCTCTCCTAATCATTTAGTCTATAAGATATTGGGCATGTATCAAGCTTATTCCTACACAAAGATTATGAAAATCTGTAAGCGACATATTTCGGGCATCATGGAGACATTCATTGCTACTGGATACTTTGATGGGGCGGCTTCAGAGAGAAAATGTGCAGGTGGTGCTTATCTGATTATAAATCAAGGCACTTCATCAAACTCAAATTAAACATTGGAAGCGGGTACCAATTCATTAGCATAAATTATGGGGCTGTGGATTTTACTCAAAATTGCTATAACCTTTGGAATCGATGCTTTGAGGATATTTGGTGATTCATTGATGGTGGTTAACTGGGCTAAAGGAAAACTTAGACGACTTAAGCTCCTCTCCTTCCAGCATTGGTGCTTGAGAATTTAGAATATTTTGGCCTCACTTTATGAATGGTCTATCGATCATATTTATAGAGAACTCAACGAAGTTGTTGACAATTTGTCAAAAGAAGCTTTCACAATTCAAGAGGGTTTTCTTCAGTATGAATAATGGATCGAAGACCAGCTGGAGTTTCAGGGGAACTTTTCCATTTTTGCAAATTAATTTCCTATTTTAGTTGTTTATCTTAGACTTTGATAGAACAATATAGTTATGGGCTTCTTTTTTGGACTAGTTTTCAGAGTGGCATAGTAGTTATGGATTTTTGATTTAGTGAGTAATTTTGTTTTTCAGACAGAATCTGATACTACGAACTTAGCATGGGGATGTACTTTTTTATTGCTATAATAACAAAGTAAAATTTGTTTCTTCTTGAAAAAAAATGTTATGGATAAGACTTAAAACTATTTTTTATTAGTTAAGACTAAGAACTTTGTTTTATGAGATGTAAGGAAATAGATTGACGATTCAAGGCCAAAGGTATCTAACAAGAGTGTAAGTATACCTAGACCATTAACGAATTATTTCATATAGCATGGTTTTCCTTTAATATAGTTATGGATTGTCTTTATAGGTTATGGATAAGACTTAAAACTGCTTTTGATCGGTTAAGACTAAGAACTTCGTTTTATGAGATGTAAGGAAATAAGTTGATGATCCAAGACCAAAGGCATCTAACAAGAGTGTAAGTATACCTAGACCATTAATGAATTATTTCATATAGCATGGTTTTCCTTTAATATAATGGTTTATTTGATGCTTTCTCAGATTTGAATCGTTGGTTGGCATGGCAGATTGGTGACAGATTTCAAGTGCAGGCCGGTGTTGACCCCTTAATTGGTCGTTCTCACTGTTTAAAACTATCACCTACTACAATCCGTGACATAAATTCCAAGGGCATTTTTTACCTTAATCATGCAAAGAAGGCAAAACCAGAATTAGATGGCGAATATTGGCTCTCGGTTGTGGATCATCGACTCGAATCAACTGAAGCTACATAATGGATTCGTATGTGGTGACTTTAAGGCATGCTGTCATTACTTTGATGAACACTAAAGACAATTTAATGTGGTCTTGGAATATTGCGTTGGGCCAGGTAACTACAAAACATGTTTATGCTTCCATTGCTTATGGATGTATTGATTACCAACCACTATGGTGGCATTGGCGCATTTGGCACCGACAAGCCCCTACTAAGATCCTCTGTTTTACCTGGTTGGACTTTAATAATAAGATTTTGACAGGAGAAGATTATTATAGAAGAGGTGGTATGGGCCCGATCGTTTGTCCTTTGTGCTTTCAGGATGCTGAAACAATTGACCCTCTTTTGGTCACTTGTTACAAAACTCAGGAATTATGGAAAGGTACTTCGCACAGGAAAAACCTCACTAATGGATGGAAAGCTGCTACTTTGGAATCTTGTTTATATAATTGGTTTGTGAAGGATGCACATGTTTCTCCCTTCCCACTTTTCTTCATATGGGGCATTTGGCAACTCATAAATTTGATATTATTTGAAAATGCGCAGTATCACTTTGGTATTGCCTGCAGCCTCATACTGAGTTACTTTGCTCCATTTTCATAGGGAAGATGGTTGGTGTTGAGCCCTCCTATTATTCCATATCAAACTCCCATTGGATTTTTTGATGGTGCCTCTCAGAGGGGAGCATGTGGCGTTGGAGCATATCTTCGCATAAATCTGGAACATTACTTTCTCCTCTGGTTTGGGTGTGGGAAGGGGAATAATACACATGCAGAGCTACTAAGCCCTGTTAGTTTTTCAAAATTTAATTTAAGATTATCTAGGATCTTATCTGGGAGAATAACAAGCACAACATTCAAACACAATAGACAAGAGACACAAAGTTTTTCCTCGGGGAAACCATAAAGGAGAAAACCCCACAACTTCCTCAGATATAGAATGAGCAACAATACAATAAACCCCAAAAATAGAAATG
This sequence comes from Larix kaempferi, assembly GCA_027924585.1. Taxonomy (NCBI): domain Eukaryota; kingdom Viridiplantae; phylum Streptophyta; class Pinopsida; order Pinales; family Pinaceae; genus Larix; species Larix kaempferi. Next base: position 22,300,863 of record BSBM01000289.1, read on the forward strand.
GTTTTCAGCACCTTCTCTCTTCTCCACTTGTGCGAACTTGTCCTCCTACTCACTTATGCAAACTTGATGAGTGAGTGAATGATCAAATAGAGAGGAGCACCCTCTCTATTTATACTTTACTTTCACTTGACTTTAACCCTAACTGGGCCAACTTCTCCTAGGAGAGTCCAATAACCCTCCTACCACTTGACTCAGTGCTGACTTCTCTAGGAGAGTCTAATAACCCTTCAAATACAATAATAACTTTCCCGATCGGAGGAATAAACCTCTCCGTCGGAAGTACAATAATAACATATGAATACAATATAAAATATACAAGTGAATATATTGAGAAGTTACAAATACATTAACATTCCCTCTTAAATAGGAAGGTATTCTCTTGACACAGTCATCAGCACAAGTCTTCGTCAAAGCTGGATCATCATTGTCACTGCTGCTGCTATCTTGACCATCAATCTCCAATCTACTCGTCATATGAAGTTATACATAGCCAATCCTTTTTCATGCTGGATGTAGGCCTAGCCTCCATGTAGATCTTCATCATCTCCGCGAGAAAGCCATCAAGTAGGTACATCTCATGACTTATTATATGCCACTGCAAAACCTGCAGGATCTCCCAGGACTGATTATATACCTCTGCAAAACCTAAAGGAGCATCCCAGGATTGATTATATGCCTCTACAAAACCTGCAGGATCTCCCAGGACTGATTATATGCCTCTGCAAAACCTGAAGGAGCATCCCATAACTGATTATATGCCTATGCAAAACCTGCATGATCTCCTAGGACTGATTATATGCCACTGCAAAACCTGAAGGAGCATCCTAGGACTGATTATATGCCTATGCAAAACTTGCAAGATCTCCCAGGACTGATTATATGCCACTGCAAAACCTCAAGGAGCATCCCAGGACTGATTATATGCATATGCAAAACCTGTGTACCCTATTGTCTCCTCATCATGTCCAAATCACCTCAATGTAAACAGAGCACCGTCCAGATGCACGTCACACAACACTTACATCACCCGACATGGGAGAACAAATCTACCACCACTCGGGAAAGGCTCTGGCCCTTACATCTACACCATGGGAAGACACACCTACCACCATGTGAGAATGGCTCTTGTGCATCTGCGTCTTCCAGACTCATCACTTCCCCCTGGAAGGAACCTCGATCTGGAATACACCAAGCTTCTCTATGAAGTACTTGAACTTCACTCTGGCTAGCGGCTTGGTCAACACATCGGCTATCTGCTCTTCTGTCGCAACATACTGGAGCTTCACTGCTCTTATCTGCACCATATCCCTGATATAGTGATACTTGATCTCGATGTGCTTTGACTTTTCATGGAACACCGGGTTCTCAGACAACTTCACACAACTATGGTTGTCGTAATATATACAAGTCGCATCCAACTGGAGATCAAACAAATTAGACAGTAGCTTCCTCAACCATACTGCGTCACAACTAGTCGAACAAGCTGCAACATACTCTACTTCGGCTGTACTCAGTGCCACACAGGATTGATTCCTGCTAAACCAAGAGATCACACCTGATCCTATACTAAAGCAACACCCCGAAGTGCTCTTTCTATCAATAAAACTACCTGCCCAATCCGAATCAACATAACCCTCCAGGTTAATCTTTTGATTCGCATCATACTTGAGCCCATAATCAACTGTAACCTTTAGGTACCTCAGAATATGCTTTGCAGCAATCAAGTGAACATGTCTCAGATTCGTCAGGAACTAGCTCAATGTGTTCACAATAAAGCAAATATCTAGTCTCGTATTCATCAGGTACATCAAAGATACAATCATCTGACGATACATCGTGGCATCAATCGACTCTGATGAAGCATCAGTCAATAGCTTTAGGTTCGATTCCATAGGTGTGGCCATGGCCTTACAGTCCGTCATCCCGAACATCTTCAGGATCTCCACTGCATACTTCCCTTGTCCAAGGAAGATTCCATCTGTGCTCTGCCACACCTCCATGCCTAGAAAGTAATGCATCATGCCCAGGTCCTTCGTCTCTAACTCGACAACAAGCTTCCTCTTCGTGTCTGCAATCAACCCATCCTCACCTGTCACAAGCAGGTCATCTACATAGAGTAAGACTATCATTGGGTTCCCTTCCTCAACCTTGTAGTAAAGGTTGGAATCCGCTCTACTCTTGGTAAATCCCAAACTATTCAGGAAGTTGTCTATCCTTCCGTACCACGTCCTGGGTGCCTGTTTCAATCCATACAAGGATTTCTTCAATTTGCACACATGAGTCTCCATGTCATGTGTCTCAAATCTGAGTAGCTGCTCCACATACACTTCCTCTTCTACTACACCATTCAAGAACGTTGTCTTGACATCCATCTGGTGTACATTCCACTTCATCACTGCAGCCAGAGCAAGTACTGATCTGATGGAAGTGTATCTGGATACAGGTGCAAATGTCTCCTGATAGTCTATCCCTTCTTTCTGGGAGAAGCCACGTGCCACAAATCTTGCCTTGTGTTTCTCTATGCTGCCATCTGCAGCATGCTTGATCTTGTAGATCCACTTGAAAGTCACAACAGACTTCCTTATTAGTCTCGGGACCACATCCCAGACATCATTCTTCATGATCGACTGGTACTCCTTGATCATGGAATCCTTCCATTCCTTCTTCTCAGCTGCTTCCTCGTAGTTGGAAGGTTCTTTGTCAATGATGTCACACAATAGGGCTACATAATTGGAGTATGGCCTCGGTCTCTTGCTTTCTCTGTGCATTCCTTCTGGAGTGCCATATCTCTCTGCATCTTGAATTGCCTCTTGTACCCATGCTGGTTTCCTCTTGTGAGAGTTATTCTCATGTGGTGGATCTACAGGTTCCTGTGGATCTTCCATCTCGCTTTCTTCATGATCTTCTGGATTTACATCATTTATTGTTGTATCTCGGATCCTGGGTACTTCTGGTTCTTCAATATCTTCAATAGGTAGTTTTATTGATCTTCGTCGCTTGTTCTTCGAAACAAATCTCTCTTGTAGGTGATGGTACACGATCTTCCCTACAAGACAAGTTCAATTGCATGATTAGAAACATCTCATAGTTTTCAGAACAAATTCTTACGCATAAATACATAGGTCATATAGTCATGCAATTATCTTAGCCAATGCTTCAATACAACATTCATCCATGTCCCGTAACTTTCTAGATGCCTTCCATTTCTACCATAACATTGTTAAGAGTGTGCACTACTCCCAACATGTCAGCAAAAAGGTTTCATTCTAGATGAGTAACAATGGAATGTTGTACAGTACCATAGGCCACTTACCCATCACATGCATATTATTAGTATATTGTTCATTAATGCAAATATCCTAATATGCATAATACACAACCTAAATCTAGGAACATAAGTATGTACATCATTGAACAATATTATTATAGATATATAAGAAATGACAATTCAAATACTTATCTTTGTTTGTTTGTTGGGTGGACTCCCTCTCAATCTTTGCTTTGCTCTCGTTACTTGGAAATGCCTTCTTCACTTTCTTTGCTTCGACTGGATTTTTGGAAGTCCTTCAACCGCTTTGCAATGGGTAGTGCTTTCTAGCGCACATGTGCAAGCCTTCGATGCCATAGTTCACTTGGCTCCATGAAGTCATGGACCAAGGCTTGTTCAGGTTGGCCCTTCAATTTGTACAAACCTCCCTCTTGCTCTCCAATCACAACTGCATCATCTATAGTCTTTCCCTTTGGCCACATAAGAACTTGTCCATCTACAAATGCAACCCTCATACCTTTAGCATCTAAAGCTGATATGGAGAGAAGATTCTTCTTTAATCCTGGTACAAACATGACATCTTTCATCTTCATAGACTTTCCAGAGTCTAGCTTATAAGAGGCTTCACCACTTCCTTTTATGGGATACTGGTACTCATCCCCAAGTTTCACATTGTGGGGTGACTCATGTTCAGATAGGTTCATAAAGGATTCCTTGAATCATGTCATATGTTTGGAAGCCCCACTATCTATAAGCCAATCATTGCTTCCATGTGTGACAGTGCTTGTGAGAGCTGAAATCAGAACATATTCTCCATCACTTGAAGAATCTTCACTGTCTTCTCTGATTCTCTTCCTCAGAGGTTCATCATCCTCTGCAGTGTGGACATGCTGTCTTTTATTGTTCTTCTTCTTCTTGTGGGAGCTACCTTTGTTCCTGGGACAATCTTTGGAGTGGTGTCCCTTGTCATCACAAGTAAAGCATCGAATGTAAGATAGATCTCTCTTGGTTCTTCCAGGGTTCTCCCTCTGACTCCGGTGATGGTGTTTACCTTCTTGTGATGAGAATGCTCCCTCTTGTTGTTGTTTTTCCTGGTGTGTGCCGTGAGAGCCTGGTATTCATTACTCATATTTTCTTCTCGAGCTATAAGTTGAGCTTCTTCTTGTGAGCATTCCTCCCACAGTCTACTGAATGTGATCAATTTCTTTCTAGCACAAATTCCTTGAATGAAGGAATCCCATGACCTAGGGAGACCATTCAAGGTGGTCATCACTATTTCTCCATTTTCTCCATTTTTTTCCATGGCTTCAAGTTGTTCCTTGATTTGAGAAACCCTTGTGAAGTAAGACTGGATGGTCTCTACATTTTGTATCTTCACATTCTTCAACTGGTTTCGCAAGGTCATCTTCCGATTTATATTCTTTCCTTCAAATAGCTTGGTCAAGGAATCAAACATCTCCTTGGGTTTCTTTAGAGATGACACATGTGGTATGAGATGGTCCTTGATAGAATCTGCAATGATTATCTTAGCCTTAATCAGGTTCTTCTTGTGTAAGGCTTTAGCCTCATCTCCCTTTGAAATTGAAACCTCTTCATTCACATAGGTGTCCAATTCATTCTCTTCTAGGACAAGCCCAATCCTATACTTCCATGCTCGGAAGTTATCAGCCCCTTCAAGCTTATCCTCAAGCTTGGTGTGGTGAGACATCTTTAATTAGTACTTCAAATGGAAATAGAAAAGATTTAGGTCTTACCACTTGACTCGCTGAAACTGGATATGGAGTTGGATAGGGTTTGACAGAGAAACCCTAAAAATTCAAACTTGGAATTTGAAACTTCTGTCTAGATAGAAAGATGCACTTGACTGAGGCGAGCAGGCTGGTATACTTGGATTTTGAAAATTCCAAAAATTGACCCCTGAAAATTGACTTGCGAATTTCAGATCTGTAGTTTCTGGTCTTTTCTGGTTTTTTGGTCTAGAGTCAAACTAGGGTTTGACTTTTACCAGGGTTCTACCCACTCAAAAAATTCGATCTTGGTCTCTAAATTTCGATTTTGCGGAGGAGAACAATCTTGTGCTGAGAGCACTCCAAAATTCCACTTCTGTGAAAAGCCCTAATTTCTCGCAATAGTGACAGGCCAAAAAATGAAAATGCTCGGAATCAATTTCTGTTTTGACAGAAATATGCGCCTTCCTTAGGTGAGTTAGCCTAGCCTCCTTTTGCTGATGATTTGTGGAGAGAAACCCAAAAAATTAAGAAGCCCTAGCTTCCGCAGCTGCACAATGTCTTCTTCTCAGGTTAGCTCTGATACCATGCTAGTTTTTCACAATTTAATTCAAGATTATCTAGGATCTTATATGAGAGAATAACAAGCACAACATTCAAACACAATAGACAAGAGACACAAAGTTTTTCCTCGGGGAAACCATAAAGGAGAAAACCCCGCAACTTCCTCAAAGATAGAATGAGCAACAATACAATAAACCCCAAAAGTAGAAATGGTATTCAACAGCTTCTCTCTTTTCCACTTGTGCGAACTTGTCCTCCTACTCACTTATGTGAACTTGATGAGTGAGTGAATGATCAAATAGAGAGGAGCACCCTCTCTATCTATACTTTACTTTCACTTGACTTTAACCCTAACTGGACCGACTTCTCCTAGGAGCGTCTAATAACCCTCCTACCACTTGACTCATGGCCGACTTCTCTACGAGAGTCTAATAACCCTTCAAATACAATAATAACTTTCCTGATCGGAGGAATAAACCTCTCCGTCGGAAGTACAATAATAACATATGAATACAATATAAAATATACAAGTGAATATCTTCCGAAGTTACAAATACATTAACAAGCTCGTGGGGGTTTCTCTTTTTCGCACATAAAGAAGGATTCTTACAATACAGATTTTGGGCGACTCTATGGTGGTGGTTGATTGGATAAGCGACAAGAAACATCTACACGTCACAATGTTGGAGCAATGGAAAGCTCGAACAATCGAACTAAAGCAAACATCTCCCTCGATCAACTTTAGGCATATATATCGCTCATATAACAAGAGGGTCGATCTTTTATCCAAGATGGTCATTGGATTACATAAAGACATTTTACACTTCAAGAAATACAACAGAAACCAACTGATTAGAGAAGGACACTTCCTTATATACTAATGTGGGATTTTTGCTTTGGTATTTTATTTTACACTCTTTTGTCTATTAGGGTCTGATATGCAGAGGCACTTTTGTCATCTTCATTATAGTATTTTTGATTAGTCCATAAATTGAACAATAGATTGTAATGGTTTTGTAATTATAATTATAGTGATCATTAATGATATATAAGAATTAGTTGGATACAATGTGGTGAACCCTATGTGAGGAATAAGCGCAGTTTATAGTTTATTTGATTAACCCTATAAATTGGGAAATATACTTTCCCAGGAATAAGTGTAGTTTATAATTTCTATGATTCACCCTATAAATAGAGAAACTTAGTGATGAATCAAGTCAAATTAACAACAACTATTGATAGTGGTATTCATTATCACTTTAACAACAACTAAATTATAAATTAAAAAATATAAACAAAATTATTATGGAAAAGGCAATTTAATATTCTCTCTTTGGTGGAAGTGAACAGTTCCTTGTTTTTAGTTAAAAGACTATTTTGGAACTACTTCTATAATCCAGCAATCAGAATTACTATGTACTTTTCGATTTATATATAAATAACAAAAGAACGATCTTTTTTCTCCCTTGAAATAAAATAAAATTCTCTCTTTACAACGATGGTAAGAGAGAAACGCAACGATAGTAAGAGAGAAGCGCAGGTTCTATTTACTGTCACCTGACGTGTGTTCAGCCCCTTTCTGAAAAGTCGTGGAACGATCGGGAACAGGCGCGGAGACTTCATTAATATCCGTAAATATTCGACTTCATTAGCATCCATAGAAGGGAATGAGAAACTAAAACATCGATTTTAGCACTTCCGATCCAATGCTATTGATCAAAATTTTCCTTCTGAAATTTGTCAGATGTTCATTTTCATTTTCGAAACAATTTTAAGGTGTTTGCCTTGCGATAACCCTTTAAAACAAATTTCTTTTTGTTTTGTTTACAATTTGAACCGCGAGTCCATTTTTCTTTGGCAATTCAGTGCTACTCGAATCACATCAGAAAACTACGCGATTTAGTATATTTACGGAGGTGATCAGAACAGAAAATCCGATTCAAAGTAAATCTATCCATATTTATTTTGCAAAACAATGCTTAGGTTATTTTGGAAGGCAGGGATTCAGTATGTTATACCGTTTATTACACCGTGACAATTTCTTTAAATGCTTATGCAGGAAGCTTACTCCTGAAACATGCTGCATCAAATTGACTTCAGTTGAGCCAGGGAGTTGGGATTCCAAAATAGTTTAGGATTTCCGCGGCTCGAAATGGATTCTTCTCCTAAAACTTCCCGAAGGTCAAAAAAATATCAGTACGACGAGCAAATTGCTTTAAAGGATGACATCTACTCAACCGTAATATATAAATCGGACGAGCCTGGAGACGTTTACTCCACGGTTGTTATACACGAAGACTCAGAATCCTCTGAGAACGGAGGGAGTAATATTGGGATTGATGATTCCGACGACATTTATGCAACCATGATTTACAGAGAACCGGAGGAAGATGCTTCTCTGCCTCCTCTGCTTCAAAGAGTACCTAAGGATTTCGATGCAGCACACGTCGACGAGGAAGATGATATTTACTCTACAGTTGTAGTCAAATCCGAGGAGCCTTCCTCCTCTTCTGGCCTGCATTTTGGCGGAGGAGGCCGAAGTTCCCGAACAAATTTATCCAGTAGATACACTAGACCGTCGGTTACTAGCAGTGGTAGAAAGTTCATTAAAAATGAAGAGAAAAGTGAGCAAGAAGATGCTTATTCAACTTTTCTGGTTAAGTCTGCGATAAGTCCTAGAAGAGAAAGTCCTAGAGCTTCTGTTCCTGCTGATAATGTATATTCAACCATGATTCAGAATGATGATATATATTCTACAATGATCAGGAAAGATGATATGTATTCAACAATGATACAGAAAGATGACGTGTATTCTACAACGATACATAAAGATGACGAAACATTTTCCACTATGGTTCACAGGGGCGGGGATTCATCTTCTTCTTCCATAGGTATGGCAGTTCAGAGCATGCGGAAATCGAATGAAGTCTCTGGGATCTCCAAGAGGAAAGATCCGGAAGGAGCCAATGGAAGAAAAGGGAGATTACAGCACACAAAGAAAAGATCGAGTAGTCCAGTTCCAGACAATGTAATCAGAGAAGATCCGTCTACGAAGTACGAGTTGCTTGATGAGCTTGGTATGTTGTCATTTTGAAGCACTTTTGCACTGTGAGAGGTTTTGTTAAAATTTCTGTTTAGCTGCCCTTCTGCAACAACATTGAGTAAAAGTTAAAACTTTTTTTATTATTCTCTGAAATCATCTGTGTCAGTAGCAGTGCATGATCTTAGAGTCTAGGTTTCACAGTTCTTTAGATTTTGTGAATTGCTTGAGTTTTATGCAAAATTGTTTGGTGAGTTGTTCCTTTCCTCTTTTCAAGTTTACAATTCTATAAAGCTCTTCTGAGTTGTCGAAGGGCCTTTACCATATTTTTAGTTAGTAGAATGGTTTTTTCTTTGACAGAAACGGATATAATTTGTATTAAATTTGGCTGCGGCCGAACTGTAAGTCAAATTAATACAAGGCTTAAAGAGCAAATCTCTCACCAGTGCTTCAAAATGTCCGAAAAATTCAAAATTGTAACCCAATAACTGTGCTAGCTCTGCTGTCTTAGAATTATTCCTATGGACCTGACTTGTATACTGCCTAATAAACTGATTCAACAGTAATACTATTTTTGCAAAACATTACAAAGACCAAACATTACATAAAATCATGTCCATCAAGGGTTTCTTTCTTGATACCAACCTGAGAGCTGGCTCTCTGTTCAGTTAATCCCATTTCTATGTCGCCCTCCCGGCTTTGGCCTTGCTACACTTTCTCTTCCTCATTTATTTTGACTGCTTCATATTTGAATGCACCAATGGATAAATTGGGAGGGGGAACCTAAGATTGCAAGATTCCTTCAGACAATTGCAACCCGTCTGCAAGTTTAGGGACCATTTCATGCATAGAATCAAATTTGGCCTCCAGAACTATATACTTTTTGCCATGGCTTTTTGTGAAAACTGTGAACTCATTTACTTTTTTCGTATGAGCCTCCAGTTGAAGAGACGTGCCAAATACACCTGGCACTCACATCTCCTCATACCTCTTCGCAAATCTGCTGTCTCACATAGCATGCATCTCATTCAGAGAGACTGGCAGCTAGCAATGGCTCTAACACAATCAAACTGTTCCCTATTCAAACTGCTCCAGACTCCAAATTCAAACCACTCCCTATTCAAGCTGCTCCAGGCTCCATGTTCAAAAGACCCAAGTCAACATTGCCAGTCTCCACAGAAACCCCCTACCTTCTCCACAAAGGGCGAGAGATCCAACCCTGTAATTCAGTCTGGGGGAAGAGGTGTGGCCTCTGCAACATTTTCAGATACCAACTAGACCCTACAGAACGGAATTCCAGTATAATTTGCCACACCTCGACTAGCTGCAAGCGCCAAACAGAAAACAAAGAACAATATCCCAATCTCTGGGCTAATAAAACCACATTCACATCTTCATCCCATCCTTCCTGTGATCTCAATGTTCAACGCAAGTGAGAGTGAATAAGGTGGTACGTCTGCCCATAGGGGCTTTAATGCTCTTCATGTCTCCAGCCTCGTGCTGCAGCACTTGTCGCTGCAATTCGCTAGCCTTGGGACTATGGTTATTGAATTATAAGTCATGGGAGGTGGGACAAGATCAGTTACCCCCGATTTATCCTTATCCTACCAACCTCTATTGCCACAGCTTTGTTGGCTTTTAAGTCTGCATAGAAGTTATGGACTCTCAAGACGTAAAAAAACACAGTACTTCCATAATTTTCCATCAGTGCTTGAGGCCTTTGGATTGGCCTTCCCATACAAATTTCTCAAGAGGTCGTGTGGCAGTGCATATGGCCTATTATTATTGTAGAGTCTCCCTCCAGAGTGATGTGATCTATCCCTCTGATCTTAAGCAGAGACAATCCCTGATATAGTGCCAGTGTGTCTGTCTCATTATGGGTGGTGACTCCAATCCCCAAGCAAAACATAGTTCCTTATTTTCTTTGGGATCAAAGATGATCTCCCCCATGCCTGCGTCCCCTTTTAGTTAGTAGAATTGTAATCCTACATTTAACTCTTATATGGCGATATGCTACTGGATAGCTTGATTTGTAAGCAATCTACTGACAAAATAGATTTTACCTCTGATCAAACCGTGGAGAGAATATGACTGGGAACCTGAAACCTTTGGGATATAAGCAAATGCAACAGAGCATAGCGAGTATTATATAATAGCTTTTCTAATTGAGAAACTAGTTCAGGATTCTTGCAATTGTGTACCTGAATATGTTATTTATGTATATTTATTTTCTGTTCTACAGAGAAAGAGACATAGTAATACATATTGTCATATGCGCAAACATCTGTGACATTCCAACAGGCAGCATTAAATTCTGATTTGCTATTTTTTCTGATCAGTCACTGAATGTCAAGTTCAACATGCAGCAGTAGTCCTGATTTGCAAACTTACATACATGATGCTGAATTCCATCAAGTGATTGTGAGGTTAATCAGTTTCTGTTACATGAGGGTTTAATGAGTACAACGTTCAACTTGGGTTGGTCTTGAATGAGAGGTTGACCAGGCTTTGTGACCATTATCTTATCACTGCCTCTGACAATATGAACAGAATCTCTGATGATTTTATTTTTGCATTCAAGTGATATTTTCCTGACTGACTATGGGGTAAACATGGTGGTTTCTCTTGTTACTTCAGGAAAAGGGTCTTATGGAGCTGTCTATAAAGCTAGAGATCTCAAAACTTCAGAACTGGTTGCCATCAAAGTGATCTCTTTATGTGAAGGGGTTGGTTCTTCAACCTGGGATTTATGTCAACACTGGAAGTAGTGAGATTATTTTTCTAGAGTGATACATTCTAGCTCTCTTATCAAAAGTATTTATAGTGGTAGGTTCGTTTACATAGAAGCAGCGAGCTTACTCTTTGCCTTCTTGAACTGTTGCCCTATAAAGGAGGAGGGCTATGAGGAGATACGGGGAGAAATTGAAATGCTACAGCAATGTAATCACCCGAATGTAGTACGGTACTTTGGAAGCTATCAGAGTGAGGAGTATCTCTGGGTATGTCTGAAACTTTATACATGTTTATGCTGATTTTACTGTATTTTCTTTCTTGTGCTTTGGAAACTTGTAAAGATAAATATATTTGTTGTGCTACTTTGTTTCTCTTCTGCTATCAATGGCAGAGATGGAAAAACATACTTAGAGAAACTATATTATTTTCATGAAAACTCTCAGCATTTTTATCTTCAAATAATGAATGAATGTATCTGTCAACACAAGACAAAATTAGGTCTATGAGATTTATATACAAGCAAAATAAAAGCATGAGTGTTGTGACTTATAACTCTAAGGAAATATTTGTTTAGTCGTTGACTTTTTTTTGATGATTGTTTCCTTGTTCGAACTTTCTGATTGTCTAGACCTTCATTGTGGAAGACCTCAAAAGGCTCTGAATGCTGTGATGTTCTTGAATTTTCTTTGGATGCATACTTGTGTCTCTTTTATTATGAAGTATAATGCTTGTCTTTGAATCCTTTCCAATTGCAGGTGTGACATACAAATTCATTAATTACATGCTGACAGCTGTTCCTGTTTCAAACAGATGGTGGGCAAATAATGTTGAGTTGAACTAATTGAACACAAATCCCTAGTTTGTATTTTTTTAATACGTAGAACTAATATTATTATTTTGAGACTATAATTATAAATAGATAGAAAGCTTAATACTTGATAAATAGAAAGGAGGGAACAAGTAAGAGAATCAGTTGGGCTTTTGAAGTCTGCTACATTTATTTTCCAAGGCGATTTGTCCACTTCCAACTGTTCCAACTGGTGAAGCTTCCACATGGCGATGGTTGGGTTCCAAGGAGGGAGTCCACCTTATTATGATGATAGGTGGGGGCTGTTGAACATTAATAGGATAGGAAGCAAGAGAAAATATGTAGAGAGGAGGAAGGCGGGGTCTCTCATTCATTCTGGGAAGGCTCTCACGAAAATAGAATAGTGAGAAAGAGGAAACCAAAAGAGGAGAGAAAAAAGGCAGAAGAGAAGAACAGGAGACAAAAGACAAGAAGAAGATAGAGCCAGAGGAGCTTGAGAGCAATTGCTGGGTAGAGCAGAGAGGAGTCTGCTCCAGTAAAAAAAATTATCAGTGTGAGGTGAACTGTTGGGTAGAACAACCTACAAGGCTACAACTGTTCCAATACAGGTAGAACGAAAGGGAGGAGCTGAGAGAAACCTCCAAGGGCATACGAGGTAGCAGAAATAGCTGTAGCAACAGAGAGCTAAGGAAGAAGGCTTTGAAGAAGGGAAAGACTTGAAGAAAGAGCCAGAAGTGGAACCTACAATTACTATGGGAAAAGAGGACCAATTGTAGCAAGTTCCACGTGTTATCACCTATTTTGTACAAATAGTTGAAACCTTATTGAGCCGCCAGTGTTGGAACACATCAGTGTTCACTTCCAGAGTATCTGGGTTTTAGATTGCAGCAGTTAGCCAATTTTGGATAGCCAGTTTTTGTTTTTAGTCGATATGACCATGGCCCCATGGGGGTTTGTAATAAAGTGTACTAGTAGGATTTTGAGTGTCTCGGTCCCCAATGACTTGATTAAGCAACTAAGGTATTCCAGGGAGTTTTTTCCCTTGTCAATTATACTTTGCCTCTAGCTGAGCTATAATCAATGAGGTTTTCTCCTGCTTCCTCCAAAGCTGGAATGCCCGATTTTGAAAATTTTAGCCATGGGGGGTTATTAGAGTCCAACTGATGTATATAAGCCTACTAGACACTATTAGAATAAGTGTCGGTCATGTCCTAGGGCTAGGTCCATAGAACCCTCAGAAAAAATTTCGAAATTTTTTTATTGGGTCCGTCGAAATTTGGGTTTTTAATTATTTTTTAAATTTAATAAATTTCTCTATAGTTTAAATAAAGAAATATCAATTTGTAATAGGTCAGTCATCCGGGATCCGAATTCAGTGATTGAAGGCTCCAGACTTAAGCCAAAAATCATTCATGATCCCCGGACCAGTTTATCCTAAGTTCCGGATGTCATTTAGGCCTCATAATTAATATTTTCTCTAAAAAATCTATTTACAGAGAAATTATTAATTAAAATAATAAATTTGAATATTTTGGAGAAATCCAAATCTCTTCAAAATAATCATAAATGAATAAAGTAAAAGGCTAAATGACATGGCATTAGTCATTAATAAAGATTCCAGTCAACTCCCAGTGCTTTTAGTGAGTTATCTAGTCACCAGCAGAAGATCCTCTTGGAGAAATTCGCCCACCTTCATGCAAATTCGTTTTTGGTGATGTGGAGGTTCATTTAATGGTTAAGTGAAGTGCAATAAAGGAAAAGTGAGCGCCCTCCTAAAGATATGCAATCACCAAGACTTGGCTTCTTTACAAGTCGAGTTAGCACCTACCACAACTCATACTTGATCTCCCTTGAAGCTCACGTCATCCTCTTGAAAAGCTCACGCATATCTCTCACATCCTCACATGTTTACACTTGGAGGCATGCCATTTGAGGGTGATACTACCAAGGAGGGGATGGGGGGCGCCTTGCCTAGGTGGAGGCCACCTCCCCACCTCTACCTACTTGTATTCAATACAGAACTGCGAGTTGTCTTTTGTCTATGGGTTGGAGCTCCACTCCAAGCTCTGGGATCGAGTGGATTGGACTTTTTGACTATGTTATTGGCTCTCTTCTAAGCCAATTCGAATTAGGGTTTTGGCATTGAGTTTTGTTATATAAGAGAGGCCATTTGGGCTTTCTCTTCATGGAGATTTTGAGCATGAACACTCTGCCAAAATACTATTGTAATATTTGTTTGATTTTTTGAATAATATATTGACTTTGGAGGTCCATACAAGAGCTTTGGGGTTGTCTTTCACATTGCTTGGTGATATTCATCTCACCCTATTTCTTATCTCAAGTTTTGCAATATTTAATATATGTTCTATAAATCATAGAAGCGTATTATTCGGTTTAATTTGTTTGATGTTTAAGGGTTTTGTAGGATTCACATAAGGTAGAGAATGACTTGGAGATCAAGTTGCTCTTTGCATTCCAATGGTTATTAGCACCCAATCGAAGTTGTCTTGCAGGTTTCCAAAAGATTCTTTGTACAAAGAGAAGAAACACTTCTAAAGAGTTTTGGCCTCTTCCTCCATCAACAAACACTTTCAAAACAACTCTTGGTTACTTGTCCTTTAGCTTACCTCTTCAAGCCCATCTCCATTAGACTACCCTCACTCACCCATTCGTTTTGCCTTTTCTCTCCTCTTCCATTCATTGTTTTTTGCCCTAGATCTACCTCCTCCCGTCATCCATTCGTTTTGCCCTTCAAGCTCCTCTCATCTCTTTCATCTTTGTCTTCACCATTCTCCCTTCTCCTTACCATTGGCTCCTCTCGTCCACCTTCCAAAAAAGAGCCCTAAAAACACTAAAAGCACAAAAACGATTTTGCTTGGGTTAAGTTTTAGATTCTTTCTTAGTTTGCTTCACTTTGTTAGAGTTAGTTTCTTCAATAATTAGATCTCATCTTATTAATCAATCTCATGCATTGAAAAGTTAATCTTAGAGCATTCTTTGTTTAACTTTAGTTTCCATTTGAAAGATAGAAAATTTTTCATAAAAATATCTTAAAATTTTTATACTTTAGATCTCTTTCCCATCACTTTTTAGGAGTTTGTTGTTCGCTGGTCCATTTTCACATATTAAAATTTTTAAACCAAAATCTCATGCTTTTACATGTTAGATCTTAGTTTTCATTTTCTAGACTTAGTGGTTTTCAATTTCGCTTGATTTCTAACGTTTAATGGGTGCTTGTTGAGTGTTTTTTCCAAGCTTGTGTAGGTCTCTTTGAAAGAGAAGACAAACTAGTGAGCACATTCGAAGAAGAGCAAGTACATTCAAGGAGAAGATCCAAACCAAGCAATAAATCAAGAAACAATCTCCTTTTGTACTAGCCTTCAAAGGCTTCCAGGTTTTATTGCAATAATTTGTTTATCTCACGTTTCTCAAAGAAGACCTTTCAAGGGTTAAACTCCCAAAGGCAATTGTATAAAATTAATAAAAAGTTCAAGTGGAGGAGGCCTCCACTTTTTGGGTCTTCTTCCCCATTTGGGGAAGAGTGTTGTGGTTGGTTAGCTTAGATCTTTCATTTCATGCTTTAGATTAGTCTTTTATTTCATTTTCGTACTCTCTTCCAAGTTTTGAGTTGAGGCAGTATCGGCAGGACCACATAACTTTGTGGTTACTCTTCTTTCCCTGTTAGTTTCCTTGGTCGAAATTTCAGCTAGCTGGAAAGTTCTCAAGTGCTAGCGATTCTAGTGGTCAACCTTGTTCGGAGGAAGACCCCACCTTAGAGTAAATTTGTTTGGTAGAACACTAAATTTTGCTTTCTGTTATTTTTAAAAGCATCATAATATCTTGTTGTTAGTCATTTTTTCTTATTTTAAATCCATTTAAAAAGTTCCATTTATTTCTTTAAATTTTCACAACTGCTTCTACTTGCAATAAAATAAACAAAGCCTCTTGAACTTGGCCAAATCCAAGTCAAGAGCACTCTCTGTCGGAGAGCATTGTAGACTTGCATTTTCCCCTTGCATTAGGCATATTAGAGTAGAAAAGTTTCTTGAACTGTGATCTTAAGACTAAGTCAAGAGCGCTCTCTATCGGAGAGTTGAACTGTGCTCTTAATAAATAAAATACTTCAACTCACAATCCCCTTAATTAATTTACTTTGGTTGATTGTCCAACACCCGTATGCTCTGCCAACCTGAAAGGGTTGGACTAGTACTCAGAAAGGTGACGGATTTGCTAATTTTACAAGTGATAATCTAATTAAAATTTTACCCCAAAACCAAAACCAGCGTCAAATCATTGAGGTTGCTTCCTGAAACAGGTGGTGCCGGGAATCCATTGTCAGACTCGAGGGTGGTCAAGCCATTGTACACTTATCCTCTGAATCTGGGTGCTCCCGACCTATCATCTAAGAGGTTGCCAGTATTTTTCCTGGTTAGGTTTACTCTTTTGATATCCTTGTTCTTAGCTTAATAATCAAGACCATTAAATATTGAATTTACAAAGATAATCTGCATAACGATCTCACGAACAACACTTTTTCAAGACCCACACATTCAGCATCACAATCTTTACTTTTCTTTGACTCCATAAGGCACTGGTTATTTAAAAGTTTATATCTTGATTAGGACCATTTGTCCTTGTGTGTTTATTTTCATATTGTGAATGCTTTAGTGATTTATAAAATCTTGAATCGTACTGCCATCTTGTTATCTTATCTCGCAACGTGGATTGCTTATTATCTGTTGTTCATCTTTACATATTTTTGGTCTCATCACAAGAAAACTTCTAAACAACACCCATCCGTATCACTTCACACTTAAAACATTATAAAACAAGAGCCTTAGTGAAACTCTTTGTAGGGACTACCCCCCTTGGCTTCGTTAGGAGTTAGCCTAAACGGAGGAGCTGGGATTCAGGTGACAGTACCTGGCTCATTGCTTGCCCCCAAGGCCACACCTCTCCCCACTTCCAGTGAGGAAGATAGCTTTCGACAGATTTCCACTACCGGTGTGCAATCTGGCGGACAACACCACGCAACGAATTATCCCATTGATGGGCTGATTTTATAATTTGAAGAAGAGAAATCTGTTGTGATATTGGTAGTTGATGTAAGCCAAGTGGATACTTAGACCAGTGGGCATTTAGTGAGGAAGGGCTTGGCCTTGTTGTGTAATGTTGTAATTTCTGTAACAACAAGAGTAATTTCTGTAACAAGAGCCCGTAAAGGATGTATGCATGTGTAATTCTGTTCTGAGGTCAATAGAAAGAAATAGGGTTTATTTGCCTCCTATTGTTAGTGCATGCATGAGTTTTTAATTGCTTCCTTGTTTCGTTTTAATTGTTTGTTTCTTGTGGGAGTGCCTTGCATTCTAACTGTGTGAAACCGTAAAGCGTTGAGTGCAGTGTTGTATGGAACAGTTATAGCAGATGAATGACGTAGGTGGAGGTGAGTTTGTTCTGTGTCGTTTGGTATCAGAGCAGGTTGGGTTCCTGCTGAATTCAACTTCAACCAAGAGAAAGGCCTGGCTTGATGCTGTGAGAGAAACAACTCCAGTCAAGTTTGTTGGTAGAGTTGTAGGGAGAAAGGAAGAATTAACTCCAACAGGAAGTTGGGTAGATGCTATTGTGAAGTCAAAGTGCTCATAGTGAAGGGGGACCACAGTCAAGTGGGAAGTTGAAGGCAGATATGATGTCTGTGTGTGTGTTTTTTTTAAATACAATTCCAACAAGAAAGGAAGGACGGATTTAAGAGTTGAGTTGCAATTTCGAAAGGAGAAAGCGTACAAAGGGGAAACCAACCCTTGAAAAAAGAGGAGCTGCTGGTAGAGGAAATGAATATTGGACCTCATAGAGAAAGGAGGTGAGAAAGTTTTATAGACAACTAGAGGCCATGGAGGAGGCACTGGGAGTTAAATCAACAAAGGAGATCTAAAGTCAAGTTCATAACAAATAAATTTGAAATTGAGAATGCCTTGCATGAGGAGGTGCAGTGGTTGTTCAAATGAATTAGAGCCTCGGAGAAGGGCCAGAATGAAGATGCTAAAAGAAAGAAAGTGGCAAAGACAAGGGTACGACAACTTGAGCACAAAACTGTGAAGGAGTTGCTAGTTGAAGATAAGATAAGATAATTTTATTAATGTCCAACAAATGACCACAAGAGTAGGTCAATGGGACTAGATGATACATCCAGTATGAATACAATGTGGGAGTACAAATGCAGCTCCTAGAAAGTGCCGAAGCTCATGTGTGGCTTCTCATTCATGTTATTATGTTGATTTATATGTGCTGGATGAAAATATTTTCTGCTAAGGATTCCCACGTTGGCTGCCAGCTTCTTTGGAAACAGAATGCTTGAAACAGGTTCTGTCATTTCATCTTTCTGCCGTTTTTTAATTTTATGGATCTGCATCATTGTGATAGATCATTCAGAATAAGGTTTTTTGTGTTGGTAAAATTCAGAAATTGAAAAGGCATTTAATTCGATTAGCATATGCATAACTAGGAGTACCCCAGAAAGGACCCTAGAATACACATTTCAGCCATATAGTTCTGCTGTCATTTAGATTTCTGTGTGTAGTTACAGCAGTGACCCATTTTCACTCATTTCAAGCCCACCTAGAGCTCACATTGACCCCATATCCCCTCGAAGATAGCAGGCACTGGTCTTAACCTTGTCAACCACCATAAATCAATTAATAAAAATCAAAATACGAATCTGTGTTGCTAAGATAAATTTTCAGAGCACTGCATTTATGATATTGTTATATACACTTTAGTTTTGGTTTTAGCTAGACCTAGGGCTTAGCCTGGTCAGATATTTACCTAGATAAGATAAGATAATTTTATTAATGTCCAACAAATGATCACAAAAGTAGGTGAATGGGACTGTGTGATAACCCGTAACATGATGTCAATACAAAGTGGGAGCACTAAGGTGGCTCCTAAATAAATATAAAGCAAGATGTGAAACTCTATCCTAAAGCCAAAAAGAGCTAGCTCCAAAGATGGAGAGCCAACCCAGGAGAGATAAGTACAAAGAGAGCTGATACCAAAGAAAGATGTACAAAGAGAGTGGGTTTGGGAACTGTGATACAAAAATGGAGAATATGTCAGGGCGTACTGGAAGCACTGGAGGTGTCTCTCCTAACATCTGAAGCTGAATGAAGAAATCTCGAGATACTAATCTGTCTGAAAGAAGAACTAGAAGAATGGAAGAATTGGAAGAAGAGCTATAATGAGTAGTGTGTCACCGCCGAGGATGGGGAGCTTGCTGTTGTGTCTGGACATAGTCAGCCGGTTGTTGGGGTAGGGTTGAGGCTGGCCATGTTGCTGGGGTCGGATGGACGTAGAGGCGGTCTGTTCTGTCCTAATCGATCTGTGTTCAGAAACAGTACCATCCTTTGTCGGTCTCTTGGTGCCCCTAGAGGAGGGGTTCACCAAAAAGAAGGAAGTAATCTGCTGAGTGGAGGCTGGTCTTGACTGCGAATGTTGCGAGGAGAAGGGATTGGAGTTGGAGGGCCTCCTGCAAGTATAAGGCCAGAGTATAGTTTCAGTTTTCTCCTTTTTCTTATATGGGAGCTGCTTTTCCACTCCCACATTGTACTCACACCGGATGTATCCTTTAGTCCCATTGACCTAATTTTGTGGTCATTTGTCGGACGTTAATAAAATCATCTTATGTTATCTTATCTTATCTTGAACCTCATTGCTTTACCTATCTTAGTAATCTTATTAGGGATTCCCCCCCCATTGTACCAGAGGAGAGCCGGTCAAAAGAGAAGGGGAGGGTTGTGTGGTGACAGTGGCACCCTCCTGTAAATTACCTGACTTTATATCTTAAGTGCAAGAATTATGGGTAACATGTAGGCCAAAGAATTGTTTGAGGTGTGGAGTAGAAGAAATAAGCGGAAGAGGCACAAGTTACTGTTGTGTATATGCCAGGATGGCATGAGCATAGAGGGAGCAACAATGAGGTTTGGTGGTGGCATGCGGTCTTAGCATGAGGTTGTGCTTTTATATTTACCTAGGTAGTATGATACAGGAGCATCTCCCTTCTAGGCACATGTCCGGACTGGTGAACCAATGGACCACTAAATCACCGTTTTTGCAGCAGGATGTGATGTCGGAGAGGGAGAGAGGAGTGTGGAGGAGCTTGTGCTTTCCTTAGCTG
This sequence comes from Larix kaempferi, assembly GCA_027924585.1. Taxonomy (NCBI): domain Eukaryota; kingdom Viridiplantae; phylum Streptophyta; class Pinopsida; order Pinales; family Pinaceae; genus Larix; species Larix kaempferi. Next base: position 22,321,170 of record BSBM01000289.1, read on the forward strand.
TTCGATCTCTCTACCCAGATCGATGGTTGGGAATCTTGGATACATTTTGGGAGGTACAGTCGGGGAGGAGCCTCAGAGAGAGTCTGCGGCATTGCCAACTGTCAAATCTCTCTCTAGATTGACGACTAATTTAACACCTGTGAGTTAGAGTGTGGAGCAGGTGGCAGGATAAGAGAGGGCCTACGTTCCAACCATTGAAGCCTTCACATCGTGATGGTTGGGTTCTCAAGGAGGGAGTCAACCTTATTATGATGTAAGGTAGGGGCTGTTGAAAATTAATTGGATAGGATGCAAGAGAAAAGGCCGTGGAGAGGAGGAAGGCAGGGGCTCTCATTCATTTTAAGAAGGTTCTCACAAAAAGAGGAGCAATAAAGAGGAAAGTGAAAGAGAAGAAAATGCAAAAGAGAAGGACTAGAGAACAAAAAAGGAGGTATAGCTAGAGGAGCTCTGAGATCAATTGCTGGGTGGAGCAAAGAGGAGCCTGCTCCAACAAAAGAATTCAAAGTGAGGTGAACTGTTGGGTAGAACAGCTTGGAGCTGTTCCAACAAAGATAGAATGGAGAGGAGCTGAGTGGAAGCTCCAAGGGCAGACAAGGTAGCAGAAATAGAAGCAACAGCAGCGAATTAAGGATGAAAGCTTTGAAGAAGAGGAAGATTCTAAGCAAAATCCAGAAGTGGAATTGAAGAGGAATCCCTAGTTTCCTTAATTTCTGTAACAGTAGCCCTTAGAGGATGTGTGCATGTGTAAGTTCATTTCCAGGTTACTAGAAAGAAACAGGGTATATGTGTCTCTGGTTGTTAGTGCATGCCTAAGTTTTTAATTGGTTCCCTGCTTTGTTTTAATTGCTACTGTTGCTTGTGGGAGTACCCTGCACTCTGTCTGTGTGAAACCCTGAGGACCTGAATGCAGTGTTGTGTGGAAGAATTGAAGCAGGTGAATGAGGTAGGTGGGGGTGATTTCAGCCTGCATCAGACCGTATGCAGAGGATTTTACCCTCTTTATGGGATACATGAAATTGTTATATTAAATAGGTTTATCTCAAGGAACATGTTTATCCTGGGGGGCCTGTTTATAACCTAAAGAGCACTGTGAAATTGTCTTTGGAAATGGTTTGTACAATTTTTTCAGCTAGATCATGAACCAGAGGACATTCAGCTGTAGGAGAAGTTTCTGTTTGACATCATTGAACAACTGTTTATTTCAAGTGTCTAAATGAAAGATGTTTTTTGACTACCTGAAGTAGAATTGTAAAGTAGTTTTACCTTTTCTCCATGGATCTTAGGCTTCATTTCAATCTTAGAAAAAACAGAGTTCATTCTCCTTTTCTTGTGCCAGAGCAAACAAGGTGGATGGAACTGCTTCCAGAGCATACTAAATCACATGCTGGCATTGAATAGTTATATCACACACATGGAGGAATAGGTGGCTCTTTAATTTTGAATTATATTTAAAGAAATGGTTGTTACAAGATAATGATATGCTGCCAAATAGCAGCGTAGGGTGCAACCCCATAAGTACTGTTCACTATATTTTGGCAAGTATTTGGTAAATATATATGAATAATATATATAATTATTTCACGGTTATATAACAAAGAGCCTTTTGATGTTCATCGGACATCCCTATTATGTGTTTCCAATTGTTGTAAAATTGAGGAGTAACTGTATGCTTTTGTAATAAGAGTAATTCTATTGAAACTGAAAAACAAGGCATATGCTTCTATATGCAATTATCAAGGACATCAACTGATTTTTCTTTTCTATATTTATAAAATATTCTTGTAAGGCATACTCTGAATTTCTCTTTATTCTTGTTACAGATAGTAATGGAGTATTGTGGGGGAGGAAGTGTTTCTGATTTGATGAACATCACTTACGAATCTTTGGAGGAACATCAAATAGCCTACATTTGTAGGGAAGCTCTCAAGGTGTGCACTGTAATTTGATTTACCCTATATATTTCAATCCTCAATTCATGAATTACTTTCATGCATGAGTTACCTATTATGAGTTGTTTTTTATCCAAAGTGCTAGAGAATGCAGTGTGCCTGTATCCAAAATGGCACTACTGCTACAACTACAAGGGTAACTGAAATGGCACTACTGCTACAACCACAGGGGTAACTGAAACTATCTGTATGAACTAGAATATGATAGCAGTAAAGCTTGAAATAACAACAAAAGCATGAAAATTTAGGGGCACCTGTTGTACACCCACGGCATTGTACTTGCACATTCAAATAATATTGAGGAAAAGCTCTCCAATGTAGCTTGTTGATTGCATTGATGAAGTGATAAGAGTTACAAAGAGAGGGGCGTCCATATTTCTACAAAAAGCTCAACTCATACAAGTACTTGGGTCCTTGTGACAAGAAAGGGCCTTTTAAATTACTAAAATCTAACACGTAAGGACCTAAATCTAAAATATTATTACAAAAAATTGAGCTTATATATAAAATAGTAAATAGCTCATGTACAGAGAATCTAATTACATAATAAAGATGTTGTGTTTAGGTACAAGCCCTGTTAACTCTACCTATTAGTAGGAGTGAAGTTTAGAGCAACATTTCAAAATGCATGTTTCTAATTGATGTATGAGGCATGCAGAAGAGACCCCATGCATATATACAATATATTCAATTGTTTTTGATTGTTCAAGGGGATATAGATTTGTGCAATCAATCCCTAGTCTTCATTTTGTGGGCCTGGATGTATGTTTGTTTCCATATATTCACTAATTTCCTTCCTACCAAACTTGATGTACTAGTACTACTATTCTACATCTGACCTTGAATTTGTTTCCATTAGCTGTGCAAATTCCTCTGAAATCAAAACTTATAACTTGGGGCCTTGTTCCATAAGAAAAGTTTTCAACATGCAAATTTCATGTAAACTCCTTTGGCAAAAATTTGGGAAAAACTTCCTAGAAGTTGAGCGACTACCATTACTTTTCCAGCGATTCCCGTAGCTTATCCAGTGTTTGCTATTGAGTGCCTACCACAATCTAAGACTAGAGGTTCTAGGGATGCTGACTAGCCACTCTTCACCCTTGCATGGAAGTCTCTTCCTGATAGCAACAATGATCACACTTATTTTTGACCTCATGTGTCCTGTTAGCCCCTCACATGTATGGGGGTGACTTGATCATCATTTTCTATGTGATCTTCCATCACATCCAACAGTTCCACATATAAGTGTTGATGTATATGTAACCATGGAATGTATTTCATCTATGTATTTTATTGTACTCCTATAGAGATGTATTATTCCTCTATGCGGAAGTGTCGTCATTTGTATTGACAAGTGTCACAAGTGTTGTAACTTGGTGATGGGTTATTAGACCACCTAGTAAGGGGTCGGCCCGGATTAATGTAACCATGGGTTATTAGGCTAAGTTAGACAAGTCGGCCCCATTGGTTTATTGGGCAGGACAGGACAAGTATAAATAGAGATCGGGAGATCTCTATTTGATGATCTCATTACTCACTGTTACATCACTCGGAAAGTGGCGCACTAGTTGAGGAGGAGGAGTAGCTGCTAGTAGAAGACTATCTCTTGTATTTGGTTGTATCATTGCTCTTTCTATCTCCGAGGAAGTTGTGGGGTTTTTCACCTTTATGGTTTTCCCCAGTGAAACTTTGTGTGTCCATTGTCTTATGTGATTGCTTGATATGCTTGATACATGCTAGAGTATGTTGAATTAATGCTAAAAAATTAACATGGTATCAGAGCTTCCCTGAGAAGAAGACATTGTGCAGTGGCGGAAACTAGGGTTTCTTGTTTATTGGGTTTCTCTCCACAGATTTTGGAAAAGCAGCAAGGTAGGTTGACTCTATTCATCAAGGAGAATCTTTCTGTCCAATTAGAATTCAATTCTAGGCACTTTCATTTTTGGCCCTAAAAATTAGGGTTTCCACAAAAATAGGAATTTCTGAAATCTGAGGACATAGCTGGAAGCTCCTTGGAAAAATCGAAGTTTAGAGCTTTGGATCGATATTTTTGGTTGAGTGAAGCTCCGGGAAACTCAAACCCTAATTCAGGGTCCTCCCCAGTGAATTCGGGAGATTGAAAAGCATCTTTGAAAGGTGAAACTTTGCAGTTTTCAAATTCTGAGCATACCAGGCTGATCAACTCATCAAGGCGCATCTTTTTATCCTTGCAGAAGTTTGAAATTCACATTTTGAATTTTTAGGGTTTCTCTGACAAACCCTAATCCAACACCAGATCCAGATTTCTGCAAAATAAGTGGTAGGACCTAAATCTTTTCTATTTCCATTTGAAGTACTCTTTAAAGATGTCTCACCACACCAAGCTTGAGGATAAGCTTGAAGGGGTTGATAATTTCCGAGCTTGGAAGTATAGGATTGGGTTAATCCTGGAAGAGAATGAGTTGGACTCATACATAAAAGAAGAAATCCCTGTCCCAGAAGATGAAGAGGCTAAGGCATTGCATAAGAAGAACTTGGTCAAGGCAAAGAGAATCATTGCTGATTCCATCAAAGACCATCTCATACCACATGTGTCATCTCTGAAGACACCCAAGGAGATGTTTGATTCTTTGACCAAGCTATTTGAAGGAAAGAACATAAATCGGAAGATGACTCTGCGGAATCAATTGAAAGGGGTAAAGCTGCAGAATGGAGAGACCATTCAATCTTACTTCTCCAAGGTCTCTTAGATCAAAGAACAACTTGAAGCTGTGGATGAAGTGGTGGAGAATGGTGAAATTGTCATGACTACTTTGAATGGCCTACCTAGGTCATGGGATTCCTTTATCCAAGGAATTTGCGCAAGAAGAAAATTGATCTCCTTCAGTAGACTGTGGGATGAATGTTCACGAGAAGAGGCTAGGCTTGTAGCCCGAGAAGAAAAGATGGGAAATGAAGATCAATCTCTCACAGCTCACACCAAAAGAAGCAAGCCTAAGAAGGAACACTCTCATTACAAGAAATCCCCTCACATCCATCAAAAGAATAAGAAAGATTTCAGATGCTTCACATGCAATGAGAAGGGACACTTTGCTGCAGATTGTCCCAAGAAGAAGAAAGACAACAACTTCAACAAGAAGAAGAAGAACAACAAGAAGAGATATCATGCTCATGCTGCTGAGGATGATGAACCTCCCAAGAAGAAGGCTAGAGCAGAAAGTGATGATTCATCACGTGAAGATGAATATGGTCTAATATCTGCTCTCACAGGTACTATCTCTCATGGATGTAATGATTGGCTTATTGATAGTGGGGCTTCCAAACACATGACTGGGTTTAAAGAATCTTTTGCAAATCTATCTGAACATGAGTCACCCCATAAGGTGAAACTTGGGGATGACTATCAATATCCTATCAAAGGAAGTGGTGAAGCCTCCTACAACCTAGACTCTGGGAAGTCTTTGAAGATGAAAGATGTTCTATATGTACCTGGGCTCAAGAAGAACCTACTCTCCATATTTGCATTGGATGCAAAAGGCATGAGGGTTGCATTTGTAGATGGCCAAGTCCTAATGTGGCCAAAGGGTAAAACTATAGATGATGCAGTAGTGATTGGAGAGCAAGAGGGAGGATTGTACAAATTGAAGGGACAACCTGAACATGCCATGGTGCATGAATCCATGGAGCCAAGTGAACTTTGGCATAGAAGGCTTGCACATGTGCACTATAGAGCACTAACAATTGCAAGTACAGCTGCAAAGGGTCTTCCTGAAATCAAGACTCATCCATAGTCATGGATCACATAGAGGTATGTATATTTTACAATGGTTAACTTATAAGTTATGCAGGTCATTGAAGGGAACAAGAAAACATTGCTAGACATAACTAGCAAATATGATGACCAGGTATGTTTTTCCTATATTAAGTTAGAATCCTACCCTATGTTAGGATCTTATACTTTTATATATGATTATTCATAGAAATTTAAGTAATCAAGGGTTTATGCATGTTATGTCTCTTACCTTGATTGATGATATGACTAACCAGAAGAGAAGTCTTCCCTGAAACTTTGAATGCTAATGCTTATTATTATCTGTGTTTGAAATGATCATGACTATACATGTTTAAGATTATTGTGTTTTGATAATATTAAGATTATACTAATAAATGAATGATTATGTATGAGATCTCGAGGATGACACAATGATGATACTAGTAAGCATGCATAGTGATCGAGGATGGATATAAGTTCAAGGACAGGTAATCTAGGAAGCAAAGATCAAGAGGGAGCACACTCCAGTAGTTCCTGCAAGGAAGCAAATATTGAGAGGGAGTCCACCCTACAACCAAACAAAGATAAGTATTTGAATTGTCATTTCTTGCATACTTGTTTGTTTAAATAATATTGTTCAATGATGTTCCTAGACTTAGGGTGTGTATTATGCATATTAGAATAATTGCATTAATGAACAGTATACTACTAATATGCATGTGATGGGTAAGTGGCCTATGGCACTATACAACATTCCATTGCTACTTATCTAGAATGAAACCTCTTTGTTGACATGTTGGGAGTTGTGCACACTCTTAACAATGTTCTGGTATAGATTGGAAGGCATCTAGAAAGTTATGGGATATGGATAAATGTTGTATTGAAGCATTGGCTAAGATATTTGCATGACTGTATGACATATGCCTTTATGTGTAATAATTTGTTCTGAAAACTATGAGATGTTTCTAATCATGCAATTTAACTTGTTTTTGTAGGAAAGATCGTATACCATCACCTACAAAAGGACTACAACATTTGTTCAACAACAAAGTTATCTATTGAAGATATTGAAGTTCCCAGGATTCGGGAAGAACGCCATGATCGAGGAGTACCAGTCGATCATGAAGAATGATGTTTGGAATGCAGTCCCAAGGGAAGTCTGTGGTGACTTCCAAGTGTATCTACAAGATCAAGCATGCTGCAGATGGCAGCATAGAGAAATACAAAGCGAGATTTGTAGCTCGTGGCTTCTCCCAGAAAGAAGGGATTGATTATGAAGAGACTTTTGCTCCTGTGGCCAGAACACTTCCATTAGAACAGTACTTGCTCTGGCTGCAGTGATGAAATGGAAGATACATCAGATGGATGTCAAGACAACTTTCTTGAATGGTGTAGTCGAAGAGAAAGTATATGTGGAGCAACCACTTGGTTTTGAGACACATGACAAGGAGTCATACGTGTTTCGGTTGAAGAAAGCCTTGTATGGCTTGAAGCAAGCTCCTAGAACTTGGTATGGTAGGATGGACAACTTTCTATCCAGTTTGGGCCTTATCAAGAGTAAAGCAGATTCCAACCTTACTACAAGGTTGAGGAAGGCAATCCAGTGATACTACTTCTGTATGTGGATGACCTGTTTGTTACAGGAGAAGATAGTTTGATTGCTGATACCAAGAGGAAGCTTGCTGCCGAGTTCGAGATGAAGGACTTGGGGATGATGCACTATTTTCTAGGCATGGAGGTGTGGCAGAGTGCAGATGGGTCTTCCTTGGACAAGGGAAGTATGCAGTAGAGATCTTGAAGAGGTTTGGGATGATGGACTGCAAGGCCATGGCCACACCTATGGCATCAAACCTGAAGCTTTTGTGTGATGCTTCATTTGATCCGGTTGATGTCACGATGTATCATCAGATGATTGGGTCCTTGATGTACCTGACGAATACGAGACCAGATATTTGCTTTGCGGTGAACACATTGAGTCAGTTCTTGACGGATCCCAGAGGTGTTCACCTGGTTGCTGTAAAGCATATTCTGAGGTACCTGAAGGGTACAATTGACTATGGGCTCAAGTATGATGCGAATCAAAAGTTTAACCTGCAGGGTTATGTTGATTCGGACTGGGCAGGCAGTGCTGCAGATAGGAAGAGCACATCTGGGTGCTGCTTCAGTATGGGATCAGGTGTGATCTCTTGGTTTAGCAGGAAGTAGTCTTGCGTAGCACTGAGTACAGTCGAAGCAGAGTATGTCGCAGCTTGTTTGGCTAGTTGTGAGGTAGTATGGCTCCGAAAGCTACTATCTGAGTTATTTGATCTTCCACTGGATGCTACTGGTATCTTCTGTGATAACCAGAGTTGTGTGAAGCTGTCTGAGAACCCAGTGTTCCACGACAGGTCGAAACACATTGAGATCAAATATCACTATATCAGGGATATGGTGCAGAGAGGAGCAATGAAGCTCCTGTATGTTGCGACGGATGAGCAGGTTGTAGATATATTGACGAAACCACTAGCCAGAGTGAAGTTTGAGTACTTCAAAGAGAGGCTTGGTGTTCTTCAAATTGACAACACTTCGAGGAAGAAGTTATGGAGACATTTGCTGGAGCCATTCCAAGCATGGTGAAAGGAGGATCCTTTCCATGGCTGTGGATGTAAGCGCTGGATGATGAGCATCAGGATGATGCTCCAGTTACTGCTCTGTATATGCATCATGTTGGATGCTAGATATGATCAGTTGGATCATTTATATGTATACGCATCATGTTGGATGCTAGATATGATCAGTTGGATCATGTATATGTATATGCATCATGTTAGATGCTGGATATGATCAGTTGGATCATGTATATGTATATGCATCATGTTGGATGCTGGATATGATCAGTTGGATCATTTATATGTATGTATGCATCATGTTGGATGCTTTGTATGATCAGTTGGATCATGTGTATGTATCTGTAGATGTATCAGGTGGATACATTGTATGATCAGGTAGATCATGTATATATCAGGTAGATACATTATATGATCAGGTGGATCATGTAGTTGTATGTGTATCAGGTGGATACATTGTATGATCAGGTAGATCATGTATGATGATATGTATCAGGAAGATACTGTGTATGCATCAGGTGGATGCATTGTATGACCATGATGATCATGGATGATGAGCTTCAGGATGTTGCTCCAGATGACATACATCAGGACAATGCAGTGATGATGATTAGGATGATCATGTGTACATCAGGATGATGTATGGTGAGTATCAGGTTGATACTTTGTGGCCGTGGAACAGGTTGTGCAGATAAGCATATAATCTAGCCCTGGGAGGTTTACAGATAGTCTTTCGAGGTTTTACCTATGGCATGTAATGTGGCCCTGGGATATCTGGCAAACGCTCTTTTGAGGTTTTGCTTTGGGAGGACATATAATCCGGCCCTTGGAGATTTGTAGATAGTCTTTCGAGGTCTTGCCTATGGCATGTAATCTGGCCCTGGGATATCTGGCAGATGCTCTTTCGAGGTTTTTTCCTATGGCATATAATCCGGCCCTGGGAGATCCAATAGGTTGAGCTGTGTGCTCGTAATCAGTCCTGGGATGCTCTTTCGAGGTTTTGCCATGGTCAAATGTAATACGCCCTGGAGATTCAGACAGGTTGTGCTAGTCACGTAAAAGGCCTCGGATGCTCTTTAGAGTTCTTGCTAGTCAAGACACTCTTTTAAGGTTTTGTGACAGTCACATATAATACAGCCTTGGGAGATCTGACAGGTAGAGCCATGTGCTCGTAACAGCCTGGATGCTCTTGCGAGGTTTTGTGACGCACGTAATACGTCCTGAGGATTCCATTGTATGGCTAGTGATGATGAAGACCTGTAGGTGGTGGGCCTACATCCAGCATGAAAAAGGGCTGGCTCTGTAGAACTTCCTATGACGAGTAGATGAGAGATTGATTGAGATAGCAGCAATAGTGATGATGACAATGATTCGATGACGATGATCCAGAGAAGAAGACTTGTGCTAGCAGATCTGTGTCGAGAAATACCTTCCTAGTTAAGAGGGATTGTTGATGTATATGTAACTTCGGAATGTATTTCATCTATGTATTTTATTGTACTCCTATAGAGATGTATTATTCCTCTATACGGAAGTGTCGTCATTTGTATTGACAAGTGTCGCAAGTGTTGTAACTTGTTGATGGGTTATTAGACCACCTAGTAAGGGGTCGGCCCGGATTAATGTAACCATGGGTTATTAGGCTAAGTTAGACAAGTCGGCCCCACTGGTTTATTGGGCAGGACAGGACAAGTATAAATAGAGATTGGGAGATCTCTATTTGATGATCTCATTACTCACTCTTACATCACTTGGAAAGTGGCGCACTAGTTGAGGAGGAGGAGTAGCTGCTAGTAGAAGACTATCTCTTGTATTTGGTTGTATCATTGCTCTTTCTATCTCTGAGGAAGTTGTGGGGTTTTTCACCTTTATGGTTTTCCCCAATGAAACTCTGTGTGTCCATTGTCTTATGTGATTGCTTGATATGCTTGATACATGCTAGAGTATGTTGAATTAATGCTAAAAAATTAACAATGAGATCTATGGTTTTCCCATAGACACTTGACAGAGACACTTTCTGCTAACACAAAAATACTTCCTGTCTACTCAGCTTATCTTAGGTTTGACTCCTATAGCAATCTTTTCTAAGATCTTTGAAATTTTGTTATCAAATTCCTTAAGCGTTTCACTATCTTTTTTCTTAATTTCATGCAGTTGGTTTATAGGAACTTACTATCAATTTTAATCTCCCATTCATCCAAAAAGGTCTTTTCCAATGATAAGAGGGAGTGATTAGCTAATGAGATGGAGTTAATGGAGAACTTGTGGATAAAGGGGAGGAGTACTTGGTTGGCCAGGACATAACTGGCCATGCTAGCCCCCCCCATTATGAGGAAAACACGTGAACTTGCTCGAATCTGGGAAGTGAGAGAGGTCATTCAGGATCAACAACTCGTGAGATTCTTCAAGGTGCAGAAGGTGCCTTTTGTAGGTTGTAAGTGGTCCCTAGGCATCATCCGAGGACCTATGGAGGTCTATTGAAACATGATTAATCTCTTGCAGACAAAAAGCATCCTCAAACTTGTTGTGAAGGGGGATTTGATGAGCTCTAGTGTGAGCATTAAAATCCCTCACTAGGATAATCTTCCCCAAAATTGCATACTGAACAATATCTACATATAAATCTTGGTAGGGGTCTCTGTCCAAATCCTTATGGAGAGCAAAATCTAAAGAGGTAGGAGGGAAGCAGCATGTCACAATGACGATGTCATGGGGAGAGGTGGCACTCCCCTAACCCGGATCCACAAAAATATCACATAATCATCTGATGCTATCATGAAGACTCTACTCTTGGGGGAGTCTTTGACCAAGCAAGCAATGCTTCTTGAACCACAAACACTCCTTGAGCTTTGAGCCTCCTGTTTACATATTGAAACAACTCTGAATATTGAAGAAGGAATTGATCTTATTTGAGTAGTTATTGTAAAATCTTTGATTGTCTTGAGAATTCTTTAAAATGGAGTGCTCTCACAAGGCTTAGTATTCATATCTTGATATTATCTTTCGGTAACTTCATCTGCATTAATTATTTGATGGCATAGTTGGACCTCCCATTGGATGGTTAGTGTTCCTCTCTAGTTCTCTCATCTTGCTTATTTTCGCCCATAGGATTGATGCTTTCATTTGGTAGCTTGATTGCCTTGGCTGTAAGTTACTCAGTGGTGATGGATGGTCATGATTCTCCTATTGGTTCTCTCTTCATGGTTGTATATCTTAGTTGATGGATTGCCATAAATGATTGATGGTGATGCTTGCTCCTTCATGTGACTTATATTTTGCATCGTATTATATTGCTTAGATGCTATTGCACATATGGTTCTAGCCCTTCCCAAAAGATGTTGGATGATGATGACGTGAGAAGAGGCATAATGATTATTGGCTAACTTCCTAGTGATTGTTGTGACATGACATAAGGATGTTCCACATGGCTTCCTTCTATTGTTCTAGTCATTGCTTGATCATACTTGGATTATGGTGAGAACCTAAATCACTTGAGAGTGGTTTATTATGGAGTTCTAGCACATATTATGAATTGTAATGAGGTTGGGGCGTCCCCTTTTATCACAATGCACTTATAGTCTCATGATCGTTGAAATGTGCCATGGTGGGCACACACGACGAGGTTATCTTATTTGAGTGGGCCATTTAATATTTCATGGGTGACACCCATGAGGGCGACGTGACAAAAGGGGGTCGCCCCTTATCTTCATATTATATCCATGTTTTAATGGGGTCATCCCTTCTACATATCGTCTGGGGATTTTTGAAGTATCGTATGGCATTTTATATAATATCATGGCCCACACTTGTTGTATGATTTATTATGAAGGCATGGGTTGTCTTGTCCTTTTACATCGTGCCACCCTTTAATACATTGACCAATCAAGTAGATGGGGCTGTCCTCTTGGTGTGTGACTTGGCTGTGCTCGCGCCTATTCACACAAGGTTGTGCCCTTCTTTTGTTGTGATGTGGAACCGGATTTTGATGAATTCGTGCCATCTTTGAACCAAATCAAGGGTATGATTCACATGTTAACTCCTTGAGACCAAGTCATTAGGTAGCCGTTTTGCTAGGATGTTGGATATATAATATCATGTAGCCGCCTTTGGATCCGATTTTACCTTAGTTTGACTGTTCATGGGATGGGGTCATCACTTGTGGGATTGTGGCTACATAAGATGATTTGGTATGGTACTCCCTTATGGATGGACTTGTGGACATAGAGTCGCCTTCATTTGGGCCAATTTTATGTTATGAGATGTCAACCCTATGCCACGTTGACTGGTATTGGAGCTGGCCGTTTACACAATTTATATTATCACGTGAGCTCATATCTTAGAGCTGCCTTTTATTGTCATTGTCGAGCCACCGTTGGTTGATTTATGTTTTGCATCACAAGTTATTGGGAAGTTGTCGATGTATGTTGACCAATTCATGTGGATGGGGCCATCCCTTTCATGGGATGGTTTGGTTCTCTTTGGCATTCGTGACCATTCTTTGGTGCCATTGTGGCTCTTTATTGAGCCGTGGAGGTATATTCATGGCATCGTTTTGTCATTTTGAGTGGGCCAATCCCTTGGATAAGGGCCTTCACTCTTGGAGTAATTTCTATTGAAGTCTTCTTTATTCATGTACCTAGGGAGGCTGTTGGAGTTTGTTGGTTTGGTCAAACCCCCTTGAGGATATGCATGATTAACCACCTCATTTATTTATTTATTATTGTTTGACTTGTCATGAGAGTTGGTTAGGAGTTCGACATTATTTTATTTGTTTTCCTTCGAAGAAAAGTGGATCTTAACCAACTTATGCTTTTATTAGAAAGGTTGTTGACCAATTAGTGGATCTGGGAAAACAAACAAGACTTTTTTTATTGTTGAGGAGATAGAGTTGAAACCTATGTAAGGGTTTGCTCTCTCAATTTGTAGAGGGGAGGATGGTTTTGGAGAGAGACTCTCTATCTTGTAAATATTTTGGTCCTAGTGGAGACTAATGAAGATTATGCCATGCTATCTTGATGCTAGAATGACTTTTGAGAGTTGTCATTGTGATGGATGCATGCCATGGAGTGATATCTAAATGGTAAACTTTGTTTTCCTTCATTGAATTTGCTAAGTAGGGAAGTGATTTCTTCATAAACTTCAATGCCATATTTCTGTAATGTTATCTTGAAAGATAGAAACGTTAAGGCTATGTAATGAAGCTATTTCCATTTGCTAATCTATCCTTGTTGTAAGAATTGTTCCTACATCTACTTGATTAAGCCCTCTTGGTATTTTAGTAGAAAGAGTGGATTACATGCCATGTATGTAGTTGTATATCCCTCTTTCATTGCCAGTACATCTAGTGTAATCGTCCATTTATGAACCCTTGTGCCCAATGGTTGCTGTGCACTAGTCTTCATCCTACCATCACTTATGTCTTCTTTCCATATCTATGTAACTTTGTTTGGCTAAAGAACCTTTCTCTTTTAACTTTCACTCTAAGCCTTTAGCAATCCTAGTCTTAGGGAAGCCTCCCTTGTGGTAGAGGAGAACTAGCACTAAAGAGTAGACGAGGGTGGTAAGGTGAAAATGGTCCCACTCTTAGTTCATCCTAGTTTCTCACTTGTGCTTTGGGGCTTTATCACAAGAGGTGAGAGGTTATGTTGTAACAAGAGTGATTATGATGGTGACAGTGGCACCTTCCCTAAACTGTCCATACTGAACCTCATAAGAAATTTGTGGCAGATTCCTTGGTTTGCTTTTGCTTTTGTTTTGTCACTCTTCATTCCTTTTGCGTTCATCCTCAACACTACCTGGATCAGTGTTTAATGTTTATATTTATCATATGCTAAAACCTTCACAATATTATTTTATCCTTTTGTTAGTAAAATACTGAAAACAAAGGCATATGCTTTTATAATGGATCAATGATCTTAATCCTTAACTAATGCTTTTACAAATTGGAAGCAACATAGTTTTAATGATATGTTTCTGGCAAGTATTGCTGAAGGATAAATTTGCCATATCAATTTTCATCATATTGGGATTTTTATGGGTTTGTACTTTGTAAGTTTGTATATCTCAGCCTGGTTAGCTTCTGCTACATTATCACGTACAAACAATATTTTGTAAACATTGTTAATGCATGCATGCTAGGACTTTAATTCAGGTCTATCTTTCAAATGGTGATAAATAAATTGATTCTTAAACATTTCAGCTTCCTATTATCATTGTGAAATTATACAAGTATTGACAGATATATACATAGTTTTCAATTTTTTTTTTCAAATTTGTAGTTCTATTCTGGTTATCACTAAGCAAATTGTGAAATAGAAAAAGGTTCCTTTTTATAACAGCTAGCAAACTACATCAACAGACTGGTTACTGAAGCAACAATGCATACAATATCTATGCTATGTGATACGATTAGCTTGAGAATGAGTAGATATCATGGATGGTAGAATATCTTTAATTCTAGCAAGGTCATGATCATGTAGTGTGAAAGTCCACTTGAGGTCTCAAAATATCCTGGTCAACTTTAGCTTGAGTTGTACACATTGCAATAGACTGGTTTTTACAGGACTGGGGGCTAATGTGTTTACAATCATATTAGACATATTGAGAAGTATGGAGTGGTATTATCCGAAGTGACACTGCTTTCTAATTTACATTCAATTTTTACTTTCAGCTTTGCTAACAAGTCCACTAGTCTATTTGAAGTTTGAAGGGGTTTTACGAAAGCAATGTTTCAAGCATTCTGATAAGATTGTCATAGTCAAGTTGATCATCAGTGTAGCACTGCTTTTGTAGTTGGTTCTGTTCCCACATTTGCTCCAGTTTGAATCTCATCTTTTGCTTTTCCCATGTATTTTCGAGTTTGTTTGAACCAACTCTATGAAAAATGTCCTAATATTTGTTTTTAAATTGTGAATCAAACAGGGTTTGTCATATCTACATTCAATTTTCAAGGTTCACCGAGATATAAAGGGTGGTAACATATTGCTTACGGAGCAGGGGGAGGTCAAACTTGGTAACATGCTTTTACTGGTCTATTGCTTTATTTTGGGGCACAATGTAGAGCAGACATAACGAAAAATTTAGTAGAGAGAATCAAATCATAATTCTAGATATGAGATGTAGGTTTAAGCAGCACACTTTGACAATGTTTTTAGGTAGCTGTACTTGTTTGATTTCCGTAAACTGTATTCAGTATTAGTAAAGGTAACTTTTTGCTAGTATTGCTTCTTGACATTATTCTTTGTACATGATGAATAGGGGACTTTGGCGTTGCAGCACAGCTGACCAGGACAATGTCGAAACGTAATACGGTATGTATTCCCATTCAATGTCTTTTATGTATTAGGATGGAAAGAGTCAACCAGTCGTTGGTTTAATTTTTCACAAACTATGCCATTTGTGGGGGTTTATTGCTTTAAAATTGACCAAA
This sequence comes from Larix kaempferi, assembly GCA_027924585.1. Classification (NCBI taxonomy): domain Eukaryota; kingdom Viridiplantae; phylum Streptophyta; class Pinopsida; order Pinales; family Pinaceae; genus Larix; species Larix kaempferi. The sequence goes on from BSBM01000289.1 coordinate 22,336,905, forward strand.
GCCATGCTAGTCTTGTATAGAATGACCTTAAATGTTATGAAAACCTAGAAATCCTAATCACAGGAGAGATACACAAAGTAACACAAGATTGTATTATGAGTAATTGGTGCACGTATTACAATGGAGTTCACCTCCATATATACAAATGTTCACTGAGCAAGTTGATTCCACTTATGAATGTGGGATAAATTGCTTTACACATAAAGTGAACATTAGACCAAAACCTTAAGTCAAATTGACTTTATTACATAGTACGACTTCTATTCTAATACCATAGTACGACTTATATTCTAATACCCCCTCTCAAGGCTTACAGTATTGAAAGCAAAACACACAAAACATATTGACTGAAAAACTAGAAAATTAGAACCATAACATTCTTCAGAGGCTTCTTCTTTGAAAACCATTCCTGAATTAGGTAGCACTCCATCAAGTTGCCTCATACCCCTCTTAAAGGTTTAGCTCCCAAGTTGAATTCTGAAGTTCCCAGATTCCACTTCCCCAAACTCCCGAATACAAATCTGCTGAATTCAATTAAATGATTGGACAACAATCCACAGGCATGTCTCTCTGAATAATTCTCGGGGTAGCACTCCATCAAGTTGCCTCATACCCCTCTTAAAGTTTTAGCTCCCAAGTTGAATTCTGAAGTTCCCGGATTCCACCTCCCCAAACTCCTGAATACGAATCTGCTGAATTAAATGATTGGACAACAATCCACATGCATGTCTCCTGAATAATTCGCGAGATCCACAAACTCCCGAACTAACTAGGCAACCATCCATGCTGCATTGCTGAGCTATATCTACATATGCTCCCATATTATCTTGAAATTGTGGACTTCTTAAAATGCATAGAAGGTCCTTTCTTCAGTAACATCATCACCACTCTCATTGTCTGGTGGCTCTTCCATAATAGCTGCCTTAGCTAAATGTCACTTTTCTTTGACTTTACCCTTGAGTATGTCATTGTCTCAAAATTTACAGTTCCAAGCTGTATGACCTATTTTCTTGCAGTAGCAGGATTCTATCTCCCCTCTGTTTTTGGTTGGTTTGCTCAGATTGTGTCTGGAGTAAAACACCGTCTCAGGTGGAGGATCACCTTCGGTCTCTCTTGTAGTGGTTCTCTTTTCTTTGGCTAAAAGAGCAAAAAACATATCTTCTAGGGTTTGAGAAGGTAATTGACTTATAGTAAAGATTACATTGTTGTGTTGAGGAGGTAGTGATGGGTGCCTATATTGCTTCATTTTGAGCCTTGAAGTAACACCTTTTTGCCATGTTTACCCCTCTATCTTTCTCCTCAGAACTGGTATTATCTCCCATATTCTTGCACATCTAACAAAGGAATGCTGGATTGTTATCATAGAAGATTAATTAGTTTTTTTTGAGAATTTAGACTAATAGTTTAAGAGTTTGCATTATGATGTCATATCTAATGACTGTGTAGATTCAGGTTTAAAGAGGATAAGGTTCAGCCTCACAAGAATATGAATTCAAGAGAAGCATCAATGCATTGATTACTTCATCAATAAGTTTGGTACCTAATTATTATAAGAGAAGAGCCTGAAACTAATTTCCTAGAATATAGGAAATCAATTGCCTCGGAGCATCTTTTGTAACTAATAGCACATATCTAGGATTTAGTTACAATTCTGATAGATCTCATTTAATTCCAAATATGCCCCGAACTATCTATAAATAAGAGGGCCAACACTTGTATTAGGGGGGATACATGTGAGAGACAAACTCTCGAGACAGTGTGTGTAATTTCCAGTTTATAAATGAAAGAAGAGTTTGAGTTCCAGCTCATGAGTTGAGTAGTTCTTTAGTGCTGTAGTTTATACCAGCACCCTGTTCTCATGGGGGCAGGGCCCAATCCATGAGAGCAGGTGTTGTGTATTGGAAATAGTTTCTTTCACTTATGTTTTATTTTGATTCAATAGCCTGAGTTCTTATTTTGTACTTATGAGCTCTTATTTTGTGTGTTTACTTTCTGCGATATGTTTACTTTCTTGCAACGTGTGGTGTGTTTGATTTCTGCAATGTCATTTTATTTCCTAGATAGCAATGCAATTTACTTTCCACAGAAGAATGTGGAAAACCGGTTGTAAATAAAGAACCTGGAGCTTGCACATACAGTGCACGACATCTCACATGTTTCTCTAGAACTCCAGGTTGATATGTAAATGCACAGTCTCTTTTATTGCTCTTTATAGGGTAATAAATTAGTTTGTCAAGCAGACTGTTTAGCATAATGACCTTGGCATCATATTCCTCTACCGTTTCTTTGACCTCAACTAATTGTCTAATGAGAGATCTGAGATTGTATATGTGACTTGACATATTGATCTCGGCAGACATTTTGAATTTGAATAGTTGAAGTTTCAAAGAAAATTTTGCATTAGCTGCTTGTGCCCCAAAAAGTTAATTCAGATTGTCCTAAATATTCTTGGATTATTTTTCCAGGTCTATATGATGCAATTCAGAATATGATAAAGCAAAGCCAATAATGGCTTTAGCTTTATCGTCTCTGCTTTCCCATTCCAATAGCTTATTTGGATTTGTTGGTGATGTCTCAGTTCCTTTTACAATCCCCCACAAGTTTATATTCATCAACTGCATCAGTATTTTCACTTTCCACGTGTGGAAATTGAAGCCATAATATTTTTCTAAAGGAATTTCCATTTTTACAGTCAGATCTACTCACTATTTTGCCACACTTATGCAAGAAATATGTAGATCTGTCAAATATGCTTACAACCTGGCATTTTCTTTTAATAAATCAAACTTGTATGTTAAAATTTTGCCATTGGAATTAAGATATAGTGATATATTCCTCAGATCTGCTAAAAACAAAATTTAATTATTAGCTAAAGAACCTGTACAAACTGTTTGACAGCATTAGGCAGTGAAATTGGGCTGTACGGATGCCAGATTACGTTGTACGGACTGCACGACACTGCCCTTCAATCAAATCGAGCAGTATGGATGTCAAATCAGGCTGTAGTATGGAGAATTTACTGTATGGCTGATAAATTGTTGTATGGTTGCTAAATTAATTAAAATCCCATGGAACGAAACAACAGCTGTACAGAACAAATTGATGTCTGTATGCAACATATTGGTGGTTGTACTGTACGGATCAACCAATATCTGCAATGTACGGATCAATCGATTACGGCATTGTATGGATTTCAGCAGCTGCAGAATTTCGACAGATGTACGGCTGAAAGTTAAATTCTGTACGGTACGCGGCTGCACTAAATTTGCATGGCTGGATTGTGGGCAGCAGAATAGTACAATAAACACAAAAAATTGCGAATGTGATAAAAAGATTGCATCATCCTCAATCATGTGATAATGGATGATGGGAAAGTACATGAGCCCTCCAATCCCTGAACGAAACCATACATGCTAAAATTCTCGACCTTAAAAGCAAACATGAGGAGATCCGCCAACAACAGGTTACTTTCAAACAAGAGACAGAAACATACGTTAATTCTTGGGCGGAAGTTGTTAGAGGTGGGGATAGAATCCCTCTTGTTGCGGTAGAAGTTGTACAAGCCGAGATACTTGAAGAGCATAATCAGTGGGCTCGTGAATTGAATTTGAAGGTTAGAGGGCTTCGCTTACCCTCTCCTTCCCAGGATCCCATGCAGGTTGGTGCCATGTTTCTTCGAGACTACCTTGCGCTTACTGATATTCTTCTTGAGAGAGCTTGGTTTGGTCGTGATTCTACATTATTTATCCAATTTAGATTAGTTGGTGACTGACTTTCGGCTCTTCGGGCTAAGCATAGGCTGTTCTCTCTCCCTACTAAGATATTTCTAGATGCTGATCTTACTAGGTCCTAGGTGGCGGAGATGAAATGATCGAGGGAGCTCGTTGTCGCAGCTTGATAGGTAGGTAAATGGGAAGTCACCCGAGACCTTTGGGCCATCATTCGAGATTCCCTGCCACTCGGGTACTCTCGACCTGGGTTCTCTAAATGACTAACTAGATGGAGGAGACAGTATGGGGGTGGGATTTTAGTGGGATCTTGGAATGGTAATGGGTCTCTTTGGTCTTCGCCAGGCATGCTACAAGATGCTCTTGGTTCTTCTGATCTCCTTTTTATTACTGAGACCCATGAGAGTCTAGTCAATCCACTTCCGGATATTAGAGGTTATCATTGGTTATTTGCTTATCATCAGGAAACTCGGTCTTCAGGTGGCGTTTGAGGTTTCGGTGGTGTGGCATGCTTAGTGTAGGAGTCTCTTTAGGGTAGAGTTTATTTGGTAACTGTTGCCGCCGGAACACGCATCCAGGGGTTATCGCAGCAAAAATCTTCAAGCTGCTTATCTGCATTCCTTGGGGGCAAGTTTCGAGTTGAGATACTGTCACTCAACACTCAACTCCTTCGTTTAGGCATAACTCCTAACGAAGCCAAAGGGGGTAGTCCCTATGAGTTTCTAAGGCTGATTAAGCTATAGGATTATGATTGGGTAAGTTGTTTAGGAGATTTTTGAAATTGATTGACTAAAAGCAAAAAATCACTTGCAAGTGTAACTTTAAATCAACATCATAAATTAATCATTTAACACATGAGATCTGAAAAGATTGAAATATATAAAGTATAGACAAGATCAGTGCCAAAAATGGAGTAAAAAATGCATGCTGTTGTATTGTAAATGTTTTGCGAGTGCTTCTTGGTCAATTTTAAATTATTATGAGATGGGATTTGATTACGGGAAAGGGGAGCTCCAAATATATCGTGAGGTACAAGGAGTAATGTCCGGAAATTAATCAATGGTGGCTCCTCACGAAGATGTGTGGGATGGAATGGAGTCTCGAGGGCGGTGTTCAACATTACACCAACAAGGGTGTAGTCTAACTGTGCCCTGAGGTCGCCTCCCAGTGGTTCCCGCTTCTCTTGAGAAATTTCCCCACACAGTAATTAAGTTCTTAGTGCCGGATTTTCACTATGTTTGGGGTAGTTAATTTTATTAGTATGAGTTGTTTATTTGGATGTGAAGAATTAAAGAGTAGTTACTGTTGATTTTTTCCTGAGCAGCATCGAGTGCCATTCTCTGGGAGAATGGAGGCACCTGGTCAGTTACCAGGATATTGACCCAGTCCGGGACTGGGAGCTCAGCCTGGGGCTGAGAGCCATTCTCTGGGAGAATGGAGGCACCTGGTCAGTTACTAGGATATTGACCCAGTCTGGGACTGGGAACTCAGCCTGGGGCTGAGTGCCATTCTCTGGGAGAATGGAGGCACCTGGTCAGTTACCAGGATATCAATCCAGTCTGGGACTGGAAGCTCAGCCTGGGGCTGAGAGCCATTCTCTGGGAGAATGGAGGCACCTGGTCAGTTACCAGGATTTCACTGTAAGCCCTAGACCGGGTCTGGGCAAGTGGTGTACTTCTCCACTTGGACTTGTTGACCACAGATGGGTGAAGTAAAGAAATTAAATATCTTCCTATGATGATGTACTTGGAGTGGACATGAAGACCTTGAAGGACACCTGGATGATTTATTATAGAACCCAAGCACCACTTGACTTGGTCCATAAACCCACCACCTAGAAGAAGAGGAAAATAAATATGTATTTATTTATTATTGGAGAAAAGACAAATTAAAAGATGAATGATAAAAAGAAATTAAAATATATATGTTTTATATATATTTATTGAAGGTCGGCCTCAATGGTTAAATGAAAAATTCAATGGCACATAAGCAAGCCGGCCTCATGACTTAATGGGCATTCAATGCAAATCGGCCTCATTCATTTTGTGTGGAATTATTCCACTATTAATACAAAAGAAAACTCATCATTCTATCCATCCATTCGTGTGAGTGTGAGAACATCTCTGCAATAGTTCGGTGGTATCAAGTCTAACAGTTCGGTGGTGTTTGCTAACAGTTATCTAACAGTTCGGTGGTCATTGCTGGGTTCTCTCCACGTTATTACTGAGTTCTTTTGAGTGTTATGCTGGGTTATATATCTCTGGTTATTGTGCATACCTGAGCTCTACTATACATTCAGGGACATCTCCATGCTGCTGGGTTATATGCTATTGTTTTTATTGCTGTGCTAACCCGAGCCCTGTTAGGGCATTCTTCCTGAGCATTCGTGGGTGACCTTCTACTGCTGGGATTACTACTGGTGTATCTTCATACTATGCTATTGCTGGTTCATGGTTCAATACAGCAGAGTTCTCATTTTGGTCTGTCCTAAACTTTTGGCAGCCATTACACACATCTACTAGCCACTACAGCTCCTGGAAAAGGCCATAACAGAAATCAGACATCAGTGAACAGTGATAGGTGTAGGTTTGGTCAAACAAGGTTGAAACATCTTCAGCTACAGTTTCAACAGGGTTCTTCTTTGTAAATAAAACAATTCTAATTGTTGGACAGGCTGGTTTAGCCTGCTGTTGTAAAACTCAGACATCTCATAAGGAAGATATTTTTGCTGGGGTTTTTATACCTTAAAAGGTTTTCCCAGGGTAAACAGTTGTGTTCTTGTGATTGCATGTTGTTCTAGTTTTATTCACAGTTAGCTATCTCTGCAATTTTTATTTATAGTCTGCTACTGCTATCAGTTTTTTGATTTTTAACATGGTATAAGAGCTCTGCTTGTAAAACACACAGTGTTTGGGCAACTGACTGTGTCTTACATAGACCTTGGGACAGTACAGACAGATCAGAGATGGCTGCCTCTACCTCTTTCAGACCAGAGGACAGGCTTGAAGGCTCAACAAACTTTAATTCATGGAAAGCAAGGATTATGGCCACCTTGGAAGAAAATGACCTTGATGACTTGGTCATCAATGTTGTAGAAGAACCCATGTCAAACACAGGAAGGGCAGCATTCAAAAGAAAGCAAGCCAAGGCTAGGAGGATTATATATGACTCAGTCAAGGAAAATATAATGCCTGCCATAACACCACTAAAGACAGCCAAGGAGTGTTTTGACACCTTGACAAATTTGTATGAGAAGAAAGCACCCAGTCAAAAGAGAGTCTTGAAAAATAGACTTCGTACATTGAAGATGGAAAAGGATGAAGGAGTGGCCTCCTTCTTCACAAAGATTGCTCAGGTAAGAGATCAACTTTCTGCTATTGGGGTTACAGTAGATGATGATGATCTTGTACAAACAGTTTTTGATGGTCTTCCAAGTTCTTGGGAAACCTTCTTAGCTTCTGTTAGTGGGCGTGAGACTCAGCCAGATTTTGAGAGACTTTGGCATGACTGTTTGGAAGAAGAAGGCAGAGTACAGAGCAGAACTAAGGGTCCTAAAGAAGGGAACCTTGCACTAGCAGCTAAAACTAAGAAGCAATTCAAGAAGCCCTTCCATCCCAAGAAGAAAGAGAACAAGCCACAAGGTAGGCAATTTGATATGTCACAAGTTAAATGTTTTAATTGTTTTAAAATGGGACATTATGCTAGGGACTGTAGGCTGCCAAAGAGAACGCCCAAAAGAAAATTTGAAGCATCTACAGCTGAAGAAGAAGAACCAAAGAAGAAGAAAAATGCAAGGTCTTCCAAGCAAGAAGATTCAAGAAAAGAATACTATTTGATTTCTGCCCTAGCAGGGTCCATCACCAATAGCTCAAATTCTTGGTTGGTGGACAGTGGAGCCTCAAAACATATGACAGGTTCCCGTGAAGCTCTTACAAGCTACAGAAAGAAGAAGTTTGACACTCAAGTAGAACTTGGAGATGACTCCACCTACAAAATAGAGGGAGTGGGTTCAGTCTCATTTCAACTTGATTCAGGGACCATGTTGCACATTGAAGACATACTATATGTTCCAGGTTTGAAGAAAAATCTTCTTTCTGTTGCTGGTTTAGAAGACAAAGGCTACAGAGTTATATTCATGGACAAAAAGGTTTTGCTTTGGTCAAAGAATGAAAGGTTAAGTGCAGCAGAATTGATTGGGGTTCGAGAGGGAGGCCTTTACAAGGCCTCTGGGCATTCCACTCAAGCATTGGTTCACAACACCATCAACCCTTGTGAACTTTGGCATCGCAGGTTTGGGCACCTTCACTATGCAGCTCTCCCTGGTCTTCAAAAGATGGTTACAGGTATGCCTGAGTTTTCTAATGAACATAGTGGTATTTGCAAAGGTTGTGCCCTTGGTAAAAATACCAAGAAATCTTTTTCCAAAAGTCACAGCAGATCAAAAGGTATTTTGGATTTGATTCACTCTGACATTTGTGGACCTATGTCTTCACCTTCCTTAAGTGGTTGCTTATACTATGTACTGTTCATTGATGATTACTCTCGTAAATCTTGGATTTACTTTCTAAAAGCTAAGAGTGAAACTTTTGATAAGTTCAAGGAGTTCAAGGCACTGATTGAAAATCAGACAGGAAGACACATTCGCATCCTGAGGTCAGACAATGGAGGTGAGTTTGAATCAAATGATTTTGATGATTTTTGCCAAGAAGCTGGGATCAAGAGGGAGTTAACTGTACCTTACAACCCCCAACAGAATGGGGTGGCAGAAAGGAAGAACAGAACAGTTTGTGAGGCTGCTAAAGCCATGTTGTGTGATCTAGATCTTCCCTTGTCTCTATGGGCTGAGGCTACTAGTACAGCTGTCTATATTCAAAACAGAAGTCCTCATGCCATTTTGGGAGAAAAGACTCCAGAGGAAGTCTTTACAGGAAGGAAACCTGCAGTTGACCACATGAGGATCTTTGGCACTCCAGTCTACATCCATGTGCCAAAGGAAAAGAGATTAAAGCTGGAGCCTTCCGGAAAGAAAGGCACATTTGTTGGGTACAGTGAAAATTCAAAAGCTTACCGTATCTATGTTCCTGGTCAAAGGTACATTGAAATCAGCAAAGATGTGATATTTCATGAGGAAGCTGTTTTCCGCCACTCCAAAGAGCTTCCAAAAGATCCAGAAGGATCTCTTTCTGACATTCCAGACTCTTCTCATTCAGAGAATCAGAGGGAGGAAGAAGATGAACCTCATGCTTACTCAGAACCAGAAAGACCAACTGAAGAACTACTTGAAGCTCCTCCTTCCAAGAGAAGACCTACTTGGGAAAGAGAAATATTGCAAGAAGCAGAGAAGCATAAAGCTCCATCTGGGACATTCAGAGAAAGCAAGAAGCCCCAGAAATACTCAAGTCTTATGAGTAAGCTCATTGATGCAGAACCTTCTACATTCAAAGAAGCAGAGTCTCATCAGGTATGGATTGATGCCATGACAGAAGAATATAATTCCATTATGAAAAATGATGTGTGGGAAATTGTTCCTCGACCAAAAGGGAAGTCTGTGGTAACTTCCAAATGGCTCTATAAAATCAAGCATGCTGCTGATGGCAGCATTGAGAAATATAAAGCAAGATTTGTGGCACGAGGTTTCTCACAGAAGGAAGGCATAAACTATGATGAAACATTTGCCCCTGTTGCCAGGTATACCACCATCAGAACTATTATCTCTCTCGCTGCTGTTTTTGGATGGAAACTCCATCAAATGGATGTAAAGACAACTTTTCTTAATGGAGAAGTTGAAGAAGAGGTCTACATTGAGCAACCTGAAGGTTTTGTGACACATGAAATGCAGTCTCATGTGTGCAAACTAAAGAAAGCTTTGTATGGACTCAAACATGCCCCAAGGGTCTGGTATGCTAGGATTGATGGTTACCTTCACAGTTTGGGATTCTCCAAGAGCACTGCTGATCCCAACCTCTATTTTAAGGTTGTTCAGAACCATGTCTTGATCCTAGTCCTATATGTGGATGATCTGTTCCTCACTGGAGAGGAGCAACTGATAGCTCAGTGCAAGAGGGAGCTTACTTCTGAATTTGAAATGAAAGATCTGGGACTCATGCACTATTTCCTTGGTTTAGAGGTCTAGCAGAAGCCAGATGAGATCTTTCTGTCTCAAGGAAAGTATACAGTTGATATCTTGCAGAGGTTTGGGATGCATGACTGCAAACCCATGAGTGCACCTATGACATCAAATCTGAAGAAGTTACGTGACTCAGCTACTTCTTCACAGGCAGTGGATCCTACTCAGTATCGACAACTTATTGGATGTTTGTTGTATCTAGTGCATACGAGACTAGATATCTGTTATACTGTGAATGCATTGAGTCAGTTCATGTCCGAGCCAAAGCACATACACTGGATAGCTGCCAAACATGTGCTCAGATATTTGCGAGGTACTATTACATATGGGCTCAGATATACCTCCAACAGTGGGGTAATGCTACTTGGATATGCTGACTCCGATTGGGCTGGCAGTTTTGTGGACCGGAAAAGCACATCAGGGTATTGTTTCAGTTTGGGATCAGCCATGATCTCATGGTCCAGCAGAAAACAGGGTTCCATAGCTCAGAGCATAGCTGAAGCTGAGTATATTGCTGCTAGTGATGCCTGCAGAGAAGCAGTTTGGCTTAGAAAGCTTCTCTCTGACCTGTTTGGTGGAAAGCTTGAACCAACTGTTATCCATTGCGATAATCAGAGTTGCATTAAGCTTTCAGAGAACCCTGTATTTCACGATAGGTCAAAACACATTGAGATGAAGTACCACTTCATTAGAGATATGGTACAGCGAGGTGCCATGAAGCTCCAGTACATTGGTACATACGAGCAGATTGCTGACATATTGACCAAGCCCCTGTCGTTGACAAAGCTTGTGCACTTTCGAGACAAGCTTGGTATTGCAGAGAATGACCCTCTCGCTGAGAGGGAGTGTTGATTTTTTCCTGAGCAGCATTGAGTGCCATTCTCTGGGAGAATGGAGGCACCTGGTCAGTTACCAGGATATTGACCCAGTCCGGGACTGGGAGCTCAGCTTGGGGCTGAGAGTCATTCTCTGGGAGAATGGAGGCACCTGGTCAGTTACCAGGATATTGACCAAGTTTGGGACTGGGAACTCAGCCTGGGGCTGAGTGCCATTCTCTGGGAGAATGGAGGCACCTGGTCAGTTACCAGGATATTAATCCAGTCTGGGACTGGAAGCTCAGCCTGGGGCTGAGAGCCATTCTCTGGGAGAATGGAGGCACCTGGTCAGTTACCAGGATTTCACTGTAAGCCCTAGACCGGGTCTGGGCAAGTGGTGTACTTCTCCACTTGGACTTGTTGACCACAGATGGGTGAAGTAAAGAAATTAAATATATTCCTATGATGATGTACTTGGAGTGGACATGAAGACCCTAAAGGACACCTGGATGATTTATTATAGAACCCAAGCACCACTTGACTTGGTCCATAAACCCACCAGCTAGAAGAAGAGGAAAATAAATATGTATTTATTTATTATTGGAGAAAAGACAAATTAAAAGATGAATGATAAAAAGAAATTAAAATATATATGTTTTATATATATTTATTGAAGGTCGGCCTCAATGGTTAAATGAAAAATTCAATGGCACATAAGCAAGTCGGCCTCATGACTTAATGGGCATTCAATGCAAGTCGGCCTCATTCATTTTGTGTGGAATTATTCCACTATTAATACAAAAGAAAACTCATCATTCTATCCATCCATTCGTGTGAGTGTGAGAACAGCTCTGCAATAGTTCGGTGGTATCAAGTCTAACAGTTCGGTGGTGTTTGCTAATAGCTATCTAACAGTTCGGTGGTCATTGCTGGGTTCTCTCCACGTTATTACTGAGTTCTTTTCAGTGTTATGCTGGGTTATATATCTCTGGTTACTGTGCATACCTGAGCTCTACTGTACATTCAGGGACATCTCCATGCTGCTGGGTTATATGCTATTGTTTTTATTGCTGTGCTAACCCGAGCCCTGTTAGGGCATTCTTCCTGAGCATTCGTGGGTGACCTTCTACTACTGGGATTACTACTGGTGTATCTTCATACTATGCTATTGCTGGTTCATGGTTCAGTATAGCAGAGTTCTCATTTTGGGTCTGTCCTAAACTTTTGGCAGCCATTACACACATCTACTAGCCACTACAGCTCCTGGAAAAAACCATAACAGAAATCAGACATCAGTGAACAGTGACAGGTGCAGGTTTGGTCAAACAAGGTTGAAACTGCTTCAGCTACAGTTTCAACAGGGTTCTTCTTTGTAAATAAAACAATTCTAATTGTTGGACAGGCTGGTTTAGCCTGCTGTTGTAAAACTCAGACATCTCATAAGGAAGATATTTTTGCTGGGGTTTTTATACCTTAAAAGGTTTTCCCCAGGGTAAACAGTTGTGTTCTTGTGATTGCATGTTGTTCTAGTTTTATTCACAGTTAGCTATCTCTGCAATTTTTAATTACAGTCTGCTACTGCTATCAGTTTTTTGATTTTTAACAGTTACAACTCTTTATGATTTCCCACAGGCCCAAGCAAATGCCCGCAAGGGGAAAGAGTATACTTTGAGTTGGGACTAAATGTTTATTCCGTTTTGATTGTAGAAAAGATAAATAACTTAAAATAAAAATGTTATGCTAATTACTACAGGTAAAGAGTATCTTTTCTGATCATCCGATCACGTACTCAGGCAAAGCCCTTTATGTGACGGCGAGAGCGTACTTCGGGAGAGCAATGCCAAGTTTGTTACCGAAAGCAAAGACTGAAAGTAAGCTGTTTGAACTAATTACTACACCACGAATATATTTTCCCTTTCGGTACTTTGGTAGAGCGTGGTGGGTTAGTATTTATTTTCTTGGCAAACAATACTTGAAATGATGAGATCTACTTGATATGTAAAGTATACTGCCTGTATAGATAGCAATTAAGTGTTCCTACGTCCCGAGTGAGTTTGAAGGTCGATATTTGGATCGGACACTTCAAACGTTAAATTTTAGTACTAGATTGGTTTATTTAAATAGAAAATAAAATCTGTTAGAAAAAATCACTCCACGAAAATTTTGCGAATCTCCCCAGGGGGATGGGTTGTGGGTGTTGGGTAGCCCACTTGCTCTTCTTTTTATTTTTGATTTACAATAATCTTGGAAGAAAGAAATGCTTTGGATCTTTACAGATCTAGATCCAAAAGCTTACAAAAATACAAGTGTAAATTGTCCAATGAAATTAGGAAGCTCCGGGAAGCTTTTGGATTGGCCTCAAACTTGATTTTTTGCCATTAAAGTCCAAAAACCTGCTAAAAGCAAATTTAGGACAGCGAACAAATTAGTGTTAGAAAATGCCCAAAATCACTTTAAAAGTGATTTGGGCAACAACAAAATTTATGAGAAAATTATAAGCTAATCTTCTTGCAACATTTTTACTAAAATAACTCAAAAGGACAAGTCCTTTTGAGGACCTTGGCTTGCTTTTGAGGGCATCCAATGAAGCACTTTCACTTTTGCTAGATATGAACTTATGATACCCAAAGAAGAAAGCTAATCTAACAAGCTTTTAGATCTACAAATGGTTAACTTGTAAAAGAAATACTTTCTTGAAGCTAGATCTAGTTTAAACAAATGATTAACTTTCTTTAAACAATCTAGATCTAAATAGATGAGGCTTACGAATCAGATCTGAGAATGATATGAACTTATTTTAAATAAGATCTAAGCAATAAGCCTAAGTAACCAAAGAAAAATTGCTTTACTTTTCACTAGAAGTTTCCACAGTTAGGTCGGCTTTACTTTTTTTTATTCTTTTATTTATCTTTCAAGCTGACTTTTCATTTTTCCTTCTAGGGTCAATTTACCCATTTCATTGGGTTAGTTGTGATCTTCATTTCTTTCCACTTTCTCTGGGACTTCTTAAGAATATATTTCGATGCTACATAAACATCAACGCTCCCTCTTAGCTGTTAATTTTTTAACATAGATCTGATATTTATAACAGACATAAAACTTTTACTCTTAGATTTAGCAGCAGTAGATCATTGGTAGTAAATAAGAAAGAAGAGCAATCATCCACAAGAACACAAATTTTTCATGGGGAAACCTTTCAAGGAATAAAACCCCAAACAATGGTAATCTTCCTCAATATGAGATGATTGAATTTTTACATGAGCTGTCATCAGGGATAGACTCTTACATCAACCTTTTCTCTAGGGCACACATACCAAGACTGTATAAGCAAGTCTGTACAAGATGACCACTGTCATTAATTGCTAACCATGTCAACTGATGATCTGAGATGAAGTTTGACCAAAGAAGAACACCTTGAAGCTGCCTTTGACTGGTTTGACTTTTCTGAGTCTGATTTAGACTGAGATTATGCTGCTGTTGACTGTTTAGCTGGGCTGCAATCCTTCTAAGCCCTAACAGGGCTGAGCTGAAGTGATAGACCCCAACTGGGGGCTCGCGCTGTAAGAGATAGGGCCCTAGTTAGGGCTCGATTGCATGGGACAGGTTTGGAGCAAGGCTCGACCTGCTCCCTCACCTCTGAACAGACCTCGACCTGCTTCCACAACACTGAACAGACCTCGATCTGCTCCCTCAACACTGCTGCTAGGGTAAGGTATCTCCAACAGGGACTCAACCCTCTTTCTGTCAGGATTAGGGCTGCAAGAAAGGAGCCCTCACAAATTCGGCTGCCCAAAAAGATAAAAAACAGACCTTAAAAAAATAAGAGTGATCTTTGCTGTTGCTACCGAATATGAGAGAGAGAGGATGCCCCACGACTTTTGATCAGAGATGATTTTCACAAGTGATAAAGTAATGTGTTTTGCAAATGAGAGTGATACTTTATTTATAGACCATCATAAGGATCATGACCTTAGATTTAGGAATAATTAAAAGATTAAAAAATTAAATTAGTTAGGAAACTAAAATTTAATTTTAACTTTTATCTTTTAACCCTTTAAAAGAATCAACTTGGCTTTTGGTCCTCAACAAGTGTGCTCTTGGACCTTCAAAGGGTCTCTTAGTCATCCATTGAGGTTCTTGAACCATCAGTGGGTCTCTTGATCATCCATTGGGGTTCTTGGACCATCAATGGGTCTCTTGATCACCATTCAAGTACATCGTCATATATAGGGAAGATTATCATTGTTTCTCTTGCTCTCCTTACTGAACCAAGGTCATGTGCTAGGTACATCAACAAGGGGTGGCCAATCCCTTGAGAAGATCCCATAGCCCCACTAACCAAGGAGAAGGAGTGCAACACTTGCCTAGATCCAATCTAGGACTTCATGTTGATTGAATCAACGTCCTGGTCCTAGACCAGGTTCTTCACCCCTAGGCTGAAGGTTGACCAAGGTCAACAACTTGGTAATTGACCAAGTGCTTCCATTCTTAAAGAATGGCTCTCAGCCCTAGGCTGAGCTTCAGTCCCAGATTGAAACATGTTGATCAACCCCCTGGTCCCTGACCAGGTTCCCCATTCTCTCGAAGAATGGTCTTCAGCCCTAGGCTGAGCTTCAGTCCTAGATTGAATGTTGATCAACCCTGGTAACTGACCAGGTGCCTCCATTCTCCTGGAGAATTGCTCTCGATGCTGCTCAAAAATCAACACTCCCTCTCAGTGAGAGAGGCATTCTCTGAAAGGCCAAGCTTATCTCGAAAGTACACAAACTTCGTCAATGATAAAGGCTTGGTCAATATATCAACAACTTGCTCATCTGTACGTATGTACTGAAGTCTCCTGGCACCTCTCTGTACCATATCTCTGATGAAGTGATACTTCATCTCATTGTGTTTTGATCTGTCATGAAACATTGGATTCTCTAAAAGCTTTATGCAACTCTGGTTATCGCAATGGATAACAGTTGGCTCAGGCTTTCCACCAAACAAATCAGTTAGTAGCTTCCTAAGCCACACTGCCTCTTTACAGGCATGACTAGCAGCAATATATTCATCTTCTGCAGTGCTCTGAGCTATGGAGCTTTGTTTCCTGCTGGACCATGAGATCATGGGTGATCCCATACTGAAACAATACTTGGATGTGCTTTTCCGGTCCACACCACTGCCAGCCCAATCAGAGTCTGCATAACCAAGTAACATTACTCCAGTGCTAGAAGTGTATCTGATTCCATAATCAATAGTACCCCGCACATATCTAAGCACATGCTTCTCAGCAACCCAATGTATGTGCTTAGGCTCAGACATAAATTGACTTAGTGCACTCACAACATAACAGATATTTGGTCTAGTATGTACCAAGTACATCGATGATCCAATAAGTTGACGATATGAAGTAGGATCCACTGAATTTGAGCAAGAAGCTATCTCATGTAGTCTTGCATCCCAAATCTTCGTAGTATATCAACTGCATACTTTCCTTGTGCAAGGAATATCTCATCTGGCTTTTGCAAGACCTCTAGACCAAGGAATAATGCATAAGACCCAGATCCTTCATCTCAAATTTTGAAGTGAGCTCCCTCTTACACCGAGCTATCAATTGATCCTCTCCAGTAAGGAACAAATCATCAACATACAAAACCAAAATCAGAGGATGATTTTGTACAACTTTGAAATATAGTTTGGAGTCAGTAGTACTCTTGGAGAAACCCAAGCTGTGAAGGTAATACAATGCTTTCTTCTGTTTGTAGACATGGGACTCCTTCCCATGGATCACAAAACCTTCTGGTTGCTCTAGGTAGACTTCTTCAATTTTTCCATTAAGGAAGGTTGTCTTCACATCCATTTGGTGCAGTTTCCATCCAAAAACTGTAGCGAGGGAGATAATTGTTCTGATAGTGGTGTACCTGGAAACAGGAGCAAAAGTTTCGTCATAGTCTATTCCTTCCTTCTGAGAGAATCCACGAGCCACAAACCTTGCTTCGTACTTTTCAATGCTCCCATCAGCAACATGCTTGATTTTGCAAATCCACTTGGAAGTCACTACAGACTTCCCTTTTGGTCTGGGGACCACTTCCCACACATCATTCTTTAGGATGAAATTGTACTCTTTTGTCATTGCATCTTTCCATAATTGTAGTTTGGCTGCTTCCTCATAAGTGGAAGGTTCTGCATCAATGAGATGTCCCAACTGAATAATAAGACCTAAGTACTTCTGAGGCTTCTTACTTTCTCTGAAAGTCCACGAAGGAGCTTTATGTTTGAGACGAATAAAGTTCGCTCTAAGAAAATATCCACTGTAAATACGACAGCGATGAGAAATCCATAAAGGAATTATATATTAAATGTAAAATGATAAGATATGAGATGAGTACAATGCAAGAGAGGGCCCGTATAAATACAATCCTAAAGACACCTTTGAGGACTGTTCACAAGGGTTATGTCCCTTGGATAATTATTGTTAATTATTATTAATTTATATATTTTAGGTTTGTTACATTGCCTTCCCCTTAAGAATGCTTTGTCCTCAAAGCATAATTTGGAAAAGACTTCTCTTTAACTCTTATTCTTGTTCGTAATGTCTTCTCAAGATCTTTTGTGCTTGTAACTACGACACTTGACGAAACAAGATGATATAACTTTCGGATTCCTGAACTTATGTGTTGCATCTTTTGGGAAGTGATCCACCCAAAATCTATCTTCATTGGATCTATTTGATAATTGACTATTCGGATAGAACTTCTCATTTTAGGCTTGCATGCAGGTTGTCGATTTTGTCTGTGTTCTTTCTCAATGTTGTAGTCGGGTTGTTTGTGAATAGAGTATTGTTTATTTTTCTCTTGACATTGTTGTTGGTCATAACGACTCATATGATTTGGGTGATGATAAGGCATCTTAATCTTTTGTGATTGTTTTTTGGAACCATCTTCTTTTGATGTTAGTGATTTGTCACTATACGCATTCTTCTGAATTTGAGCGTTGATTGACTCTGTATTGGCTCCTTCTTTTGGTGTTTGATTTTGAGCGCCTGATGACTTCTCTATTGGACGAGTCATCATTTTGTTGATTAATGATTCTTTGCGATCTAACTCTTCGTGTAAAGATTTCTTATCATGCTTTAGCTTTCGAACTTGTATAAGTAAGTCTTGATTATGTCTTTTTAAGCATAAGAGTTCTTCCTTGGACTTGTCAACTTCATTTTGATTGTCTTGACTTTTGTGCTTTCTTTCTTTTAAGATTTTTATTTGCTCTAGCAATTCTTGATTAACCCTTTTTAAGGAAGAGCTTTCTTCGTCTTTGCTCGATAATTCTTTTTTAAGATCTTGATTCTCTTCTTCTAAATTTTGATTGCGTTGTGCTTTATCCTTCGCTTTCCTGATTTGAAGAAGTAATTTCTGATTATGATCTTTTAGACGATAGGTCTCTTCGTCCTTTCTTACTAAAGTTTTGTTAGCTTCCTTCTTCAATTCTTCATTTTCTCTTAGTAGTCTTTTATTGCGATAATTCTCCTTTTTTAATTCGGTGAGAAAATCCTTCTTCTTCTTTTCCAAATAAGAATTGTGTTGCTTTGCTACCTCACATAGTATAGATTCCATTTTTACTTTTGACGAAATTCTACTAATAATAAGCTTCAATGCTCTTTTTTTTTTAAGTTTTTAATTCGGTGAGAAAATCCTTCTTCTTCTTTTCCAAATAAGAATTGTGTTGCTTTGCTACCTCACATAGTATAGATTCCATTTTTACTTTTGACCAAATTCTACTAATAATAAGCTTCAATGCTATTTTTTTTTTAAGTCTTTTTATAATTTTTAAAATAACTTCTTCTTTTTTTTAAAATAAATTTTTTATTTTTTTTTCCTTGTAAAAAGGAAAACTTCTTTATAACTTTTTAAAATATCTTTTTTTTTTAAAACTAAACTTTTCTTTTAAAACTATAACTCTTTTTTTTTGTAATTTCTTTTAAATATATATATATTATAATTTTTTATTTATTTTTTAAATATCCCTCTATATAAGAACCCTTTTTTTCTATCCTTATATAAAGGTTTATCTTCCCTATAATAACCTTCTTGTTTTTGAAATACCTTTTTGTCTTTTTGAATTAATATACTTTAACCCAATTTTATCACTTTCAAGTATTATACACTTGCCTTGAATTAATTTTGTGGGCGCAAAGTTTAGGCTTTTAGTTAATTTCATAATAATAGTGTTTGTGAAGAGTCACGTTCTTACCAAATGACGGCCGTACGGCTTAATTGTTGTAGACAGTGCGGTGGTTCTTCTATCCTGTAATGAAGGTTTGACTGAAGCGTTTTTATCCTCGATAGTTTTAGGTTGGACTGCGTTTTTATCAACGATAGTTTGAGGTTGGACTTCGTTGCTGCAGATGGAGGGAGTGCGGCTACGAAAGGGCGCGGGTAAGGGAAGCGGGAAGATGGAGAAGCGAGTAGGACGATAGTGCGTGAGAAGTTAGGGTGCAGCGTAGGGCTGAGAAGCGATGGATGGGAGGTTGCGGATGCCGGGCGTGAGAGGATGAGGGTGAGTGAATGATGGAGCGTAGGGAGCAGCGCAGGTGGTGGAAGTGTGTGAGGGATAAGAGAGATTGCATGGTGATGGCAAGCAGCGAACGATGGCCTGCGTGGAGTTGCACTCTGTGGGAGAGTGCGTGGATGTGGACGCGCGGGCAAATAGAGAGAGAGAACAACACGGTGGGTAGCATGCGGCTGTGGGTGGAGAGGAGTAATGGCAGAGGGATTTGAAGCTGCGGGGGAATTCGAGTAGGCGTTAGGGAGGTTAGTGCATGCGGAATGGAGCGTTGAAGCAATGGAAGAGGGAGTGAGGAACAACGTGGAATAATGCGTAGGTAGGGAGTGCCGAGGAGAAGAGAGAAAAGGGAGCAGCATATGGAGGAATGTGCGCGGGAGGGCTTGCGTGTGAGGGGTCTGCGGAGTGCACGGGAGTGTTGGAGATGTGGAAGTGAAGGATGATTAGGCGTGGGGAAGTTGAGGCGTAGGGAAGTGGTGAGAATTGGAAGAGGAGAGGTGCAGGAGGAATGTGGGCGGAAAGCTTAAATGACCAAAATCCAATTGGATCAAGGATCCAGTTAGATCATAGAAACTATGAGTAGTGATGGCCAAGGGCCGGGATTGAGCAACAAAGCTCTGATACCAAATGAGACGAACAAAGTTCGCTCTAAGAAAATATCCATTGTAAATACGACAGTGATGAGAAATCCATAAAGGAATTATATATTAAATGTAAAATGATAAGATATGAGATGAGTACAATGCAAGAGAGGGCCCGTATAAATACAATCCTAAAGGCACCTTTGATGACTATTCACAAGGGTTATGTCCCTTGGATAATTATTGTTAATTATTATTAATTTATATATTTTAGGTTTGTTACAATGTTTTTCTGCTTCCTGTAGAGTTTCATGAAACCAAGCAGGTCTTCTTTTGGAAGGAGGAGCCTCAAGCAATTCTTCAGTAGGCATTTCTGGTTCTATTGCATCATCTTAAATTTGATGCACATCTTCCTCTTTCCTTTGATCACTTGAATGAGGAGAATTTGGGACTTCTAAAGAAGGAGAATTTGGGGCATTTGGAAGCTCTTTAGATCGACGGAAAGCAACTTCTTCATGGAATATCACATCTCTGCTAACCTCAATGTATCTCTGACTTGGAACATAGATACGATAGCCTTTTGAGCTTTCACTGTAACCAACAAATGTACCTTTCTTTCCGGAAGGTTCCAACTTTGTTCTCTTTTCTTTTGGCACATGACCTTTCTTTCTGGAAGGTTCCAACTTTGTTCTCTTTTCTTTTGGCACATGATCTTTCTTTCCGGAAGGTTCCAACTTTGTTCTCTTTTCTTTTGGTACATGGATATAGACAGGTGTGCCAAAAATCCTCATATGATCAACTTCTTCTAGAGTCTTTTCCCCCAAGATACCATGAGGGCATCTGTTATGGATGTAAACCACAATACGGGCAACCTCAGCCCATAGAGATAATGGAAGATCTAGATCACAAATCATAGCTTTGGTAGCTTCACATATTGATCTGTTCTTTCTTTCTGCAACCCCATTCTGCTGAGGGTTGTAGGGCACAGTTAGCTCCCTCTTGATCCCTGCTTCTCAGCACAAATCATCGAAATGGTGAGACTCAAACTCACCCCCATTATTTGACTTCAAGATGCAGATACGTCTTCCTGTCTAATTTTCAACTAGTGCCTTGAAGTCTTTGAACTTATCAAAAGTTTCATTTTTTGTCTTCAAAAAATAGATCCAGGCTTTGCGGGAGTGATCATCTATGAAAATAACATAATATAAACAACCAATCATAGAGGGTGAAGTCATAGGACCACATATATCTGAATGGATTAGATCCAAAATCCCTTTAGATCTACTGCTACTGTTAGAAAATTTTTTCTTGGTATGCTTGCCAAGAGACCAACCTTTACAAACACCATCATGCTCATAAGAAAATTCAGGCATACCTGTTACCATCTTTTGTAGTCCAGGAAGAGCTTTGTAATGAAGGTGTCCAAACCTTCGATGCCATAATTCACATGGGTTGATGGTGTCATGGACCATTGTCGGAATGGAGTGTCCAGATGTTTTGTAAAGTCCTCCATCTCGGACCCCAATCATCTCAACTGAACTCAACTTTTCATTCTTTAACCACAGGAGAACCTTTCTATCCATGAAGATTACTCTGTAACCTTTATCTTCTAAGCATGCAATTGAGAGGAGATTCTTCTTTAAGCCAGGAACATACAATATTTCTTCAACATGTAACGTAGTCCCTGAATTGAGTTGAAAGGATGCTGAACCAACTCCTTCAATGTCATAGGTAGTATCATCTCCAAGTTCCACCTGAGTAATGAATTTCTTTTTTCTGAAAAGTGTAAGGGCTTCTCGAAATCCTGTCATATGTTTGGAAGCTCCACTGTCTACCAACCAAGACTTGTCACTGTTTGTGATGGATCCTGAGAGAGTTGAAACCAAATAGTACTCTCTTCTTGGTTCTTGGTCCTTGGTAGACTTCTTATTTTTCTTCTTCTTTGGTTCTTCTTCTGCAGCTGATGCTTGATACTTTCCTTTGAACTTTCTCTTTGGTTGCTTACAATCTATGGCATAGTGTCCCATCCTGTGACAATTGAAACATTCAATTTTTGACAAATCAAAATGCTTACCTTGAGGCTTCTTAACCTTGTTCTTTTGATGAAAGAATTTCTTGCTTTTCTTTGTCTTGGCGGCAAGAGCAAGATTCCCTTCCTTAGAACCACCATTTCTACTTTGCATCCTTCCTTCTTCTTGTAAACAATCGTGCCATAATATTTCAAAATCTGGTTGTACTTCACGACCATTTACAACAGAGAGAAAAGTTTCCCAAGAGCTAGGGAGTCCATCAACAACAGTTTGAACAAGATCATCATCATCTACAGTAATACCAATAGCTAGGAGTTGATCCTTTACCTGAGAAATATTTGAGAAGAATGAGGCTACACTTTCATCCTTTTCCATCTTCAAGGTGCGAAGCTTGTTCTTCAAAACCCTCTTCTGGCTGGGAGCTTTCTTCTCATACAATTTTGTCAAGGTGTCAAAACACTCTTTAGCAGTCTTCAACGAAGTTATGACAGGCATCAAGCTTTCTTTGACTGAATCATAAATGATTCTTCTTGCCTTGGCTTGCTTTCTTTTGAATGCTGCCCTTCCTGCAGCTGAAGTAGGTTCATCTACAACCTGTGTGACAAGATCATCTAGATCATTTTCTTCTAGTGTGGCCAATATCCTTGTCTTCCAGGAGTTGAAATTAGATGATCCTTCAAGTCTGTCCTCAAGCCTGAAAGAAACTGAATCCATGAGTGTGGACTGTTGAACTAATTCTGCATGGAATTTAAACTTCTCGGATCTGTTCTTGGATCACGTGGGTAACAGTAGGCTGCTCCAAAAATTGTGCTTTTCATGCCCAAAGATCTGAAACCATGTTAATTTTTTAACATAGATCTGAGATTTATAACAGACATAAAACTATTACTCTTAGATTTAGCAGCAGTAGATCATTGACAGTAAATAAGAAAGAAGAGGAATCATCCACAAGAACACAAATTTTTCACGGGGAAACCTTTCAAGGAATAAAACCCCAAACAATGATTATCTTCCTCAATATGAGATGACTGAATTTTTACATGAGCTGTCATAAGGGACAGAGTTTTACATCAACCTTGCCTCTAGGGCACACATACCAAGACTGTATAAGCAAGTCTGTACAAGATGATCGCTGTCATTAATTGCTAACCATGTCAACTGCTGATCTGAGATGAAGTTTGACCAAAGAAGGACACCTTGAAGCTGCCTTTGACTGGTTTGACTTTTCTGAGTCTGATTTAGACTGAGATTATGCTGTTGTCGACTGTTTAGCTGGGATGCAATCCTTCTAAGCCCTAACAGGGCTGAGCTGAAGTGATAGACCCCAACTGGGGGCTCGGCTGTAGGAGATAGGGCCCTAGTTAGGGCTCGGTTGCATGGGACAGGTTTGGAGCAAGGCTCGACCTGCTCCCTCACCTCTGAACAGACCTCGGCCTGCTTCCACAACACTGAATAGACCTCGATTTGCTCCCTCAACACTGCGACTAGGGTAAGGTATCTCCAACAGGGACTCGGCCCTCTTTCTGTCAGGATTAGGGCTGCAAGAAAGGAGCCCTCACAAATTCTGCTGCCCAAAAAGATAAAAAAACAGACCTTAAAAAAATAAGAGTGATCTCTGCTGTTGCTGCCGAACATGAGGGAGAGAGGATGCCCCACGACTTCTGATCAGAGATGATACTTTATTTATAGAGCATCATAAATAATGTGTTTTGCAAACGAGAGTGATACTTTATTTATAGAGCATCATAAGGATTGTGACCTTAGATTTAGGAATAATTAAAAGATTAAAAAATTAAATTAGTTAGGAAACTAAAATTTAATTTTAACTTTTAATTTTATCTTTTATCTTTTAACCCTTTAAAAGAATCAACTTGGCTTTTGGTCCTCAACAAGTGTGCTCTTGGACCTTCAAAGGGTCTCTTAGTTATCCATTGAAATTCTTGGACCATCAATGGGTCTCTTGATCATCCATTGGGGTTCTTGGACCATCAATGGGTCTCTTGATCACCATTCAAGTACATCATCACATATAGGGAAGATTATCATTGTTTCTCTTGCTCTCCTTATTGAACCAAGGTCATGTGTTAGGTACATCAACAAGGGGTGGCCAATCCCTTGAGAAGATCCCGTAGCCCCACTTGTTGAAATTTTTAATGAGAAAGGTCCTTTACCATGTTTTGTTGTGTCATGGTGGGGACATAAGTTGTATTCCCTAGGAAATGTATTTTTTGAAATATAAAAGTGACTTTATGTTTTAAAAGTAAGATGACTTTATTAAATGTATTTTGTGCATTAAATGATTAAGAAGGACATTTAACGTGCATTAAATATAAACCCTTAGATCAAAAGTGATCTTAGCCATCCAAAAGTTAGTTTGTGTTAGTTAGGGTTTCAAGGAGGATAAAGACATCTATATAATGCACCTTGGGAAGAGTGCCAAAACACACAAGAGAGACAAGAGAGAGAGAGATCAAGGGTTTCAAGGAGAGCAAACCCACATGTGAGAGAGAGAGCACAAATTGCAGCAAGGAGGAGACTAAGTTTTGCTAATGCACAAATACTAAGGAGAAGGGATCCATACGTCTGCACAGAAACCGAGAAAAGCCGTACTGTATGGATCGTACAACAGGTTGTACGGTCCGTACAACAACATTTATTGCTACAGATTCGAGAAGTAGTCTTTTGGCACAGATTTTGAGGTTGTTCTCTGCAGTTTGCTGAAGAACATTGGAACATAAATCGAGGACAGTCATTGGCACGTTTTTCAAGGCAGTTTTGCTGTGAAAGGAGGCCGTACAACAACTGCATTTATTGTTGGTACTTTTATTTCTGTTTTGTGGCACATTTCTCAATGTATTTCAGATTGCCTAGCATTTAATGTCTCTGTTGTAATTTACTTGCTGCTCTCTAATAAAAATCTCTCTGGGTTTTCCCTCATGAAGTGTGAGGGTTTTGCCCTGGGCTTGGCCCTAAATTTCTGAGTTTTTAATGTGTATGCATTTGTCTTCAGCTAGGTCATTGGGAGAATGTATAAGTGTTTATGTTTCAGTTATCAGTAGATTTATTGTACAAGAGTTACATAAATCATAACTCAGATAAATGATAGACCAAGTTATGCATTCAAAGTGTTTGATAAAATTTCATAAAGAGAATTTGTTATTTTATCAAATTTCTACACCACTGACCAAGGAGGAGTGCAACACTTGCCTAGATCCAATCTAGGACTTCACGTTTATTGAATCAACGTCCTGGTCCTAGACCAGGTTCTTCAGCCCTAGGCTGAAGGTTGACCAAGGTCAACAACTTGGTAACTGACCAAGTGCCTCCATTCTTAAAGAATGGCTCTCAGCCCCAGGCTGAGCTTCAATCCCAGACTGGAACATGTTGATCAACCCCCTAGTCCTTGACCAAGTCCCCCATTCTCTCGAAGAATGGTCCTCAGCCCCAGGTTGAGCTGCAGTCCTAGACTGAATGTTGATCAGCCCTGGTAACTGACTAGGTGCCTCCATTCTCCTGGAGAATGGCTCTTGATGCTGCTCAAAAATCAACGTTAGCGAGGAATGTATTCTTCTTACATGATCTTCAACACTGCTTGTCTTCTGGAAGATCTTCTTCAATGTTCTTTGGGACTTTTATTATTCTTCCTTTTCCTTTGGTTGACTTCTTTTTGTTGACTTCTGGAATCTTCTATGATCTAGAGAAGTTCTCTGTGAACTTGCCATCTTCTGTGATGTTCTCTAGGGCCTGACCACTTCCAAAGTGGCCTCTTTCTTCTTCACTGTCGCACTGTACCCCACTAGGCAAGTATATGTCTATCTGACCTCTCCAAGAGGTTTGACTGTTCCCCAATAGTCTTGACTATAACTCACTCGAGTGTCTGATAGTCACTGATAGTCTTGGATACCTTGACTATTGTTTGATAGTCATTTGAGGTCTTGACTATATCTCTGCTCATGTGGGTGCACTCCACATGAGATACTGTAGCCCCTGGCTGTCTGAGTCATGTACCATGACTTATTGGTATCTGAGTCAAGTATTACTGCATGACTTATCTGAGCCATGTACCACTGCATGGATTATTTGATCCATGTACCACTGCATGGATTACCGGTGTCTGAGCCATGTACCATTGCATGGATTATCTGATCCATGTACCACTGCATGGATTATTGGTGTCTGAGCGATGTACCACTACATGAATTACCGGTGGGGAAAATGTCTGAGTCATGTACCACATGACTAACTAGTGGGAGGGAATGACTACTCGCTGCTGCCCATGGAGAAACATCAACACTCCCTCTCAGCTAGGGGAGTCATTTTGCACTACACCAAGCTTGTCCCACAAGTACTCAAACTTTACTTTAGACAGAGGCTTGGTAAGTATATCAGCAATCTGCTTATCCGTGGATATGTACTGGAGTTGCACTGCTCCTTTCTACATTATGTCTCAGATATAACTGATTAAGAACGTTATGAAGCCTTACTGCTTTTCATCTTGCATTACTGGCTACAATATGCTTTGCCTCTGTAGTATCGAGTGCCCTTGACGATTGCTTTCCTAGTAAAACAGGATATCATAGCTGATCTCAAACTGGAGCAACATCCCTGATGTACTCTTTCTCGTCCACTGCACTCTTCACCCTAGTCAGAGTCCATATATACTTGTAGCTTTACTTCTCTGTCCGAGACATATCTAAGTCCAAATCCAACTGTACCCTTCAGGCATCTCAACACATGCTTTGTTGCTATCAAATGTACATGTCTGGGATCAACCATGTATTGACTCCAAGTGTTCACTGCAAAGCATATATCCAATTTGGTGTTAACCAGATACATCAAGGATCAGATCATCTGTTTGTACATCGTGGGATCCACCAGATCTGAAGAAGAGTCACTCAACAACTCCAGATTTGTCACCATTGGTGTGGCCATGGACTTATAGTCCATCATCCCGAATCTCTTCAGGATCTCTACTATGTATTTTCCTTGACCGAGGAAAATCTTATCTGATCTTTGCCACACTTGTAATCCCAAGAAGTAATGCATCATACCTAGATCCTTCATTTCGTATTTTGCTGCAAGCTCCCTCTTGCACTCATCTATGAACTTCTCGTTCCCCTGTGAGAAATAGGTCATCTACATAAAGTAGTAATATCACTGGCTGGCCATCCACAACCTTATAGTAAAGGTCAGTATCTGCTTCACTTTTGCTAAAGCCCAAGCTTATAAGAAATCCGTCTTTCTTGTCATACCATGCCCTAGGTGCTTGCTTAAGCCCATACAAAGCCTTCTTCAATTTACACACATGTGATTCTCTGTCAAGAGTCTCAAATCCTGGAGGTTGCTCGATATACACTTCTTCAATTTCACCATTCAAGAATGCGGTCTTGACATCCATTTGGTGTCATTTCCATCCCATCACAGAAGCTATGGAGATAATAGCTTTAATAGAAATGTGTTTGGCCACTGGAGCAAATGTCTCGTCATAATCTACTCCTTTTTTATGAGAGAATCCTGTAGCCACGAATCTTGCTCTGTACTTCTCTATGCTTCCGTCTGCAACATGTTTGATCTTGTAGATCCATTTGGAGGTCACCACTGACTTCCCCTCAGGTCTTGGAACGACTTCCCACACATCATTCTTTATGAGGGATTGATATTCCTCCATCATGGCTTCCTTCCATATTTACTGATTTGCAGCTTCTTCATAACTGGAAGGTTATGCATCAAATGATGTCACTTATCAGTGCCATGTAGCTGGATTATTGGCGAGGTCTTTTGCTTTCTCTGAAAGACCTACTAGGAGCATAATACTTCTTTGCATCCTGGATCGTGCTCTGTAACCATGTTGGTCTCTTCTTAGAGACTGCCGTCTCTCTAGGTGGATCTACCGGTGCTTCTGGCTCTACTATGATCTTCTGGAATATGTCCTGTCGGAGCAGAGTCTTATACACATGTTTTCATTGGAGCTTCAGGATCCTCACAGTCCTCATCCATGTGAGACTTCTTGGAATTACTGAAGGATGTATCTTCATCAAATGTCACATCCTTGTTGATCTCGATCTGTTTCTATCCTGGGATGTAGATTCTATATGCCTTTGAAGTCTTACTATACTCTTCTTTTTTGAAGGTCCCATCTTTAGGAATCTTGTCCTCCATTATCTGGTGAGAACACTTGATCTGAGCATAACTGTTGTACTGGATACTTCTGCCCATAAGACATGGGTAAATCTTGATCACAAATCATTGCTTTCACAACCTCCATAGTGGACATGACAGAAATGTCCACAAGGGTTAAATAGGAACCAATCTAACAATTATACTATTCATCAATAAAATAACAATTCAATTTAAATAAATAACACTTATTTCACACAACATTACATACTTGTCTTTGCTTGTTTGGTTGACTCCCTCTTGATCCCTACCTCCTAGCAGAGATCACCAAGGTTCTAGAACTTTGATCAAGTTTTGAATTTGTGGAACTTGCTGAAACAGATAGTGCTACCATCAGTACAATGTATATGGAAATGAAATATATATCTTATGAAAGCTCGTTCATGGAAGCGTGTTTCTGAACACACATGAACAAAAGGCAAGCCTAATGAACTTGGCTTTGAAATGTAAATGTGAAATGTGAAATGCAAATCTATGGAATCGTGGTTCTGAACACACATAGATCATAAAGCCTAATAAATGTAAATCCATGGAATCATGTTTTTGAACACACATGGATCAAGGCTATGGAAATTCAAAGGCCCAAAAAGCAATGGTTCATAAATGTTATATCTAAACGATTGCTGGCCTCACTTGTATTGATTTATCCCTCATTAGCTTGCGAGTTATCATGTGAGATGGAGTAAGGGACAACTTGAGTTATGTCCCCTAGAGTCTCAAGTTACGGTTTGCCGGGCACCTAGTCATGGCGGCTCTAGAAAATATCTTCACGGAGCTGTATTAGCTTGGATGTGAGTTGTAGGCATCTGTCAAGGTGAATAAGCACTTCTGAAGTAACTTACCCATTTGTGAGACACTGCCATCCCCTGTGTTATTGCTTGTCTAGCATATGCTAGAGTGTGTATCCCCTTTCCATATCCAAAGTGTCACAGTGTCAAGTTAGTAGTCATCCTTTAGCCTAGCCTATTGAGTTTTAGCCTTCACCCTTCACTAGCAAATTGGTCACAACTATGAAGTGAGTATGGTCTTGAAAGTCTGGTCTGAGTCATAATAAATATTGAAAACGCTTTATATTTGGTTATTAGATCGCCAGAGAATTGATTACTATTTGTTATAATTATCACTTGAATGATTTGTAAGGCATGTCTTAACTTCTAACACTTGCAGCAGTTTGATTTTAGCCTGGGTTATTTTATGGGTCATGTTGACTTGGTCAAACCTAGTTTGATGAAAGTCAACTACACAACATGAGGTGGACAGACCTCGAATGATGCAAATGGATGATATATGGTCTATTACAGGTCACCAGATGGCTCCGTGCATTGGTTACAGGTTTATGATGATGATTTGTGATTTTCAGCATATTTGATCATTTACATATTATTAT
Source organism: Larix kaempferi (assembly GCA_027924585.1). Classification (NCBI taxonomy): domain Eukaryota; kingdom Viridiplantae; phylum Streptophyta; class Pinopsida; order Pinales; family Pinaceae; genus Larix; species Larix kaempferi. Next base: position 22,366,288 of record BSBM01000289.1, read on the forward strand.
TATTTTATCTGTCTGGATATATTGGAGATTTTATATGATCATGCAGAGATCCATAGGGTGTATGAGTGCACACCTTTAGTGGATTTGGGCTCTCTGAGTCCAATGAGATAGTTGGTTTTCAGTTCCGGGCAGTTACAGTGATTACTTTCCTCAGTTTGTCATTCTGGTGCATATTTGCCATGTTAAATGGCCTGTCAGAGCAGAGTGATGGTATGATGGGTTTCCCTAGGGCGCTACAGAGGGGGCATGCAGTGTAGCCACTTGTTTTTACTATATTGCTTTGTTCCCGGACACATTGATGCAGGCAGTTTTGGCCCCAGGTGACTAGACAGAGAGTTACAGGCATTTTGATTCTTGCCAGAGGATTTACAGAGGATAAAAAATGGCTAATTTGGTTACTAAAGAATTCGATTTGGGCTACTGAGGCAAGGAAATGGCATGGGATGAGTTTTGATGATGAGTGTGATGTCTTCCACCCCTTCTCCAGCAGTTTCAGCATAGAGTGGTGCCCACACCCATCTCTCCGGCACATTTCATAATTTTCTGGAGCCTTTGGAGTCTCACGACTTTCCCAGAGGAGCACGATTTGGTGCTTAGCTTGGTCTTTTGATGTTATTGTGCCATGGGGACACACTATGGGTGTTAGATATTACCCCCTAGACCCACCATGTGCTTTTATTCATGTTTATTTTATTACATTGAGTGGGACCCCCTCTCCTAGGGCGATTTTGTCCATTGACATGTTATATTTTTATGTTGATCCATGTACTTTATGTTGAGATCATCTCAACCATAGATTAGAACATTTTGATCTTTTAATCTTAGCCATCCATTCAAAAGGTGGTTAGGGTTTTGGTATCTCTCCATCCTATTTAACAGAGAGAGCGTCTCATTGTAAAGGGACTTTTGGCTCTGGATTTCTGGAATAGAATATTTTCTTGGAGATACTTGTGTTGTGGTGGTGAATGCTATTGATGTTGACTAAAAATATCTTTCCATTGCACTGAGATTATTGGTGATTGCTATTGCTATATTTTTTCCACACGATTTCATCTGCAGGTGAGGAGGCCGAATTGCCCAAAGAAGGCGCACTGGTTGGGGAAGACTCTCCTTGCTCTTCTCTTCGTCAAATTGGTTTGGTTCAGGGAGTATTACTGTCTATGACCTTCTACTTTTTGTATCTTTTCATCATTTGCATTTGCCTTTGCTTCTGTATTGCTGATTGATTTCATCCTTGGTTTTGCAGGAGAGAGAGAAGGGCACACGTGTGGGACAAGGGCATCAAGTTTGGCATTGGTCTTCATCAAATTTTCTCATTTGATCTTTGTGGGGATTGTCTTCGGCATCATAGCAACCATTTCCATGAATGAGGTATTCTCTCAAGGTAAGATTTCTATTTCCTCAAACTACCCATCTGTCAGTTACATTTAAAACCCTCATTAAAATCCTTAGGAAAATTCTCTTGATCAAACTCCTTGATCAACTGGCAAAACATTTCTGGGTTTTTGGCTTAGTATAAATCCCAAGGTGGGTTCTCAAGGGCGTCACCCTTGGGGACTCCATTGGCCCATTTTCCAAGGCACTAGCCTCTCCCTAATCCTCATGATTTTCCTGGCTTGCTGGTTTTGCCTGTGGTTTGATCTTCTTTTGAGTGCTGTTCTGCATAAACATTGTTACATCTGTCTATCAAGCCTTGCTAGAAAGCCCTAACTGTCAGATCTACTCTTTGGGACAGTTTCCTTGTTTTAAGGGTGACGTTTCCCAAGGCCGCTAAATTTGACCATTTTACACTAGCATTGAATCCTGGAATCATACCCAATCTTTGAATCACTGTGCTTAAGATCGATTCATCAAGTCATATCATCTCTAAGCCTCTACAGTACTTCAATTTCCTTAAATCTAGGGTTTCATACCTGTCACCTTACGTACCCTATCCTGAATAGCTTGATCTGATGATTGTGTTAGATCTCTCTTGTCGGAAGTAGATCAGGGTCTCCCCCTTGTTATCTTGGCTTTGGTAACAAAAGCGAAGAGTGCCTTGGTTGGCGTGACAACCATCCATTTGGGAACTAGGGCTCTCTTGGTTCACCACTTTGGTTTCCTATCCCCTCTACCATCCTTACGGATCCACCATTAGGGGAAACTACAAGATTGGTGATAACAAGTACCACAAAGTCCCATTGACCTACTTTTGTGGTCATTTGTTGGACATTAATAAAATTATCTTATCTTATCTCCTACCATTCGACGCTGACTAGAGGAAGCTCAGAAGAGTACTCTATTCGGAGGAAGAACTAGAAGAGGAATTGCAATGGGTAGTGCATTGTTGCCTAGAGGAAGGAACCTACTGCCACATCTTGGATGAAGTCGTCCGACTACCGGTGCCCTAACTGAGCAGTCAAGATCAGTGCCCCCATCTGTCTGTCTCTTGGTGCCCCTAGAGGAAGAAACCACCAAAAAGAAGGAAGTGATATTCTGAGTGGAGATTGGTGTCGATTGAGAATGAGAACGTTGCTGGAGGGTGAAGGAGAGAAGTCAAAGAGCCTCTTGCAAGTATAATGCCAGACATCTTTGTTCGGGGTATCTGAAGAATCTAGTCAATGTCTGGAGCTCTGTGGGAAGAAGGTCCTTGAAAAGACAATGAAATTGCCCGCGGATCTCGTAGTAAATAGGAGACCGAAAGATGAAGTGCTCCTTGGTCTCAACCTCTTGAAGGTGATATAACTGGCATAACCTGTTTGACTGGTCGAGCTGGTGATCTGTCTCAACCCGGATACAATGAGAGCCCACTCTAAACTGTCCTAAAGAAATACAAAGAGCATGTGCCCAATGGCAGAATGTATAAGGGAGACAAACAATGAGACCGTCCCTCAAATCCAAGAAGTGCGTAGCGTAGAAGGCCATCTTGGGACGTAACCCCCCTTGAGGGGTTACATTGTAACCTGTACAAACTGTCTATAAATGTCGTCTCTGGTGATTTTGTCAAACTCCTGCCTAGTAGGTAGGAGGCAACCAGGCGCGTCCAAGGAATACCTAAAAGGAGGAAGGCGGTCCATTGCAATATTGACAAGATGCTAAAAGGTCTGCAACACCCACAAACCAACATCTAGAACAGCCTAGAGGGATGGCTGAGGTGATGGCCTCATAAGAGAGATAGGCCAAGTATGGGTACCAATCCCGCCCCTTCATCGAGTTGACAAAGCTCCAGAGGCGGTGTAAGAGAGTTAGAGTGCCGGAGAGGAGCCTGGATCAGCAACCAGGTGGAATTCAGTGTGCAGCAGATCCGTACAGTCGTTTGGATCAGTACAACAGATCTGTACCATCATACGGATTTGTACGGACCGGTCCGTACAGGCAGCAGATCTGTACAGTTACCTGCAATTGTTGGGAGGATTTCTCAGTTGTTTGAGGGCAGTTTTCCTCAGTAAGTTTGCTGTACTGTACAGCTGTAGGTTTCTAGAACTGTGGAGGTTTCCTTGTAAACCTAGATCTATTAATGAAAGGCTGCTTTGAAGGTGTAAATCATCTGTGTATCGTGTTTATGCTTCCGCTGTTCATTTTCAGCTATATGTGTGATTGTTGCATGTTCAAAAATATTTATTTCTACTGTTAAATAAGTTCAGATCTGATTTATTTAATTAAGAGAAACATAGAACATCAGTCACCTAGGCCTGAAAACTTACAATTATTCAATCTATTGGACATCTATACAAGCGGGCATGACATTGTATAGTCGGAAAAATGCCCCTTTCAAACAAACATGGAAAAATAGATGCATCCTAATGTGTGCTGGCATTTGTAATTTGTAAGATTTTTCCTTCATCTCTTAAACTGTGAGAAAGTTTGATAATACCATGGTAACCATTGAATGTATCTTCTTGTGGAAAGGTAATTGTTTGGCTTCAGACATAGTTACAATTTCCAACTTTCAAAGAGCTTGGTGATGTATGTTGGTCAGCACACAATTTTGCCTAAGTCTAAGGCCTCTCGATATTCTGCTTGCATTCTTTCAAAATTTTCTTTTGTTGAAGCATTGCCAAGGAGAGTTGGTCTTTCATCTGAATAATTTCAACTCCAAATACAAATGAATAAGCCATCCATATTTCTGCATGGCTTTGGGATCAAGGTGGTTGTTGAATGCTTGTTGTTATTAAATGGAATTTAGGCTATTTGTTTGTGGCATGTGCCTACTTGACACCTCAACATGCTGGCCATGATTTGATTGAGCTTCTCTGTTGTCCATTTGTTTGAGTGCGATATCCATTGTGTAAATCTACATGTGTAGCCAGGCTTGGGGTACCTATTTGACAATGGACTGGAGGACTTCAACCCTGGCAAATATTGTTGAGGCATGACTTTTGTAAAGTCCTTTTTATTTTTGTAGGTCAATTACACCCTTTTGACTGGAGAGGGTACAAAACACCTTACAATATCAACATTACACCATGATGGCTTTGCGTATGAAGCTATGATTGACGGATATCTATTTTGCCAACACCACCCAAGACTTGCACCTGGCCTCATCTGCAAAGGTTGCATTAACATGGGAGTCACCATTAACAACATCTCTGCTTTAACATGGAACATTTATTTATCACATTAACCTGACCTCACAGCTTGGAAAAAACTTGGTCACCATCATGGAAAGCACTCCAGCTTTCCACTAGACCATAATGTGATGGACATGATTTTTGCAATGTCGTTCCTTTGTGTGTTATCTGAAAATGAATGATCTTATGGATTCCTTGAGCTTGTCAATAACCAACCAATTTTTTCCTGTCGTAATAGATTTCTTGGTAGAGAAGGAAGAAAGCCCGTGGAGTTACTCTCTCATTTCTCACCTAGAATCGATAATGGCATGCATACTAGTATAGACCAGTTTTCTCTGCATTATTGGCCTTACATTGTTTATAGATTTTGAAATAGTTACCTGTCTCTTTCTGCTTACTCTTGTAATAGACAAATTCCTGTTATATCAAATAGCTTCCCCTTTCAGTATGACTTGCAAAGGGACTTTTATGTGATTAAAATTGGATTATATACTTTAATGGGGCCACTTTAGGAACAACTATTATCACCTTGTGCTAGAGAATATCATCTTCCATCTGAATATCTTGAAGGAATTCCCCTTTCTCCGTATGCTTCCAAAGTCCTTAACTTGAGGGATCTTATTTTTGTTATCTGTATCTTGCTGAATCAATGGTGCAATGTTGTTTAACTGTGTTAGATTTGACAAGACATCTGTCACTTCATTCTTCTTGTGGGACTTGAATATGAGCTTGGGCTGTAGTTTTTTATTGACTACTGGCAATTGAGATCGGTTAAAGTTGAATGATGAATCCCTATTCTTCTTCATGTGAAAAAGATAGGAGAAGCTTATGATATGTATTCATCTGGGACTCATTCTTCCTCACTAGTCTTTCCAAATCTTAATATGAGGCTAATAGCATATGAAAAAGAATCAAAAATCGTAAAAGGCATTCATAAGTCTCTGCATATGTCTTTCTGAATCATACACCTTTTTTGTTTTTAACTTTTTTGTAATATTTATTGCAATGAGTTATAAACTGCAGAAAATGTTTTAAATTTTTTATAGTCCATGCTTTGTTTCACCCAAAATATTAGATTTTAAAATCTTCTTCTTGTATATTTGCAGTTTATTGGTACTCCACACTGGATGGCTCCTGAAGTGATTCAGGAGAGTCGCTATGATGGAAAGGTAATTTGAACTTGCTATTTTAATAGAGAAAAAGTGATGTGGAATGTTTTGAACAAGGCTTGAATATTGCAGAATTCAGATCACCACACAAGTCAAATGTAATTCCGTTGACGTACACACGAGGCATTGAGGACATATATTTAAGGCTATATATGTGTATTTATTGATGCCTTAAAAGTGAAATGGCTCTCATTCTATATTTGCCCATGTTTTGCAGCAATAATTTTCTATTAGTTTTTCTTTTGCCAGCCAATGTGGCACTGATATACTAATGAGTGAGTGGTTCTTGTCACTCTTTACCTCAAGTCTTGTTTGGTCCACCTATTTTCAGCCTCCCACAACATAAGCCCTGGCTGATCAGTGGATGTTCTTGAGAAAGAGGACATCCGGACTTCTTTCATTTCTGGATCTTTAACTTACATGTTTCCTTTTCTTTTGTTATAGGTGGATGTATGGGCTCTAGGAGTGTCTGCAATAGAGATGGCAGAGGTAAGATATTGTGGAATTATATATTGCAGACTGAGTACTCATTCTTAACGTGTTTTCTCATAATGCCAAGCTGAATTTTCTATTATAAATATTTATTTCATATTCTTTTGAAAGTATTAGTCCAGTAAAATGTTTTGTTCTTGATTTGACATTCACCTATTGTTCTAAACACCATAATAAGTCTTCAATTCTATATAATTTTGAGAAACTTTGTAGTATTTAATGTTGATGTTTGGATTTGCAGGGAGCTCCACCTAGAGCCAATGTGCATCCAATGAGAGTAAGCATGTTCACCATCAGCTTTGAACATTAAGTTCTAGGGTGTGTAGAAGATACCTTTGAGTCAGTTCTATTGTTTGAGTCAGTTCTATTGTATACTTGCTTATATATTTTTTAAAAGCATCCAATTCTGTTCAGATCAGTGTTGGTACCGTACTTAATATTCTGCATATACTAATCTATATCAATTCTTTTTCCTTTCTTAATTGCTGGCCAAATCTTAAGTCTGTTAAAGTAAATCGCTTCTCTTTATGTTTTATTTTAACCAGTTTTGACCTAGACTTCAATATTTTCATATGGGGATTGAATTAGTGCAGGGAGCTGCAAATTTTGATTGAAACCAGTATAACTGACCCACTGTTTTGGGAACTAGTGAATGCAGTTTTATGTTTCAAAAGTAGGTTCAGAAAACGAATTAGTTTTGGCTCTTGACTAGAACCATCATGTTTTGCCATTGTTATTGAAAATTTTGTCTTGTTTTATTTCACCAGTAGGCAATGTTTTAAAAGTCAGACTCGGACTTGGAATTGGCCTGGGTTCAACTCAGACTCAGACTCGGACTGGTTTGAATTTAATGACTTGATTTACTAAAATATACATAAATATTTAGATTTTAATGGGAAAAATTATTTTAAAGATTCCAAACCATTAGAGACAAAATATGCAAAGTCTGCCCATGTATATACCATGTAAAGGTGAATATATCAAAATGGCACCGAGTACAATACATATGTGAAACAAAATATGTAATCAACAACGCCTTAAATGGCCTCTAGAATCCAAAACACAATGTGCTACAAGGTACTAGCCTACTACATATCACTAATCAACATGATCAATCATCAAACCTATCACCACTGTTGGAAATGGGATCCTCGACATGAGCTACAGGGCCATCCTTTGGCATGTCTAGTTTTGAGCAGGTCTATATTTACCAGGTGGCGTGTAGTTGAAGACTAGGGTGACATTTGATGTCTTTTGATGGTTTAGTGGACTTGTCTTCGATTCAATGCAGTTCAATTAATTGGAATTCCGAAAACTGTTAACTCTGCTGAATTTTGGATGGGATGTGAAATTCTATTTTCATCATATGAGGTCTGATGAGGCTGGAACCCCTCTCAAACATCCTGAAACAATTAATGATAATATGAAAAATGTTAATAAAAGGGTAGAAAGGTAAATATAAAGAAAATGAAACCTTAGAAAGTTGAATACAAAGAGAATGAAATTTTTTACTTCAAGAATTTTATATTATCAATCCAGGTTAGCTTGTGTCATTGTCATGCAAGTTTTTTTTAACCCCAAATAGTACTATGATCTGTGGGAATCCTACAAAGCAGGTTGGCTTGGCATTGAAGTAGGTTTATAGTCTTAGGGTTTAGGTTTTTAGGTCAAATTTCAAATAAATAAATTGAAATGAAGTGTCACATGTGTGCACTATCCAATCCCACATTGAATCGGCCAAGTCAGTAAGGACTCGACTGAGTCAGACATTGTCTCAACTGGTTTGGTACCAAACCAGTCACCCGAACCAGTTTAAGTGCTGAGTCAATACGTTCACTAGTCAACTCATTCAACTCAGCTGAGCACAAGTTCGAGTTGACTGGGTATGAAAACATTGCTAGTAGGTACTAGGAAGACAACCCGAGTTTGATTTATGAAGGTTAACACTAGTGTTTCTTCTAAAATGATGCTACTGAAAGCTCTCTCGCTCTCTCTATGCATGTTTAGTTTGGTGATTTATGTTATGTTGAAGTGTATTTGTTTAAAGTCCTATGAATAGAAGCTTTATATCTCATAAATTCTTTCTTTCATGCCAATGGATGTAGGAAATACTAGTCTGATAACACCTTTTGTGATTAGAATTGTTGCTGCAATTTCTTTCTAGACCTTGTGTTTTTATTTGCATTCATAAATTTTAGCACTTTCAGTTTGTTGCTGCCAGATCGCGCACCTGGTTAACACAGCAGAAATCTTGCTATTGCTTAGTGCACCCTTGGGGGCAAGTCTCGAGTCAAGGTTGTCACTTGATCTTGACTTCTCCGTTTAGGCCAACTCCTAACTGAAGCCAAGGGGGGTAGTCCCTATGAAATGTTTCTAAGGTTGTTAGAATGTTATAGAAAAAGTTAATTAAAGACGTTTTTAAGAGTTTTTAGGGGGTATGATTACAATCCAAGTTCGTTGCAAAAGATTTAAGAAAATGCTTCCAATAGTAGAAAATAAACAACCACCACTAGCATAAAGAAGGATTACTCAACAATTTACTGATATGATATTAAGCAAATGTAAAATAAGTTGTTGCTGGAGACCAGTGCCAATGGAGTCAATATATATAATAGATACTATTGAATGGGAAAGTTTTGCAAGTGTATCTTGGTTTTAAATTATTAAAGATTGAATTTTGTTATGGGAAAAAGGGAAACTCCAGATATACTATAAGGTACAAGGAGCAATGTCTGGAAATTAAGTGAAGTTGGCTCCTCACAGAGACATTTGGGCTGGAATGGAGTCTCTAGGGCGGTGTTCAACATTACACCAACAAGGGTGTAGCCTCACTGTGCCCTGAGGTCGCCTCCCAATTGTTCCCGCTTCTTCTAAGGAATTTGCCCACACAAAACTCAATGTTCTAAGTGCCAGATTTTCACTATGTATGGGGTTGTTACTTTTATTAAGATGAGTTTTTAATTAAATGTGAATTAATAAGTTGCTACAATTCTTTCTGATTTCCCCAGGACTAGGCAAATGCCCGCAAGGGGAAAGAGCATACTTTGAGCAATAGCAAAATGTGTTCAAATTAAACTTGAAAAAATAATAAAAACAAATACCGAAAATAAGAAAAGCGGAAAGATAGATCATCGGATCTATGTGTCACTTTCTGATCAACCACCACTAATCGACAATGCCTTTATGTGGTGGTGAGAGCATACTTCGTGGCAACGAGATCAATGTTATTTCTAATTTACTTTTGTGAAATAAAATAGAAAAAGTATGAAATATTATAAGTATACAGTCCTGCAGTAGAATACTAGAATGTGGTTTGTGTGTTTGTGTTTTGTCAGAAAAATTCACACCACAAAATTCGACACTACGAATCCCCCAGGGGAGATGGGGTATGGGCACTGTGTAGCCCACTTGCTCTCGTTTAATAGATGTTACAATATTTGCTCAAAGAAATTGCCCCTTAGTCCATTTAAACTTGGATCTAAGGGCTTACAAATTTATAGAATGAAAGCTAGGTGACAGAGGGTCCACAAAATGTCTTTTTGGCACTTTCTGGTGAAAAATGGCCAGAACTTCCTTCTCTTTTTCCTTGGACCTGCTAAAAACCAGCAAGCTAATATGTTAGAATTTGATGGGAAAGATGAAAAAAAAAATAAAAAAATTGAAAACATTATACCTATAAAATATTTGAAAAATTGTTAAGTGTAAGTACGATATTTTAGCTTAGATCTAGTGAGAGGTAAAGCTTCTTAAAAACACTAAGATCTAACTATTTTAAGCATGCTAAAGATAGATAGATCTAAATAATAAGCATGAATGATATAGATCTACTTCTCAAGCATTTGACAAAACAAAAATTGAAAGAGAGAGGGAGAAGTTTTGTTTGAGAAGATGGATGAAGCTCTCAAGCCAAAGCTTGATTCTTGTAATCGTTCTTGGAAGACCCTACAAGCAAAGTGTTAGCAAAAGAAGAGTGCCCAAAGAGAAGAAGACAAAACCGAGTTCCAATCCTCTTTGTAGCCTTGTGATCTGCAGCTTATGAGACAAAACTTGCAACAAAAATATAAGATCTAGTGTGTTAGAATGAAAAGAAAACAAAAGAGCCTAGATATAACCGAATATTATTGGCTACTTCTAGATCTCTTTAAATCTAAGCCCAAATAAACAAGTTGGCAACTGCAAATGTTTACTCTACATCACATAAGCTTGATCATGCATATAATTGAAAGCAAGAGAGAAAAAATAAGACAAAATATCACCTCATGAGCTCAATATCCAACACCAGTGCACAAGATGGACCTCCAAAGCCTTTCAACATGTATTCAAATGGTATCAAGTTACAAAATGGCAGAGGTTCTATGCATCCATGTAAACAATGGAGCAAGACCCTGCTTTATATAAGAATGGGAGAGAGGGGGGCGAGTTCAAGGAGAGGAGGGTACATTCCATGAGAAGGGGATCTCAAATCTCTTGATTGATCCTTGACTGAGAGCTTAATTGATGCTCTAATAAATGGGAGAGCTTCCACATAGGAAGGGCGCCTCCCTTCCAACTTTGGAAAATCCTCCATACAACCACGAATTGCCACATAAGGAATTCGCCCAAGAGGGAGAGAGGGCGCATTCTCCTCAAGAGGACAACTCACTACCAATCAATCCTTGATTGATTCACTCCAAATTTGATTGGGATTTGCCATGAATGCCAATGCCAACTCAACTGGGCCTTCACTGGACCAAATTCCACTGAAATAGGAATTTGATTTTTGCTCATATCTTTATTTTTTTCATTAAATAATTCCCCAAAATTAATTTTGAGAGAATATTTGTTTTAGTGAATAATATTCACTTAGAACTTAGGAAAAGTGGGTTTAGGGGTTTTGTGGGTGCTCTGGGTTAGAAAACGAGCAACCCCATGGAAAATTTCACATTCTAACCACACTTTTATCACTTTTTAATTTTTTTAATTAAACTATTATAAAAGCCCGTTAAACGGGAAAAAATGTTTTTGTCCGAATTAACTGAAAATCCTAGGGGACCTAGTGCATGTCCATATGACTCAATACTGATGGCTAGCATGTGCAAAATACAGACACATAGGCTTTAATGACTCCCTAGGTTCGACCACCATGGAAAATACTCCAGCTTTGGAGGTGTGAGTGAAAAACTCAGTAATTATACACCACTGAAGCACAACGCATAATTCCTATGGAAAAAACACTCTAGAGTATCCCCTTGATAGCTAACCCTAAGGTAGGCCAAGCCTTTTACAAAAGTATTATGCTTAGACCAACTTATTACAATTCCCCCATGGGGGTCTGGACATGCAAATTTTACAAAAGGCCAAAAATTTGGCTTGATGAACTTCTGAACTCTAACAATGAACAATGTAAGTTGTTCAAGTCTTCTGAGGTTCACAAGGAGTCCACCTAAGTGCAACTTAGTGGACAACACAGTTAACATCCAAGATGGTGGCTTGTGATGTGTTACAACTCAAACTAGCATGTGTGATTAAAACCCTAAAGAACAATGCTAGCCCAACTGCAACTTAGAGGGGTTGCCCATTGTCATCTCAATAGTTCCCTCTCTACACTTTAGGTTGACTTTTCTCCAACTCAAGGGGGGATTCCCTAGGATAGGATTGCTAGGCTATGGCAATGAAGGACAAGGTGATGTGAAGATATAGCTTAGCAAAATGTTTAGGTCTTTTTGTAGTATAGTATTAAAAGGGTGATGGGAGGAACGAGAATACTAGTGCCAATCCAACATGGGCAGATGGAGTCAAGGGACAAGTCCAAGTGGGCAAGTTCATGAAAACATGGGCAGACGGAGTCAAGGGACAAGTCCAAGTGGGCAAGTTCATGAAAAGATAAGGGGACTAGGGCTGCATACACATACTGTAAGGAAACCCTAACAAGCTGAAAAATGATTTGTAGAAATAGACTAGAAGGGCCCAAGGAGGTAAGTTGGTAACATATAAAAATATTGTTTATTAGGGTGTGTAATATGCAATGAGACATTCAAGAACAACAACTTTAGAAAGAAGATAAGAGCATGTTAATATATTCATGCATAAGACATCACAGGGAAATAATAAAAAACTTTTCAAAAAAATCCTGGGAAATACCCTTTCATTTGGCAATTCTAGCAATTAGACAAGTTCTAGCAATTCCACAAGTCGTTAACAACATTAATGAATAGGAACATTAAGCGTTACACTTGATAGGAGAAGAAAACCCTTACATTTCAGTTTTCACCAAGAAAATATGTGTCCACTAAGTTCCAAATGAGAGAGAAATCCCAAAATCCAATCATGCCAAGATGGAGAGAAATCTCCTTTATATAAGATGAGTTAGATCTCTCTTACAATAAAATATAATTATTTTCCTAACCAATTCCTTGACAAGTCCAACAATAATAAAAAATGGAGTTAGTTAGGCCTTTACTAAGTCAAAGGTCCTTATTTTCTCAAGGAACAAATTGAAGAGTTTTCAAAGATAATAGAATTGTGACTATGCTGTTATAGACATATTATAATTTATAATCACCCTTTATGGACTGATTTCAATATCCATAAATTTAATTGAGCACTGTTCCAAAGGTGAGCCTCGTTAAACAATGCAAGAATCAGTAGTAAGGATGTATTTATCTCGAATAGTAAAGACATCAACAGCCTTTCATAAGAGCAGAAATGGCAGTAGCATGATCTTTTATTGATCAATGATAAATACAAAAAATAACAAGGAGGGTTTCACCCCAATCTTGGCCCTTCTTTAGGAGCAAGGAAACCCTTCAATAAAAGGTCCTTACAGCAGATTTATGAAGACAATTTCAGCAGCCAAAATCAGCTACAAGAAGAAGAGAAGATGACCCTCACATTCATAAAATGCCCTTAAAGTTTCCATGCTCCAGCTAGATTTTCAACTCAGCTCTTGAGATTTTCCTCTCAATTCTTTCACACCTAGCCCATGGGGGCACTCCTTTTATACTCTTCTCGTTTAACTCAAAACTTCAATGAGATATCACTAGTATCTTCCAGATCTCGAAAACAATATTATTTAAATACATGATGAAGCTACAAGTCTCTTGAGGACGTTCTAGGGACCTTAACAAAGATAAAAGATATTAAAATATGATAAATTAGTCCATGCTGCCACATGTCACTCTCTCATGAGGGCATTCCTTTGAATTATGGAGTTTTGACCTTGTTCTTAGGGTTTAGATGCCACTTGTCTTCTCCTCCTTTGTTGTGCTCCTCAAATAAGCTCTTCTAGTTTGTTCTTTTCCAAAAGTAGCCACAACTGTCCAAAGATAGCAGAGCACTCCTCTTCTTTTGCACATATGACCCTTGAATATACCATGAAACCCTCCAAGACAACTCTAGAATGATGGGTGCTCTCTCTAGGATAGGCCTTTATCCACGTGTGTGTGTTTCTGGATGACAAGTGTCCTTATCTTATCAAGGGTGTTCTTACTTATTGCTTGCACATTGTTTCCTCCAAGATCTGC